>OY728134.1:845818006-847148006 GCA_963277665.1 Viscum album | reverse complement strand
CAAGTCATTTTTTCCTTGCCCACAAAGGGTTTACTATGATTATTCAACATTTTTTAAGGTTTTATAAATAGAAACAGAAAAAAATATTATTTATGATAATAATTTATCTTTTATAAACTATTTTATATATATTTATTTCATGGACATACTAGTATAGTTTGAAATTATAGGAATATGAAATACAGTTCATTTGGAGTTGGAGTCTCTACCATATGGGTTAGCTTTATTTTTAGTGTTTTCTTTATTATATTGTGGAATTATTTTTAGTTTGAGTTTTTTTATTTTATTAAATAATTTACATTGGTTATTTTATTTTATCATTATATGGAATTACTTGGGTAATTCCTCCCATTACATGTGATTTATACTGAAGGTATTTTTTACCATGGTGTAGCCAATTAGAGGTGAGCTATGGTGGTTGCTTTGTTCTTCAATTTCATGATAGGATGGATTTTATATGGAATAGGTCAGAGTTCGGTATAAAATACATATATTAATAGTTATATATGAGTTTATATTCTATTACATATGTGAAATTGTGTTATTTTTATAAGAAAATAGTATCATTATTGATTTGTATGGAATATAAGAAATATATGTTAGTTAGGATAATGGAAGGGTATTTATGATATGATGAAAGATCCTAAAGATTAAAAAATATAAGGTGATACTATATTAATTATTTTTTATATAATAAGGTGGACTAAATTCAAGAAATTAATTTTTAACATATTTTATCTGGGGTATTTTTTATAGAATGAAACTAAATTTATTAAAACATCTTGAATAAATCTTAATTATATACTTCTGAGTAGATGTTTTTAATTGTATAAATAAAATGTGTAAGGAATCATATTGTGTTTATGGATATAGTAGTTATAGATGAGGGCTCTAGTTTAAAATAGTAAATTTTATCTTAATGAGGACAATTCATAAAGGAAGGCAATGTGTGAGTTTTAGCATTATTATTTTCTGTTGCCAGAAGTGTTTTTTATTATAAAGATACAAATTGGTTGTGAAAGGATCCTAACATTACGGTTTATAAATTCATGAGGATGGAGTGTTGGATTCAATTGAATATTATTTTATTGGGAAGAGTTTATTGCTTGTTTTGATTTTTGTTTTCTAGTGATTGTGAGGACTCTTAAGGTGAAGTGAGAGAAGATTCAAATAAATTTAATGTTAGGATTCTATCCTCGATGATGAAGGTAACATAAAGGTGGGTTTTTTTCACTCTTTAGTAGGGGAGAAATAATTTTAAATATCTTTATGTTCATTTCATATATAATCTTCTTATATAATATTTTCCCATTTGTTAATATTCTTTCATCATTTTTACTATTTTAGGTATTAATGGACCAATTTTTCATGTTTATTTTGACTTGAATGATTTGTTATTAAAACATTGATAATTATTTCATCACTTCCATAATTGAAGACATATTTTTATTATCATATATATCCATTATATATGTATACATAAAAATCCATAATATTTGGAGATAAGAAATTAAATGCACCATTAATGGAGATAGTAGCTCTTACATATGCATGAACATTACTTCAATTTCTTTGTCAAATTGAATGACTAAAAATTAAATGACATATATTTATATTGATATTATATAATAATTTTTATTTCATTTATTTAACATATTTTTTTAAAAATAATTAATTAATACAATTCATGTGTAGCGTGAACGAATCACATCGCTTTGAGGAGGCAATAGTCCACACATCCAAAAATGATGTTATGATATTCCAAAAAAATGGAAATAATTAAGGTATGTTAAATATATATATACATATATATATATTATATAAGTATAAATAAATTATAAATATCAAATATATTGTATATAAATAATTTTTCCATCGTAATTCCCAACCATGAGAGGTGTAAAGGAAAAACCAACGACATCTTTTTGCGAGGTGATTGTTCGTCGTACACATAATGGGTACGTTCCTTTCCCATTATATGGAAGTGTGTGTAAGTGTATATATAACCATTATAATAACAATATATAAGTATATTTTATATTATTATGTTATTATATACTCATGTAATAATAAAATTTTAGGGGTTATATAAAGAAATAAAATGAAATTGATCTTTGAAATATGTTGCCTCATTTTTGGAAAACTCCTTTGGGATTATATCAAAAGACTTACATGGTTGGATCTCATCCCAAGGTTAGGCTTATAAGTTATGTTTATGGATTATGAGAGCTTATTTGATCAGGTTTCTAGCTTTCTAAAGGGCATTATAGGTGTGAATAAGTGGGAGGGTGATTGAATTTTTATAGTGGAGGAGGAGTGGAAATATTGTGATATTTTTAAATGGGAATTCAAACCACGTTTTTCCTATGAAATGTGACCCAATAATAATAAAAATTTAATATAAGGGAGTATATGGTCGAAATATGAATATTAAATTTCTTTTCTACAAGATTTTAGGTCATTTTGGCTCTTAAGAATATTGTTTAGCCCTTTGTTAATAATTTTTTTTTCTTAATTGATGTAATAAAATTTAATTACATTCACTAATATTTTTGTTAAAAACTATGTTGAAATTATTAAAAATTATGAATTATTCTGATTCTAAATAGAGAATCCATTTTTCCAAAATTACAAACATAGAAGTGGAAGAAATTAATTAAAATCTAATACTAGAGGGGAAGACAATGCAAGGTTTTAAAGTAAAATGTTCAAAAGTTTACTATGTTTATATATGAAATTTCAGAGATAAATCAATTAAATTAACAAAAAA
The DNA here is from genome assembly GCA_963277665.1 of Viscum album. NCBI lineage: Eukaryota > Viridiplantae > Streptophyta > Magnoliopsida > Santalales > Viscaceae > Viscum > Viscum album. Next base: position 847,145,236 of record OY728134.1, on the reverse strand, counting down.
TGGATTTATTGATATATAATGGATCTAATTTATATGTAAAACCAATATAGAATATAATTTAAACATTAGATAAATTTGATAAAAAAGAAGTTTCAATATTTTTTTTACTATTCATCAAAAAAAGAAACTTCCTGAAAAAATACAAAAAAATCACACTAAGATAAATTTTTGGATCCTATTTAAAAAATGATATTTATTTTGAAATTTATAATATTTAAAAGTAAAAAAATTGGATTTAAAATACGTTCTCCATTAAAAAAAATAAAACTATATTTAGAAAAAAATAGGTCTTTATGGATAAAATTCAGTTTGTTCTTATCTTATTCCTATCAGATATGTTGGGTGAATGTTAAAACTATTTGATTGAATATATAACATATATAATTTATTAATATCATTCAGTAATAGTAATTAATTTAATTTTTCAAGGAAAAAATTCTTTTGAATCATAAAAATAAAAATATATCCTTTATATTCAATTACACTAGTAAGAAATATGTTTTTTACATCTATTTTTTTATATTTTAAATTTAGGTTCTTAAGGTAAAATATTTAAAAGTGAAATTTTAAATATGTGTTTTAATGTCTGTTATTAAAAACGAACTTAAAAAATTATTCTTTATTATTCTCTACATCGATTTTTTAAAAAATGACCTGAAAGAGAATCTTGATATCATTTAAAAAAATGATTTTAAAAAACAATATTTCAAGTAAAATTTTAGAAAAGTAATGTGAAATATATATTTATCATGTAGATATTTAAAAAATGGTCATGAGAAAAGGGGGTTTTCATGTCTGTTTTTATATAACCGACATGGAATTTATGTTTTTCACATTAGTTTTCTAAAAACTGACATGAAAGTATTTATTTCAAAAATTATTTTTTGAGTTCTTACAACATAGTACATAGTTTATTTATTGAATCAAATAGAAAAAAAATACACAAGATAAAATAAATATTTTACACTTATAGATTTGAAATAAATAAGGATCATTCATTGATATAATTATAATAATCAACAAATATTTATTTATAATTTTATTACTCCATCCATTCAAAATAGAAGATAGATAATCAAAAATATATCCTAGAAAAAATCAAAAATAAAAACAAGAATAAAATAAATATTTGACATGATTTTCAAGGTTTCCAATGTCTTTGTGGATAAAATTTTCTTTTGATAAAAGATCTCATGAGGCTACCAATGCTTCTTCTTGTAAGGAAATTTAGAATTCAAATTAATATTTGTAGTTTTAACATGATCCAACTAAGGAATATTCTTTATAATAAAAACTAAATCATTAGTTAGTATATAAATTATGGAAACTAATCATAAAAAAATAAAATTTGAGGAAAATAATTAAAATGCCATAACTAGATCATAAAAAAAGAACTAGTGGATTGATGAAGAAGTTCAAAAGAAATTATTTAGTTGAATGATTATGATTGAAAGTAATGATCATGAAATTAATATTTGTGGAGTATGAAAAAATATAAATGAAACATTAAAGGTAAACATGGTATTATAAATTTTTGTTGGCAATTGAAAATTTCATTGTCGCATTGTAAAAAATTTGAAATTATATATGGGTGGGATATTAAATTTTAACTTTCACATAGGTAATCATAAAACCAATGTAAAAATGCAGTCTTTCATGTCATTTATCACAAAATAAACCTTAAAATTTTCATTTTTAATGTTAGTTTTATGATAATTGATGTGAATTTTTTTTTTCACTTTTGTTTTATATCAACCAACATGAAAAAATATCTCTTAGTTTCTTTTTTTCATGAAGAAATGTTAAAAGTAAAATTTCATGTCATTTTTTTAAAATATTGTTGTTAATAGTTTTCAAAATATTTCAGTAAATTTAAAAATCTTCAGATTTACTGGTCGTGGGGCACAAATAGAGTTACAAATGAACAGTTATGGCCATCAAAAGTTGGATTTCTCTAGGACTTCATTCAAGGATGACGAGCCTATGATTTCTATAACATTTGATTCTTAAGTCTATTCTAGTTCAAAATCATTAAAATTAAATATTGTGAAATTAACTATAACCATGAAATCATTATAGATTTTATTTTTTTTGAAAACCCTATGTGAAGAATAACTTTTAACATCAATTCATCATAAAGAGATGTTAAAGACATTCTATGAGAAATTTAATTTCAATTTCTTTAAAAAATGGAATTAATAATGATTAAAAAGTTTTAGTTAATTTATCAAGATTTTATTCGACTTGTGGTGTATCTCAAATGGAGTTTCATATCAAAATTTATGATCATCAAAAGTTAGACTTCTCTAAGACTTCATTTGGAGATTATCAACTTCGGACATCCATAACTTTTGATCTATAAGTCCATTTTAGCTCCAAAACCACTCAAATCGAATCTTGAAGAATTGTCTACAATTTCAAAACGTTTTTAACAATATTTTTCTTTAAAACCAAAGAGAAAATTTTCTTTTAACATCTGTTCCTATAAAATCGTTATTATAAGTCTACTGTTAGGAATTTTAACATTGGATTTTTAGGAACCAATGTCAAAAGTCAAATTTTAACAATGGTTAACAAATATACGACATAAAAACTATATAAGACTATTAACATTGATTTTTATACAAAAAATGTTAAAATTTCTCAAATTATACATTTAACTTTAGATTTGAAGAACCGTAGATAATATAGGAATGTTAAAACCCATTTTTCTACTAGTGTTATTTTAGATTTTCTATTCTAATTAATTAGTAACCATTGAATATTGATTATATTTTTTTAAATATATATATTTTCATAAATTGGTTAATAATAAACATAAATGCTTATTTAATGGCTAGGATATATCACCACATTATGTTTTTTTTGGATTTTCTAATAAATCACTATTTGGTTGAGTGAGAACTATAGAAGAAGCCATCAAAATCACTTTATGGGGAAGTGAGAACCAAGAGCACACACACAAGGAGCCAAAAGTGGTTCAATACAGAAACCCTATCTAGGACCAACCCCCCCCCCCCCAAAAAAAACAAAATATAAACAAAATAACCTACAACATCACAATGCCACCCTACATTGATCCCACCAAACGAACATGTGACCATAGTGAGTGACCAAAAAAAACCTCCAGCATGATCCATCACATCACCACGAATCCTATCAATCCACTGCAATCAGTGAACCTATCACACAACACTCCAGACCACCACCACCATGGCCCCTCATAACACAGGCGGTGACCACACCACCAAAAACTATGGAACCACCCTGGCACAACAAAAAATAACAGACATAAAAAAAAATCGAAGGGGAGATCTGGAAATGATAATAAACAAATGGAACTCTGAGATCCTATGTCTGACATCCACATCCATCAATAATCCCTAAGAAATCCAATGATGAGCCTTCCACAATCAGACTCTAACAAACATGGCCAATCATGCTACAACAACGACGAACACCCTGATAGATCTACCACTACTAAAACCTCGGAGACAATCCAATACACAATGTCTTTAGGAAACAAATTTAATGCATGTAAAGAACCATTGGTAGATAATGGAAAATTGTAAAGGATTACTTGATAGTACTCTAGAATGCAGATAAAATATGTCTGATATTGGGAGACAGCCCATGCAGAATGGTCTCGAGAACCAGGGAAGGAACCATCATAGGCAGACAAAAGCAGAAATCCTGAGAGTAGAAGCAAAAACCGACCAAGAAATTTTGTTGGGGTAGGTTAAAAAACAGAGGTTTGTAGACATACCTCTATAGGCAATCCTAGACCAAACAACAATCAGGCGATCAACACCACACTGAGCCATATCTACACAACCAAATCCACGATCATGCCTTGCCTAGGAAGATGAGAAGAAGAGAAGGTGAGGGAGGAAGGAGTATCAAATAATTACTAGAAAATATCATATTATATTAAATAATAATATTTTAGTAATATATTGTTTTAGTAAAATTTGTCCGTGCATGTAATGTAAGATATCTTAGAAAGTCGTTGTCGCATGAAACACATGTTAACTCAGTATCATATTCATCGAAATCTATATGATAAATTTTAATTATTTTAAATAATAAATATATTGTAAAATAATTGAGATATTACATTCCCTTACACTCTTGGTGTTTTGTTTCATTTATGATATTGAATACAATGTTCTTAATGTATAATTTCAAGGTGTTTAATCTAATAATAATATCTAAATCCCATAAAATATTATAAGTGTAACAATTATATTGAAATTTTATATATTTAATTTATCATATTCTTGTTTGAATATTCTCTATTATTTCTTGAACATGATATTTTCTTAACAGCTTCCACCCTCTAACTTCATCTCAATATGATAAAGTTTTATACATGTTACATTAATGGGTATCATATGGTGCAATAATAATAAAATAATGAAAAATATTGTTACATGATAACTCTACATGAAGGATATATTTATCCCAAACTCCTATGAAATCTATATAATATGCTCTTAATGCATCTCTTAAAGTTTTAATGTCCCCTTAAAATAGGACATTGGTTTGAGGATGAAAAAAAATGATAAATATCATCTTAGTATTTAATGTTTATTGAAGTATTATATATAAAATTAGTGTGATCCTTGGATATACTTAGTATATAATTTAATTTTATACTAAATGAATCCATAACACTTCATTTTTGTATATCATGTAATGTTGATCAAGTTATAAATCATCCAATATTAGAATCATATGAACTAAATATTTAAGATAATAAACCACTATAAAAATGGGATTTAAGACATTATATATCCTAGGATGATCTATAAAAAATTCCATGGTGATCTCTCTTATTTATTGATGCATATAAGTAATGGTTGAATCATCTCCTTAGTATTATTTTTTTATCCTTAACTCACTGGAAGACAAACCCTCATGGTGTATACTTTGTAATATCTCTCTTTATTTCCAAATAAAAAATATCCAATGGAATATCTATACATATGTATTCATCCACGATGGATAGAGAATTATGAGATATATGATTCCTAAAATAGATCATTCACTAATTCATGTATTGAAGGGACACATGTTTTTCCTAAATAATACAATTCAATTATTCTCTTCATTGAAATCCAGAATATTTCCTGCTTTCATATGTTTATACATATCAAAATTATATTCCTCCTTGGTCTTCACATAAAGAAATGTTTGAAATTTTATATAGTAATGATAATATTTTCCCCTTACCTAATGATATCATATTCTATCCCCTAAAAATAAATCAGTATTGGGTCTCTATTCGTCCATATCATGGATAATGTGGCAGAAGACATCATGCTTAGATCATAAAACTCCCATTTCATATTATTTAGGGTAGTAATGTATTGATTAGTAATAGTAATTTATAAACATCAACCATCTAATTTAGTTTATGTTTATCAAATTATCAGTGAATATATACTCTATAATTCTCTGATTAGTATATATATCAAACTTTTCAACATATAGATAATACATTCATAACATTAAATAAAATATTTCTATCACAACCTCTAAATAATTCATTAGGTAATTTTGATAATGAATTTTTTTTATTATTGTTCATAAAAAACCAACATTAATTCTATAAATTATAAACCCTATGAATATATTTGATGAATAAAATTATATCAGAAAACATTCTCTAGTAAATGATAGTATTAGTATAGGTGTACTACCACATCATCTACAAAGATCCTTGAAACAATATTTACATGAATAAATCTAGTGTAACTTTTCAACCATACAAGTTGACATATATTTTGGATTTGATAATCATGAGAGATTTCTAACAAATAATTCATGATATCATGATAACAAAAAATGTATAGATCTATATCACATTAGTTGTTTTGGTTAACTCTTCAATCACCTATGTTTTTTATGTGTCTATAAAAATACACTATTTATTAGTGAAATGACATGTGATAGATACTTTATATACATAAATTTATAAATTTCTTAAATTTTCTAAAAATGTCTTGTTTTTTAATGTTATTAACACAATCCTCATATACTCTTATTTTAATTAATTACACATATAATATATGATATTATAATCTATAAATATAATAAATATAGATCACGATAATCTTTAAAGACTCTATTCATAAAATGAATAAAAATATTGGGTTATTTTTTAAGACCAAAGGATATCATTGTGATCTCATACTGTATATATCTTTTATAGAAGGTTTTCATGGGTATATCATCACTTTTATCTATAAATTTATGATATCAGAATCAATGGTCTATTATTTATGGATATGGATCCCCTCATAGTTGGTAAAAAAATAGTCAATATGGGGTGTGTGATTATTTTTATTAATCAAAATCTTTTTAAGTACATGATAATCAATGTAACGATTCATTTATCCGTCCCTTTCCTTAAAGAATGTTAATATTGTATAACATGGTGAATCACAAGGGAACTTAAAACCTTTATCCATATTTTCATGAAAATTATTATTATATTCCAATAATTATTAGTATATATTCTATAAGGACTATTCAATATAGGTATATATCCAAGTATCAATTAAATTTAAAAAATATTCTCATGATTTGGGGGAAGACCAAACAACTCATTAAAACGTACATCTATGTAATTGTATAAAATTAGCACATTATAAAGATTGTGTTTATACCATGAAATTTTGTCTTAAAATACATCATTAAATGTTATGAAGACCCATATATGTTAATTAAGTATTATATGGATTTTATAGTCAACCAAGAATCGATAGATGAACACAGGTTGATTTGGGGTCTGAAATGTTAGTTCGTTATCCAAGAAATTAATATGGACTCTTTTTAGAGTAATATAATAAAAAACTAAAACCATTTAAAATTAAAATAAAGTGACAATAACTTTATTATCAAGAATATTATGTCCAAAAACATTAAAATAAAAAATGTTACAAAATTATGATGCATTCAATGAATCACATGGTGTTTTTATTGGGAATTCATTATCTAATTATTAAAGAGGTGAATTTTCACCCATTTGAAAAATTAATTATTTAATGAAGTGGGTATAAAACTAAAGAAATATGAAATTTAATGTTTATAAATATATTATAATCATTCATTTTTAATACATTTCGATATTAATATATGGTTATATTAAAATAGTGTACTGTTTTTGATAGCTTGATCCCCAAACAATACCAAACTAAAACTAAAACACAACATATTTAGATAAAATAAATAAATTTTAGGTATTACTATTAAAGCTATATATATAATTAGGGGTAATGAATATGATTAACCTATATCTAAAATTTTTTATATAAATAAAATAGTTTCTACATTTATTATGAATGAAATTCAATTTGTATGTCTAAACTAATTAAGAAAATAATTTTATGCTTAACAAAATGTTTTTTTTAAATTGGTGTTTTATTTCAGGATAAAATTATTTTTTTATTATATATTGTATTTATAATATTATTCATAGATTACCAATATACTAATTAGTAATTTATTGAAAATATGAATAAAGAAGAATTGACATTTTAAAAATTATTTTTCCAATATGAGCATTTTTCAAATATGCTTTTGGATTCCTTTTATATATATAATAATTTAATTTTATAAAAATAATTTTAATAATAAAAATAATTTATATATTAATAATAATAATATAATCAATTGATAAGTTTTTTGAGTTTAAAAAATTCTTTTTTGTGAATAGTAAAAAAATAATGATTTCAAAAAATGACTTTTAAGATATTATTTGTTTATAACTATAAATTGTAAATTTGATAAACCTTTTTAAAAAACAATATATTTATTTTATAAGTGAATTTATAATTATTAAATTGTTGTATTTAATTTACATATTCATATTTGATATTTTAGAACATTATTAATATTTTAAAAAATATTATTCTAAATATATTGTAAATTTTTATTTTATAATTATTTTTTAGAGTTATTAATTGAATATAATGAAATTGAATTAAAATTTTGAATCATGGGGTGAAAAGTTTCTAATAAGGACCACTTTATTTTTAGTCATGAATTTAAATTTACCATAGGTATAAACTGGTCACCATAGTAAAAGTTAAATTGTAGAAGTAAAAAATATATGAGTAAAAGGCTTCAAACATGACTAAATCGTGTACAAGAACTAGTGGTTAAGGCCTTTCTTGAAATTATCCATTCCCAACCCCATAATTATTTATCAATTTTGGATCTATATTACATTCAAATAGACTTTTCACTATATAATATATTTTGATAGTTATAAAAATTTCATAACTTTTCACTTATAAAAGTTAAAATCATCTCCTAACATATCCTAAAAACAATAACAGTGATTAATAGACCAAACACTACCTAAAAATCTCTTGAGAACTCATATACACCTTAAGGTTTTTATCTTAATCTCATCAAACCATTATTGAAGATCTTAAGACCCATTGTAGAGGAGATAATCCAAGGAGTGAGGTATAAGTTCATAACATATCATTATTTTTCCTACTAAATTAATAGGTTTTATTCTTAATCAAATTTATTTTCACCATATTAAAATGATTAAATTAGTAGAATTATTATATTGGTATGTGATGAGAATTATGGTAAGATAATTAACTTCCATCACTCGTTATATTAAAAAAATCAATATCACTACTTGTGCCTTGTGCGGACTACCACCTCCACGATGGAACATGTTTTATTTTCCTTAACCACCATAAAATGTAGGTATAAATGGGGTATTTTAATAAATTATGATGATTTTTATATTATTATTATTTTTATTATTCTGATACATTAAACCATATTTATTCTTTCTATCATTTTATAGAAAATGAAATCATCACTCAAGTATATATGAGGACTTTTGCCTCCATAGAATAATTTATTTTAGTTTTTATTTTCATCAAAGCCTTTAATGGAAGGACATGGGTATGGAATTAATGGATAAATATTATTTTTATGACATCATTATGGTTTTGGTACGTCAAACTACTGAACCTATTTATGATACAAGGAACAAATTATCATTGTTAATTTAGTCTTTTAAAATAAGGATACTAAAAAGAAAATATTCTACTCTTTCAATGTAATCACATTATATAAATTATATTCTATTTACTTTAATTTATTTCTAATACAAATATTTAATAAACAAATATAATCATTGCACTTTAGTTATAATAATAATAAAACTAAGCCACCTCATAATCATCCATTAATCATGGTAGGTTCTTATTGGGGTCAGTTTAACCACCTACTTGGGCGAAAATATTATTTTATATAATTAATGAATATGAAAAATTAATTACTAGGATAATGTAATATTAATATATAAATAATTATTTTTTATTTTAATTCTACATCAATATTAAACTCATTAATGTTGAAATCACTATTCTTTTGGGAAGAATCCCTGAAACATTCTAATTTTCATTCATATCGTAAGAGATCATAACAAAAAATACCATAAGTAAATAAGTTTAAACTATGTTTAATCTTATGCTAAATTAAAATATATTAAAATATTATTATTTTAATGGGCCTAATACTGAACATTTTGATATAATTAGAGGGTTTATAGGTTGGGTAATATCATTCTCCTAACAACCCAATGTGAAATATTTTAGAACAACACTAACTGATTAGGTTATAAATATAATAGGAAAGTAACCATGGATATTATTTATTCAAACCTATAGATTCATATGTATAGGTATATATTAATTAATATGTTCTTTACTATAAAATATATAATTTATATTTTGATATTATATATTTCAATTATTTATTATATTGGAATATTTTATGACATCTCATTGTAATATGCGATCTCTATTTTGAGGATTAGATTAAGAAGTACAATAGAACCTAACTTAAATTAATTGATATTGAACTAGAAGTATCAAATGATTAAATGACGGTATCCCTAGAGAAGAAATATTAATATTTATTATTTATATTCAAATGATTATTTAACCTAATTTTATTGATAACCATTTGGGTATTAGTATTTTGTTGAAACATGGTCTTGGAAATAAAATTGAAAATGGTATATACCTAGAAAACATTATGTCTTATCAAATTCGGGATCATACTTAAATGGTTGAGAATATTTTTATTTTATTATTATGATATAAAATGTGAGATTCATATAATTAAAAGAGGTGTTGAGATTGATATATTAATATAAATTAAATCATGAAACTCTTAGTTAACAGAATGGACTAAAGGCCTTTTTTATTGATTCTGATAACACCCCTTTAAAGGGATGAGGGGGAACCCTTACAAGGCCTGTAGGCTCAGAGATTACATGACCCATGGGTCTTAGGAAATATACAAACTATATTTGGAACTCTTCCTCCCTGTATCTTCATTGTGAAATCAGCTCTCCACATTTGCATGGCTGTTCATATAGGCTTTCTGTGCATGTACAGGCTGGTCCCGATGACAATTACATACCCTCTCTTTTTGACAAATAGTTTTATATTTTTCTCTGGTGATAGAACCTTATTCGAATCCCCATCTGGAGTCTACTCCTTATAGAGTTCGTCTGGTCATTTCAACACAATTTTAGGTGGCCCGAAGGCCTTGAGGTGGGATGAAGGCCTTGAGGTGGCCCAAAGGCCTTGGGGTGTCATGAAAGCCTTGCTGGACCGAAGGCCTTGGGTGTCCTGATGGCCTTAAAGGACGTAAGGCCCAAAAAGGTAGCCCGAAAGCCCAAACAGGTGAATAGTTCTAGTTGCTACATTACCAAACAGTGACTGCTACAATAGTGCTACAGTACAAGAAATATGTCTCCACCTGGTTTTGAACTCGGGTCTCTTGGATGAGTGATATTTATCGATTAAATTTTGGAATATTCAAAAATAAATTGAGGATTATATGGAGCATATAAGGATTGTTCATATTAGTTTTTCATTAATGGATTGAAATAACATACTAAATGATATAAATAATACTAGTAAATGATTTTATGTAAAGGTTTTATTTTTCGAGATACTTACTGAAGAACACATGTTCGATGTAATGATGACTCTTAGGTTCAATATACGCTTGATTTTGATATCATAAATTATGTATTTATTTTCAAGTGGTTAGTTTGATAATGTTGGTAACCTTGGGGTTTAAAATTGATTCATGAAATTTTGGGTGAAGTTCATCACAATTTCTAGATTATTATATATTGTGATTATCCCGAGACCTTATAAAATAGAGGTTAGTATAATATGAGTGTTTAAGATATATTTAGTTTTTATAATAATATATAACATGGATATGGTTTATAAACATGGAGGTTCAAATTGTTTGTAGAAAGGAATTTTATGTATAATAGATTAATAAAATCTATACATATATATGTATGGGATTTTATTAATAGGTAATGTTTATTGAATAATGATAAGCAACTTGATATACACTAAGAGAGTATGGTATATGTCATATATGTGGCTATACACTAAATAAAAAAAATATTAAAAATAACCTCACATACAATATCTTATGAGTAGTAATAAAAATTGAGATGAAACAATTTATTTAATGGGGGAGAATGTATCACCTTGAGATCTTAATATATGGTTACATCTAAATAGGAAAATGTGTTTTATATATTTTTCCATATTCAACACCATACTAAAACGAAACTATGATAAAATTAGGTAAAATATATTAATATTAATTATTACCATTAAAACCAAGTTAATTAATTAGTGTGAATGATTAGTATAAAATTATTGAGGAGGTATTTACTAAAAGAAACAATTGTAACTTTTAATATGATTGAAATATATTATTATAGCTAATAAAACTAATAATATAAATTTATTATATATATTTATTGAGATTTGGGTTTTTTTCATGAAAATATACATAGTTATTATGTAACATCATGATAATATGAATATTATATTACCGATTAATTACTTAGTTTTTGATATGAAATAATAATAATGAAGTGTTAATAATTTTAAAACATATTTTCTATTTTGAATGTTTTTCAATTATATTTTTTGGATTTTATTTAAATATTAAATTATAAAAATTTATAAATTTAATTTGTAAAAACTAACATAATTTTTAGTTCATCACAAAAATATAATACTAATATTTAATATCATAAAAAATATAAGTATGAATTAGAAATTAATTAAAAAAATTATTGAGACAAAAAAATATTTTTATAAGTGAATTTATAAATTTACAAACACTGTTTAATTTATAAACCAATATGTTATATTTTTAATAATAAGTAATATTTTCTCAAAAATGATTTTAATACAATATACATTATTAAATTGAAATTAATTTTTATCTCTTTTATAAATTTAATCCAATGATAATTATTTCAAATTTAGAATTATTTTGGTCAAATTGTATAAAAACTATATTTTAATTTTTATGAAAGAGGATAAGTTTCCTTACGTAACCATAATGGAAGCTAAATGATTAAATAAAAGAATAAAGTAGTAAAAGATGCCAAACAATTAAAAAAATGTGTCGAGATGAGTGGTTGAGGAATTTCTCAGCCATATTACTTACCCCCCATTATTATTTAATAATTTAGAGCCTCTTACCTTGATAATGACTTCCCAGTATTTAAAACAGTTGGGTATTTATAAATATAATTTCATCCATGTTCACTTATAAAATTTACATTCCTCTCCTCACTTACCATCATTAAAAACAGCTATGATTATCCCAAAATAACTCCACACCTATCCAAAACACATCTATCAACCTCCAAGATGTGTTAGTCTTCTAAAAATACCTCCCTTAAATGGATTAATCCCGTTTATAAAAGAGATAATCCATGAAGTGAGGTATACATTCTAAACCTCTCTTTCTCCATTGTAATACTGTATATAAATATCATCTTCCTAAAAATTATTTTCACAATACTAAAATAGTAAGATAAGTAACATTATTATAGTTTTATGTTATTATAGTGATGGTATAATCATTAATCACATTCCCCATTTCTATTAAGAAAAATTAAAATCATTACTCGTATATTGTGGGAACTACCTCCCCACAACACAATGTGTTTTGTTTTAATTGTACACCTTAAAATGATAGTATAAAATAGGAATTAATTAAATAATTATTATAATTTTATCATTTATATTATTATAAAACATTAAAACATATTATATCTTACTCATGTTCTATGGATAATAAAATCATCAACTATGTGTATGTGTGGACTACCGCCTCTATCAAAAGACTAATTTTGGTTTTTATTTTCCCCCCCCATATATGGATAGTCATAACGATGATATTAAATGATAAATATGTTTTTTAATATAAAACTAATGTTATGGTGTGAAAAATCTGAGTAGCTATTAATGATATGTTCAATAAAGGATTATCATTATTTCAACTATTTAAAATAAGGTTATTTAGTGGAAAAAGATCTCTTATTTCTATGTAATGGTTGTGTATAAATTATTTTATCATTTTACTAATTTACAATTGTAATATATAAGCTAAAAACACTAAATAATTTTATAATACCCTTATTATAATGATATTACAACTAATCCAAAATCATTATCATCCATTAATCATGGTAGACTCATGTTTGGGTCAGTCTAAGTTCTTACTTGAAAAAAATATTTATTTATATCATTTGTAAATATGAGAACTTAATCCTAAGAAAATTATTATTGAAATATATAAATAATGATTTATTTTTTGTTGTAGTAATTATAAATCCACATTAAAATCATTAATTTGGATATCACCCTTCATTTGTTACGAATCATTATAACATGTTTATCAATACTTTTATCATCTGGGATAATGACCAAAAAACCTAGAAATGAAATTATATATTTATGAAATTTCATGATATATCAATAAAGTACTTTATATTATTTAATAGTGATTTAGTCTTTGAAAAAAAATTACAAATCCACTTTTTGGAAACTACTTCAAGGAAAAAATCATTTCTAGCGCTCGGTGTTGAAAATTGGTGAAAATGCACTAATATATATATGAATTGAATTATATTAACTGAGAATTATATATGGATATAGTTATGAATAAGGTTCATATGTATGTATTTACTAACATTTATTAAATTATTCAATACATTTGGTGCAACTGTTGAATGAATCTTGACCAATGTATGAGGGTTTCATTTCAAATTTCTCTATTTGAATAAAGTTTAGAGTTATAAACCTAATTTAATTTATTTTTTTGTATATAATTCCTATTTTATTTATCACAACATAAATTATATTTTAATCAGGGAATTTAAAGGTAATTTTGAAATCCCTCTATTTCTAGGGGTTTGGATTTGAATGTTTCTAATGTCATAATGATTTTTTTGGCCTCAATTATGATTCATTAAGACATGTTACATTTTGTGACCATGTTTCAATGGTATGATATATTTAATTTAGACGGATTTTTTTATATCTTAATCTTTATATTACTTGGTATTTACTATACACATAATTTTGTTATTCAAGTTTCTATTAATTCAGTTATTTCTTTATTGGTGAGGATGTTTGGAAACTCAATTTCATTCGTTGATTTATGAACATTCTTTGAAATTATTTCATATTAGTGGGGTAAAATATACTATGTAACTATAATATGTGGTATTATATCTATATTGTTTTGTAGACATAAATTCTTACCACATAAACCCTTTTATTAAAATTCCTCACATTGTGGGTTATGTTCAATCATATCCATCCACCAGTATTGATATAGAAATATACCCATTACTCTATATGGTGCGAACATAAAATTTTAAAAAATTTATTATGGATGATGTTATCCTATTAATAATATTATTATATAGACATTAGTAATATTATTGGTATTTTATATATTATTATTCTAGTATGGATGATTATTGGAAAGTTAAAAATGTATTTCTGGACTATCCACCTTCTCTCTTAGGTTGGATTACAATCATGTTGTCCCATTATTAATTTGGTTAAATTTATTGATATTAATTCATGATTATTGGATTATAACATAGGTCTTTCATGTACTGATATTCCATATTTATCATTATATGGATATCCCTGTTTTTATTCAGATAAAGTCTCTATAATGAATGGTACGGAAGGTCTAGTTTACACTTATGGTGAATGTGTTGGAGTAGATATGGTGACATGTGAGGAACCAAAATTATATATCCCCTCAATTAATTTATAGGCCACATACGACAAAACATATTTTCATATTTGTTTTATACATTCCCAATTCATCAACATTTCTTAACTATAATCTTGAAGAAAAGTAAATGTCTTATCCTAAGGCATTACATGCATGTTTTTTATGGTCAAAATTAATAATTAAAGAATTTTGAGTTAGGTAATTATTTATATCCAAGTTTACATTTATTTTAATCAATAATACATTATCTTAGTTTTAGTTGACTTTGAAATTATTTTAATTATTAATTTTCTCCATGTTATGTACACCTTGCTTATTGTTTTGATAGTATTAGATATATGTTTCCCATACTTAGTGTTTGATACCACTCTATTCATCTATTTCCATTCCATTGGTTTTGAGTAAAAGTAATACATGTAATATTTTTAGAATCATAGAACATGTGGTTTAATTTTTGAGAGATGTTGAATACTCATTGTGGATTAATTAGTATTTATTATTAAGTTGAAAATGTATGTCTGATATAAATAACATGAAATTTATTTGTTTATCTATTTTCCTAATTATATAAATTTATAAACCTAATAATTTCCCAAAAAATTAAATATATTAAATAATCAATTTTATTTTTTGTTTAAGGATTTTTAAATCCAGAAATTTTGTTCTATTATCAATGTGAGTATTAAAATTATGTGTTTGTGGAACTAGATCTGGTAGTATGGGTCTAGAGTGTCACGAATTATCTCCATTTGATTTTATCAATAATATATAACTAAATCCAAATATTAAAATGTGTATTAAATAATAATATTAATATAATTCATTTAGTTTTAACCTTTCTTTAATTATAACCTTATCATAAACAATTAACAAAAAAATCAAATGATATCTGATATGACTCAACAATAACATATATAAATATTTTATTATTACAAAAGATTATTCATTATATATAACAATAAATTTATCACCCAAAACATTTTTTTTGTATTTGAATATTAATAATATAAATATCTCATTTTACAAAAATTATTCAATATCACCAAAAAATAATCGACACTTGATATCATTCTATATATAACATATATAATTCTTTTCATCATTTAACAAGGAATAAAAAAAATATATAGATTGTCTTGGAAAATTCATAATGGGTAAACCATATGAGATACAAATTAGAAGAGTATAAGAGATCATGATAATGATTATAAGTGAGCATATGATAAGGATATGGGTATGAGAATATAATCAATATATATGAAAAAAATTTAAATAAATTATACATAATGGAGTAAGAATCCTAAAATAGTTTCATTGCATAATTATTTAGAAATAATATAAGAATATGGGATAAGAATGTGATATATAATAGAAATGTTTTACAATCATAAGTATATAAATTCAATATTATATCATGGTTAACTATAGTTAAAATGATCAAAAATTGGGAAAACATATATCTCAACATAGTGGATTGTGATAATCATTCATGTCTCATAAAACTACATCTAATTAGATATAAATCAATAAATAATACATTATATGACAAAATAATTTCATGAAAACCTTTCATATATTGGAAAACCATATATCTGTCTGCCTTTGGAAAATGTAAATATTCATAAATCCATTTAAGCATAGTTAAACCATGACACTGAATAGGTTTAAAATAATATTCAACATATGAAAAAAAATTCTTTGATTGAATGAAGATGATTTTAATAAAAATCACATACGATTCAATAAATATTTTAAAATATTAAAAAAATAAAGTATTTGATTTTAGTGAATAACTTTTAGAGGATGATTGAAAAAATGTTAAAACAATAAAAAATAATAATAATTTTCATCTTTACCCATTTTTAGTTAAAATACAAGATTATGAATAAAATTATTTAAAGGGGCGTCTTGAAGGTAATAAAATCATTATTAATGCATTTTTCACTATGAAAATACTAAAGGGATTGTTTTTAAGGAATATACAGGAAATCATAGAGGAAAGTGGTTAGAAAAAATCAAAACAATAAGAGAGTTAAATGGAATAATTTCATGATTTTATTTGTAATTTCTATTATTATTAAATTGAACTCAATAAATTATAGATGTTGAGATAAGGAAATCCACGAACCAATATTAAGGATATAAAAATGGAGGAGAAAATATCCCCAATAACATATAATTAAATGAAAAATCCACATACAAAATCAATTTAAAGGAATTTTGAATCAATGGGAGAGAAAAAAGTATGATTAATTGTGACAAAAAATACATATAGGTGATTAAAATAAATGGGTATTTAGGGGGAAATTATTAAAAAAAATTAATATAAGTTTAGATATATGAAATATCACATGGGAAGAGATTTTGATGAAAAACTATTACCTTTACTCTTGCACTCATCAAACATTTTATAACCCCTATATAATAAACATATTTATTTTTATCACTTTTTTTATAACCTTATTCATATAAATTTACATTTTTTACTATTTAATTATATTGAATTATTTCATATATATTGTTATAATATATATCATTTTCATTATCAAATGATCTTATAATGAACCTACATACTCTAGTCAATTACATTTGATATATTATGTTTTGGAGTTATTGGGAGAAGGTTTGAGGAAGAGGGACGGAGTTGGAGCCAATATTTCACTAGGGAGGAGTGTGTAACAATATGGGATTAGGTTTAACAGTGTGAATGGCTAGCTAAATAACGGGATTTTTGTATTTTGGTGAGTCACACCATGAAGGGTTGAGACATGAAATGAAGGTTTTCATCCTGACTTGAGGATGCATCATGAATTGGGAATACAAGTCAAAATATATAGGTTCCTTTATATTTTAGGGATAAAATTATGGTAAATATATGTTTAGATCCATAAAAACATGATGTGTTTTGTAGAGGATTTTACTAAATTATAAAACCTAATGTTATATAAGAAAACAGATACATTTGGAATATATCTTTTTTTATAAATTCATTTTCATTTTATGTTTTTGGAATGAGGGTTTCTAGTCCTGGAGTGTAGAAGTTTGGGGTGTTTATTTAATTCTTCTACAATTTGATACCATGGAGTGGCCACCACTCTCATTAAATTTGATAATTAGATTGATCTTTCAGGTTCTAATATTCTTTGGTGTCAACACAGCATGATGACACTTCCTTAATT
This sequence comes from Viscum album, assembly GCA_963277665.1. Lineage (NCBI taxonomy): Eukaryota > Viridiplantae > Streptophyta > Magnoliopsida > Santalales > Viscaceae > Viscum > Viscum album. The sequence goes on along the minus strand of OY728134.1, from coordinate 847,126,910 downwards.
ATATCAAAATAGGAGGTTCATGGATTTTTAAAAAGGCTGATATTTGGGAATTCAGGACATCATTTTCAAAGGATTATATCATCATAACATTTTCTAGTTTGGAAATTTCCAATAACATTATAACTCCATAAAAGTTCTATTTTTTCTATAAATTCATCATGCCATATGAATTATGACATGTTCTATCATTCTTTCAAAACACTAAGTGATCTATATCTTTATGATAACTGGTTAGATCCAATTTTTCTCTTATATTTCATTCATTTTCTTATTAATTTAATGTTTTGGTGGTGGTTTGGTTTGGGTTATGTAATTATTTTGTTTGCTATTGATATGTTTTATTTTGATCATGGTTGTTGAGTTTTTTTATGGTCACGACCCTTTGATACTTCCAATTTCTTTATTCTTTTTCAGAAGTTGATTGAATTTTCAACTGAAGGAGGGGATTTTAGACATATCACTTTTATTTATAAGAAATTTTATAATTACCATGACATTGTTCTATTTATATGGTATAGACTAACCTAAAAATGATTATAAATGGGTTAAAAAGCAATGAAATTAAGGGGGTCACATTTGTTTATATGCCTATAATATATTGATTTTGATTTATATCTTGTTTTATATAACCACTGAAAATGATTTTTTATTATTGTGATATGTGTTCTATAACTCTAATTAAATATTTTAATTCACCATTTATATGAGGATAATCATTCAAATATTTTTTTTGGAAATTAATTTTTATTCTGAACAAAACTTTTAATTAAAAAAGAATGAATAAAATACAATCTTTTGTGTTATATTATTTTTTAAATGGTATATGTAAATTATTAGTGTCATCATTTTGTGATTTTTTTCTCTTTTATGTGGACTATTGTGGTTATTTATTATGTATTTATAACAGTTTTGATGTTAGTGATAATAATTTCTTCTGTGGTTGGTATGGGGATGTGGTTTTTGACATTGGAGTGGTAATGAAATATTTTTTTGTTCATATTAGTGGATGGGTTGTTATGTGTCATGATTAGTGGTGTTTATGATTAATAGGTTTTTGGTAGTTGTGGGGAATATTGGCAACTGGTGACTGGTGGTTTTTGTGGGGTTAGTTTTTTATAGGGTTGTGCTATAGTTTCTTTATAGTATACAATGCGAATGATATAATTTTAAAAATATAATTAATGAATTGGAATAAAATATTAAATTTAATGGAATAAAGAATTTAATGTGTCTAGTAAAATTGTAAATATGAAACTGATTGGTAAGGGAATGTATGGATAACTACCCCAACCCAATATTCCTTCTTAGTATATTTTTGGTTCTGATGGATCATAGTAGCTATAATCATATGGATTATAATTGCTTAATGTTTTAGCATGTGATATACCAGTTGACTTGTTATATAGTTATAATGATCATACATGGGGATGATTGTACATTTTAGGTGAATAGAATGATTTTGACTCCCTTCAGGTGTGTGATACCCTACTGGGATCGATATGTGATGAGTTTATGGGTGTGAAATTGCAGTGACATGTATGAAAGTTAAGTAGTTTTGGTTATATGGTGGTATGTTGTGATATATATGTAATGATTATGATAATGGATTTTTTTGGTATGTGTTATTTGATTGTGATTAGGGATTTTATTTGTGATTCATGGCTATAGATGATATGGAATATCATTCAATTTTTTATTGGGGTAGGAGATTGAAAGCCCATTGGGTAAGTGGTTTTGAGGTATTTAGCACACTTTTTATGGCTTGTATTTTCTTTGAAGAAATTATTGTCAAAATATGTCTGTATATTTTTGAAGAATAATTGCATTTTATATTTAATAAATATGGTTTTTATGAGTGATTAATTATGAATAGTTAATAATCTATGATTTTTGAAGAATTTCTCGAGAAGGTGTCAACTTGTTATTCATATATATATTTTTTATTACATGTATTGGAAATTTAATGCTTTAAGTTATTTCATGTTATATTTTATATGATAAATATGATGTTATTAACATTGTATGTTGTGTAAGACTTACTTGTATTGAAAGAAAAATATGTTTTTCATGAATAGATTAATTATGGGAGTGTTGTATAAAATTAAAGAATTATGTGAAGGAAATAACTCATAAAATTTATATATAATCTAGAGTTTATATTTCATGTGTATTGGAAACTTGATCCACATGTAATTTTAAATATTAATAGCATATAGTTTTATATATTTAGAATTATTTTATTGGTAGTTTCGAAAGGGTATAGTTCGTGATTCATAAAGGTAACTCAAAGAATTCAATACATATTTATTGGTGGTCCACACCGTAAAGGTTATATATAAGATTAAGTCATAAAAATGACTACCCATGAAAAGGTATTTTTTCACCAATGTATATGTCAGTCTAGAATTACATGCCTTGTGTAATGGTAGAACATATTTTCATAAGTATAATTTGGAAATAATTAAAGATGTGTATAGGTAATTGAAAGACATAACCAAATGAAAAAAGGAATTCACATACATTATATAAAAGTAATCATGAAATTTTATAGGATATTTAAAGATATAATAATATGTCTGTGGATGTGTTATTATCCTGTATAATCATCCATTAACCCATTTATTCAATGCTTTGTAAGCTGATAAACACTGCAAGAATGATCACACACTCTGCATAATCTAGGAATCAAGATACTCTTAATATAAAGATAAAAAGGAGGATATATTTTGAATCTGAGAATCAGGGTAAAAAGATATTGTGAGAATAACATGTGATTATACTTTTATCAAGATCATTGTAAAAAAGAAAAAAAAATTACGACGAGATCTCTTGTAATTATTTGAAAATTATTATTATTGGAAGGGTGAATGTGGGATCTATATTGTAGATTGAGAAACCAAGGATGTCGCATGGTTTATTAAATAACCATGTATTTTAATAGAAGGTCCAATGAATATGATCTAGGAATTTTAAGAATATTGACCATGAGCTTTATACATTAGGATGATTTAAAGTTGAAGAAGAAAGTTTCATGGGATGATTTGTACCAAAAGTGATAAATCTATTGATGTTAGGAGGAGGTAAAAATCTACATGAATGAATTATAAAATGTAATTTATATGAATGATATATTTGTGGACATGTGTATATGGTGATGGTTCAAATAAATATTTTTTTGTTTTTTTGTGCTGATATGTAATTTCTTGAATTTAGGTGGTTTAGTGGATATTGAAGAAGAAGAAGTTATTGGACAAATTATATTATAAAAATTGAGCTTCCTAAACTAAATTAAATACCAGAATTCATGTAATTTATCATATGTTATTAAATATAAAATTTATTTTATGGAATTATTCTGATGTAACTAATGGGTAAGACTTCCATGTTTAAAGACGATAGAATAATTTTCAACAAGTAGGAAAATCCAATAGTGGAGGATGATGGTCACAAATGTAAATGCGTGGATTTATTTCTATGTTATAAATTAAATATATGTTTATTTATTTTATGTAAGATATAATTTTGTGTTAATTATTCTTGTTGTATTACACAAAGCTCGTGTGTAAATATATGTAGTTTTGAGCTGTTATGATAGAGGTGTTGTAGGAATTAAGATATATGTCTTCAAAATAGTAATTGAAGATAATTATCATAATTTGAATTCCAAAATATTCACATAGTGTAACACTCTAAGATTTTATGGTGTGTCTTTTATAAAATAAAACATCTTCGATAGCTTTTGTTCCATGCAACTCCTAGTTTCAATGAAACATGATGTACTCTTGAATATTAATATGACAGTTGGAAAATTATTTTGATCGGTAGGAATATTAATATGTCCATTTTAATAATATCCTAGCCTATAAAATTATATGTAAAATATAGTTATTACATAAATAAAAATATGATATGTTAATTTTTTGGAATATGTAAATAAAATTTTTAAATATCATAAATTAAGTAAAGGTACTTTTTAAAACATAAACGTTTATTGAAAATTTTAAAATTTGAATAATAATTATTTTTTTTCATAAAACATATTCATAAATTAATTTTTTCTTACATTATAAAATTCAGATAATTTTACAGGGAGGTTTTTTTAAGTTCCATAAAATCAGTTATAAAATTAAAATCACTATTTTTCGAATAAATAATGATTTTATTTAAAATCTAAATTTCTAATTTATAAAACTTAATTTTCCTAAAATGGATTCCATTTTTAAAGTCCACATGTTTAAAGATGGTTGTGTTGAATTTTTATAATTTTTTTAAAATAGTTGGGTTTTTATGAATAGTGTAATACAATAATTTACAGTATTTAACATTATATGTAAATAAATGAATTATTGAGTCATGGATGATATATGGATGAGGTAAGCATTCATTTTTTCCAAATCAAATTCTCTTGTTACTTTATTTACCCATTGGAATCAATACTATTTATAGTCTTTATCCAAAATAATAAACAAATGAATGAAATAATGAAAAACACCCCTCTCGTCCCATATAAATACTACTCCTCTCCTCCCATTATACTCACATGTTCTAATACTTTAATATTTTCTATATTATAACCAAATAAATTCTAAAAAAACTTCATCACATTCACGACCTATTGTTCTTACCAAAAGACCAAATCTCAATGTCTTAAGGAGGTTCCCAAGGAGACGATATTCAAGAGGTATAATCCTCTTTTATTTTATTTTAATTTCTTTTTTTTCAAATCCTCTCCTCAAATACCCTATAAAATGTGTAATGTCAACAAAAATATCATATATATACTATATATTTATTTTTAAAATCGATTTTCCATCATCAAATCCCTTCTCTTATCCTTTTATCTTAAAATTGAAAACATCATCTATGATGTGTCGATTCATAGCCTTAATGGATGATGAGTTTTCATTTTCCTTTAACTATTTCAAGGCTGCTCATAATACCATTATTAAGGTTAAATATTTCTTTAATATACATATTATAAGTTATATAATCTTTTGTAACCACTATATAATGATAATATTAAATAAAATGAAACAAGTTCATGATGGCCATGAAAACCGCCAAAATAAATTAATACAATTTCATTAACACATTATCTAATGAATCATCCTCATACCATATAGATAAATGATATATGAGTCCATTTTAAATCATTAAAGTTCATTAATTCTATTTAATTTCACTTATGAGGAAGTTAATCCCATTTGACAAGAACTACTATATTTATACATAAGGGAACTGACCATAAAACCATGAAACAAAATCTCCCAGAATAATAAAATTAAACATTATAAATTGTCAAAATGGTTATAAATGATATTAATAGAATTATAATTAATCAAATATAAGTTTAATATGTTATGAATTATGCAATATAATAATATTTTGTAGGACCTTAAGTACATGGGAAAAAATTGTTCGAACATAAGGATATGGTTTTCTTATCTCACTTTTACGTCTATGAGATATATTCTATATTCAACCCTTCTTTCTTGAATGTGTTGTAGATACTTCCCTATAATATATCATATAATGAATCTCTTTTTCATTATGCTATTAAATGTTTATTTTTTTGATCATTAATATTTTTCGGCCACAAGGTTTGACTATTTACAAATTGGTAAGTGAATTATTAACCCATTTTCCATTCTTTGCGTTAGACTTCTACTACATTGATTATGTAATGCTATGTTTATGTGTGAAATTAATTTTAATTATATTATGTTGTATTTAATTTTTTTATGTGTATTTATAGATAATACACATAATTGAATCATTTTATTAATGATCACATTAATGATATGATATTTTTATGTTTCTTTCTTTATAAAAATACTTTTTGAATTATTTCATTTTCACATTTTAAAAGGAATGTGTTTTTAAACTTATATGGCATTATAGGATTTTACCCATTTAATTATTAATTTCTTCAAATCTTCATTAATAATATTACAATTTTTTTTCAATTATAATATTTTATTTTATAATTGTGACATTTTTTAAGAATAAGTGTTTTCAAAGTTAAAAAGGGAATTTTCATAAATAATTATTCGATGATTTTATTAACATAATTATTTCAACATACATTGTTTAATTATTTTATTAATTGATTTTAATATATTTTAGTAACATTTACCATATTTTATTGAGTGGTTTATGATCAATTTGACTAGAGATGTACTATTTAGATTCCATTCAACATATTCTTGTGGATGGTTTATGATTTTTTTATTAAATGAGAAATGTATTTATATTTAATATGATTGTTTTAATATAAAATATTATGTTGATTATGTTTCAAATATCTCATATGTGCATTTCATTTGACTTATTAAGTGATGGTAAAGTCTTGTTATTACCCCTCGATGCATCTGTAGTTCTCATGAGACAAACTAGTTTGGGTAAAGTCTAATCTATTACCTGATTATTTATGGTGTCTTCGAAAATTATTTTATTTTATGTTTAAAGTATCTTAATTGAGAATTCCCTAATTATGATACAAGTTATAGATAATACATGTGAGTATTCAACTAGTAAAATATCCATTCTTAAGTTTTATTCTCATGTGATTATGTATATAGAACTATTTGATCGAACTTTATTCAAGTGATATTATAATCAAAATTATTTTTAATGGAATGATTTTTTAGTTATTCATTGTGCCTTATTATTTATGTTTATTTAGATTCTTATTGTATTCTTACCCTTTCTAAAAATCTGAGCTCACCCCTTTCTTATATTTTATATTCTCTTAGAATACCAAGATTCATATTTAAACTAACATGTTGGGATAATTTAGGAGAATAATAGTTATTTCAATAGAGTTACTATGTTCTATGTCATTTGATGTTGTAAGTTAATAATTTTGTTTCTATCTAGTTTTATAAAACTACTAAATTATTTATTCCTTTGGGATGTCATCGCGTGTACCTAGTACCAATGTAATAATTCCATGCACAGACATTGGGATACTAGGGTCAGGGTCTTTATAGTTGGTATTAGATATATTTTATTATAAAACATGGGAACTATATTATTGAAAACAAATATTAGATAACATTACCATAAGATAGAATTTGAGGATAAATAATTAAAAACATCCCAATCAAACAATGTTTATGAGATTATCTATGCATCCATTTTTCAATTTATGTTAATTATTTAACTATTTTTGGGATTAAACATTATGTTTCATAATTATATGATCTAATCTAATGTATTTTTTCACTTAGAAATGGAACCTCAAAAAATTAATGGCAGTATCACCAATGAAAATGATCTAATTATTTATAAGGATCGATCCTTTGATGGCCATATACTAATATTTTGAAGGGAAAAAGTCTCCCAAACATTCTCATCAAATGAATATATATTATCATGTTACAATAAGAAAGAGAAATAATTCAATAATTATTATTACTTTGATGGGAAAAAAGAATAAGAGTAAGTCTAGTAAAAAATGATAAAATAAAGAAGATAAAGAAGTATTTTACCTCATGTTATAATTGTGGAGAAAAACACCATAATACTTGCTTAAAAGTAATGGTACTTTCCTACACGTGTGAAGAGAAAGGGAATTGTTCTTGTGATTGAAAGCGTAAGAAATTATTTTCCAATTTAAAATGATTTAAATGCAAGGATATGGTATACTATGCAAATCAATGTGTTAAGAATCAAAGGAATATACCCCAATAAAGGAAAATAGACCTTATTCAAGCTTATGCTACTACCATATATGTAGATGAATGATTAATACTACATTGTTTGGATTCATGAATTAAGTTATTTGAGTATTTTATCAATTATGGTATGGTTATAAGAATCATGAGATATATACTGATTATAATGCAATACTTATTTAATGAATTTTAATCATGTGATGAATATCACTAGTAATCAAGAGAAGTGATTCTGTTGTATGTTTATATTTTTGAAATCCCATGACTTGGGTAAGATAACCGTAAATATGTGTCTAATTATGAGATAATAATGATAAAGGGATGTTTATGGGATAGTATATGTGACAACTAAATTGGTTAATTACTCTTATCTTTCCAATTTTAACATCATTTTTGGATTTAGGGAATATATCTAACAACCATAGATTTTATTTTTTGGAATAAAGCATGATACATAAAAGTTTAATGGATATTAAGGTATTTATATATTTGATATGTGAAAATAAGAGATAAATTATATACTAATATATAATGTTAATTTTATTATGGAAATTTAGTGATCTTTTATCTAAATTGTTTTTGGACTTTGAATTTAGATAGATAAATCTTGAATGAGTCTTAAAGTAACTACATATAGAATGTATTAAGTTGAACTTTGGATGTTATTGTTTGATGTAAAAGTATGATTTATCATATTGGATATCTTCTAATAAGATTTTTTGTTTTGATAAACATTTTGAGGTTAAAGGAATGACTTTAGGACCTTATTATTTGTTAAAAGTTATTTAGGTATGAAAACTATATCTAGAATATCCATCTTCAGGTGTATGAATTGAATTGTAAATAGATATAAACACAAAAAAGGAGTGAATTAAGATTATATTGTGGAATGAAATCAAGTATCATTATTTTCTCAATTGCTTTATATGTATAATAAAAGAATAGATCAACTCCAAGGAAAAGGATTCTAAAACAAAAAACGCTAACTATTTACTTTTACAAATGAGAAATAAATTTTCTTTTATCCTATCATAAAATTATAGTTTTTTATGGTTAAATTTATAATAAGCATATTCCATATAACTCTTCATCAGAACCAGATAGTTATATTTTTCATACATGTAAATATTTTCATTTTTATGCTATTTTTCACCTATTTAATATCCAAATTTTGTGGCGACCTTTCGATTTTCCCTTTCCCTCTCATTAAAAAGAAGTTTTATTAACCATATTTAAAATGTTATTTTCAAGTATCTAACTTTTATTTTTGAAGTACAGTTTAAAATTGTAAGGATGAAATTTATTAAAGAAGGGTGGAGTGTCAAACCTCAATATTTTATAGTATGCGCCTTTAAAATTTTCACATCTTTGATATCTTACATTTTACGCAACATTGAGCTTAAATTAATTGTGATATTATTTTAAATATTAACAAGACCATTGGAATATTAAAGTTGCCATTAGGAATAATAATCTGTACATTATAAGAATAACCTCACATATAAAAGTATAATTGAAATTTAGGTATCTTAGAAAAAATAAATAATATTTAAATAATGGAATAAGTAAATGAATTTTAAAAAAATGATAAATTATTTTTTGGTAATTTAGTGAAACACTAATTTTTATTCACAACTTTATATTTAATATAATAATTTAAAAGAAAAATTACTTTCATAAAATATATTCATAAATTTATATTTTTTTCATTATAATTATAAAGTAATTATATGAAACCATAATTAAAATTTGAAGGTGTCATAAAATCAGATACAATATTTAAATTGGAATTTTTCAAATAAATAATGATTTTATTTAGAAATTAAGTTTTTCATATTTAAAAAATTATTTTCATAAGATCAAATCTATTTTTCAAAGATACACATAATTTAATGGTTAGTGTGATTTTTTTGGATTTTTCTAAAATAGTTGAATTTTTATGAATAGTGAAATATGGTAATTTATGGTATTTAACATTATAAGTAAATAAATAAATTATTATAACATGGATTATGTATATATGATGTTATCACCCATTAGTTTGAAGTCACATTCCATATCTACTAAATTTAGTCATGGGAATAAACACTATTTATATTCCTGATCCAAAAATAAAAACAAATGAATAAAATAATCAAAAAAATTCATCTCCTCCCCTATAAATACCACCTACACCACCCCTTATCCACATAAATTATAAGATATAAATATTGTATAAATTCTTCACAATTAACATCACAAGACTCTTCCTCATGTCTACGTACTAATTATTTTACCAAATTACCAAAAACTCATGTCTTAGGGAGGTTCCCAAGGACATGATATTCAAGAGGTAAAATTCTCCTTCTTTCTTGCTTAATTTCTTTTCATTTATTATCCTCTCCTCACATCCCCTTTTCAAAGTAGAATGGTATTTATAGTGTAATATATATAATATAATTTTAATTTTATAATGCATTATCCATCTTTAAATTACTTATGTTCTCCTTTTATTTTAAAAAAGAAAACATTGTTCCTGATGTGTCGATTCACCGTCTTCATGGTAAATGGGTTTTCATTTTATATTAGCACCTTAAATGGTAGTAATGAAACCATTGTTATGGTTAAATAAAATTTTATCATACATATTATATTTTATTTAATGTTCTCGAACAAATATTTATAGATAATATTACAAAAAATGACACAATTTTGTGATGGTTGTAAAAACCACCAATATAAATTAAGACATTTTCATCAAGGGAACCTACCAGAAAAGCAACAAATGAACGCTCCCCGAATAACAAAATAAAACATTATAACTCATAAAAATATACCTAAATTATCATAATAAAATTATAATAAATCACATATATTTATAATAGGTTTTTAATTAAGTAATTAATGAATCTAATTTGATTATCCATAACATTAAGTACTAGTTAATAATTCTTTTAGACACATGGTAATGGTTTTCTCATCTGAATTTTACTTCTGTGAGATATATTCTTTATTCAACCATTATTTCTTATGTGTCTTGTCTATAATACCCTTTAATATATCATGAATCTCATTATCTTCATGTTATTAAATGTTTCATTATGTGATCATTAATTTTCTTGGGGAAAATGGACTGACTGTATACAATCGGTAAGGGAATTGTTAACCCCAATTTTATTCTTTGCATTAAACATGTACTCCATTTATTATGTCATGATATGATTATATTTTAAATGAATTTTTATTATATTATGTTTTATTTCCACTTATGTTTTGTGGTTTTACATATAATATACATAATTGGTAGATTTTATTAATATTCACATCAATGATATGATATTTTTAAGGGACTTTATGAAAATACTCTTTCTTTTTAAAGAATATGTGATTTCAATGTTAAAAAGGGTATTTTCCTTAAGAATTTGTCATTGATCGTATTAATGTATCTAGGTAAAAAACATTTTTTGAATCCTATGATTTATTTATTTTTATCTCTTATGACAACATTTAATATATTTTATGGAATGTTTTATGATAAAATTGACTAGGGATGTACTATTTTCATTCCATTCACCATATTTCTATGGTTGGTTTATGGTTATGTTTTTTAAGCATGAAAAGTATTTACATTTCATATGATATTTTTAATGAAAATTTTTATCTTGATTATGTTTTACCCCTTTCAAATGAGAAATTAATTGGACTTAATAAGTGATGGGTGAGTCCCGCTATATACCCTTGATGTGTCAATAGGTCTCACAAGACAAATTAGTTTGGGTATTGGCTAATGTCTTTCACAACTATGTAAGGTTTCATGGATGAAGCCTTGATAGTATGTTTATGGTTTACTTCTTTAGGAATTACCTCATTATAAGATTTGTTATTGATAGTCCATTTTATTTTTCAACTAGTATAATATTCATGGTTAAGTTTCATTCTCATGTTATTATTTATATATAATCACTTGATCGGATTTTATTCCAAACATATTATGCTCAACATTATGTTTTAATAGTATTTTCTTCTAGTTATTCACCTTGCCTTATTTTTTATGTTTATTTAGATTCCATTTTATGATTACCCTTACTTAGCATCTAATATCACCCCTTTCATTTGTTTTATTTTTCACTAGGATTTCAATATGTATATTATGATTGACATGTAGGTATAGTCTTGGATAATATGGGTGTCTCTAATGGTGTTACTATGTTTTATTTCATTTCTATTTATAATGTAATACTTATGTTTGTATCTATTTTTCCAAAACTAGAAAACTATTCATTCATTTAAGATGTGATAGCTTGTACCTAGTACTATGGTAATAAAGTAATATACTAGCTATGAGCTACTAGGGTGAAGGTATTTACACATATTATCAGGATAATAATGAAATTAAGTAGACAAATAGAGTAGAAATAAACTGATGTTCCTTGTAATTATTATATGTATATATATTATTACATTTTGAAGAAAATGTTGAGGATGTCCTACCCTATTAATTTAGATAAAAATATTGTGTGTGGTAATAGTTGAAGAAGATCCCTAACATTTATATTATTCTAAAATTTTCATGTATGTCAAAGTAGAAAAAACTAGAGATCCAATGACATATTTTTTTCAATAATGAAGTGGAAGAATAAGAGATAGGATAATGAATAAGAATATAAAAGTATCTCTACATGCATGCTTCCATAGAAGTATAAGAAAATAACATAGAATATAAACAAGAATAAGAAGAGAGAAGTATATGAAGAAGTAGTTTTATACACACTTTGTACTATAAATTATAATAATATGTTTTATACATTTTTTGTATAAAAAATACGTAGTTACTTTCCACTATTCAAGTGAATGAAAAAAGTAAGAATTATTATATTAATAAAAATGAGGTATTCTTAATTTTCCTTATAATTACTTGTTGTTACCCCTAGTAATATCATTGTCGAGGTACAACATATAACTGAAAGAAGGATTATCCAAATAGTGTAGTGTGTTATTCCCAATCATAACTATCAACGACTATAGTGTACATGTCACATGAAAAAATTATTGGGTTTTTGTGATCATGGACGAATCCACATCACACCAAGGATGAGTCTTCTCATATTGACTGGTGAACCTTATATACCAATCTTTCCATTGTGTGTGTGTATGTTATTTGGGGTATGTTATAATGAGTAACCAAATAGAAAAATGAGAATAATAGAACCACTCACCTAATTATGATATAGGTAAAAAAATGATGACTTTTTAAATATGGGAATTTTTGTAAAATCACAGACACTGATTCCCCCCCATGTGGTTTTTATCCTCGTTATTTCCCTTCACGAGGTTCCTTGTTCGTATATATTATTTTCAAATTGTGTTATTATATATGTAAGATTAATTAGGAGATTTATCCTTGGTAATGTTGGGTTATAACTAACCTAATTAGAAGTGTTTATTTTATTGCTTGTTCACTTGGGCCTTAGTATATTGCATTCACATTTTCAAGAGAGGTACTATGGGGAATCCTAATTAGTATATTTTTTATTATCACACCTATATATATATATATATATATATATTGTTTCCAAGATGTATCTGGTGATTGATTTGGATATTACTATCTCATATCTTAGAGAAATGGTTGATGTTTTCAACTTATGAGCTTTATTTTGGTATTTTTTAGAGAAATAAAATTTTAGGAAATTACATGAATTATGAGATATCAACTTTATTTTTATATAATTGTTATTTTAGTAGTTTGAATTATATATTCCTATTTTTTGGGGGGTGGGGGTAATTTCTCCCATTTGTTTGTATTATACACATGATTCTTGATTCAAACTCATGGCATATTAGGGGTGGGCCTCAGGGTTCACCATCATATTCACTATATTACTTTTAGGGGTTCTTAATGTAGAGTTCATGAAAAAATTGAATAAAATATATTAAATACAATTATTATAGAGTATTGAGTTATACACCAGGGGGGATTGAATTGGTTTGATATGGAAACAACATCATTTGAACATAACATGTGATGTAGCATGGGAGACCAGATAGAGAATAATAGATTAGGGACCTTTGTGATCTAATCAATGACCTTAATCTTATTAAACACTCTTTGGGGGTTATACTGATTTCATTATATATTCGCAGGATAGGTATATGCATCTGGCTTACTTATTCCTGTGTTAGGATCTGGGTGAATTTTTAAAAATTAAAATAAATCTAATTAAATTAATTTGAATGAATTATATGCATATGGAATTATGATATTTAAATTTTACATGTATATATGTGACTTGGCCTCCTTCAACATGTGGTTCAAATGGGTTTGGTTAATCAAGATAATCTAAATGGTCGTTGGAGGTTTGAGCTGAATAATGATGATATCTATTAAAGGATTATGTTATGTGAGTACTAATGTTAAGGATTAAAATAGTATGAGAGATTTTATATTATTTAAAGATATATATATCTGGTTATATGATCTTGAAAATTAATTTATATTGACTTATTCAATGATATAGTGTTGGGTCTCATTGGTAGTCAGTCTGATGAGACAGTTTTTGTGCTATTGGTTCATTTTATTACATAGAGAGTATAAGTATGTGTTGGTTTTATAAGATGAATTGAAAATTTATTTCTATAAAAAGATACATTAATAAATGATGAGGGTAGTTAAGAGGCATAAGTTTATTTCTCTCTAGCATGGGATACCTATTGAGTAGTAGATCAAGATTATATTCATGTATATTATTTATTTATCCTTGAATATTTTCTATAATGAGGAAAACAGAGTGCATCAATTTGAGAAGGAAATATATTTTTTTATTCAATATAAAATTTTTCATTTACCAAGTCTATATATCCTGAGGAGATATATAATGTAGATGTGATCTAGAGGATGCATGTGAAGTTAGGATCACCACACGAGCGGAGTAATCGAAGCATTATAAAAACTAAATCTGAAAATGGTGGATCTAGGGTATCCTGAATGTCATGGTCTTGATTACTAGGGAGTTATGCTCAATATCCCACCTCACATTTTTCTAGATCTGGTAGTTCACATGTATCCACTAAGATATTCTTTCTTATGTGCCTCTTCTATATATCCCATAGTCTTTGAATGTTTATGTGCTTGAAAATTCTCAGAGGCCATTACTGTGTAGTTTGGTAGTTCCCTTATAAAACCTTATCCATAGATCCCATTGAGAATATATCTACACAATTAATATGTGACTTTTTTTATACCAACTTAATATGGGTATGATATTAGATAGCCCTGTGATCCCCCCATCATAATTGATATATGGATGAGCATGACCATAGTGTTGGTCATCAGTATGTCTAGTGATCCAAATGATATGGTTATTATCAACAACATTGTACAGATATATTTGTTCTATATGGTCTATAGGTTATTCAATTTATCATATATTTATATTCTACCTTGTCTATAGGTTATAATGATCAAACTACTTCAATGTAACTACCTAGCTCCATGCCAAGGTATACAATGTGGAGAGGCTTCCAGTTCCACTGTTCTGGAATCACTCAGTTAGGTTTCAATTTATTTTATTTATTGTGTGATGATTTTATAAAATAGAGATCATAAAGAATAGATCATTGGGTGATTTTTTTGATACATATAAAACCATATAGTAGAGTACCTTAGAATTGTCTTAATTTTTTTTCACAAGTTCATTGATTTAGTTTAGGGGATAGTAGTATTATATGATGGGTAATTTTTATGTATGGTTATCAATAATTATAAGGATATAAATCCACTTAATTTTTAAATGGAAGAGTTGTTAATGGGTTCTTAAATAGTAGAGGCGATGGATTTTCTTACTATCCTCAAGAAGTTTCTGGATACTTTATCCAAAATTGGTTGTAAAAATAATCCCTAAACATGATATCATGTTTATAATAGAGTTGTAGCTTGGTTCATTCACTATTTTTATGGATCCTTATTTTAGGGAACCTTCTAAGAAGCAATAATTGAGGATTCAAATCAATGACATAATATAGAGATTCTTTATCTATCCTAGTTTGTTTCTAGGGGGTGCCTTGGTGTAGTTATCTAAGAATAAAGGTGGTGGTATGAAGTTGTTCATAGACTACTAGAAGTTAAATCAGGTGATATTCGAGAACCATTATTTCCTACCAATGATAAATGTTTTTTTAAACCTGTTGAAGGGATACAGTTGGTTTTCAAATATTGATCTATGGCTAGGGTATTATTAGATGTAGATGATGGAGATGAATTTCCCAAAGATTGATTCCAAGTGATAATATGAAAACATATATTTCATGATCATGTCATTCAAGGTCATGAACACGATTACTAGTTTCATGGTATTCAAAAAAAATTGTTATTTGACTCATGGATCTTATCATGTTACTGTTAATTGATGATATCCTTTAATACATAAAGTCAAAAGGGTTCATATTAAGAATCTTTGGACTATTTTACATATCCTTTGTCACCATCATCTATATATATATATATATCCAAGTTTATTTCTCTTTGTTTGAGGTGAATTTTCTTTCCACAAGATATATTTCAATAAGGAGTGGTAATTGATCCCTCAAATAATGGGAGAGTTATTTCTCAAGAAACAGCCTATAATGTTACAATGTTTTGTAGTTCCATTAGTATGATGGGTTATTATTAGATATTATAGATACACATATCTCAAAATGTATCCCTATTAACATCCTTAGATAAAATGTATAATTATTTTTTCTAGACTTATCAATGAGTGTGGGATTTGGACTACCTAATGGAGAATTTGTTTTGTGATATTATTATTCAATTTTCATATAAAGAAGTTATGTTTCAAGTTTTATGTGTCTTTTACCATATCTATTTTGGTTGTTTCTTAGTGTAGGGGAGAGTGGTGATCTTATACGATTCTATGTAGTTATGTCATCATGAATATAAATATTCCACCCAAGGTCATGTGTTGTTGGGAGTAGTGTATTTATTTTCATTATTGGGGAATTTATTAATTGGATATTTCATTGTAGTATTCTCATATCACATGAGTTTAATAAATATTTTCCATCATTGGGATTTGAATTAGTGTAAATAAATGGGGATTCAAATATTTATGTAGTCTGCCTTCAAGATAACATACACCCCTAGGAAATGGAATTTAGTCACAAATGTTCCATGTAAGATATCTTGAGTAGATGTTTTTTGTGTGTCTAAAGATTCATCTAGTTTAAGAGAGGAGCTTCCATTGTTGAATCTTGATACAAAGTAGGTCGTCAGTGGAGGATTCTTGTATAAGAGAGTAATGAAATATTATTTGTTTTAGTAGGTAGAGTTGTCTCTATATTGAGAATAGGTGGTAGAGGTGATGTGAGATCAGGTTTCCTATAGTAAAACTCATGAGTTAGAGTTAAAGTATGATCAACATTAAGTGGTGTTTTACAAGAATTATTTGTTCTGTTGAAAATATGATTGGTGGTTCTTTATTTTTTGATATATCACCCATCATAAGGTTTCCTCATATATTCTAGTTGTATTATTAATTGAGGATTTAGTTTTGGTGGTTGGGGATAAACTGATCTGTAGAGAAGTTCATGTCTGGATATTTTCCTAGTCAGTAGGTGAAGTCTTAACATTGTGATCCAGGTGGGCTAAAAACTCAATTATAAATACATGAGTGGAAGTTGGAGGAAATTTCAATGGATTGAATCATTGGTTTACCTTGATCACAAACAAGATTTTGTGCATTTTGGGTGACAAGGGATAGGTTGATGAAGTCAAATCAAATCATGGTGATCCGAGAGTCAAGTTTTGTGGACATATCTATGAGGAAACATAAGAATTATATGGAAATTATTTGAAATATACTAATTACAATCATTTCAGATTTGGATCCTTGTTTTATATCATGACTATAAGGATGTCATTATTGTGGTTTTGTATCTATGTTACACCATAGAATTTCCTTCCATCATTTGATAGATGGAAAAATTAAGTGGATCATTCAGAAAATAGAAGATGTGTTGTGTAATTGTGTTTTGGATTTTAGTACATTATGGCTAAATAACATACCTTTGTTTGAGTTTTAATATAATAATAGCCACCAATTTTCCATTAGAATGGATTTATTTGATATGTCATATGGCTTTCCTTACATATATTTATTTTAAAGGATTGAGGTTAGGGAGTCAGTATGCCTTGAACCATATGTGGTTTATATAATAATAAGGATGGTTTAGATGATTATAAAGTGGTTTAGGGTAGCTTGATTCTATAAAAGGTTTGATGATAATTATAGGATGATGCCTATATAGTTTGACTTCTAATATCATATATCTTTTAGGTCTTTCTATATCATTATAAGTGAACAATTATGTACTGGAATGAGGAATTCGAATAGTTTATTAACCCATTTAAGGTGTTCAAGAATGTTGAGGCGGTGGAACAATATTTGGTGATTCCATTATAGTTGAATATAATCCAAAATGTTTCAGATGTGTCACACCTTCACTAATATCTTCATGGTGACTCCCATGAAATTGAATAGAGTACACTGAATGTAGAGACAATCATGTTGATTATGTAATGAATGATCCATATTTAGGTTTATTTAGAGAAGGTATCTTATAGGCATGTAATTCCATTAGTTCATGTTATATGGAATCATGGTGGGTTTAATGATTATATTTGGGAATTTGAGTTACCAATTTTTACTTAGTGCCCTAATCATTGTTTTAAATAATTATATCAATATATTTATATAATTATTTTATGTGATTTATATTTATATATTTTTATTTCTTATTATATTATTTTATTTAGTGATGACATTGTCTCCATTTGATAGGTACCTCTATGGGTGTTTAGGTTTATTGGTTATCATTTTTCTTTCTTAGTAGATTTTAATTCTCGAGGATGATAATAATTTGAGTGGTATCTAATGTAATGCATTGAAACTTACTTAATAATTAAAATCCATATTTTTGTACTTTATTTATCGGTAGAAATTTGGAGAAATAATAATGTAGATGGAGATAAGATTTAATCTTGGAGTATTTTTTCCTGACATGGCCTTAGATTTACATCATGTAGAGAGTTATATAAATAAAATTAGTATTGTAGATTGGTGAGTCATGTGTTAAAGGGTTTATTTGGTGTGTGGATCCTTATGTTGTGACATAAAGATGTGACATAGTTTGGGGCTGTAGGCCATGAGAGTTATCATTATTTTTTTTGAGGTTTTGAGTATGTTCACAACATTATTAGATTTATCACTATGTGAGGTGCTTTCTAAAGGATTTTGTTAATTTAAAACCTAATTTTTAACGTAGAAACCCATATTTATTTAATTTCTGGTCTTACAAGTTTACTCTTCCATTTAATATTCATGGTTTTATGTTTTTTAGTTTCATTATCAATTTTATGTTCATAGAGATAGGGTGTTTTGTCTTAGAGTGAAGGTTTTTGTAGAGTTAATTTAATTCATTCATTAGTGGTTATCATCGTGTGGCCACATATATCATTACATGACACATAGAGGTTAATTTTAGTGATTATAACTATATTTATTTCTTCATACTATTGTTTACATTTCATGGTTTGGCACTTTATTATATTGAATTAGGTGGTTATTTGAGTTTTAAATATGATTAGATATAGGAAGTCTAGATATTATTTTAAAGGGTTCATTTGATTTAGCCTCTTTATGAAATTAATATTTTATATTATGTGGTTATGACTTAAAATTTTAGTATTGGGATAAATTTTCATTCATTTCCAATTTCATCAATGTTCTTCTCTTCTTCCTCAAACCCTAGGTGATCAAAGGTGTTCCTATAAAAGAATTTAATTTTTATTTTCTTGGTTTCATCCCCTTTATTTAATAGACCAGTCACTTTATTATCAAATGTGATATTCTTATCTTTTTTCGTAGGTTTTATTATTTTCCTTCTTCTTATCAGGATTTGGATGTAGTTTAGTGTGGGGTTTTTCCAGGAGCTATGAATTTATGTAGATTTTTAGGATATAGTTTGTTTAGGTTTTCCATTGGATTATGGACTTGATATTCGTCCTTTTACCTTGTTATTATGATCAATTAATTAAAATTCTAATTTAGGAATGGGATTCATTATTTAACCATTTTATTTAAGTGCACCAGGTTAATTACAATAATTTTTAGGTGTATTTTATAGATGAACCTAATTAATATAATAAAGAGTGATATTCCCTCTTCTATTTATACGTACACTTGAGAGTGGGTTTCACAACCTGACCCATGCTGAGGATCGAGCCACAACTTCCACAATCCCACCTCTACAGGCTAGGGGTGTTGATAATCAATGAAGGCACAACTAAACATGGGGAGGCCTTTTCTTATGTACTTATTCTCACACACATCCAACTCAATGAAAATGTGTATAGGGGAAGAAATAAAACATGAAATAAATAGATTTATAACAATGAATGTATATAACCACTAAGGAATACAAGATTACAATAGATTATAATGAAATGAAAAGGGAGAAAAATACACACCAAACAAGAAATATGTCCCAACAAGACAAAAACAGGAAAATTAAAACAGCTGTGATAGTTAATCTCATAAATCACAAGCTAGGACCACTGTATGTTGTCCATGAAAATCATATCCCTAAGATCCTATGAAGTCACAATAAAACTATACGCCATATGAAAAATACATTACACATGTTGGGAAAAGACCATGAATATGTGAGTGTATAAATACCCAGTAAAACACTCTAAAAATGTGAAGGGGGAGTAGTAGGAGATACACTGAAGAGGAAAGAAGTAGAGAGAAAAAGGTATAATTAATATACTACAGATCAAACCAACAAGAGAGTAAAAGTAAAATCATCCAAACACAAGGATCTTCAAATGGAGAGAATATAAAATTATCATCAAGTATTCACTACCTATAATAGGAGAGTAGAATCGTCCAACCAAAAGAAGCTTGGCACGAAATGAATGTGGAATACCCCACATGTCTTTTCTTCTCCGAGAAGGAGAGTAACCTAGTCCAATGAGTGGATCTAGAAGAAATAATATATATATATATATATATATATATTATCAATCAAAGAACCTAGATGAGATAGTAAGGAGATCTTTATATCACAACTCAGCCCAAGAAGAAGAGTCCCCAATAGTTCTAAGGTAAGTGTTAGGACCAAAAGTGGACTAGATACCCTGAGAGGGGGTTGAATCAGGGTAAGGATATTATATTTCAAAATTTTTCATTCCCCACTGGATCATGACCTCTATATTAAAAGTGTCACTTTGTTTGCACTTATGTGTTTATGTTGATCACTTCTTTTTATCTTTATCTGATGATGAGGCTTTAAATGTAATGCAGGGAAGAGACCAGGCAGACTTATAGATTTTTACTTGGTTCACCCTCACTGGGCTACGTCCAAGGGGCATACAACAACGATGTGTTGTTGTACCAATTACACTAAAGCGCAGTGCCAATAATGTTCAGGCTAGATCACTTCAATGCCCAGGATCAATACCTTTACAATGTTTAGGGTCATTGCATTGCTTTCGCAAGGGTCACTCCCTATTTCTCTCCCTCTAGCTCACTGCCAGTAGAAATAATAACCCTCTTCCACTTCCTTTTCTTACTACACATGGAAGGGATCCACTAATAGTTTATAGACCTATAGGTCTCTTCATTTTCATGAATACATTCTTCCTCAACTGTTCACAGATACTATGTTGAAGTCCAAATTTCATCCACTGATGAATAACACTTTGCCTCTGGACACTAGGAAATTCCTTTGGAAATAGATTCACAAAGCACCCTACATCTTGAGGATCCCAATTTCACAAATCTCAAACTAGTCTTCATGATACTCCTTCCTTTTCGTGAAGCAATCTCGCAAATAAATCTTGTGAAACACTCTCATGAAGAACTCTCGTGAAGCTCAATTCTTTGTAGAGCGACATCCCTCGCGTAGCTCGCAACTTTCACGGAGCTAGAATAGCCATCGTGAAGCTCCCTCCTTTCGCGAAGCACACTGCCTTCGCTAACTACCTTCGTGAACCAAGAGCCAATAATTTTATTTGAAAACACTCTCTACTTATATAGATGGGGTCAAGGCCTATTTATTGGAGATTCCACCGACCCTCAAACCTTCCGCACAAAGTCAATGCCATGTCGTCTCAAATAGAAAAGCTCTGAAATTTCGGCTGGAATTATCTAAATATCGTGAAGCACCATGGGAATTTT
The DNA here is from genome assembly GCA_963277665.1 of Viscum album. Taxonomy (NCBI): domain Eukaryota; kingdom Viridiplantae; phylum Streptophyta; class Magnoliopsida; order Santalales; family Viscaceae; genus Viscum; species Viscum album. The sequence goes on along the minus strand of OY728134.1, from coordinate 847,105,012 downwards.
TTGATCATGGAGCTCGTCATAATCGAGGAGCATCTCGTCATTTACTTCGCACAGCTGCTGTAAAGCTCCAATTGCAAAGTTCTTCTCCACCGCGATGCACATCAACCTCTGTTGTACTTGAAGCTTGACGTAATCGTGAAGAATCACCACCATCATTTTTCGGGTCTTCGAAAAATCCAATCCATGAATCCTATCTTCATGAAACTCATGAATTTTCCATGTTTAAATTATATCTTCAAGGATATCCACTTTTCTTGATTCTCACTAAACTCAAAATTTTGGACCCCAAAAAGTTTGCAAACAATGGAAAACAGCGCCACCTTGTACTACTCTTTTTGTATTGCCTCCAGATTGTACATTCCATTGTCATGGTTCTTTTTCAACATGGATTGTCAACAAAATCACTAGAACCTGAAAATTCACCATCTAAACCTTCTTTTTCAGCAAACACAACCAACCCAAAAATGCTGAAATGTTACCTTGGGGGAATTTTCCCAACAATATCCCACATTGGGTTTTTTGAAAACACTTCACAACTCTTCTTAGAATGATTTTCTGCATGTTGATACCTTACTGAGTCTCCTTCCATCATCAACCATCCTTCACCTCTTGCGATTCAGATAGCGACCATAGATTCACTCACCACATACTCTAAGCCCATATGATCAATGCTCGTCATGAGAAACCAGAGTTGTATAAAAAGTTCATCAATGAATCACTTCATTTCGGACACCAACTTTTGACACTCAACAAATAAAAACTTTCAAAATGATACCAATGATATACCAATTATCAAGCGGATACCAATTGTTGATCGTTGTAACACTTCTCACACCATTCCAACGTCACTCTTATACTTTTATCATGATTGGTAGCTATTGTGATATCTAATCATTGATCGATCACTTCTAGGATTGTCAGATTTTAAAAACTCTCCCCCTATCTTATTGTTCTCCCCTATCTCACTGCTCCACCTGATTCTCCCCATATCATTCATGATTTATCAAATAGCCACATTGTCTTCCCCTTGAACAATCACTAACACTGTCTCCCCCTTGAACAATCACTATTTTCTCCCCCATTGTAAACGAACCCAAAGAGAACTCATTTGCGGTCTGTAATAGGGTAAAAATGTATATTAGTTCATTAATGAAAAACACATCATACTTCAAGGAGAGGGGGTTCCACATCCAAACCATATTAAGTGCGGGGAGTCGACTGAACTCCCAGATCTAGTCGATGCCTTTCAAACACTTCCTTGGGTAAGGCCTTTGTCAGAATGTTTGAAACATATAGTTCTGTAGGCATATACTCCAACATCATAGTTCCTTGCTCAACCTTCTCCCTGATAAAATGATACTTTATCTCAATGTTCTTTGTCCTTGAGTTATGGATGATATTTTTTTTTGAGATTCAGAGAACTTTATTTATCACACTGGATTGCTATCGGAGACTTCACATCAACTCCCATGTCATCAAGCTGCTGCCTCTTCCACAATAACTATGTGTATGCTTGAGCGGCTGCAATATACTCAGCTTCTATGGTGCTTAGTGAAATGAAATCTTGCTTCTTTCTTAACCAAGCAATAAATTTTTCACCAAGATATAATGCACCTCCTAACGGTTATTTCCTATCATCCACTGATCTGGCCCAATCTTCATCTGTATATCCCAAAATCTATTGATCATATTTGTCAGTATACTTCCAACCGAAATCCACAGCTCCTTTGATATACTAATGCATTATTTCCACTACAGGCTTGTGGATTTACTTGGGATTTCTTTGATATTGTGCTTCTTGGCATGTGGCAAATACAATGTCATGACTTGTCACTATCAGGTACAATAATCTCCCAATCATCTTCATGTATTCTATGATATTAACTGCATTTCCATTATCATCTTTTGATAATTTCATCTGGGTCACAACTGGAGTTTTAATCTCCTTGAATTTTTCCATTCCAAATCTTCTCAGAACCCCCTTGGCATATTTGGATTAAGAAATGTATTTTCCATGATCTCAGTACTTGTTTCAGTCCATATGATGCATTTTCACCCAAAAACCTTGTTCTCATCCTTGTGAATGAGAAAAACATCTGGCTGCTCAATATACACTTATTCCTCTAGAACCCCATTCAAGAATTCTGATTTTATATCCCACTGGAACACATTTAACTTTTATTGCACTACAGTGGCTAGGAATAATCTGATTGTCTCCAGCCTTGCAACTAGTGTAAATGCCTCATCGACCTCTATTCCCTCTACCTGGGAGTATCCTTTTCACACTACACACACTTTGTTTCTGATAATTGTGACATCTTCATTCATCTTTTTGCTATAGACCCATTTAGTCTTGATGACATTATTTATCTACTGGCCTCAAAAAAATCTCCCATTTCTTATTCTTTTCTAAATCGGCCTCAGTCACTTATGATCCCCCTTTGTTTTTCTCTTCCTCATAAAATTCATTACGAAATTTATCACTATTTCATTGTTTAGTGGAATCATTCATTTCGACTACTTTTTGTAGCTTCTTGGTATCCTTAAAATAGTCACCTGATACCACATTTTTAGATCAAAATAAATCACCATGTGATGCATGATTATTGTTGCATCTCCGGCAATATTTTTTCCCTCGATAGACAACACCTGACCAGAGTCATCCAATTATTTCTTTGATGGCTCTTGCATCTGATTTTGTTATTGAATTATCCTCCTATGTTATGAAACACGTCCTAGTGTTAGTCCCATAAACATTCTTTTTCTGATGCATCATTTATTCTCATCAGGAACTCAGTATTGACCATTAACAATTTCTATAAGCCTACTGAGTTGGGAATAGGTGTAGAAAACAAGAGATAAAGTTAATAACACAATCAATTCCAATTGCACTATGTTGCTCTATTTCTTCGTCAATTCTGGTACTTGAAATGAGTCAATTAAAACTCTAAAGCATATCACTTCTATACTATTCATCTATAGATGCAACTTCCCCTTGGATTGTATCTCCCTAAAACCTAAAACATTTGAATCATTCATTAACAATATTCATATACATATGGAGAGGGGTTATCTTCTTCTAGAATCCTCAAGAAGAGGATTGTGGTTGATCCCGATAGGTCAAATCATTTATTCTTTCTTACAGAGAATCACACTCATTCCTTGATTCTTCTAACTAACTTGCAAACTTCAAATGCTCTTGCCGTATGACTAAGCAGTCATTACCCACATGCTGAGCCTTTTTATGATATGTAGATTCTGCAAGGTTGGCATTTTTAACCATTTGGGGTTTAAACCCACTAGTAGACATTTTCTTCTTTGTTGTTCCACCAATATGCCACTTCCCCTGATTCATTATCTGATTAGGAATCTCTCTGCTTGTCATATTCCCTTGCTTCTTCCGCCATTGCAGGGATCTTTCTCTTTCCTCCACTTCTCGCTGCAGAACATGACATGCGAATTTTTCAATAAATTATTTTTTAATATTTCTTTTATCAGATATCTGAGTCACCATGCCATTTTGTGCTGGTGGTGAGTCCTTCCTTGAACCTGCATTCTTCTTTCTAATAGTTGGAGTAGATCTCTCCTTAATCATCCAGGTTTGTTCAAATTCTCTCCATGAGAACTTTTGTGATCTGACAGAGGAGGTGAGTGATACACCTTTTTTTTCATCTCCATGTGATTTCCCTAAAACTCTAACCCTATTATTTAACTTACCACTTAGTCTTCTAGTGTAGGATTTTTCATTATACACCACTAGAGTCGAGAATCACTTTTCGAGTCCCTTTTCCTTTTCTGCGTTCTTTTTGTTGCACTGTCTTTCCAAATGCCCATAATTATAACATATAAAACATTTTCCATCAAAGGCATACCTCGTTTCATCATTTCTATATCGGGATGTTGATGCAGCTTGAGTTCTTCATCTAACATTGAACTCCTGAGATTCCTGACACATTCTCATGGTGTATCCCATTCTTCCACAGTAATAGCATCTAATGAATGCTTTCCTATAAGAGACTCTTCATTATGATTTTTCATAACACTTCTTCTTATTCTTGAATTTATTAAAGTTTTTGTTTTCAGAATATAAAATGTATTCATGATCCTATGAAAAAATACTTGATGTGTGGCCATGAATCTCACAGTAATAGCACATTACATCACCATTTCTTGTAAATTTCCTCTTAGGTCTCTCCCCTGCACATTTAGGATTTTCTTTATTTCTGGAATAGTTAATGGATCTCTTTCTATCATGCACAAGAGGGGATTCATCATATCCTATACCAATTTTTCCCAATCAGTATGATCTTTGAGCAGAGAAAATATGATGTTGTTTCTCTTCAGAAATAGAATATTTATTCTTCATTTTATCATCACTTGTTGAAGGATAATCAAATAGTAAGTGAAAAGCATATTTCATTTTAGGATTTCCTCTAGCATTGGATTTCTCTACTTCCTTCTTCCCTGATTCTATCTCTTCTTCCAACTTTTGAATCTATGTATCCCTTGATTCAAGTTGGGCATTGAGTTCTCTTAGAAAATTATTTCCACAACTCATCTCATCTTCCAATTCTTGTGTGAGCTTTCCTACTATGTCACTTTTTCCATTTACTTTCAATTTTTTCTACGAAACAGATTCAGAGACAGATATGTTCTATTGTTGTAGCCTTTGATTCTTCTGAACTTTTTTAGACATCTGTGTAGATAGATCATTATTTATGGATTTCAGATTCTGAACTTCATCTGACTTTTGATTCTCCACATAATCATCAGCCATTTGTTTTCCTTTAATTCTTGCCATCATTTGTAGTTCTTAACCTTGAGAATCATTTTTCTCCATTAGGTCAATAGTCACATCAATAAGGCTTTGATTTAATCCTCTTAGCTTGTTGACCTCAATTTCTAATACTTGGATCTGGATATCTTTTGATTTAACTTCGTCATCCAATTTCTGATCCAATTTCTTTGTTATGTTGACAACATCTACTGGTGGCCTCCTTCGTGAAACTTCATCATCATCATTTGTTTCTGTATCACATTGAATTTCAAGTACTTCACTCGTTCCTACATCATGATTGAGTGAATCAATATTTTTTCTATCAGATTCATCCAGGCCTTCATTTAGTGAGCTATTTTATTCTTTTAATTGAATCGCACTTTTTCCATAGACACTTCCACATTAATGAATACCACCTAACTTATGATTCTTCTTTTATGTTTTCCCTTTTCAATTACACCCCAAGATAATAGAAGACTGATTTATCCACACAAATGGACTACACAATTCAGAGCAAAAATATCTGGTAAAAGCAACCTATCCCTCTAATACCAATTTTTAGGACAAAAAGGTTCCTAGATACCCTTTGAGGGGGGGGGGGTGAATCAGGGTATGGATATTATATTTCAAAATTCTTCTTTCCCCACTAGATATTGACCTCTATATTATAAGGGTCACTTTGTTTTCACTTGTGTGTTTATGTTGATCAATTCTTTTTATCTTTATCTAATGATGATGTTTTAAATGTAATGCAGGGAAGCGACTAGGCAGACATATAGATTTTTACACAGTTTAACCTCACTGGGCTACGTCCAAGGAGCATAAAATGGTGATGTCCCGTTGTACCAAATCCACTAAATCTCACTGCCAATAATTTTCTATCTAGATCACTTCTATGCCCAGGCTCAATGCCGTTACAATGTTTAGGGTAAGAACAATTCTTTCCCAAGGGTCACTCCCTATTTATCTCCCTTTGGCTCACTGCCGGTAGAAAAAATAACCTTATTCCACTTCCTTTGCTCACTCCACTTGGAAGGGATCCACTCACATTTTATAGACCTTTAGGTATCTTCATTTTCCTGAATACATGCATCCTCAACTATTGATAGATTCTATGTTGAAGTCCAAATTTCATCCACTGATGAATACCCCTTTGCCTCTGAACACTAGGAAATTCCTTTGGAAATACATTCGCAAAGCACCCTGCTTCACGAGGCTCTCAATTTCACGAATCTCAATCTAGTTTTCGCGATGCTCCTACCTTTTCACGAAGCACTATCACGAAGCACTCTCGAGAAGAATGCTTGCGAAGCTCAAGTCATCGCAGAGTGACTTCCCTCACATAGCTCACTGAGCGAACACGGAGCTCACAACTTTCGCGGATTTAGAATAGCCGTTGTGAAGCTCCTTACCTCCATGTAGCACAATGCCTTTGCGAACTACCTTCACGAACCGAGATCAAATAATTTTCTTCGAATGCTCTCTCTACTTCTCCTGAGGGGGTCAAGGCCTATTTATAGTCAATTCCACTGACCAACGAAACTTTCACACAAAGTCAATGCCACATCATCTAAAATAGTGAAGCTTCGAAATTTCTGCTGGAATTCTCTCAATATCGCGAAGCACCATGGAAATTTTCTGATCACGGAGCTCGTCATAATCACGGAGCATCCTGTAATTTACTTCACCCCAGTTTTGTGAAGCTCCACTCACAAAGTGCTTCACCTCCGTGATGCACATCAACCTCTTCTGTTCGCAATGCTTGTCGTAATTGAAAAGAATCACCACCATAATTTTTCTGGTCTTCGCGAAATCCAATACATGAAGACTATCTTCATGAAACTCATGCCTTTTCCATTTTTAAACTAGATCTTCAAGGATATCCTCTTTTCGAGATTCTCACCAAACTCCAAATTGTGGACCCCAAAAATTTGGTATACAATGGAAAACAGCGCCACCTTGTACTACTCTTTTTGTACTGCCTCTAGATCGTCCATTCCCTTGTCATGGTTCTTTGTCAACATGGATTTTCAACAGCATCACTAGAACATGACAATACTCCAAGGAAACCTACTTTGTCAACAAACACAACCAACCCGAAAATAATGAAATGTTACCTTAATGGATTTTTTCCCAATATTAAGTCTATCTACGATTCCCAACACCTCATGTGTCTTCCCAAGACACACAAGTCTCAGGGACTCAATCACCACACCTTGATATTATCCTATGTGGGAGGAACTAGCTCACCCACACAATTTTAGGTTACGTCACAAGAATGAGTTTGAGTGGGGGGAAGTGTCCCTCTTTCCTGTGAGTCTAAAGGTATGTCAAAAAATGCCCCCCACTATGACACAGAGTCTAAGGATAAGGATTTAATGCTCTGGTATGTAAGGATGGTCCTAAAACAGTAGTCACGAAGGAATACCACTTCCCAGCCCAGATGGAGGGTACCACTCAGGAAGGTAACCATGGAACGCTACTGCCTAGTTCTACTAGAGGACAATCCTGGCGAGTCATTAGGGAAACTCCACTACCTAGACCTATTAGAGGGTAACTCCTAGAATATTTTGTCGAGGAATACCACTACCGAGCTCAGTTGACCAGTAAGCCTAGAACGTCGATGAACTCCATTTCCCAGTCCTACTATAGGGTAACAAGAGGGGATCATCGGGGAACGCCATTACCCATTCCATCTAGAGGATAATACCATAACTACCATCAGCAAATTCTACTGCCCATCCAAGTTTGTTGGTATTCTTGGTACTCCCATCAGGGGACATCACTGCCCAACCCAGCAGGTGGGTAAGCCTGATACTACTTTGGTAGTTCTGAATGATGGAAACTATCTTAATGTGTCATCTCAATAATCTCCATGCCTATAACATCTCTCATAATATCTCAAAATTCACTATGGAGGGCCCAATTGTGTTATACACAAAAAAAAACATAGTATAGACTACTCATAGGCCGAAATATGATTCCAAAAGAAGATGAAATGAGAGGTAGAAGATTCATAATGAGGTAAATGGTAAATATGAGGCCCACGCAATGTGTGAACCTGGCTCTTCACTTGGACTCGTACCTAGACATACACGAGTACTAAACTATGTACATGTTCCCTTAGGTGTGTTAGTGAACTAACAGAGTACATGGCGTATCTAGATGAAGGGCTGATGAACGCCTGAAGCCCTTCCTCAGTTTAAAGGGGAAAACATAATTTCATGGGCATGCCTCCTTAAATAGCATTGAATAACCAAGAAGATCACACCGTCACAATCCTTGTAGAAAATTGTATTGGATCAACTATTCATTCACACAAGTCAGAGACCTAGTGAAGAAGCTACATTTCATAGAATTTTGCACTAATAATGACTCATGGGGCCCACGTATCAACACCGAAATCAAATATACGGATCACACCATTGAAATCCATGGGTAAAAATGATTGGTATTTACTATTAATTTTTCCAAATTGGACACCAGGAAAATATTTCATATTTCACCACAACATGCATGAATCGGGTTTTATGGGCCCCCAACTTAATCTCAATTTATGTACAAAAATATGGTCTTGAAATGAACATATTAATTTCAAGGATGTAGCATCACATATGATTTGTTATTCCAACTCTTTGTGAGGAAGATAGGTTAGATACAATATCCCAGAATTATAATTCTATTTTTATTGGATATTTCATTGACATAAGGCATGATTGTAAAATGGTATCCAACATCATTCTTAAAATGATCATCTGAATTCTTGGGCCATGCTGTTGTTGACGGTTTTTCAATTGGGTATCGTATACAGGAGTTATGGTAGGTCAAATTTTTAATTATAATCATATAATATTATTATTTGAGCATTTTGGGAACCAAATCTAAAAACATGAAATAGACCTCCAACATTAGTCTCAAAAAGGCTGCCTCAATGATAGGGTCACATCAGCACTGATATCATATAAAACTGACACTGCATGGGGGAGTTACAGGTTATAAACCATTTTAAAAATAATATTATTAAATTGATTAATAATATTATATTTATTATTATTTTTTAATAAATATCCCCAGACATTTTGTCATGTGGTGCTGCCCTGGATGCACAACATTGTCCACCTCTGCTCGAGCCATTATACCATGTCATTGTTGGGGGTCATGCCACATCGGCCCGCTACCAACCCACCCTTTCTCTACTGGACCACCCTATAGCCACAGACATGCCGGACCACACCCTAGACACATATACCAGCCAACATGCTGTTGCCTCACCAAGAACCCCACACCAGACCTCTACCCCTTCAATAAGCCATGGCACCTCCATTTCAACCAGAAATATTCAAACCATCGTAGATCTATGATCCGCGGCCCCTGATCTGCAATGATCCATGCCCTACTAGATTATTCGTTCTTGTTGGTCATCGTGAATCGACCTCGTTCTTCGACAATGGTTTGTCTAATTGTTCTACACACCACCACACCTCTGTTCATCGCAATCTAGAAGGTTAATCACTGGATCAGTCATCCTTGCCTCATAAGAAATTCATATTTGTGCTTGGATGAAAAAACAATCAATGATTCGTCGATCCTCCCAAAAATCCACACACTCGGTTGAGCTCGGGACTCCCATAAATTGTCGAGTCAGTAACTTCAGGGTTATAGTGGTGAAGAAAGTAAAGAACAGGACCAGAAAGGCTCATAAAGGTTTTGTAATCATTGGAAAAGCATTCTTGGACAATGATCAAGAATGTTCTCACGAGGATAGATAAACCAAAGAAACAATTTTAATTGTTCATTATTGGGTGCATTCAAGGTTTTTCAAAGGTGAAGATTCAAGAAATGGAATGGAACTAATCAAATAATTAATCAAAAGGGTGGAATCCCCAATTGATGATTCATACCTCTTGTTTGGATTATTCATTTCTAAAAAACACATTCAGCAATGGGGAAGAATATTTTTTTGTGTTCATTGTGCTTCGATCTCCATTGAATTAGATGTTTTTTGTTTTTCAAAGTAAATCTCAAGACAATGGTGGTTCTCACACCGGTGAATTTGAGAGAAAATTAGGCTAACCCTATCAAAGATGTAATAACAAGGAATTTATGGACATTTATCCTAGGTTAGATGAATTACATTAATTAATTAATTCACTTAAACACACCTCCAATGAGAAAGGGGTTTGAAGAACCGCTTGCTGACATATTTTATGTCGCAACTAGGGTAAAAACCATGATTAGGACTAAACCATGGCCTCAGATTTTTGATCCAAGCTACCTTTTAAGAGTTAACCCATTTTCATTAAGAATATTTTCAAATGAATTATAAAATATCTATAATATATTTATAAAATTAATTTCGACCACACCGATCCTTAGAATCACATATCATCATAGAACATAGCTCCAAAAATCATCCTAGAAGTATTCCAAAGTATTAAATAGAAAAAAGGTCTCTACATTATTCTCATATTCAATGATGTCCATCTTAGAAAATACCAAATTAAGAACATATATGGGGACACTGAGACATGAATAACCATTTGTGAAAACCAGAGTCTCCCTCATATTGATTGAAATAACTATTAGTCCCTGAAAAAGTATTAAATGATTCCCCTTTTCATAAAAATCCATCATGTGAAACTCATAAGGATATCTGGTCACTCAATATCTCCTAGTCTATGTCTCCCAGCTATGACACTATAGAATTCTCTTTAAGTGATGGATTCAACAGCATAAAATGAAGAAAAATTGTACCCTCCTGATCCACCATGATCATCTTTAGGTAATCTAACTACTCCAAAGATTTATGAACCAATCAATCCTACAAATTTTTATTAATGGAATCTGTTACAATGTTTCCTTTCCCTAGGAGAATAGTCTATCACGATTTCATAGTCTTGTAGGAAGTCCAACCATCACTGTTGTCTCACATTCAGGTCTCTCTAAGTGATCATGTACCTAAGAGTCTGGTGGCCTGAGTAAACCACAAAGGACACTCCTATAAGGTAATGTCTTCACATTTTAAGGGACAAAATACCATTAACAACATTAGTTAGGGAGTCACATTGTTCTTCTCATGGGTTCTCAATTTCCCGGCCCATATGTGATAATTGTCTCCCAATGCATCTAGGGTGATGTCGATCACACAAGAGTAACAATGAACAAGTCAAGTTTTTGGACTTATCCAACCATGAGAATCTAGTCACGGAAAGCATGTGGCATACACTGTGCATATTCTTTTCTCTTGTAAAGAGTGTAACTCCAAACCAAAAACTCTACCACAATTACTCGTGGTAGCCCAATCCAAAATGGGGTTAATAAAATACTTCACTATCAATGCCAGCACTTTCTCCAACACTCCCTCATACAACACCAACACATGGTGACACCGACGCCCCGCATCACCTTGGTTGGACCTCGATCAAGGAGAATAACGAAAAGATTAGGTCACGAAAATGTATATAAATTTCGACTATAGATGTTAGAAAGGAAATAGATCGAACCTCTTATTATCTCATTCATTATATGGTCATAGATATCCAAATCCTGCAGCTATCAGTTTCCCCAAAGACCAGCGCCTTGAGCCTGATGTGGGTAGCCTTGTGGTGGTGAAAGGATCTCGTAGTGTCTTCCACCACCCATAGCTTCTCCAAATACTCTATCAGCTTTTCCTCTTTGGGGACCACCTTGTACATGCCTATGAGATCCTTGATCAGGACGACGTCTCTTCCATGGTGGATCATTATCTATCTTCATGTTCTATTGAAAATTTCTAATCAGGTATTTTCACGTTATGTGACCTATTTTTTTCCAAGAATAACATCGAACCTCCTTAGGATACCATGGTGCTCTAAACTACCTCTACATTGTATGACCACGTGCCTGAGCCTTCTCACAAAAGGGTCTCCTACACAGAGATCCTGACAACTGGAACTTGCAATATAATGTAGAAAACTCTACTATTGGATACCCACAGCTAGATCCAACTATCTGTCATCCCTATGAAAGAAATATCTATGTCACCATTTCCTTCTTTAGAACCCTGATATAGGTGTTAATTCACTAGGAAAATACTCTGGATCAGATCATTTTATGGAGTCCCTACTCAAAAATCCATACTTAGAAGTAGACAACACAGATCATGTCGAGAGTGTACCATGTAATATGTGTGAACCTGGTGGCATACTCATCCACCTTATCCCTCCCTGTTGAAGCTGTCTAAGCTCATGAATCCAAATTAAATGTATGCAGGAGGGGTATTACTCCACACAAAAAAACTGTTGGAATTTATCCCACAAGAGTGTCGACTCATCGTGAACCTATGCATTAAGGCTCCACCAATGCCCAACTTCTCTATGGAAAAGACTAGCTGACAAATACACCATATAATCCATCAGTGTTTGGATAAGTCTGACGATATAGACAACTGTATCTAGAAAATCCACTACTTCCAAAGAATCTAGCGTTCCACGGAACATTAGTGGTCTCTAATGCTGGAACTCATGAAACACACTCAGCATGTGAACTTCCTCATCCAATATGCTAGGACAATATGATTCTTAATAGGTGGAGGTGCAGCTACCTACACACCTAGGGAATGGTATTGTGAGAAAGACCTTGAAATGAAACACTACCACTCATCGGATCATCATCACAGATCAGAGTTGTTATCCTAGTTGGCTATCATCACGTAAGCATCTCCAAAGTGTTTGAGATGTACCATGATCATTTGAGCACACACACACCCACACATATAAATGGGTATATAACTCAAGAATGACAGTTAAAGACTCAACCCTATATGATGCATGTACCATCGATCCTTACATCAAATGTCTCAGTATGCTGAGTCGACAAGTAGGTAATCAGGGTCCTAGTGAATGGATATGTCAATTGCCGCACCATAACTGGACTCCATGGCATGAGATCCACACTCGATACTCTTTTAAACTATTTCCCAAAACCCAACCAAATTATTTTATAGGGATATATTCAAACAACTTCCCATGTAATATAATTTCTATGATATGAATCTTTCAGGACTCAACACATGTCGGGGCTTGAGTTGAAACTACCACAAGCCCAACTTCACAGGCCAGGTGTGGAGGAAATCACTGGGGGCATAAATAAACTCAGGGAGGAATTTTCCAAAGTACCTTTTATGTACACACACAACAAACTCAATAAAAATGTGAAGAGGTGATGAAATAAAATATGAAATGTCTAGAGTGATAAAAACACATGTACATAACCACTAAAGAATATAAGAGTACAATAGCATATATTTAATGGAAAAAGGGGGAAAATAAATACCCAATAAGAAATATTTCCCCATAAGAAAGGAGTTTGAATTGTAAACCATATTAGAGATCCTAGCTCATAAATCCGAATCTACGATCATTGTGTGTGGTCCAAGTAACCCATATCCCTAAGCTCCTCAAAAGACATGATCAACCTAACCGCCATCTGGAAAAGAAACGAAAAGTGTTGGGAAAATCTTATATAGGGGTGAGTATAGGGATTCCTAATAGAACACACAAAAAAGGTGAATGGGGTGGAGTAAGAGAGACACTAAGAAAGAAATCAATAGACAGAATAAGGTAAGATAAAAATAGTACAGATCAACCCAACAAGAGAGGAAATGTAAAATCATCCAAATATAAGGAGATCAAAATGGTTAGAATATGAAATTCTCATCGAGTCTTCATTACCTGTATTATGGAAGTATAATCATAAAATCATGAGAATCTAGGCACAGAAAGCATGTGGCATACCCAGTGCGTATTCCCCTCTCCTAGAAGTAGAGTAAACAAGTACAAGGAGTGGATCCAGAATAAAGAATATATATATATATATATGCGCAGTCATAGAATCCCAAATGATATAGAAATGGGATCTCTATCTCACAGCTCATGCCAAGATGAAGAGTCAACAAAAATTCCAAGATAAGTCCATCGACGATTCCCAGCACATCATGTATCTTCCTAGGACACACAAGATTAATGGAATCAATCACCACACCATGGTATTATCTTCTTTGGGTGGAACTAGCTATCCTACTTGATTTTAGGTTGTGTCATAAGAATGTTTCTCATCGAAGAAATTTTCCCTCTTTCTCACGATTCTGATGACCCATCAAACCATGCCTTGCCACTATATAGCACGTTTGCGGGGATACAAGTTCTAGGTAAGGGTCTTCTTCCATGGTATATCAGGTGGGTCATACTTTGATTATCACTGAGGAGTGATACTACCCATCCCAACTAGAGGGTAACACTTGGGATAGTCACCAGGGAATGCCAATGCCCACCCCTACTGGAGGGTAAGCCCAGTGAGTCGTCAAGGAAATATCGTTGCCCAAACATACTGGGGGGTTATGACTGGATGATGTCATCAGGTAACGTCACTGTACAGCCCATTAGGAGGGTAAACATGGAATATCAAGGAACTCCATTGCCTAGTCCTACAGAAGGGTAACTCGGAAATATCATTGAGGAATGCCAAATTCCATTCCTACTAGAGGGTATTCCAAGAATGACCATCAGGGAATGCCACTACCCAATACAGAAGGAGGGTAAGCCTATTACTGCCATAGTGGAATGCCACTTCCCAACCCAACTAGAGCGTATGCACAATAATTCTCTAGTGGTTCAATATGATTGCATGTAACACCCCAAGGGTTTTTAAAATAAATATAAATTTACGAAACTTTGTTTTAAGTAAATATTTATAACTATCTTTTAAAAATAATTTTTCCACTTCTCTGTATTGAATTACGAAAAATGGTCATCTAAAATTGTGTTCAATAAGTTATTTACAGTCGAATGGAACCAACATATTTTTTTTGGTGAATAGTAACATACCCTTATGAATAGTAATATGACCCTAATCAATAGTAAATTGTAATATTATTTTATTTTCTTAATTATTGAAGATAATTTAATTTTGGTTCATTTTTCAATGTGATATAAAAACAGTTATATTTTTAAAATTGTTATTTTTTGAATAAAGTATTATTTTATTTAAAAATTAAATTAATAATATTTAGAAAATTATTTTCATAAAATGGACTTCATTTTTGAATAGTAAATGTCGATAAATGGTATGGGTGTATTTTTTGGATTTTTCAGAAATTCATAAATTTTCGATGAATAGTGACATACGGTAAAATACCGTATATTAAAACTATCAGTAAAATACACTATTTATGACATAATAAGTGATTTAATCCCACCTGTTTCTAACTCACATGCCATTATTATAATTTGGGGTCACATGAATTATGATTAATCATAGTCTTGAGGAAAAATATTATAATAATGATTAAAATAATAAAAAATACCCCCTCTGCTCCACTATAAATACCACCTTCATTCCCCTCATCCTCCCACGCCTCAAAATCCCTGAAACTTACCTAAGTTCTATCTAATACACCTTAAAAGGATCTTCCTTACGTCTTACAGCTACTGGTGTCACCAAAAGTCCAAAATCGAAGTCCTTAAGAGGGATCTCAAGGAGAAGAGATCAAGAGGTAAACATCCTCTTTTATTTTCATTCTTTCCTTTCATTTTAAGTTATTCATTTTGATTCCCTTTGGATTATGTGGGGATATTTCATTCAATATCCCCCTTACCTTCCATATTATTGAATAATTATGAGATACCCCTTTTCTCTCCTCAAATTATTTTATGAAAATTTAAACGACGTTGTTAGGCTGCTGAATCTTCTTACGGAATTCCGAAAATTTTATTTTATTTAGAGTTGTTTTCTTTTCATCTACTTTCCTCACCAAAACTTATCCAAGATGCATGAAATCTCTATAATCTTGTATATTCTATATTTTCTCCTGTTCATGGAAAATTTATCATCAATCTTTTTCTCCCCCATTTATTCAAGTAATTAAAAACATTGTATGTGATGTGTCGAATTATCGACATCGTGGACGATGTGATTTCAAATATTATTCAACAATTTAAGGCTAGTCATGAAACAATTTTTATGGATATAACAGGTTATAATATATGTTTTATGTCTCATACATCTTTCTGGATTTCATTTGTACACATGGTTTTAATTTATAAAACATAACGAGGTCGTTATTATCAAAGAATGACTAAAATGATCTAAACGAACATCATTAATGTTTTAAATTATGAATCATCCTTATGTAAGAATTCAAAATGAAAAAATCTTATAATTTATGTTTCTAGAAATATGTAAATACCACTCCATTCTAATTCTGGAGTTTCACTTCCAATTGAAAAGAACATCCATCATGAACCAAACATGGAAATCATGTAAAGAACGCTCCCGAAACAATGGAAGGAACATAATTATAACAATTAACAGGTAAAAGGATGTTATAAAATGATCATATAAGATGTTATAAAGAAGAATATGTTTCTATATGATAATAATAACATTATATTAACGATTATAATACATTTTTAAACAAGTTTTAAGTAATAAAACCCCTAGGTAAGGGAATTATTTACCCGATTAACATTCTTTGAGTTGACCTTATACTTTTTTATTTATGTGGTATTTAAAATTTCTGTGTCATTAATTATGATTATATTATGTTGAATTATGTTTACATAGATAGTATATACATATTACATCCACTATATTAATTCTCACTTCAATTATATGATATTTATGAGGGATTTTTCTTTTAAAATCCTCTTTTAAAATTCTATTTTATGAAATTTCAATGGAAATATTTTTTATGAAATTATTCATGTTTTATGATTGTGTTTTGTTTCTTGGGAATTTTTTATGATGATTATAGGTGGGTCCTATATTTCCCACCAATTCATTGGGTATGTTTAAGTTTGGGTTCATCCATATGGTTACTCTATCTATAACTGCGATGTTTACATAAATTGTAAGGTATCCCTGAGGGTTATAAATTATAAGGTAGGTGAGTGGGTTACAAGATTATATATATAATTCCCCAAGATACCTAAATTTTTATATTTATGTTCTTCTTTATTGTGTAAATCTTGTGTAAATATTATGTTACACAAAGTAAATATATATGAGTGACGTGTATGTATTTTAAATTTTTTTTCACATGTTACTAGTATTCATGGACTAATGTGATCTTTCATTCTTTTACATTGCTTAATGAGATTTTTGTGCTCATCCAATTTTTTTAAATGTTTTTCACAGTTCATATGGATGTGTATGAAAAAGAAGGAATACATGTTAAATGTTTGAAGAATTTTCAAAGAAATCGTGTTTTAAGCATTAATATATTATATTTTGAAACAATGGAAACTGTTTTTATATTATCCACTCTATAACAATGTCTAATGTTGTGAGTGTATCATGTAAAAATTCTCTAAAGATATAACCTTGAAAGGATCCTCAATTTAAGAGGAATTGATTTCTTTACTAAAATACGAATTATCTAATTTAATAAGGTTGGGTCCTAATAGTTTATATCAAAGGATGGTTTATATAACTTTATAGGTTTAGATGATATTAAAAGAATACCATAAATTATTTTTACTCTCTGATTAATTTTAAATGTTATATCATTTAAATACTACCATGTTTCTTCGTCTAAGATATTTTTTTCAGAATGGTTTTCCACAGAAGAAACAGGGAAGCTGATGAAGAGAGGCACCGACAAAATGAAATCCTTCTAAATCTGTAGCTCGAAATGTTAGGGATTGGAACTGAGCAGTTTGTGATAGTAATGGATTAGATAACATAAGCAATAAATGGTGGTAGCATTCATGCCAGAGAAGAACCAGAGGTACAACAACAAAACATGACAATAGTGGAACATTTTATAAGACAACCACCTCCTGCTTTCAATGGATCTTATGACCCAGCAGTGGCTGAAGGATAGATTAAATCCTAATAAAAGATATTCCATGTTTTGTGATGTTTATAAAATAAAATGTAAGTCTTACCATTTATCGTTTGGAAGGTGAAGCTGATCATTAGTGGTCAATGGTAAAGAATATCAAGGGTAGAGAGGATATTGATTCCTTAGAGTGGGGTGAATTTAATAGTATTTTCCTTGAATAATATTTTCCTAAGGTGGTGTGACTTAGGATGGAGAATAAATTCATTGAATTGAAGAAAAGGGAAGAAGATTCAGTAGATGTGTATGAATCGAACTTCACTTGACTGTCAAGGTATGCTCCAAATATTATTATGGATTTTTAGAGAAAAATAAACTGCTTTTACTCAGGATTGAAGCCAAGTAATCGAAGGGAATTGGCCTCCCGTGAATTCAAAAGATATGAGAAACTTGTCTGATGTGCTGAGAGGGAAGAGATGGGGTTGGATTATGATCATGTGAATTTTGTAAATAAGGAGAAGAAGAGTTCTAGATGGTAAAAGATGGGTAAAAATCTAAAAAAGAAATATGATGGTAAGAAAATCTTGTTTCTAGTTTGTGAAAAGTGTGGCAAGAAGCACCCTTGGTAATGTATTAGAGAAAATAAGAAACAATTTTAAATGTGGTATGTTTGGACATATGGTAGGAGATTGTAACGAAAATGATCCTAAGACTAATCTTGATAAGCAAACTATTAAGTGTTTTAAATGTGGTGATAGGGGTCTCTATGAAAATACCTGTCCAAAGAAAGATCCAAATGATGCAAAGAAGCTATACTATAATCATAAAGGTGTAGTGAGATCTTTTGAAATTATTTCAGAAGATATCGAGCCATCCAACAATGTTTTATTAGGTACTTTGTTTGTTTACTCAGAGTTTGAAAAAGTTTTGTTTGATACGGGGTCTACACATTCCTTCATCTCTAAGAAATTTTCTTGTAAATTTTACATATCACCTCAAAAAATGAGCCCTGAACTTGTTGTTAAAACACCCAAGGGGAATATTATAGAAAAGAGGAATTATATGAATCATTATATTGTGGTACGTGGAAAGAAATGACATTAAAACCTTGTTGTTTTACCCTTAGTCAAGTTTTATGTAATTGTGGGAATGGATTAGATTTCTATTTATGATGCTAAGATTGACTATAGAGACAAAGAAGTTGTTTATTACAAAGAGTTTCAATTTGTATTCAACAATAAAACCATAAAAATGATAAAATATCAAGAAGCAGAAAACCCGTTGAAAGAAGGAAATAAAAGTTATATTTCTCATATCATTGAAAACAAGGGAATTGTTTAGTTTGATGATGTTCCAGTTGTAAATGAATACATTAATGTTTTTCATGATGAGTTACCGGTGTCATACATGATCGATAAGTCGAGTTCACAATTGACTTAGTTCCTGATGGTAAGCCAATTTCAAAATACATATATCGTATGACTCAAATAGAACTTCTTGAATTGAAAAATTAGTTGAAGGTTTTTCTTGATAAAGGATTTATTCATCCTATCACTTCACCATGGGGAGCCCCCATTTTTTTCATTAAAAAGGAAGATGGTTCCATGAAACTTTTCATTGATTATAGATCATTGAATGAAATCACTATTAAAAATAAGTATCCTTTGTCTCCCATTGATGACTTGTTTGATCCGTTCTAGGTATCTCATTTCTTTTCCAAGATTGACTTGAGATCTGGATACCATCCGCTGAATGTGAAGTAGGATGACATCCTAAAAACAGACTTTCCTGCTAGATATGGGCATTATGAGTCTGTTGTTATTCTGTTTGGGTTAACTAATGCGCCTGCTATTTTCATGAATCTTATGAATAAAATATTTCATGAGTTCTTAGACAATTTGGTGGTTGTGTTTATTTATGACATTCTAGTATTTCCTAAAATAAAAGAGGAGCATGACAAACATCTAAGGGTTTCTTTAAAAACCTTAATGAAAATAAATTGTGTGAAAAATTAAGCAAGTGTGATATTTAGTTTCAATAAATTTCTTTTCATGGGAACATTGTAAATTAGGATGAAATAAAAGATGATCCTACCAAAAAAAAGTTTTTGATGAATGGAAAAGACCTATAAATGTTACAGATATTCGTCTTCTTAGATTAGTAGGTTATTATTGATGTTTTGTTAATAAATTTCCATTGTTATCTAGACTGATAACTATATCAACATGAAAAGGGGTTAAATTTATTGGGATATAAGAATGTGATGTTTGTTTTCAGGAACTAAAGAAGAGATTTGTGAATGCTCCAGTTTTGGAATTTCCTTCCCAAAATGGTGAGTTTTGTCATCTATAGTGATGCTTCATTGAAGGGACATGGTTGTGTTTTCATGTAGAATGATCAGGTAATTTCTTATGATTCAAGAAAAATTAATCCCCATGAGTAAAATTATCCCGCACATGATTTGGAATTGACAGCTATGTATTTTGCTTTAAAAATTTGGAGGCATCATTTATATAGAGCCTATTGTCAAATATATACTAACAATAAATGTCTGAAGTATATATTCACTCAGAAGAAATTAAACAAGATGTAGAGAAGATGTCTTGAACTAATAAAGGATTTTGATTGCATGATCAATTAACATACCCGAAAAGCAAACAAAGTGGTGGATTCCTTGACTCAAAAACATCATGCATCATTAACAATGTTACATTTGGAAAATGATCCCTTGATTAATGTTTTGATGAGTTTTGGATTAGAAGTTGTTGATGCAGCAAATACCACTACTTTGTCTCAGGTTTCAGTACAGTCATCATTATTAGATATAATTATGCAAGCACCAAAAAATACCATGAGCTACATAAAAAGGTTGAATTGGTTAAAATGGGTAAGTTGACCGAATTAATTAAGATTATAAAAATGGTTGTGTGTTCCTTGTGATTCTCAGCTGAAGAAAGATTTGTTGTGTGATGCTCATAGTTCTCCATTTTCAGTTCATCCTGAAAGTACTAATATGTATAGAGACCATCGTGAATATTATTGGTGGGATGGAATGAAACTATATATTTGTGATTTTACTATGAAATGCTTGATATGTTAATAGGTTAAAGCAGAGTGGAAGTTACTGAAGGGGATTCTTCATCCTTTGCCAGTGCTAGAGTGGAAATGGGAGAATGTATCCATGGACTTTGTGGTGGGACTACCAAATTCATCTCGAGGTCACCATGTGATTTGGGTTATTGTTGATCGGTTGAAAAAATATGCACATTTTATTTCTATTCGAGATACAATATATTTGGATTAGCTTTATCGATTGAACCTCAAAGAGATTGAAATGATACAAGGAGTTCCCCATTCCATTGTATCTGACTGGGATCCCAGGCTCACTTATAACTTTTGGAAGAGACTTCAGAAGTCATTGGGCCAAAAAATAAAATTTAGTTCATCTTTTCATCCCCAATCAGATGGCCAATCAGAATGAACAATTCAGACTTTAGAGGATATGGTTCGATCTTGTTCAATAGACTACCAGGTTAGTTGGGATCAACATATTTATTTAGTTGAGTTTTCTTATAGTAACAGTTTTCATTACTGTATTCAGATTTTACCTTTTGAGTCATTGTCTAGGAAGTAGTGTCTAACTCTAGCATTTTGAGATAAAGTCAGTGAAAGAATGTTTATGGGCCCATAATTTAAAGATAAAGTGACTGAGAAAGTGAAGATGATCTGGTAGCACATGAGGAAAACTCAGAGCAGGAAGAAACGTTATGATAATAACAGAAGTAAAGACTTCCATTCTGAGGTAGGTGACCATGTTTTCCTTATAATCACTCCTTGGAAAAGAGTGACGCGTTTTGGTAAGAAAGGAAAGATAAGACATAGGTTCATTGGACCTTTTGAAATCCTGGAGAAAGTTGGACCAGTAGCATACTGAGTTGCTTTCCCTCTGAGTTTTCATTAGGTCGACAATGTTTTCATGTTTCTATGTTGAGGAAGTATGTGCCAGATTCATCACATGTCTTGATCCCAAAAGTAGTTCAGCTGGAAGAGAACCTTTCTTAGGAAAAGAAAGTAGTTTAGATTCTTGATCGAAGGGAATATGTACTGAGGAATTAGGTAATCCACCCGGTAAGGGTTTTATTAAAGAAACCACATGTTAGAAGAAGCAACAATAGAGAATGAAAATTATATGAGATAAAGACACCCTCACTTGTTTAATAAGTAAATAAAATTGTGAGAATGAAATTTTCAGAAGGTGGGGATAATGTAAAACCCTATGGTTTTTTTAAAAAATAAATGGAAATGCATGAAACTTTATTTTAAGTGGAAATTTATAAATATCCTTTAAAAATAATTTTTCCACTTACATGATTTGAATTTTGAAAAACAGTCATCTACAATTGTGTCCAGTGAGTTATTTAGAGCCTAAGGGAACCAACTTGTTTTTTTGGTAAATTGTAACATACCCTTATGAATAGTAATATGAATTTTAATATTACTATAATGAATAGTAAACTTTACTATTATTTTATTTTCTTAAGGCTTGAAGATAATGATATTTTGGATAATTTTTCAATGCGATATAAAAGTAGTTAATGTTTTAAAATTTTTAATTTTTTAATTAAGTATAATTTTATTTAGAAATTAAATAAATAATATTTAAAAAATAATTTTAAAAAAATAGAACTTTTTATTTGAATTCTAAACGTTGAGAAATTTTATGTTTGAATTTTTGGGATTGTTTTTGAAAATCTTAAATTTTCGATAAATAGTGAAATATGGTAAAATAACATATATTAAAATTATCAGAAAAATACACTATTTATGACATCATAAGTTATGTAAGGCCACTTTTTTCGAACTCACATGCCATTATTACTATTTGGAGTCACATGAATTAAGATTATTTATAGTCTTGAGAAAAATATTATAATAATGATTAAAATAATGAAAAATACCACCTCTTCTCCACTATAAATATCACCCTCATTCCCATCTTCCCCCCCCACATATCTCAAGACTTGAGATTTACTTATGTTAGGCCCAATACACCTTATATGGATCTTCCACACTTCCTATAGCAGTTGGTCTCACTAAAGGCCAAAACCAAAGGCCTTGAGAGGGATCTCAAGGAGAGGAGATCAAGAGGTAAGCATCCTCTTTTATTTTCTTTCATTCCTTTCATTTTATGATTTTATTTTTCATTACCTTTCAATTATGTTGGGATATTTCATTATATATTCTTATTTCTACATATATTATTTAATAATTATGAGATACCCCTTTTCCCTCATCAAATTATTTTATGAAAATTTAAACGACATCGTTAGGCTGCCGAATTTTCGTAACGAATTTCTCAATTTTTTTTACTTTCAGTTCCTTTTATTTATTCTTATTTCCTCACCTCCACATATTAAAGAGGAATGAAAGATCTAGAATCTTTTACATTCTGGATGTTCTCATGTTCATGGAAAATTAATCATCAATCTTCTTCTCCTTCCCCACTTATTCAAGTAATTAAAAACCTTGTCCGTGATGTGTCAAATTACCAACATCATGGACGATGTGATTTCAAATTTTCATTAATTCTTTCAAGGATATTCATGAAAAAAAATTTATTGTTGAACCAGGTTATAATATATTTTTTTATGTCTCATCCATGATTCTTGAATTATTTTGTACACATGGTTTTAATTTATAAAACAAAATGAGGTCGTTATTATCAATGAATCTCTAAAATGATCTAAATGAACATCATTGATGTTTTAACTTACGAATCATCCTCATGTAATATCTCAAAATGATAAATGGTATAATTTATGGTTATATAAATTTTTAAATAACACTCAGTTAAAATTATATATTTTCACTTACAATTGACAAGAACATCCATAATGAACCAATCCTGGAATCATGTAAAGAAAGCTCCCAAAACAATTGAAGTAATAAAATACTAACAATTAAAGGTTGAAATGATGTTATAAAATGATCATAGAAGATGTTATAAAGAGTAATATGTTTCTTTAAGATAATAATAGCACTCTTTTAACCATTATCCAGGAGGTTTAAACATGTTTAATGTAAGACAAACCTGAGGGATGGAAATTCTTAATCCAATTTCCATTCTCTGGGTTAACCTTATACTTAATTATTTACATGGTTTTTAAATTTTTTGTCTAATTAATTCTGATTATATTATGTTTAATTATGTGTACTTATAGATTATATACATATTTCATCCACTCTATTAAGTCTCACTTCAATTATATGATATTTATAAGGGAATTTTCTTTTAAAATCCTCTTTTAAAATTCTGTTTTACGAAATTTTAAAGGTTATATTTTTTATGAAATTATTAATGTTGTATGATTGTGTTCTGGTTCTTGGAAATTATTTATGATGAATGGTGGGACCTATATCTACATCTAATTTATTAGGTATGTGTATGTTGTAGGTCATTCGTATGGTTATTCAAAGTGTACCTACAATGGTTACACAATTTGTAAAGTAGCCGTGAGGGTTACAAATTAGAACATAGCAGAGAGGGTAAAAAGATTATGTAATTAATGTGCCAAGATACATTTATTGTTATATTAATGTTCTTATGTATTGTATAAATCTTTTGGAAATCTCATGTTTCACAAAGTAAGTATATATGAGTGACGAGTATGTCTTTTGAAAAATGTTTTCATATGCTACAAGTATTCATGGTCTAATGTTCTCTTTCCTTCTATTACATAACTTACTGAGTTTTTTATGCTCATCCCAAGTTTTTTGAATGATTTTTTATAGGTCATAAGAATTTTTAAGACAAGGAAAGAATCCAAGATAAATTTTTAAAGAATTGTTAAAGAAATCACGTTTTTAACATTAATATTTTACATTTTGAAAAAAATGGAAACAGTTTTTTTGGTATCCACTCTCTAACAATGTGTAATGTTATAGATGTATTATTTATAAATTATCTAAATATCTAAACATAAAAAGAACCTCAATGTAAAAGGATGTGATTTCTTGACTGAAATCAAGATTATGTAATGTAATAAGGCCAGGTCCTTATAATGCAATTGTCATCAGGTGTCGTCTCAATAAGTGTCACTCTTAGAACATCTCACATCGAACCTCAAAATCAACTACTGAGGGCAACGTTTCATTTTATAGGCAAAGAAACTCAAGATAGACTACTCATGGGAGAAAATTTGAATCCAAAATAAGGAGATTCTAGAGGTAGATGATTCATAATAATGTATACATTGTGAATGCAGCTAACATGACATGTTACCCCAACTCATCACCTGATCATGTATCTAGACACAGTCAAGTACTAAACTGTGTACATGTACCCCAAGGCATGCCAATGTACTCCAATATTACGTGGTGTATTTTGAAAAAATTTTGAATTTCGCACAAAGATCATCGTTGGTTTGAGTGGGAAAAACCTAATTGCACTAACATAACTCCTCAAACAGCCCTAGATAACAAAATAGATCACACTGGCACAATCCTTATATAAAATTGTATAGGATCAACTATTAATTTTCCCAAATTGGACACCAGATGAAGAAGCTACATTTCACAGCATTGTGCATGAATAGTGACTCATGGGGACCACATCTCAATCTTGAAAAACTATATATGGATCACACCGCTACTATCCTTGAGTTAAAATGTATGGTATCAACTATTCATTTGTCAAAATTGAACACCCAGTGAAAAATCCACCATTCACTACAACACGACCGAACTGAGCTTTGTGGGGCTAGCCCCGTGACCTCAATTTCAGTACCCAAAATTGTTCATGATATCGAAGTCTTAGTTTTTGAGTCACAATGTCGAAGACAATGCGTTATTTTGACTCCATATAGGAGAGATAGGTTGGATATAATATCTCGCAATAATTATTTTATTATTATTGGATGTTTCATTGACCTTAGGCATGAGTTTAAAAAGGTATCTGTCATTGGTCATAAAATAATATTCTTAATTCCAACGTTACACTACCGCTGACTGTTCATCAATTGGATGTCGTATGCAGGAGTTATGGTGTGTTAATGTTTTAATAATAAACATATATTATATTTATTTGATTATTTTGGGGACATGATCTAAAAACCCAAAAAAAATCTAACATTGGTCATAAAAATACCGTCTCGAAGATAGGGTAACATCTCCATTAAAGACGCATCATATGGGAACCACAAGGGGGAATTATGGGGGATAAACCATTTTAATAATATTATTAATAAAATTAATATTATTATTATTGTTATTGTTAAATATTAATAAAAATACCCCACCATTGTTCACATGGATTTTCCTTTACTGCGCACAATTATCCACCTCTACTCGGGTCACTGAGCTTAGTTGCCACTGTGAGCCATGCCCCGTCGGCCTGTCGTCGCATTGATCCCACTCCATTGGATAGCCCTCCTTCCTCGGAATCACCGAACCGATCCCCAGACACCCCAACACAACCAGCCACCTCGCCTGGAACAGTGTGTCGAACCGCCTCCCCTTCCATGAGTGAACACACCCCCTTTTCAAACCATTATATTAAAATGATCACAGATCTTTGATCCTCATCCACTCATCTATACTGATCCATGCCCCACTTGATGATTCGTTTTCGTTGCTCAACACGAATCAGCTTCGTTAGTTGATGAGGGTTTTTCCAATTATTATTGTAACACCTCAACCCTAGTTACCTAGAGTCGGTGCATTATTGCGTAACATCGGCATGATCACAAAAGATCAAGTCTCGAAAGACCGATTAGTTTAGTAGCCTTGGAAACACTAGATACATTCATAAGTCTTACATTGCATCATAAAGTAAAACAAAACTACAAAAACATCTTGGCTTCATATCCCCTCATACTATCCCTATAGGTCGTTCATAATGTACTTCTTCACATCTTGGAAAAATTAAAACATTGGAAGGGGTGAGCTCAGGTGCTCAGTAATGATCACAATATAGCAGAAGCTTTCAAAAATAAATATTAACATTTAAGACCGTGTATAACTAAAACAAAAGCCTTTTAAACTTGAACTTCATCATAATATGGAAAAAATAAAATGAAATATTTCCATTTACTTATTCACATGGATATTCTACTAGTCAAATAATCACATGCAATATCCACAACCACTTTCATAATGATGGAATGCATAATTCCAGACTATCATAACCACATAGCCAAGGCCTCGTGCCAAGACTACAAATAATATTTTTTCAAGGCCTCATTCCAAGACACTATTTTGTCTCATGAGACATACCAATGCATCAAGGAGCTATAGCAGGCTCCACCCGTCACATATTAAGTCCAATGCATTCCTCATATGAACATGTTTGAACATATCATAAACCATAACATAATCGTATCACATAAAACATGCATCAAGGAAACATAAAATTTCCACATTTCAATCACAAGATATCAATACAACACATTGATATAATAAAAACACTTTTAAAACCATTTTCAGTACAAAAATAAAAGAAAATTAAATCTTGGTATTTATTTTTCATTTAAAAAAAGTTATGGCTTGTAGAGGAAGCCGAAACTC
This sequence comes from Viscum album, assembly GCA_963277665.1. Taxonomy (NCBI): domain Eukaryota; kingdom Viridiplantae; phylum Streptophyta; class Magnoliopsida; order Santalales; family Viscaceae; genus Viscum; species Viscum album. Next base: position 847,077,851 of record OY728134.1, on the reverse strand, counting down.
AAATAATGGTCACGGCGGAAGAGAAGTCGTTGTCACCGCATAAATACGAGAAAAAAACATTCCCTTTTTTCATTTAGTAAAACACATTGTTTAAAAAAGATTCCTTTTGAATAAAATTAATGTCAATGGGGTTTATACACCGTATAAAAGAAAGTTGTGTATAAAATATAATATGCCTCAATGAAAGGAGATAGAGACGAAGTCCTTACAAAGATCATTTTTTAAATAAAATAGAACTATTATGTGTATTCACTATAAGTACACAAAAAGGAAGTACAAATACAAGATAGAACATAATAATATCATGAAATAATTTGAAAGTAGGAGATTAACCCAAAGAACGGAAATTGGGTTAAGAAGTTCCCTTACCCCGTGTCCGACTTGACTCAACCGTTCTTTAACCTCCTGAATAATAAACTAGAGTTAATTACTACTTGTTTAAGAACCTTTTTCAAGTCCATTATTCCTTTTATATCACTTATTACCATGTTATGAACATTATGTAATTATTTAAGTTAATAACGGTCATTTTGTGGATCTTTGGTACTTAAGTCAAAAATAAACTTCTTATAATTACAAGTTGTTCATGTGGTAAAATATTCATTATATCCAGAATTATATACATGATTTATATATCATATATATCATATATATCTAGTATATACATGCATTTATAATATTACATAACATTTAGAGGTAAGAAATGAAATGCACCGTTCATGGAGACAGTAAGCCTTACATACTCATGAACGCTACTTTCATTTCTATTTCATATTTAATGGAATGAAATCATAATGATATAAAGTTATATTATAATTCTAGTATAATATCATATATAATATCATTTAATCCATCCTTTATCCATCCCACATATGGCATTAACGATTCAAATCACTTTGAGGGGGCTATAGTCCGGACTTCCTAAAATGAAATTATTGTGTTCCCCATAATGGAAATCATAAAAGAATTCCATAAATGAAAAATACAGAAGAATAAGGAAAAGATGAACATAATATATATTATATATAAATATAGTGACATCTTAAGGGCCACCATGAGAGGTGTTAAAAGAATATTGAACAATCATCGTTTCGTGAGGCAGTAATTCGCCACCCACGGAAACAGTATGTTCTTTAACCATTAGACGAAGGTATGTTTAGGTGTGAATAAAATACTTCTCATGAAAACATCATAGTATATTTTAGATACTGGTTTTGTTAAAAAATAAATTAATAATAAGAGTTTAAGGGGTTGGAGAAGAAAAATAAAACAAAAGATCATAAGAGAAGACATTACCTTAAAATCGGGTAACTCTTTTTGATTTGAGCCAAACGATTCCTTGGAAAGACTTCTTCCCAAAGTGAGGATTCTAGGAGTATTAGAGGGACGTTGAGAGAGTATTTGGGCAGAGTTTGGCCGAGCCAAATGGCTTGGAAGGTGTGAATAAGGTGGTAGTAGTGGGGGCCTTTTATATGAGGTGAGGAGGGGCACTCTTGGAAAGTCATGAAATGTTACATTATTATGAAGTGATTTTCGGAACTCAAAGGTCCCAAAATTATATATTTCGTGGATAATGTGATAAGGGTTCTAAATATACTCATCCAATAGGTTTTTGAAAAGTGTAAGTCTTAGATTTTACATTATCTTTTCATTTTATTTAAATCATTAATTAATGAGCTAATCGTTTCATCATCCTGGTGTTATAAAAAATATAATTTATTTAATGTCTAAAAATTATAAAAAAAATACCATGATGTAGGAAATATTTTTAGATTTCTAATGAAAATTTATAGTCGAAAGGTTAACTTATATAACACCATGTAATAATTGTTTTAGTAAAACAACACATGTTTGTGACAATTTTATTTTTACTTTAAATAAAAAGTTATTAATGTCATTTTCTTACCCATGTGGCTCCATGGGGTCCCCAAGTTGACCCATGGATTGTCATGTTCGGCCATGACTCACCAAATAATGGTAGGACATGTGTAAAGGTAATTTTATATTATTATAACATTATATTTAACTTAAATTACACTAATTAACTTTAATCGCGATTAATAAAACTTAAAATTTAATATTCACCAAAAAATTATTTTAATCCCATTGAACCACATTTTACTTACTAATGGAAACCATGTATGTCGGATTTTTGAAAATAAAATCAAAGAAGTGGTAATGTTTAATTTCTACAAAAAATTAGTTTTTAAACTACCACTTAGTGGTTTCACTATTCATCAAAAATTGATGTTTTTCAGAAAAATACCCAAAAATAACCCTAAGATATAATTGATATTCTGAATGGTGTCTATTTTACAAAATTCCAATCATATATGTTTCATTAATTAATTTTATAATTAATTACCATTGCCAAAACAAATAGCGTGTTTTTAAGAAACAATATCAATCAAATGATTGACAATTGTTTATGTCCAAATTCAAAGTGATGTTAACCATAATGACCACCATTGGATAAAATGGTAAAATTATATTCTAATTATACATTAAAACCAATCAATATAATAATCTATCACTATTAATTATTTTGATTTAAAAAGTCGTTTTTAATTAAAATTTTGTAATTTTCACTATTCATGAAAATATAAATGTAATCCGAAAAGTTCCAAAATTTATCCCTAGGATAAATTCGATATTCCAAATCCAAAAATGAAGTCCATTTTGAATGATAAAATTTATAAAATTTCAAAAAGTGTGTATTACTATTCATAATGTCTACTTTGATTGGTCGCAGTGTGTTAGGATCTCAAACTTACGTACAATGGAAGCTATTGCATTATTGAAAGAGAAGCGTATCGTGAAAGATTGGGGTGTTACATTATCCCCTAATTCAATAAATTGTGTCCTCGCAATTTGAAATTGTTCATTGAAAATAAAAGGTTGAATGTAGGAAATACCTTTGTGGAAAACCCACATCAAAAATAAGGTTAATAAAAAATATAACTTTAAAAGAAAGAAAGAGAAATGAAAAGGTCACCTGAGATAGCCAATACTTGGATTATATGAAAACATGGATATGGAGGAAAAAAACCATCAAGTTATGATGGAGTGTTGTAGAAAACTAGATTATGAGAATGTTTAACTACAAGAAAATCACAAACTTGTGATTAGTTAAACGATCATTGATTCCCCAGTAGGAATATTTAACCGAAAATGTTTTTGTTTTATGTTACCTTTCATAAAGTTGAGGAATTTATTTAGGATATTTACTAAGAACATAATGAAATATACTTACTTGTCATGTAGACTTTCATTCTTTAATATATGTTTACCACAACCCCATCTTCCACTCCAAAAGGTAATAGAACTCAAAAATATTATATTTATCGTAATTGTACAAGGTTCTAAATATTAACACATACCATTTAGATTAGGAAAACCATTTTTTAATAACCAGGGACTTCCTGCAGGATAGTGGTAGGTAATGAAGGCCTGTCGCACTATAGTTGTGGGTTCGATTCCTGCAGCTTTGTCTGACGCGACGGGTTATCCCCTGACCTGTAGGTTGTCCTTTTCCTAAAACTATAGTATTATAATATTCCAAAAATAATCTTCAGAAATATTTTAACCATAAACAATAATATCCAAAGTTCAACTTAATCCATTCCAACCTTTATAGTTATCAAAAATAACTCTCTCTAGACAATCTCTAAAATGTATCTAAATTCCAAAATCAATTGTAACATCAGATTCCAGAAACAAAGTAAATATTCTATTATTATCACATACTACAAATATGATTACCTTCATAATATTAAAACCGTAGTGAAAAAAACAAGTACTGCTGTACAATCCTTATATATACCATATTATTCTTATGACCATAATATAGTTCTTGAGTCTAAAAACACAAATACAATAATTATTCAACTTTATCTGTAGTAACATCGTAAACTTGGCCTTGATCTCTTGGCCTTTTCTGAGGTAAGTTTCCCTGATGCTTAGGAAATTCATTTGAATAATTCCCCATTTTTCTACAATTGTATCATTCAACATTTATAGCCTCTTTCTTTCCCTTTCAATCACGATCCTGGTGACATTTTTCTCCACATTTATGACAAAATCCCATTCCTTTTAGGCAAGTACTGGGGTGATTCTTCCCAAAATTATCGCATAATAAAAAATCCTTATTTCTCTTTTTCCCTTTATCTATCTCTTGTTCCACCGTTATCTTCTTCTCTTGCTTTAATTTATTGTCATAAGATTTAGAGAATTCTTTTTCTGTCTTGATAGAACATGAGACTATATCTTCTTATGTTGAGAAAGTTTGTGATACTAATGCTCGAGGGAGAAACGGTTTTAACCCATCAATGAAACGATCAATCTAACTTCTTGGGTTATGTATATAATCTGCAGCATGCCACGCTAACTCGGTAAAGTTGGCCTCATACTTTGCAACATTCTAATCCTCCTTCTGCCTCAGACTCAGAAATTTCCTTTCTATATCTACTCTAAGGTCATGTGGATAGTATTTTTCTAAGAAAATTTCCTTAAAATCCCTCCATTCCATACTTGATACTTCTTCATCTTCCATTGTGTTTTGAATCAGTGACCACCATTGATCGACATCTCCAGTGAGGCGGTAATCTGCCATGACAACTTTCTCTCTTTCACTACTCCCCAAGGCATGTAATGTTTTCTCTAAGGAGTTTATCCATTTCTCAGCTACTAATGAATTTTTACCCCCATTAAACATTGTCAGTTGTTGCCTCATGAAACGATATAACATTGATCCTCCACGTTGCGGATCAGGGTGCTCCATATGAGTAAGGTTATTATTCATAACCTGAGTGAGTTGTCCCAGTATGGTGATAAGTTGATTAGAACCAGTAGTATCACCAACTCCACTATAATTATTATAAGCAAGAGGAAAATCCCTACATGGAGTGCGTGCATTGATACAGTTTTCATTCCTTCCACTAGGTGCCATTTCTAAACAATGGCATAAACTAGATTAGTTTACGAATTGAAATACATAATAACAAACTTGAAAAACACTTAACATAAATTGAACTATTTATGGATATAATCCATAATCATAAAAATGTTTTCTCTGAGGAAGTATATACTCATAAACCCATCATAATGGTTTGTAAAGAAAATGAGAATTATCTTAAGCATATCCCCAGGAGTGTGGTAACCAAGAGTGCAGCAAGGCCTGTTGTTATGCACCAGTTCCCATTCAACTCTAGCTCAAAGCAGTGTTTTCGGGTTTTACCCCTAGGTACATCTGTGCCAGAGCCGCCTCTACCTGTTCGTATCCAGACAGGGATGTATGGCTTGGAAAACTCACAAAAATCTCTATAATACCAAAATTATAGGATGTTCTTCTATACTAATCCTCAAATTGTATCTTAGGGCTATGTGTTCTAATCAGATTTTATCTAAATCTAGCTTCCAAGTTTAGTACTAAACTGCCTCTGATACCAACTGTAATGCCCCGACCCCAGTTACCCAGAGTCAGTGCATTATTGCGTAACATTGTCATGATCACAAAAGATCAAGTCTCGAAAGACCGATTAGTTTAGTAGCCTTAGAAACACTAGATACATTCATAAGTCTTACATTACATCATAAAGTAAAAAAAACTACAACAACATCTTTTCTTCATATCCCCTCATACTATCCCTGTATGTCATTCATAATATACTTCTTAACATCCTAGAAAAATTAAAACATTGGAAGGGGTGAGCTTAGATACTCAGTAAGGATAAAACAATATAGCGGAAGCTTTCATAAATAAACATTATCATTTAAGGCAGTGTATAACTAAAACAAAAGGCTTTTAAACTTTAACTTCATAATAATATGGGAAAAATAAAATGAAATAATTCCATTTACTTATTCACAAGGATATTCAACTAGTCGAATAATCACATGCAATATCAATAACCACTTTAATAATGATGGAATGCATAATGCCAGACTACCATAACCACGTAGCCAAGGCCTCGTGCCATGTCTACAAATAAGATTTTGTCAAGGCCTCATGCCAAGACACTATTTTTTCTCATGAGACCTACCGATGCATCGAAGAGCTATAGCGGGCTCCACCCGTCACTTATTAAGTCCAATGTATTCCTCATATGAACAGGTTTAAACATATCATAAACCATAAGATAATCGTATCACATAAAACATGCATCAAGGAAACATAACATTTACATATTTCAATCACAAGATATCAATACAACACATTGATATAATAGAAAAACTTTCAAAACCATTTTCAATACGAAAATAAAAGAAAATTAAATCTTGGTATTTATTTTTCATTTAAAAATGGTATGGCTTATAGAAGAAGCCGAAACTCAAATAATGGTCACAGCGGCGGCGAAGTCGTTGTTGCCTCATATGTATGATAAAAAAACATTCCCTTTTGTCATTTAGTAAAACTCTACATTTAAAAATGATTCCTTTTGAATAAATGTTAAAGTCAACGGGGTTTATACACTGTATAAAAGAAAGTTGTGTATAAAATAAAATATGCCTCAATGAAAGGAGATTGAGATGAAGTCTTTACAAAGATCATTTTTTAAATAAAATAGACTTATTATGTGTATTCAGTATAATTACTTTAAAAGGAATTACAAATACACGATAGAACATAATAATATCATGAAATAATTTGAAAGTAGGAGATTAACCCAAAGAACGGAAATTGAGATAAGAAGTTCCCTTACCTCGTCTCCGACTTGACCTGACCGTTCTTTAACCTCCTAAATAATAAACTAGAGTTAATTTATACTTTTTTAAGAACCTTTTCAAGTTTTTAATTCTTTTATATCACTTATTACCATGTTATGAACATTATGTAATTATTTAAGTTAATAACGGTCGGTTTGTCGATCTTTGGTACTTAAGTCAAAAATAAACTTCTTATAATTAAAATTTGTTCATTTGGTAAAATATTCATTATATCCAGAATTATATTCATGATTTAGATATCATATATATCATATATATCCAGTATATATATGCATTTATAAAATTACATAACATTTAGAGGTAATAAATGAAATGCACCGTTCATGGAGATGGTAAGCCGTACGTACGCATGAACGCTACTTTCATTTCTATTTCATATTTAATGGAATGAAATCACAATTATATAAAGGTATATTATAATTCTAGTATAATATCATATTTAATATCATTTACTCCATCCTATATACATCCAACATATGGCATTAACGATTCAAATCACTTTGAGGGGGCGGTAGTCCGCACTTCTAAAATGAAATTATCATGTTTCCCATAATGGGAATCATAAAGGAATGTCATTAATGAAAAATACAGAAGAATATGGAAACAATAAACATAATATATATCATATATAAATATAGTGACATCTTAATAGCCACCATGAGAGGTGGTAAAATAAGATTGAACAATCATCATTTCGTGAGACAGTAATTCGCCACCCACATAAACAGTATGTTCTTTAACCATTAGACGATGGTATGTGTAAGTGTGAATAAAATCCTTCTAATTAAAACATAATAGTATATTTTAGATACTGTTTTTGTTACAAAATAAAGTAATAAAAAGAGTTTAAGGGGTTGGAGAAGCAAAATAAAACAAAAGAACATAAGAGAAGACATTACCTTAAAATCGGGTAACCCTTTTTGATTTGAGCCAAAGGCTTCCTTGGGAAGACTTATGACCAATGTGATTATTCTAGGAGTAAGAGAGGTATGTTTATAGAGTATTGGGAAAGAGTTTGGCCGATCCAAATGTCTTGGAAGGTGTGAATAAGGATGTAGTCATTGGGGCCTTTTATAAGAGGAGAGGAGGGTCACTCTTGGAAAGTCATGAAATGTTACATTATTATGAAGTTATTTTCATATTTCAAAGGTCCCATAATTATATATTTTGAGTATATTGTGATAAGTGTTCTAAATTACTCATCCAATAGGTTTTTTACAAGTTTATGTCTTAGATTTTACATTATCTATTCATTTTATTTAAATCATTAATTAATGGGGTAATCGTTGCATCATCATGGTGTTATAAAAAATATAATTTATTTAATGTCTAAAAATTATAAAAAATACCATGATGTAGGAAATATTTTTATCTTTATAATGAATATTTATAGTCGAAAAGTTAACTTACATAACCCCATGTAATAATTGTTTTAGTAAAATGACACATGTTTGTGACAATTTTATTTTTACTTTAAATAAAAAGTTATTAATGTCATTTTCTTACCAAAGTGGCTCCATGAGATCCCAAAGTTGACCCATGGATTGTCTTGGTCGGCCATGACTCACCTAATAAGTGTAGGACAAGTGTAAAGGTAATTTTATATTATTATAACATTATATTTACCTTAAATTACACTAATTACCTTTAATCGCGATTAATAAAACTTAAAAGTTACTATTCACCAAAAAAATTAATCCCATTGAACCACATTTTTATTCCTAATGACAACCATGTATGTCGGATTTTTTAAACTCAAATCACAGAAGTGGTAATGTTTCATTTCCACAAAAAAATTAGTCTTTAAACTACCACTTAGTGGTTTCACTATTCATCAAATATTGAAATTTTTCAGAAAAATACCAAAAATTCACCCTAATCTATAATTGATATTATGAATTCAAAAATGGTGTCTATTAAAAAAAATTCCAAAAATATAAGTTGCATTAATTAATTTTATAATTAATTCCTGATGTCAAAACAAATAGCGTGTTTTTAAGAAACAATATCAATCAAAATATTGACAATTGTTTATGTCCAAATTCAAAGTGAAGTTAATTATAATGACCACCATTGGATAAAATGGTAAAATTATATTCTAATTATACTTTAAAACCACTAAATATAATAATTTATCACTATAAATTATTTTGATTAAAAATTTGTTTTTAATTAAAATTTAGCAATTTTCACTATTCATCAAAATATAAAAGTTATCCGAAAAGTTCCAAAATTTCACCCTAGGATAAATTCGATATTCCGAATCAAAAAATGAAGACCATTTTGAAAGAGAAAATTTATAAAATTTTAAAAAGTGGGTATTACTATTCATAATGGCTTCTTTGATTGGTCGTGGTGTGTTAGGATCTCGAACTTGCGTACAATGGAAGCTATTGCATTATTGAAAGAGAAGCGTATCGTGAAAGCTTGGGGTGTTACAATTATGCACGTTATTGAACCTCTATTCATCACAATCATGAAGATTATTCAGCAAATCAGTTGTCCTTGGTTATTAAGCTTTCCAAATATGTGCTCGGCTTAAAAACCATTGATGATTAGTCTATCCACTACAAATCCGTGCACCAAATCAAGCTTGGGATTCCCGATAACTGTCAAGCTGTGAACCACAGGTTTCCAATGGTGAAGAATGTGAATAAAAAGGGATGAACATCACAAAAAAAAGTTTTTTACAATCTTTATCCAAGGTTTCTTGGCCATATATCAAGAAAATTATCATGGTGTTAGATAAACCAAAGAAACAATCATAATTCTTCATTCATGGGTGCATTAATGGTTTTTCCAAAGGCACGTATTCATGAAAAGGAATGAAATTGTCTAAAAATCTAATAAAAAGGGCAGAAACACCAATTGATGATTCCTACATCTTGTTTGGATCATTCGTTGCTGAAGAACACATTGTCCAACAGGGAGTAAGATCTATTGTATTCATTACACTTTGACCCACCTTGAATATGAGGATTTTTGTTCTTCAAAAGAATATCTAGAAGATAGAAGTGCTCTCTTTGGTTAATTCAAAAAAAAATGAGGATATTCCTAGAAAATATGTTATAGTAGGAAATTTATAGACATCTGTCATAGGATGAATGAATTAAATGAAGTAAATTAATTAATTATTTAATTCACTTAAATGCACCACTAAAAATCGAGGATTACAAACATCCCACACTAACATATTTTGTATTGTACCTAGGGTAAAAAACTCATTTTGGTCTGATCCATGGTCTTAGATTTCTTATCTGGGATACCATTTAATAGTTATCATATTTTCATTAAAATTATGTGCACAATCAATATAAAATATCTTCAAATTTTTTTTAAGATTAATTCCAAGCACATCATTGGATCGAATCATACACCGTCTCAATTATGAGCTCTAAAAATGTCCCTAGAATATTTCAAAATTCTTACAGGAAAAAACTAGGATGTTTATTATGATATTGGATCAGGATCTCACAAATTTTTAAAAAATAAAAGTCTTCATTGAAATATTCACCCTCAATGGGTACAAACCACTATTGTCAATTCAGAAATTGGATTATTTAATGTTTTTCCAAACAATCATCAACCACGTCAAATGCACATAATATAGGTCAATATTTCATGTAAAATTATTCTATGGTTGGTCTTTATGATGAACTCTATTATATAATTATTAATTTTCACCAATAATGGATTCTATATAATATGTAATGTCAAACTATAATTTTTTGGTACTTCCCACACCAATACAGAGTCTCACTGTGCATACACAAGCTAACATATCACTATAATTCAATAGTATTCTCTTGAAAATGATACTAGAGATTCTCATTTTTCTATCCTTTTATACCAAGAGCCACATTGGGTCCAAAAATATTTACCATATATATATATGTGTGTGTGTGTGTGTGTGTCTGTTTGTGTGTGTGTGTGTGTGTGTTTCTTCTAAAACTTTTGTAAGTAGATCAATAGATCTCCATATGATTTCTCAGTGTCAAAAATTATGATCTTCTTCCACCTCATATCATATTCTACAATTTCAATAGATTAATTCGGAATACCATCTAATAACCCATTCCATATTTCAAATCAACTTCGTACCCCTTCAACAAAAGTTGTTTCACCTGAAAATATCAACTCAAACTCGATCTCGTAAGATCTTTACTAATATAGCATCTCCTCAGTATCTAAATAAATCGACATGTTATATTTGAATAACAGTTTCCCTACCAATGTCTCCTCAATTATAAAATCCTAAAATTATATAATAATAGTTTTCAAAGGACCCACTTCTACTTTAATATTTCATATATTTTTGATACTTCTTCTTCAGAATAGATTCAAATTCATCAATTTATTTCTTATTTGAGAGTTATATATTCCTCATATTCATATGATGCTCTCAGTTTTTAAACTCACCAACACTACCTAACATTTTTATTCATTTTTACATCATTTGTATCTAATGGTTGAACCCTATATAATAACATGATGGGGATTTTCTATTCAACTATATTATTATATTTATCGTATCAAAATACAAATCTTCCAAATACATAAATCATGCTGATGGGTTTTTTGTCTTATACACACAATAATTACATAACTAAAAAATAACTATTCTTCTCAATTCACTATCTACCATCATCATAAGTTGATTTGTGTCATGAATAAAGTCATCACTACATAATACTCTATAAATAATCATTATTTTTATTTTAAAAATATCCTTAAACAGTGCCTCACTAGCTCGGTCTGAGGATTTTTGAAAAACTTTTTGTAACACTAAGAACACAAAAGTAAAACTATTATATAAACATAATAAATTTCCATATTCAATAAACCTTGAAGCCAATTAAATCCAAATTTATTTCCAAAAATTTTATCCTACCTTAATCTTCTATTTCCTCAAACAACTATCTTGATTCACGAATTTTTTGCAATGTGTTATCCAGTTAGGAACACTATTTAAAACACTTTAATTTGAATACTTTAAATTAAAAAATATAATGAAAATATATATTTTTATACTTTTTAAAATTATCTAATAATATTTTTATTTGAGATTTTATTTCATCAAATCAAATTTCATCTTCCCATCATTCAATGCTTATATGAAATTTATTTTTTGATGTTTCGATATATAAACATCTGTTGAAGAATAATCCCAATCATTTTATTTCATCTAATATTAATTCTAGAAAATAACATTCTTTTATCTATAAATATAAATATTTTAACAAATTTGTGTTACATACATTAGGTGGTGTCACCATTTCATATATGTTAAAAAGTCAAACGGAGTCCTTAAAGTCATACATCATGTGTTTTAAGGTCATATGTTGGACCCTAGAAAGTTGGAAATGAATATTAAAAAATGGTATAGACAAGTCATACAACACATCCTTAAGTATTACATGTGGCTCAAAAGACTCATGATTTCCATTGAGTATTATGAAATACCTTTTAAGTCATATGACCACACCATAATGTATCACACCCTTAAATAAATTTATAATTCGCACTCAGGATGTCTTCTTTTCTCATTAATTTCTTACATTCATATGTGTGACTTTATGCCTTCTTCAAAGAAATTTCATACATCTAAAAAAATTCAAAAGATTTTATAAATTATTAGTATTTTTTCAATGCTCTTCATCACACATCTGAAATTTGTTTCAGCATAAACAGTCTCCTTTGAGTGTTTCTATGAATCTACACTATAATTCAAATTATATAATTCATATAAGAGTTCCTTAAAATCGAATACAATAATATTCTTGTAAAATATTACTTGGTTGGTTTCTTTATTAAATCATCTCTTACATCTCCAATTTGTTTAGTTTTGAATAAATCTAATAATTTCTTCAACAATTTTTATCTAGTAGTTAATAATTTTTTTTTGTTTCCAAACTGTTCTAGATGGTACATCTCGGATAGAATAAATCATTAACATGAATACTTGGACAATAAATCATATAATTTTAATGTATAATTTGAAAACCAACAACAATCTATTCCTTTCTTGATCTCTTCATTGCATGGATACCCCCCCCCCACACACACATAGGCCTTCATACTCATCAACAACAGACATATTGAAGTGCTTCCTTGATAACACATATAGTCACAATCCAATGATAAATTAAATCATATATATTAAAATAATTCTTTCGTAATATCATCCATGGGTGGATACTTTTTCCGTCACTCAATAGTCTTTTCTAATTAATAATATTCATGTTAAAATACTTCATTAAAAAAATACTATCACAATCCAATGGGTTCTACAAACACCCCATTTGGATTTGTTTTAAATATATTGACCATAAAAATATAATAAAGACATACAAATTACTATTTATCAGTTCACTTTTATGCTTCTCCCTAATGAAAATAAATGAAAAGAAAGAAAATAGTTTCCCCCCCCCCTTTTTGATACAATATATGCACGGGAATTTCATATGAAAGAAAATTGTTCTCCATAACAACCATTTAGATTTTAGCACATTCTGCCCAAAATTTTCCATCTGAAACCATGGTATTAAGGTAATTACAAGAGATAATAGTGGAATAAAATTATCATTACAATGTTCATTTTGTAAGTAAACTCTAATTATACATGTGAATGATCGGTGTAGAAAACTAGAGTGATTTTCCAAAGAATAGAATTTATTAATAGATAATCCATATTGTGGTAAACAATATAAATTCTACTCATTTGGGTTTTAAAAATATATTTTCATCAGATGTTTTAAACATTTACTTTATATGAATAAAATCATCATTAATATTCATGGTAAATTATGTTTTCCCTATAAGATTAAGACTTAATATCCTCTATAACCATAATTGGTATAAAAAAGAATAAACATGTGAATGTGATTATAATACCTCAATAATCAAATCTATATTGGATTTATGAACATTTATACATTTATGTAGAAGGAGTAAATCTATTCAATATTTCTCGTTTTTATTTGTTCCCTCTTAATTGATGCTTTCCATAATTATGTTACATGGATGTTTTCATATAAAAACAAGATCCTAGAATTCATGAATCCAATTGATATCTGATAAAAATTGAAAAATAATACCAATTTAAATTTTAATATATCATGAAAGATTATAATGTTTATATAATAAAGTCATAACCTTCACTAGTTTTGTTATTTATTGTTTCTCCTTCAATTTCAAACTTTTAAAAGAGACATAGTCATCCAAGTATGGGAATAATGTGGGTCTTCCTAAAATTAATAATTTTAATATGTAGGATGATATTTCTTCACCAACACAAAAAAACATTAATGTCGGGGTCTTATTTTTTGGAATTATTTTAATAATAATTTTTCATTAACATTCTAGATATGCTCTCCATTGGGAAGCACTGACTCCTCTTTAATGATTTTTTCATATTCATAGATGGATTCTTATCTTGAGATACTAGTTCACTCGTATTGTTTTTTAAAAACTCATTTTTTTTAATTTTTCAACTCATTAGACCATATGATCAGAAAATAATTAACTACATTCTCTTCCACAATTTTCTATGTCGATTTCATCTTTGCAGCACCATTTTTATAACCTAAAGATATTTTTTTCTTTCCCTTTAATTATTCATCTCTTATTTTACATGAATTCATGTCAACAATTTGGAGTCTATGTGATCATATTTCTCACACCATCTACAAAACTCTTAAATATACATTGAGTTTTCTTTAATAGGAATCCTCTCAAACTCATCACTGGTTATGTATTCCATCATATCAATCTTCTTTTACCTTTATTTGATTGATGCCCTTTTTGGTTTTAATATCATCCCATGATTATTAATATTTAATGAAATTTAAAAATGTTCAATGAAGTGGATCTTTCAAAAATAGTAATAGTTTCTTCTATTCTCTAGTATAACTTATATCCCATCCTTTATCATATTATTTTTGGGAGTAATATTCTCAAATTATTTCTTCACATTTTTAATCCTCAAGGAATATATAATTTTAATTATATTTTCCTTAACATATGAATTGGTGGCCTATAATTCACATAAATACAATATTTGTGGAAGGTTTTAACATTCCAACATTTATTATACACAGAGCTATACACTTTTCAAAAATCAATGATACATTCTCAGTAATCAAATCTTTTTCAGTTTGAAAGATTTTTCAATTTCTTTTGAAGAATATTATTAAACAATAGGTTTTTTATTATTTAATATCTACTTCCCCAATGATTTGGCCTTCTATAAAATCAATATAATTAGAAATCATGATATAATTAAAGGTCTATATTTACAAACCTATTATACAAACAATATCTTCCAATAAAACTTACTCTTTTAAAATTTTATCTAGATTTTAAGCTTTACCACCTTTAGATCTTCTAATAGATTCACTATATTTTTTGACTTGATTTGGTGAACTTATATTAATAAATTTCCTTATATCAACCCTTCCAAATTGGTAAATTTTCTTGAATAGTTTGACTTTTATTATTATACAATATTATCTTTCTTGATTACACTAATAATAAAAAAAATATTTAATTACCCCAAATTTTACTACACTTTGGAATACCTCCTTCCAATATATTATATTGTATGTGTCTCCATATGGTCTCAATATCATTTTTCAAAATTTATGTGTCTTATAAGAGTGAAATAAATTTTAAAAAATTATTTTGGTTTCATCATTTCTCTTAGCATATTTTGAGTATCTAGCTTGGTTGGATTACAGATTCCTTAGTTTTTCTTCTAGCTGAATATATATCATATTTAGTAAGTAAATTCAGTATTCAAGTGCATCCATCCATTCCACATAGTCTATTTTTATCTCCTTGATCTGATCCTAATGCATATTTCCTTTCCAGGGTAATTAAATATGAGTTTCCTTTACATACTTTTCATTCACCTTCATCTAGAACTCCTTGACATTCATTAATAATTTTTGTAACTTATCCAATTCATGGATTAGTTCATTAAAAAAATATTTAGATACCTCCTTCTCACAAAAAATTATCTTCAAGACATCATTTTCTTGGAAATATCATATATTAAAAACTAATAAATTTTCATCCTTTGAACTGACATGTATTGTGAGGCTATTACATTTTTAAAACATCTTAGAAAATTAAACTTCCATAGCCTCAACTTCCTTTTCAAGATGTGATTTTTATACTTTATTCCCATAATATGAGATAATATATATATATATATAACATCATCAAAAAACTATTAAATTACTTTTGATATTATAATTAAATCAATGAAGTGATATTAGAATGAGCACATCTTCTTCACAACAAAATATTTATTTATTAAATGGGATGAAACTCAATATATTTATCAAGATAATTAAAATTACATATACCTACATGTAATATTGATTCCTAATTCTAATTTTAGTTCTTTATCATCTTTATCACTTCTCTCTTTTTTCTATTTCTCAATATCATTACAAATAAATAAAATTCCGTATTAATATGAACAAGAATTAATTCACCAAAAAATAGTAAATTTTTTTACATCATCATCTTTAGATAAACAAATAATAGGGTAAGTAAAATATATATAACTAAATGGATATTATTATCTAATACTAAATTAAATTCTCGTTTATATTAGTGTAAAAAATATTATTAGGGTGAATCATTTGTTGTCTAAGTTTTTTTTACCAAAATACACATCTTTTTTAAAAATTTAGCCCCAATGGATTTTGAATCTTAGGTTATAATAAAAATATTTGGATCAATTTTTTTCCTATAATTCATCAATAATCTTAAATTAAAGTAAGGTAATAAAATAAATTTCTTGTTTTTTCTATTAGGTTTAGTTATAATACCAACCCTTTCAAATGATTGTACATTTTCCCAAATCCTAGATTCTACACTATAATAAATATCTTACTCTAGTTATTTGGTGATTCTGATACATTCATAAACTCTCACTATATAGACATATTCTAAAACATCACTAAATTAAAAAAAATTAACTTCACACTAATGTTCTAACTCTTCACACTATTATCCTCACATACAAAAAAGTATCACTTGTTACATAGATTCCCACCTTATTTGTTTTATTTTAACCATTTTTGAAGTGGAAAAAAATATGATCAATTAAATTCATTAATCTAAATCCACATTACAATAGTTTATTAAAATATATGAGGTTATTTATGATTAAAAAATTAAAAATAAACCACTATTTCAAATCAACCCCATATCTATTCCATAGAATATTAATTCTTGGATTTACCAAATTAAAATTCTGATCCTATAACCTCCACTAATCCTATAGATCCCCACTATCGTAATTGATGAAAATAATATAAATGAATTAAAATTTCTTAGTGATTATCTCTTTGTTTTATTCTTCTTGTACTTTTACAACAATGGAATTCAAATATCCCCTTCTTCCATCCATTTTGATGCCTAGATGATAAATATTCTTCAGCTTGTGATCAACCTCATCTTCTTATTTACTCTTCAATAAGTTTATATCTTCCATAGTTGGAACATGCTCTCAAGCTTTAAACACACTTTATCTCAATAATATTTTCTTTTTAAACAGAGTTTATGATTTATTACATATTATATTTATAATATAGAAAATACTTTAAAATGAAATTACATGATCTCATTTTATATTCTTCTCACTTTTTCTCCACTTTCATATATGTCAATTTCCCTCACAATATCTATATTCTCTTTATATACATCAGTAGTCTTTTATATAATGATAGTAATTCCCTAATTTATTTTGTTCTATTCCATCATATTTTTCTACGATAAATAAAACACTACCATATACCATCCATTAGATCAATTATTTTTTGTCTCTTTCTCAATAAATACTTCAAAAAATTCCAAAAAATTCTTTTGTTCATTTCACTATATCACATATTATTTATTTGACCTACTACATGAAGAATTGAATCATGACATAAACCTTAATAACACTGCCACATTTTAATTTCAGGGTAACATTCAAATCAACCTCATAAAATCAATCCAATCCATTATTTGAACTCTTTATTGAAATTAAGAACATTTAATTCTAGTTCTTGGGTCAGTATATTTAATTTCTAGATTCACCATATCTTGATATAGTTTTAGGGTAAATTTATTTATCATTGATTCTACAAGTCATGATATTCTATTTTTTTCAAACAAGAAACTTTAATCACAAAACTTTTATGACGTTATATGTAATGAGGAAAAAATTTTTCATTATATTAACAATACTACTTTAGTGTAATTAATTTCTCAAAAATTCATATTTTCTTATCTTAAAAAGTTTCTAAAACATATCTTAATTTGATCTACTCTTTCCCCATTAAGAATATCAGTTTATCATCATTCAGTGTTTGTATAACATTAATTTAATGATGTTTTTATCCATATAAATATTTCTAAGAATCATGGAAGTCATTTTCTGTATTCATATATTAATTTTAGAAAATCACTTTATTTAAATATAAATCATCACATTTCATTATATATAAATGAATACATTATATTGAGTCACCATTCCTTATCTCAAGTAAATTAATATATAGTATATGAATTCTTATTTTGATTATCACAAAGTCATGTGTCAGATCTATAAAATTCGAATGCGACTCTAACAATGTCATACCCCAAGTAATACAGTGCTTTAAGGATTCTTGTCAGATTCTACAAAGTATTATGGCACACATATATGCTTAACAAATACCTATAATTTAGTTTTCAAAGACTATAAAGTCTCATTCCTTTCATTAATGTTGTAAATTAGGCACAAGATGAATTGTAAAATTTATATTTCTAGTCTGACAATCATCAAGGGGACATCATGCCTTCGTCAATGAATATTCGAAAAACTAAAAAGTCAATCAAATAGTTTAAAAATTATCTAAATTATTTAAATGTTCATTAGATCCCTTCCAAAAGATTATACAATACTTTTACTCTTCTTTCATTATTTATAATAATACATACACACCTCTAATTTCATCCTTCATCAATTAGTTCTTCAATAATGAGTACAATAACATTCAATCCTAATAATCCATGTATGGGTTCTCTATTACATTATCTCTTCCACCTCTCAATTATCCAACATTTAACTTCTATAAAAATTTATTCAACATGATTTACCCAATAGATAACACTTTATGACTTTTCAAATTATACCACATATTATGTGTCACTTAGACCATAATTGTATCATAATGACAAGAATAATAAGTCATCTGATGTTATTAGATGATTTCCAAAAAACACCAAGTACATACTTTAAAAGTAAGTCAATGGGAAACCTATATATCTTCTTTGGAAGTGTAGTTATTCTATAACCCAATCCTCCAAGATTATAAAAAACATAAATATTGAAATTCCCGATTAAAATTAAATTATATAAAAATAAAATAGGATCATTAAACATGGAAATTAAAAAGCTCCATTGAAAGTCACATCCTTAGTTGGATACCTATTCCATTTACCAATCCTCCATGATCCTTAACAACATATATATTGACATGGTTCAGTAAGAGAAGAAATAAAAAAACAATGGTCACATCAAATGGGTTTATGTAATTTAAAGGGAAGGAGGTGTTTCTTATATGTTTATATGATTCTATTATACTATTTATTATTGATGTCTTATTTTAAGTCAATATTGAGACCATTTTATTAATATATTCATATTTATTTTTCTATTTTGTTTAATTTATCTGAATCATTATTCATAAAATATTAATCATTTAAAAACTTTAATGAAACATTTGATTATAAATATAAATATACGGTATTGATTTTTATAATAGCCAAAATTATTTATGTGAAAAGTACAAATAAAGTGTTATTTGACAATGTGTTACTATATTATTTTTGTTTTAGTTTACTGATCCTATCAATTGTTTCTATTTTTTTTGTTTTTATGTTCCTGTTTAGGGATTTTTGTGCATTTTTTGAGGTGTTATAAGGATTTCCACATTGAGTGTTATATTTAATTTCCGAGGTTTTCATGGTTCATGTGGTTATAAATATGGTTGGTGTAATTTTATGTTCTATAGAGTGAATTTTAGTGTAGAATAGGAAACATTTTATATAATTTTTTGGGCCTACTATCGTGTGATGATTGAAGATTTTTGTATTTTTTTATTGTTTTGTGGTTGTCTTCATGTTTCAAAATAGTATAGAATGTGAATTTAAAAAATGAATGAGGTAGCTGGTGTGAGTTGGTATTTATTAACATGGTTGAATATATAGTGAATGAATGTTCCTTAAATTTATAAATTAATGAAATAATGAAATTTATGTGGCTTTTAAAAGGAAAAATATTTAAATTAAGGAAATATATGATGAAATGTGATTACATTAAGTATTTTTGAGGTTGTTTCTTATGAAAATTATCATTGGTTTCTATTTTATAGATTTAATCAAGTACTAGTGATCATTAGTGTTGACATGGTGATGGTTATAGGAAATGGTAGGGTTTTTTTGTTATAAACCATAAAGATAGGTTTCTGTTTGATAATTATATGCTATATTTTCTAATGATATCATTTTCAACCCCACCAGAGTCTGATAACCTTACCAATGATGAGATGTTTTGGTTTCCCGGTGTCTTAAACAAACATCAAGGATGGTATTGGAATTGATGATGGACTTATCCCCCTCCCATGATCTCCCTTTTAGGTATGGTAAAAGATACAATGTATCACATTGGGTATAAGAATATAGGCTCTAAAAGAATAAATCTATAGAATTTCATGTAATAGCTAAAACGGTTATGTGGTTGTGATGATGATACATTGTGGGGGTCATCGATGATGGAATGAGGGAATTAGTTTTATATCATTCATGTTTATGATTACTATCTAGGATGGATATCTGAGAAGTTTATGGTGTGTAGTTGCAGTGTGGTATAATATGCTTATCTAATTTTTGATATGTGGTGGTATATGGTGGGGGATATGTGATTAAAATAATTATATGGTTGGGGTATGTATTATATGGTTGTTATATGGGATTTGATGTGAGATTTCATTGTTGTAGAAGAGTTAGATGCTCATGATGTTGCATTTTAGGGTGTGAGAGTGGAAAACCATTGAATAAGTTTTTATACATTGACATTTTGGTATATATTATCTTAATATTATTAAATTATTCATTGATAAAATATTGGGAGATAGATCCTTGTTGAGGATGGGTTATAGTTGACTAAATTAGGTGATAATTGGTTATTCTTTTTTTTCACATAAGATTTAATCTATTCCCTCAATATTTTCCCCTAAAGACATAAGGGGGATTTTATTTTGTATACCTGAATTCCTACTCCAATATATGAAAATCTTGTTTCCATGTTCATAGGAGTGATTTAAAGATCATGATAGGGATTAATGGTAGGTTTCTTGGAGTTATAGTTTGATTCACTTCATTAGGATTTTCATTTTGAAATTTTATTTGAGGGTATTTCTTTTATTAAATTACATGAATTTTTTGATATTAACTTTCTTTTTGATGTTATGGTATTGGTTGGTGGTTCTCTTTATTTTTTCTTGTGATTTATGAGGGTTGTTCATCTCTGTTGTATATTTTAAAACCATGATGTTAGTCTCTAATATATGGAAAACTAGAGGTGGGATTTGGGGGGTCCCTCTCACCATTATTGAAGACCCAAAAGGGGTTCTCAATGGGGGTTGGTTGTGACAATATATAATTATGATTTCTTATTACAAGTTTCAATATAGAAATATAGATCCTTGTTCTTTGATAACAAGTTAATTATTCTTATATTATTAAAGGATCTATTATAATATTTTTATAATTATTTTCAATATCTACTATTGATTTTTGAGACAATACAAATTTTACTCCTGAGAATTGAATTTATAACTTATATATTTTTGTTCGTTTTATCAATATGAGCAATAAATTTTATAATGAAAATTCATATCAGTTTCATCATTAAAGAACAAAAATGATAACATAATTTACTCTTTAATATAATATATAACCATTATTAATGTATTTGTATTCATCCATGATGAGAATTATGGTGTTTTTATAGTAGTGTGCACGTAGTTGGTTGAACCAACCCAAGTAAGAACATATCATACAAATGAACAAGATATATTATAGAGTTATATTATAGTAATATAATTTTTTTAAAAATAATTATTATTTCTATATGAAAAAATTATAGTGGTTAATTAGATTTGATAATAGTGGAGATTATAAGGTAATTGAATATTTTAGTGGAGAATTAAACAGATACATTGATGAATTTTCCCTTTCTCAAAATAGGTTCTTTGCAATTAAATATTTATGCCTCATTAGAGGGAACAATGGATACCCAATGTGAATATTAATTTAGGAAAGATATTATGATAATTTAATAAATAAGAAACCTGATAAAATAAGTTATTGGGATTGGATAGGGAAAAGTTCCTTCTATAGGTGAGTTTGAGTGTCATTTCCACAAATACTAATTCTATAATGTGTAAGGGTTTTTATTATACAATGAAAATAAATATATTTTCCAAAAAAATTAATTTAAACTAAAAGATATTTTTTTATCCACATAATTTATTATTAACATTATAGATATTTGTGGACATTACACTTTAATTTAATCACTTAAGCTCATTTTAACTTTACTAGGGAAACTCCCTATTTACCAAGGTAACTTTTTCTTCCAAAAAATAAAATTGACCATATTATCTATTTTTTCATTATAATTAATAATAAGTAATAAATATCAGAAAAATAAATTAAAAAAAGTGATCCAAACTAATTTAATAATAATATTTCAAAACATATAAAAATTGAACAAAAATATTCTTATAAACATTTGATGATTATATTATTATTTAAAAAAAATTATAAATATTCCAGGAACATTAATCTATATGTATATATATAAAGACATTATATTTATTTTAATTTCATACTCCAAATATGATAAATTTTTCATTCAAATAAAAACAGAAAATATATAACAAAAACAAGGTTTTCAAATAAAAAATATTTATTCAACCATGAACCATTGATGTTATATTCTATATAATTCCTCCAGTATTTATGGAATTTTATTTACATATTTGAATAACTATTAGATGAATTATTTAACTCTATTTTATGAAATTTAATAATTGAAAACAAAATATTTTGTCAAAAATAATTTTTGTACAAAAACAGAAATTTCATTAAAACCAAAGACATTTTCAAAAGGAATTAATATTTTTAATTTGTTCCATAATTATTTATTTTATCTTAATTTAATTCTAAATATATTCTTACAACACATTAGTCACTTATATTTATAAGATATTCAATTTAAATATGGTAAACATTAATAATCAATGACCATATATGTTGTAACCATATCTTAATCTGGCATAGAAGGAATCATATTTACCATTTTCAGCCAAATATATAACCTTAAATTTCATTGAAATTTATTCACAATGATCAATTATATCATTATTAAATTTTATTTTATATTTATAATGGGGTTTCTATAATTTTTATTAGTGGTATAATCTACAAAGAAGACTAAAAGGATAAATATTTTTGATTCCTAATTTTTTTTATTTAAATATATATATATATTTATTTTTTATTTTTCATAATGATGATTCATATTTCATTGTCATAATGTAGTGTAATATTTTATCATTATATATATATTTTTAGTTTTTGTTTTGTTGTGAATCATTTTATTCAATATATTATTATGAATAAATTTGGGGGGGGGGTTATAATTTCATTCTCATAAACCCAAGAAATCAATACATTTCAGTTTTATTGGTATTGGGTATCCTGATAGGTCTCTAAGCCCCCATCATTGCAACCTTAATCTATTAAATTCTAAGGGGATATTGGTTTTTCCTTTTTCTACATATTTATTTCTATTATCCTTCTTGAGAAGGTAATGACATAGAGTTTTCTATGTTTTATTCAATATTACTAATGGTATTGATGTATGATGACGTGTTTTATATTTTTTTAGTATTATTGAAAGATCATTGGTTGTTTATATTTATTTATTTCTCATTATTAATTGTTTATTTTGTCAAGGTTTATTCAAGGTAGGTTATTCAAATTCTTACTATTTTAATTCTATGTTAATTTGGAGTAATCAAGATTTAGTTTTCCCTCTTGAATCATATGAAATTGGTATAATTAATATAATAAATAAATTTAAATTTAATAGAATATATTTCATCATGTTTTAAATTTTTTATTCGGTTATTACCATGTTTTTATTTTATTAATATCATATTAATCATGTAGTTGCGATTTTATTATAAGTCTTTATAGATAAATTATAAAAAGTTGAGTTAACTGTTTTTTAGATAGTAATCAAATAAATAATAGGAAATATAAAATAGTTTGTTTGATTATTATAAAATCTATTTTTTCACAATGAGATAATAATTTATAAATAATAGATAATGATTTTGGATTGTTGTTTTTTACATATTGTGGATTGATTTTATTATTTTTGGAATCATTATTGTAGTCAAACTATTGATTTTTTGTGGTTATTTTTATGGATTATTTGTGATATCGTGGGGTGATGTTATTATGGCTAGTGTGGTGTATCTTCCTATAATTTAGAGGTAATGAAAGATTGAATATAGAAGTATTATTGAATAAAAAAAATCTTATAAAGATGAATTGGAATGGTTTCATTCTGAATTAAAGAAGTATAAAATCTCATGAATTAATTATGGATAATGCATAGGATAATATTAAGAAATAAACATTGTGAAAGTTAAATTTTAGTTTCTGGAATTTATTATAAAATGATTGAATATGGTAAATATATTATTAGTGAGAAAATGGTAATAGATTATAAACCTTAAATTAGTAGATGGCCATTGTTTGGTTTTTGTATAATGTAGTGTTAGTTTAATGATATTCTATCACACCTCAACCTACATGGACTCTATTATTTTATTTATTTATAATTTTTATTTTTTTTATCTCTCTTTATGGGTGCTTATTATTAAATTTTTTATATTTCGGTCTTGCAGATCATGTTACATAGTTAGGAATAGAATTCGTACTATACGTAAACCATGCTGAATTACTATAGTTTTTTAGCATATCCAAAATGAATAGTTTTTTCTCTTTTAGTCTAACCATGTGGCCTAGCCATGATGGTTCCCCAACCATCAAGTAGGGAAACCTGTTTAGTGCACACAATGTCCAACTGTACACTAAAACCATTAGTAGTGTAAAAGTTATTAAAATATTGATTTTTCATTTATTTCCCAGATCAGTTTATATCTATTATGTTGTTATCTATTCTATCACATGACTCCCACAAGCCACACATAGGTCCCCCTTTATCATCCATTATCTATATGGATATTTTTCATTGATACTCCATATTTAATGTTGGACTACTAGGTCGAATTTGATCCCTATCTTATATTCCTTATTTCTTTCCTTTCTTGTCCTGTTCTTTCCATACCATGGATTTGGAAACCTAGAGATCATATTCAGACAATTTTGATTTTACGTATTGTTTGTTTTATTATTTTTTATGCTCTTTATGGTATTCTATGCCTTTATGGTTCAAATTAATGTGTGTTATCACTTCTAGTGGCTAAATTAATGATCTCTAAAGTAGGTGGTCCCATACTTAGAATTTTAAATTAATAACTATGTTTTTTGGGGAATTAAATGCCTGATTTATGAATTTTAAAAATATTATCATGTATAAATAGTATAATTAGTTGAATTTATATTTTATTCTTCCGGTTTCATCAAATACATGTGGGATTTTCCATTTTATACCATGTATAATGCCTATTTTAGAAATCCATACCTGATTAATGTTTATATAAATTCCATGCTAAATCATTGAAGTCAATTTTTGGAGAAGGAAGGGTGGTTTACTTTTTGAAATATGTTCCATGATTCTTTTGTATATGAAATTCTCAAGGGGATTGATTCTGTCTTTTGCAAACTATTTTTAAAATGAAAACTAAATAAAACATACTCCTTTTTATTATGAAAAAATATTTTTTATGAAATTAATGTGATAATATCCAAAAAAAAGTATTATAAGTTTTTATCTAAAAAAGATGTTACAATTTGGGTTTTTTCTTATAAGGGAATATGGGCAATCATGTGACTCATTCATTATTTATGTTACATATATGTTTATATATATATTCTATAATAATTTCTTGACCCAAATGTATTTTCATTCAGTGGTAGTCCAGGTGTTTGCAGGATGAGACCTGGAGGCAGGAAGCCGACGTACGTGCTCACTGGCAAGAGTTGTTCACAGCTATATCTTCACCACCCTTGGAAGGGAGATTCAGGGACGAATTGCTATAAGGGGGGATGTTTGTAAGAACTTGGTTCTTCTCTTTGAGGTACAGGCTTCTTCTTTTCTCTTTTCCTTAAGTGTTTTTAATAAAATAAGTAAAATGGGGAAAAATCCTAAATTTTGGAACTACATGCCATTTACTTTTTCCACACGCCCTGTACTTCTGGCCGTGTTTGGATGAGTACATAGGGCATGCAGCCATGTCGGCGATGAAGGGTGTAGGAACCGACTACATGCCGTGTAGTTTTCCTTTAAACACCGTGTAGTTAGTCGGCATGCCAAAATAATAAGGCGGTGGAGCATCTGCCAGCTGGGCGGCAGTACATGTCGTGTACTCAAGAGTACATGTCGTGTACTCTTTTCGGTAGGTGAATAGTGCCACGCTGGCGGGAAGCCGCCAGAGGAACAGTTAAATGAAGGGAGTACACGTCATGTACTTGGAAGTACAAGCCGTGTACATTGTTTTTTCGGCTTAAAATAGGCAGTAGCCTCCTCATTTGGCAGAGGAGCCATTTGATCCATTTTGGAGCCACAGGAGGAGGCCAAACCTTTGAAGATCCACTGGGTGTTTGTCTAGAATCGGTTTCCACCTCGGATGATCTCGTTGGAACCGCGTGGGTAAGCCCTTTCTTCTCGTTAAGCCATTCTTACTAATTCTTTATTGAGGGAAAGTTATTTACGTTTGAATGGGTTTTGTTCTTTTTCAAATCTATGACGTTCTTAGGCGTTTATGGAGTTGGCGTTCGGGTATATCGTTCGTTGGTGTATAAGGTAGGTTCCTTAGTGTTGAGTTTTCCAACTGTCATGTGTTTTGTACATTTTTTGCCACAAACCCATGTTGGGGTGTCGTGTGGCTAAGGTCATGGCTATATTAACTACATAGAACTATTAAGGTAACTGAATGATCTGTAAAACTGCTATTTGGGATCGTTGCTTAGATCGGGAACCACCTCGGAGGTGTGTTCCACTGTTTAGCTGTTTGGCCAGGATACCCAAGGGTATGCCATTAAAGTAGTAATTGTAGAATAGCCTTGAGAGGAATTTCTTGTTTACTTCTTATTACATGTTGGGCATGGCCCGGTAACCTGTTTAGTCCGAGGGAGTTGTTGTGATTAGCAAGTGGGAACTCCACTATTTATCATGAGGGAAGTAGTTACTTCGGCCTGAAGAAAACTTCTTCCATGCCTGAGGGAAATAGACTCTATGACTGAGGGCGACACTACCTACGCCTGAGGGAAAACTCTGTTATGCCTGAGGGCAGATTCTTGAGTTGGATACTCTTTACCTGAGGGTAGGAGTTTACGTGTCTGAGGACATTAGCTGGTTATTTAGAATATTCTCTATGGTGGTATTTTAAATTTAATGGATTAAATGGATAATAAAATGGCAATATAACTGGTAATTAGTTACTTTTGAGTGTTGCTTACTTTATTTCATTGTTCTACTGCACACTATTGATTCATGCTTACACGCAGTTGGGCACAAGCCTTTGGTGGGTGCCTACTAAGATACATTTCTCACACCCTGTTTGGGTCATGCTTTTCGGCCCAAATAGATTACGTTGCTGCAGGTGTAGATATGGGCAAGAGTCCCTATACAGGTACATGATTGCTGCTAAGGAGTAGGAGGGCAGGGGACCGAGCCTAGGCCCGTGATGTTGCTGCCATCTGTTTTACTCTATTTTGTTGTACTCTGCCTATTGTTGTACTGTATTGATATATAACATGTTCTGGCTATTTTCTTAGAACTTGATATATGTAGCATCATTATTTACATATTGTTGGTTATATTCACTACTGTTGGATATTTCAGTTGTGTATGGTTTACTGCTTCCACTGTTGATGTATGTTTTATTTTGAAATCCGCTGCGCTACACTTTGACAAATGAGGGCATAGTTTCCCCACTATCAAACCTGGGCACTCGCTGCTAGTCGGCAGCCTCTGGCGTTTTGGGAAACGCGCTTGAGGTCACGTGGCGAACCAGGTTCGGGGAACCCGTTGAGTGGAACCCAGAACCGGGACGTTACATGTTACATATATGTTTATATATATATATATATTCTATTATAATTTCACGACCCACATCTATTTCCATTCAGTGGTAGCCCCAGGTATTTGGGTGGAAAGTCTAGGTACACATATAAAACTGGTTTATAAAAATTCCCTGACTAGTGGCCCCGAGATAAAATATGTTGTATTTTTGTATTCCCCCCTCAGTTAGTCTATTAATGGGAATATCATGTATGAGGTTGGGTGTAGCACCCCGAGATTTTATGAGATATATTATTTTTTAATTTCTTTGATGTCTTCTATTATACACTACACCAAGATTAGCTTGTACTATACACAACACCGTATTAGCTTCTAGTATATGCAACACTATTCTTGGCTCGTGTTAGACACAATTTCAAGTTAGTTTTGTGGAAATTATTATACGCGACATTAAGTATAGATTTTGTTTAATGTATAAATTAAATAAGTTTTGATTGTGTTATATGCAACACCAAATGGAGCTTTCACTACATGAAGCCTTGACTTGGCTTTCATTACACGCAATCAAGACCTTCCTCGATAGCGTGTGTAGTACGCAATACTGAGTTTCACTAAACGAGATATTAATATAATATTATTATGAACTAGCCGTTATGAATAGTAATACCCACTTTTTAAAATTTTATAAATTTTATCATTCAAATTTGACTTCATTTTTGGATTTGGAATATCGAAATTAGCCTAGGGTGAATTTTTGGTATTTTTCTGAAAACATTCAATTTTTGATGAATAGTGAAAACACTAGGTTACTATTTAAAAACCGAATTTTTATTTAAATAATTATTTATTTTATTTAAATTTATTTTATTTCAAAATTGATACATAATACCTATATAATTTAAATGTAATTCATTCGAGTCATTTTATAATAATTTTATATATATATAAATTTTATTGAACTTTTCACCGTCTTTTACCTACCTCATAAGAGCATTTTCCAAACTTACATAAAACTTAATTTTACCGCTTCTGTGAGGGGAATTTCAAAATTCCGAGAGACACGGTTAATATTAAGGAGTAAAATGTGGCTCAATAAAATAAAAATAATTTTTGGTGAATAGTAACTTTTTACTTTTATTTACCACATTTAAATGTAAATAGGGTAATTAAGCGTAAAAATGATATTATTATTACACTAAAACATATCGTAATTCTAATGGATAAGTGTAATTAAACCAAAAACAACCTTAGGAAAAAATATTTCCCTTTTGATCCAGTTTGATTAGATTAGGACATTTATTATTATTTTAATTAAAGAAGAGTTAAAATAGTTAAAATCAATGTTTAATAACTAAAACATTTTTAATATAGGGACATACATAAGATAAATTCAAATATAAATATTAATTATAAAGATAACACGATTTCCTACCTAATGGTATTTTATTTATAAATTTTAGACATTAAAAAAGTTAATTTATTTATGACACAATGGTGGTGCAGTAATTACCTAAATAATTAAATACTAAAATAATTGATATTATAAATACCCAAATAAATGTAATTTTAGAATTTTCATGAATTCCACTAATTTTATAGGTTACTATAACATGTTATTATTTATTTAATTATCTTTTTTTAACTAATCACGCTGTTATAAGTTTCACAAAAATCAATTACCAAATAGTGTCAAAATTGACATTAAATAGTTTTTAAAACAGATATTATATTATTAATTGTTATTATATTCCTAAAAATATAAGGTTTGTACAAATGAATTATATATGCTTATATATATTAATAATTAACCACTTGGGGTAATTTTGGATTGTTATAGTATGTTTATTAACTATATAGTGTAAGAAAATAAGAAGACACGGTAAAAGTTAAATTATTTAACTTAGTGTTAAATTTAAATGATGAGGTTAAAATAGTAACCGAAACTTGTCTAAAACCTATTGGTTGAGAGGATTCGACCCATACCAACTTTATCTTATAAATAAATCAATTTGGAGCTACTATAAACCAAGTATGACTTTGTTATAAAATAATATTTTACGTTTTTCTGAAGGTGCCCCTCTCCCCCCTTATAAAAAGGGCACCCTTCCCTCTTCTCTTCAAACCCTTTTGAGCCTTGAAGCTCGGCCAACACCTGAAAATTCCTCTTACCAACCTCTATATTTATATCATAGAGGTTATGGTCTTCTCTAAAGGCCAACTCTAGTTCTCTAAGAAGAAGTTTAAAGGAGGTGTGTCGAGGAAGAGGTAATATCTTCTACTGACTCTTTCAAGTTTCTTTCTTCTTCTACTTCCTCTTATTTAGTTGTTTCATTATAAAGTAATAACATAAGTATTACTTATATACTTATATGTTATTATAAATATGAAACAACCCTATTTTACCTTCTATCCATCCTACGGTAAACTAAATCACCGCGCGTGCATATGTACGGAATACCGTCTGCACGACGTGGTGTAATCTGTTTTTCCACCACCACCATACTAGGATGGGTATAATGGTGTAAAGAATAACTATATATGATTATTATAAAATTATACTGATTATAAGATATTATATCATCCACTCTAATTTCATTCAATAAATATGGGAACGAAATCACCACTTGTGTGTACGTACAGATTACCGTCCCCAAGACGCGATGAGATTCATTTTCCATGTTAACAATTCAAGAATGATTGTAGAGACCCGAAGCTTGACGTACAAGAACATTACATTACTTTTTCAGAATACTTAGTACATAAAAAAACACACACATAAGGATCGTAATAGTTTAGTGTCTTTGGAAACTCGGAACGTAATCTTCTAATCGTGGTGAAAGATCTTCAATATCTCCCATAAATATCTTCCCCTTTTTTTAACCTAAAAACTTTATTTATATCCTGGGGAAAAGAAAACACAAAAGGGTGAGCTCAAATTCTTAGTAAGGGTAAAAAAAAGAAAAATCAATCAAATCATATTCATAAGAACATTACTTTTGGAAATCTTAACCTGCAAAAGAGGGCCTAATTTCATAACATGGAATAAATCATAGTAGTGAAATGAAATCCCAATAATCATAACTGAAAACATGAAACTTTATGGCATACACACATAACCATAGAGAATCATTTCTTGTTAGTCAAGACTCATTTCCAAGACTATCTTAGTGGACAATGTCCCTTTCTGAACCGAGTCACCCTCGTTTCAGTCCTGTTTCACTGAACCGGTATAACCTACCATTCCTACCATGTCTATCTCAGGAGATATAAAATCTTTACCCAATGCATTAGAGGGAGATATAGGTCCCACCCATCTCATAATTATACCATTCTTATGTGTGCCACAAAATCTTAAATCATACATCATTGCATAACCCATGTAATAAAATTGGGAATCTTAAAAATCGTGACATCATAAAACAATTCATATAAGAGAAAAGAATTCATAAAAAAATATTTCCATCACAACATAATCAAATCCATGTAATAATAGGTATAAAAACAGAACCCTATATTATCTTATATGGAAAATAATTTTGATAAAACACTTGAACTTCATTCTTGAAGAAAATATCCTTTATGCTTCAAAAACACTTTTCCTTTCTTAAAATGTCGTACAATTATAAACTAAAAGAATTTGATTAAAAATAAACTTGAAAACTTTTAAAGGATGATTCCTGGAAATAATGTTTTAAAAATCCATTCATGTCGTATAAGTTAAAGAAAAAACATTCATCTCGTACTTTTGTCGGAAAAGTCAAAAAGTACATCGTACGAAAAACGACAAAATATTTCTTTCATATATTTTCCTCAAAACTCACCAAAGGGTAAAATAGGTTTTAAACAATTTTAGTTGGATGGAAATAACATTACATATTGAGGAAACATGGATGTGGATGATAAAATACACCCCAGTAAATACCAAAGTATAAGCAATCTCGGATAAAAATGAGATTGTGATATTTCCCTTACCTTAGGTCTGATTTTCTTCGTAGGTGTCCGAACCTCCTGTATAATGATTTAAATAATGTCATTGACTTATTCCATAATCATACTCATTGTTATGATATCATATATGGTTCACTTATGACTTTATATTACCCTTTCTTTTGTAAATTCTATGTTAAAGAGCATTTTGGGTAAAATTGTTTCATTTGTCGTCCGTGTTTTGACTTGTAATTATTCATATGATTGATTAGATCATAATTACTTAATTCCAGAATATAAAACATGATTTATATATAATATATATTCAGAATATACATATATATAATAAATTAGTAAATGGAAAGAAATACACCATTCATGGAGACGGTAGGGCGTACGTACGCATGAACGCTGTTTTCGTTTCCTTATTGAGTTGAATGGAATTTAGTAGATGACATACATATATAAATAAATCCAGTAGCTTTATAATGTCATATATTTCGTTATTATTTCTTATATATACTTTATAATCACTCGTAAATGGTTAACATGGAGAATGAATCTCATCACGTCGTGGAGACGGTAGTCCGTACGTACGCACGAGCGATGATATCGTTTCCATAATTATTGAATTGAATTGGAGTGGATGATACAATATATCAGAATAAATATGATGTTCTAATAACTATATATAGTTATTCTTTACACCATTATACCCATCCATGTAAGGTGGTGGTGGAAAATAGATTTCACCACGGCGTGGAGACGGTATTCCTTACGTACGCACGCGCAGTGATTTCGTTTTTTGTAGGATGGATAGATGGTGAAATAGGGTTGTTTCATAATTATAATAACATATCAGTATATGAGTGATACTGATGTTATTACTTCATAATGAAACAACCTAAGAAGAAGGAGTGGAAGAAGAAATAAAGGTGAAAGAATCGGTAACAGAAATTATCTCTTCTTTGAAGCGCCTCCTTGAGACCTCCTCTTAAGGCACTAAAATTAGTCTTTGAAAAAGACCAGAACCTCTATGCTGTTTCTAGGGAAGTGGAGAAGAGAATTTGTCAGGGGTTGGCCGAGCATGGAAGCTCAAAGTTGTGTGAGGAGGAGAGGGAGGAGGTGCCCTTTTATAAGGGAGGAGAGGGGCACCTTTTGAATAACTAAAAATATTATTTTATTATAAAGTCATGTTCGGTTTTAAATAGCTCCAAATTGATTTATTTCGAGGCAAAGGTGGGGATGGGTCGAAATCCTCTCATCCAATAGAATTTAGAAAAGTTTAGGTTCCTATTTTAACCTTATCATTTAGATTTAACATTAAGTTAAATAATTTAACTTTTACCGTGTCTTCTTGTGTTCTTATACTATAAGGTGAATAAACTTACTATATCAATCCAAACGAACCCCAAGTTGTTTATTATTAATATATATAACCTTATCTGAGTCATTTGGCCGAACCTTATATTTTTAGGAATAAAATAACAATTAATAATATAATATTAGTTTTTAAAAACTATTTTATGTCAATTTTGACACTATTTAGTAATTGATTTTTGTGAAAATCCTAACAGAATTATAAGTAAGAAAAATGTTAATTAAATCAATACTGGAATGTCATATTAACCTAGAAAATTAGTGGAAATCATTAAAAGACTCAAATTATATTTATTTGAGTATTTATAACATCAATTATGTCAATATTTCATTAATAAGATAATTATTGTATCATCGTTGTGTCATAAATACATTAAATTATTTAACGTCTAAAAATTACAAATAAAATACCATTATGTAGGAAATCTTTTTAGATTTCTAATGAATATTTATAGTCTAATTTGTCCTATGTATAACCCTATATTAAAAATGTTTTATTAAATAAACTTTGATTTTAACTCTTTTAACTCTTCTTTGAATTAAATAATAATAAATGTCCTAATCTAATTCAAGTGGGCCTAAATGGTCATACTTTATTCCTAAGGTTGTTTTTGGTCGAATTACACTTATCCAATAGAATTATGACTTGTTTTAGGGTAATAATAATATCATTTTTACCCTTAATTACCCTATTTACATTTAACCGTGGTAAATAAAAGTAAAAAGTTACTATTCACAAAAAATTATTTTCATCTCATTGAACCACATTTTACTTACTAACATCAACCGTGTCTCTCATATTTTTGAAATTCCACTCATAGAAGCGGTAAAATTATGTTTTATGAAAAATTTAGTTTTTTTACTACCACTTAGTGGTTTCACTATTCATCAAAAATTGAAAGTTTTC
Organism: Viscum album; assembly: GCA_963277665.1. Classification (NCBI taxonomy): domain Eukaryota; kingdom Viridiplantae; phylum Streptophyta; class Magnoliopsida; order Santalales; family Viscaceae; genus Viscum; species Viscum album. The sequence continues at coordinate 847,043,577 of OY728134.1, read as the reverse complement.
AGAAAAATACCAAAAATTAGGCCTAAGATATATTTGATATTATGAACTCAAAAATGATTTCTATTTTACCAAATTCAAAACATATCAGTTGCATTAATTAATTTAAAAATTAATTCCCGTCGTCAAAACAAAAGGCGTGTTTTTAAGAGATAATAACTATCAAAAGATTGACACTTGTTTATAACTTGTTTAAATGTGAAATTACATCCAATGACCAAAATTTTATTAAATTGTAAAAATATATTCTAAATATACTTTAAAACCACTCAAATTAATAATTTATCACTTTTAATTATTTCGATTGAAAAAGTTGTTTTTAATTAAAATTTAGTAATTTTCACTATTCATCAAAATATGAAAGTTATCCGAAAATCACCCAAATTTCACCCTAAGCTAATTTCGATATTCCGAATCCATAAATGAAGTCCATTTTGAAAAATAAAATTTAAAAAATTTCAAAAAGTGGTTATTACTCTTCATAATGGCTAGTTTTAATAATATTTTAATAGCATATCATTGTTTAGTGAAACTCGGTATTGCGTACTACACACGCTATCAAGGAAAGTCGCGATTGCGTGTAATGAACGGCAAGTCAAGGATACGTGTTGTGCAAGATCCTTTTGGTGTAGCGTACAACACAAGACATTAATGAAACTAAAAATAATATTTTTCATAAAATCTCGGGGTGTTACATTCTACCCCCATTAAAATGAATTTCGCCCTCGAAATTCGTCGGGGTTATAAATGGTTTACTATTCGAAAGTTTCTTTAATTGAAAACCACATCGTAAAAAGGAATACCAAAACCAATCTTTAAAAACAAAAGTATGAAACGTAACAGTTACCCAAATAAACTAATCACTGGGATTCCACATAGGTGAAAATATAGATATGGAAGAGAAATCTAACCATCATGTTCTGATGGAGAGTGGTAGAGAACATGGCTATGGAAAAGCTAGCAATCACAAATCCATAAATTTGTGATGATCTAAGGTACCATCTGATTAATCAGATATAAGAGCACTAGGACAACATTTTTGGTTTTCAAGATCGTTTCCCTAAAGTTGAAGAATTTGAATTAGAATAAATACTTACTTTATTTTGGTACAATCTCACTGTTGTTCGTGCCTTGAACAATTTCCACTTCATCTCTTAAATAAATGAAGTTGAATTTGTTATTCGTGAAGTGTTAGTATGACAGGTCATTCCATCTGTCTCAAACAAAAGGTTAGCAAAAGTTATTAAATATACATAAGTCATTCTTTAGTGAGATTAATCATATATGGTTCCTAAAATGGACTTATACTTCATATATCATACTGCTTAATATAACAAAACTAGTTTCTACTAAACAGGGACTTTCTATAGGCCAGTGGTAGGCGATAAAGGCCAGTCGCACTTCGGTTGTGGGTTCGATTCCCACAGCCTTGTCTGACGCGATGGGCTGTCGCTCGTCCAGTAGGTTGTCCTTTTTCTAAAACTATATTACTATAACATCCCATCAATAATATCGAAAAAACTTCTATCCTTAAACAATACTAACTTATGTCCAATATAATCCATTCCAATCTTTAGGCTTATCCATAATACTTCAGTCCACTATTATAATATAGTGAAAATGATTACTGGAGATTTAATACCATCATTGATCCCCATATATCATAAGATATGTCTTGTTGGTCACATTCTAAACATTCAAAGGCCTTAATCATGTATTCTCTTGAATACCCATTGAACCTTAGTGAAAACATGAATGCAGTTAAAAGTTAACACTTTCCACATACCAAAATCCTCAAAATTCTATATACTCAAACCACGATATCACTTAGTCCTTATATCAATCATCAGCTCATGAATACAATCAAACATCTCATTATCGTCTTGTCCCTTCATTATGCGTATATCATCTTCTTTCCAAAAATATTTCAATCACTTTTTATCCTGATTACCAGTATCATATAATTATTAAGAACCAATACATAGATATTCCAAAATTCCAAAATACCATAAATGAGATTCCATGATACTATTTTGAAATCCCATTATATAAACACTTAATCATTCCACCACATCATTGTCATATTCAAAATCGCCAATAGTGATCGCATGTGACTTCCCTTTGTCCTTTTCCTTAAGTGGTTGCTCATGTTGATCATCACTAACCCTTGGATTAGGGCATTTATTAGCATAATGCCCTATTTCCTTGCACTTGAAGCATTGAAGTGTTGGTGGTGCGTTCTCTGCAGTGTTTGCTTTATTCACATCATTAGAAACCCTTTTTCCATTACTTCGACACTCAGCTACTCGATGACCTTCTTTTCCACACTTAAAACATTTTCTAGTCCCCTTAAGACAATCTCCACCATGCTTCTTTCCACACTTTGTGCATAAGGAAACATTCATCTTCTTTTCACCATTATTCTGAGATTTATCCTTGAACTCCATCTTTCATTTCTTGTCAAAACCATGAGATGGATATGTAACACCAACTTGCATTTCTACCTTGATAGCACAACGCACAATTTCTTCATAGTTACTGAAGTCTATTATAGCTAATGCCCTTCGAAGATTTGGTTTTAAGCCACTGAAAAATCGATCAACTTTACTTTCAGGTTGGATAATAATTCCAGATGCATACCCTGAAAGTCTTGTAAAATTCGCTTCATATATACCAACAGATTCATCATCCTTCTACTTCAGCTCAAGAAACTCCTTTTCCATCTTTGTTCGAAGAATATGAGGGAAGTACTTACTGAAAAACAAGTTCTTGAACTCGTCCCATTCCATGGACTCAATTTCATCTCTTGGCCTCGTATTCTTGATAAGATTCCACCATTGATCAGCTTCACCTTCCAAACAATATACTGATAAGATGACTTTATCATGTTCAGAACATTGAAGAACTGAAAATATCTTTTCAGTGGTACTGATCCATTGTTCAGCAACAAGTGGATCGGAAGTCCCACTGAAAGAAGGTGGACGTTGCCTCATGAAGGACTCAATAGAATATTGTTCCCTTCTCTGCTCATTTGGAAGTCCAGAATGATTCATAGCTTGTGTAAGTATAGCAATAAGATTTTGCACTCCATCTCCCATAACATTTGTTTTTTCAGGAGGACAATCATTGCATTGTCCATTGCATTGATCAACACGGTTCCTTTGGGTTCCAGCCATCGTCTAAAACCCAAAAAGAATAGTGTGAGAGGCAAAAATCATGCTAGGGAAAACAACATAATAAATGGGTAGTACCTTCAATATCTAACATCTTAGGTTTAATTCTAAGATCGTTAGCGCAATTCTAGGACTATAACCTATAGTTATACTTAACCTTAGGTACTTCCATAGACATACCTTAGAAATATCTCTAGGGATCTCACTAAAGTTCTCGCATCCTAGTTTCCAAAGGTTGACTAAACCTCCCTCTGATACCAACTGTAGAGACCCGAAGCTTGACGTACATGAAAATTACATTACTTTTGCGGAATACTTAGTACATAACAAAAAACACACACACAAGGATCGTAATAGTTTAGTGTCTTTGGAAACTCAGAACGTAATCTTCTAATCGTGGTGAAAGATCTTCAATATCTCCCATAATGATCTTCCCCTTTTTTTACCTTAAACCTTTATTTATATCCTGGGGAAAATAAAACATAAAAGGGTGAGCTCAAATGCTCAATAAGGGTAAAAAAAGAAAAATCCATCAAATCATATTCATAAGAACATAACTTTTGGAAATCTTAACCTGCAAAAGAGAGCATAATTTCATAACATGGGATAAATCATAGTAGTGAAATGAAATCCCAATAATCATAACATAAAACATGAAACTTTGTGTCATACACACATAATCATATAGAATCATTTATTTTTAGTCAAGACTCATTTCCAGGACTATCTTAGTGGACAATGTCCCTTTCTGAACCGAGTCACCCTCGTTTCAGTCCTGTTTCACTGAACCGGTATAACCTACCATTCTAGCCATGTCTATCTCACGAGATATAAAATCTTTACCCAATGCATTGGAGAGAGATATAGGTCCCACCCATCTCATAATGATACCATTCTTATATGTGCCACAAAATCTTAAATCATACATCATTTCATAACCCATGTAATAAAATTGGGAATCTTAAACATCGTGACATCATAAAACAATTCATATAAGAGAAAGGAATTCATAAAAAAATATTTCCATCACAACATAATCAAATCCATGTAATAATAGGGATAAAAATAGAACCATATATTATCTTATATGGAAAATAATTTTGATAAAACACTTGAACTTCATTCTTGAGGAAAATATCCTTTATGCTTCAAAAACACTTTTCCTTCTTTAAAATGTCGTAAAATTATTAACTAAAATAAGTTGATTAAAAATAAACGTGAAAACTTGTAAATGATTCTTCTTGGAAATAAGGTTTTAAAAATCCATTCATGTCTTATAAGTTAAAGAAAAAACATTCATCTCGTACTTTTGTCGGAAAAGTCAAAAAGTGCCTCGTACGAAAAATGACAAAATATTTCTTCCATATATTTTACTAAAAACTCAACAAAGGGTAAAATTGGTTTTAAACAATTGTAGTTGGATGGAAATAACATTACATTTTGAGGAAAAATGGATGTGGATGATAAAATACACCCCAGTAAATACCAAAGTATAAGCAATCTCGGATAAAAATGAGATTGTGATATTTCCCTTACCTTAGGACCGATTTTCTTCGTAGGTGTCCGAACCTCCTGTATAATGATTTAAATAATGTCATTGACTTATTCCATAATCATACTCATTGGTATGATATCATATATGGTTCACTTATGACTTTATATTACCCTTTCTTTTGTAAATTCTATGTTAAAGAGCATTTGGGTAAAATTGTATCATTTGTCGTCCGTGTTTTGACTTGTAATTATTCATATGATTGCTTAGATCATAATTAATTAATTAAAGAACATAAAACATGATTTATATATAATATATATTCAGAATATATATATATATAATAAATTAGTAAATGGAAAGAAATACATCGTTCATGGAGACGGTAGGCCGTACGTACGCATGAACGCTGTTTTCGTTTCCTTATTGAGTTGAATGGAATTAAGTAGATGACATACATATATACATAAATCCAGAAGCTTTATAATGTCATATATTTCGTTATTATTTCTTATATATACTTTATAATCACTCGTAAATGGTTAACATGGAGAATGAATCTCATCGCGTCGTGGAGATGGTAGTCCGTACGTACGCACGAGCGATGATATCGTTTCCATAATTGTTGAATTGAATTGGAGTGGATGATACAATATATCAGCATAAATATGATGTTCTAATAACTATTTATAGTTATTCTTTACATCATTATACCCATCCATGTAAGGTGGTGGCAGAAAATAGATTTCACCACAGCGTGGAGACGGTATTCCGTACGTACGCACGCGCGGTGATTTCGTTCTCTGTAGGATGGATAGATGGTGAAATAGGGTTGTTTCATAATTATAATAACATATCAGTATATGAGTGATACTGATGTTATTACTTCATAATGAAACAACCTAAGAAGAAGGAGTGGAAGAAGAAATAAAGGTGAAAGAATCGGTAACGGAATTACCTCTTCTTTGAAGCGCCTCCTTGAGACCTCCTCTTAGGGCACTAAAATTGGTCTTTGAGGAAGACCAGAACCTCTAGGATGTTTCTAGGGAGGTGGAAAAGAGAATTCGGCAGGGGTTGCCCGAGCTTGAAGGCTCAATGTTGTGTGAGGAAGAGAGGGAGGAGGTGCCCTTTTATAAGGGAGGAGAGGGGCAACTTTGGAATAACTAAAAATATTATTTTATTATAAAGTCAAGTTCAGTTTTAAATAGATCCAAATTGATTTTTTTCGAGGCTAAGGTGGGGATGGGTAGAACTCCTCTCATCCAATATAATTTAGACAAGTTTAAGTTCCTATTTTAACCTTATCATTTAGATTTAACATTAAGTTAAATAATTTTACTTTTACCGTGTCTTCTTGTGTTCTTATACTATAAGGTTAATAAAATTACTATATAAAGCCAAAAGAACCCCAAGTTGTTTATTATTAATATATATAACCTTATCTAAGTCATTTGGTCGAACCTTAGATTTTTAGGAATAAAATAACAATTAATAATATAATATTAGTTTTTAAAAACTATTTTATGTCAATTTTGACACTATTTAGTAATTGATTTTTGTGAAACTCCTAAGAGAATGATAAGTTCGAAAAAAGTTAATTAAATCAATACTAGAATGTCATATTAACCTAGAAAATTAGTTCAATTCATTAAAAGTCTCAAATTATATTTATTTGAGTATTTATAACATCAATTATGTCAATATTTCATTAATAACATAATTACTGTATCATCGTTGTTTCATAAATAAATTAAATTATTTAATGTCTAAAAATTAAAAATAAAATAAAATTATGTAGGAAATCTTTTTCTACTTCTAATGAATATTTATAGTCGAATTTATCTTATGTATAACCCTATATTAAAAATGGTTTATTAAATAAACATTGATTTTAACTCTTTTAACTCTTCTTTGAATTAAATAATAATAAATGTCCTAATCTAATTCAAGTGGGCCTAAATGGTCATATTTTATTCATAAAGTTGTTTTTGGTCTAATTACACTTATCCAATAGAATTAGGATATGTGTTAGGGTAATAATAATATCATTTTTACCCTTAATTACCCTATTTACTTTTAACCGTGGTAAATAAAAGTAAAAAGTTACTATTCACCAAAAATTATTTTCATCTCATTGAACAAAATTTTACTTACTGACATCAACCATGTCTCTCGGATTTTTGAAATTCCACTCATAGAAGCGGTAAAATTAAGTTTTATGAAAAATTCAGTTTTTTTAACTACCACTTAGTGGTTTCACTATTCATCAAAAATTGAAAGTTTTCAGAAAAATACCAAAAATTAGGCCTAAGCTATATTTGATATTATGAACTCAAAAATGATTTCTATTTTACCAAATTCAAAACAGATCAGTTGCATTAATTAATTTAAAAATTAATACCTGTCGTCAAAACAAAAGGCGTGTTTTTAAGATATAATAACTATCAAAAGATTGATACTTGTTTATAACTGGTTTAAATGTGAAATTACATCCAATGACCAACATTTTATTAAATTGTAAAAATATATTCTAAATATACTTTAAAACCACTCAAATTAATAATTTATCACTATTAATTATTTCGATTGAAAAAGTTGTTTTTAATTAAAATTTAGTAATTTTCACTATTCATCAAAATATGAAAGTTATCCGAAAATCACAAAAATTTCACCCTAAGCTAATTTCGATATTACAAATCTATAAATGAAGTCCATTTTGAAAAATAAAATTTACAAAATTTCAAAAAGTGGTTATTACTATTCATAACGGCTAGTTTTAATAATATTTTAATAGCATATCATTGTTTAGTGAAACTCAGTATTGCGTACTACACACGCTATCAAGGAAAGTCGCTATTGCGTGTAATGAAAGGAAAGTCAAGGATACGTGTTGTGCAAGATCCTTTTGGTGTAGCGTACAACATAAGACATTAATGAAATTAAAAAGAATATTTTTCATAAAATCTCAGGGTTTTACAATGATTATAATGTATATATAATAAGTAATCAAAAAAATATAGCATAATAATTATACTGGATTTATGTATATATATATGTATGTCATCTACTTAATTCCATTCAATTAAATAAGGAAACGAAAAACAGCGTTCATGCGTACGTACGGCCTTCCATCTCCATGAAAGGTGTATTTCATTTCATTTATCTATCTTATATATATATATGGAATATATATGACATATAAATCATGATTTAAATTCTTGAAGTAATTTAATCATGATATATGTAATAATAATATCAAGAACAACAAGTCTAAACACGTACGATAAATGAAAAGATTTTACCCAAAACACTACTTTAACATGGAATTGACAAATGAACAGATAATATAAAGTCGTAAGTGAATCATATATGATATCATAAATATTATTATTGTTCTGTTACAAGTTAATAATATGTTTAAACCCACTATATAGGAATCTCAGACACATACAAAAGAAATTGGACATAAGGTAAGGGATAACTTTTCCAATCTAATTTTTATCCGATATTGTTTATTCATAAGTATTTACTAGGGTTATTGTTATCAACCATGTCCATGTTTTCTAAAAATGTTTTCATGTATGTTTATAGTCCTTTTTACCCATTTTTGACTTTTACAAGATGGTATGTAAGGAATCTATCTTTTTTTTACCATACGAGGTACTTTTTGAACATTCCGGAAAAAGTACGAGAAAAATGTTTTTCTATACTTATACGGCATGAACGGATTTTTACGGTTTAATAACGACTTATTTCAATAAAGATTGCTCTGCAAAATTTCATGAATATTTTCAAAAAAATCATTTTCTTTTAAATATTCATGTAATTTTTGGATAAGAAAATTATTTTTAAGAATAAAAGATATTTTCCTCAAGAATTCTTTTCAATTGTTTTATATGGATTATGTTATGATGGGATGATGTTTATGAAACCCATTTTATTCTTTGGGTTATGATGAATGATTTATGTTTATTTTGTGGAAAACGTAAGAATGATTTCATTATGATATGGGTGGATCCTATATCTCCCTCCAATTCATTGGGTAAAGATTTATATCCCATGACAGAGACATGGCTAGAACGGTTAGTTAATTTGGTTCAGTAATACAGGACTGGAATGCGGAGTAAACTCGATTCAGAAAGGGACGTTGTCTACTAAGATGGTCTTGGCAGCAATGCCTTGACTACTATAGAAATAATATCATGTGATTAACGGTTGCCACAATTACATTTTTTACTCCCATGCTATTTTATCAGGATTGATGTATCTATGCCTTATGTGCTGCTATGTTTTATTTCATTGATCATGATTTTGATGTTTAAACATTATGTTTATGTTTTTAAGTTCAAATGTATATTGTTTGTTTTATTCTCTCCATCCTTACCCTTACTGAGCATTTAAGCTCACCCATTATATGTTTTCTTTTCCCCAGGATATAAAGAAAGGTTTTAGGTAAGAAAACTAAAGGGGAAGATTTTTATGGGAGATGGTGAAGATCTTTCACTACGATTAGAAGATTTTGTTCCGAGTTTCCAAAGACACTAATCTATTACGATCCTTGAGTGTCGGTTTTTGTTATGTATTAAGTATTCTAAAAAATTAATGTAATTTCCATTTATGTCATGCTTTGGGTCTCTATATTTGGTATCAGAGGAAAGGATTAGTCAACCTTTGGAAACTAGTATGCGAGAACTTTAGTGAGATCCCTAGAGATATTTCTAAGGTATGTCTAGGGATGTCTCTAAGGTTAAGTATATGTATAGGTTATAGTCCTAGAATTATGGTAACGATCATAGAATTAAACCTAAGATGTTATATATTGAAGGTACTCCCCCTTTATTATGTTGTTTTCCTAGAATTATTTTTCCTCTCATACTGTTCTTTTTTGGTTTTAGAAAATGTCCTGAAACAGGAAGATTCACGATAATAGAGGATATGATGGACAATGGAATGATATTCTTCATGAGCAACCAAATGAAATGGGATTTGGATTGCAAAACATCATTATTTTGCCTAATAAGAAATCTCACAATATGACCAATAATCTCAACTTTGGTATGTTTCCCGACTCATCTAATAATAGAAATATATAGTTTCATGATGATCATAGAGGAATTAAAGTTAAATTTAACTCATGTAAATCATGTGGGAAGAGAAATCAAGGAGAATGTTTCAAAGGAACTGGTAGATGCTTTGGGATTGGAAAGGAAGGACCCAAATCCAGTAAGTGCAAATGAAAAGGTTCAGTTAACACCATGGACAAGGATAATGGTATTTCTACGACATCAACAATGATTAAATGTTTTAAATGTGGAATGTACGTGAATTATGAAAACAAATTCCTTAAGGGAAAATATCATGAAGAGAATCAGAATAGTCATATGGGTAGTATTTTTGTGGATGATAATGAGGATACTACAAATGATATGTGAGATGAAAGAAGTGTTGAAGCTTGGTCAATGGTTTAAGAAGGTAGTAGAAGGATTTTATGTTTATCAAAAGTTATGTTGTATAGGTAATTTAATGGTACTATAGAATAAAGAAACATCTAAGGATTGTTACACTATTGTTTTTTCTAAAGTATTTGAAAGTATATGTTGAATGGTATTGGTAACCATGAAAGGTTATTCATATAGTTCTGGAAAGAAGATGATATGCGCATAATGAAGGGATAAAGAGAAAATAAAAATTTGATAGTATTCATGAGCTCATGACTGATATAAGGACAAAGTGATAGCATGGTTTATGTATATAGAAAATTTGGGAATTTGGTATGTGGAATGAGTTAACTTTTGACAGTATTCATGTTTTATCTAAGGTTCTATGGTAATTCATTTTTCAAAAGAATACATGATTAAGGTATTCACATGTTTGGAATATGACCAACAAGATATATCTTATGATATATGGGAGATAAATTATGGTATTCATATGCTTGTTTGATGACATTTCTAGTAATCATTCTCTTTATACTATAAGATTTTATAGAAGTATTTTAGATAAGCCTAATTATTGGAATGAATTATGTTGGACATAAGTTAGTATTGTTTAAGGATAGAACATTTTTTCGATATTATTGATGGGATGTTATAATAATGTAGTTTTAGAAAAAGGACAACCTGCAGGACGGGCGAAAACCCATCACCTCGGACAAGCCTGTGGAAATCTAACCCACAACTAAAGTATGACAGGCCTTTATTGCATACCAATGGCCTACAAGAAGCCCCTGGTTAGTAGAAACTAGTTTTATTTTATTAGGCGCTGTGATAAGATGATGTATAAGTCAATTTTAGCAACCATATATGATTAATCTCAAGATATATGGACTTCTGTATATTTAATAAATTGTGCTAAACTTTTTGCTATAGAAACAAATGGAATGACCTATCATTCTATTTCCTTATCTGCTAACACTTTATAAATGAAAAATTCAACTTCATTTCATTACGAGATGAAGTGTAAATTGGTCAAGGCACGAACAACAGTGAGATTTTACCAAAATAAAGTAATTATTTCTTTTAATTCAACAATTCTTCAGCATTAGGGGAAGGATCTTGAAAACTAAAAAGGTTGTCCTAGTACCCTCATACCTGACAAATCAGATGGCACCTTAGATCATCACAAATTTATGGCTTTACGATTGATGGCGTTTTTATAGCCATGTTCTCTGCCAGTCTCCATCAGAAATTGATGGTTAGATTTCTCTTCTATATCTATATTTTCACATATGTACTACTATGTGGAAACCCAGTGAAGAGTTAATTTGGGTAACCGTTTCATTTCATACTTTAGTTTTTTAAAGTTATGTTTTATTACTCCTTTTTATGATGTGGCATTCTAGGAAACATCTTTCACATAGTAAACCATTTAGAATCCCAACGAATTTTGAGGGTGAAATTCATTTTAAGGGGGTAGAATGTAACACCCCGAGATTTTAAGAGATATATTATTTTTTAATTTCTTTGATGTCTTCTATTATACCCTATACCATGATTAGATTGTACTATATGAAACACCGTATTATCTTGTAGTATACGCAACACTATTCTTGGCTCGTGTTACACGCAATTTCATGTTCGTTTTGTGGAAATTATTCTATCTGACATTAAGTATAGATTTTATTTAATGTATAAATGAAATAAGTTTTGATTATGTTATATGCAACACCAAACAGAGCTTTCACTAAACACAGCCCTGACTTGGCTTTCATTACACGCAATCAAGACCTTCCTCGATAGCGTGTGTAGTCGCAGTACAAAGTTTCACTAGACGAGATATTATTATAATATTATTATGAACAAGCCGTTATGAATAGTAATACCCAATTTTTGAAATTTTATAAATTTTATCTTTCAATATGGACTTCATTTTTTGATTCGGAATATCGAAATTATCCTACGGTAAATTTTTGGTATTTTTCTGAAAACATTCAATTTTTTATGAATAGTGAAAACACTAGGTTATTATTTAAAAACCGAATTTTTATTTAAATAATTATTTATTTTATTTAAATTTATTTCAGGTAAAAATTGATACATAATACCTATACAAGTTAAATGTAATTCATTTGAGTCATTTTATAATAATTTTAGATATATAAAAAGTTTATTGAACTTTTCACCGTCTTTTACCTACATCCTAGGAGCTTTTTGCAAACTTACATAAAACTTAATTTCACCACTTCAGTGACTGGAATTTGAAAAATCTAAGAGACACAGTTAATATCAAGGAGTAAAATGTGGTTCAATAAGATAAAAATAATTTTTGGTGAATAATAACATTTTACATTTATTTACCACGGTTAAAAGTAAATATGGTAATTAAGGGTAAAAATGATATTATTATTACCCTAAAACATATCCAAATTCCATTGGATAAGTGTAATTGGACCAAAAACAACTTTAAAATAATATATTTCCCTTTTGGTTCACTTGGATTAGATTAGGACTTTTATTATTATTTTAATTAAAGAAGGGTTAAATACTTAAAATCAATGGTTAATAACTAAACATTTTTAATATAGGGTTATACATAATATAAATTAGACTATAAATATTAATTATAAATCTAAAAAGATTTCATACCTAATGTTATTTTATTTATAATTTTTAGACATTAAATAATTTAATTTATTTCTAACACAATGGTGATGCAGTAATCACCTAAATAATGAAATATTAAAATAATTTATATTATAAATACCCAAATAAATGTAATTTGAGACCTTTTATTAATTACAATAATTTTTTTGGTTATTATGAATTGTTAGTATTTATTTAATTAACTTTTTTTGAACTAATCATGCTGTTATGATTTTCACAAAAATCAATTACCAAATAGTGTCAAAATTGACATTAAATAGTTTTTAAAAAAAATATTATATTATTAATTGTAATTATATTCATAAAAATATAAGGTTCGGCCAAATGACTTAAATAAGGTTATATATATTAATAATTAACCACTTGGGGTTCTTTTGTCTTGTTATAGTAAGTTTATTAACCATGTAGTGTAAAAAACCAGAAGACACGGTAAAAGTTAAATTATTTAACTTAGTGTTAAATCTAAATGATAAGGTTAAAATAGTAACCTAAACTTGTCTAAAACCTATTGGTTTTGAGTATTTCGACCCATACCCACTTTAACTTTGAAATAAATCAATATAGAGCTATTATAAACCAAATATGACTTTATTATAAAATAATATTTTATGTTTTTCAAAGGTGCCCCTCTCCTATCTTATAAAAAGGGCACCCCTTTCCTCTTCTCATCACACCATTTTGATCCTTGAAGCTTGGGAAAACCCAGCCCATTAATCTTTTACAACTCTCTAGTTATATCATAGAGGTTCTGGTATTCTGAAAAGACCAACTCTATTGCTCTAAGAAGAAGTTTAAAGGTGGTGCGTCGAGGAAGAAGTAATCTCTTCTACCGACTCTTTCAAGTTTCTTTCTTTTTCTACATCCTCTTATTTAGTTGTTTCATTGTATATTAATAACAGAAGTATTAATTATATACTTATATGTTATTATAAATATTAAACAACCATATTTCACCTTCTATCCATCTTTCGGAGAACAAAATCACCACGCGTGCGTACGTAAAAAATATCTTCTCCACGCTGTGGTGTAATCTGTTTTTCCACCACCACCTTACTTGGATGGTTATAATGGTGTAAAGAATAACTATATATGATTATTATAACATCATACTAATTCTATGATATTATATCATCCACTCTAATTATATTCAATAAATATGGGAATGATATCACTGCTCGTGCGTACGTACGGATTACCGTCTCCATGACGCGATAAGATTCATTTTCCATGTTAACAATTCAAGAATTATTATAAAGTATATATAATAAGTAATCATGAAATATATGACATAATAATTATATTTTATTTATGTATATATATATGTATTTAATCCACTTAATTCCATTCAATCCAATAAGGAAACGAAAAACAGCATTCATGTGTACATACGGCCTTCCATCTCCTTGAACGGTGAATTTCATTTCATTTATCTATATTATATATATATATATATTGAATATATATGATATATAAATCTTGATTTAAATTCTGGAAGTTGTTAAATCCTGATATAATTAATAATAATATCATGAACAACAAGTCCAAACACGTACGATAAATGAAACGATTTTACCCAAAATGCTGCTTTAACATGGAATTGACAAATGAACAGATAATATAAAGTCATAAGTGAATCATATATGATATCATAAATATTATTATGGTTATGTTACAAGTTAATAATATGTTTAAACCCACTATTCAGGAGTCTCAGACACATATAGAAGAAATTGGACATAAGGTAAGGGATAACTTTTCCAATCTCTTTTTTATCCGAGATTGTTTATTCGTAAGTATTTACTGGGGTTATTGTAATCAACAATTTCCATGTTTTCTAAAAAAGTTTTCATGTTTTTTTAAAGTCCTTTTTACCCATTTTTTACTTTTACTGGATTTTATGTAAGGAATATTTCTTTTGTTTACCATACGAGGTACTTTTTTGCTTTCCTGGAAAAAGTATGAGAAAAATGTTTTTCTAAACTTATACGACATGAATGGATATTTACAGTTTAATAATGAATTATTTAAATGAAGATTACTCTACAAAATCTCATGACTATTTTAAACAAAATCCTTTTCTTTTAAAACTGCATGGAATTTTGTGAAATGAAAATGATTTTTAAGAAGAAAGGATATTTTCCTCAAGAATACTTTTCAAGTGTTTTATCAATACGATTTTCCATCTAAGATAACATTACTTTATATTTTTATGTTTCATGTATAATATGTCAATGATTTACATGGTTTCACTTTTCTTATTATGAAATTATATCCATTTGTTTTATATGGATTATGTTATGATGGGATGATGTTTATGAAACCTATTTTATTCTTTGGGTTATGATGAATGATTTATGTTTAATTTGTGGTACAAGTAAGAATGATTTCATTATGATATGGGTGGGACCTATATCTCCCTCCAATGTATTGGGTATAGATTTATATCTCATGATATATACATGGCTGGAATGGTAAGTTAATCCGGTTCAGTAATACAGGACTTGAATGAGGAGTAAACTTGATTCAGAAAGGAACTTTTTCCACTAAGATGGTCTTGGCAGCAATTACTTGGCTAATATGGAAATAATATCATGTGATTAATGGTTTCCAAAATTACATGTTTTATTATGATACTATTTTATCATGATTGATGTATCTATGCCTTATTTACTTATATGTTTTATGTCATTGCTCAAGATTTTGATGTTTAAACATTATGTTCATGTTTTAATGTTCAAATGTATATGGTTTGTTTTATTCTCTCCATGCTTAACCTTATTGATAATTTGAGCTCACCCATTATATTTTTTCTTTTTCCCATGATATATATAAAAGTTTTAGGTAAGAAAACCAAAGGGGAATATCTTTATGGGAGATGTTGAAGATCATTCACAATAATTAGAATATTTTGTTTCTAGTTTCCAAAGACACTAAACTATTACGATCCTTGAGGGTTGGTTTTTGTTATATATTAATTATTCTTCAATAGTATTGTAATGTCCATGTATGTCAAGCTTTAGGTCTCTAAATTGGGTTCTTATCTAGAATTATTTTTTCATATAGTTGTTATTTTTCAATGTAAAAGATTTTAACCCAATCCCCTAGGTTCCTAGGAGAAAGTACTTTGTGAATAAATTTTGTTCAGATCTGACTGTAGTGAAATGTGAAATTTGTTTCAAATAAAATTAAAGCAATTTATTCCCTTTTTATATAGAATGAATGATTTTTTTCTTTAACTCTCTTCAATTCAAAATATATTTCTTTTAAATATACAACTCATTATTTAATTTCCTTGAAAGTAGATACCCTAATTTCTTTATATTTTATTTTTATAGTACAATGAAATATTTTATCATTTATAATATATGAATGGATATATGGGTAGTTATCTAGTATGAAATTACTTTCACTCCAGTCAACATTATATGTCAAGTAGGTTCTATATGGACATGGTCGATTAGTATCAAGTTCTTGGTTTATGTAAGAGGTGTTGGGAAATGGATACGATCCTCTTGTAGATAGAAGTGGTTTTTGTGGTGTTGTTTTGTAATTTTTTTATATTCTTATCATTGTACATATTTACCTTTTTGATTTTTCACATTTCACTTATACCTTATCCAATATTTTGTGGATATGTATTGGATTCCTATTAATTTGGGTTGTTTTTGTTTTATTAATTTTATTATTATTATTATTTTTCCTCATATATTTATTCTTACATCATGTTTAATTCAATGCTAATTTTTCAATTTATTATATAGGGATAAAACCATTAAATTTATAGAATAGTTGTACTGGGTTTTTTTCGTAGAATCCCATTTGATTAAGGATTATTATTTTGGATAAATTATTTAAAATGGGATTGTTTAAATTACTATAAAACTAGTTTAAAGGATGTAATGATTGGGAACATACCATGAGTATATTATGGGATAGCATGGCAGGCTAGCCTAGTGGTGGACTAGGATGGTTTGTGAAAAAATTATATCAAATCCTAGGTTATTATGAACAACTAGGTTCTAAAATCACACTTATTATTTTTTATGTATATTATATTGGCGGTATGGTCATTCATATTCAAGTGTATGGTCATAGGAAGGTGTACGAACTTAAGTTTACATGATCTTAAATGTATTACTAGGGCATTCTCGGATGTTCATGTCTCAAGTTCATAGATAATTCATATATGTTTTTGATATTTTTGGTCATTAAAGGTGTGTTTCTATCTATTAATGATAATCTATGTTATTTTGATTAACTTATATATTAAATTTGGATCTATGAGGATAGAAAAAGTTTTTCAATAACAAGGAGTGGTCTTGAAATATGTGTTCCTTAATTTTTGATCAATCTAGATACCTTTTAATGATCTTCATATTGTGTGTGTACAATTGTCCAAAATAATTATCTGTTACTTCCTTATAATAATGGGTATTCTTATTATTTATGATTTGGGATGTATTTTTTGATTTTTTATTTTATTTTAGGATGATTTTGGATTATTCATATAGATATAAAATTATATTTTCATTTTTTAATTAAATTTTAAAAAACAAAATAATGAATTTTTCTTAAAAAGGTAATTATAATTTATAGAATTTGATAGATTTGTTTAAATTTTTATTTTAAAAAAATAAAATTTTCTAAATGTTATGATTTAATTTTTTATGGTTTTTTAATTTGTTCAAATTAGTTTATAATATTTTGTGAATCTTTATAATAAATTACTTTCTTTGATTTTGAGAGAGTTATTAATTCAAAATGTCTTGGAAGTAGAAATGTTTTATAAAGGAGATGATTAAAAAATTAAAAAAAATTAAAGAATATTTGATAATTTAAGTAGGATAATGATTTTGAAAAAAAATTGTTAGAGTGATTTATTGTGAGAGATAAAAAAATGTGCCATTTTATTTTCTTCAATGAGTATTAGTTTGATAATTCTTCTAATATTTAGGTGTTACCCCATATTTAAAATCATTTTGACATATGATTCGGTTTTAGGGTTATTTAATATGGTATTTTGATAGTGGATACATATTTAATGTTCATGAATATGGATTTTGAATTTATATAGTTTATTATTTGTTTCATATTTCTTACTTTTAGTGTTTTCCCCCTCTATATCCAGATTGATTTATAATAGGATTTCATGGGTGGTTTAGTGTAATAAAATACCCTTGTTGATAATTCTCAAACCAAGTCATTTTCGAAATCCACCCTAGAAATAGATATTAGGATTATTTATATTCTAGACCCAAATTTTTTACTTCAATAAATTTTTTTAAAGTTATAATCCTATTTATTTCCTAATGTGATTTTATTCATAGAAAGAAGAGGGCTGGTTTGGAAGTTTAGGGGAAATGTTTTATCCAATTTGGCCTCCTTAACCCTCTTATTCTGATGTACAATACCTTAATTTAGATAGTATGATTTACTGATTGTGTAAGTTCGTGATTTTGTCAAATACACTTAGGTAACTTTCTTTGGAAGGTATTAATACACTACTCATTCAATTATATTTCATTGATATTGTATAGATATTGAAGGAAATTGAATAGTTTTACCTTTAGTAAGGTATGAGTATAGTGTTGGATTATAATTTCATTTTGAATGAGATAGTTCCATATAATACCCAAAAAATAAATAAAATAAGACTATGTTTATTAGACTATTAGACACACAACATCGAGATTAAATGACTTGTGAAATATTTAATCATTATAGCTTAGACAATAAATTGGTTAGTATGAACAATATTAATATCTTAATGATATATATATATATATATATATAAATTCCATACTTAATATAAATTATTGATAAATGTTTTTTCAATGATCAATCAAATTTTATTAATGTAATTTTATTATTCAAAAATGTGTTTTCTTCCGAAATAATTATTTTTTTTGACTTTGTGTGAAAATAGTATAGTTAATTTCTAGAACTTTTGGGAAATATATTTTATAAAATTAAATTCATTTTATAAATCAGAATATAAAAAGTTACCTGGGTTTAAATTTTAGATTTTTAGGAAATCATTGATTTTTTTTATTAAGTAGGGAAAATACCGATTTTTGTACAAAAGTCATTACTTTTCAATAAATTATTTAATTTAAAATAAATTTTTTAATTAAACTAATTTAAAGTAAAAAACTATTATTTATTTATATTTAATCCACTTAATTTATTTATATTCAACTTCATATTGTAATTTAGTATAAGTTTTTATTTTAGTTTTAAAAAGTGAATTTTATGTACACAATTTTAAGGTGCATATTATTTATCCATTTTAATTAATTAAAAAAAACCAAATGATGGATAATTAAGATGAATATTTTATATTATATATTATGAATTATTAATTTATTTTAATTCATTTATTATTATTATTCATATATTTAATATAAAATCATCTTTTTCTTGAAAAATACAGTTCTTGAAAACCTGTTTTTTCGTCCCCTCTATGGGCTTTATTTTAAATTAATTTTTCACTTATATGAATTAAATTTCGTAAAATGGATTCCATAATTGGATTTTGAATAAGTTATATTATCTAATAAGTACAAATTTATTTTTTTCCCATAATTAATATTTAAAATAGTAAAAGTTAATTTCTAAGGTTAAGGTTAAAACTATTTTACTAGGGTTTAAACTAAAGAGATAAGGGTTTAGATAACCCATCCAAACTTGTCAAAAAATTATTTTATAAAACTATTTAGACCTTATAATGTTTAATACTCATGAATAGTCTATTTATACCCTTTTCTAATGTTAAAAACAATGTTAAAACTTCTTCATTTCAATAATTACAATTGAGCCTATGACCTCACTAATAAAATGCCATGTAATCTCCTCTTTTGTTCAAACTACAAAACTAATTTGGTTCAGAAAATAACTTCCTAAATATCTTACCTTATTACATAATATTATCCTATAAGACATATTTTGGTTATAAATTCAATTTAATAATTCTTTTTGTGCAAACCAAAAGAAGTTACCCAAAGAAGAGTTAATGTTCTTCAATGAGCATTTTTATTTTATTTATTCTACCAACCCATTCGATTATTATTAAAATATTATTATATGATAACCCTAATATCATCCATATACATAGATTTACCTTGTTAATGTAATAACATAAACCCTTCTTCTATTCCATCAAATGGGTTTTGAAATCATCATTCATGGGTACGACATACAACGACCTCATGAACCGATGCCATTTTTTCCCATTACCACCTATAAATGTTGGGTATTATGATCTCTATAAACAATATATTTTATAATTAAAATTTCATTATACCTAATGAGTCTTTATATCATATTTACATTATTTCTTTTAATTCTGTAGTGGATATAATAACTTCTCGGGTATGTATGGGGGACTACCACCTTTTAAAGCAATGTGATTCATTTTTCTCTAACATATTACATTGAAGATAATAAGGATAAATATAATTAATATATGTGATAAACTATAATTATTATGATATTTATTAAATAAATATCAATATTCAAATATAATATAGAATTGCCTTTTATACATTTTCACTCACTGAAAAATGATAATGTAGTTCATGAATACGTGGACCACCGCCTTCACTAAGCGATGTGACTCTCTTTGCATCAACACAACACATGGATTATATATATATATGTAAATTTAAGTAAATTATATTGTATATATTATATTATTATCATCCTTGTAATAAAAAATATTACATACCACATTTCCATAGTGATCCTTGAAAAATTGAAACGTCACTCAAACATACATACAACCTACCATCTCTATAATTGAAATGTAATTAATTTAACAAATAATACTTCATTATTTGTTATTGAAAGTGTAATTATTGTATAATTATGGTAATTATTTAATTATTATTACTCTTAAGATGTTGAAATAATGACCTCTTTGACCATGACCAACACAGGGAAGCCATTTTGAAATAATGAACTGAACATCCTCAAAATTCCCACCATAGATATAACTGATAAAATATTTGAATATGTCATTATAATGAAACAAAATAAATTATTAATTTATAAGTTACTAAACCTATAAAATATTCTTAATTAATAGAATAATTGATTTTAGATTATTATATAAGAGTTTATGGACATTCAAAGAAAATCCAGAATCAAGGTAAAGGCTTTATCATCTCCCATTTTATTTCTGTGAGACATATTTCATATTCAAAACATATTTTTATTGTTTGGTGAATATAATTAAACATATACATATAATATCATGAATAACTTATTGATAATGTTATTTTATGTTTTAATTTGAAAGTGTACATCTAATTCGATTTGATTTGAAATTTATATAGTGGTAAATAATTTCATAACACATTTAATTTTCACTAGGTTATATTAATTATTTGTTTTCTATGAGATTATACTGTTATGTATGTTATGAATTTTGAGTATATTATGTTATATTTCCAATAAAATTATGTGTATTTACATTTAATACAAATAAACCATTCATTAATTAATTCTCACTTCAGTGTTATAATCATTGTAATAGAATTTGTCTCAATTTTCTTTTATTGAGGCATATTTTAATGTTATGTATATATATTATATTATATGGTGTCTATATAGCTTATTTACATCTTAGATATTGAATTTATATACTATCATTATATTTGAAGTTTTTTATTGTCATTATTTCATGGGTATTACACTTCAAATGTTTCTAAAGTATTAAAGGAATTTATTTTTAAAACCCACTTTAAATGCTCGATTTTAAAATATTTTATAAAGGATTGTATTTTTTAACAAATATGGCTTGAATAGAATTTAAATCCATAAATATTCCTCAATGAATTTATTTTTCCTTTATATGATTCAATTTTTTTTCATAGAAATGTTTTTCTTATATTATGCGTAGTTTTTATATTTTAATAGGTGATTTATAAATGAATATTTTTTTAAAAAAGTAAGAATTCATTTTTTTCTCTTTATTTGAAAATAGTTTTTCCTTTAAAATACATGTTTTTTAAATTTAAATGTTTTAATATAATTTTTTTAAATTCATTTTTTCAAATAATAGAGTTTTTTACAAAATCATATAAAAATAATCTCTTTTTTTTCATTTTCTAAACAACACCTATTTGTATTTTTCTGAAAATTGAAAAGAGAAAATTATTTTAACATGAAAAAAATTAACATATTTTCCCTCCATATTTACCATTACTATATTTTAAACTTCCATTACTTTTATACATAGCTATTTTCAAAGAAAATATTTTTTCAAAATGTTTTATAAATCTTCAGTTCTTAAAAATTATTTATAATGTTGAAATTTTTTTCCCATGACAATGTTTTTAGTTATCATTTAAGGGTATTTACATTCATTAACATAAATAATTGTTTTTATTTATCCACTATTGGGGATATTTTTTATTGATACCATCCTCATTATTTATCTATATGAACTAATATTCATTCAAAGAGATTGACATGAAACCTACTTATTTTCCATGGGTTAATCTTATTTCAATGATATAGTTATGGAACACATTTCTTTTATTTATTTTAATCTCATTTCATATAAATTTTCATAGAACCCATTTATTTTCCATGGGTTAAGAAAGTTAAAAAAATATGTTTTTTTGCTATCGGTTTATTATGAAATTAATTCTCTTTGTAATTTATTCAGGATGCGGTTTATAGATATTATATATGATGGATGCACCCAAATAGTTTCGGGTGGGCCCATTATAGCTTATAAGATTGGTGAGCCTAGATAGTCCCATGTGAGCCCAGTATAGCTTATATGATGGGTACCACAATTTAGTTCCACAATGCATTAGGTAATGGTTATTTTATCAAGATAATCTTATTGGAAGTTGGCCATATGGTTATTCCAATTTTATGTGTTCTGTATAGGTTTTATGAGCACGATGTTCCAAGATACCAAAATGTTTATCAATTATTTATATGGGTTCATAATTATTGATTTATCATGATTGATATCGCATGGATTGTCATTATTCATTCTTAAGAATATATCCTTTGCTTAGGCCTTATTATATGTTTCATGATATTTTATTTAGGTATTTATGGCTATGATTTATTTTATTATTAACTCATGCACTTTGATTATGTTGTCTCGCCGTTATGCACTTCTTATGCAAATTTATGACATTCAATTATTAATTTTTATGTTAACTCTTAATCAGAATTGGAGATCTTCCTTGTTATGTAATCTTTTACCAGGTTTATCAATAATTTTTTTAAATGAATCATGTCTATAATGTTTTCATTTAGATTATGATGATTACTTAATGTGAAATAAGAAAATATGGGTTAAGTAGGAGAAATTACCATTTAATGACTTGTGTATTTTTTATATAAGAGTATCTCATCATTCTCTAAGACTCTATACCAAACAGGTCCTTGATAATTTATGTGATCCAAATTTTAATTTTATTTTTATTAATTTGGATTTAAAATTTTGGGTCACTGTCATTGGTATGAAATCCAAAATATAAATTTCATGGTTTTAGCATGTGATTTGGGAGTACGGGTTATGGGTTGTTATTGCTATTATCATAGGGTTTTTTAGATAAATTTGGAGATTAGGATGTTTACATTTGAGTTTATCTTATGATTTTTGAATACCATCCGAGGTCTATAAGATTAAGGAGGATCATATGTTCAATTACGTAGATTCCCCTTTGAGGTTTTAAGTGAAGATATATTAAAGTGATTACAGAAATTTAAAATTTTATTTTATTGGGATTTATTATATGTATTGGTTTTATGTGATGTATCCCTTTATGTTTTTAGGAAATGATTTTTATAGTATTGATAGAATTTATTGTTTCTATGATATTAGATATTAATTTTATTATGGGAATATAAGTTTTATTATATAGGAAATCATGGGATTGAAATGTCGTTTTGGGAATAAATGGTTAATATTATATAAGAAATCAAAATATTTTTGGGTTTGAAATATGATAAGTAAGAGGTAGCATTTTAGGTTAAAATGCTCTTTAATTTTGATGTTATTTTGGAATGATTTAGGTTGAACTTTGTATATTATTTTTGAATTTTCGAGATTAATGTATAATTTCATCATATGATGGTTTACTAATTTTGGTAAAAATATTACCATGTTCTAACCATTTAATTTGTCTAAATTTCTAATTCTAGGAGGAAAAGATTTATTAATCTTGTTTTGGTTATTTGGTCCTTTAAATGTTAATTTTAGTGATCATGCATGAAAAATTCATTATGAACACTCATCGTTTGAAGAAAAAGATGATTTTTCAATGGGAATTGAAAAAAGGGTCAAATTATAATAAAAAAATAAGTATATTTATTTATTCCCCTAGTCTATATATAAATTAACTCTTCAAATATTTTAAAATAATGTTGATAAAAATATCATATTACCATCATATCTAATGGAATCAATGACCTTTCTAACACCTCTTTGGATTGTTTTTTTATTTTTCACTTTTTCTAGATCATTAAATTTCATGTGATTAATGATCTATTTCACTCCATATAATTATTTGGGAATTATTTTATTCTACCATGTCCAATCCTTCACTTCCAACTTATGTTCCTGTATTTGGAAACCAATTATGTGTTATTATAATTGACCTTTATTTGTCCCTTTCACTCTTATCCAGAGGATCTTTTATTAAACCATCTTATTGTGTGGATTTCCAAAAAACGTATTTTAAAATGACCAACATAGTATTTTTTTAGATTGATTTAGAATATTTAGGATTCATATTTTAAAGGGGGTAGGATGTTACATTCCAATATTTTAGAAAAGAAAACTATTTTTGATAGTATATTCAATAAAAAACATCGAGCTTAAAAGACCCACAAAATATATAATTCTTACCAACTACCCACTATATTGGAGGGTATAAATAGAATAAACTAAATTATAATATATATATATATATATTAAATAATTGGTATAAATTATTGACAAAGTATTAGTAAATTATCAATCAATTTTTAGTAATGTAATTTTATTTTTCAAAAAAATGTTTTCTTAAAAAATTAATTTTTTTTACTTTGGCGAGAAAATATTATAATTAATTTTTAGAGATTATAAAAATGTAGTTGATATAATTTATATAATTATTTAAATTATAATATCAAAATTTACTTTGTGATAAATTACTTATTTTTTGGAAAATATTTATTTTCAGTGAATGGTGAAAAATACAGATTTTTATAAAGAAAATTAATTTATTATCAAATAAATAATAAATTTAAAGGTCCAATTGAGTGTTTAAAATTATTAAATGTAATAAAAGTATTATTTAGTTATTTTTAATCCAATTAATTCCTTTTTAATGAAATTCATTTTGGATTTAAGCGTAATATTGGCTTTGGGCTTAAAAACGGATTTCACTACAATTTGTTTCAAAGTGAATGATTTTTTATCCATTTAAATTAATTAAAAATACATAATTAGGGGTGACTAAAATGAAAATTTTAGATTATATGTTATTAAATATTAATTTATATTCATGCAATAATTATTAGTATCTTTAAAGTTAATATAAAATCTTCATTTTCTCGGAAAACAAAAATTCTGGAAAACTCGCTAGTTCATTACATTTGTGGGTTTTATTTCAATTAATTTATTTCACATATTTTAATTTAATTTCTTAAAATGGATTCAATATTTTTAATCCGAATAATTTATATTATCTAATAATTTCCAAAAATTTTTTACCATAATTAATAATCCAAATAGTGATAAATAATTATAGCAGTTATGGTGATAACAGATTTACTGGAGGTTAAACTAATAAGAAAAGTATTAAAATGGGAAAATAAATTAATAACAGTATTTTTGTAACACCCTAATATTTCATAGTATGTTATTTTTTAAATTAATTCAATAACTTGTGCTACATGCAACATCGAGTTTGAGCGCACCACGATTTACCAAACTCACTATTCAAAGAACTACTATGAATAATATTAACTGAAATTTGAATTTTATATACTCCATATAATTTTATAATACATTTTATGTGTTTTTAGACATAATACAAGAACAAATTCAATTTTTCAGATAAAAGAAGTATTTTTCAAAAAATGCCATTTTATATCCTTTTAATGGATAACCATTTTTAAATACAATATATGACACATTTTTAAATTAAATTTGGAAAAATAATATTTTTCTTTGGAATTGGGATGTCCAAATTTAGTTTGGATAAAATTTTGGTGTCTTCCGATAACTTTCTTTTTTGATGAATAGTGAAAAATAGTAAATTTTAATTGAAAAAAAAACTTTTTTAATTAAAATTATTTATAGTATTAAATTATAAATTGGAATGGTTTTTAAGTATAATTAGATTACATTTTTACCATTTAATCTATTTTTTGGTCATTGGAAGTAATTTCACTTAGAAATTGGACATGAACAAGTGTCAATCTATTGATTGTTATTATTTCTTAAAACAAGCTCTTTGTATTAACAACAAGAATTAATTTTAAATTAATTTCTGCCACTTCTATGTTTTGAACTTGGAAAATTGGATTCAATAGTTGTAATCATAAGGTATAAATTGTGTAAACAAGTATCTTTTATTTTTAGTGATTATAAATATTTGTTTCAGTAAATATTTTATTTACCGTGGTTAAAGGGGTGAATCCAGAAAATAAGGGTAAAAAACAAATATTATAATAATATTAAATTACCATAACATGTATTATAATCCTATTGTTTGATATATATCTTACCATGGGATTCTTTGGGTCGATTTTGGGACCTCATGGAGCCACTTGAGATTGATAATTACAATTTATATTAATTATTTTAAGGTAAAGACAAAAATGACAAAACCATATATCTTTTAGTAAAAAAAATTTTACATTTGGTTATATAATTTATATTTTAGAATATAAATATTAATTTGAAATAAAAAATTATTTCCTACATCATGGTATTTTTTAATAATTTTTAGACATCATATAAATAAAATTATTTATTACACAATAATGATGCAGTATTTACCTCATTAATAAATGATTTAAATAAAAAAGATTATAAAAATAAGAAAAATACCCAAAACCTGTAAAATTTTAATTAAATTATTTTATTTCAAAAATTATTCATCTTACCTTTTAATTTATTCAGTTTTGGTCTTTTATAAACTGTAAATCTTTATATAATAAAATAACATTTCCAATATTTCTTAAAGAGCCCCTCCTCCCCCCTTATAAAACCCCTCACTTCTAACACATATCTCACACCTCTCAAGCCACTTGACTCATCCAAACTCTACCCAACTAATATCCTTACATCCTACTCTTCCTCTTATAAGCCTTACCTGGGGTAGAAGTCACTTCAAGTAAGCCTTTTGATACAAACCTAATGGAGTTGCCCGATTTAAAGGTAACATCTCCTCTTATGTTCTTTTCTTTTATTTTACATCTCCAACCCCATAAAATATCTTTATTACTTTCTTTTATAACAAAAACAGTATCCTCAATATACTATATTGTTGTTATGATAATTATTTGAACAACACTTACACACACCTCCATCTAATGGTTATAAAACATAATGTTTCTACAGACGACGAACTAATGCCTCACGAAAAGATGATTGTTCAAATCTTCTACTACCACTTCTTATGGTGGCCATTATGATTGAAATATAATTATATATAATATATATGATATCTATTTTATCTATAATATTGTTTAATTCTATTTTATTGAATACCCTTACTCTTTTCAGGTTGTATATATATGATAATTTCATTTGAGGAAGTGCGGACTACCTCCCCCTCAAAGTGACCTGACTCGTTCATACCATACATGGAACATATAAAGGATGGTGTTAATAAAATTATGTAACATATATAAAATAGTATATTATACTGTAATAATAAAATACTTATGTATCATTTGGTTTTCAGACCTTTTAAAATAAAAAAAATGGAAGTAGTGTTCGTGTGTATGTACGGATTACCGTCTGCACGAACGAGATGAGATTCATTCCCCATTGTATCCATTCAAGAATAATTTTCATTTGATTTTTAAAAATAATATTTAATAACATAATATTTTTCTGGATATGAATCAAATACATCCTATCCATAACAAACATAACTTACGTAACAAAACATATAAATGAAAACGAATGAATTAACAACTGAAACAATGATACTACTAAAATATTTTTAAGAAAGAAATATTAAAAATCATATATGATATAATATTTATATATGTTGTTCTTGTATAATTTAATAACAATTATTTAACTATAATACAGGAGGTTAACATACCATGGACTAAGGAAAA
This sequence comes from Viscum album, assembly GCA_963277665.1. Taxonomy (NCBI): domain Eukaryota; kingdom Viridiplantae; phylum Streptophyta; class Magnoliopsida; order Santalales; family Viscaceae; genus Viscum; species Viscum album. Next base: position 847,015,495 of record OY728134.1, on the reverse strand, counting down.
GTACAAGGTAAGGGGTTTTCATCTCACATCTTATTCCCGTGAGATTCATGCTATATTGCCACCATTTACTTTTTTGTGGTGTATTTGATTCCCATGATTGTAATATTTGTGTAACATACTTTAATTTATGGGTATTTAAATCTTAATTGTATAACCCTTCTTTAATGAGGCATATATTTCATAATTTACCAAATCCGTAAGGTTTAATTATACAATCTCTTTATTATCCGAGCTTGTTTTTACATAAGTATCTACAGGGAAATATTTATTATGTATGTGCATGTATCATAAAAGTGTTTCCAACGGATTCATTTTAAGGGATGTTTAACTAAAACATCATTTTAAATGTTTTAAATACTTATTCTTCTAAACCATTCTCATTAATGTTTTCAAAATGGTTATAAGGATTTATTTATACGGACATGAATGTTTTAAAATGTTAATTCCTTTCATAAGTTTTACAATGGTATAAGACACATTGATTCCAAAATATATTTTAAATAACTTCCTTTATATGAAGTTTAAATGATTTCATGAAAAATTGATATTTCACTCAAATATTTTTACTTATCATTTTAAACTATGTCAACATACTTTACGAGAACTTATTCTTGATTGAGGTTGATTTATTATGATAAAAATATTCCATAATATATTGTAGGTTCTGTGATATGTTTGACTATGGATGTGTTATTTTCATACGATTCATGGTTTGTGGATAATGTATTGACATTCTCACTATTGTAAATAAGATCTATACCAACGGTTTGGGGAAAACCGTTGGTATAGTTCACATATATGGACCTATACCAATAGTTTGGCCAAAACTGTTGGTATAGGTCACTAATTTGGACCTATACTAATGGTTTTCGACAATCCGTTGGTATAGGGGTACCTATACCAACAATTTGGGGCAAACCCATGGTATATGTCACTTATATGGACCTATGCCAACATTTTTGGCCAAATTGTTGGTATAGTTCCATAATAGAGACCCTGTACTAATGGTTTTTACTAAACTGTTGGTATTGGTCCCAAAATTAATGAATCTATACCAACAGTTCTCAAAATCCTTGGTATAGGTTTATACAAACGGTTTTGAGAACTGTTGGTATAGATACATATATTTTTTAAGGAATCTTATTACAGAGAAACAATAAATAAATAAAAATTTAAAATACTTATGAGGATATATATATATATATATTTATGAAATTATGTTCCCAAAAGTCATGTTTGGTTGGCGGTTAGGTCGTTCAATCATAAACTTGAGGTATTGAGATCAAAACCAATAGAATGATTCTTTTTTGAAATACATATACCAACAGTTTTATGGAAACGTTGGTATAAATTTTTTATATTACTTATACCAATAGTTTTGAAAACCATCAGTATAGGATATACCAATGGTTTGGAGGCCTATACCAATGGTTTCAAACCGTTGGTATATGGTATTTTTCTAGTAGTGTTTGTATGCTAGTTTTAATATGAATGTTTATGTTATATTTAAACCATTTCATATGATAAATTCATTGGACTTAGTAAGTGATGAGTAGAGCGCAATATAGCTCATCAATGCATCGGTAGGTCTAATGAGACAAATAGATGTGGAATTGGATGAGGCATTTCCCAATTTGATATATGGTTTTGGCTGAGGCCTAAATAATTTTTAGATGACTTGGATGAGGGCTTGACAAGATGTTCTAGAATGTACGACATTATACATTCCCTCATTCTGAAAATAACATTGATTCATCATGTCGTTATTTAACTATTAGAATACCCATGCATATGTTTTATTATGGCATTATTTACTCAGCTCATATTCCTACAATAAAGTGTTCATGTTAATTATTTATAAAGTCATGTGGTTTTAATTATTCATCATGACCATTGTTTATGTTATCTTACATTGTATTGATTACTCTTACTAAACATTTGAGATCACCCCTTTCCTATTTTTCATTTTCCCAGGATATGAAGAAGTTATTTATGAGTGACTTATATGAATATATAGGAGGATTAGATATTTCTAATGAAATAAATTAGTGTTGTATTTTTTTCAAGTTGTTATGTTGAACTTATGTGTGGATCTTGTTTCCAAGAATACTAAAAAGATCAGTCCTTCGGGAATTGATTCCATGTAATCATTCCAATGTATTAAAATAATTAAATTTTTTTGGGTAATTGGGGTTGGGGAATTACAGTTTGTATCAGAGGAAGTATAGTACAAACCTTGGAAACTAGATTTAGAAAAACTCTGATTAGTAAACACTACCTAAAGATAGACATTGGGGATTAGTATTGAATAACATCCAAAATATTTGGTAACAGAAATATTATGTGGGTTTTACAAGAAATACATCCCTGTGCGGATACGAGCAGGTAGAGGTGGCTCTGGAATAGATTTACCTAGGGGTGAAAACTATGACAAGGAGTTTCGAGATTGACCCGGGGTATCCTGGTACACGACAATGGGCCTTGCTTCACTCTTGGTTACGACACTCCCAGGGGATATTCTTAAGATAATTCACATTTTCATTACCAACCTATTTGATGGATTTTATTATAAGATGAAAATAAATAACCTTGGTTAATCCTATGATGTTTTAGATTAAAAATAAGGTGTTATGATATTCTCTAAATCATTTTATGACTCACACTAAAAATTCTTGTGTTATTCAATGGATGGATTCCAAGGAACTCATAAAAACATTGGACATGATGTACAAAGTGGGTACAGTGCTAGAAATGAACAAAAAATGGAAAGTTGATATGTGTAAAAGATATCATGTTCAGGCCGAATCAGTTTTCCAAAAATATGATCAATAACATATATATTAACCAACCCCCAAACTCAAACAAGAAGAGAAACGTAGTGAATGATAAGAGCTCTAGCAGTGTAGACCATGGAGAAAAGAAAGCTCAATATCCATCATGGAGGAAATGTGGAAAAAGACACCTAGGAAAGTGTCTCAATAGAAGAAATAAATTCTTTATGTGTGGGAAATAAGGACATAAAGTAACGAATGTCTCAGAAAAAATGAAGAGTATTATGGGTGAAAATTGAAATGATCCCAAGAATCCATTTACAGTAATTTTTTATAAATGTAGAGGGCCTGGGTATTACCAGAGTGAATGCCCTATTCTCTAGGATAACCTCTTATTAAATAAATAACCTATATGGAAATAAATGTATGGATAAATGTTTAAAAGTATTAATTCTCCTGGGATTACTTTGGAAGACTTTTCTCTTACATGTGTAACCTTGCTGTTTATTGTGTGAAAATTATATTTTAGGTTGAATTATCTTTTCTATATTTGATATAATCATAAATAACAATTTGGGTTTATATTATCCTTGAATTTCAAGAAATTACTTGTTATTAAATTTTGGGATGAAAAAGCGAGGTATAATATAAAATTTGTGGTGAAATTATGTTTTGGTTATTTTGAATAATTTATCTCATTTTGGGAATGATATAAAATATAGTTTTTGAAAAAAGAAAACACACAGACCGTGTTACAACCTGCCGCATTGGAAAAAGATACGGGAATCAAACCCACAACCAGAGAGAAATTGTTATTTATCACCTACCACTGGACTACGTGAAGTCCCTCATTAGTATGACTAATTTTTTTTATTTTAATTATTTTATTGATCAATAATAAGTTTATTTGGGATCTTATATCTTATCAAATGGATATCCTTAGTATAGGAAAATGATTTGGTGATTAAGTGATAAATGTTATTTTAGAAGACGTTCTTTCTGTTGGGAACAATATATGCCTAAGGAAAATATAATACTGTGGGATTTCATTTGAGGAGTAATGGTCAATTTTTATCTATGTTTTTATTGTGAATTTATATCTATTTGGGTTATTTATGGAAATAATTAACCTATCATAGAGAATATGTTATTAACTTGATTAAATTTAAGTATGTGACATTAAGAGTAGTCGATGTCATTTAGAGATACAATTTAACATGAAAGACTACGTAATCAAATTATTCTATGATTTGGGGTTTAATATTACTTTACATTAATTGATGTATTTTAAGGACAATTGTTTATTGAATGGTTGTTGACGTCAAAAAATTGGGAATCCTAAGAACAAGAGATACGCCTCTCATTTTGCCCCGCAAAGCCCATTTGCGGAGCCCCATGGCCCCACGCCCGACGGGGAGCATAGAGGCGGTAACCCTCCGTGAGCTGTTTTGATGTTCGCAACCCACCACAAAGAAGGGAGGAAGTAACCCCAGATGAGACATTTTGAGGCTCACGACCCACCGCAGAGCTAACTCTCTCTCCACACTGAGAAAACTCTTCTTCACAACACCTCTTGGCTATAAATATATAGCTCCCCTCAAGCTCAAACGACGGAGCATCCTACCTTTCACCTTCTGAGTTCTCAAATCACAAAGCACCTCTTGCTCCGCAAACCATGAGTTATAAAAGGTACTTTTGCTTTAAAAAGTGCCTCCCCCTTGGCCTTAATTGAGCCCCTCTTCTGAGAAGGATGCCATTCGCGAAGTCCACAGGCCTTTTCAAAGGAAGGAGATCCCCATGGGGACTCGTGTTGTTGGGAAGCATTTATGCTTCGCGAAACACCCACCAAACCCACATGACCTGTATGCAATGGAAGGGTCATTGTGCTTCACAAAGCACATTGCTTCACAACACCCTGCTTCATGAGGCACCCCTACTTCATGAGGCATTTCTTCATGAATACCATTCCACTTTGAGAAAATCCTCCCATAGGAACCTATGCCCCTTGCCTAGCCTAGTAAACTTCACTTCGCAAAGCACGTTTTTTCATGAATCCCCTCCACTTCATGGAGCAATGGAGCTTCACAAGGCTTCTACTTATGGCCCATTGTGCTCTAAAACTCATTTTCCCATGTGTCCCTTCAGGTACGCATGAAGCAAGATAAAATTCCCTGGGACGATACTTCCCGTTGTGTTTCTTCACCTCATGCTTCTTCGCATAGGCACAATAACAGTTATTTCTTCTTCGCATAGACACACTAACATGGACCCCCAATGGTTTTCTCCATAACACCCCCCACCACAGCGTTTCATGTCCCTTATCATCACCTTGGTGTTGAGGATTCCGGTTATGTAAGTCTTAGTGGTGCGGAGTAAACCCACCCCATCTGAGCTACAAGACATTAAAATACCAAGCGTCGTCATCCTCAAAACATGACATTAAACTGTGACCTTGCCCTGTGTCGTGTACATAGGGTGCCCCATCTCGGAAAATTTCTACGCCCAATAGTCTCCATGGGATTGAGATCATTCCTCACATGGAATGATATCCTTTTTATTAGAGCGGCATCCATCCGTGGGGATAGGGAAACCACTCGGGTGTAATCCCCTAGCTTTCCTTATAGGAGGCAGCACCTCTGCTCCTCCTCTCTTCCTGGGTGCCAAATCCCTCTCCCTCTGGGCTTTGTCACCACCCAGGCCTCCACCCTAGAGTAAGTCACAATCTCCATCTCCCTGGGCTACTAATCGTGTGTAATCCCATGTTTCCTCTTTGTGCCACTAACCAAGGATGAGCCCCACCTCACTTCCCACGGATGTACCTTTCGTGACGTGATAGTTAGGTCTTTTTTATCACTTTATGTTCACACTGATCATGACTCACATGGGCTTGGAGAAATCCCTTACCATGAAATCCTACCAGGAATCTTAGAGTGTAAGCCCCACACCCACCACTTGAACTATGTGGTCTTTGATCCTTGCCATGGCCGGGTACGTAGGATGCCTCCCTGAGGTTCAAGCCCACCCCCTATTAGTTCTGACCCCCTACACGCCAATTCACCAAACTCCCTCCTGAACTATGTGGTCTTTGATCCTTGCCATGGTAGGGATTGTAGGAAGCCTCCACAAGGTTCAATCCCACCATCCACTCATCATTCCATCCATCTTCATGTCAGTTCACCAACACCTTGGGAATCTTAGAGTGTAAGACCCACACCCACCACTTGAACTAAGTGGTCTTTGATCCTTTCCAACGTGTGGTACGTAGGAAGCATCCCTGAGGTTCAATCCCCCTACCCGTTTGTTCCGACCCCATTCAAGTCAGTTCACAAAAATCCCTCCTGAACTATGAGGTCTTTGATCCTTCCTAAGGCAAGATATGTAAGAAGACCCCACAAGGTTTAATCCCACCATCCACTTGTCGTTCTGATCATTTTCACATTGGTTCACCAACACCTTGGGATGTTTAGAGTGAAATCCCAACACCTAACACTTGAACTACATGGTCTTTGATCCTTACCAAGGTGGGGTACATAGGAAGACTCCCTAAGGTTCAAGCCCACCACCCATTGGTTCCGACCCCCTTCACGTCGGTGCACCAAAATCCCTTATGAACTATAAAGTCTTTGATCCTTTCCAAGGAAAGGTATGTAGGATGCCTTCACGAGGATCAAGCCCATTATCCACTAGTCATTACGACCGTCTTCACATTGGTTCACCAATGCCTTAGGTATCTTAGAGTGTAATCCCCACACCCATACCTGAACTACGTGGCCTTTGATCCTTGCCATGGAATGGTACATTAGAAGCCTCCCTGAGGTTCAATCCCACCACGCATTGGTTCTGACCCCCTTTCATGTTGGTTCCCACACCACCTGAACTGTGAGGTATTTGATCTTTTCTAAAGAAAGTTACATATGAATCCTCCACTAGGTTCAATACCACCATCTATCTACACCCCAAGTCCTCCTTCACGTCAGTTCAACCTTGTCCTGCATAATGTTAAACTGTGAACCTCAATTAGTTTTTAGCCGTTATTTCCCCCGATCAACAGAAATCCATTGTGACCCTATTCTGCGGTAAGTCGTTAACTCCATCTAACTACAAGTCGTCAACATCCCCATTTAGAGGTAGGCCGTTGTGACCCCATTTGACGGTAAGTCATCAACTCCATATAGCGGTAAGTCATTGACATCCCCATCTAGTGGTAAGCTGCTGTGACCCAATTCTGCGGTAAGCCATCACGACCCTGTCTGGTGGTAAGTCATCGACATCCCCATCCAGCGGTGAGCCATTGAAATCCCCAATGGGTGGTAATCCATCATCAGACAAACTATGGGGACTTTGATTCCCTACCATGGGGATACTTAGGAAGCCTTTTTAGGATCAATCCCAAATTCATCGTCTTGCTCATGGTGGTTCCATCTCATTTTCCATCCACTTAATTCAACATTCTATCATCCATCATGATTCATACCTGGACTTCCACATCCTGGCAGGATCATGATATCTCATTCCCCATTCCCCTTAACACCAATCAGAAATCTAACCACACATTGGAACCAACATCAGTGTTCCCTCCAGAGGTTGAACCCATCTGATCCACTCTAATCAGTGTTCTGGTCAGTCTGATCCATCTTCGTAGGACATTAAACCTATAGAATACCCTATTTTAAACATGGGAAGCTAAGAAAAACCTCAGATACATACCCATGGTGTATGGTTTCCTATATTCTATGTGGGATTACTCGGGCATCCACACCCTTGAGAAGCCCTAAAATAAGGGGAAGAAACCTAGACGTTCCAGTGTTCCAGTGTCCAAACATGCAAGTGATGTCCAATGTGACTAATCACCTGACTGAAGGTTTCTTCACTAACTCAACCCTTTTGAATGTCCCGTCAGAAGTACTGTAAATAACTGGTGTTCATGATGATATGGAACATGCAATAGTTTCATGAACAATGTCTTAAATCTATAAGGGAGACCCAAACTAGGTGACTAGTTCTAAGGAGGAATCCACAGATGAAAGAACCGAAATCCCATAATCATGTTTCGATCAATGAGAAAACGTCCCAAAATAAGGAACATATTTTACCCACCTTTGGAAAGATGGAATTCGGGGAAACAGTTGTGTGACCTCCACAGACGGATGTGCACACCCCAGATAAAGCATCAAAAATAGAAATGGTGAACCATACATGAATTTCTTCTCCTCAATATAGAGATTAGTAGTGTTCGAGACATCAATGGATTAGCGTGTCACCAGATCTTGTTATCTGGCACTGGGTCCCGCCAAGAAAATAGTGGGCCTAGCGTGAAACTCACCATAAGTTCAGGAAGTAGAATGTTGGACGTCTCGGTGTACGATATTGTCAGTGTGGATCCATCTTACCAGACATGAAATATAGAATGGCACTGGGGAACTGGTCATCTATTTATTTTTTCTTTCAGCACTGATGAGATAATCTCCCTATTTTCAGAAACCAAGCTGCTGCACCCGGAACTCATTCACCGCCTGCCCACCGATGTTGGGGTAGGGGTAGTGCCAACACGGCATTCCCACATGGCTTCGCCTCTTCAAAAACGACCTCTAAACCCTTGACCATGGGACACCCATGCCCTATCTCCCTGTCTGAGGTCATCAAATGAAGGCTGATCAATGACCTCAAACCCCAGTATGAGGAGGAGGGTATTATCCCGACTCAGGATATGGCCCGCCTGGATTTAGAGGCATCTGCGCCTCTTTGTCAACGCCACCCTCGAGGGCCACACAGGGAGCCACTGCTCCCCACCTTGAAATATAAATGTTTTCGGAACCTGTCCCTGGAACGCTTCGATGACTCCCTGGCCTACGCCAATGCGGTAGTGGATGTCCATTCCATCCCTGTTAGAGTCCCATTTCAGGGGATCCCAGCGAGGGCTCCCACCCACCCATGTCAATGCCACTGCCTGGTCATACTAGAAGAGGAGAAGGTAGTCCATGCACCAGCACCACCATCTCCAGTCCGTCTAACCCGACCCAAGCATCGGGCACAAGCCGAAGAGGATGTCTACCAAGGTGTGTCAATGCCAGTGGCTACTGTGGCCTGATCCACCACCGACGCATACCAACAACTCCCCGTGTATGCTGAACATGGACATTCGTACGACCGACCTAGATCGAGGCCCCAACTGCCCCATGGGCAGGCTGGGTCGACTATCTTGGTCACCGGCACAGGCAGTGGACGCCGTGGACTAACCCATGGCAATGACACCTGGTACGGAGGTCCTCCCCATACCGCTACCATGGAGAACACGGATCTTCCCCACTTCCAAGAATGGCATGGTGGTATTTCCCATGCCACCTTCATTCCAAATGAGGGTCCTCCCCGCGGTAGTGATGCTCAGAACAAAAGTCTCTCTCGTGCCCACTACACTAGCTATAGAGTCATTCCTTCCACCACAGACCATTGGTATGAGGATGTTGCACATCTGGTCACTCTACAACCTGAGGACCCTCCCCGTGTCCTTGTCACAGTGGGTGAAGGTCCTCCTCGCCTAAGAAATCATAGGAGTGAGGGCCGACTTTGCCTCACCAGCGCCCAACATGGAGGACCTACCCATGTTCAGATCGACCCATACGAGGCCCCTCCTCATACTGATGTCATCATAGGGAAAAAAATGGGGGTCCCACTAGTGATTCTATGTGCTCGATTAGAGGTCCTACCCACTCCAGCACTTCCCTTAGAGGTTCTCTCCATATCCATTTTGATATCTACCCCGCTGCTCCTCACACCCCAGCTTTCTCGGGTGGAAGTCCTCCCCACCCGAGCACCAGTATGGCCGAAGGACCTCCTCGTGTCAGAGATTTTCCCTACCCAGAAGATCCATCCAAGGGCAGGAAGGCGGTTCATCGCCACCATAACAAGGATTCGGGGAAGGTCCAGACAGAGATCAAACCAGTCCGCTTCTAGGCTGATGCGCCTTGTTCCTGCCCCTCGCTCATCCAAGTTAAGGGCGAGGGAAGGAATGAGGCCCATCAGCCTAATACACCCAGAATGTGAGATCCATCGGATTCCTACCTCCCTCCCCAGGTATACCCAAGTGGATGAATATTTGGCAACCCCCGTAGGTTACGGTTGTGCAATCACTACCGTCATCACCAGAAGCACTATCTACCTTGACTAGAGATCACAGAGATATATTCTGGGGACCAAGGGCTGGTGAGAAACAAGTTGGCCTATCGCTAGTAGCCCGAGCCAGTGCAGTAGGAATTTCGACCGTCAGCCCATCCTAATGCGATGTGGTGGCTGAGTCGCTACACTCTTTGGAGGACAACCCGAGATTCGGCGGCCAGTCAGCCTGTTCTTTGTATTCCCCACCAGCCAGCCTGCCATCCCAACGGCCTATCTCAGTACCACTCTTAGATCTTGAGTCACATCTAGTTGACTAGTGGGTTAATGAAGTGACAGACCCTGAATCTAATCCATGGATCTTATGGAATATCCTCACAGCGGACCACATTCTCGAGATGTTTTGGCCCGTGGTAGTGACAAATTTCTATGCGCCGGAATCGCTCACCCTAGAGGAAGTTGAGTGTTTATTCCAAACCCTCTTGGTGACGCACTTCCTCCTTATTCTTCATCATCTAGTGGTTTATCCAAGGATCCGAGCACATTTTGATGACATTGGTGAGCAATGTCGTCTAGTTTATTTTGCTGCACACCCTGTGGCCCAGCACCTCGAGTCACTAGGCCATCGTAAGGCCCTCTAGAAAAAATGCATTTAGAGCTTCAAGGTACAACTCAAGATTATCAAGGAGTATTCCCCCCATGTTAAAATATGTTGCTGAGGCCAGTATGATACCCTAACCTTCAGTTCTATATGACGGTAGCTCGACTCGCTAGGTGATATTGAGGACATGCCTCCAGGATGGGTCACAGTCAACATGGCCAACATAGTGGATGAGAAGAATGAGATGGAGCTTCCTGACAAGCAATTACCCCTGAGGGAATCCCGCCACTATTGGATTTATCAAGAAGAGTTACTTGTAAGCAAGGGAAAATAATAGTTCTCCCTATGCCCACCGAGACATTAGTCATTAGCTAAAATCACGGTAATGGTAAAGAGCACCTCAGAGTTCCCAAACACTTCAACCTTTCCGCCTCAGTGCAGAAGACCGAGGAGGACCCTGAGAAGGCCGTATTATGCCAACAACATTCCGAAAAAAAGAAGTTGGTCAATGACCTCCTCACTGAATGCGCTATATAGTGATGGCTAGACTACTACAATCCCAGGCCAGGGCAGCTGGGGTAGGAACAAAATCCCATAAGCGATCTAAGTCCAGGTTACCCTTACCATCCTGTCCTCGGAAACCGAGTTGAGGCTGGAACATATGGCAAGAGGGTGTAATATGTCCTTCCAAACCCTCCGGAACGGTGCATAAATCCAAGGAACCCAACCTGAGTTCCCCCAGCTACCCTGCAGGTCACTTCACCAGCCACTCCATGAGCGACTAAGCTATCTTATCATGTTGAGGAACCTTCCAACACGCTCGTGGTTAGGGATCCCCATCAAGAAATGGATCCCCACCTAGATGATCCAATGGCAGCAGTCATTGCCTGCCTTGAGGTGTTGGAAATTAGACAACTAAAACTCCAACCTGATGGCAAGCCATATTTAGCATGGGTGGATGATATGTCGGCACATTCGAGTTTCAGGTATCCCACCTTTCCCCCCTTCAATGGGATAGGAGACCCGCCATAGCATCTGGCCCACTTCACCTCATGGCGTGGGCCCATGTTAGGGACTCTAGTGTAGGAGAAGGCTGCTAAGATCTAACGTTTTGTGCAGAAATTAGAGGGGATTGCATTTTTCTAGTATAGTCAGATCACCATTAGATCAATGACCAGATGGGAGGACCTTTGTTGGCAGATCCTCTACCAGTTCAACGCCACCATGTGGAAAATGAGCATCACAAACCTCTTCATGTGCAAATAGAGGCCTGATGAGCGTGTCGTGGAATTTATCGCCTGGTGGAAAGGGCTTACATAATCCCTTGACATACCACTAACTTAGGAGTAATTACAGATGATGTGTGTCAGTTATGTTAAAACAGAACTGGTTCCCACTCTGATCACGCAAAAGTACCCTATAGGATTCTGAGTCTTCTCTTATAAGGCCTAGAGTCTTGAAAAAGCCTTGCAACAGGCATGCCAGGAACGTCCGTTGCCCCTATAATTCTCACAAGGAGGGATTCCAGAGCCGAGCCCGCCATGGTGGCCTAAATAGAGTCCCCCAGATAGCTAGAATTATTACTAGTGAAATCGCCTCCACAACCTCGTAGTGGCCTGCCACCATAGGCGTATCCTCTATCCAAGCAGCGACCTCCTAAAAATAGGTAGGTGTCCCTACGCAATGCACAACCACCACCCAAGTAGGATAACCAGGATCCACCTCCTCGACTGGCACCTCCAACTCCTCATTAGGGCCATGCTCCCAGGCACCCCTTTCCAAACCAAAGAAACCAGACGTACTCATTCAATGAGAATCATTTTCCTGGCTATTTCTGGAGTTCCTTGGAACAAGGGATTGTGTGTTTGCTGAGTAAAAAAGGCAAGAAGAGGCGAACCTCATTGATCCCTCCAACTACTGCTCCTATCACCGGACAATGGGGAACAGTATCGAGTAGTGCTATGTGTTCAAATACTGGCTTCAAGGCCAGTTTGATAACAACATAGTCAGGTTGGGCCCAACCCAGGCATAAGTGGCATGCATCATCGTAAGGCCAAACAGTAGCAGTGATAGTGAGGGCGAGTGGAAGCAGGTTTCTAACCACAAATCCCAGATATATGATTACTGAATGGCTCACAAAACGGTCGCTTGTGCCCATGGTATCATCCGTGCACACCTAAAACATCCAGAGCCTTTAGAAGCTATGGCCACCACTTTTGCATCATCATCTCAACATGCCTCTTCCCAGAAGAGCAAACACTAGTAGCGTAAAGGAATGAAATGCACCCCACCAATGCAATCATCGTCTCATACTCTTGGAGACTTCATTCCCCTAGAGATGGGGATTACCCCTGGAATCTTCCCAGAAGTGGATGGCTCTTTGAGTAACAGTCAAGGGTACACTATTTTTAACACCATAGAGTTGGAAAACCCCTACATGACTCCCGACGATGAAGAGCGCCAAGAAGATCTCCCCAAAATCCCTAACCGATGCCAATGTCGGTGGAGCCACGACCATATGGATCATCGAGGAACATCAGTTGGTACTTCTTTCTAGGACGTGCATGCCAGTGAAACCATATGATAGTCCTAGTGCAGAGCTCAGAATGCACAACCTCTTAATATGGTGTCATCAGGCCCGCCTTCACTGCCGTATGTTCTACTAGATCTGGTAGAGGCACCTCGTCCATGCTGCGACCAGACAAGACCTTCTACAATCTAGTCTCAGTCGTTCGGCCATCATCTGGTAGCCACTCTATAGGCTCAGACTAGTGAGCAGTGACATATGGCCAACACCGGTCAGCCGTCGGCCCAGCCGACAGGGGCCACCATACTGCTTGTCATAGAGGGACCTCTTACAATCATAAGTTCATACTTGGTGGGAAAGTATGATTTTGTAAAGCAATTTTCCAGCATCCCAGCAAATCTTTCCATCCTTAGGGCTCTTAGCCTATCAAAATATATGTGTGAAGCCCTTGCTGAGGCTTTAAAAAGAGCCCTCCAGTTTGAGATGGAGGTAGTAGCTCTAGAGGCCTTTCATGAAGAAGAAGTAGAAAATACTAAAATCTAGGCCATTATATCATTCTCTAGAGAAGTTGAACGTTCTCCCATACAGTGGCACATTCTCCCACTTTACATCACCGGAAAATTAAATAGCGTGGAGATTCATCGCTGCATTTGTGACACTAGCTCTGGGATTAACCATATCCTGAAATGGACACTGGGGAAGTTGGGGTTATTTAAAGATGACTTGACTCCCTTCGACAAGAAAATCTATGGATATGATAGGATAGAGAAGACCCTGTTCAACAATATTTGTTTGAAGACCCAGTTCGGAGGCCTAGTTGATAGTATCGAGTTTATGGTTATCTCCCAAGACCCCATATACAATGCATTGATTGGAAGACCATGGCTCCACCTGCACGCGACGGTTCCCTCATCGTATCTCCAGTTCCTTATTTACTCCCTCAATGGTTGAGTGGGCGTGATCTAAGGTGACACATCTCTTTTTACCTCTTGTGAAGCCCACTACCTGGATGAAGACTATTACAAGAGTATGGAAAAGAGGATTCAAGCCAATGATGTCGAGAATTCTACAGTTGCAACTGACCCTTGGGCATGACTGGGTTATTCCTACATCTTCCTGATCCATCAATTGGAGGCCATGAACCCCGATATGGGTCATTGTTTTGTTGTCTCAAGCACAAGGTGGAAGCATATTATTAGGTCCAAGTAATGTTGAGAGATCACTTTGTATTCTTATATGAATCAAGCCTTGGTGATCCTTGAGACCCCTACTCTCATAAGGTATCGAGATGTCCGCCCCATAGGATTGACGATACGTCATACATTCCTGTTTCACCTGGATGAAATCAACCGGATCAAGCCAATGCACCACTATTGTTTTGATATCATCAAGCATGGCCCTTTGGGCTAAATAATAGATGGGATCGGGTTGATAGCCATCATTACTATGGTTTCGGTAGTACTAGAATCTCCCAATGCAATGTCCACTACTGCTCAGGCTGGTACCAGCCTCCCGTCAGAATCTGTTCACCCAGAGAAAGCTCCTCTTGCTGGGGATCCCTCCTCAACATGTGAAGAAGAGGATTTGGAGGACGCCCCTGCCTTTGAAGAGGGCATTTCCGCCACGGTCAATAAGTTGGTACAGGTAAACCTCGGTAGCGAGGAAGATCTAAGACCTACATTAATCACTGCCTCCATGTCCCTCGAGGAGTAACAATGATACTTAGACTTCCTGAAACAACATTGTGATGTATTCTCCTAGAGCTATGAAATGATTCCAGGACTAGATTCTTAGGTAGCTGTCCACCGCTTCAGTCTCCCTGCAAATCACCATGGGTTCAAACAGCCTCCTAGGAAGATTCACCCTTCTCACGGTGCGATGGTGGAGGTGGAAGTTGATAAGCTCATCAGAGCCAATTTTGTTAAGGTGGTCCAGTACCCAAAATGGCTAGCCAAAATTGTGTCGGTCAGGAAGTAAAATGGATATATCAGAGTCTGCATCGACTTATGAGATCTCAACCATCACTGTCCGAAGGATGATTTTCCCCTTCTTGTGAAAAAGTTTTTTATCGATGCCATGACTAGTTTACAAGACCTCTCCTTCATGGATGGGTACTCTCGGTACAACCAAATTCGAATGGCCCGAAGGATGAGGATTCCATAGCCTTCAGGGTGCCACAATATACGTTTTGTTACCAGTTCATGCCCTTCAGATTAAAGAATGTAGGTGCCACCTATCAGCAGGCCATGCATCACATATTCAAGCCAATCCTCTGGTCATTGGTGGAATGATATGTGGATGATACAGTGGTCAAATCATTCCATCTCTAGGACCATCTCAAGGACCTTGACAAAGTGTTCGGCTTCCTCCATTACTGCCACCTTAAGATGAACCCATTGAAATGTGCATTCAGGGTCACCTCTGGGAAGTTCCTTGGATTTGTTGTCAGGTACCAGGGCATCGAGATCGACCTAGAGAATATCAATGCCATTAGCCATATGCCTCCCTTGAGAAATATTCGGGAGCTTTGATGTTTTTAAGGCCACTTAGCCTATATATGTCGGATCATTTAGAATCTAGCCGGCTAGTGTAAGCCATTTTATTGGCTCCTAAAGAAAGGAACTACTTATGAAAGGGATGAAGAGTGCCAGACCGCGTTCCAGGAAATCAACCAGTATCTGCTCCATCCTCCGGTCTTGATTCCACCCATCTCCGAAAAACCCCCTAATCCTCTATGTGACTACCTTGGAACAATATCTTTGTTCCCTTATCACCTAGAAGTACAATGAGAGGATGAAGAACATCCTTCACTACCTCAGCCACAAGCTCCTCGATACGGAGACCAGATACTCCACTATCAAGAAAATTTTCCTTGTGCTCGTATTCGTGGTATAGAAGTTGCGAAATTACCTGCAGCACTATGAGGTACAGCTGGTGTCTTGAGTAGACCTGCTGAAGTACATCCTGAGTCGTCCCATGCTGACAGGCTACCCAATACAGTGGGTAGTAATCCTCCAGCAGTTTGACTTCAAGTTTTTCCCTGATAGAGCTATTAATGGACAAGCATTGGCAGACTTCCTTGCTGCGCATCCGGATTCTGATGACCTATCCTTGGATCTCGATTTACCTTATGAAGTGATCATCTCGGTAGACTAAGACATGCCATGCTGGCAGATTCACTTCGATGGTGCTTCCCGAAGCCCCATCGGTAGGAGGCTCAGTGATCCCAGACTCCACAGGGTAGAGTTGGGTATTGTCTTTATTACCCTGGCACAATCCATTCTACTGTACTCATTATTGTAGTCAGAAGGCTACACCAAATGTGAGGCAGAGTATCAGGCTCTTATCACTGGCCTCGAGATATCCCTCTAGATGGATGTGCCCCATTTTCATGTATAAGGGGACTCTGAACTAGTCATCAGGAAGATCAATAGTGACTATGTTTTTAGAAATCTAGAGATTGTACCATTGTCGGAGTGCACTCTACAACTAATGGAATTGTTCCCATCTCGACCATAAGTCACCCATGTCCCTCGATCTCAGATTGGTTGAGTTGACACCCTAGCCGGCCTGGCTGTATCACTTGCAGAACCTGAGCAGGATGATCTGATTATCCATGTGGCACATCAGAGAGTAATTGCTCCTATCACCACGAGTGAAGACGGCGGCCTTTAGGTGATCCATATTACCCCCAGATCCTCCACGTCCGGACCCCCGAGTCCCTCGGATGTAGTGGTAGAAGTGACTCCGGACTGGAGAGAAACATTTGTCGAGTTTCTCCAAAATGGTTACC
Source organism: Viscum album (assembly GCA_963277665.1). Taxonomy (NCBI): domain Eukaryota; kingdom Viridiplantae; phylum Streptophyta; class Magnoliopsida; order Santalales; family Viscaceae; genus Viscum; species Viscum album. Next base: position 846,998,693 of record OY728134.1, on the reverse strand, counting down.
TCCTAGATTATTGGGCCGAGCATGGGCGAATCTGACACTCATTGCTGTAGTTTACCCTCCAGAGTGGTCCCAGTCTTGAGCATATTCTCCAGAAGTGTGGGTTTGATGGTGTTCTCCTTTGTCACATTCAAGGAGTCGATATTTCTTAGGTCATGCAAGAGGTTCATGCTAGTTCTTGCAGGGCTCATCAGATCGGGATAAAGCTATCCCACCAGATCCAGATATTGGGATACTTTTGGTCCTCTAAGATCCATGAATGTATCGAATTCTCCAAGAGATGTCATATGTGAAATGTTTATGACAACTTCAAGAATCATCCACCAGATCCTCTCCACACTACCAAGAACTCCTGGCCCTTCGCAGTTTGGGGACTGGATGTCATGGGACCATATCCACTGGCAACAGTTTTCCAATGGAGTTTCATCCTGACCGCTAAAGATTTCTTTTCCAAGTGGGAAGAGGCAGTTCTGCTCAAGGAGGACAAGGCACATTCTATAGATGACTTCATGAGATCCAATATCATCTACCGATTTGGAGTCCCTCACGCCATGCTCACCGATAATGACACCACCTTCTGATCATCCAAGTTGATGAAATTGTATCTCAAGTACAACATCCATTCTATCCATACCTCCTGCTACCACATGGAATAAAATGGGAAGATTGAGGAATTAAACAAGACCCTATCAATCATCTTGTATAAAATGGTTGGTCAAAACAAGAAGAGTTGGTCAAAAAATCTCCCCAACACCCTCTAGGATTATTAGACGACGAATCGTATTTCCAAACGGGTGACCCCATATTCGCTGGTATATATGATAGAATCCATCATACCTATCATGATTTCGTTTCCTTCAATACACATAGTGGTCTATGATCAGTAGGTTCCACATAAGGTTGGTGAAATTTGTCTCGCTGAATTGGAAGCACATGACGAGAATGGGCATTGTTCTCTACACAATCTGGAAAGGCATCAAATTAGGATAGCTAGAGCCTTTAACCAAAAGGGTTTCCTCCAATCATTCCTGCAAGGTGATTTGGTTATGGCCCTCATGACACCAATGATACCTGGCAGGAAACCACCCATGTTGGTGCCCAAATGGGAAGGACCTTTCATTGTTCACAAGGTTTACCCTAATGGTGTGTACTCACTGGTGACCATGGATGGTGAGAGTATAACTCCTCCCACCAATGAAAAGTTTCTCAAGAAGTACTTTGCCTGAGCCAGCTGGTCCTACATGAACCAAAACTGCCAGGTCCGACATGACCCTAAAACTATCTGGTCTGGCATGACCCTAAACTGCCAGGTCCGGCATGACCCTAAATTGCCCGATCCTCCACGACTGTGAACTTTATTTCATCCTACAAGACATTAAATTGCACCCTTAGAACTATGTTTAGATTGATTCCCATCCGCACGGGATACTTAGTAATTGATCCTAGCCCCCAAACTCTCATATTTGACTACCCCCCATTGGGGGGAGACCTCTTGGAGGATCCTTACATGGTGTAGTTAAGGTATCTTTAGCCCCACTCATGTCAAGATTACGACGGTCTCACCATGTGCCCCCTCCCCATTTTTTTATCCTCACACGTCCTCACCACATGACGTTAAATGACATGGCCTTTCAGAACTACATACGGATTGATTCCCATCATCATGGGATACATAGGAATGCTCAGACATTTCGTCTATTGGCCCAACCTAAATGTCAGAATTCATCTTTGGGTCGGGATACATTGTATGGTGCATGCTTTTTTCCCAATTCACGTCAATATCACCTCAGGTTTTCTATATGTCCTACTCCCTGAAGATGTCCATCACTTTCAGTACCCTTCTTGACACTAAAGTGCATGGGTATAGCAATGCTTCACCCAGTTCTTTTATTGGGACTCAATCATCTTTCCCATCCTTAAGGGCCCTCGAATGGCATGGATGCTAGGCCCAAGGGGTCTCCTACCATTATTGGCCAATGCCTTCAAATATGATGAGAAAGAAATTGATACAAGTACCGCATTGCGAATATGGTCAGTGGTTGATGCTCATTTGTTGTTCCCATTTCAGGTCACACTCTATAGACGTTGTGTTTCAAAAATTGTCAACATCTATCCATTCTCGTTGTCACCGCCACCATAGATCCCAATCATTGAGTGTGGTGGTCCATTTTACCCCATTATATCTCCATGTGGAAACTTTATTCAGGCGATACCAACTATCAAACCCCTATATGATAGGGAAAGCTGAATCTGGATCCTTGTTACCCACACCGAGACCCACTCACATGGGCTTAGGAGCTATGATGAGGCGGTAACCGCACAGGAGGTCATATGGCTACAGCTGGCTGGGACGCCCAACCTCATGTCCTTCGACCCTTTTCGGGACCACTGTCCAAGTTCTCATTTAGGATTGTGTGGTGTGGTGTGGACTTATGTCGTCATTCACATCGGGCTATTTTTCCATGTCACAGACATCCCCTTGAGATATCCCTCCCTGCATTTATCGTCCATCCCACGAGAACAGGCCCTGACACTCATCCTCTATATCCAGAAGGGCCCCCAAATGGCATGGAAGCTAAGACCAAGGGCTCTCCTACCATTACAGTCCAACGCCCTCGAGTATGTTGAGAAAAAAATTGATACAAGTCCCGCATTGTGAATATGGTCAGTGGTCGACGCTCAATTGTTTGACCCAAATTCTGGTCACAGAAAGGTGAATACTGTGTTATGAACCTGGTCAATAGTTGTCTTCAATCATCGTTGCTCCTTTGTGGTCTTCCATATTCCCAATGATTATCCCAATCTATCCCATGCATATGATATTAAACTAGGCATATATGGTCCGAGCTCTAGGACACTAAACTAAGATCACCTTCTTCCTCACTATAAGATGTTAAACTGTAACTAGGCCATTTCATTCTATCTGTGGCCCAATCATGTGGCCCGACCCAATTATTAACTCTTATGGGGTTGTACGTTGTTGTATGTGATTATGCACTCATTCACACCAGGTTACTAGCCGCACCATACACATCCCTTGTTTGGGGTATATTACCCCATTCCTCGTCCTCACTACAAGATATTACAAGCCGGTTGGGACTTTCCGTATGATCCCTAATCTCAGGCCCCAAGGCCTTCTCGGTCCCCGACCAAAGCCTTCACTCAGGATTTTATGGTGTGGTATGGGATTATGTCCTCATTCATGTCGGGTTACTCACCAGGTCATTCACATCCCTGGATGAGATACCTTATCCATACTCGTCCTCACTACGAGAAGTTCAACTACAAGATGGTCGAAACATTCTGTCTAAGGCCCAGCCTTAGCCCTCTTGGCCTTCTTGGGACCCCAACCCAAGTCTTCACTCAGGATTATATAGTGGGTTATGGAATTCTGTCCTCATTCACGTCGGGATACTTGCAGTTCCGTACACCTCCTTTGTGTGGGGCATCTTACCCATTTGTGTCCTTAATACATGATGGTAAACAACACATTACCCTCTCATAGAACTAAGTGTGGCTTGATTCCCCTCCTAATGGGATGCACAGGACCACCCGAATGTCTAGACTTTGTGTCTAGCCAGATATTTTAGAAATATTCCCTTCACCTTGGACCCATGGCAAGCACTTTCCCAGGGAGAGGGGTATATGGTGTGGCAATATGTCCTCATTTGCATCGGCTCTATAACGACCATTCCATGGGCCTCTTTCTCCTGATATTTCTATATTCTCTTGTTCTATACTCATATTTTCAAATCGACCACTCTCAATTTTATCCCCTCTCCCCTCTTCGGTGATTCACCAATGTGCCCAAGAGTACTCTGGTACAGCATCTAATGTGACAGATTTTACCTGGACATGCTTTCACCAACCATCCAAGATTTGTGTTCCCCTTCATTTTAGATTCCATAATATTTCACATCCGAAGGGACCCCCAAATGGCATGGATTCTAGGCTTCAGGGATCTTCTACCACTGCGGGCCAATGCCCTCGATGATGTTGATCAAAAAATTGATACAAGTCTCACGTTGTGAATATGGTCATTAGTTGATGCTCATATGTTTTTCCTATTTCAAGTCACATGATATGGATACTATTTTTCGAACATGGTCAACAGTTATCCTCTATATTCACGCCAACCCCCTTAATCATTGAATGTTTGTTACATGATTCACATTATTTTCTACCACATCATGTCCAAATGGAACTTTGACACTCCTGACATTATCGCTCAGAGAACATTTTCACGTTAGGAGGATGAAAACAATATTAATGAAATAATTTGGGGCTCCTCTCTAATTTCCCTTTAGCGTGCATTCTCGGTATTACAATAAAACCTTTTCTGCCCTTGTATCCCACACCGAGTTTGACTCACATAGGTTTAGGAATCAGGTTGAGGTTTTCACTTACTTGGAAAGATTTTCATCCTCTATGATTCAAGATCTAAGACTATAAACTATGATCTCTTTAAGAACTACATACATCTTGATTCCCATTCCCTTGGGATATGTAGGAATGCCTCGACACCTTGTCTTTGGGCCCACCTCAAGTACCACTAACTTATCTATTATGTTCTCCCTTCAGGGCTTTAACTCCAACGAGACAATATGGTGGGGTATGGGATTATGTCCTCATTCACGTAGGGTTTTCTTTAGCCACACCATTTATGCCCCTTTATAGGAGTTATCCCCCTTTACTTCCTATCCCACATGAAACTGACCTATATTTTGTCCCGCATGACATTAAAAGGCATCTTCCAGAACTACATGTGGCTTGATTCCCATTTTCATGGGATGCATAGGAACACTCGGACATCTTTTCTTCGGTTACATCTCAATAGGGAGCTAGTTTATCCTACCCCCATTTTCCTCTAATCTTTCCCGGCTCCTCGTCCCATGGTTTCCTCCTCGAAATTGTGCATAGTATGGTGTGGACCTTGTCATCATTCATGGAGGGTATGCTTTATCACATCGTGCGCATCCCCTATGGAACCTCATCTCTCCAATATAAATCTAATCCATATGACATTAAACTATGATAATTTGTCCCACATGAATTTAAAATGAAGCATCTATCCAGTACGAAATTAAAAGTGCATGGCTGGTGACATCACCTGACCCTAAACTGTGACATTATTGTTCTGGCTGCACGATGAAAAATGGCACTACCTTGTGATGTCCTCACCCAAGGGGATGTAATGTTTGGTATCTGTTATGTACCATACCATTTTTCAACGCTTGAATATGGATTTATTATTTTGGCGATACTTGGACCTTCCTTCCTAGGTCCATCGTTTCACAAACAAAATCATTCATTCTAAACAACAAACAAGATCTATCAAATACCGCTTCTTTTGGTGCAAGGTCTAGACCCACACAACCTTATCTTAGCTCTATGCATGGATTGATCGCCATCCTTATGGGTTATGTAGAAGTGTATGTTCACCTTCTCTCGGGCTCATCCTAACTTTAGTTTTCAGTCCCTCGACCTGAAACATTCTCCTTGAAGCATACGGTGATCCGGACCAGGTCCTCATTCATGTGGGGTCCTGTAATTACATCATCGTGTGTCTCTCATTTCCTTCCATCCGTGGGTCGAGCTCTAATAACATAAAATAAGATCTCTTCCAGAACTACCTTTGTCTTGATTCCCATAATCATGGGATACGTAGGAATTCCTAGGCATTTTTGTCTCCAGGCCCAGCCCCATGAATCTACAAATCATGTCCCTTCTTTTTTGGCCCCTTTGACCGAACTCATTTGGGAACATGTGGTGTGATGAGCACCTCTTAGGTTCCCATTCACGTAATGTTTTTCAATAGCCTTACCATCTACTTCCCATATCCTTTCATAGCATGTTCCAAGTTCAATGACCCAAAACTAAGATCTCTCTATGGAAACTGCGCGTCACGTTTTGCTATTTCACCACCCTACGCACAGTCCATTAAATCAAGCCCCATTAATAGTCCACCCTAGTACCTTAAGTTGAAAGTGTGCAACCCTAGGACCCTTTTCCTTGGTAAGGGACTTGACTCCCTCTATCTAATACGTCTTATAGTTGTATTCAGATGCATTCTGACAAAGAGCCTGAAGTATGGAATTTTCATGAGTACATTCCCCTCGTTCCATGTCCATGCTTCGTGAGCCCATCATCTGGATCCTCATCCTCTTCCATGTTTGAAGGGATCCCATTTGTGGCCTAGTCTCGTGACACATTTGCTTACCTTCCATCCAGGGCCAACATACCATAATATCACAAACTGTATTTGTGACTGGTCCTATATTTCGAACACTGTCAACATTCGACTATCATTTGTTTGTACCCATTTCAGACTAACATGATATGGATTCTGTGTTTCGAACATGGTCAACAGTTATCCCCTATTGTCATGCCACCATCATTGTGGTCCATATCTCAAGAATCATGACTCACATATTTCAAATTCCTTAGGTCCAAGTGCAATTCCAATATACTCAGATTTACTCTTCTGCGCATCTACATGTGCTATATAGGTGGGTCAGCGTCAGTGGGATGTCATTCACCTAGTGTCCCGCCATCCCTAACTTGTGCCTCTCTATTCTAGGAAAGTCCCATAACTATTGCATGTTTCCCACATCAAGAATGACTCACATAGTCTTAGTAGTTCTAGTAGGACGTGTAATTAAGCGGCCATGAAACATGTACCTTTCCTCATCACGCACGACGCTAAACTGCACCCTCAGAACTATGTTTCTCTTGAATCCAATTCTCATGGCATACGCAGGAATGCTCAACCAATTTACATCAGGCCTAGCCTAATTTTCACCTTTGGTCCCTTGACCTTAAGAGTTTCCCCTGGGGATACATGGTGTGAATCGGAATTTCATCCCTCTTTCACGTTGGGTTTATAGCAACAACACCACATAGTCCCTTTCGGGGATCTTCCCTTTCACTCCACGTCCTATAGAATGAATTTAAACTGCACAATTCCATATGTCACCAATGCATGACACTAAAGTGTGGTTCTACCATGAAAATGTTTGGGATGCCCTATGTTAACCATGGGATGCTTCTGTTTTCTCTTCAGAGAGGATTCACCCTGCCAGTGAACCCCCATATATATCCTACCTCCAGGTCCATCCCCAGGAATCTTAATTCCCGTTGCCCCATCTTTTTTCAGTCCCTTGACCTGATCCCTTTTGGGGAACCATGAAATATTAGATTTACCCAGAAAAAGTTTGGGATGCCCCACGATAACGGTGGGAGGCAACAGTGTCCTCGTCAGAGAGGTCCTTTTTAGAAGAATGTTTGATCCCTGATCAGATCGATGTACCCACCTAATGAGTTTCCACCATGGTGGCATAATTTCAAGAGTGTTGGAATCTAGTCGAACAACTCATCACTCCACTCTCCATGCTTTGCGTGCCCTTTATTCAGATCCTCTCCCTCTTTCACATCTAGAGGAACCCCCTAATAGTATGGATGCACAACCTATGGCTCACCTAATATCCTGGGATAACGTTTGAAAAGACTAATGGATGACATTTTGAGTCAGGCCCAATGTTTCGAACATGGTCAGTGGTCGGACCTCATTTGTTATCCCCATTTTAGGATAACGCAATAAGGATAATGTGTTTCGAACAAGTTCAACAGTCATTCTTAATTGTTATGCCATCACTACAGTGTTCCGAATATTGGGTATTGTGATTCACACCTTCCATTCCCCCCTATTCGGATTTATTACAGCACCCCTGGCATTACCCCGTTCATGCACAAGAGTACACTAGGAAAATGGTAATTTGATTGTTCTGAGAACTTCATTCACCAGTCATGTATCCCCATTCTCTTTTTGAAAATCTAGGATTGGTGTTGAAACCTCGCATGCCTGAAAATTGGTCAGGATTCTTATGTTCAGAGGGAATAACAAAGAGATCATCCCTTTTTTCTCACATTGGGCTCGATCTGTGTGAGCTTAGGGATTGATGACTAGGAGATTAATGAATATAACATATGCATGTAAAACTAAAAATAATAACGGTACTCAGGCATGATTTGGAATCCATATAATCAAATAATGAAAGTGAGTTATAGGGTTTGTGATCTTTACAGAACCGGATGGTCTACCCCTTCCATGGACGAGTTAATCTTGTCGAAAGAAAGTTGTCGCTCCGCCACCCTCCAGCTTGGAGCATGTAGGATTTTCTACAACTGGTTTAGTTCTCAATCATCCCCAATAGCGATGGGATGCAATTCATCGGCTGTAATATGAGCCCGCTCAATGTCAGTCCAGATGGAATTCATTTCCTCGGAGAATCACCTCTTCCCTCTTCGACCTCTGTCAGCTGGGCCTTCAATCATAGTATCATCCCCTATTGTCCATTAAGGGTGGATGAGTGCTCATCCAACCAGACCTGCAGCTTCAAAGCTTTGTTATCAGCCTCTCAAAGTATCTTGATGTTCACCACCTTCCTATACTGCCAGCCCACACCAAGGCCATGATCATACTCCCGAATCTTCTCCACCATAAGATCTGGTACAAGAATGTGAGGATGCTGGGCATCCACTACCCTAGCACACAGTTCACGCAGTTTCAAGCGAATTATATCCATCTCATCTAGCCATCGTGCTTGGGGCATGTCATCAGTGAAGCGCTTGATCATGTTCAATGATTGGAGAGGGACTATTTCACTGTCCTCTTCATCAGAGGTCGTTTCATCCCAGTTAGCACGGTTGGCAGACACATATGCATGGAAAACCCTCAGGAACTCATCAGTAGGGTCCTCATCTGGCATTTGATCTGGCACAATGTGACCTATAAAATTTGATCGATCCTAGTTATTAGATCCCACCCCAATGATCTTGGGCACAACCCTGCTGGCAGTCCCACCAGTGATCAAAAGAACTATAGTTTGGTTTGTCTAGATATATGCCTCTATGATCACCGACATTCCTCAAGTAAGGATGCCACTAGAAGCCCTGAACGACCTCGCCAAGGCTTCCCACACCATTTGAAGAACTATGTGCACCAAAGAGGGATTAGAAATTAGTTGACATGGTCAGTGGGTGACAATCATGAATTTGGTAGAAGTGACTTATAGAGAACGAATTCCTGGTCTTGTTCTTAGGTTGACGCTGTTGGGACCCCGAGGCTTGGCCCCCCATATATTGTCGAAAGTTCTGAAAGCTCCAAAGGGGTCACCTTAAATGTCCTGGCCCCACTGGACATAGAATTTGATGTAGCTATAGGTGAGGATCCCGAAGGCCCCACACCTATATCCACTGTGGGAAGAGAACGAGTTTTGTGTATGAGACTTTCTTGCCTAGTTCAAGTATTAGCAAGGAGTCCAGAACGGCCTGAAATCATACACTATGGAAGGGGCTTGGGATTTTATGTCAAGGGCCTCTGCAAATTCTTCGAGGTCTGAGTCTTGATCACCGACTTAACCCTCCTCCAATGGGCGCCCTCTACCGGCCTCATCCCCCCAGGAGGAGTCATACAATTCTTTCGGTAGATGGAAGCACTCTCTCAGTTCAACGGCGGACAATTGTAGAGGGACCGTGCGATCCAGCATCATTTTGACATGGTCTTTCATTGTATGTGGGGAACCATGGGAATGCACAAAGTCCTCCATCTCTGCCAAGTATTTCATTTCCTCTTCCAGGGACACTGGAAAACGAGTCCTGATAGGGCCTATCCCCGAAAAATCCATCCCGAGACGATTCAAGTGTTTTGACATCTCGGGCGGGCTGAGGAATTGCAGGTTGAATTCCCAGATGTCCCAACCCTCTAAGAAGATAATATTCTACGGCATGTCTATATGGCACAACCGCTTCCCTGGAGCCTAGGTGGGTATCATATTGAAACCCCTCGGTAGTCTCCCCTCTGGATGACTCTGTTCTTCTGGAACCTCCAGGTCCACTACCACCATTGGATCTATCGCCGATGCCTCACCCTCAACTAGTATGGGTCTCACCGCCATGGTAGCCTCACAACTATGAGATTCCCTTTAATCCTTCTAACCACAACCTTGGGTTTGGGGAGGCTCACTATCACTGACATGAATGGTTGGTTGCTTTAGCATCTCCCCCGAGTAGGCCGCCTCCTAGCTTTAGGCATACTCTTTTACCAAACCAAGGGTAGCAGTAGGTGGAGGCAACAAGTTCCACATTTCCCCTTTATCCCATGTGAAAATGATCCACATCTGCCTCATCACACACATGTGCTCCTCGTGGCACACCCCTAGATAGACCCTCGGGGTTAGTCCTGGCATGCACCAAAATTTCTAGGAAAATCGGTGTGGGGTGTATTGCTCGCAGAGGGGTTCACGGTCCAACCTTTCCACCAGGAATCCAACTCAAAAGGCCTAAATATAAGACCCTTTCTCTTCCATTCCTTGGAAATTATCAGTAAAAGAACCTATTGGAAATAGAAATGGGTAAATGTTGAATTCCTCCACCTTCCACATCTGGTTCAGTACCAACGTTGTGGTCACCTTGCCTGAAAAGCTTCCCACGGCTTTCAGAATAGAGGGGCAGATGTTTGACCCCAGAGGCAAGATGGGGTTCATGTACTCATAAACCCCCTAACATACACCACTATCTACCCATATAGTAGGTGGAATGGCCGGCATATTCTCTATGGCCTCTTCCCCTAACTGATGTTCCACAACATCTTGTATAGCTTGGCGAGCATTGGGATCCTGAGGTTGACTCGCCTTCTCGTTGCTAGAATGGACTCCATGATAAATGTTCCAGGTCACACACCCATGAATATATCTCACACCAGTAGAATCCAACCACAAATGAGAGTCACGATGAATGCCGCTAGCCTGACTTCCAGCTGCTATTTGGTGCTGACGCTGAATCCCTAGGTTTTCCACTAGCTGTCCTCTAAGAGCCACCAGTATGAGTGCTCCTTGCCTCGTTGAGCCCCCTTTGTGAAAGTCAGAAGCTTCACTTGAAACTACCTAACTTTCAGGAAGTTCAGAAACTGATTGAACCACCTCCGGAAATGGAAATCCCTCACGACTTCTTTATCCTCTCTCAGTACTAGCTCTATCATCGCCATTCCCAGCCACGAAATTTGATATGGATCCTCCCATGCACTCATGAGGGAGAGGAATTCATCATACATCTCCCCAAATATAGGGACCCCTAAGACTTGGTGTACATCCCTCCAGCTGATACCAACCTATCCGTGGTGTAGGTGGAAGGTGTTGGTCCTTGATGAACACCTACTCAGCAGCTCCGGAATCAGCTTCTTTGGCTGATAGATGCAAAAATGGGAGGCCCAAGCCACCTCATATAGGACTACTATCTTCAAATCAACCCCAAACACTTTACATGAGGCACCTACCCAGTAGTCCGAAGCCCAATCATCTGTGAAGTTGCCTCCCTGGCGCAGGTCCCACTCCTCAGACCATCTCTTCCTCAAGTTTCTCAATGTTTCCTTCATGATTGTCTTGTACATAGGGGGAACATTTCCATATCCAATGAATCCCTATCCAAGATGTTCTGGTGGTTATATAGGCAGTCATCATCAACCGGTGTGGAGTCTACTCTGGCATGGATGTCAGCCACCATTAACCATTGGCGCTGACATGACGTACTCTTGAACCAATAAGTTGGATCGTCCCTACTTGCTTCTGGAATGAAGATATCATCCCTCAACCTGAATCCATACAAAGGAAACCTTTTTCATAGTAGATAGTTCCATTGTCTCTCTAATAGAAGCTCCACCGATGAACCATGGTAATAATGGATCTTTATTAACTCCCCTAGGCCCAAGTTGTTCTTCATCTCCTCCCTTCAGAAAGCATCCACATGGACCCCCTAGAATCCTCCTATGAGCAATTAAGTTTTAAGATTGAGTGTTTCCTACATTAGGTTCGTGAATCCCTTTTGAAAAGAAATGTCACGGAGCTCATTCGAAATGAATTTCATAGAGCCCTGCCCCGACCTTCTAAAAGAAAGTTGTTAGGCACTGTCACGGAGTCGGAGACTCACTATGCACCGTGAATCAAAAGATCTGATTCACAGAGAGCAAGTGTGGAGTACGCGGATGTTTGTGAATCGAGATCACTACGATCCAAATACACAAAGGAATTAAAGGAAAAAAGAGGGTTCAAATCCCCTATTTATAAGTAAATAAATTCAGAGCTTCGTGGTTCGTCCATGCTGCGTCAAGATTCACAATGCACATAGCCGGCATGTTACCTATCTGCTTCGCATGACCTATTCGCGGAACATATTCATGGATGAAAAGAGATTTTGGTGATTTAACCTCAGGATTTGACACTTGATTTCTCATTGGATCCAATTCTGAGGGGGCATTTGTTGATGCCAAAAAATTGGGAATCCAAAGAACAAGCGGGGTGCCTCCCAGTCTGCCCCACTGAGCCCTTTCACGGAGCCCCATGGCCCCACGCATGACATAGAACAAGGAGGAAGTAACCCTTCACAATCCATTTTGACGTTCGTAACATGCTGCGGTGTAAGGAGGCGGTGACCCTTCCAGAGCCATTTTGACATTAGTGAACCTCCGCGGAGTAAACTCTCTCTTCGTGCTAAGCGATATTTTCTTCGCGTCACTCTTGCCTATAAATACAGGGATCCCCTCGCACCCAGATGATAGAGCATCTGACCTTTCACCTTCTGAGCTCTAAAATCGTCAAGCACCCCTTGATCTCTGAACCATGAGTTCTTCAAGGTACTTCTGCTTTGTGAAGTGCCTCCCCCTTGGCCTTAATTTAGCCCCTTTTCTGAGAGGGATGCCTTTTTTGAATCCCACAAGTCTTCATGATGGAAGGATATCCCCACGGGGACTTGGTTTGTCACAAAATGTTTATTCTTTATGAGACACGCACCACACCCACATGACCTGTATGCTAAGGCAGGGTCACTGTGCTTTGCAAATCATATTGCTTCATGAAACCCTGCTTCATGAGGCACCCCTACATCACAAGGCATTGCTTCATGAATACCTTTACACTTCATGAAGCTCCTCCCATATTAACCTATACCCTATTCATAGCCTTGTAAACTTCACTTTGTGAATCACATACCTTCATGAAGCCCATCCACTTCATGGAGCACCAGAGCTTCAAAAGGATTCTACCTATGGGCCCCTTGTGATCTAAAACTCCTTTTCCAGTGCAGCCCCTCACGTTCAAATGATGAAACTCCAAAGTCCCTTGGATGATACTTCCCATTGCGTTGCTTCACCTCCTGCTTCTACATATAGGCATGCTAACAACTATAGCTTCTTCCCATAGCCACGCTAATGTAGACCCCAATGGTTTTCTCTATAACTCCCACACCATGGCATTGCCTATCCCTTCTCTTCACCAAGGTGTAGAGGGTGCCATTTATGTAAGTCCTTGGGATGCAGAGTAAACCCACCCTGTATGAGCTATAGGACATTAAACTGCCAATTTCCATCGTCCTCAGCACCTGACATTAAACTGTGTCCTCTCCCTATGTCATGCATGCAGGGTGACCCATCTCAGACTTTTTGTACACCCACTGGTCTCCCCGACAGTTAGATCATTCCTCACATGGAATGATATCCTCTTTATTGGACCGACATCTATCCACAGGGAAAGGGAAACCACCATGGTGTAACCCCTATCTTTCCATGTAGGATGCAACACCTTTTCTCCCCCCTCTTCCTAGGTGAGAAATCCCTCTCCCACTGGGCTTTGTCACATCACATGCCTCCTCCCTAGAGTAAGTCACAATCCCTATATCCCTGGACTACTAACCATGCATAAGACCGTGTTTCCTCTTTGTCCTGCTAACCACACATGAGCCCCACTCCACTTCCCACAGACGCACCTTTCACTACGTAGTCGTCACGTGTTTTATGTCTCTTGTTTCTCACACCGAGCATGAATCATGTAAACTTAGATCAAGAACTGACCATGACATCCTCCACGGGCAGCCTAGATTATAATCCCCACACCCACCACTTAAAATGTGTGGTCTTTAATTCTTTCCAAGGTGAGGTATTATGGAAGCCTTATTGAGGATCAATCCCACCACCCATTGGTTCTAACCCCCTTCACGTTGGTTCACCAAACTCCCTCCTGAACTATGAGGTCTTTGATCCTTGCCAAGGAATGGTATGTAGGAATCCTCCATGAGGATCAAGCCCACCATCCATCGGTCATTCTAACCATCTTCACATTGGTTCACCAACACATTGGGCATCTTAGCGTAAAATCCACACACCCACCACTTGAACAATGTGGTATTTGACCCTTTCCATGGCGGGGTACGTAGGAAGTCTCCCTGAGGTTCAATCCCACCACCCATTGGTTCCGACCCCCTTCACATCGGTTCACCAAACTCCCTCTTGAAATACGAGGTCTTTGATCCTTGCCAAGGCAGGTATGTAGGAAGCCTCCATGAGGTTCCAACACACGATCCACCGGTCGTTCCGACCATCTTGACGTCGGTCCACCAAGACCCTGGGCAGCTTAGAGTGTAATCCCCACACCCACCACTTGAACTAAGTGGTCTTTGATCCTTGCCAAGGTGGGATATATAGGAATCGTCCCTAAGGTTTAGTCCCACCATCCATTGGTTCTGACCCCATTCATGTTAGTTCGCCAAACTCCCTCCTAAACTACAAGGACTTTTATCCTTTCCAAGGAAGGGTACATAAGAAGGGACCATGAGGTTCAATCCCACCATCCATTAGTCGTTCTGACCATCTTCATGTCAGTTCACCAACACCATGGATAACTTAGAGTGTAATCCCCACACCCATACCTAAACTACATGGTCTTTGATCCTTTCCAAGGAAAGTTACATAGGAAGCCTTATCGAGGGTCAAGCCCACCACCCATTAGTTCCTACCCCCTTCACATCGGTTCCCACACCACCTGAACTATGAGGTCATTGATCCTTTCCAAGGAAAGGTACGTAGGAAGACTCCAGTAGGTTCAAGCCCACCATCTATCTGGGCCCCAGGTCCTCTATCACGTAGGTTCACCCCCATCCTACATAACGTTAAGCCATGAACCTCAATTACCAGTAAGACGTTATCTCCCCCATCTGTGGTAAGTCGTTCTGACCCCATTCTGTGGTAAGCTATCAACTCCATCTATCAGTAAGCCCTTGACATCCCTATACAACGGTAAGATTATGTGACCTCATTCTGTGGTAAGCTTTCAACTCCATCTAGTGGTATTCCATTGACATCCCCATCTAGTGGTAAGCCGTTGTGACCCCATTCCACGGTAAGCTATCGCAACCCGATCCTGTAGTAAGCTGTCAACATTCCCATACAGTAGCAATTCATTGAAATCCCCAATCAGCAGTAATCCATCATCATAAAAACAATGAGGACTTTGATTCCCTGCCACGAGGATATGTAGGAAGCCTCTTTGAGTCTCATGCCCAAATTCATCATCATCCTCATGGCAGTTCCATCTCATTCTCCATCCACTTAATTGAACATTCTATTATCCATCGTGATTCTTACCGGGGCCACCACATCCCAGTGGGATCATGAAATCTCATTTCCCATTCCCATTAACCTGAATTATAAAGCTAACCACATGCTGGCCCCAGCATCAGTGTTCCCTATAGAGGTTGAACCCATCTGATCCACTCTAATTAGTGTTCATGTCAGTCCTATCTGTCTACACCGGACGTTAAACCTACAACATACCCTATGTTAAACAAGGGATCTTGAGGGAAACCATAGATACTTGCTGATGGAGTATGATTCCTTATGTTTTACATGGGAATCATCAGACTTTAGTGCCCATGATTTTCCCTATAATAAGGTAACGAAACCCAGACACGCCTTTGTTCCAGCGTCCTAACACGCTAGTGATGTCCAACATGACTACTCCCCTGACCAAAGGTTGCTACCCTAACTAGACCATTTAGAATTTCTTGATAGAAGCATTGTAATTAAATGGTTTCCATGAAGATATGGCACTAGTAAGAGTTTCACGAACAATGTCTTAAATCAATAAGGGAGACCCAGACTAGGTGACACGTTCTGAGGAGGAATCCACAGAAGGAAGAACCGACATCCCATCATCCCATTTCGATCAAGGAGAAAACGTCCCTAAATAAGGAATGGATGTCGACCGCCTTTGCAAAGGGGGAATGCAGAGCAACATCTGCGCGTCCTCCATAGACATATGCACGCACCCCAGTGAAAGCATCAGAATCAATGGTATTTATTGGACTTTGGGTATTGTTGGTTTAGTTTTAGAAATTAAAATTAGTATTTCTTTCTATAAAGGATTAACCATTTTGGGGATCATATGATCTTTTACTAACCATTTTGGTTTCGGTTAATCTCTAAAGACAAGGTAAATATATAGTTTATCCTTTGTGGATCATGTGATTCTCTAAAAGTTGATTCTAGAGTTTCAGGTGCGACCAATTCAACTTGAATACTCATCATTTGAAAAAAAGAGGAGTTAGTGGTAGAAATTTATTAAAGGATGAAACTATACTTAAAAAGTATGTATATATCTATATTTTATTAGTCAATCTCATAAATAAATTCCTCAAATTTATAAAATGTAACATAAAACAAAAAAGCGTAGTCCATTTATTTTTCCTACTAGGAAACTAAGGACTATTTATCCCATCACGAGTTTGTGCTTTTCTTCTTGTTATCATTATCTTGATCAAGTTTTCTATCACTCTCAATTAGAACATGACTCTTAGTTTATCTTTTATATCCATGTTTTCATACATGTAATCCTAGTATGGGTTATCTTGGGTGACCTTTGTACTTCTCTTTTTTCTTTTAAAGAGATAGTTTTATTGACTCTTTTTCTGATGTGGGACTTTCAATGAAGTCCCCAAGACCAATTTTAAAAATTGTGAGGATAAAATTTCTAAAATAGGGGAATAATGTAACACCCCAATATTTCATCATAAGTTATTTTCATTAAAGTAATTCAATAGCTTGCGCTACACAGAACACGGAGTCTGAGCAAACCATGACTTACCTAACTATCTGTTAAAAAAGCAGTTATGAATAGTATTAACTAAATTGTGAATTTTATATACTCCATATAATTTTTGAATACATATTATGTGTTTTTTATATATAATATAACAACAAATTAAATTTTTCAGATAAAATAAGTATTTTCTTAAAAATGAAATTGTACCACCTTTTATTAACGAACCCTTTTCAAATACAATATTTGACACTTTTTTATTCAATTTTACAAAATAAACATATTTTTTTAGAATAGGGACATAAAATATTAGTTTTGATAAAATTTTTGTGTTTTCTAATAACTTTCATTTTTTGATGAATAGTGAAAAATACTAAATTTTAATTGAAAACAACTATTTTAATTAAAATAATTTATATTTTGAAATTATACATTTGAATGGTTATAAAGTATAATTTGATTATATTTTTACCATTTAATCTAGTGTTGGTTATTGGATGTAATTTCACTTTGATATTTGACACAAACAAATGCCAATCTCTTTATAGTTAGTATTTCTTAAAAACACGCTCTTTGTTTTGAAAATGAGAATTAATTTTAAATTAATTTATTCAACTTAATTGTTTAGAATTTGGGAAAAATGATTCCATATTTGGAATGAGAGGTTCAAATTGTGTAAATAAGTAACTTTTATTTTTAGTAATTATGAATATTTACTTCAAGAAATATTTTATTTACCTTAGTAAAATGGGTAAATCTTGTAAATAAGGGTAAAAAAGTAATATCATAATAATATTAAGCTACCATAACATCTGTTCTATTCCTATTGGTTGATATATATCCTACCCTGGTAATCCTTGGGTAGATTTTGGGATCCCATGGAGCCACTTTAGAGTGATAATGACACTTTATATTAATTATTTTAAGGTAAAGACAAAAATGACATAACCATATATATTTTAGTAAAATAATTTTTACATCAGCTTATATAGGATATATTTTCAACAATAAATATTAATTTTAAAGGTAAAATTATATCATACATCATGGTAGTTTTTTTTATAAATTTTAGAATCAAATAAATATAATATTTATGACACATAATGATGTGGTGTTTACATCATTTATAAATGATTTAAATAAATAAGTTTATAAAAATTAAAACAAAATACAAAATCTATGAGATTCTTATTGGATGATTTTATTTCATACATGAGTCATCTTATCTTCTACTTTAATGAGTATTGGACTTTTATAAACCGAAAATCATTATATAATAAAATAATATTTTAAAAGTTTCCTAAAAGAGTCCTTTCTCCCCCCTTATAAAAAGACATCACTTCTAATACATCTATCACACCTCTAAATCCCCATGGATCACCAAAAAACATCCCAAATAAGATCCTTGCATCCATATATTACTCTTAGAAGACATAACTTGGGAAAAAGGCACTTCATGTAAGCCTTTTGATTCAATCCAAATGGAGTTAGCCGATTTAATGATAACATCTCCTCTTAAATTATTTTCTTTTATTTTACTTCTCCAACCCCATAAATATATTTATTACTTTATTTGATAACAACACCATTATACTAAATATACTATGTTTTTGTAATGAGAAGTATTTTAACTACACTTACACACACCTCCATCTAATGGGTATAGATCATAATATTTCTGTGGACGGTGAACTACTGCCTCACAAAACGATGAATGTTCAAATATTATACTACCACCTCTTATGTTTTCCATTATGATGACAATATAATTATATATGATATATATGATATTTATTTTATCTATAAACTTCTGTTATTCTCATTTATATCATACCCTTATTCTTCTCATGTTGTATATATATGATAATTTCATTTGAAGAAGTGCGGACTACCGCCCCCTCAAAGTGATATGACTCATTCATACCATACATGGGACAAATAAATGATGGTGTTAATCAACTTACATAACATATATAAAATATTATATTATACAGTAATAATAAAATACTTATGTATCATTTGGTTTAATTTCCTATTAAAATAAAAAATTGGAAGTAGCGTTTGTACGTACGTACTGATTACTGTCTCCACAAATGCTATGAGATTAATTACCCATTGTAACCATTGAAGAATAATTTACATTTGACTATTAAACATAACAATTAATAACATAATATTTTTCTGGATATGAATCAAATAAATCCAATCCATAATAAAAAATACATACATAAAAAAACATATAAATGAAAACGAATCAATTGACACACGAAACAATGATACTTCTAAAATATTATGAAGAAATAAATATTAGAAGATAATATATGATATAATATTAATGTAAGAAGTTATTTTATAATTTAATAACAATGATTTAACTATTATAAAAGAGGTTAACATACCCTAGTCCAAGGAAAAGTACAAAGTAATGGGTTTTCATCTCACTTACTATTCTCATGACATTCCTGATATATAGTAACTATTTCCTTTTGTGTGGTGTATTTACTACCCATGATTGTATTATTTGTGTAATATAATTTAATTTATGTGTATTTACATCTTCATTGTATAACCCTTATTCAATGTGGCATATTTTTTATAACTTACCAAATCGGTAAGGGTTAGTTTTACAATCTCTTTATTATCCAAGTTTGTTTTTATGAAAGTATCTATGGGGAAATATTAATTATCCATATCCATGTAAAATAAATGTGTTTTAAAAGGGATTAATTTTAAGGTAATTTTTAATTAAACCTCATTTTTAATGTTTAAAATATTTATTCTTCTAAACCATTCTCATTAATATCCATGTTTTCAAAATGGTTATAAGGATTTATTTATATGGACATGGATGTTTTACAATATTAATTCCCTTCACAAGTTCCAAAGTTCCATGGGAATCGTTGCTTCCAAAATTTATTTTAAATAACATCATATATATGACTTTTAAATGATTTCAGGAAAACATGATATTTCTCTCAATTTTTTTTACAAATTATTTTCAACTATGTCAAAATCCTTTACGGGATATTATCCTTAATCCTGGTTGATTTATTATGATACAAGTATTCCATATTGTATTGAAGGGTTTGTGATATGTTTGATTGTGGATGTGTTTTTTTCATACAATTCATGGTTTTTGGATAATGTATTGACATTTTTTATGCTAGTTTTAATATGAATGTTTATGTTCTGTTTAAATCTTTTTATATGTGAATTCATTGGACTTAGTTAGTGGTGGGTGGATCCCTCTATTGCTCCTCGATGCATCGGTAGGTCTAATGAGACAAATAGATGTGGAATTGGTTGAGGCCTTTACCTATTTGATATATGGTTTTGGCTAAGGCCAAAATCATTTTTAGACGTCTTGGATGAGGCCTTGAAAAGTTGTTTCAGAATTTCACGCATTATAAAACCCCTCATTATGAAAATAAAATTGATGTTTCATGTGGTAATTCAACTAGTAGAATACCCATTTCTACGTTTTATAATGGAATTATTTACTAAGATTATATTCCATTCATAAAGCTTCCATGTTTATTATTTGTTAAGGCATGTGTTTTTAAATATTTATCACGTCTAATATTTATGTTATCTTCCATTATATTGATTACTCTTATTTAGTGTTTGAGATCACCCTTTTCTTATGTTCCATTTTCCCAGGATATGAAGATGTTAGTTGTTGGTGACTTATAGTCATATCTTGGAGGCCTAGATGTTTCTAATGAAACAAATTAGTGTAGTATTTCTTTTCAAGATATAATGTTGAACTTATGTATTTATCTTGTTTCTAAAAATACTAAAATGATCGGTCCTTTGGGACTTGATTCCTTGTAATCATGCCAATGTATTAAAATAATGCACCGGCTCTGGGAAACTGGGGTCGGGGCATTACAGTTGGTATCAGAGGATGTTTAGTAAAAACCTCAGAAACTAGATTTAGATAAAATATTATTCGGAAACCGTACCGTACGATAGACATTGGGGATTAGTATAGTAGAAGATCCAAAAAAATTTGTAATGTAAATATTATCGGGTTTTTTAAAGCAATACATCTTTATCTGGATACGAGCAGGTAGTGGCAGCTCTGGCACAGATGTACCTAAGAGTGAAAGCTCTAACAAAATGTTTCGGGCTTGGCCCGGGGTATCCTGGTATATGACAATGGGGATTACTGCACTCTTGGTTATGACACTCCCATGGGATATGCTTAGGATAATTCACATTTTCATTACAAACCAATTTGAAGGATATTAATATAAGGTGAGAATAAATAACATTGGTTAATCCTAAGTTGTTTTAGATTGAAAATAAGGTGTTATGATATTCTCTAAATTATTTTATGACTCACACCATGGTTTCTTGTATTATAAAATGGCTAGATTCCAAGGAAGTCATAGTAAAATTGAAAATGATGTACAAGGTGGGAATGGTGGTGGAAATGAGCAATGAAATGTAATATTGATAGGTGTAAAACATATCGTTTTTATTCCAAATCAGTTTTCCAAAAATATGATCAACAAAATATATATTAACCAACTCCCAGACTCAACCAAGAAGAGAAAAGAGGTGAATTATAAGAGCTCAAACAGTGGAGACTATGGAGAAAAGAAAGATTAATTTCCATCATGCAAGAAATGTGCATGGAGAAACCCAAAAAAGTGTCCCAATGGAACAAAGAAATTCTTTATGTGTGGGAAAGGAGGACATAATGTAATGAATTTCCAGGGGAAAAAAGTGTACTATGGAAGAAAATAAAAATGATCCCAAGAATCCAATTAAAGTAATTTGTCGTAAATGTTGGGGACCTGGGCATTACCAAAGTGAATTCCCTATTATATATGATAACATCTTGTTCAAGGAAAAACCTATGCTGAAAAAAAATGGATGGAGAAATGTTTAAAATTATTAGTTCTCTTTGTTGATGGGATTACTTTGGAAGACTTTTCTCTAATATGTGTAACCCTACAGTTTGTTATGTGAAAATGATATTTTAGGATGAATTATATTTTTTATTGTTGATATAGTTTGAAATATCCATTTGGATTTATATAATCCTTGAATTTTAGGAAATTAAAAGTTATTAAATTTTGGGATGAAAATGCGAGGTATGAGATAACATTTTTTGTGAAATTATGTTTTGATTATTTTAAACAATTTACCTCATTTTTGGAATGTAATAAAATATAGTTTTTGAAAAAGTAAAACACTCAGACCGTGTGACAACCCCTCGCGTCAGACAAAGCTGTGGGAATCAAACCCACAACTAGAGTACGATTAGGATTTATCACCTATCACTGGACTATGTAAAGTCCCAGGTTAGGGTGACTATTGTTTTAGTTAAATAATTATATTGATCAATAATAAGTTTATTTGGGATCCTATGTCTTATGAAATCGATATCCTTAGTACAGAATAATGATTTGGTTATTAAGTGATAAATTTTATTTTTGAAGACGTTCGCTCTATTGGGAACAATATATGCCTAAGGAAAATAGAATACTATGAGATTTTATTGGAGGAGTAATGGTGGATTTTTATCTAATTTTTTTATTGTGGATTTCTAGCAATTTGGTTTATTTATGGAAATGATTAACCTATCATAGAGAATATGTGATTAGGTTAATTACTTTTTAGTATGTGACTTTAAGAGTAGTCGATGTCATTTGGAGATACAATCTAACTTCGAAGACTATGTAATCAAATTATTCTAAGATTTGGGTTTCAGTATTGGTTTAGATTGTATTGATGTATTTTAAGGACAATTGTTTATTGAATGGTATTTATTGAACTTCGGACGTTGTTGGTTTAATTTTAGAAATTAAGATTAAAATTTATTTCTCTAATGGATTATCATTTTTGGGGATCATAAGATCTTTTACTAATCATTTTGGGTTTGGTTAATCTTTAAAGACAAGGTAAATATATAGTTTATCCTTTTTGGATCATGTGATTCTCTAGAAGTTGATTCTATCACTTTAGGTGTGACCAAGTCATCTTAAATACCCATCGTTTGAAAAAAAAGATGACTTTGTGGTAGAAATTTATTAAAGGATGAATCTATACTTAAAAAGTAAGTATATCTCTTTATTTTCATATCCAGTCTCATAAATAATTTCCCCAACTCTATGAAATGGAACTTAAAAAAAGGTTTTCCGTTTACTTTTCATACTGGGAAACTAATGACTGTTTATCCCATCACAAGTTTGTGGGTTTCTTGTTGTTAACTTTTTCCTGATATTGTTTTCTATCACCCTCCATCAGAACCTGACACTAAGTTTATCTTCTCTATCAATGTTTTCCAACAAGGAATCATAGTATAGGTTATCTTGGGTGACCTTAGTACTTCTCTTTCATTCTTTTAAAGTGATATTTTTATTGACTCCTTTTCTAATATGGTACTTTCAATGATGTTCCCAAGCCCAATTTTAAAAATATTCGGGATGGAATTTAAATTATAGGGGAAGAATGCAACACCCCATGATTTCAGAGTAAGTTATTTTATTTAATTCAATTCAATAGATTGTGCTACCTGCAACACCGAGTTTGAGCGCACAACGACTTACCAAACTAGATATTCAAAAAGCGGTTATGAATAGTAATAACTGAATTTTGAATTTTATATACTACATATAATTTTAGAATCCATATTATGTGTTTTTTAGACATAATATAAGAACATATTCAATTTTACAAATAAAAAATTAATTTTCAAAAAATTCAAATTTACCACCTTTTAATGGTGAACCCTTTTTACATACAATATTTTACACTTTTTTATATTAAATTTGAAAAAATAAACTTCTTATTTAGAATCAGGACATACAAATTTATTTAGGATAATGTTTTTGTATTTTCAGATAACTTTTATATTTTGATGAATAGTGAAGAATACTAAATTTTACTTGAAACTAGCTTTTTAATTAAAATAATTTATAGTGTTAAATTATACATTTGAATAGATTTTAAGTATAATTAGATTATATTTTTACCATTTACTCTAATTTTGGTCATTGGATGTAATTTCACATTGAAATTGAACACAAACAACTGCCAATATTTTGATAGTTTTTATTTCTTAAAAACACGCTCTCTGTTTTGACAATGGGAATTAATTTTTAATTAATTTCTGCCACTTATGTGTTTTGAATTTAGAAAAATGGATTCAATATTTGGAATCTATAGGTAAAAATTTTGTAAATACATAACTTTTATTTTTAGACCTTATGAATATTTACTTCAGTAAATATTTTATTTACTAATTTGATATATGGTTTTGGCTAATGCAGTATTCATTTTTAGACGTCTTGGTCGAGGCCTTGAATAAATATTTCAGAACTTCTAGAATTATAAATTCCCTCATTATGAAAATAATATTTATGGTTCATGTGGTCATTTGACTAGTAGAATACCCATTACTATGTTTTATTATAGATTTATTTACTCAGCTCATATTCCTTCCATAAAGTGTTCATGTTTATTATTTGTAAAGGCATGCATTTTTAATTATTCATCATGCCTAATTTTTATGTTTTCTTACACTGTATTGATTACTCTTACTTATCATTTGAGGCAACCCTTTTCTTATAATTCATTTTCCCAGGATATGAAAAAGTTAGTTATGAGTGACTTGTAGGCATATCTTGGAGGCTTGGATGTTTCTAATGGAATAAATTAGTGTTGTGTTTATTTCATGTTTTATTGTTGAACTTATGTATGTATCTTGTTTCCATGAATACTAAACTGGTCGGTCCTTTGGGACATGAATCCTTGTAATCATGAAAATATATTTAAATAATGCACTGGCTCTGGGTAACTGGAGTCGGGGTATTATAGTTGGTATCAGAGGAAGATTAGTACAAACCTTGGAAACTATATTTAGATAAACTTTTATTAGGAAACACTACCCTAAGATATAAATTTAGGATTAGTATAGAAGAACATCTAAAAAATTGGTAATGTTAATATTATGTGAGTTCTCCAAGTAATGAATCTATGTATGGATACGAGCAGGTAGATGCGGCTCTGGAATAGATGTACCTAGGAGTAAAAACTTAGACAAGGATTTTCAGCCTTGACTGGGGGTATCCTGGTACATGACAATGGGCCTTGCTGAACACTTGGTTATGAAACTCTCAGGGGATATGCTTAGGATAATTCACATTTTTATTACAAACTGATTTGAATTATTTTAATATAAGATGAGAATAAAAAACCTTTGTTGATACTAATGTGTTTTAGATTGAAAATAAGGTGTTATGATATTATATAAATTATTTTTTGACTCATAGTATGCTTTCTTGTATTAGTCAATGGATGGAGTCCAAGGAATTCATAGTAACATTGAATAAGATTTACAAGGTCGGAACAGTGGTGGAAATGAGAAATGAAATAGAATGTTGATAGGTTTAAAAGATATTGTGTTCATGACAAATCAGTTTTCTAAAAATATGATCAACAACATATATATTAACACCTCCCAAAATCAACCAAGAAGAGAAAGTTGGTGAATGATAAGAGATCTAGTAGTGAAGACCATGGAGAAAAGGAAGCTCAATTTCCATCATGCAGGAAATGTGGAAGGAGACACCTAGGAAAGTGTCTCAATGGAATAAAGAAATGCTTTATGTGTGGGGAAAAGGACATAAAGAAAAGAATAGCCGAAGAAAAATGAAGAGTACTGTGGAAGAAAATAATAATGATCCTAAGAATCCATTTATAGTAATTTTCTGTAAATGTAGGTGACCTAGGCATTACCTAAGTGAATTACCTATTCTATAGGATAACCTCTTGTTCATGGAAGAACCTATATGGAAATAAATGGATGGAGAAATGTTTAAAATTATTAGTACTCTTTGTTGATTGGATTAATTTGGAAGAATTTTCTCTTATATGTGTAACGCTGCAGTTTTTTATGTGAAAATGCTATTTTAAGAAGACTTATTGTTTCTATTGTTGATATAGTCATAAATAACTATTTGGGTTTATATGATCCTTGAATTTGAGGAAATTTCAAGTTATTAAATTTTGGGATGAAAATGAAATGTGTGAGATAAATTTTTTTGTGAAAGTATATTATGGTTATTTTGAAGAATTTATCTCATTTTTAGAATGTAATAAAATATATTCTTTGAAAAAGGACAACACGTAGATTGTGTGATAACCCATCGCGTTGAACAAAGCTGCGGGAATCGAACCCACAACCAGAGTGCGATTGAGATTTATGGCCTACCACTGGACTACGTGATGTCCCTAGTTTGTGTGAATATTTTTTTAATTTAATGATTTTATATATCAATAATAATTTGATTTGGGATCTTAGGTCTTATCAAATGGATATCCATAGTATAGGAAAATGATTTGGGATTAAGTGATAAATGTTATTTTAGAAGACACTCGCTCTGTTGGGAACAATATATGCCTAAGAAAAATAGAATAATATGGGATTTCATTTGAGGAGTAATGGTGTATTTTTATATATGTTTTTATTATGGATTTATAGTGATTTGGGTTATTTATGGAAATTATTAACCTATCATAGAGAATATGTGATTTGGTTAATTACTTTTAAGTATGTGACTTTAAGAGTAGTCGATGTCATTTTGAGATACAATTTAACGTGGAAGACAACATAATCAAATTATTCTAAGCTTTGGGTTTCAATATTAGTTTAGATTATATTGAAGTATTCTAAAGACAATTTTTTCCTAAATGGAATTTATTGAACTTTGTGTATTGCTGGTTTAATTTTAGAAATTAAGATTAGTATTTATTTCTCTAAAAGATTTTCCTTTTTGGGGATCATCTGATCCTGTACTAACCATTTTGGTGTTGGTTAATCTCTAATGACATGGTAAATATATAGTTTATCGTTATTGGATCATGTGATTCTCTAGAAGTTGATTCTAGTGCTTCAGTTGTGACCAAGTCAACTTAAATACTCATCGGTTGAAAAAAGATGAGTTAGTAGTAGAAATTAATTAAAGGATGAAACTATTCTTAAAAAGTAAGTATATCTCTTTATTTTCTTAGTCAATCTCATAAATAAATTCCTAAACTTTATGAAATGGAACTTAAAACAGAAAAAACATTGTCCGTTTACATTTACTACTGGGAAACAAATGACCGTTTATCCCATTAGAATTGTGTGATTTTTGTGTTGTTAAATTTCTCTTCATCATGTTTTCTATCATTCTCCAACATAACCTGACACTTATTTTATCTTATATATCCATGTTTTCCTACATGGAATCCTAATATGGGTTATCTTGGGTGACCTTTGTACTTCTCTTTCATTCTTTTTAATTGATAGTTTTATTGACTCTTTTTCTGATGTGGGACATTCAATGAAGTTCCCAAGACTAATTTTAAAAATTGTAAGGACACAATTTCCAAAAGGGGGGAAAAATTTAACACCAAAATATTTCATAGTAAGATGTTTTCTTTAAAGTAATTCAAGATCTTGTGCTACACAAAACACCGATTTTGAGCACACCACGACATACCAAAGTTGCCATTAAAAAATCAGTTATGAATAATATTAATTGATTTTTGAATTTTATATACTCCATATAATTTTAGAATCCATATGATGAGTATTTTAGACATAATATAAGAACAAATTCAATTTTCCAGATAAGAGCACTATTTTTCAAAAAAATGAAAATTTACCACCTTTTAATGGAGAACCCTTTTTAAATACAATATTTGACACTTTTTTTATATTCAATTTGACAAATTAAAATTATTCTTTAGAATAAGGACATAACAATTTAGTTTGGATAAAATTTTTGTTGTTTTTCTGATAACTTTCATATTTTGATGAATAGTGAAAAATACTAAATTTTAATTGAAAACATATTTTTTAATTAAAATAATTTATAGTGTTAAATTATACATTTGAATGGTTTTGATGTATAATTTGATTATATTATTACCATTTAATGTAATTTTGGTCATTGGAAGTAATTTCACTTTAAAATTAGACACAAACAAGTGTCAATCTTTTAATAGTTGTTACTCTGAATGCCCCGAAGGACTTATTTGTTATTTTATTATGGGTAATCCACCTTTTAAGGGTTTAAGGGGAACCCATACATGACCCGTAGGCCCAGGGAAAAATGCCCGACAAACTCGTAATACATGACCCGAAGGCCCATAGGAATACCATTCCTAATACATGACACGTAGGCCCAGCCCACTTGAACTGCCCCTCCCCATCTTTCTCCATCATTGATCACCTATCTCCCCACCTTGCATTGCTTATCATCTAGCATTACCCCGTACAAAGCTGCACGGTGCCTGGTCCCGATGGTGGCTGCCATACCCTCTCATTCTTCAATCTGGTTAGCTCTGCATCTGGTGTCTGCTACTCGTGTTTCTATGATCCTCTTTTGGGGCCTGTTCTATGTGAAATAGGCTACACCATGGTCTACGTGACCCGAACGCCCTGAGTCCCGATGTCCTTTGATGACCCAAAGGCCCTGGAGACCCGTAGGCACAAACCGGTGGCCCGAAAGCCCAAATCGAGTGAATAGTTCCGTCTGCTACAGTACCGAACAGTAACTGCTACAGTAACTGCTACAATGATGCTACAGTGCTGCTACAGTATTGATACAGTACCTGGAAATTCTCCTCGACCGGTTTCTGAACCCGGGTCTCTTGGATGCCAAGCAGGAGCCCTTACCACTCGGGTACGGGCTCGTTGGCTTTTAATAGTTATTATTTCTTAAAAACACGCTCTTTATTTTGACAATGAGAATTAATTTTAAACTAATGTATGCCACTTATGTGTTTTGAATTTAGAAAAATGGATTCGATATTTGGAATCAAGAGGTCCAAATTGTGTAAATATATAACTTTTATTTTTAGAATTTATGATTATTTACATCAGTAAATACATTTTTTACCTTGGTTAGAAGGGTAAATTCGGTAAATAATGGTAATAAAATAACATAATAATAATAATAAATTACTCTAACATGTCTTATATTCCTATTTGTTGATACATATCCGACCATGGTCATCATTGGGTCAATTTTGGGACCACATGAAGCTACTTGATAGTGATAATGACACTTTATATTAATTAGTTTAAGGTAATGACAAAAATGACAAAACCATATATCTTTTAGTAAAAATATTTTTACATTGGGTTATATAAGTTATCCTTTCCACTATAAATATTCTTTTGAAGTCTAAAAATGTTTACTATATAATTTTATTTTTTTTATAATTTTTAGACATCAAATAAATAAAATTAATTATGACAATAATGACGCAGTGTTTACCTCATTAATAAATTATTTAAATAAATAAGATTACCAAAATTAAAAATATATAAAAAACTAGTAAAATACTTATTTTATGATTTTATTTATAACACGAGTCTTCTTATCTTCTATTTTAATGAGTTTTGGGCTTTTAGAAACCGAAAATTAATATATAATAAAATAATATTTTCAAATTTTTCTAAAGATCCCCTCCTCCTCCTTATAAATAGCCCTCACTTCTAACCCATGCCTCACACCTATCAAGACCCTTGGTTAATCAAATATCTACCCAAGTAATGTCATTGAATCCATATTTTATTCTTAGAAGCCTTACCTTGGGGAGAAGGAACTTCAAGTAAGCCTTTTGATTCAAACCAAAGAGAGTTACCCGATTTAAAGGTAACATCTCCTCTTAAGTTATTTTCTTTTATTTTACTTCTCAAACCCCCTAAAATATATTAATTCCTTAATTTTATAACAACAACATTATTATAAATATACTAGGTTGTTGTTATGAGAAGTATTTGACCTACACTTACACACACCTCTATCTAATGGGTATAGGACATCATGTTTTTGTGGATGACGAACTACTGCCTCACGAATCGATGAATGTTCAAATATTCTACTACTACCTCTTATGGTGTCCATTATGATGGAAATATAACTATATATGATATATATGATATAAAATTTATCTATAAGCTACTGTAATTCCCTTTTATATCATACCCATATTCTTTTCTTGTTGTATATATATGATAATTTCATTTGAGGAAGTGCGGACTACCGACCCCTCAAAGTGATATGAGTCGTTCATACCATACATGGAACATATAAATGATGGGGTTAATAAAATTATGTAACATATATAAAATATTATATTATACCGGCATAATAAAATACCTTTGTATCATTTGGTTTTCTTTATCTTTAAAATAAAAAAAATGGAAGTAGTGTTTGTGCGTACGTACAGATTACTGTCTCCATGAATGCGATGAGAATCATTCCCCATCGTAACCATTCAAGAATAATTTTCATTTGATTATTAAAAATAATATTTAATAACATAATATCTTTCTGTAGTTGGGGTTTGTCTTAGTGGTAAGCACCCCTTAAATCTACATGAAAAATGGGGGTTCAAAACCCATTGGGCGCAGGCTACTGTAGCAGTACTGTAGCGTACTGTAGCAGCGGCGACACTGTAGCAACGGCGGGCACTGTAGCGGTGGCAGAGCACTGTAGCAACGGCGGGCACTGTAGCGGTGGCAGAGCACTGTAGCGGCGGCGGGTACTGTGCAGTACTGTAGCAACCCGGGTACTGTAGCAGTACTATTCACAGAATGGTCTTTGGGCCAAAAAAATGGGCCTACGGGTCATGTAATGGGCTAAATGCCCACTGGGCCTTCGGGCTATGTAATGGTTCTCCCTCTACCCAGTTAAAGAGATCTTTGCTTTGCTTTAATAATAAAAATGAGGCTTCGGCCCCAACCTTAAAAAAACATAATATCTTTCTGTATATGAATCAAATACATCCTATTCATAAAAAAATGAATTATGTAATAAAACATATAAATGAAAAGGAATCAATTAACACTCGAAACAATGATAGTACTAAAATATTATTAAAAAAGAAATATTATAAGATCATATATGATATCATATTTATGTATGTTGTTCTTTTATAATTTAATAAAAAATATTTTACTATTATACAGGAGGTTAAAAAACCCTCGACCAAGGAAAAGTATAAGGTAATGGGTTTCCATCTCACTTTTTATTCTCATGAGATTTGTGCTATATTTCCACTATTTCCTTTTGTGTCGTGTATGTACTGCACATGATTGTATTCTTTTTATAATTGAATTTAATTAATGGGTATTTACATCTTCATTGTATGACCCTTCTTTCATGTGGTGTATGATTCATAAGTTACTAAATCTGTAAGGGTTAATTTTACAATCTCATTATTATCTGAAGTTGTTTTTACATAAGTATCAACTAGGACATATGTATTATCCATGACCATGTATCATAAAAGTGTTTTCAAATGGATTCATTTTAATGGACTTTTTACTAAAACATCATTTTAATTTTTTTAAAGATTTATTTTTCTAAACCTTTCTCATTAATTTCCTTATTTTCAAAATGGTTATAAGTATTTGTTTATATGAACATGAATGTTTTAAAATGTTAATTCCGTTAAAAAGTTTCAAAGTGGTATGGGACACTTTGATCCCAAACTACATTTGAAATAACACACTCAATATTACTTTTAAATGATTTAATGAAAAAGGGATATTTCTCTCAATTATTTTTACTAATCATTTTCATCTATGTCAACATCCTTTACAAGATATTATTCTTGATCGAGGTTGATTTATTATAATACAAATATTCCATATTGTATGTATGGTTTTGGGATATGTTTCTCTGTGGATTTGTTATTTTCATACTATTCATTGTTTATGGAATAAGTATTGAAATTTTGTTTGGTAGTTTTAATATAAATATTTATTTTATATTTAAACCTTTTCATATTAGGAATGCATTGGACATAGTAAGTGACGGGTGGAGCCCGCTGTAGCTCCTCGATGCATCAGTAGGTCTCATGAGACTAATAGATGTGGAATTGGCCGAGGCCTTTTCTAATTTGATATATGGTTTTGGCTGAGGTATATATCATTTTTAGACATCTTCGCTGAGGCCTTGAAAAGATGTTTCAGAATATCCGGTATTATACATTCCCCCATTATAAAAATAATATTGATTGTTCACGTGGTTATTCATCTAGTAGAATACCCATGACTCTTTTTTATTATGGAATTATTTAACTGGATCATATTTTTTCCATAATGTGTTCATGTTTTGTATTTGTAAAGGCACATGTTTTTAATTATTCATAATGCTTAATGTTTAGGTTATCTTCTGTTGTATTTCTTACTCTTACTTAGCATTTGGTCTCACCCCTTTCTTATGGTTCATTTTTCCAGGATATGATGAAGTTAGTTATGAGTGACTTATAGGATTATCTAGGAGGCTTGGATGTTTCTAATGGAATAAATTAGTGTAGTATTTATTTTCAAGTTTCAATGTTAATCTTATGTATGTATCTTGTTTCCAAGTATACTAAACTGATCGTTCCTTTAGGACTTGATTCCTTGTAATCATGAAAATGTATTAAAATAATGTACCGGCTCTGGGTAACTGGGGTTGGGGTGTTACAATTTTATCATAATATTTTTATCTTATTATGTGTAATCATTGATAAAACTCTATTTTTTCCTTCTTTAATGTTAAAAACGTGGGTATGCCATTTTATTTTAAAACATTACAAGTGTGCCACTCACCTCACATATAAAAGGCCACCCCCGCTCCTCTCCTCTTCACACCTTAAAACCCATTTTTCTAGGGAAATTCCTATTCAAATTAATTCTATAATTACATAATTAATCTTATAACCATTATTTTTTTAATTAATCCAACATGTGAAGCCTTTTTGGTTAAACCAAAAGAAGTTACCTGAAAAAGAGGTAATGTTCTTCAAAGATCATTTATATTTTATTTATTCATCCACACGCTTAAATTCATATTAAAACCTGATTATATAATAACAAAAATATGTTACATATACATAGACGTTATTATTTTAACATAATAACATAAATCTTTATTATTTTCTGTAAAACGGGTTACTAGAAAATTATTCATCTGTATGGCTGACTACTAGATTACGAACCGAAGTCATTCATTATCCAATACCACCTCCCACGTTTGGGTATGATGATGTATAAAAAGTATATGTATTAATTTCATAACATAATTTTACCTATTAAGTCATTATATCATATATACCATCTTAATTTTCATTCCATAGGGGACACAATAATGTTGATCTCTTATATGGAGGACTACTGCCTCACGAAGCAGTGTGACTCATTTTTCAAGAACACAATACATGGAAGATAATAAAGGTAAATATAATTAGTATATCTAGAATAAATGACAGAATTAGGATATTCATGACATATTTATCTTTATGGAAATAAAATATATCATTTTATTTCTTCCATTTTCACTCAAGGTAAAATTATAATATCGTTCATGATCATGTGCAATATCACCATCACCGAGTGATGGGAATCACCTTTCATCACCACTCCACATGATGATATATATAATTATATTTCATTAAATATTAATCTATATTTTAAATTATTTTAATTTTATAATGAAAATATACTACTTACTTGTTTTCTATAATTGATGATGAAAATTAGAACTATCACTCATGTGTATGTACGGTTTGTCATCTCCATGATTGTAATATACTTAATTTCCCAAATATATACTTTAATATTTGTATTAAAAGTATATTTTACTTATAAATATGGTAATAATTTAATTATTATTTTTATTTATTTTTTAAATAATGACATATTTGACCATATCCAATACACCGAAGCCCTTTTGAAATAATGAACAAAACATCCTCAAAATGCCCAGCATAAACATAATTAATTAATTATTTGAATATATCATTATAAATAATTAAAATTAATAATTTCATTATATGTTATTAAACCTAGAAATGGTTCTTAATAAATATAATAATTAATTTAATACTATTATATAATATCTAAAGGACATACAAGGAAATTCTTGATTCTAGGTAAGGGTTTTCTCATCTCACAATTGTTTAAGTGATACATATGCCATATTCACCACTTATTTTTATAATATGGGTCAAATATCACCCCTTTTACATATATTACCTTTTATACTTTATTAATCATGTTATTTTATATTTCAATTTTAATTATTTCCTTCAAGTAGATTTAGATTAAAAGTTCCCAATTGGTAAAAAACATCATAAATCAATTTCGTTTCATTGGTTTATATTACTTATTCACTATATTTTATATAATAAAATTATGCATGTAATGAATTCTGATTATATTATTTTATATTTCCAATAATTGTATTTAAATTTACATTTTATACACATAATATATGGTTAATATTATGTTATATTACTTATTCACTATATTTGAGGCATATTTTCATGTTATACACCTATATTCTATGATGTGGAGTATATATGTAACCGTTTAAATGTAATTTAATGAATTTATAAATTTTATTGATATTTAAGGTTTTTTTATTTAATTTTTTTATAAGTATTATACTTCTAATGTTTCTAAATTGTTATTGGAATTTCTTTTAAAAATACCCTTTTAAAGATCCATTTTCAACTCTATTCAAAAGAAATGTATTTTTTTAACAAATAAGAAATGACCAAAATTTACTACCATCATTATGAATCAATGGTTTTATGTTTAATTTATAATTTTTGAAGATTATTTTCAAATAGAATGGTTTCATTTTTAGGTACACATTTTCAAGATTCTAAAAAGTGATTTTCAAAATAAAATATTTTTTAAAAAATTCAACATCATTTCTCTCTTTTTTTAAATATACTTTTTCAGAAATATTTTTCTATTATTTCTTAAATTCATTTTTACCCATAATTTTAATTTTTTTTTAAAATAAAAATCTTTTAATCCATTTACAAACAATTCCCATTTTAATTTAATCAAAAATTTAAAGGGAATATTTGTTTTAATATGTATAAGATAAAGAGATTTTCCCTCTATCATGACCATTATTTTATTTAAATATTCATTTATATGTATCCAAAGTTATTTTCAATGAATTGTTTTTTTAAAATTAATAATTTTTGGGTTTTTAAAATTTACATTCAATGTGAAAATATTATTTTTCTTGAGAATATAATTAATGATATTTAATGGAATTTAAATTAATAAACATCAATAACCCTTATTATTACTTATCCTATACTGTGGATATTTTTTATTGATACCATCCACATTATTTTTCACAATGGATTAGTATTTTTTAAATATATTGACATGGAACTAGTTTCTTTTCCATGGGTTAATCTCGTATCAATGATATTATTATGGAACCCATTTATTTTACACGAGTTAATCATGTTTAAAATATATTTTTATGAAATCTACTATTATTTTACTTGGATTAATCATGTTCTAAAAAGAATAAAGTTTGAATCTATTAATTTATGATTAAATGAAATCTCAATGTACATTATTCATTCTATGGTTCTTAGACATTATACGGAATGGGTGTTCCCAGATATCGTTGGGTGAGAATATTATACCTTATATGATGGGTGTACTGAGATAGAATATGTTGATCCTGATATATCTTATATTATGGGTGCTCTTAGAAAATTCTCTAATTCATTGGGTAATGATTATGTTCTCAAAATAATCATATTTCAAGTCAGTCGTATGGTTATTCTAATTTTAGGGGTTATTTATGGGTTCTATACCGATTATGTTATAAGATACCAATATGTTTTATAAATTATTCCATGGTTCTATAATTATTCCTTTGATAAATATTTATATTACATGGATCATGATTGTTGATTCCTTTGACTCTTTCCATTATTCAAACATTATTCCATATATCATGATTGGTGATTCAGGTATTAGTGGGTATAATTTTTTTTAAAACTATCTCATGCACTCTAATTATGTGATCATTCCCCTATATACTTTTTTTTTATCATTTATGATATTAAAATTTTTAATGTTAATGATTACCCTTAATATGAATTTGAATTCACCCTTATTTTGTTTTAATATCCCTAGGTTTTAAAGAATAATGTTGAATGAATTATATCTATAAGGGTTTCATATGGATGAACATGATGTATTAATGTGAAATAATAAAAGATTGGTTAAGTGGGATAAATAATATTTTAAATACATGGGTATTTTTAAGGTAATATTTTTGTCCAAATTCTCGAAATCTCTGACCCTAAAATATCCTTGAGAATGTAAGTGATCAAAATTTTTCTTTTGATGATTAAATGATAGGATAGAAAAAATTGGTTCACCTTCATCGGTTTAAAACCCAAAAATACAATTTTTATGTTTCTATCACTAGATTCTAGAATTCAGGATCTGGTTCATTATATTACATACCTTCAAGACATGGCCATGTATGAATCCTTGAAGGTTCTGTATTTCAGAAATGGTATACTACCATATATTTTGTTAGCGTTGTATTTTCTATTACCTAGCACATTAGAAGGTGTGGTAAAGGAAGATGTGATAATTGAATCCTGTTTGGTATCAATTATATAGGATATTAATATTTAACATGTTCTTTGAAGCGGTATAGGAATCTTTCTTAAATTGGAGTTGAAGCAAGGAAATTCCTAATTGTCTGCAGTGACATCAAGAGAGCATAGATTTTCCTCAAGCTAGATTCCTCTAGAAGCATGCCATGTTTGTACCATCATTATGGGAAGGTATGGAATAAGAATTATTCATCCATAAAACTTATAATTTATTTCTCACACACAAACACACACACACACACACACACACACATATATATATATATATCTGTGTGTGTGTTTTTGTATTTGGGTTAACTTCAAATATTTTTTCGAGTAGTTTCTGATAATATGAGAATATCTAGGTCCAATTCATCAGCAGATATCCAAGTCCAACCCCCTAAAACTGATGTCATTAAAGTATCTATTTTATATTTTCCATATATTATATGATTTATTATTGGATTTTCCTAAACATGTGTTGTATACTATTTTATTCATGAGGTACAATGACATAGATGATGATTCTTATAGATTTATGAGAATCATTTATTTAATAGAAATTATCTATGGTTATTCTAAATTTTTATTAATATTTTATGTTAGTTTTTTATTTTCCACCACTATTCCTTGTTTTTTTTGGAGATTTAATATGTCTCTATGATCCTTTATGGTGTGTTTTATATCATAATTTTAAATATTGTGGGGATAAACCATATAATAATATCTTGACTAGCCCTATGAGAACTTCTCCTTATTTTTTGTTTTGTTTTGCGGTTTCATGATATTTAGTTGATCTATTTTCTCTACATGACCTAATATTACTTTTTCTAATTAAATAATATTTTCAATATGAATTGTGTTATGGATGTACCTATTTATATTGAGCAGTTCATATTAGTCCCTATTTATATATTTATCCCTATCTTGGGTTATGTCTTCCTTTTAGATTCTCTGTAAGGATAAAAACATTTCACCTTTATGAGAAATTGTTTCATTTATTATATATTTGTGGTATGGTCACCATTTATTTTATAAACTGGGTACATATGGTATACTAAATTTTCTCTTCATGAATGTTTGGGTTATTTGAGGACAATGTTTTGGCCTTGAAGTTTATGATCTTTCGTTAAGTCTCATCATGATGAAGTTGAGAATCGAGTCCTAGTTTTTTTCAATTGATTACTTGGTTCATTATTAGGGAACAAATCATTATGATGGGTATAATTTTTACACATGTACCACACTTGACTGTATTATAATATTTATTATTTATTTTACTTTGGATTTCTCTCTTCTCAGGTGGGTTTTCCATGAAATTTTGAATTTGTGGATATTTAATGCATGTCACATGATTAGGAACACTATTAACAAGTATTATGTAGAAAATTTAATACATTCATACAATTTCTAGAAAATCATAAGCACATGGTTGGAACACGGTGATAAATAAATTTTTTTTATTTAACTATATTTTCTTTTTAAAATCATGGTTTTAATAATACAACTCATTATTTATTTTCATTAATAAGGGAAAAACTATGTTATTCATATATTTAGTTTAAAACTATAATAATATATATTTACTTTTAAAGGGTATGCATGGATCTGTGGTTGGTTACATATAAGGAATTTTTTCCCAACTATTATCATTACATGTCAAGTTTCTTTTGAATGATTATGGAAAGTTGGTATTTAATTATCGGTCTAGGTTAGTGGTGGAGGAAAGTGGATATTATATTTTTTCATGAATAGAAGAATTTTGTTATCTATTTTTATTTCCTTACTTATTTTAGTATAGTTAGATGTATCATAATTTTCATATTTCTACTTTACATAATTTACCATATATTATTTTTTCTTAATTTCAATTTAATTCTTTTTTATTGTGGTTTATTTTTTTCATTAATCATGAATATTAATATTTCTTTAATTTTATTTTATATTAAATGTTTTGTTTTGTTTTTATTTGGAAATATATTTTCCATGTTGTGATCATCCAACTTATTGAATTATCATGATTTTTTTATGAGTGGAAATATTTTTATTTTAAATTTATTATTCAGTTGAAATAATTCCTAGTGAACTCTATCTAATTACCTTGTCACTAGTTTCTATCCTAAGAGACCTAAAATGTACCTTAGGTTTTTTATAGGCTGACCCAAGTACCCAGTCTAGGGGTGGCCTAGGATGGTTCATGATATAGTCTAGAATTGGTAGTGGAAATTATTATATGGTGATGGTGTAATTCAATTACATAGGGGTTCTAATGCTTTTAGATGTGAAGGGGACACTAGGATGTGTTTTTGTGTAATATGTACCCATTATATTTATTTATTTTCTAATTTTCACACTCCACTAATTGTGTTTTGTAACATGGTCAATGCCCAGGTAAGTGTGGTTTGATATTGAGGTACTGATAGGGTGATGTGGTTTTGTGGTTGTGATGTGTTATATTGATATAGTATGTGATATGTATTTTTGGTATATGGTATGTGGTATATGTTATATTGATGTGGTTATATGTTTATGGGTATTAAGTAGTATTCAATATTTGCTTATTTTGATATTTGAGAGTTGGGAGTGTAAATACATTTGCTTTTAAAATATGAGGGAGTCTAGATCATTATGGAAGTGGGTGGAAAACACCTTTAATATTATATTTTCTTTACCATTGTTATAATACAAAATTTTATTTAGAATTTATGAGAAAGACAAGGTGAGTTAGGTTTGTATTTTAAATTTTTATATGTAACAAATCATTTCCAATTCTTATTCACTGATTCTTTAGTATAGTTCTTCAATATTTTTGTTGTTGTTTCTATGGTAGAACATACTAAGTTTAAATTTATATTCACCCATATATTTGATATCATTTTTTATATATTTGAGTAATAGAGTTTG
Organism: Viscum album; assembly: GCA_963277665.1. Lineage (NCBI taxonomy): Eukaryota > Viridiplantae > Streptophyta > Magnoliopsida > Santalales > Viscaceae > Viscum > Viscum album. The sequence continues at coordinate 846,959,430 of OY728134.1, read as the reverse complement.
TTATAGGTTTTGGAAAATATTGCTTGTGATGTGGATTTATTTTGGAGTCAGAGATATTATCGTAGTTGTGAGGTTTATTTTTCTTATTTTCATTCTTTATATATTTCAATATCTATATTTTTGGAATTGGGTTCTTTTATTTTATAGAGATGTATTTGACCAGTTGTTATAGTTTTATCATTCCAAGTGTTTATGAGGGTAATTACTACCATTATGTGTGATCCATTCCTTAAAATATAGTCACTTACCCAAGACCCATTGGATGCATGATTTAGGGATCACTAATGAATTTGTTATTAACATAATTAGTGTTCAAGTAGGGATTGTTCAAGGCACACTTCCACAAATATTTTAGGTATTGAATAAAATTTTACATAGAAGAGATAATTCAACTGTTGTAGTTGAGAATTGCATAGATGAAATGTGATGTGATAGGAGATATTTGTTATAAATCTTATTTAATAAGATCTTATTACATATATGTGAAAAATAATGGCCCAACCTTGGGATGATCTCTCGAGGAGACCCCTAAAAACATTGTTCTTCTATTGTAAAATTTTAAACTAAAGTATAAAACTCAATAAACTGCTAATATAATGGGGAAGGGGATATAAAAATTCATGTGATATAAATATAATATATAATATATAATGAAAATAATAATTCAAAATCATTGGGAAGTTAGTGAGAGAAAGTCCATCATTATTATAATATAAAGGTGATGTAATCATTATCATTTAATATAATCTCACCCTTTTTTCCAATGTTGAGATCAACCATATAACTCCATACCCTCTCGTATGAATTTGTATTACAAAACACAAACCCTATACATTTGGTATAATCTCTCTCACATTGTCTCTATAATGTTACACAAACCCTCTACATGTTGCATTATAATGATAAAGGAGGGGAATATTGATGAATGACAAGAATAACCTGATAGTAGAGACTAAAATTTCCCTCTATAATTTGTTTAATTACAATTAAAATTCTTAAAATAAAATTTTTGTGCATGAACTCAAGAACCATCATTGCATTCCAGAACAATCGAAAGGTTAGTTTTATATTTTCCTAGAGTTGAGAATGATCACAGTAGGGGAGTAAACAAATAGAAAAAAGGAGAATAAGAAAATAAGAATCTAATATATTTGTAATGTTTATAAATATTCTCTAAAATAATTACCCCAATTTAGTTATAGAAAAACACAAAACCAGTATTTACAACAAAACTTGTTAACCCCATTAAAGTTAATGGAGATAAAAAATTATTGGAATGATAGGGGTTAGTAATGAATCAAAATATCATCTTATAAAATATGGTTTATATTCTATACACAAAACTATAAAAAATTAGGTACTAATCCACTATGAATGTTTCCCCCTATGCCTTTATATTGTACACTAGAAATGTAATTATATATTTATGTGGGTAAAATATATTATGTTCGAATTACTAATGATTTTTTTATCATTGAGGTAGTATAAATTACCAATTTTTATTTTCCCATGAATTTAAAGACATGAAGACTTCTAAATATTAAATATTTATTGTTAAAAAAATATCCCCATGATCATGTAGGCCACTATATGAAATTCCTATTCCTTTGGGCCTAGAATTTGTGATATATTGTCCCATATATAACAATTTATATAACACTACATATATTCTAAGGACCAATTTGTAATTTCATGTAGGGAATCTGATGTTTTAATTCTTGTATGGCTCTAGTTCAATGAAATGTAGAAAATTAGTTACATAATCAAATATAAAATTAATTTCAAAAATTACTATTTGTGAAAAAGTTATGGTCAAAAGTAGCAAGATGATATAAAAACACTTAAATTCTAGAATTAATCCATTTGAAGATTAACATTAAATTATTCCAAACACCTAAAAATGTGAAACTTTCTCTTTAAAAAAATTTGGTGGGATTGCAACATTGAATTTCATAATAATGTATATAAAAATACTAACTTCATCAAGATGTTATTGTCACAATGTTATTTTATTTAATTTATTAACTAAATTTATATTTTTATTGTGGTATATTTTTAAATGAACTTTTTGTTAATATATTTGGATGAAATTAAATAAATTATAATAATTTTGTTTATAAAAGTATTCATGGGACATTTTTATAAAAAACAATCACCATAAAATCTCCTTCCAATTAAGTTTCATCATTAAAAAGTTGAATTCAATAGGAAATTATTCTCTATTATTAACATAGACCTAAATAGTTATTAAAAATATTTGATGTGTTTAGGAATTATTATGGGTTTAGTATAAATTTGGTTTTAGAAATTATAGTTTTTATAACGGGATAATTCATTTTGTTTTATAGATTGTGAATAATTTTATTTTATGTTTGATGAATTCTATATGAAAGAAAATAAGTAATACCACACTATAATGAAATAAATTATATCTAATGGGTCATGCATTTTAATGGAAAAAAAATTAAGTCACTCTATATTATTCAATACTTATTCTTAATACCAAACCATGATTTTTGATTAACCATTAGGGAATATTATGGTCAAGGATAATGGAGAAACTCAATAATTAGATTTATAATGAAATTAAAATTAAGATATATTTTGTTTTTTGAATAATGTATCTTTGAATAATATAATGGTGAATGGTCACATTTTTAAAAGAAAAATTACATTCGAACATTTGAATATATCCATATAAATTTAATATGATATATAATAAAATATTCTCTTAGTGATTTTTTATTTATATTTAATAATATTTTCTTACAACAGAAATGTATAGTTACACTTATTAGAGAAAAAAAATAATTCCAACTATTTAAATGACCTGATAATTATAACTAGGATAAATAATTATAAAAAATCATTAAAATATGAAGATATATATATGACTTGAGGAATAATATATTCATATAATCTCATTATTATAATGGTATAATAAAAATATTAAATATGATTATTATAGAAATAATTATAAGTATTTTATATTACATTTGGTTATCTTAATCATACAAAATAGATGTTATCATAGTAGTTATCCACCTTATATATGTTATTTTTTTAAGTTATTTGATTCAAAGTACCTTGGGATTTATGGAATGATCAACCTATTTTTATGATAAATTAAGGTTTATTTGTTTTAAAAAAAATATTTGTATTCGAAAATTTATATTATTGTGCATTAATCTTTAAAGATTGTATTAATATGTTTTTTGTATGGTATGAACCGGTGTAAAGTTATGTGATTTTATAAAAATTTATAATTAGTGGAGGTGATACATTTGATTATTATAATTTATATTGGGAAACTAGTTTATAATTATGTGTCTGAACACATACAACCATTAAGGGGGTTGAGGCAGAAGTATATTTATTTAAAGTTAATGATCCTTGGGTTTCATATCTACCAATATAATTAGAATTTAATTTTTTTACTATGATGAGATTGAAATTTTTTTGACTTACATATTAGTGAGATACAATGTTAAAATAATCATAAATATACATATTATATTTTTTATTTTATATAATTCTGAATTTTTTCTATGTTTTAAAAATAATATTATACCTAATGAGCCCTAATGTTATGAAAAATTTATAAATTGTTTCCAACAATAAAATAAAATATAAAATATATTATTAAAATTAATACATTATAGGTTGTTATCAAATATTAAAATGATAAACTAATTGGGTTTAAGTGGATGTTTAAGGAAATAGGTGAAAATAAGAGAAAATGAGGTTGGGTACAAGTGTTGGTTTTTTATAAAGATATTCTTATAACTGGATTACATTATTTAAAATGCACATCCCTTATATTATATAATAATCTTTGGTTAAACTATTATAATAATTTACTATAACTAATGATTCCCTTCTAGAAAGACATGTTACTAAAAAAACTGACAAGGGGAGATGGATAAGAAATGTTAAATAAGGCCCCAATAAGGCATTAGTGATAATTTCCAATGTTAACAAATATTTATTCTTATTAAATCATTTCGTGGGAGTATGTATTAATATTTCTAATGTTATATGAAATTTGGATCCTTTATGATGAAAAATGGTTATTAGAATTATGAATATGATGGATATGTTGATTTTTAAGATAATAACCCTTTCATGATTTATTTACTTATTTATATTGGTTAAAGAAGAATTTACAATTATAATATGGGTTTAATTTTTAATTTTAAATCAGATATAATGATTACCTTGTAAATGAAGGACTTGGGTATGGATGAAAAGTAACAAAGATTAAACCACATGAAATTAATTTTGTAAGAGGTTTCATATATATAAAAATTGAAATGTTTTTAAGGGATAACATAATTTCCATTAATGATTTTATAAAAAATTTCAATTTCATTTATAAATTATCCTACTATTGATAATAAAATGTTTTTTCGAACCTTATTCATTAATTTAAGATCGTTTAAATAAAATGTTATATATGTAATGATATAATCAATGATATATTTTTTGCTTTGATTTTGGTACTCTTACTAAGTTAATATTTTATCTTGGAAGGCCTCATTAGAATTTGAATATTTGGTTTCATAGGTATCGTACATCATTTAAATAATGTATTCTCTATTATTGAAGTAAATTTTCTTTTTTTAATATAGTTGATATATAGATCATGATTATGTTTCAAATTTTAAAATAGGAAAATTTGTTAGTTGATTAATTATTATAACATGTGGGTTCTATATCATTATAAAATATAACATGATATTTATAAATGTAATTTCACTATAAATTTAAAATTTTTTTATAATTTTTGGATTTATTAAATAGACTATAGTATAAAAAAATTATAGTATTTGAAATTAACATTGAGTCTTCATTATATTTCTTTTTGAACTGTGTTTTTCAATATATATCTAGTAGTGTCTACATATGTTTGGAGTTTGCTAAAAATATTATTTATAATGGTTATGTTTATATTAATAAGGTATAAATTGATAAAAATATTACTAACATGTTTACTAAATTCTATTCATGTAGTTAATTTATAGGACTAATTGGGGTTGTGACCCTCCACCAGAATATTGTTAACTTTCTATCTTTATCTATTGGTTTTGTTCATTAGTAGGGCTCATTGCCCATATGGGACATCAAAACCAGATACCTTCATGAAAAAAACCTTCAGATGTGGAGGATTTCAGTTTAGAATTTTATACCATACCAACATCCCTTTTTTCTCAACATAGGAATCAAATAAAAGTTGTCACCTCATGAAACATATATATCATGTTGTGATACCCTATAGCCAGCGCCACTTGAACCCTAGGGAATTCACTACATTCTTATTGATACTCCAAAAATATCCCCCCTTAGTAATGTCCCTATAAATAAATGGGTTCCCCCAACCATTAAAACCAATTATCGGCCATTTGGGGATATAGACTCTTGACCATAATATTGTCCACTTTAGATCACTACATTAAGACTTTATTCTTTGGAAAGGATTATTACCCATGGGGGGGCTCACTACCCACTCTCATTCTGGAAAAGGACTTGTGATGGGGAGGAGATTAGTTAGGGTTTATATACCATGCCCAAAACCCCTCCATTCCCTATGCAGGACCCAGGTTAAAGGCGGTATGTCATGATGCCCATACATCATGTCGTGACACCCTCGAGATGGCACGCCTTCAACCCTATGTCCAACAGAATATTCCAATTAGGACTCCAAAAAAATAAATAATTGATTATATATACAAATCATGGAGTTGGTGTGCTAAAACTCGTTTATGTGAGAACCATGTGATTATGGAGTCTTCAATTTCAATTACAAAGGTGGTTATTTTTTAATAAATTATTTCAAATTTATTTCTCAATAAATTTTTTTATTTATTCAGGTATTATTGTTATATTTTTTTAATTTATAATTCAATAATAGTTTTCCATGGGATATTTTTATTTGTATCAAGTAAAAATAAAATAAAACAATACTTTATAAATTTTTTATTCTAGACACACTTATTTTTTGGTTCTATATAATTTTGTATAAAGATATTATTTTCATTGGTTATTTTTATATGTTTTATATCAGGACGATGGTTTTTCCCATTTTTATTTATTTTGTCTCATAATTTATCTAGGTCTATGGTTTTTAATCCTAAAAAATTATTTTATATCATGTATAATACAAAAAATATTTCCTATACATTTTTATTATACATGAATAATGATTAATTTTATGTCATTTTAATTTTTGAATAAAATAATATTAGTATAGCTTAATTACATGGATAGATAAAAATTTAAAATAAGAATACAATTTCATTATAAAATTAATATATTTATATATACACTCTTCTTTTCCATTTGGAATTAAGTTGTATAATTTATAAAAATAAATATCACATTAATGAGATGAAAATTATCAATCTTTGGGTTTTCCATTATAACCATGCCTTTGAAGATTTATAAATAATGAACCAAAATATACTATTCATTGAAAAAACATTTCTTCATATGAATTGAATCATAAAATATCAATTATTTTGTTACTTCATAGTAATATATAACAATTCAAATGAAAATATATGAATAAATAAAAGGTGTATGTGTAGACAAAAAAAGATCATGAATAAAATGAATAATTCATCTAGGTTAGTTTCTACCATAAGAAAAGTGAGTATAATCAACATGGTGCTTGGTTAAAATAATATAATCTATAGAAAACACAATTTTTGGAAAAATAAAAGATCTCTTAGTGAAATTTTTACAACAGTATTTGAGGGACATTAGGATATATAGTCATTGGGATGATATTTATATGACTGTTGATCTGATCATTATCTGATAGTTTCATAGATAACATTTAGAAATTGGTAATTTTCATCACAATTCTATTATAAATATCTTCTATCAATTATAGAGTAAAATTCATATGGTATTTATTAATCCATAATTAATAATATAATAATTTACAATCTTTTTGGAAAAAATAAATAGTTTGTTCACCTTGAAAATGTTAAATATAATAGAGTTGGTTTATTTCTTATATCTAGAAATATAATTTAAAAATAATTATAATATATCAATTATTAAATAAATAAAGTGCAATGATAATGTATTCGTTCAAATTTGGTCATGATAACAGTAATATATCACATTTAATAGAAACATAATTGTAAAATATAACCATAAAAATATAGTAAATTTAGATTTTATATAATATTTATGTATATAAATCCTGGTGTAATTCTATTTTCATGTTTTCATTAATAAATATTCCTTTTATTTTTGAAATAGAATATTATATGCCAATATATTATTTTATGAGACATTTATTATATATATTTAAAAATTAATATTTTATAATTTATAATAATTTTATCAGAAAATTAAATTCATCATATTTGGAATTGACACATAAAAACCATGAAATATTTTAATTTTTTATTTTTTTGGAAACAATCATTCTTTATTAAATCTCAAAATATGTTATAATTATATAGCAAACTATAGTTTCATATAATGGTCTAAAAGTGATTAATATTTGAAAAAAATATTATAACTACCTAAGAATATGTATTACGGATTAACTAAATAATTTTTATATATTTTACAGAAACATACAACTGAAAGGTTGTTTCATAGTCTGAAAATATATTCTACTCAGTTAAAAAACTCTTCTATATTTCAAATCATTTCTATGTTATCTTCAGTATAGAATCAATATTTTTAAAGGTTAAAACATTATTGAAACTTAGTTTCATAATTAAATGTCATCATGTGGTTATAAAAAATGTAGATGGGAAACAATTTTTAGACTTTTAAAAATAGTATACTATTAACAAGATTCTAAGGTTTCAACTAACATTTTATAATCAATGCACTACATTTGACTATCAATAGTTCCTCTACACCAATTAATATTTATACATAGTCTAATTTTCAATATTCTCATAACATTTATAACATTATACCTCACTTTTAAATATTCTAATTCATTACGATGATCTCCCCCATGTCCAATGAAAGCATCAAGTAGGGAAAATATTTCTTATATTATACTCTCTTTTTATATTTCATTCATTTTAATTAAAAATATATTATTATTTTTGTGTAATACACAATAATTTATCTATTAACGGTATTGTACTAATTATCTCTTCTACTATTCATGAGAATTTTCTATACCCAGTTTTAAAATATGATTAACAATTTCATAACACTTCAAGAGAAATTCTCCATCATTTGTTTAATTCCATTAAATGTTTTACATTTTTTTATTATAAATATTTAAAATTTAAAAGTGGTAATATATCTATTTTAGATAATATATTTATTTATTTATGTTTTTATTTTAAATTAAATAGTACTATACCTTATATTATCAAAATTGATCCTTCGATATTGATGTCATCAGTACTCAATGTTTTTTCTTAGAGAATTTTATGTCCTCAATGTAAATCCAATGTATGGAATAAAAAACCTTATAATATGGGGTATTTATCCATATTTTACATTTTCATTCCTTATTTTAATACCCTATAAACAATTATCCATTCATTAGATTAAAATTTCTCTTTTATATGTTGATAGATCACCTTCTGACCACCAACATGTAGAACACAGGTCGAAAATTCAAAAGTGTGAGATATCTAGGTATCTAATCAAGAAGGATCCAATATTATCTTCATCAAAAAAATATTTTTATAAGTATCTAATGATCTGTATTTGAATAACAGATGTGACCAACACTCACTCAGGAAATATGAAATTAAACATGGATAGACGTATAACCAATGTCCATATAAAAACATCGATATAGAATAAGAGATTTAAGATAGAAACTAATGAGTTAAAAGTGATATCATTATTCAATTATTGAATGAAACTAATTAAATAGTAGGAAGATTGTATTCATCCCATATATAGGCTACCAAAATTAATAAAAACAATTCATTAATCTAATGTTCATCTACTTCACAATTTCACTCCATAAATGGTCACTTTTTTATAATATGAACTTCATTAAATAGGGATCCCAAAAAATAGAGAATTAAAAAAGAAACTATATTCACTACTATAAAATATCCCACATATATATTATTCTAAGGATTTATCTTTAGCTATCATTTGATGCTTTTCTTCTTTAACTTTTTGATCAACTGTGTTTTCACATTTATCCATCCAAGCCCCGCTATTTCACTATACCCCCCAAATTTTTTGGTCAACAATATTTATCAAAATATCTTTTAAATTTTATTATCTATAAAACTTGTATAGTTATTACCCTCTATCTCATATAAGACTTCTTATGAAGTGATATTTCCAAAAAAATACAATTTTTCCATGTATGGAATATAGGATTTGACCTCATCAAACCCACCAGGTCCCCACTAGGGTTTAAATAGACCAAGTGTACCACCCTAAGACAACCTATAATAGGCCAAGGAGTATTGACCATAACTCTTTAGTCATAATAGTCATATGGTAGGTCTTATCATACATAAACTATATTAGATATACTCATTAAGGATCACAAAATATCGATAACCATGAATGATATACATAACTAACTTTATCAGAAATGTGTATGAATATATCAGCTAATAATCTAGTTGGAATATAATATAAATTCAAGTATTATAGTGATAAAGAAATAGGCCTCGATATACAGGAACACTAGATGACCCTGAGTGACTGGGAAGAAGGGAATCACCAAGTCACACCAACTTTGTATGATCACTTAAAATAATGTCTACCATAATCCATTAGCTTCACTAACTCCATTACCATGGATAAAATTTCCATTGTGTTCCCTGTTTATACTGTAACAATATGTGTTAGAAAAAATTCCCTTAAAGAGGTGAGAATACAAATAACTACTAGGAAACCCTAAAAAAGGAGTGATATGGATATAGGCCCACACACCACCCTGAGTTAAACCATATGACTACCAAACAAAATTAAGGGGGATACACTAGCTAGGGAAGAATCATCTGCACCACATACCATTACTATGATGACATATTAACATAGGAATATACCATGTATAAGCACGAATGTCAGCACATTCCATATATTGAGGAAACTACGAAAAAATGTGATGGATACTTAGAAAATACAAATCTTATCACTAAATATTGTTAAAAATTACAATGTTCTCATCTATATTAGATACACCACACACCTAAATTTAAAAAACATACATGATTTTCTATGGTATGGATGATTAGATAATATCTATCCACATGAGAGAACCACAACCAAATTCAACAAAGCGAACCTTGAGGTCCAGTTAGGGAACAACCCATACCAAATGTTATCATCATCTTGCCACTACCCATACAATCACATATTTACTCACCAGCAACTTAAGAATAACAACAAAACATAACGGTAAAATCATTGTTCCTAGAGATGCACCTATTTCAATTAAATATGAATATATTTCTCACCATGTCTAAGATCCTCAATAAAACTAAATAGGGGGCTCACTTTGAGATTTATTTATTTATTTAGGTTATTTTCATCCCCATAGATGGGTGTATCACACTACATCAATTGGGTAGTTACTTACCTTATCCCTCTAGAGGTAATATTTCACCTCATATATACTAGGATCTTAAAATAGAGTAATGAAAACTAGATATTCATAAAGAGATATATTTACCAACTGTAAGGTGAATCCCACAAACATTGCACAACATAAATAGTGTATCATACCAAAGGAGAGATACAATGTGCATTGAGTTCCTTATAAGTTTATAAGTACATAATGTAACCATACATCTTGAATACCACCACCAAATTACCAACAATATCATTCAACATCATGGGACATGCACCATGCCAAGGAACATAGACTAACTGAGGGATTTATTAGCCTTGATAAGTTATATCATCCTCATAACTAGACCTTTACAACCATCACATCACAACTCATAAACATATCAGTGTGTCTACACCTTTTTGGAGCATTCAAGATGAAAAAGGGAGTACTGACCCCATGGGGGAGCTCACACCTCACGAAAAAAAATATAGACCAACATAAATAATATATTCAAGTACTTAAGAATCAAACCACACCTAGATGAGGGAACTCAGGGAAAACACATCCTTCAAGGAGGATCCACACCCCATATCCCTAGTGGAGTAATGATTCAATCAATATATGATATGGAATTCACCTTTTAAAATGATATAAATTTAGAGAAGTACCCAAATCACAAAACCATAAATATATCATAATATATTAATCAAAACTAGTGGTCTGATAAACATGGTCCATTAAGAATCCTATTAAATCTCCCACATCACATCTCATAGAAATTCATAGGATGTTCTATGGTTAAGAGTGAAAATCTATCATCCATGAAAAATATTAGTCATGCTATATTGTAATTGGAATGTTAGAATAACACTTCATGATCCTTGTTTTTATATAAATTGTGTCATGTAGTTTTACGATACCATTTAATGACTTGAACCACATAGGCCTTATTGGTTAGTGAAAGATCGGGCCTTTACAATCCTAAGCCCACCTCTACAAGCCAAGGGATGGATACAAGAATCGAGAAAGCATAACAAAAATTGTATTCCTTTTCATAACATGTAAGTACACAAACAACTGACTCCCTACATTTAGAAGTGAAGAGGAATAATAATAATAAAATAAAGTAACATATAGAGTAAAACCATGAATTTAATAACCTCTATAAAATATAAAATAGTACAACTATGAAATCTGAAAAGTAAAGGGGAAAAATACATTCACAGCGTAAAAATATGTCCAAGTAAAAAAAACTAGAATAAATTAAAGGTAAGAGAGACCATCTCCAAATAACTATTACCATCCACCGTGTATGGTCAAAGTACCTAGATATCACAATGCTCCTCCGTAATCACATCCAATCTGTCCATCATCTGTTTAAGAGATAATTCTTTTGGGAAAATCTATTTCAGGGTTATGTATATACATACCTAGAAGGATTCCATGAAAATAAAGAGGTAGTGATAAAGATATACAACAATATTCCTCTCAACCCAAAGTAGGATGGAAACAAAACCCAAGACACACACACACACACACACACATATATATTCTCATAGAAAAAACCAAGATGAGAGAGAAAGGGGATATAATTCTCATATACCACCCATGTCAATGAGTAGTCCTAAATCTCTATTAATCCATTTTCAATGTCTGGAATCAAACACAATATCACAATAACAGGTATGGAGGGGCCTACTCCTTACCACTGAGCTCCATATCTAAGGGATCCATGCTCGGTGTAGGACCCATACCTCATCAAAGCTCTAATATGGGGGGGGGGGGTAATACTCTGTATATAGAGGATATATTCAAATGTAGGGGACGACCATATCTATATATGTATAGAATATAGAGGGTCCATTTCCTTATGTTATAGGGGAGTACCTTTCCGATAGATATAAGACCCATCCCTTAAATAGGGGAGTACTATATCTATATGGAATATAGATTATGGGGACCCCACTCCCTAGTGCGATAAGATAGTACCATCCCCAAGGATTGGGTAAATGTTCCCTAAATACGGGAGAATCATCTCTACCTAGAAAAAGAGTATGGGGACTCATACCCTAGTGTGACAGGGTTGTACCCTCCCCATAGATAGAGGACTCGTTCCCTAAATAAGGGAGTATTTTCTCTACTGGGAATCTCTCTAATGATCCTACCAGGATCACTACCAATGTCATGCATCTCCAAAAAATGTACAACGCTTGGATTATATCATGTTGTGTTGTAAAATACACTACTAAGGTCACCATCACATTCTACATGAAAAAACTAAGGATATTCTACTCTTAAGGATAAACATACGAGTCAGAACAAAGCATATTCGATATGAATAAGATTCATATAGAAGTACACAGTTATTGTTTAGGGTCCATATATTATGTTTCCACACTCCGATTTCATGTTGGTTTCTCCCTAGACATGGACCAGGAGGCCATTTCATCTTACACAAAATTTAAGGGTCCCACATAGTGTGTCTCGTTCACCCAATACCTATAAATGTGATTTTTGAGAAGCTTATATATTCCATCGTGCACCCATTTACATTAGTACAATGCGTTTCCACTAACATGAGGCTTTGGTCATATCTATCCAGAATATGGTATGGACACAAGGGTAGGGTAACATGGGGCATTGGCCCGACCACATGGAATTTGATATTTAACTTCACTTGAAACCCTAGTTTAATATCTAGGGGCTATATGTTGTGTTAGACTACACAACATATACTTGGGGTTTTTAAAGAATATGTGGATTCCTCACATGGTTTATATATTTCTTATCATTTCCAAGAATCTCTAGTTTTACCTTCATAAAATTGAATAGGAAAAACTAAAACCACAAATTCTTGGCCTTTGATGGATGGAAATACAACTTGGTGATCTTCTAGAATCTCCATGCACATCATGTGCACATCATGATCATTCATCCCCATTCATCAACCTGGATTAGTGGCGCTACACCTGTAATCTATCACGATCCATCCATAAAATTTCAATATGTTCATCATTCACTAAACATACATGAATCTGGGGGTTCATTCATGTTTGAACTTACCATGCCATTGTCGAACTACAACCTCATTGGACGACGGTTAAGAACATGATAAATGGGATGGGGAAAGGCACAATATCAATGTTGAAAAAATAAATGGTCAATATATCTTGGGAACAAATCATAGATAAATGGAATAGGGGGTAAACACATGGATTATAAATATTTAAATTAAATAAATCAATTGAATTCATCAATGAGATCATGTGAAGGGAGTGAAATTTCAACAAGAAATAAATATGATCAAATACATGCATTGAAAATTTAATAAAGAGGTAGAAAACCACAATTGATGAGTCTTACCTAAATTATGGAATCATTCATTGGTAAAGAACACATTATCTAGGGATGTGGGGATCCCATTAGATTAAATTTATACTGATCCACCTTTATCTAATCTCTCATCATTATTCGATCTAAATCCACCAATGAAGAAAGGAATATATTTGTATATTCACTCAGAGCTCCTAGGGTTATGCAGATAACCATTGATATTTGATGTATAAAAATTATATATATAACATTTAGGTTTGGGTATTGAATTAATTAATTAATTAATTTAATTATTTATTTCACTTAACGTACCAATTAGTGGTTTCCTCATCTGACCGTCCAGATCTATGCAACATTAGGTCGCACTTAGGGTGAACCCTATGTTCCATATTCAACTATGGTATCATATTTCTGACCTGATGATGCATTCATGATATAACTCATTATTTATTAATATTTGTGTGATTGTGTGATATTATATAATATATATATTTATAATTTTAATTCGAGGATCACAAGGCCTTAGAATCTCAATCCGTATTTGCATATAGCACTAGAAATATTTATTAATATATTTTAATGTATTATAGTGTAAAATAAGGGTCACCACATTAATCCCCCCTATAAGGATTCTCTTATTAGAAATGCATAACCTAAAAAAATGGTGGGGATACTAATCTTGTATATGTCTCTCACACTCCCATGAGCTATCTGGCATGCTCCAATACCTCCAAAACATATAAAAAAGGGTATTGTATATCCTCGCTGGATTCTTTTGTACCACACATCGATCATTATTGCGTACATAGTAAAGTGTTACTAATCCTTGATGTCCAGATAACCCATTCAATGATGTGTGCAGGGTCATACATGTATCTCTTTAGTTGTGACACATGGAAGAAAAAATACACTTTCTCCAACTACGGTGGTTGGGCTAGGTGATAGGCATCCTTGTAAACCCTCCATAAGATCTTGAATGGCCCGATGAACCTTAGTGATGGATTTCCTCCCCAACTAAATCTATGATTTAATCATTGTGGGGAGACTATTAAGAAAACATGGTCTCCCTATTCGAACTCCAATGGCCTATGAGGGTTATTTTCCAAAAGAATTGTCAACTCTAGGTTGTACTCTTATGCTTGTGAATCACCTGGACCCTCTTTTTCATCTCCAACACCATCTCTTCCCACTATATATCTCACTTGTTCAGATCTGGAATAAGGATGACCTATCGGGTCTCCCATATAAGGTCTCAAAAGGTTCCATTCTAGTTTTACAGTGTTATGTTTTATTATAATAAAAATCTATAATTAATAAATTTATACTGCCATCTATTATCTATGTCTGAAACACAATCCATCAGTATATCCTCAAGCACCAAGATAGTGACCTTAGTCTCCCTGTCCTTCTGAAGTGCAACAAGATACTCATCCACAATTGGGTCTCTAATTACACTTCTAGGCCTCTCCATAACCATGGAATAAACCATGCATATCTATAAAAGGAAAACATTAAAGGAACCCCATAGAGTCGAATGATCTCTCATATATACAACTATCTCAGACTCTCCACTGAACTATGATCCTTGATAGAAAAAAGTGTGTTTACTTGGTAAGATAGTAAATCGTAACCCAGATTCTACAATGGACTACCAATATCTACAAAATCCCTATCACAATGTCAATTGATATTTCATACCATTTCTAGTATGAGATATCGATATGTTGTTTCCAACATATTGAAACCCGGTGCTTATCCTAAACCTATTGACATGTGAGAAACATAGAGGAAAAATA
Source organism: Viscum album (assembly GCA_963277665.1). Taxonomy (NCBI): domain Eukaryota; kingdom Viridiplantae; phylum Streptophyta; class Magnoliopsida; order Santalales; family Viscaceae; genus Viscum; species Viscum album. Next base: position 846,943,776 of record OY728134.1, on the reverse strand, counting down.
AGAAATATGTTGTCTAATAACCCAAGATTAATGTAAGTGGACATTAAATTTCTTTTTTCATAATACTTAATACATTAAAAAAATAGACTCACAAATACCATATTGGTTATGTGTCTTTGGAAAATTAGAACACATTCTTCAAAATTGGTGAAATATCTTCAATATCTCCCATAAAGATCTTCCCCTTTAGGTTTCCAACCTATAACATTTATTTATATCCCTAGAAAAATAAAAAATAAAAATGGTGATCTCAAATTCTCAGTAAGGGTAGACATAGAGAACATCAAAGAAAACATAAACATAAGAATGTAAATACATGAACATAAATTTTTAATATCAAAATCTTGATCCATGAAATAAATATTGGTAGTACATAAGGCATAAATCATAATGTAAAATGAATTGTGATAAAATATTATTATCCTGAAACATGGAATTTTTTAAAACAAATAAGCATAGAAAATAATTTCCTTATTATCCAAGACACATTTCCAAGACAATAATATCATTAAAACTCCAATATTGAACCGAGTTCACTCCTTATTCTAGTCCTATATTAATGAACCAGATTTACTTGCCATTTCAACACTATATTACTGAACCATACTTGTCATTAAATTCATTTATATATCATGACATATAAATAATTTAAAAATAAATTGGAGAGAGATATATGTCCCATACATCTCATAATCAAATTATTCTTGGGTGTGCCACAAAAATAGAAATCATTCATCATAACATAACCTAAGGAATAAAATTGGTTTCTTAAAAAACATTTCATCATAATATATATATATATATAAAATTGAATTCATAAATAACATTATTTCAAAACCAAAATCAAAACATAGTAATAATAGGTATAAGAATATGACCCAAAATAAATAATGTCATCTTAGATGGAATATAATTTTAATAAAACATGTGATTTTAATTCTCAAAGAAGGTATCCCTTTTTCTTCAAAAATGATTTATTTTCTATAAATGACATACAACTTTAAAAGAAAAGAATTTATTTGAAAATAAAATTGAAATCATGTAAAGGAACCTACATGGAAACAAGGCGTTATGAAAACATAAAAATACACTCATGCCTTATAAGGTAAAAAACACTCTCTTCACCCTTCCGCCAGAAAATTCAAAAGGTACCTCATATCAAATAATGAAAAAATATTACTTTCATACCATTTAATAAGAATTAACCAAAAGGTAAAATTGAATTTAAAAAATTATATAAGAATATATAATATTACATACTTAGGAAATAAGGATTTGGAGGATAAATATACCCCAGAAAATAATGTCATTGAATTATTTTAGAATCATTTTCAATTTTATTATATCATATATTATCATATTATCATTTTTTTTAATAAAATTTCATTGTTACTCTTTATTCGGGTATTAACTACATTATGTTCTAATACATGTTTTGTCGAATAAGCTATGGTTATCCTACTCAGATCAAATTTATATCATTAAAAATGATATAAAAATAATATATAACATATTTATTCATTATTTACATTTATATAATCATTATTTAATGGATATCGTGTAGAATGAATCTATCACATCGTGGATATAGTTGGCCTTGAGTATCCACAAGCGATGATGTTATTCCTTTAATTATGAAATGGTATCAAACTGGATGGTATATATATTGTTCCATAATAAATACCATGTTATAATATTCATATATATTTACTATTTCCATCATTGTACTCTTCCAAGTAAACTGGTGGTGAAAAACTGATTGCACCACGGCGTGGAGACGATAAGTCGTATGGACTCAGGCATGGCGATTTTGTTTTTCATAGGATGTATAAAAGGTGGAATATTCTTGTTACATAATCTTAATAACATCACAGTATTAAATTGATATTGGATTCATTGATTTTTAATGCAAACAACTCATTAAGGGGATGTATAAGAAGTAATAATTTGAAAGAATTTGTAGTGGAGATTACCACTTATTTAACGAGCTCCCTCTAGATATCCTCTTAAAGGAACTCGAGTTTATATTTTGAGAATACTAGAACCTATATAATGTAAATAATGAATATTTTAAGGTAAATAGTTTGGGTATGACCAAGTCTTAAGGCTCAAATTCATGTGAATGGGTGAGGGAGTAGGTTCCCTTTTATAATTGAGGTGAGGGGCACTTTTGGATACAAAAAAAATATTAATTTATAATAACATAAATCAACATAAAAACACTCAAACATGACCCAAATTAGAATATTTTATTTGATAATGTTTCAATATCAACAAACCAAAAAAATAGACAACTATTTCTATCAATTTAAACCTTATCTTGGTAATTTTCACTTAGTTATTCTATATAATTTTTAACTTGGGTAACAAATAATTCAATTTTATAAAGGTGAAATATTTACTTATTTGATGTAAGATAGACCATAAATAAATAAATTATAATATTTCTACCATATCATAATTATTATATATTTTTAATTTTTTTTTTATTTTTAAGTAAATTATTGAACATTATTTTGGAAAACAAACAATAGTGTCAATTTTTTCCACTATTAAATTTATTGATTTTTAAAAATATTAATATAACAAGTTAACTTCAAACCAACAATTTTATTATTTTTTTAATTGGTCAAAGTAATCTATAAAATTCATTAAAATATTATTTTTCTCCTATTATATTTAGTTTTATATTTTTAATAACATTAATTTTTTATCTATATTAAAAAAATAATTTCTACATCAATTTGTGTAATTTTTTAATATAATTATTTTTTGAAAAAATATTAAAAATAAAATATTTTGTGGATGAAAAATCTAATATATTTAATAGGAATATATGTAGTCAAATTTATCTTGTGTAAAATCAAATATTAAAAATGTTATACTTATTAAATTATGAATGTTACAACTTTAACATCACTTTAAATAAAATAATATAACTGTTAGAAGCTCTTATATAAGGATCTAAATGGTGACTAACTCAACCCTTTGATGATTATGGACAAGATATACTTGATAAATAATAATGTTTAATGTTTTTGAGTATTTAATATTTATTAACATTTTAAAAATAGTATTTCATTTATTATTCTTCAATTAAATAATTTTTACATCATCAATTTATAAGCCTTGAAAGTAATTATTTATTTCCAAAATATTAAAAATAAATTAAAATAATAAATTAAATGGTTTTATATTTTAAATGAGTATTTATAGTCAAATATAGAATATGTATAATCTTATTTCAAAAATGATATATTATTTAAAACTTGAATGTGACATACTTAAATATTTATAAAATAAAAAATTATAAATACCATAATATCTCCCAAATGGCCCCAAAAAATAAAAAATATATTTGGTAAATATGTTTATTAAGTTAAAAATTACCATGTATATCCATTGATACAACCCATTTTCCAATATTAGAACATAGTAATAGATATTAAAGACAAAGAAAATGAGACTTGTGTCTTGATTTAATTTAAATATTATTTAAGTCATTTTCATGGACAGGTGTCTATTAAATAACATAATTTAGATCCTTATGTATTAAGGGTTGAATTAAATTCTTGAAATAAATTTTTAAATTTGTTTGGATCATTTTATAGTCATTAAAATATTTTTAACCTAAATTACCAAATTTACACTTTAATGTGGTAACAAAATTTACCATGGTTTCTATTCATATTGATCAAAAATAAAAGGGATATACTTGAAAAATTTGTAACTACTAAATCAAAATTTTACATACAGTTTAACAAATTCAATACATAGATATTTTAGAATTAAATATAAAATAAAATTGGTAAAATGTCGCAAAAAATAGTTGTGTTCGAAAAAATTAACCTTTTTTATTGGAAAATGTTTTTATAATAAATTCAATTAAAAATTAATTTTCAATAGCCATAATTGGACAAAATTAACAATTTAAAATTTATAACTAATCCAAAAAATAATATTACTATATAATGACTTTAAAAGAAAATAATGTTTTCAATAAAATGCCGAATTTTCACTATTCATCAAAAATGAAACTTATTAGAAAAATACAAAAATTTCAAAAAAAGTAATTTTTTTTATTTATCATTAAAATAATAAGTTAATTAGAAAAATGGAAATATAAAAAAGTGTAAAAATGAGATTTAATATGAGTTTTCCATTAAAAGGTAGGAAAACTGTATTTTTTTTGAAAAATACTTATTTTATCCAAAAATATTGTATTTGTTCTCATATCATGTCTAGAAAACATATAAGATGAATTCCAAACATTATATTTAATATATTACATATATATTTCATTAATAAAATATATCAAGAGTGATTTTAGTATTTTATAGACTCACTTATTTGAATTTAAATTGTTTTTAGAAGAAAGTAATTAATATTCCTACACGCCATTATAATGACTAGTTTATAATATTTAGTTGTTCCCTTATACTTGGTCTTGTGTGACCCTAATTCTATAAAAATTACTTCATTTTTTACACAATCCAAGCATAGATTTTCATAAACAGTAATCTAATATAGTGTTGTGTATAATGAAAGCTTATCTTGGTGTAGTGTACCACACAAGACATAGAAAAAGAAATTATATCTCAAACAAATATCGGAGTGTTCCATTCTACCCGTCGCAAAATGAATTTCACCCTCTAATTTCATTGTGGCTATAAAAGGCTTAATACTTTGAAGTTCCTTTTATATAAAACCACATCATAAAAAAGTAATACTAAAACATCGTTTTAAAAAGTAATATTTGAAACAGAATAGTTACCCAGTGTAACTCATCACGGGGTTTCCACATAAGAGAACATATTTGGGAAGTGAAAACATGGATATGGAAGAAAAATCAAACTATCATGTTCTAATGGAGAGTGATAGATAATTTATTTAGGAAAAAGATAAAAATCAAAATCCATTAATCAATGGCGATCTATAGGACCATCTGATTCATCGGATAAGAAGGTAATTGGATAATTTTTTTGGTTTTAAAGATCATTTTTCTAAATTGAAAGAATATGAGAATAAGTACTTAATTTATTTTAGTACAATCTCATTATTAGTTTTTCCTTGAAAAATCTCCACTTCATCACTTATTCAATGATATGAAGTTGAATTTTTAATTCCTGAACTGTTAGCAGATCATGTGATCCATAAATTAAATGATAGTTCATTCCATATATCATTATCACAAAAAGGTTAGACGAAGTTATAAAATATTCATTGTTCCACCTATAGTGAGGTAATATTTTATTCTAACAAACATCATTGGATGTTTAATGTAAAGATTCCATAAATATATAACCTTATGATCCCTATAAATGATAAAAATCTAAAACATTACAAATTAGTGAACTAAATCAGCTTAACATTTTTCTCTCATAAAAAACAAGAAAGTTCTTGGTTTTCACCTTCCAAAAATGTGAATAACATAATCATGTATTTTCTTGAAACATAGTAATAACATTAATTTCCCTAGAACCTTAGTGAAAACATGCATGCGGTCAAGAATTAACTCTTTCCACATACTAAAAAACCAAAACAATTCTATATACTCAAACAATGATATCACTTTTTTCTTTATATTAGTTATGAAGTCATTAATACTATCAAAAATCTCATTATATCCTAATCCCATCATTATGAAAATATCATGTGTTTAAAAAAAAATCAATCACTTTTCATGGTTACTGGCACCATATACTTATGGAAAGCAACAAAAGACCAATGCCTAGATATTTCAATATTCCATAATACTATTAAAGATATTCTACAACATTTTTCTGTAATCCCATTACATAAACACTCAATCATTCTACCACTTCATTTTCATACTCAACATCGCCAATAGTGATCACATGTGATTTTCCTTTTTCTTTGTCCTTCAGAGTTTGTTGACATAAATAATCATTCATAACCATTTTATTAGGGTATTTTTTAGCATAATTCCACATTTACTTGCACTTATTGCGTTAATGTGTGGGTGGTGCATTCTCTTTAGCCTTTTATCTGTTCACATTATTATCTACCTTTTTCTCATTAATAAGACACTCACCTTCCTGATGTCCTTATTTTCTACACTAAGAACATTTTATAGTATCTTTAATATAATCTTCCACTTTCTTCTTTCTACACTTTGAGCAAAAGGAAACACTAATCTTATTCTCACCATTGTTTTGATATTTTCCCTTGAACTCCATCATTCATTTATTTTAAAAAACAATAAATTGATATGTAACACCAACTTTTATTTCTACCTTGACATCACAATGAACAATATATCCATAGCTAATAAATTCTATTATAGATAGCACCCTTCTGAGAATTGGTTTTAATCCATTGAAGCATAGATCAACTTTACTTTTAGGTTAGATGATTAATTAAAAATAATACATTTCATGTCTTGTAAAATTTTCCTCATATGTACCAAAGGATTCATCCTCCTTTTTCTTAAAATCTTGTAAATCATTTTCATTTTTTTGAACAATATGAGGAAATTAGTTATTGAAAAATAAGTTCTTGAACATATCACATTCCATTCATTCAATATCACCTAGATATGGAAAATTTCATTGATCAAGGGAATTGGAGTGGCAACTACCTTCCTCTCGCATGGGGCTATGGTTTTCTTTGGAGAATCGCCTCCTTCCCTCCTCCAGCATGTTTTGATGTGGTGCGGAACCTCTCCTCTAGGTTGGTGAGGCATTGGCATGGATTGGCATCAGCTTCAGCGCTTTGGCTTTTGCGATATGGCTTTGGTGCTCTGATTTTTTAGTTCGCTCCCTGCGTCACACTCCAGTGTAGCCCAGTGTCGTATTCTGTTCATCTTGGAGGGGGGAGGATATATTTGACTTTTGCAGTTTCAGAAGGGTTTTGTGACGTCACCACCGCGAAAGGTTTGCTCCTCCTCCTCACTGTCTCTAGCTTCTCATGCGAGTCTTGGATCTTCCTCTTCAGGTTGCGTCTGCGGTTAGTTTATGATTTCTCGTTGATAGTGGCAGGGGTGTTTTCTGGCGGTGGCTCTGACGATTGGTGCAGGTCTTTCGGTGTACGATATTGTCTTCATGTGATTCTGCTGGTGATTTTGGTTCTCTTGTTGGTGTATTGTTGAAGTTGGACAGATGATTTATGGAAATTGGATTTTCGGCTGGTTGGGATGTGCGTGATGGTTTTGGGATGATGGTGAAGGAGGAATTGTGGTCTAAGGGAAAAGTGGAACTTCTGAGTTGTCTACGGATCAGGGTGCTATCAGCGTCAGGATCTGGTCATCCTCATTTTGATTTCATTGGTGTCCTTTGTGAATGGATTCTTCCTAGAGGTCCGTTTCATTTCTCTGGAAGGCTGGGTGAATTCCTCTAGAGTTTTTCGTTAGGAGGATTTGGGCCGGTATGGATGGTCGTTCCGGGGGATGTTCAAGGAAACCCTTTCTAAGGGGTTTCTAGCTTTTATGATGTTCTTGTGCCCTGGTTCATGGTTTCTTGTAATTTTCCATTGGTTTTTGATGTTTTTGTGTAATGGTGAAAGTGGATTCATTGGAATCATGTAGTTGGGTACTTGGAACCCATAAACTGGGTTTTGAAGAAAAAAGATTTGTCCAATTTCATCTAGATTCATTTTATTCTTGATTAGAGTCCACCACTGTTCCAGTTTGCCTTCTATTTGATAAACATCAAAAATGACTTTTTCATTTTTCAAACAAAAAAGGATGAAAATATCACTTCAATGGTACAAATCTATTGTTCATCAACATGTGTATTAGAAGACCCACTAAATGTAGGTGAACGTTTCCCCATGAGGGACTCAAAAAATGTTGTTCCCTTCTCTGATCATTTGGAAGTCCAAGATGATTCATAGCTTGTATAAGTATAGTAGTATGCTTTTTCATTCTAGCTCTCATAACATTTGGTTTCTAAAGAATGAAATCATTTCATTTCCCATTTAATTGATCATTAAAATGGTTCTTTTAGGCTTTATTCATTTTAAAAAAAATAGCGTGAGAGGAAAAAATCATACTAGGAAAACAACATAATCAAGGGGGAGTGTTTACAATATCTAATATCATTGATTTAATCCTTGGTTATACATGATTTTTACCATAATTATAGGACTGTATCCTGTAGTCATACTTACCCTTTGTTACATCCCATGACATATCCTTTGAAATATCTATTGGGATATCACTAAACTTTTCTCATCATCGTTCCCAAAGGTTGACTAAACCTTCACTCTGATACGAACTCTAACAACCCAATATTGGCGTACATAGACCTTACATTTCTTTTTTATAGAATACTTAAAACATGAAAAAAATAAACACCCAAATACCATATTAGTTTAGTTTCTTTGGAAACTTGGATCACATTATTCAAACTCAGTGAAATATCTTTAACATATCCTATAAATATATTCTCTATTATTTTTCTACTAAAGACATTTATTTATATCTAGGGGAAAAAAACATACAGAAGGATGAGCTCAAATGCTCAGTAAGGTTAAACATAGAGAACATCAAACCAAAAATATACATACGAATGAATAAAATAAGAATATAAATTTCTAATTTTAAAATCACGAGTCATGAAATAAATCTTAGCAGTACGAAGGCATAAATAATAAATTAACCTGAATCCATATAAAATAAAATTTTCATAAAACATAGAATTATGGAAAAAACATAATCATAAAAATTTATTTCCATATTATCCAAGGTTAATTTCCAAGACAATCATAGCAGATAGAGTCCAATATTGAAACGAGTCCACTCCTCATTCCATCCAGGAATTATTAAACCATATTTACTTTCCACTTCAGACCTGTATTAATAAATCAAATTTTATTTTCATTGAATTTACGTCTTTATAATGACATATAAATCTTTACCCAATTAATTGGAGGGAGATATATTTTCCACCCATCTCATAATAAAATCATTCTTTCATGTTCCACAAAAACATAAATCATTCATCATAACATAACCCAAGGAATAAAATAGTTTTTTAAAAAATCAATTCATCATAATCTATGTAAAATAAATGGAATTAATAAATATCATTCTATTATAAACATAATCAAAGAATAGTAATAATAGGGGTAAAAAACAACCCTATTTAAATAATGTAATCTTTGATGGAAAATAATTTTAATAAAACACTTGATATTAATTAATTAGGAAAATATCCTTTCTTCTTCAAAAATGATTTCTTTTATCAAAATTTCATTCCATTTTAAAAGAAAATAATTTATTTTTAAAATAATCTTGAAATTTTTTAAAGTAATATTCATGGAAACAAGGTATTATAAAAAAGTAACAATCTACTCATTCCATATAGGGTAAAAAACATTCTCCTCAGACTTTTTCTAGAAAAGTCAAAAAGTACATCAAATAAAATAATGAAATACGATTCCTTACATAACATTTAATAAAAATTCACTAAAAGGAAAAATTTACTTTAAATAATTTTAGAAGAATATAAATAATATTACATGCTTTTGAAACATGGATAGGGGTGATAAAAATATCCCAATAAATACCTATGTATAAACAATCTCATATAATAATGAGATTGATAAATTATCCAATACCCTATGTTAAATGTCCATTGTATGTATCTGAACCTCTTGTATAATGATTTAGATAATTTCATTTATTTTTTTTAGAATCATTTTAATTATTATGATATCATATGTGATCATATTATAATCTATTTGTTTACAAAAATCATTGTTACTCGTTATTCAGGTATTAACTACTTAATGTTCTTATGCATGTTTTGTCAAATAAGCTCTGGTATTATATCATATTTATACCATTAAAGATGATATAATCATAATATATACCATATTTATTCATTCTGAACATTTATATAATAATTCTTTGATGGATATCTTGTAGAATGAATCACATTGCATCATGGAGATGGTAGGTCATAGGTACACACGGGTGATGATATCATTCCATTAAAAATAAAATGGTATTAAATTTGATGGAATATATATTGTTCTAGAATAAATAACATGTTATAATAATCATATATATTTATTATTCCCATAATTATACCCATCCGAGTCAAGTGGTGTTGAAAAATATATTATACCACAATGTGGAGATGGTATGTCGTGCGTACACACGCATGATGATTTCATTTTTCATAAGACGGATAGAAGGTGGAATATGGTTGTTCCATAATATCAATAATATATCAATATAAAATTGATACTCGAGTCATTAACTTATAATGGAAACAACTAATTATGGGGAAGTATAAGAATAAATAATTTGGATGAATTAGTAGAGGAGATTACATCTTCTTTGAGGAGCTCCCTATAGATCTCCTCTTAAAGGAACTCGAGTTGGCCTTTTGAGAAGACAAAAACCTCTCGAATGTAAATAAGGAAGCTAAGAAGGTAAATGAAAAGGGTATGGATGATCATGAAAGCTCAAATTGAATTTAATAGGTGAGGGATGATGTGCCCTTTTATAATTGAGGTGATGGGCACTTTGAGAAACTTCAAAAAATATTAATTTATAATAAAATATATCCCCATTAAAAAACATAAAAAAATGACCCATATTTGATGATGAGATTATATAAGGTTACAATTTCATAAAAAAATAAATTTTTGATAAGTATTTCGGTCAATTTAAACCTTATATTATTAATTACCACTTAGTTATTCTATTTAATTTTTTACAAGGGTATAAAATGATTCAATATTAAATGAATAAAATATTTACTTAATTAATGTAAAATATCCCATAAATAAATAAATTATAACATATATAACATATCATAATTATTATGTATTTCTAAAAATTTCTTAAAAAATTTAAATAATTTAATAAAACATTAATTTGATAAAAAACAATAGTTCCAATTTTTATACTATTTAATTAATTGATTTTTAAAAATATTAAGACAACAATTTAACATACAAAAAAATATTTTACTACAATTTTTATAGGTAATGGTAATATATAAAATTAATTAGACATATTAATTAGCCTAAAATATATTTATTTTAGTATTTTTAATATCATTTATTTGTTATCTCAATTAATTAAATAATTACTACATCAATTTTGTACAATTATTTAATATAATAATTTTTTTATTTAAAATTCAAAAAAATATTATGATGAAGATAAATATAGTATATTTAATATGAATATATTTAGCCAAATTTATCTTGAAAATAAATCAAACATCTAAACTATTATATTTATTAAATTATCAACATGATAACATTAACATCACCTTAAATAAAAATAATATAAGTGTGAAAATCCATTCTATAAGGCTCCAAATAATCAATAACATGAACCTTGGATGATTATGGTCAATATATACTGAAATAATAATATTAGGTCATGTGTTGTTTATTTTTTATTTTTATTATCATTTTAATAAAATTATTTTCTTGATTTTTCATAAATTAAATAATTTCTTCATCATCAATTTCTAAGCATTTAAAGTAATATGTTATTTACTAAAAATTAAAAATAAATTAACATGATAAATAAAATCATTTTAAATTTAAAATGAGTATTTACTATCGAATATAGATTCAATATTACCTTATTTTAAAAACGATATATTATTTAAAACAAGAATGTGAAATCTTTAAATTTTCATTAAATAAAATATTATAAATACCATAATATCTCTCAAAAGGCCCCAAAATGTCAAAAATAAATTTATATTATGGATCTATATTTATTAAATTAAAAATTATAACTTAGATTCATAGATACCACTAATTGTTTCATAAGTGGACAGACAATAGATACCAAAAACAAAGAAAATGACACTTGTGTCTTTCTTTGATTTAAATATTATTTTTTTATATTCGTGGAAAAGTGAACAATAACTGAAATAAATTTGATCATTATGTGTTGAGGGTCAAATTAAATTAATCAAATAATTTTTATTCATTTCTTTTGGATATTTTATATTCATTATAATTTTATTTTTAACAAAAATTACCTAATTTACCCTTTACTATGGTAACAAAATTTAGTATAGTTATTATTCATATTGGTAAAAAGTAAAATGGACATACATAAAAAATTTGGACCGACTGAATACAAATTTTATATCAATTTTTTTTTTAAATTAAAAACATATAAGATGAAGAATTAATGTTAAAATAAAACTGGTAAAATGTCACAAAACACAGTTTTTTTGGAAAGATGCACCTTTTTTAATGAAAAAAGTATTTATAATAAATTCTAGTATAAATTCATTTTAAATAACCATAATTGGATACAATTGCCAATTTAAATTTTAAAACTATTCCAAAACACAATTTTACTTTGTAATGACTTTAAAATAAAATAAATTTTTGAAAAAAAATCAGTAATTTCATTATTTGTAAAAAATGAAACTTATCAGAAAAATACCGAAATTTCAACCAAAGTAACTTTTCATATTTTTCATTAAAATAATAAGTTTAGTTTAAAAAATTTAATATTAAAAAGTGTTAAAAAATGAATTTTTAATCGGTGTGCCATCAAAAGGCAACAAAAATGCATTTTTTGAAAAAAATACGTTTTTATCCAAAAAAATGAATTGTTCTTATACCATGTATAAAAAAATTATAAGATGAATTTTAAACATTATATTAAATATATTACATATATTTTTCATTAATTAAATCCATCAAGAGTGATTTTATTATTTTACAAACTTGCTGATTTTCATTTAAATAGTTTTTTTCGAAGAAAGATAATAATATTTATACCCGCCATTATAATGACTAGGTTGTACTATTTAGTTTATCACTTATAATCAGTCTTTAGTGACATTAATTCTATAGAAATAACTTGAAATTTTGTGTAACACAATCCACGCTGAGAGATGTGTATACCGCAAACTAAACTAGTGTTGTATATAACACAAGATTATCTTGGTGTAGCATACAATATAAGGCATAGTTAAAAGAAAATCTATATCATAAAAATATAATGGTTTTACACTACTCCTCATGCCAGCCCACCAAAAATACTATTGAAGGTCTCTGTAAATATTTATTACACTGGGATAAACAACAAAATGATCGTTGTGAAACTCCCTCATCAAAACCTATCACATCATGATCAGAAAAAACATTTGTCTCTAGAAAAATATTACTCATTACCCTCCTTTATAAAACCCATCTGGTGAATCTATTAAAGATATATGGTTAGGAAGAACCTCATAGTTTATACCTTTCAATTGAGCACCCCTCAAATACTGAAAATTTATAGTATTCAATGCCATCAATTAAAGATGAGATGAACCACCCTCCTCCACTAGGGTAAGATAAAAATAATCCAACTACTTAGGAACCTCCTTTACTTGGAGAGAATGGGAATTCCTCTAAGATTTATATTCATCCATGCTTCCTTTTTCAGTTGAATAGATTTTCTTTAATTCATAGTCCTATAAAAACTCTATCATGTACCTAAATTTTAGGTTTATGTCACTTTGTGTGAAGATGTACCTAATACTCTAATTATGTGACTAATCATTAAAGAACTCTCATAGAAGATAGTCCCTCAATAATTTCATAGTGAATACTACTACTTCCAACACTACGTCAGGATTTTCAATATTATCCTCATGGGATATCAACTGTCCCAACCCATATATGATCACTTCATGTCTCTCCATCAACGTGTATCTAATCTCATATCCTACGACATCTCAAAACACTACGTACTCCACACCCAACTCCGGTAGTCTCAAAACATGGGAACTAGTCAGCCTCCACCTCAACTCCTTAATGACTCTTTGAAACTACTCAATCATGGTAAATAAATTACATTTCTACTTTGTAGTATTCAAAGGGTCTATAAGTGGCCTATTGTGTACCTCATATAGAACACTTCGAAGGCAATACTGATTTACATCACTAACATTTTCTTGGGTGGATTCCAAGAAAGAACTTCATTAATATTCATTGAGTTCACATCTAATCCATGCTCATATCTGACATTCCCCAAAAAGAGGACCTCATGGATCTAGAAATTATCACTTTGAGAGATTACCATAAACTGGTGCTCCAAGAGTAAATCTAGGACCATCATTATGTTCTCTACATGATCTAGATCTGATATAGACTATATGATTATTTCATTAATTAACACAACCAAAAAATAGTCCATTAATGGCTGGAATATATTTTTTATCAATTCTATGATCATAGTGTAGGACTTAATTATACTAAAAGGCATCACTTGGAACTCATAGTGTTCATAGTGACATAGGAATTTCAGCTTCATAATATCAACCTCCTAGACTCTCAATAGGTAGTAGTTGAACTATAGATTAATCTATGATAACCAAATCTTTCTTTTTAATTTATCAAAGAGGTATTATATCCTCATAAAGGGGTACTTGTTATTTAATATTTCTTATTTCATAAAATGACAATCAACATAACTCCATAAAATCTCATCCACGTTTTTCATGAAAAAATCAGAGTTGGCCAGGGGGACACAATGGGTATGATAAAACCTATAAAAACTATTATTTATCCATTGATTAGTTTTGAATATAATCAGAATTACTTTTAGATCTAGGAATTTTGAAGACATTAGATTCCAAGGCCTGGTGAGCTAGAAATTAAAATTTGCAAAATATTGATTATGTTAGTATCACCTACACATAGTTTTTTTTTTGAAAAAATGGAATAACATTTAGAAATAGGCTTTAATCTGAAATTTTAAGTGTTATTTGATTTCAAAGAATTATCTTTAACCTAGAAATAACATATTATATGTTGGAATTAGGTGTTTCAGTGATGTGAAATTTCTATAAAAATTAATAAAATTAATAAATTGCTTTATTTATTTTATTATTTTGGTGGAGAGACACATTTACTCTATAAATAAATGACTATGCCTAAATATCTAAGGTTATATTCATAGCCTAGATATTTATAGGATCTATTGGAAAGGATCCATTGGGGATCATTAGAATATGGGATCAGATCAATATCAAATTGGAGAATTTTCCCTAATAAAGTTCATGGATCTAACTAACAATAGTAACACAATACCATTCTTAAATAGTGATCAATCCAAACTCAAGGATGGATGTTTAAAGTGTGTGGTTTTCTCTATTTATTTTAGCCCAGTCGAACATGGATCAATTACATGAATAATAATTTATTTATATATCACTGGTTGATTTATTTATGTTAGATTATTATTCATTGATTACTTGCCACTTATTTCTTCTATTTCTTTGACAATGGATCGAGGATAAACAAAAAAGACCAATGTTTACTCTCCATATATTTTGGTTTATTGTTTTCTCCCCTATTTCATCAATTTACTATTTTTTTATTTCCTTTAGAAGTTTTTTTGACATATAATCGATATTCTATCATTTCTCAACCATTATTTAGCACAACAGATCATTACCATGGGTATGGATTGCGATTGAGGATTTGTTTTGATGATCAATAATGATGGTGGGTTATTCAATTAGGAACGAGACTGAAATGGTGGTATTTCATTTTCTCGAGTGGAACATAATGAAAAAAATGATATAGGTGGGTTCCAAATCTATTTTGGAATATAGAATCTTGCGAACAGGTGACAGTGAGACTGGTCAAACCTAGGTCTAATGTTTTTTTCTTTTCTTAATGGTGACGGTGGTGGATCTGGGTGACGTATGAACTAGTCATGGGTTTGTGGTAGTTTCTATGTTAAATGAAACATAATATGGGACTACACAACATGTGGGACCCTTTATGTGGCACTGGGGTTTCCATAGATAATAAAGCGAGCAAACATCAGGTGACACCTATCACATGATTTACAACTCCTGTTGGTCTCTCTATGTGTGTATTAGAGGAAACACATGAACAGTCAAGTCTGGGTACACAGAAACAGCTAGAGCACATGGAAAGATAAATATACTCATACATGACCAAGTTTACATGGGTATGATCAGATACATTTAGGTTGGAACATGGGATCAACAATAAGTAAATGGGCATGCACAGACAGTATATGTAGGCTTCGAAAAAACCACTAAACTCCCTATATACTTACTTACATACCATATATTTTGATTCTTACAATGGATGTGAGAAAATTATAAATGGATAGAACATGGGTTTTCTAGAAATGTTTCTTACTACCTAGTGCACACTCTGTACCCAATTTGAGGGTTTTTTATACCTTCATTTCTTTCATTTAGAACAATATCTGTTGATTGCGTTCCACTTGTCCATCCCCTCAAGGTTAAAATGCAGCATTACATATTTATATTTAGTTTATGATCCTCTCTAGAAGATGATGCATGGATATACTTATTTATGTACCTGTGTGAGACTAGATTATGATCCACTGTCGTTCCTTCTTAAACACTATGTGGGGTTCGTGGAATCCTCTCAACTTTTTTGTGATGGATGTGAATCATTTATAGAGATCTGTGTTTCATTATTTTTCATGGTATCACTGGAATACGATCTAAAATAAATATAGATGATAAAGAATGGGTTTTTAGTGTCCCCAAACTATCATGGATGTGATCTCCAATTTCTGTATTAAGGTCTTCACATACCAATGAGTTATTTTGGGAAGGGACCAACAATCATGACCTATTGGACGAGTTTCTCTAATGATTTCATTGATTGTGTAGTGTGTATCCCTTGAATGATCATAGATAAGAATCCTTGTGTGGAATACTATGACTGGTAGTTTGGTTCAGACAACCTGGAGGTGTAGTTTCCTTCCTATGTATATCTGGTTTTTTTATTCCTTTTATTTCTATATCATTTTTATGAGATATCCATTCATGATGATTCATTTTTAGTCTTTTTCTAATGTCATGTTGGGTATTATTATACTCACCCATGCATGGGATCTAACAGCATGTGTTTTGTCTTATGCAGGTGAGTGCCCATTTGACAATGTCCTAGGAGGACATGTAGCTGGTAATGTATAACTTTAGCTAGATAGACCAAGGTGTTTTCCAGTTAGTTTCATTTGATATTAGTCCTCACCTTGTGAGTAGGTTATAATCTAGGTAGTTTTTTGGGCTTTTATTTTCCCCCTTTATCACATTGAGTACTTTACTACTATATAATTAATGTGGGGTTAAATATATATACATGAATTGGTTTTAGTTGTTTTACATTTAATCATTTTATGGTCTTGGGGATGTGTTTCTGTGTGTAGATACATTAGGATAATTCTTCCCATGTGTCTAATATGCCTACTCAACACTGGTCGTCTGCCCCATGCCTATCATAGGTGGGCATGGGGAATCCTGAGTTCAAGCCTGTTGGCCAGGGTCATGATAGAGTGGTGTCATAGGATTCATTTCAACCATTGAATATAATTATGTGAGATTAGATTATGTATTATTTCAATAATGTTAAGTGTTTTATATTCCACTTTTAGGTTAGGGAATCTAGTGTAGGTGCAGCGACCGACACATAAATACATAAGAACTATGATCAACTACCCGTCAACTCGATGTATGTATATATACATTGTAGGGAAGACATTGGTACTCAAATTATATAAGAGTGAGTTGTGATTTATATATCCTTCTTGATTGAGCTCACCAGATATAGTCTTTGATCCTGGTACATCTCATTTATTTTAGGATTCCTCTACAAATATAGCCATCAAGTATTCTAATATGTGATCACGAGTATGATACACAATGTGATGAGGTAACAGTACAAGGGCTTGTTTAAAAGATGGTACATTTGGGTACATTACTAGCTAAACCACCGTCTACTGAGAGGTACATAGCACTAGAAATGTCGGAAGAGGATTTATGTTGGATGGGTGTGATTCATGATTTCTAAAGGAAGATACCTACCATATTTTAGGGAAATAAATCCCAAGTGTCTAAGGACTGGATATAGGTAGTCACTCAATGTTTGAGCCTTTTTAATATGCCTGAATATTAGATGGTTTCCCCCATGGAGAAGATTCTTCATGGATATTCTTTAAGATGGTGGATTCTAGTGAATTAGACACATTAAAAGACATATATCTCTTGGATATACTTCAAGTATCTTTTTAGGGATGAGTTTTATTCATCCATGTTGTGAGTGGTGCACATCCCAAAGCTTTTCATCTATAGTATGGTTGTATGACCATATTGGAATATTTTTTGATGTTTATAGATATCTCATAGCACATCATGGATATGGTGTGAGATTTTTACATCAGGGAATGAAACTTTGAGTAGGGCTTACACTGATATATTAGGTCTTAAATGATATCACTTTACATTCCCACTTATCCATGAGTTCCCAAGAAGGTCTTAGTGGAGGATAACATCCTGGAAGAGCATGTGTTGATAGTGGGTGCTGTTAGTGGGAACCCAAGAGTTGTTACCCATGTAAAAGATGATTATTGATGGTCACAAAGATCTAATAATATTAGAAACATCATGATCTGATCGCATGATATAATATTAGGTGTGTAGGGATCTCAAGATGGCTCGAATTAACCAATTGAGAGGCTGTGTTTATCTTGTGATTATTGGGGACATCTTGTATGGTAATTCATGACACGTTTTACTGATAGTCTAGATATGTTCAAGGGAATTCCTAGATAGATATAGAGGCAGAAGCATGGAGGTTCGTATGGAAATGTATTGGGAATAGGGATATGTAGGGAATTAGTAGGTGGTTAAAGGTTACATATTTCCACCCCAACCCCTAGGTGGTCCACTTGAGGCTCAAAGTGTTAGATGTTAGAGAAGAGAATATTTTAAGGCCACATATTCCTATAATCTTAAGGTTCTAATGATGATAGGAAATATTAACTCTATCTTTTTCACATTCAATTTAGTATAGATAAAAACCAAAGTGAGTCATTCCTTTTGATCCACTTCTCGGGTTTGGGAGTTCGAAATTCTGGTTGAGCCTTTAGATCAACCCTTTCCATTAGGGAATCTGATAGGAGGATAATTAGAAATTGCACACATCTTCTAATAGCATGATCTAAAGATTGTGGTTGAGATTGTTTATAGGATATATTATTATAGTGAACAGGCCTTATGAATTCATCTTGGGTATGGACTATCTATCGATAGTTCATGCCTAGATTGACTATTTTTGGTAGAGGATATGGTGTGTTCACAATTAAGGGGCATGATTTTCATTTTTCAATGAAATGGAAATTTTAGTGTAATATAGTGGGCTTAGGAATATTAGAGTGTATCCAATTACTCACCTATTGGTTAGAATGACTCTTGGAGTAGTGGATGCTATGGGCTACCAGTTTCTTATAGTGGTGGCTAAGTATGAGGATGTCTTTCCTAAGGGAATGACATGATTACCTCCTGAACAAGATCTGGACTTATTCATTAACATAGAACTTATGAATCCATTGATATCTGAAGTTTCATATCAGATTCAGACCACCAATCTTCGTGAGTTGTGGGTGTAGTAATAGGACTTACAAGAGAAGGGCTTCGTCAGACCCAATATTTTTCCCTAGTTTGGCCCAACCTTGTCCACTAAGAAGGAATATATAATCTTGAGTTTATGTGGGGATTAACATTCATTGAACTAGATTACTATGAATGATATGTATCCATTTCCATGGATAAATTACCACTTCGATCAGTTGAGAATCGCATGAAGGTTCTTGAAGATTTGCCTCAGACCAATCTATCACCAACTGCCAGTATGGGATGAGGGTATACCAAAGATGAAATTAAGATCTTTATATGGTCACTATGAGTAAATGGTGATACCTTTATTCAGGATAAAAATCCTATAAGTTTTCATGGAACTCATGAATTGAATCATTCATCCTTTCTTTTACCAGTTAGTGGTGGTATTCATTGATGATATCCTACTGTACTCATCATATGTGGAGGACCATGTGAGACACTTGAGTATGGTTCTAGACACACTCTGAGATAACTTCATTTTTTTGAATCTCTCAATGTTTTAGTTTTGATTTCAATATTTCCACTTACTTGGACACATCATCTAATTTGATGGAGTGGAAGTAGACATAGTGAATGCAGTGGTGGTGCAATATTGAGAGCCACCCAAGAGTGTTACTAAGGTGAAAAGTTTCTTTGGGATCGCATGATACTATCAATGGTTTATTCATGAGTTATCTATAGTGGAAGAACCTTTGACTAATTCTAATAGAAAGGGGAAACCATTCATGTGAAATGAAATAAATTAGTGGTGTTTTCTGGAGGTGAGGCTGATATTGATGAGCACCCCTATCTTGAGATTTTCAGTATATGGTGTCATGTACGAAGTGTTATGTGATCCCTCAAGCACCAAACTTGGATGTGTTAATATTAATTGGTGGGTGATAATTTCATATGGGTCTAGGGAGTTGATACGACATGATTTGAACTACACGACCCATGATCTTGAGCTAGTAGTCATAGTCATTATCATGATGATGTGATGACACTACCTGATGGGAAACCAATTTATTTTCTACTATGACCATATGATTATAAAGTATAACTTTTCTCAAAAGGATATTATCATGAAATAGAGATGATTTCTATATTTCATCTAGTAATATGACATTGATATTTTCTATACTCTTGGTAATGGGGGACTGATAGTAGACACTCTTAGTAAGAGATCATTCTCTCCATTGATGGTTGTGGTGTTAGAGAGGTTTTCCTAATTGAATCTATCTATAGTGGAAATGGATGGTGATTCATATATTGTATATATGGTTGATTATCCACCACTTTTATAGTATTCCATATATGCAAGAAAATGTTATGATGAGCCCGTAAGGGGCACAACGCGTTAGGGTTTACCCCTCGTCGCCACCTTCTTCTCGCCAGATTGACGTAGCGACCCTACCTATGATCGACGAGCTATGATGGTTTTTTCTTATGTGGATCTTCATGGGATCGATGGTCTCGACCCTTACGTCGTTGCTGTCCTGATCTTGCCCAACTCCATCTCGCTGGATAGGGTCTCCATTGGCAGCATGGTGCCAGTCCGTGACCTGTTTCCAGATCTGCGACCAGAGGACTCCGCTTATCTTCGAGGTGCCTGGTGGGTGTTCGATGTGGTCTTCATGTGTGTACTAGTCTACGATGATGGGATCTGGGTGGCCGGACCTACGTTAGTCATTTTGGTGATTTCTTCAGCTTCATTCTTCTTTGGAGTCATACTGGTTTCGGTCTTACTAGTTTGTTAGTGTGATTGCTAGCTTCTCTCTTTACGGGATCAGTGGTTTGGGTTTTTAGGATCTTCGACATCCACGATTCATGATGTCTATATTGAAGGATTTTAAATGTCCCAAATTTTATGTTGCAATTGATACAGAGGTTGCAGTAGTCTCTTGTATGACGTTTGTTTGACTTCATTGTAAGGTTTTCTGATTTGGTCGGATTGAGGGCAGTGACATTTTTTTGGATGTTTTGGTCTCGATTAGTCCCGACTCAATGGATTATGTAGATGTTTCTTTTGAATTTTTTGATTTTGTTCAGTGTAATTCAAATATTGTTCTGATCTGATGTTTTACGGTGGCATAATGGTGTTCTCCAGATTGTGGTGGTTGTCTGGTTTTATGGTGGCGATATAGAAATCGGGTGGGTGGAAATCTCTGGTGATCAGATGGTGACGATGACGGTGATCTTGTGTGGTGATAGGATGAGACGTCGAAGGTGGGTCAGAACGATGACGACACCAGTGTAGACTAATGATGGCGCTGGTTTGGCGATGTGATTTCAGCAGCATCTTTTGAATTTGAATTTTGTAATTTCAAATTTGTGTTTGGCTCCCGTTCGCTATGTTCTGGTTTCTGCTCACCCATAAAAAGTCACTTTTTGAAAATTAATAAAAATTCCATACATATATGAAAAATGTGAATTTATTGACTGTGAGACCTTATATACTTAGATATGCTCTGGACATGCTCCTGATGGATTTTTAATGGTGGGGAGCGTGTTATTTATTCTAGAGGATAGATGATGGAACCAATGGTGTTGTGGGAGGAGGTGATAATAGAGTTTAATAAATCCCATTTAGAGATAAATACATGTGTGGAAAAGATGTACTAGAACTTCTATGTTAGTTTTGGTGGCCAAGGAGGAACCAATGTTTTATAGAGTTAGTTTATTGATGACTGACTTGTCAATAGGTGAAGGCTATGCACTAGGTTTTAGTAGGTTTAGTTCAAGACCATGAGTTGATATAGTGGAACTGGGATGAGATATCCATATAAATAATAATGGGGTTAACACATATTCCTAGGGGAAATGATTCCATAAAGAAGATTGTAGAGCAACCCCCTAAATCATCCCACATCTTATCCATCTTAGAGAAAGGTCCAGTAGAGAGATTAAGATTCTTGCATGTACAAGTGATTTTCTGAATCTATATAGTCCCCTCAATGTCCATTTTATAATTTTTTTCTTCATTTCATGACTATGGATATGAATGTAGGAGGTCTATGGGACTCAGTTACATTTGATCAGGTTGTTTCACCCCGAAACTGATAATCAGACTTAGTGAACCATTTATGTCTTTAAGGACATGTTTCATTCTTTCATGTTGTATTTTTTCATATTTAATAGGATCACCAAACCATGGTGAATTTTGTGTACAAACAAATATACTATTACATCATCATTATGTAACCATTATATTCCTTTTATGGGTGTCCCTTTAGGTTACAACTTTGATGGACATATCTAGGGGAGTCATTACTCATTGGCCAAGATTTAGAGTGAGCTATGAAAAAGAGTGTGTAGATTGTATAGGATTTAATGAGGACTATAATATCCATCATAATCCCTATGTGGACTGAATACAAAATAATATGGTGTTGCAGGAGGGAGACCATGTGTTTCTAATGTATTATCCACAACATAGACTATGGAGATTCGGTTGGGGCTGCAAGTTATCTTAGTGATTATTTGGAACATTCCAAATACTACATAGAGATTGTGAGGTGGAATAAATATTACCTCTACCACCACATTTATACTTGTATATGATGTTTCTAGCATGTCATAGTTAAAAAGGTACATGATCAACCTATCACATGTATAAATTAGGGTGACTTGGACATGAAGGGAAATGATAACATTTTTGAGTACCTAGTGGAGATCAAGGAACAGTAGGAGGGTATCCTTTGAGGGATATCAATACCCATAATTTGTGTCTGGTGATAGTATGAGAATCTTCTAGAGAAAACCAATGAGCAGGAGATCTAGATGTGATCCCAATACCCTTATCTTTTTGAGCAAGTTTTTTTCTTTCTTAAAAACAAATCCCTAAGGTGGGGATAATGTAAAGAATATTTTTTTTTCATGTATCACTTTAAAAATTATTTAGATTATTTTTAGGAGGTGGTCACTATGATGGAATTAGATTCCAAGGCTTGGTGATCTCAATATTATTATTTGATAAATATTAATTATATTAATATCATGTTCATGTAGTTTTCTTGAAAAAGTTGAATATCTATTAAAAGGAGGATTGAATTATAAATATGATTCCATCATTATGATTAGATCATGGGATTGAACCTAGGTGAAACATAACAATCTTCAATTTCTGGTGCTTAAAAAAATATTTTTAGCAAGAAAAATTAATAAAATTAATAAATATATATATTTATTTTATTACATTTATTTAGTCACCCACATCCCCTATAAATAAACAGATATAAATCAATACTTATGATTAGTCGTATAAGATAGATATTGTGATTATATTTTGGAGAAGATCTTTTGGATGTTCATTGGTTAACAACATTAGATCAAGATCTGATCAAGGATCGTGCACCAATGGAGTTCAGGGGTCTCTCCTATAATGTAATCCCAAGTAAATTCTTCATCATTGATTGATCAAAAATATTGATAAGTTATTTGAATTATGTGATTTCATCATGTTATTTTACCCTAATAAAACTCATTTCAATTCCATGAACAATAATTGATTCCTGTATCAATGGTTGATTTATTTATGATATAATTATTCATTTTTGATTTTCTACCTCTTCATTCATCTTTTTCTTTAAAAATAGATCAAGTCTGAAAGAAAAAAAGGTGATTGTTTATTCTTAAAATTTTTTAGTTAATGGTTTTATCAGCTATTTTTTCACTCGATATTCATTATTACATATTTTATCCAATGGTTTTATAGATACCTAGTATTTAAACATTTCACGACTATTATTCATCATAAAAAATCATCATCATTGATACGACTTTCAATTAAGGATGCAATTTGAGGATTGGTGAAATTGGCTTGTGATTCAATGAGGAATGTTATCATACTAGAGGTAATTCATTTTATTGAGTAAAACATGGTGACATAGATGATGGATGTTAATTCCTAGTCTTTTTTGGTAGATTAAATATGGAGCGTGAGTGACAGCATGGTAGGTCAACCCTAAATCTAATGATTTTGGGGATAATTGATGGAAGAGGTAATGGAACTAGGATATGAATGGACCATGAGTCTATTACTATATAATTTTCCCATACATGGATCATAATATAAGACTAAATTCCATGTTTTAACCTCTTTTTGGCACTGGGGTTTTCACAAAAAAGAAAAAGATCACACGTCGTGTGACACCTATAACACGCCATGTGACTCATACTAGCAGCTTGACCTATATCTTGGAGGATACAAGGGAATGGGTCCACTGGGTTACATATCAATTGACATACTATATGGAAATATCCATATACTCAGACATGGCCATCTGTAACTGAGCATGAAAAGGTGTACACGAGTTGGTACACATGAATGGTCAGGTGATAAAGAAAATGTGCAAGAAGACCACTTCTTGTCATGTTTACTTACTTACAAACTATTTATTTTTTGTCTTGCATTCCATATAAGTAAGTGATATTATATCATACCATGGTTTTGATCGATAGATAGTGTACTACATAGTATATTCCATGTAGACCCTTTGAGTGTATTTGGAGCCTTTTGTTTCATTATTTCAGACAAATATCGATTAATTGTGTTCCCTCGGTGGATCCCCTAGAGGGTAAAGTAAGGCATTAAATCCATATATGTGGATATTAATCCCCTATATAGAATGAGTATCAAATATAGTTTTGGTTTTCCTTCTATGATAACATAGTATGATTCTCAATTATTCCTTATTGCACCCTATCTGGGGTTTGTGGAATCAGTGTGATGTCCTTGCACAAGACATTGATTCTCCATCTAGTTTTCTGTTTTATTATAGTCTATGGTTTAATTATAAGATGATACCCTAGATATTAGGTTGATCAATATTGGGTTTTTGGTCTCCCCCATTTGTCATGGGTGTCATCCCATATAAAATGATAGATGTTATCAGAGACCAGTGAGTTTTCTTGGGTAGGTCCTAACGATATTAACCTATTGGATAAGTATAGAAAATTATATTATGACTCATGGAGTGGGTTCTCTAAAAAATAGAATATCTTAGAAGCATTGAGTAGAATTATATGGCTAGAAATTTGGTTGAGACACATGGAGGAGAATTTTACTTCTTAAGTATATTTGGGTGTTTTCTCATTTGATTTTTATATCCTTATTAGGACATATCAATTATTGATGCTTTTTGTTTAGTTTTTTTAGGTTATTTTACTATATTTTTATATAATAACACCTACATGACCTCTTTTGACACCTTTCATGACATATTAAGACAACTACCCATTTGATGATGTCTTGGGAGGGTAGAGATTTTGGTGAGAATAGATTGAGCTAGAAAAAATGATGTTTTATTCTAGTTGATTCTATTTGATAGTATTCCCCAACACCTAAGAAGGATGTATTCTCTGTTGTTTTTTTGGGATTTAATTATTCCAATTTAGTTATTTCTTTACTTTAATATCATACTATTATTGAGTTCTTGTAGATGTATTCATGTATTATATTTAGTTTTTTTTCATTTTCAAATTTTATGGGCATGCATGTGTGTGTATTTGTACAAGTAAATTGGGATAATACATCTCATGTGTGTGACATGCCTACATGGCACTGGTTTCTAACCCCTGGCCTATCGAATGTGAGTTTGGTGTAGTCAAGGTTTGGGACCTGTCAGACCTAGTTGTGAAAAAACACTTCTCTCAAAGGTCCTCTAACTATACTCTCATCTACCAAATCATGATAGGGTCCATCCAATATTTCACAGAATGTGTCAAATGTTTTATAGGGTGTAGGTCAATACAGATGTTTATATCCCTCCATGGATGTAGTCTCATAATGTCCTCGGGGAATATTTCCTTAAAAAACTCTACTACTAATGGAATATAGATGCATGAAGATCCCATTTTTTCATAAGATAGAAAATCCAACTGATGGATGATGTAATGAAACCACTGGATGGAAAGGAAAACTCGATCAGCAATGAGATCCCTCTCTACTATAAAAGAGTCTCATCCCATCCATTCGTAGGCATCTGAACCATTTGTGACAATAATCAATCTAGGATGTAATCGTGTAAAACTAATCCATACCCAAGTTTAAATAAAAAATATACATTTTGATGTGTAAGAGGCCTCACGAGATATTCTCTCCCCCGTTGATATCTCACATTTCCAGAAGATGAGATATATTGAACAGTCACACCCAACTAGAACCTCTAGAAAAATATGGTGTTCAATGTTGTCAATGGTGATCTATAGATGTCACAAAAGGGATAAATAAATAAAGGAGTGACTTATACCTATGTCTATAGGTAATAGATAATTTTTATAGTCAACAAAGATCATTTGTCATATCTTCTTGTGATTTTGCTTGTCAAAGGCATCCATGGAATGCAACTTCTTACGACCCCTCCTTATGGTAATATGAGTCTGGCATG
Source organism: Viscum album (assembly GCA_963277665.1). Lineage (NCBI taxonomy): Eukaryota > Viridiplantae > Streptophyta > Magnoliopsida > Santalales > Viscaceae > Viscum > Viscum album. The sequence continues at coordinate 846,916,982 of OY728134.1, read as the reverse complement.
GGATTCATGGTGGTGGTGGTGTAAGTAACTCATAACATCACCCTATCTAATAATATCCTCCTCCTGTAACCCCATATTCTCTTCTTCCATAACTTCTCCCTTAGGGCCCACCCTGGCCATGACTAGCAGAAGCCTGGCCATGGAGTTATCTCTGCCATAGAAATCCATCAGCTTCTTTCCTTCTCTATTCTACAGGATGGTTCAAGAAGTCACACTCCATGTGACCATATCCATCACATGTATAACATAACCCCCCCATCCAGGATACCCTTTTACTCTTTTTGTTTCATGGGTTTTATGACCACATGCATGAGTCTGAGAATGAGTACAATTCATGTTATGATACTTAGACATATATCACCTTCTGGACAATGCAGATAACTCAACCCTAGGATTCCCACTCACTATACCAAACTCTCATGTAACTATACTATAACGAAGTCTATAATTAGATATCACTCCATAACTCTCCCATATGTGGGTAGACATAAGGATACCATGGTATCCTAGATGTCGATGTAGATACCCTGCTCAAATTTTCACACCTAGAATACTATATCTCTCACAATATTGAGTGAATACCACATAAGATTGGTGGACCTCATTTAATTATTAGATACTAACATATTACCCTGTTGAAACTCTATAATCTTCTAAATAAAATCCAATCTCAAGCACAAGGGGCAGTACTTCTCATGAAATAGCTGCAAGAAGTCAAACCATGAGACTATCATCTTGTCCTGGGTCTATGTGACTAGTATCTACTAGAACCCTACAACTCCAGGGAAAATATTAGCTTTAAATAGAACCATATGGTCATTTGTGGTCTATATGAGACTGAAGACTTGGTTATAGGAATTAATCCAATCATGTGCTACATGGGTATCTATCTCCCCTCAAAAACCCAATATCCTATATCACTATAACTCATGGAGTGTTATAAAATTTCATGTATTCTTAGCTTACACAACTGGTATAATATTTTGAATGATAGTTGGTGGTTCCACTACCTACTTGAATTGAGGAAATATATCACATGATAGCCTCAAAAATGAGTTATCATCACTCATTTGATCATCTCCAAGATCCTAAATCGATAACCTGGTTAGTTGTTTACATAGAAGAAAGTTGAAATTAATCACGATGTACCATAGTCAGACAAGAATATATATATATATATATATGTGTGTGTGTGTGTGTGTGTGTGTTGGGGGGGGGGTATGACTGAAGAAGTAAAATCAAAATACTCAATAATATATGATGCATGTAGCATTCCTCCCTACAACCAGTGTATTAGTATTCTGAGTTGACAAGTAGGTATTCAAAGTCCCTATGTATGGATGTGTCAGAATTTGGACCCATACTAGGTTCCCTATCCAAAAACTTCACTCCCAAAAAATTCACACCATTTCCCAATGTCCTATCCACTCCTCATAAAGGAAAAAATCTAAACACCATCCCAAGGAATGAACTACTCTGATACAACTCTATAATAACCCATCCCAACAAGGCCCACTAGGTGAGTAAAAAGATGATTTATGATAACCCCTTGATTTAATCCATGGTCTAGGGGATAGAAACAATCATTGAGAAGTAATAACTAAAATGGGATGGCTTTCCTAATGTACCTATTTGAACTCACCAAATAATCCACACGTAGAAGTGTGTAGGAATAATAATAAAATAATATATATCTATAGTAAAAAAATTTGCATGTAATAACCTCTCGGGAATAAAAAAGTGTATAAAGGTTTAATATAATAATTAAAGTTGAAAAGTACATGCCTAATAAAAAAATATGTCCCAACCACACAAAAACCTGAATAATGGAAATCTGACAAAACCCAACTCTCGATCTCGAAGCATGACAACCATACAAGGTCAATGAACACATGTATAACTACTATCCACATTAAGCAACATAAATCTATTTATTATGTGCATAACACATGGCATGTGCAGGGATAGGCCACCCATGGATGATTATATACTTACCCAAGATGATTCCCAAAAAATCGAAAGGGAGTGATATAGTGATACAACAATACTCTTATGAAACTAAAGTAATATGGAAATGAAACCCAATAAATATATATGCTCATAAAATAAACCTAAATGAGAGAGAATGGGGATATTAATCTCCTAGTCAATTCAATGTTTCTGAGTGGGCCTCTAGCTCTAGTATTCCATCACCAATTCCTAGAATCCAACATAATATTACAAGAAAAGGGGTGGAGGGGCCCTCTCCTCTCAACTTAAGTCTATAATCAAGGGAGCCACATTTAGTGGAGGACCCAAAATCCAACAGAACATGACGATTATGGCGTAATACTTTGTAGATAGAGGAATCAAGTATCTATGTAAAAAATATGGAGGACATATTCCCTTGTGAAATTAGGGAGTATCATCACCATAGATAGAGGTCCATCACACTAAATAAGGGAGTATCATCTTTAACTAGAATATAGAGTATAGGGGATCCATGACCCAGTGCGATAGGGGAGTATCATCCCCATAGATAGAGGAGTCACTCCTATAATAGGGGTGTACCATATCTACCATGAATAAATATTATAGGGACCTAGACTCTAGTAAGATAGGGGAGTACCATCCCTATAGATAGAGTACCCATGAACTTGATAGGGGAGTACCGTCTCTCCTTGGAATCACACCAATGATATTATCCTGATCACTTCCATCATAAAGCATCACCAATAAAATTTTATGCTCAAAACATCTTATATCATATCTTAAAATACACTATTAATGACACTTTGGTGATCTACATCGAATAACACTTATGATAGGCTACTCATGTGCCAAAATCCAAGTCAAAACGAATGAGATACGATAGGTAAAAGATTTAAATTGGAGTACATTTGGTGTATGGGGTCCACATGGAATGTGGACCCACCACCTGAACATGTTCTACTTGTACATAGATATGGAATCCATATAAACATACATGGAATGTAAGGGTCCCAGAGGATTTGTCTCGGACACCCAGGGTTTACCAGTCTGCTTCTGGCCAAACTTGGGTATTCCTAAATTTACTCATGTACTTCATTACATAGTGTTTCCACCCACACAGGTCCTTGGGAATGTATATATGGCATAATAATTGGACACCTAGGTAGAATGAATAATTTTTAGTCCTATCTCTATGTAATGTGATATTAAATTTTACCTAAAACTCTAGTTCAATAACAAGGGTTTACACTTAGTTTAATCTTCATACTAAACAGCGTGTAGTTGGGTTTTTCATATAATCCCAGAATTCCTCAAGTGATTTGTGTAACAATGATAGTTTACACGAATATTTCCCATTAAAGTCATGAAATTGAAGGATAGAATCTCGGAAAAGCATTTTGTTGACCTCATATAGTCTAAAAATTGAATTTATGGATCTTTTTGAAGTCTTGTGTGCATCCCGTGTGCATCCAAATAACCTTCCACCATTCATAAATCATGGATCCATGATGTAACAACCTCAATAAATCTAGATTTTTACAAGAAACACTAATATATTATTCATTTACCAAACCTCCATGAATATAGGGGGTTCAATCTTTCTTTAAACTATCACAACAATGTTGAACTGTGACCTTAGAGGGTAATGGTGAATGATGTGAAGAACGGGTGACGGAAAGACATAAGAACAAAGGTGAAAATGTAATTTTCCAATAATTATTGGAAAATTATCATATATATGGGATATCTAGGGTGAGAACATGTCATATAAATATCTAAATTATATTAATCAATTTTATTCATTAACAGTCCCTTGCGAAGGGTGTGCAATCACCATCAAGAAGTAAAGAAGATCAAATCCTTACATTAAAATTATAATCCAGACGGTATTATCCATAATTTATGATTCTTAGCTCAATAATGGATATATTGTTGATTATGAATGCATTATCCATTGATGTGATCATCCCACTTCATTCACTACCTCCCTATCCACATCGTTCTAATCTTTAATCATCCTCTGATCTGGATCTTCCAATAAAGAATGTTAGAGCCCTGAATTTTATTTAGAGTATCCAAAGGTTATGCAGTTAACCATAGATAATTCATATTGAAAAAATATAGAGATTAAATTTAGCTTCTGTTTTAAAATAATTCAATTTTAAATTTTAATTAATTAATTCACATAACATACATACCAAAGACTACCTCAACTAAACATATGGTGCTGACCAACTATAGGTCATTCCTAGGGTGAAACATGCATTTTGGATTCAATTGTGTTCTCATATTTCTTATTTGAGGATCCATTTAAGATATAATCATATTTATAAAACAAACTACCTATACATGATATTAATATATTTAATATTTTTATAATATCAATTTTTGGCTCATCAGGCCTCAGAATCTTATGTCATATAAGCACCTGGATTTGAATATATTCTATAATGTTCATCAAATTATTGTGAAATAAATTCCAGAAAAATATATACCACACTAATGATTTATATTCCTTAACGAATTGAAACTTCCTTTAACCAACTATATAAGAACATCTTAACACCATAGAGACTGACCTTGTGAATTGAATCATGATTTTCCACGCAAATCCTTTTCCACGAAATATGGTTTTTCCAAAATGCTAACATGGAGTGTGGAAATGAACTTTTTATATCACTCTTATATAGTCCACCTACCAAGGAATTTTCCCTAGGGAAATCATACACATCCTCATTAGGGGTGACCCCAAGTATTATCATATAGATATAATCTAACCACATCATCATCTTCTCCCACGTGCCACAAAAATCATTTCACATCACATAATATGATCTTAAAAATACTCCAAATTATTGTATTCTAATATAATTCATTTATTTTATACAACTCTAGTCATGTGGATGTAATTTATCCTCACAACCTTTCCATTCCAACTTTTATAAGGTAAAATTCAAACATGAATAACCTCGATCAACTTATCATCAAATACATATGACCAAGTTCATCTCTCTAGTACATGGCTTTGGCATTTTCCTATTTCCAAATTTCAATAACAAAAATCCTATATAGATCAAAAACTCATCAAATATGTGGATTTTCCATTTGTGATATATCAATGAAACTATCTTCACACCACCTATGTGGTCGCATTTGGAGGACGAGTGACTACTAATTAGTCATATCCTCATAATTATTTATCATGAACTATCCAGCCTATCCCTACCTTCATATAATGTTTGGACCAATGTTAAATACATAGATCTAAATATAAGGAAGACCCAAGCCCTACCTTAGGTGGACTATTAATATAGTTTTAGTGTAAGGGACCCTTGACATATCAGTATTGAGGGAGTAATGAATTCATGATCAACTATAACATACTTTTAAGTAGTGGGAACATAAACTTCTTATAAATGAATAAATCCATTGTAAATTCATATAATGGTGGATACAAACTCATATTGATACATTAACTATATATAATATCATCAGGAACACTATCTAATGAAAATTGAGGGCCCACACCATGGTATTCACATAGTTCATGTGGTCCATAGTACCCTCAAATTTTGCTTGGGGTTACCATCTCTACAATAGTATGGGTGATCCCTACCTTATCAGGATTGAGGGTGTACTTACACCATTCTATACTAGAGTACCCATACACCATAAATGGTATTACATTGTTTTATATCAAATGGGGATTACCAAATTCCATAATCTAATATGGGGTATAGTACACCTTGGTAACCTCAAGATTACATGGTGGATACTGACATCATCAAATATGTAGCCTAGTATTTAATGTGTTAACCAAGGATTCACATGCCTATGTTACATTAATACATAGAAAACACTCTAGGAACAACCCCAGTTTGGTTTTGAGAGAACATAACCCCAAAACCACACACGACAATGAGTGGTATCATCGTTCCTGTCATATTTTACATATACATGGTGAACCTATAGAGAAACATTTATCAGAAGGGAGTTAACATCCCCGTGTTAAGATGATATATTATTAAGCAGAATATCACATTGTGAAACCATCAATAGAACAATTGTTATATGATTCATGGAACTCTTAAAATATACCTAGAAACTAATTCCCGGAGTACTCAAGTTAGTCAAAAAGTTATCATATCCATTTTGTAGAAGTATGGCATCCTACATAAACCATATAGGTTCCATGATTTTTCAACTAAACCAATACATGTACAAGCCCTTTCACCTCACATGTTCTAAACCAAACTCACTAGTATCAAATTTTCAAATTTTATACCTAGGACTAACTTACTTTAATGTCGATCTTGTAGGACCAAATTCACTAGTTCTTCAATTGAATCAGCTATATGATGATTCTATGACAACAAGCCTATGTATAATAGGTTGGGGACAAGTTACCAACACCAAGAATGAATAATTAAAATATATTAGGGAATATTTAGTATAACTATAATATATATACATCCCCATTAATTTAAAAATATAAAAAAACCAATGGATATGCATATAAACCTAAAATTATAGAATAAATGCATGAATATACTAAAAATCAATGAGAATAAAATATAAATTATATTATAATAGGTAAAAAACAAGTCCCAATATCATTGTTCTTCACCTAGCCTCACAAAACTAGAAATAATTGGATCACCATGTCAAGAAAACTCTATTTAATCATAGCCTGCTAATAATCCCACCAGATCCAACAAGATCTAACCCCAATAAATCGACTAGTTACATGCCAAGTGATAACTACATTATCCTATGAATCATATATATTGACACAATTTATCATGGCACAATTAATATATAGAGTTGAGTATGAAGTATTGTGCAGGACACCTAAAAACTGTGATTTGGTTTCAGGTAGTAACATAAACATAATATAAACTGTAAAGTTGTGAAACTCCATCAAGGAAGAAAAAACTTCCCAAAGTTGAATCTTCAGTTTAACATTCAAATATGACCCTAACGTAATATCAAATAAATATACCAGAGATAACACCATATGTTAGCTCACTCCATGCAATGAGGAATCTATAAAACAATCCATGACTTAGGAAAAAATACTGTTGTTCTCAATTACCATAATAGAAATAACCTTTTACCCATTATAATTAAGTACCCCACACACACATTAAAGTTAAAAACCTCCTTTATGCTCTCTGTAATAGAAGAAAAAACCAAATCTTCCTACATGTGAAGACCACAACTAAAATCACTATATCAGTCCTTGGGATTTAGTGCAGAAGATCTCATACCGAAGAGAATCATCATTCACAAGCCACTACTAATACCATTGCATCATCACTTGACAATCATGTCGAGAGAACAATCAAATATAGTGGTGAATTAATTGTTACAACAAAGTCACCTATAGCCAAAGATAATGCCTATAAATATCGTAAGCACTAAGGCTATAATCATTAATCTAACTAAATTCATTCCACACATCGAGAATGATATGACACTCAAGGGTGTTGTTGGTATGGGTGGGTATCCCACACACCATCCCATGAGTGAGTTACCAACCTCATCACTATAGAGGGAAGAAACATCCTCATTCTTACTAGGATCCGAAAATGGATTCTTGGGACCAATCATTTTTGAAATCATGAAATCATCAAATTCTATGGTAAATCTTCACTAAAACAACCTAGGTATACTATAGAGGTATACCATAGGTGATAAACCTAGTGCACTAAGTGCACCACAAGTCCTCGATCACCGAGACTATTAATAGAAATAGATTACCACCATTACTATAATATTAATCCCATGTCATAATGGAGGACCCATGAAATTCTGCAACATACAGACCATGTGAGGGAGTAACCTACCATGGTCATTGAACTCTTCATCACAAATTGAATGCTACAAACATAAAATCCCTAATTGAAAACATAAAGGGGGAACATGACTCTCTAAGGAATGAATGAAAATCAAGAGAGTAAACACTGTAGAAGGGACCACACACCTCACCAAATCCGAAATCAATCAAGGAAAATGTTTTCTCTATCCATGTTAGAATTATTCCATACCTGAATGAGGGATATCGAAGAAATCATGAACTATAAAGAAGATACACACACACACACCACATATCTAGGGAAGTACCAGATGTGTGAAATTAAGGATGAAACACTCCTACACTCATGGTATAAATATATGGGGGTAAAAAACTTATATATCCATTCCAATCTCACAAAATTTTCATTATAAATAGTGTTTTGATGAAGGTGTTCTACTAAGAATGATTCATAATCACCTACTACTGCAGTAGCAACTCATGAGATACTGTATAGAATATCAGACATCCACCATCCATAAAAGGAACATTGTCAAAAGTACATATTGTAACATGAGTATTCTAATAAATTCCCAATTTCTACATCCATATATATGTTTCATCAAACTAACCTACTATGAATATGGGATCACTTAAATTATCCCAAACTTCTACATCTATGATTCCCATTCTTTGGTGAATCCACAACAACTAATACTTCTACTATTGAAGGATAAAAACCTCTAAAAACATTAAAGGGTACCATTCTAGGGTGTAATGATGTTTCTACGGGGTTTTCCATCCCCAAACCTACTCTATATCATCACTAGGATCTCATCATTATCACTATAGGAAAATGACCAAAAATCATTCTTGAATCATATTACCAGTATCCTATAATAAAAATTGGAAAACACCTTCACTTTATTCATGGTAAGACACATGAAATAGACTAATCACTTGTCTAAATACAACTTAAGGGTTATAAAATGTGAAAACCCCATTGAGGGGAAGGTAAACAACATGTAACCTAGGGTACCTGGTGTGTACATTGAACACCAACCTTTTAACATGTACCTAATCCTAACATAATTTATATTTAAAAAATACATGACAGACAAAATGTATTATAAGGTGCATAAGTCTCACAAGAAATTGATCTATATGAAATTCATATATTGTGTCATGAACACTGATATGGCATATACTTGTATAAACCATGTACCTCGTATAAGTTTTTTGGCCATGTATTTAACTAAACACTGAGTTATATGCTATAGGATCATAAAAATATTGTCCTATTAGATAATAAATAAGGTTATTAGATTCTTATACATCCATATCACTAATGTTATAAACAATTTGTTTTCTAGAAATACACTCCATGTGGCCAGGAATATCATATGTAGTCCCTATATGATCCTCTTTAATCCACTCATTTCACTGTAAATTTCCCTCTTGTGGGACTTAATCAATAAATTTTTTGTCTAAGTCAATTAAAATTAATGTAAAATGACTAAAAAATAAAATTTGATATATTAATAAAAAAGAAAAACCTACCATATGGGAAGTTATCAAAATTTTAAAGCCCCACTCTAATGATTCACACTCCATAGATGTTTTTTTTTCGATCCCAATTTGTCCAGAATCCTTAGAAGAACCTTAACCTACCTCTCCCTACATATTCTTTATGTATAGATGCATTGAAATAGAAAATTCTTTCCCTTCCTGTCATTCATATGGGTGAAAAAATAGGGTAGAGGGGAATAAAAGAAAATTTTAATGAAATGCCCATCGAAAGTCCATACCTAGGACTCAGAACTCCGATTAATATTATAACTCCCTTAGGAAAGTCTATGTGTTTTAGAATCAACCATTAAGATATAATTTACATATATATATATTCATTTAGGATATATTGAAATCTTCACACACAAGAATAAATAATGTTTTCCATAAATATTCAATATCCTAGAAAATATAAATGGCTCAAATTCTCACAAAATTAAATCCCATAGGTAAATGTCCCATTCTCATACAATCAAAACTATTAGAAAATATTTCAATGGTCATTTTCTATGGGAAATTTACAATCTCTCCTTTATAATATTATGGTTCTTTGAATCTATAAAACATGTTATGTCTTATGCATGGTAAAACTGAGGTCACTAAAATATTCTTAATAAGATGGATTTAAATTTATTAATCATGAACTAACATTATGATATTTTAATTCCTTGTTGTAAGTAATAAATCCTTCAGAAAAAAATCTTGTTTTTATCCTTAGTTTTTACCATATATTTTTATTTTTTGGTTAATAATTATTTTGCTATATATATTTAAGATAACTAGTTGGCTATCATTTCTTCACAATTTAACAAACATATTATGTTACTTGGATTAATATATAAATCTCTCCAATGTATACATACATATTCCACTCTAAATGTTTGTCAATTAAAAAACATAGTGATAGTCACATGATTACTTTGAGATACTAGTGTATCATCAATTTTAATTATTTAGGCGCTTTTCTAGGATTTTACATGAATGTGCTCAAAACTACTGTTCTTTGAACAATGTAAAAATATATATAATTTGTTTCATAATTCATCTTTTCTTCCAAAAAGTATATGTAACCCTTACCACGAACTTATCCACATCATTTATCTTAGGTTCCTTTTGTTTAGAAAACATGTAGAGAAAATTTAATGGGTGGGAAAAAGGTTTTTTATCCAAATGTTTGGAACCACACCATAAGCATAATAATATAGTTACTTTGTGAAAATAGTAAATATTAATTATTCCAATATATAAATTTATTAACCTATAGAATTATCTTTTGTTATCTATAATCAATCATAATAAATTTTTTATAAATCTACTTATTTAGATAGGATATTCAATTAATATATAGACCTATTAAAAGTATATTATTCATATAAAACAGATATATATTAAAACATTCATATCCAAACACCTCAATATTAATATATCACTATATGGAAACATTACATGAACAAAAATAATTCAACCATTTAATCCACTATTTTGTTTCTAATTATATCCCATTTGATTTTTATGAGAATTAAAAATATATTGTTCTTTTCATTTTCTTAGAAACCAAAATATTTCATACTGTAAATTTTTTATTATAAATATCTATGGTGTAATTTCATATTTATATTTCATTTACCATGATGAAATATTCTAAATATTGTTTTGAAATATGTGTACACCACCTCTGGTTATAATATTTCATTGAAATAAATCCTTTTATTTTTTTTGAAACCAAATTATAAATAACCATTACATAAAATATTTCCCACTTACATAATATTTGGATCCCCTTTTTCTATTAGTAAAACATATTAATCATTTTATTCAATGATTTTGGTTATTCAATTAACCTTAGTAGTCCTCATAATCTAATATTGAGTATAAAATTATCTTTTTGAAATACCTAATAATTATTTAGTAGTTCTGGATGATTTTGATACTACATACCATCAAGTTATAATATAATTACGGTAACCTTTAAGTTTATCTTGACATTTTGATACTACTAGGATCTATAAATTTAATGAACCAATATTCATTTTTTGGACATCTGAGTATTTTCACCATGTAATTCCTAGTTGATTCATTATTCTTAGTTATATCTTCCACAAAATTTCAATAATTATACAGAATATCATTTATAAAGGTGAAATTACAATTTATAATAACCTTCCACTGATCACTATCCTAAAAATTAAACAATGAGGCTTCTTTTCTACACAATATGAAAATAATATCTTGTATATAAATTCTATATTAATAGTTTCAATAGAATCAAACAAGTAATAGATTATACTTATAAAAAAATTCAATTACTATCCATATACTAGGTTATCAGTATACAGTTCCTTAGTCATCCACTTTTCTATTATAATTCATGGAATCTAGTTAATTTTATATGTTCTGATACTCACTACCTCTACCAAAAAAATCATTGGAAAACCATTGTACTTTTTCAGACCTCAACAATTTTATTTGTCAACCAATTTCAGATTCTATAATGGCTCTCTATTAAGTAAAAAGTCTAATAAATTTTGAATTGTACATTTCAAAGTACACTGATATTTTTGACATAAAATCTTTGATTAGAATATAGAAAAATAAACCACTATGAAATATATTATTCACAATTCCCATTTACAAATATGTATAATTAAAGGCTTATTATATATGGATGTTCATCCAAACATAGAAATTATTTTTATTATTATTATAGTGGGTATATACATCACATATATCATACTGTACATGTATAAGTAATAATATAATTTTATAATACAAAACTCATATTTCCTATGCACTAATATAAACAATATAGTAAGTTTATAAATAAGAAATATATTTGTTTCGATGATAATTTTTTATCGAACATAATACTAAAATAAATTTTATAATCAATAAAATCATTATCAGCCACCATGTAACCCCTAGTGATCCAAAATAACTCATCCATAAATCTATTAAATAATCCTATATAATCCAAAAGCCCTATTGAAATTGAATTCATACCGAATATGTATATGAATCAAAAAACTCAAAACATTAGAAATAGTTCATTCGTTAACTAAAAATTGAAATTAATATTTGATAAAATATCATAATCTTTGTCATAAATTAATATAAGATTGTTCAACCTTTTAGAAATATAATTTTTATGCATATTTTCTCTAATGTACAATGAAAATATGTTAGAAAATCAATAATACATAAATCCTCTAGATTTTTGACACTCAATAGTGAAATAAAATTATATTTTGTAGATATATAATTTATATATTACCCTGTAGAATTTAAATAAATTCATTTCAATATTTATTAAAATATCCATTATTTATGATCTTTTATAATATTGGGCCCATAACTAATCATTTTCCACAATTAAAATCTCTTGGTAGACTTTTTTCTTTTTAACTGTCATTTATAGTCTGGCATCCTCTACCATCTACACTATATATGGTTTTCGAAGACTTATAAGATTCCTTTTATATGATATCATCATTAAAATGTTGACCATAAATATTCTCACACATGGATTCATTCTTACCATTAGATTTTATTATAGTAGTATTTATCTCATACCGAGACAGTGATAATGGCTATAATTTGAATAAAACTCCTAATATACTATTTAATTTAATATTTTCAAACTTCTAATTACTTCTAATCACCTAAAACTCATTTGAAATGACATCCCATAACACGATACTATAAATATTCGTATAAAATATTTTTTTAACACTAGAAACTCCTTATTCATATATATAATCCATCAATACATATTCATGAATGTAGAAATCAGTTTACTCATGGTCATAATCACTTGGATATTAAAAGAATTATGTTATGATAACATCATATGAAGAAACGCATGTTCCGTGCAAGTAAAGTTTTCTCATTCACCTATTTTCATTATCTCTAACCTAACTATAGATAATAAAAGTGTCAAGTATATCTTATATAAATATTCAAAAATCTATATACTCTATAACTAAAATGTTATTACTTAAAACATATCAATAATTTTCCATAACTATTCTAAAGTCATTGTATCAAAAAAATAATTTAGACATTGTAGACAATAATTTATCAAAAAAAATCTCTACTCCTATATCATTAAAAACAATAAGACTAATTTTTTCAATTAAAATTTAAGAACCCTGTAGATTTAAAAACATGGAATAATGAATAAAATTTTGAAAACACTAAATAGTGGATTTTCCATGTGATAAGAGTGTATAATTCTCTATATGGACTAATCATGGTTACTAGAAAGTAAAAAATAAATATTGATAGAATAATTAATTAAAGAAACTCTAGAATCCAATAAGAGTGTGGAGAGAGAAACATTTTAGTTATAAGTGATAATTTTTAGCACTACACAATTTATACTGAATATAATGTTTTAAATTTTTATTTATCCAATATTAAGGAGAAATATTTATTGGCATCCCTTATAAACATAGCCCAATCCCCATTCAACCCATGGATTGAATTTTCATAGAATATTAATTTATTACATATTATTATTGAATATACAAGACTTAATATATATATATATATATATATTATATGAATCAAAACATCACTTCACAATGGTAACATATTATAGGTTATATCTTTCTGAATCATCCTACATTGTCTAGTTATTAATCACCTAGTTCTAATCAGTGAACACATGAAAACTACACCAAACATTTCTCATTATAAAGAATGAATTCAACTAGAAAATAGTTTTACATCTCAAGTTTTATACCAATTATTATACCATCATTGAATTTTTCATAAACCATTAATATTCCATGAAAAATAATACTCTAAAATATCATATTACTTTCTTTTATGATTATCGTGAATATAAATTCCTATTAATTGTGACTTTATCATCACTATATGATAACATACTTAGATAGAGGATTTATATACATTTTTACCCAACACACTATAAAAAATATTTTTTAGGTTTTTTAAGTTTTGAGATCAAATATAAAATTTTAATTTTAAGTATTGGTGATGATCATTTGAAATGTATTTATTATACCATGCTTAAGATCCATAGAAATATAATTTTGATATCTTGATGATGATCCTTGGTAAAATGTTTATAGTGCCTTGGAGAAGGATATTAGAAATATTTTTATTATTTTCACACTTATTAAAAACTTATGAAGCCAAAAGTATGTGTTATAACTTAATTAACCATGTACATTGATGATTCATGTAATTCATATAGACTAAATAATTCATGTGTTACACACCTTCAATGATTAATAATTTATTACATGTATCTCAAGATTTTTCTATAATTAATTATGTTATATTAATGCAATAAATATATTTCTTTATTACACTTATATTATTAAAATTTAGTGTTACATGACATTTTTATTGATTATATTTTCCCTAAAGATTATTATATTTTGTTAACAATCCATTTTTAAGAATGATGTTTTCATTTAAATCTTACAATAAGTTTATGAATTGTTAACTATATAGTTGAGAACATCCCCTTTCCTTATGGTTACTATTTTCCCATGAAATTGTGAAATTATGACAAATAATAGGGAATTAGGATCACATATATGTTGTGATATTATTATAGGATAATCAAAATAATTTTTTTATCATTTTTTATGTATTATTTTCCTTGTTCATAAGGGCACTAAACTTATTATTTAGGTAATAGAGTAGACATATTTTTTAAATATAATGAAATATGTATATTATAGAAATGGATGTAAAATTGAAGTTCTAAGGAGTCTAATTTGGTATCATAAAAGAATTTAGTAACATTTACGATTTATTAATAAAAACTGTATGAATTTATCCCTTAGTTATAGTGAACAATTTTCTATATATGTAGTAATAAATATAGATTTAACTTTAATACTCTATTTATAAGAATTGATTCTGTTAAATTAACTTTATTAGTTTTATAAAACTTTTAAATTAACATGAGGGTTAAGAAATTTTCTATAGATAATATAAGTAACAATAAATTCATGTTTATCAATGCGAAAAAAATTTTGTCATGTAATTTATTTAAGGTATAAATATAATTACTATTATTTTTTATATAAATATTTCCAATATTCGGATTATGATTTATTCTATTATAGGATTCATTTTGAAGAAAATAATGTATCTATAGAATAATTATAACTATAAATAAATACATATGATAATATAAAAAATATTTTATTATTTAATTAAAAAAAATAATAAATAAATGATATACACTCATCATTTTAGTTTTAGACAAAAGTGAGAAAAAAATAAAAATAAATATTTTCTTAGGAGATTAAAATTGTATCATATGTATTCTTAAATAATCATTAAAAAATTATTAATATATAAATAATTGAAGGAAAATTTTAGTTGAAAAATTTGTGTTACCAAATATGTATCACATCATAAAATAAAAATATTTTAACATTAGAGTAGAATATTTATAATTATGTTAAATATTATAAATATCACTCAAGATAAATATTGGAAAATAAATTCCAATAAATTACCTGAAAAAAATACAAAACTCATGTGTTTCAAAATGTGACAAAAAATATATGGGTTATAAGAATAATGGAATATGATAAAAATGAAATTGGTTTTGAAATAAAAAATTTACAAAAAACCCAAACGAAATATTAGTATATTTTTATAAAGGAATAAAGTGTGTGTTTGTGTATATATATGTATATATATAAATATATAAGAGTGAAATAAATATTATTTTTTATATGGACTCTATATAAATTTTTTAGATGTTTTAAATATCTAAACATTTCCTCACCATTATTTGACTCTTTGGAATTAACATCTTATATCTAATAGAAATTTCATGTGAAAATTAAAGAGTAAATGTTATATTATAATTATTAATCAAGATATAATAATATAATAATATTATTATTCATTTGAAACATAAATACATTTTTAAACTAGAACATGTCAATTGCAATGAATTGTATGTTTTTATTTTTTATTCATTCAAATATGTTTTCATAATATTAAAACGGTATCCATTATACATGTAATTTTATATTTGTAATTTTATTGTAATATATGGAATTTGATCATGATCATTTTAATGTAGATATTGAAATAATTATTTACTTTTAATAAATAACATTTAAAAATAATAAATTTAATATCTAAATAATATCACCCACACACACACACACATGTATTCTTATGTTGTTTTATGTGCATGTTATAATACAAAAAAAACTGTTTAGTGGTAATAAAACATGTTTTAAAACAAAATAATAAATTATATAATATTTATTCTTTTATTTAATAGTTAAATTTACATGTTTTATACATGGATTTTGGTAAACTATATATCATATTTGGAACAAATATCTCAAAATTTGATAAATGTTGAAGTGCCAAAGGGAATTTTTGAATATTATATTTTTTTGTCAAATATAAATGTGTGAATCCTTTCAATGTAATTTTAAATGTTTAATAGTTTATTGGAAGAATTATAGAAGTTTTTTAGATTATTTTGAGAACTGTAGGATCAATTTTGGAATATGATGGTTTGGTGAATTTGAAAAGGAATGAACTTCCTATTGTTCGTTCCAAGCATCTTAAGGTTATTATTTGAAACATCATAATGTTTTCTCTGTGAAAAAGTTTATGTAAAAATATAAATGAAAAATATCATAAAGTTTAATTTAGGACATAAAAACGTTTGTTTTAGGACATCTTGAGGTCGGTTCAGAACATTTTAAGGTTAATCAATGACTTTCTATAGTTTATTCTATTTGGGTATCTTTGAAAATGGAAAATGTATGAACATATTAATTTTCATTAAATTAAATTTATGATTAAATATATAGGTTTAATGTTTCATTTAACATTATAAAAACATATAATTAAAAAGATTCACTAATTTTGTATGGTCTACCACTTTATATAATTTTGATAAAATTGGAATCTTCGAATAAAATATCAATATATCGTATCATATGTTAGGATTAAGTAAACCAAAAGATGTGTGATATATTCATTAATTATTTATAAATGACTACTATGATGAAGAGTAGTGATTGAAGATAATATTGATGAATTTAAAAAAGTAGATTTTGAAAAAAAAACAAGGTAGTTGTGTTATGAGGATTTTCCCATGCAATCTTAAAGATCAGTTCATGCAACCAATCCTACCAATATGGAATAAATTCAAATTAACATTAGATTATGTTAAATATTTTACTAAAGTGTTAAATCACTATTTTTATATTATTATTCAAATAGGTATTAAATGAAAATATCATAGAATACTATTGATAGGAATTTCAAACTGAAATAATAAAAATAAATTATTGTGATAAATAGATGAAATTAATGGGATATCTTATCCAGAAAAAATTTGATTACCAATAATTGAAGTATTTTTCTATAATCTATTAATAAAATAATATTCTCAATATCATTTGAACTCAAATTAGGAAAATGAAGAAATTTAAATTGTTTGAAAATTGAGAAGTTTTTACTGTGTGAAGAGAGAATTGTTGTGTCCAGGAAATAGGATGAAGAAGATATCAAATAGGGATACATATATATTTCATCATCAATATCAAGGAGAGAAATTTTATTGATGATCATCTAGTTTCTTGATCTTAAATAAGGAGAATATTAAGGTATATATCATTAAGGATCTTGAAGAAGTGAGAATACTATTTATTTATCATGTTGGAGGCTCAATGAGGAAGACCATCATTAGTTTCTAGAGAAATAAGAATAATTTTTTATCATTCTTACAATGTCTTAAAGTACATATATATTTAAATGAGAGGATATAGTTCCAGTTATATTCTAGGTGTTGTGGGGGGAGGTGGTTCTTGTGAAATATCAACTATGGGTTTATTTTCATACCGATTATAACTACATATGTTTATGATGGAAAATATTTGACGTATGTGGAATAAGTAATAATAGTAAGGAGTAGTTACCCCTAATGAGACAAAACATTTAAAAAATTCTTGTTCCATACGTTAATTATTTTTTTTATCACAGAAGAGTAAGGAATAGTAATTTATTTTTATATCATTAGATCATAACACATTTCAGGGATTATTTTCAAAAAAAAATTATAAAAGGAACATCCCCTGATCCACCTCTATCATCTAAGTGGTGCAAAAAATTATTAAAAAACATCAATGGTCAAATTCTATTAATTTTTTATACAATAATATTTTAATCTATAGATTAAAATCTTGGTTATATAGAGGGTATATTCTCTATGTTTATTATGAAACAAAAATGATTTAATAATATCTATAATAATTTAAATGGAATAAAAACATGTCTTACATAATAAAAAAATATTTTCACATATTTACCTCTTCCCTAAAACCATAATCTAATTTATAAAATTATAAAATAGATATTTTCTATTAGAAACAAATTTTCATTTCAAAATTATATTAGTAAAACAAAATAATTCATTAAATTTTTGAATGTTCTTATTTTTATCAAAATACAATATTTCAATTTATTATAATGGTGTGGTAGAATACTCATTTTATGTAAATTGTTTGTGAATAATTAATTATTAGGATAATATGGTTTCAATAAACTCCAATAAATTTATTCTCCAGGTTTCTATTTTAACAATACCATCTATACTCAATTCTCTTCACTAAAAAACATCTATGCGTAGTTCTCACTATTTTATTCAATAGAAACTATCTCTATGATCTTTAATGATTTTATAAGTTCTATATAAGGTTTTAGTAATTCCATGTGTAAGTAAATTATATCCTCTCATTCTCTATCTTTATATATTGGTTTACTTTTTCTAAAAACTACTTAAATTTTATTTATATATATATTTTTGACTATATATTGTGTATATTACTATTCGTTTTAGTCTTTATTCATTATATTTTTCTAAACTCAGTCATTTAACTTCTTTCGTGAATTCATAATAAAATTATAACAATTATCTATCAATTAAGTAAATACTCTTTCAATAAATATATAAAATGACATATATTTGTGTTATTATTATGAAAATTTTGAAATAGTGAATATATATAAGTTATTGATACATTCTTCATCAACCTTTATAGGTCATTAATAGGTTTACTCATTACAATGGAATAATTATGACATTAGTATTGATGCATCTCGTATTTGCAGCTCTTTCTTGAAGAATTTTTTATCCCCAATTATAATTATATATATTTATATATATAACATATATAATATTTTAAAATGTATTTTACCATCACTAAATTTTACTTTCCTTGTTATAATTACTTTAAAATAGTCATCCATTCAAGAGGATTAATTTTCAATTGATACATTTACCATCAATGGAGATTCATGAGATCATTTATAATCAGTTAATTTAATATCTTAAAAATAATTTTATTACCCATATCTATAATTATATTTGTTTTGAATCCATATTTTCTAAGGTTAGTACACTCTAAATGATATTTTCCTTTCATCATAGATTCTAATAAGAGAACACCCACTTTCCTCATTTCTTTCTCACAATTTATGATTATTATATGATATGTGATCATC
Organism: Viscum album; assembly: GCA_963277665.1. Taxonomy (NCBI): domain Eukaryota; kingdom Viridiplantae; phylum Streptophyta; class Magnoliopsida; order Santalales; family Viscaceae; genus Viscum; species Viscum album. Next base: position 846,897,112 of record OY728134.1, on the reverse strand, counting down.
TATGAAATTTTCATTTTTTTTAATTCATAGATAAGTTTTTGTGAAATAGGACCTATATTTATACACCCCACCCACCCTAAAAAATTTGGTCATGATTAGTATCTAAAAGTTATAGGAAGACTTCAAAATTGGAATTTATAAAAAAATGAATTATTGTTTAGTATTGGTACGATGTTAATCGTTCCTTGATGATCAAATTTGGTAAGATGTTTATGACACCATTGGGATTATCCTAATAACATCAGAAATATTGGTATAAGTAAGGAATGAGCCTCTATAATACTATTATAGTAATTATTTCTTGAAAAAAAATTCCTAAAATACCTATATAGACTTCTTGATTACTTATCCAAGCATTACCTATGTTCAAGGATTATTTATAAAATGTTTATGATCTCAAAAATTCATTAATTATAATCCTTAAATTATGATCACGTCATTTTAGATTTCATGTGAGGTTTCCATGATAGACTATGTTGGGTACATGCATTATATATTTTTTATGATGACTCTTCCCTGACTCATGTTCCTTGATGATTCCTTATAAACTTATATATTTTTATTATAGATGATTCTACCTATGATGGAAATTATATTATGCTTTATCCTAGGTTTTATGGGTGATTTTTCTTTGTAACACTAGCAAGACGTTATAAAACTATATTGAGTATCTAAGAGTGCACCTTTTTAAATTTTCCATTTTAAAGGAAATCAAGTACATTAAGAGTAATAAAAAGAGATATAGGTAAAGTGTAACTTATTTTTGTATGTAATTTTTTAAAAGAAATATTTTTCTTCATGTATTGTGTACCAGGTTCCTATGGACACTAAAAATACAATAATCCATAAATAAATAAAACATAAATAAATTTTATTAATTTTATGTTCTAATAACAAAAAATACAAAAGTATGTGTCTAGGGAATTTCATTTGGTGTAATAATATAGATTAATTATTTCTTGTGATAAGTAACATAAATAATAGAAAGACAATCACTTTTTAGGGAACTAGTTCTTTTATAAGTCATTTAAAATGTAGGGTAAAACTTTCAACTCAAATTATGATTTTTTATAGTATATCCATATCTTTATTAATTTTATTGAACATATTAAATAAGTTTATGCTAATAGACTTTGGTTGGACGAAAAGGAACGAAACATTAGTCTCTTTTATCACTGAGTGAAATTTTGGTGGATACAATTACTTTCAAGGGGATAGAACAACATAAATTTTTTTATTTATATTTTCATATCTATATACGGAATTTAATTATATTACATTTATTTTTTAATTTATGAAACATGGTATAGAATAATTTCTGACATAAATAAATAAATGAATACGATAAATAAACCAAATTTATTTTTTTAATTAAATAAAATATCATATGTGCAATGGCTTTTTAGAATAAAAGTGATAATTTAATAGAAATAAAAATAAATATTAAGAGATTTAAATTACATAGAAAATAACTATTTATTGTTTTCAGAGTGTTGATGATTTTTGATAATCAATTATTGGATAAATTATATATATTTAAAAATTAGATCAAAAGATATTTTATTAATAAATTCAATGATATTATAAACCCATAGTAAATATTTTATATAAATTTGTTGACTAATAATAAACAGTAAATAAAAATATAAATCATAAACACATGATATTTATCAAGTTTAATGGATCTTGAAAAAATATAAAGGGAATATAAAATATAATATATGGGAAAATAATATAGGTCCTAAAAAAATTGAGAAAAACATGAGAAATACGAGTGTTATTTTTATCATAGAATGAGGTGAATTTTTATAATGAGAGGATTAAATATAGTTTTTAATATAAAATTTATATAATTTTTTGGATTTAACTATTATTTCATTGTTATTTGACCAATATATAATCATTGGGAATAAATATAATTTTTTTAAATACATTATAAAAAATATTTTTAATCTATGTAATGAACTAACTATTATAATACACACCATATGTTGGGGATGAAATCAATAGTGGCCCCTCAATCCCATATCAAAAAGGATACATAAAAGGAACCATAACCAGTTGAATGATAATAACTTCAGAAAAATAATATAAATTTTAATAGGGAATCCACACACAATAACATACATAATTGGTTCCCAACATTTCATCATAACTATATAAAAACCTGTTAATTCAAGATATTTCATAAAAAGAATAAAAAGAAACCCCAAGGAGTTTAGAATCTCCATGTTAATGAATCCTAGGATACATGATATGAAAAATAAGGTGGAATGAAAACTCTTCAAACTCTAGCTAATAGTCACGACCCATCCCCCGAGGCCCATGCTGTGACAACCCCATGCGCACCTTCCATAGGACAGGGGATGGTGACTAGCCCCAAAGGCATAATTCCCTAAAACTGGGAAGGCATTGCCATTATAACATGTAACCCACACACAAGCAAGCACAAACCTAGATGAAACACCAAGTAAACTGTATAAAAAAACTGTGCTGAATGTAATAGGGGCCAGAATAAAAGCCCAAGTGGAAAGTACAAGTGCAACTGAAATTGAATACAAGTGAAGAAAAAATAAAGTTTCTATATCTCCTCTATGGTTCTTACCTGAATGGTAGGTACAGATCATCTCCTCAACACTCCATGTCCAGCCCTATCCTCTATGTATAGACAAGTCGTATGGTCCACCTCTGAGTACCGTCCAGTCCTGGTACTCTCAGCCTCAGTCAGCTCTATCCGTCATCTGCATCCAACACAACAAGGTGCGAGAATAGCCCTTGTAGAGGTGAGTATAACAATACTTAGTAGGGACCCCGAGACCCTCAAGGTCTCACAAAATTCAACAAGGATAAACCACGATGTATGAAATAAACAGATAATCCTACATAGGTATATTCCCATACATATACCAAATTTATTAAGTAATCCATCATAATAATGAGGAATACACAAAAAGACTGACTCAACTCAACCATTATTTTATTTTAGGGGTAGTATCTAGTAACATCCCTAGTCACATTATTGAAAACTCGATTTCTAGAGAACTTTTACTCAATAGAGTATAGTGGGCCTTCAGTGACACCAAGTGCACTTCCCACTAACCTTGGATAACTGAGAAACTCTTCAAGTCGAGTACCGTGGGTCTACAACGTCACACAGTGGCGCTCCCCACCATGGGTATGTTGCGTCACCAAATGTGCTCCCCCTCATAGACTAAATAGGTACTCCTCATGTCGAGTATCGTGGGTCTACCGTGTCACCAAGCGCACTACTCCACTATGGGTATGTTATGACACTAACATGCTCCCCATTGGGCTAGTAGAGTAACTCTGAGTCAAACGGTCAGCAAATCCTGTGTTCTCAGCCAGCTAATAGGTCTACACACTATGATCGGTCATATTTGGGAGGATCCTCTAAATGAGCTACTGTTCGATACTCCATCTGTCACAAAGTCCCATGAAGAAGTATCTCAAAGGTCCACCATGTCATAGGGGTCTCAACGCAACAGACGGTGCATCAATCGGACACCCGGTCTGTGAGTTATTAGTCTTTTAGTCCTGGGAGCCCGATTGGATTCGTGAAAGACCCAACCTGACTATATCTCAACTACACCTCAAAATCCAGTCTGGTATACTCAAAGGGAACATCATGTTCCACGATTACCAACACCACTGATGGTTCTTCAAATAGAAATTCGGTGCCAAAGATATGTACAAAAGAAAGTAAAGGGACATAGTGGGCCCGGGTCTGGTACGACCCGGTCGGACCGACCCGACCTGACCCAGTCTTGGCCGACCCGATTCGGGTCGACCCAACCTAACCCATTTTGTGGGCCAACCCGTTGGGTTCAGCCCAGCCCATTGGGTCCTGCCCAACAAGCCGCGAGGGGCTGCAGAGAGTTGTAAGGGCACGGACCGGCCATGGGTCGGCGCGAGGGTGGTTCGGCCCGAAGGGCGCCACATGGGGGGCTCGGCCCAGAGCGCGCCGCGAGGGAAGATCGGCCTGGGGCGCAGTGTCATTTCAGCTCGAAGGGCCATAGGGGTGCGGCTCGGTGTGGCTCAGCCTGGGGGTCAGGGTGGCACGGTCGGGGCCAAATCGGCTTAGAGGCCGGAGTGGCCGGGGTTTGGGGTGGCCGTGGGTTCGGCGTGGCTACGGAGTGGCAAGGATGGGGTGTGGCATGGGGTCGTTTCATCCAGGAGGTTGGGGCACCGCGGGGGCGGCGCGGGTCGCAGAGGCCGCAGGTGGCGACACCGTTGCCTTCGCTGCCATCACCTCCTTCGTCGCCTTCTTCTATTTCGATGAACACCGCAAATAAACACAAGGGTTACAGAGAGGATGTGCCATGTTAGTTTGGCCCACACTCTTTGAATTAGAGTGCACTACCACAAAAATAGTTTCTCCGGGCTCCAACCTTTATAAGTGCTAACAAAAAAGCGCTGATAAAGGGGGGGTACCTTTATCAGCACTTTTTTTAGTAGTGCTGATAAAGGGGGGCCTTTAGCAGTGCTTTTTTTAAAAGAGATGGTAAAGAGTCAAATTCAAAACAAAATTAATTAAAAATAATATATAAATATAGTTATGTTGATATAAATATAATATATAATTTTTAAATATATTTTAGATAAGTATAAATATAAATTTACACTTAAAATACTTAATATTTAAGATATTTGTTGAAAATATCTTATAAAAAAATTAAAAAAATAATTTTAATTAATAAATTTCTAATTATTATGGTGTAATAGTTATTTAATCAAAATTTGAGGACTCAAAAAATAAATAAAAAATTAAAAAAGATCCAAAATATGTTGAAAATGCAACTCAAGCATCAAACGGCCAAAACTTTTGATCCGGGTGTTCGTTTCAGATCTACCACATATAAAATCAAACCCTACGATGAGCTCTACAACCTTGGTATTGGGGGGGAAACCTAGTTAAGGTTTTTTCGAGGCCAAAAAAGGCATAGAAGGCCTCCAAAACTGAGTTTTTAGTCGGGATGCCCCGATTGTTTAACATTTTGTGGATTTTCAGCCTCGTTTAAGGGGGTATTATTGGATTTATGTGGTGGGGACTAAATTTATTCCAAGGTATTACATTCATATTGATATTATTTCTTGGAAATTTTATCGTTTTTTTAATGCACTGCTATTTATAATCAAATATATTACAATATATACTTATTTTTTATATATTCACACATAAAAATTTAATTATAAATATAAATAATAAAATATATTTACATATAATATATATTAGCTTTATCTAAATAATAACTAATATCCATTTTATTTAAAATACCAATATATAAATATTTATATACCTATATATTAATCTAACTATATATATATATATATTAATATAACTACATATATATATTGATATAACTATAAATATATATATTAATATCACTATAAATATATATTAATATAACTATATATATATTAATATAACTATATTAATCTAACTATATATATTAATATAACTACATATTATTTTTTGAACCTCAGTTAAAAGAATGGCCAATCCACTAAATGCCAAAATATCTATTTTCCATGGAATTATACCTTGTATTGAAAACACAGGTCATTACAACCTCACCCCTTACAACTTATCATCCATGAGAAGCCTTTAGGAACAATGAAAATATCACTTGACCTACAGGGGTTCTGAAGTCTCATTCAAACGGTCACATTGAGTTTCCAATATATAAATATTTATATACCATTTATATATAAAATATATTAGCATTATCTAATAATAACTAATATCCATTTTATTTAAAATAACAATATATAAATATTTATATGCCTATATATTAATCTAACTAGATATTAGTTGAACTATATATATATTAATATAACTATATATATATTGATATAACTATAAATATATATATTAATATCACTATAAATATATATATTAATATAACTATATACATATATATTAATATAACTATATATTAATATATGAATAAATATAACTAAATATATATATAAATAAATAGATATGTCATTAATTTGAGAACAAATCAATATGGCAGAGTGGTAAAGGATTTAGGCGTGCAAGGGAAAGGTATCGAGATGAAATCCTGGTGGAGGCAAGGGTGCGCACATGGGGGTGGATTTGAGGGCTAGCGCTAATAAAGGGTGTGTGTAGTGCTGATATAGTGTAGAGGGGGTGTGTGTGGGAACTTTAGGGGATGGAAAGAACTGTTAAAAGAGGTTGCTCAAGAGCTATAAAATCCCCCCCCCCCCGATTGGCAGGATTTTTTAAAATATTTTAAATTTTTTTAAATTTTTTTTAAATTTTTTTACTTTTATCAGTGCTAACAAACGCTGATAAAAGGGGTATTTCATCAATTCTAAAAAGAAAGCACTGATAAAGGACCCTTTAATCAGCGATTTTTTAGCACTATTAAATGACCCCTTTTATCAGTGATTTTTTATCCTAGATAAACGGGGTCTTTATCAGCGCTTTTTGAAGCGCTGATAAAGGATACCACCTTTATCTTCATCGAATTTAGCAGTACTTTTCTAGCACTGTTAAAGGTCATTTTTAGAACTGATAAAAGGGGTATTTGTAGTGGTGGTGGTAGCAAGAGGTTCACAAGAACAAATCACATCAAACCCTGCCTCAATGATTAATCCCAAAACCCACAAAAGGAATCATATGGAATTAAACTAGTTAGAAAGTTGATCCGCATTCCATGTTATAGAAGGGAAGAACATGGGTATATAAAATCATTCACAATAATCCCCCACCTTGTTCGTCGACGATGACATGAGAAGGAGGATGTCGATTCTTTGTAGAAGAACACATCCTACGTTGAAAGAGGTTCTAAGGAAGAAGGTAGTAGTCGAGGTTGTTCAACGTTGTCGAAGGTGTTCCTCGTCAGTGTTCTTCGTCGATGGAGAATTATTCATTGGGAGCTATGTCCTAGGTTACTCCTCTCCCCAATCCTCATTTTCCCACCAAATTAAATGGTATCCAATGATAATAGATAAAAATATCTTATTAAGTCATTTGCACCAATTTCAAATTAGCCTAATTAAACACCTAGGCTAGCAATATTAATTAGGTTGGATTGGCAGAATTTAATTAAGGGAGGTAGTAGCACCATTAATGATATAGGAGGTGTAGAGGTTCTCACTAATTTATGAGGGAGTTCAGAGGTTTTCCTCAATTAAATGGGGGGGGGGGGGTTTAGTCTCAGGTGGTCCCCACACCATAACCTCTCGTGAGAGGTTACGTTCGGGTGGGCCCCACCACCATAACCTCTCATGGGATGTTATGGTGTGGTGGTCCCCACCTCCAACTTCCACATGGATTGTTATAAATGATAAAATAATTAAAACATTCATTTATTTTATTTTATAATTTCCATTAAAACCCCAAGAACTAGGTTTCACCCTTGACCAACTGCTTTCGAGGTGAAAGTCTTCGTAAGTGAATACTGGTGTTGTGAGTTCAATAGTGCCCTCAAATTTCAATTCTGTGAACTGGTTCAAAAGTTAGAAAAACTCACTCATATTTTTACAGAACATACTTGAACAAAACTTTATAAATTGATTCCATGCACACCAGGCCTCAGAATCATGCGCGGTCAATTTTTGCAGACTCATAAAATTCTCATATATTTAAAAAAATACATGGAAATTCAGGGTCTCTACATTATCACCACCTTAGGGATTTATGTCCCCATAAGCTACAACTCAAACTAAGATAACAAGTGGGCGTACTGAGGACGCATATGAGCATCCCACTCCGATATGCTCTTATGTAGGTTCTTGTGCTGCCAACGAATGCACACTAGAGGTATTGACCATCCATGAAGGCCCCACTCCTATCGATCCTCAATCTCTACTGAAACCTCCATAAAAGTCTCCCCATCATCGACGTCCACCTCTATGTGGTCGATGATGTGGTAATGGTCATGCACGTATCTCCTCAGTAGGGATACGTAGAAGATGTCGTGCACCCGGTGCAATTGAGGTGTAAGAGCTAAGTGGTATTACACCTCCCCAATTCATCTGAGGACCAAAAAAGGTCAGATGAATCTCAGAGCTAAGTTGACGACTTGGCCAAATCTCTGTACACCTCATCGAGTTAAGACCCGTAGAAAGATGTTTTCGCCATCCTCGAACTCCAGAGGTCTCTGTCTTCTATCGGCATATGACTTCTGCCTGCTCTGTGCAGTCTTCATCCTCTCATGGATGATCTTCACCTTCTCTGTGGTATCTCATACCATCTCTAGTCCCACTAGTGCTGACTCCCCTAGGTCAGTCTAGCATAAGGGTGATCTGTAAGGTCTCCAGTATAATTCCTCAAAATATGTCATCCTAATGTTGGAGTGACAGATGTTGTTGTATGAAAACTCCTCCAAAGGTAATTGATCCTCCAATAAATGACTGATATCGAGGACACAAGCGTGGGGCATGTTTTTGAGGGTCTGAATAGTCTTCTCAGTCTAGCCATCTATCTGAGGATGGAAGGGATTGCTCAAATGAAGCTGGAACGCAAAAAACTCCTGCAACCCCTTCTGTAGCTGGGAAATAAAACATGTTTCATGATCAGAGAAAATCATTAGAGGCACTCCATGTTGTCGCACAATATCTTGCACATAGATCCATCCTACACTCTTTACTAAACTCTACACTCTGATTGGTAGGAAGTGGGACAACTTGGTGTGTTGGTCAATGATCACCCAATTCGAGCCATGTCCCCTAGATGTATGTGGAAGTCCTTCCACGATATCCATGGATATCCCATACCACTTCCACTTTGGGACCCCTGAAGTCTGAACCAATCCTGCAAGTACATGATGCTTCGCCTTCACTTGTTGACAAGTAAGGCGCCGAGAAACAAACTCTACGATTACTATCTTCACTCCCAACCACCAGTGCAGTCATTGGAGTTCTTGGTAAATCTTCACCACTCCTAGATGTACCACTAGAGGAGAGGTGTAAAACTCCCTCAACACTTCCTCTTTAAGTGACACTGGTACCATGGTACATCCTCTAAAAAGGATGATGTGCTTCCCACATTTTTAAAATCCATCAGGTGCATGTCATCTAGATATCATAGCCAGTCATTTCTCACAGTCATCATCCCCACACTATGCCTCCCTGACTCGCTGAATAAGTGGAGTAGTGACTATATGATACTAAAGGAATGATACTCCATCTCTATCCACAAAGGATATCTATAAAGCATCCAGCTCCTCCGTCATCTCGCCTAGCAGCTGTATACCAAATCTCTTACTGACTGCTTCTGCAACAATTCCCCCTTTCCAGGAGTATAGACTATCTCAAAGTCATAGTCCTAGAGGAACTCAAGAAAACTTCACTGTCTTAGGTTCAAGACCTTCTGAGAGAAGATATACCTGAGACCTTTGTGATCAGAGTACACGGTAAAACACTCGCCCATCAGATAGTGTCACCACATCTTCAACGCGTAGACCACTGCTTCTAACTCCGGGTCATGGGTAGCATAGTTCTTATCATGTCGTCTTAACTGTCGTGAAACATATTTGATCACTAATACCTCTTGTATCAGGACGCATCTGAGCCTAGTCCCTGATGTTTCATAGTAGAATATGTACCCTACCCCTTCCTCTGGAAGCCTCAAGATGGGGGCACTAGTATGCCTCTGCCTCAGATCCTGAAAGCTCTGTTGGAATCTCTCCAACCACATGAAGGGTTTCCCCTTCTTCATTATGGATGATATTGGTGCTGCAACTCTGGAGAAATATGGCACGAATTTCCAGTAGTATCCAACAAAACCCAGGAAACTCCATACTTCTGTCACACTCTTGGGTGGATCCCAAGAAATTACCACCTTAATCTTCGTTGGATCCACTACAACTCCAGCCTCTAAGATGAAATTTCCTAAAAAGTGAACCTCTCGGATCCAAAACTAGCACTTCAAGTGCTTACCATAAATATGGTTCTCTCGGAGTGTGTCCAGTACTACCTACAAATGATAGGCATGATCCTCCTCAGTAGTCGAGTAGATCAGATTATCGTCAATGAAGACTATGACAGAGTGATCATCGTATGGCTGAAAGATCCTATTCATGAGTCCCATGAACCCTATTGGACCTTTTGTTATGCCAAATGGCATAACCAAGAACTCGTAGTGGTCGTACCAACATCTGAAGGTTGTCTTCTGCACATCCTCATCTCAAACTATGAGATGGTGACAACCAGATCTGAGGTCTATCTTTAAGAACCATCATGCTCCCTTCAACTGATCAAAGAGGTCGTCAATCCTCAGCACTGGGTACTTGCTCTTTACAGTCACCTAGTTCAGGCACCAGTAGTTTACAGAAATCCTCAAGATCCCATCCGACTTTTTGGAGAACATAATCAGGGTTGCCCAAGGAGAAAGCACTGGGCCAGTTGAATCCCTTCCCCTACAAGTCCTCTAACTATACCCGCAGCTCACGAAGCTCCACGAGAGACTTCCAATACACATGTGTAGATATTAGTGTCATCCCGGGGTACATGTCAATGTAAAATTACACCTCTCTTCAAGGAGGTAGACTCGATACATCATTAGGGAAGACATCCATGTACTGGTCCACAATTAGAGGATTTCTCAAACTCTCCACGTCAACGAATTCAATGGTAAGGATGGACAATTGATGAGTGACAGGCTGGACTCTCCTACGAGAAAGTCCATCTTGTGCTGCAAAGTCTCCCTTCTCACCGGTGATGGTACTCCAGGTCTAATACATGTGGACGCACCACACATTGTGCCTAATATAGTTAATCTGAGCATGGACTATAGATAACCATTCCATACCCAAGATGAAGTCACAAGGCCTCGACGTCGCTACTAGGAGATCCTAGCCGAAGCTCTCGCCTCCTAGAGTAATCTCACACTACCAGCAACAGTGTGTAATCATCGAATCTACTCCCATAGAAGTCTCTAGCCACAATGATCGAGACAACGATTCCGTCGGAATCTAAAATATATGAACGAGGAAAGTGGAAATAAAATAATGACTGGAACCTGGGTCTATAAGTAATGTAGCTATGGTGGAGTAGACACAGACCGTACTTGGAATCATCTCCAGAGTGCCATGACCGTATGCCTCAGTTGCCTAGAGTAGATCTATCCCATGTCCACCTGATCCATGCGGTCGGGGTGGACCTCCTGGTGGTGGTGGCAGTAGCATCTCGAATCATCACCCACCTCCAGTAGTACAGCCAGCTCCCGCGCCACATCTGCCTGCTCCCTGTAGACCGCCTTGATTAAATATATATTTCTGCCTGGGAAGTCCTTCGACCGTCTGCTGATCATCCAAATGGCGGGTCAGGAAGTCACGAGCCATGTGACCCTTCCCACCGCATGTGTAAAACTGCCCACTCTTGGCATCTCTGTCTCTGCTTCGGGAGCCCTGCACAACCGATGCTAAATCATGCGATCGTCCACCTATAGGTTTGGTCCTCTTGGACCTCTGTGGAATCTGTCTGCTTCTAGCTATAGAAGACTCTGCTAAGTGTTGACTAGTGGTGGATCTCACAACTAGAGACTTCTCAGCAAGGAAACTCTCCACTAAGAGGGCTCTCTCTAACACCCCCACCTGTTTCGAGATGCAGAGTGAGACATTCAAAGCTATAATATCCTGTCTGATACCCTTCTCGAAGGTTCGGGAACTGAAGAATGTGTCTCGCATCATATCATTGGAGTAACATGAGACATCTGTGAACCTCACTATGTACTGAGGTACAGTCATGCTACCCTACTGCAGACGAAGTAGCTCCTTAATGTGAACTGCGCGAAGAGTCACTGGGACAAAATCTACCCGAAACATGATCTCGAAGTCTTCCTAGAGAAGTGCAGTCTAGTTGTGAACCTGGGGAATCAAGCTCCACCATATTCCCATTGCATCCTGTAGAAGGATGGCAGTAAGAATCACCCTGAGGTCTGCTGGGGTCCCTACCAGTCAGAAAACCCTCACTACATCCTCCAGCATATCCTCAGTCACTTATGTGTCTATCTCTCCCCTAAACCTGGGTGGCCTCTAGCGCTCGAACTCGTGCAATGTGCTCAAGTGGCGTGAACCACTTGCTTCTGGGGCTGGTGGCATCGGTGGCCCAACGGGGAGTGGTACCACTGGATCCTCCGCTAGAAAAGGTCCCAGCACCGAAGCCTCATTTCTCGGTGGGCGATCAGTGTGTATGACTCTCAAAAATTTAACCGGCTGTCTGCTTGGAGGCATTTTGAAAAAAATAGGTGTGTTGCGATTAACAATTATACCTGGTGAGATGACCTATTGAGATGAATTAAAGAAATATTTTGAAAACAAACACGTAATTAGTGTTTTCGTGCACTGAGTCGGAAATCAGTAGTTAGGGTCCTGATGTATGGGTACTATAGCTGCCGCACCAACATTGGACTCCCCGAACTGAAAACCACAATCACTACACTTAACACTATCGATTCATAGAAAATACCACAGTTCAAAGTTCTATGGTAGAACCAACTCCTCTAATAACAATTTGTCACGACCTGCCCCCCGGGACCCATGCCAGGACTATCCCATGACCACCTTCTATAGGCCAAGGTCTGGAGACTATCACCAAAGGCGTAATACAAAAAAACTGGGAAGGCATTGCCTTTATAACCTGTAACACACACCCAAGCAAGCACACAGTTGGAAGAAACACCAAGTAAACTATATAACAAAAGAGTGTTTAAAGTAAAAGGGGTTAGAATACAAGCCCAACCGGAATATACATGTAAAACTGAAATTCAATACTACTGAAGAAAAAGAAAAGACATCTTCGGGATCATCCTCTAAGGTTCCTACATGAAGGGTAGGTACATATCATCTTCTCAGAAATCCATGTTCATCCGTCTCCTCCGTGTACCGACAAGTCATATGGTCCACCTCTGGGTACCGTCCAGTCCTGGTACTCTTAGCCTTAGTCAGCATTATCGATTGTCTACATCGAACACAATAAGGATTGGTAATATCATGTGCAGGGGTGAGGATAATGATACTTAGTAGGGACCTTGAGACCTTCAAGGTCACACAAAATCCAACAAGGATAAACCACAAAGTATGAAATCAACAGATAACCCTACTTAGGTATAATGCAATACATATACCTAAGTTATTAAGTAATCCATCTGAATCATGAAAAAAACAAAATTACTCACTCATCTCAACAAGGATTTTATTTTACGGGTTGTATCTAATAACATCCCCAGTCTCATTATTGAATCCCTGGCTGGTGGAGAACTCCTGGTCAATCGACTACTGGGGGCCTACTGGGACACCAAGCGTGCATCCCAATAACCATGGACTGCTGATGTAATCCTCCTGTCAAGTACCATGGGTCTTCTTCGTCAAAAATAAGAACTCCCCACCATGGGTCTCCCGCGTCACCATGCCCGCTCCTCCCCCGTGGGTCTGCCGCGACACCAAGGCACTCCCCACTAGGCTAGTAGAGTCACTCCAAGTCAAACGATCATCAGTCATCAGGTCTCAGCCAACTACTAGGTCTCTGAAATACACTCGATCGTCTCCAGGAGGATCCGCTCCATGAGCTACTGGCCGATACACCATCTGTCACGAAGTCCCTCAAAGAAGTATGTCAAAGGTCCACCACATCATAGGGGTCTCAACGCAATAGACGGTGCGTCAATAAGATGCCCGATCAGTTAGTTATTAGTCTTTTAGTCCCGGGGGCCTGGTTGGATTCGTGAAGGATCCAACCTGAACGTATCTCAACTATACCCTAAACTCTAGTGAGTTATACTCAAAGGGACCGTCATGCTTCAAGATTACCAGCACTTCTGACAGTTCGTCAAATGGATGTTCGGTGCCAAAGATATGGCCAATAGAAATTAAAGGGTCAACTATACCCTAATTAATGATGTTTTGTAGAATTTATCAAGTTTTATAGTTTTTTTAAAAATTTATGATATGAATAGTATAATAATTGACATAATTAAGTTTCTAAATCAATTAATATTTTATTAAATGATAAAATAGTCCTACAAATCAATGATTTGGGAAAATTACAAATATGATGTTAATAATATAATTAATGATCCATTATGGGTCACATAAAATTTTATTGTAAATATATTTACCATATAGTATGAATATAAAAGAAGACATGTTAAAAGTTAAATAAGTTAAAAAAGGGTTAAATAAAAATGATAAGGATTAGAAAATATCAAAAAACTATCCAATTATTATTATACGATTTTATTTAGACTTATATTCATGTTATCTATAAATTTATTGAGTTTTGGAACTATTTTTAAACCTAGAATCATTTTATAATAAAATAATACTTTAAAATTTCCTAAAGAGACCCTCCTCTCTCTTATAAAAGGAAACCACCTTTACCCCTTTACTCACACATCTCAAGCCCCTTGGATCATCCAAAATCTATCCAAATAAGCTCCCAAAATCCCTCTATTTCATATAGAATCCTTACTTTGGGTAGAAGGAAATTTAATAAAGCCTTTTGGTTAAAACTAAATGGAGTTACTCGATTTAAAGGTAACGTCTTCTCTCAAGATTTTTCTTTTATTTTCCCTCTATAACACCCTATACTCTCTTTATTACATTATTTTATTACAAAAACAGTATCATAAATATACTATGACTTTATTATTAGAATTATTTTTACTACACTTCCATACAACTCCATCTAATAAATATGAACATATTGTTTCTGTGTACGGGGAACTGTTGCCTCACAAAACAATGATTGTTGGATTTTCCCACACCCCCTCTCACGGTGGCCATTATGATGGAACTATAATTATACATGATATTTATGATATTAATTTTATCTTTATGATTATTTAATTCTCATTTATAACATACCTTTTTTCTTTTCATATTTTATAAATATTATTATTTCATTTGAGGAAGTGCGAACTACCGCCCCCTTAATGTGATATGACTCGTTCATACCATACATGGAACGTATAAAGGATGGTGTTAATGACCATATGTAACATATATAAAATTTGATATTATTATGGAAGAATACTATATATAAGTATCATTTGGTTTTCATTCCTTTAAAAATGAAAAAAAAATTGAATGAAAGTAGTGTCCTTTAGTATGTACGACTTACAGTCTCCATGAACTGTGCAATTCATTTTCATATATCCAAATGATATGGAATAATATATAAACATATATAATGAATATATATGATATATATGATATATAAATCATGAATATCATTCTAGAGATAGTGGACTTTTGACCACGTAGACAATATGTAATTATAACAAGGTCATTTTTTTCTAAAGTTCCCAACATTGAAAAATTGCCCGATATGAACTAAAATAATTAACTAACTGTTATAGCAATGTAATAAGTCATATAAAAGGAATAATAAAAATAAAAATGTTCTTAAGAAGTTAGAAATTAACTTATGTTTATTATTTAGTAATAACATGGAACATATATGACAAGTCGGACTTGAGGTAAGGGAACTTGTTGACCAAATTTACATTATTTGGGTTAATCTTATACTTCTTGATTATTCCATGCTATGATTATGTCCTATCTGGTATTTTTACATTACTTATGTATACCTATAGTGAATACAAATTATCTATCTATTTTATGTACAAAATGTTCTTTGTAAGGGACTATGTCTCAATCTCATTTAATTGAGGCATGTCTTAATATTATGCACCTTTATTACCATATAAGTTGCATATAATTCCCTTTGACATATAATATCTTGAATATAATAATTCTCACGATATTATAAGCTTTTTTTATTTTATTCTGTAATTATTTCTATTCAAGTGTTTCTCAAGTGTTACACGACCCTTTCACTAAAACATTATTTTAAAAGTATTGGAGATTTATTTTTCTAATTCATTCTCATTAATGTGCATGTTTTTAAAATGGTTTTAAGGATTTTTTTAAATGGAAATTAATGTTTTAAAATTTTCATTCCTCTAAAATTTTCAAATTTGTATGGGACAATTTGATTCAAAAATATTCTTTTTAAATGTTTTAAATGTGTCTTTAAAATTGGATTGATTATAAAAATATCTTGAACTAATATCTTTTGATTATAATGTGGAAATTTTATCTTTTATTTATGATTGTGTTATGTGTTATGATTATGTTATGGTTCCTAGTCAATTTTTACATATACGGGTGGTTCCTTGATAATCCTAGGGTGGGAGATCCTGAGATAGCTCTCCAATTAATTGGGTAACAAGAGGGAGATAAATGTTAATGTTTATCCTATGAGATTTTTGGAATATACTGTGATGATTATTCCAAATGTAACTCCATATGTAGTTGTGAAACCAACAATGTATGTATGATATGGATTCCACAAGTTACCTTTATGATTTATGATTTATATATGTTATTCACAAATCTTATGATTTCACCAGGTATGTTAAAGAGCTTATATTTTGTATATATTGATGTAATGATGTTTTCTCTCTTTATTTTACAACCCTTACTGAGATTTTTATGCTCATCCCAAGTTTTTGAAAAGTTTATCACATTACATAAAGATGAATAGGGTCAAGTGTGGGATCATGGAAAATTATTGTAGTTTAAATCTTAGAATTAAGACATTTCCCTTTTTAATGATTTTTTTGTATTATGTAAAAAAATTGATAGTGAGTAGAAGTGCCTTCTTGTAATATTCATGTTGTAATGTATAAGTTAGGGACTAATTATCTTAAAATCTAATCCTAAAATGATCCTCAAAGTTAATTACTAACTTAATTCAAGATTATGTAATGTTTAAGGATAGGGACTTTCACCTTTATCCTTGGACAAAATTCTATATCAATCATACTTTTTCCTTGTAGAATCCATTAATGACCTTGATAGGACATTAAATGCATTACAATTCTATTATATCCATTTCTATACAACATACTATATATTTGGTGATATTTAAATGATTATGTGTGGGGAAGGGGTTGTCTATGGTAGATGGAGATGTACTCCATTTTTCTAAGGATTTTTATCAGATGATGATAGAGGTTGTGTTTTCATTATACTTTATTATTCAATTATGTCACTAAAAATATAATAAAAAATTGAAAAAAGGGGTGTCTCTTTTGCAGATCAAAAATCACCATTTTAAAATTGATGATCTTAGGACCATACGTGGAAATGTAGTTCCTGTGATAGTTTTATTAAGCACACTTATCCCCACAAAGATAAAATTAAAATAAAAAAGATGAATAAGAATATCAAGAGTGGGAGATTCATTCATTATGATGATTTTATATCATGTTCTGAAATTGAGCATTGGGGGTTTGGAGATGACATCATTTCCAAGGTATTTCATACAGCATTTGTTTTAATTTCTTGAAGTATATTAAAGATTTAAGCCACTATTTTTATACTTATTTATAATAATTTATCCTACTATGAATTGTCATTATATATGCTTGTACCTTAATGCAAATCCCTCATGATTAATTATGATTTTATCTTTACATGGTGGAAATGTTAGATGCCTTGTAGTCAAATGGTAAGCGACACGTTCTTAATGTAGTAGCACAACTCCATTACATTTTATACATTGATATATGAGTAAAAAAAATTAAATTTCTCATATATTAAAGTTGTAATAAACATTAATAAAGAAATAACATATCAAAATTTCATGATTGAAGAATATTTTTGTTTCGAAAGTTGTAATGTAAAATACAAGATTGGTATTATTTCATTAAATAGTGAGAAGTTGAAAGAATTGTTTTTGGGTGAAATTTTAATGTAAATTTTCCATTTCAAAACAATATTTCGTTTCTTTATAAATTTATATATTGGTATAGTTAAAATATATTGTAAATTGTTTGAGGATGCATACTTGAGGTCACACAAGTTCTAAGTGAGAGGGAAATGACCGGGTCATTTTTTTCTTAATTATTATAATATAAAACACAATATTTTTCAATTTAATTGATTAAATGTGACAATATTGAATTTTATTTATGTTTTTTTGAAGCATTTTGGAACTACCTGATATCAGGAATAAAATTGATAAATTCATGAAGAAAAATATGTCTAGTGACATAGGCCAGTTTAGGGACAATGATTAGAGCAAAAAATTAAATAACCAACTGAAAATGGATTTATAACTACTATAAGTTTAGAATTTATGCCATAAATAAGTCATTTACAAATTATACATGTTTATAAAGCTAAACTAAAATCAATAAGGGATCAAAATGTGAAACCTAGGTAAAAACTTATTATATCAAGTTGTGACACATATGGTCACATCATAACAATCCTTTAAGTCATATAGTGATATTTTTAGGCATAAAAAACTATAAATGGTTTTCCTTGGAATATTCATATCATGAAAAAACCTTTTATAATATAAAACCTTCAAACTAACTCATAATAATATATTTTTTACATATTTAATGCCTGGTAACCCCTTTTATGACCTCATTATGACACGCGACTCATAAAGAACCATTTATGATGCAGTTAATAGTTATTGGGGTGAATTTTAATCAATAAATATAGGCCAAGGCTATTTTTTAGGGAGATTAGATATTCTATTGTGTTGATGTTATGTTAAGGATTTAGGATCATAATGTTTAGGTTTTCATTTCATGTTTTTATTTTCAATTTATTTTGCATTGTAACACACATTAAATATTTTAATTCTAATGCTTCCCAATATTTTTCCAATTCAAAATGCATTCTCCCTCTTCCCCATATTTCTATTGTGATCCCTTTCACATTTAAATGGGAAGTGAATAAAACTTGTCTTAACTTTGGGAGTTTTTCATTACATTAATAATTATTTAACATTAAATTATTAGTGTTTGAGTCCCATCTGAGTTGAATGAGTGATAATTTAATGGGTTTTGTAATAATCTACCATATAACATATCTAAAATTCATTCCTTTTATTTTCTTTACTTATTTTCCCTCCCTTCCAATGGGTAAACTCTTCATATGATATAATTTAGGAAAAGTAAAGGGATAAAAAATCATATGGTGGAGCTGGTTTTTTTAGAGATTGCTTTCTCAGATGAGGTGTTATCCTACATGGCTATTTGAGGAGGTGGGTTTTGATGTGCTTGAGGTTTTCTATACATGCTGAAATTTCACACCCAAATAATTAAAGAAAATTAATTTATAAATGAGGTTTCATAAATGAATTGTAAAATTGAATTTAAAAAATAATATATAATGAAAGTGATCACATATCCTAACCCTATGACTAAGGACTTTATTTTAACCTACATTAATTCTATTTCATCTTTATTATGTTTAGTTTTACATTGCATTATTTTCAATTTCATTTAAAATTACCCTTTCAAAAAATGTAAATTTTCATTGTTTTAATAAAATAAAAAAAAAATTATATTAGGTGAATTATATTTAGTAATTAGTTGACTACAAAGCTCCTCAAGTTTGATGACCCTAGTCATCCATAGGGCTTCACTAGAAAAAATAATCTTTTACACAACCCTATGACATTTGCATCTAAACTGAAAGAGTTATATATTAATACTTATTTTAATATAAAACATAATATTTATGAATGTTAATTTATTCAACTTACTATCATTATTTATTTATGTTTTATTATAGGATATATCAAATTTCTAAAAACGTGCTTAAAATTGATAAATTCATCAAGAAAAATAAGTACGGGGATAAAATAAAAATCCTTGGACTAAGAATGATGATAAAAATTGAATAACCCAGAAAAAAGAAGGTTAAAATTATCTAAATTGATTATTTACATCATAAATAAGTAATTTATGACATAAAAATGTTCAAAAATATAAGTTGGAAGAATGAAGGGATGAAAAAGGAAACCTTGGAAAAAACACGTGTCATGGAGTGACGCATATGTACATATCTGTACACTATTTGATCTCTCCCATAAATCATTTAGGGCATAAAAATGATGTAAATATCTCAAAACCACAATATTCTCATTTTAAAAACACATTTTAGGACATAAAATCTTTATACTAGCTTAGAATTAGATATTTTCATGGATTTAATTCCTAATACTCCCTTTTATGACCAGAGACTCCTAAACATACATTTATGATGCAATTAATAGTTCATGGAGCTGTATTTTAACCTATAAATATAGTCATAGGTTGATTTTAATGGTAGATTAAATATTCAAGGGTGTGGCCACTGTGTTGGGTATTTAGGATGTTATTGTTTAAGAATTAATTTTTTTCAATTAATTTCTCAATGTTACAAACATTCATTCTTTTAATTCAACTGTTTATCAGTCTTCATAAAATCCCAATTTCATTCTCTCTCTTGAATATTTCTAATGTAATCTTTTTCAATTATAAATTTAAAGTGAAAAACCCTATGCTTGGCCTTGGGGGAGGTTTTACAATTTACATAATTAATGAGCATTGAATTCTTTAGGTTTTAATCCCATTTTTAGTGATCAAGATATAAGTGAATGGGTACGGTGGTCATCCACCATGACACAGATCTCAAATTCATCCATTTTATTTGATTTACATCCTTTCCTTCACTTCAGTTATCTTAATTAAACACTTTATATAGAGTGTTTGAGGATTCTTGAAGGAATGAAACAATATTAGGTGGAGCCAAGTCTTATAGGAATCTCATTCTTATTTGAGGTGTTATCCAGCTAGGTTATTGGAAAAGGTGGGGTTTGGTATGAAAATTATTTTTATTAAGCATGCTTAAATTCCACAATCAATAAATTAAATAAATGTTACTTTTTAATGAGGTTTCATAAATTAATTATCCAATTGAATTAAAAAAACATAAATTGTGAAAGAACTCATGTGACCAAACCCTAGAACCATGAGATTTCTTCTAACCTATATTCATTTTATATCATTTGTTTTTATTTTATATTTTCATTGTATTATTTTTAATTTCATTAAAAATTCCCTCTTACAAAAAAACTAAATTTCA
Organism: Viscum album; assembly: GCA_963277665.1. NCBI lineage: Eukaryota > Viridiplantae > Streptophyta > Magnoliopsida > Santalales > Viscaceae > Viscum > Viscum album. The sequence continues at coordinate 846,876,179 of OY728134.1, read as the reverse complement.
TTGTTTTAATTAAATAATAAAAACACAAAAAAAGTATATTATGTGAATTAGAATTAGCGATTGATTGACTGCAAAGCTTCTCAACTAAGACAACCATTGTCAGCCACTATACTTCTCTACAAAAATAAATAAAATTTCATACCACCCTATTATGAGAACCTCAATTTCTCAGGATGATGAATTTTTTATATCTTTTTATGGAAAACGTTTCTACCCCACTAGTTAATTATGTTATGATAAAATGATTTTTTTTATGATCTTGTGGTATATATGTGTATGACATTCACTATGTGATGAATATTCCCATAACTATATATCCCTATAATTAATTTAATAATGATTTATATTTCATGATATAATATTGAAGGGAATGTGGAGTGAACCTAATCCACTACAGTACTATATCCACTATGATAATCCTGGAAGTGAGACTTGACTAAGGGAATGATTTTTTAGGCATATGTGTTTCCCTAAAACTTATGCCTTATGCATATAATATTATATCAGGAGTCATGATTGATTATTGGAGATTATGAACCCTTATAAATCATGTATGAATCATGATTTATGGTCTATGTATTCTTATTTATGTTTTTATAAGGTAAGATCAAGTTATTATACACTTATGATTATCATATTCCCACTTACGATATTCAATTGATGTCTACCATATTTACCATTACTGGGAATCTTAGATCACCTCTTCTTTTGTTTTAATTTTATCTAGGTTATGAGGAAATTTATTAAGTATTATTTTCCTAATATGTTCATTATGTTAGAAGAAAAGTATTAGAGATATTAAAAATATTCCATGGAATAAGTTTATTTTGAATCTAGTCTCTAAGAACAATAATGTTTAGAATTCTCCATCACATTTTTTTATATAAAATATTTATCTAAAATAATTTAATATATTTTTAAACGATTGTTAGATCACCTTAGTTGGAACCAAAGTAGGGTTTTGTGATTTTTTAATTAGGATTAGAAATGTTTAGTAAGAACCCATAGAATAATTCTTAATATAAGAAATATCCTAACATTATGGGAAAGTATGAAATGGGTGCATTCTTAGTAATGGAACCCATGTCTGGATAAAAACATTTTTATGTAGTATATCACATTGTTTCACCCAGACATACAAACTATGAAACGGATTGTTAGGTATTAACTCAATATTAACCTGGTTCATGAAAAATAGGCCAAATTTCACACATTTGTTGACACACATTTGATATATTATTTGGTTATTTTAAATTCTCATGATCAACAATTTTTAGATTTAAATATATTTAGGTCAATATCCTAAAAGGATATATTCCTTGAAAATATAGATTAAAATTTGAAATGTCATGGGTTAAAAGAAGGCATCATAATTTAGGACATCTCATGATTGATTTTAGTTATCATAAAATTGTCTAATCTAATTATTGATTATTTATTAACAAAATATTATTTTTATCTTTATTCAATGTTTGGAACTAGATTAAATAATGTTAAAAAATAATGTGACAACAAATACAATGACCCTCTTTATGACAAACCAAATGTAATGGGAGCAGTGGTACAAAATCATGTGGTTATGGTCACCCAACTCTCTCATACTATGAATGGTGGAATGATTTATATTAAGCATCTAAATATTCAATGGAAGATGCAAATAACTATTTATTATTTTATATAGAAATTTATTCTTTCATTTTGGGGGTCCTTTGATCCACTTATTACTAAGAAATTGATTAATTCTATAGAAAATGTATTTGTTTATCTAGTGCTCAAAACATGTGAAAGATGTGTTTGTTGTGTATAATTTTTATGGTGAATTTGTTCAATGATGAAATATTATAAATAATACTAGGAAATAGGAATAAATTGAATTCATTAAATGGGAAGCATTTAAGAAACTAATTTTAAATACTTATTTTCCTCGATCTTTTTACAAAAAAAGGAATGGTAATTCCTAGAACTAAATTAGAAGGATGATGAATCCATTGGTACCAATAAATAAAATTTCATAAGGAATGAAAGGTATGATTTTAGTTTTATCATCGATCAAAAAAAGTAAAATTAATCAATTCTTAATTGTCTTAAGACTAATTCATTAAAATAATTTTTTATATGATACATCTATAGATTTGATACAATAATTCATTATGATATTAAGGTAGAAATAGAGACTATAGACTCCCATGATTTACATGGTTTTGGTGATAATAAGAGAAAGAGTATATTATAAGGAAACTATATCAATACAATACATGGAGGAAATAAAATTCATCTTCATTCATCATAAAAATGTTGAAATAATCATGGAGAAAATTTTCTTATTATAATAGGTAAATTAATTATCTATGGGAAAAAGGATATCTAGAAAATTAATTTCAAAGATAAATTATGATTAAGGTCAATGATTAGAATATAGATAGACCAAAAACACCACCCATGGTCTAATATACTAATTAAATGGATTATGGACAGTATTCCAATCAATACATGAATACAAGGGTTAATTAAAAAATTTGAATCTATAGAATCCAAATCCAAATGAGAAAGTGAATCCCTATGAAATCTCAATAACATAATTTGGTCATGAGAATGAAATAGTGAAAGGTACACTTATCATCCACTCTATCAGTGGAAATTTCATTTTTTATTCTGTATTTACATAATCTTGTATATCAAAATAATTTTTAAGAGTATCACATCACCACACCAACAATTATATTTTTTATCAGTGAAAATGATAATCATATAATGATTAATTTTAAATGTGCTTCATAATATATTTATATTCCCCATACAGTCAAATTTGGTGTGATTTTGTGAATGGAATGGATCTCTCTATATAAAGGCCATATCAATTTATAAGGAAGGGATGTAAAAAAATTTATTCTGAATCAACCTATGATCATATAATAGTTTTTCTATGAACATGAACTTCCAATAAAAATTAATTCAATTATATGGGTCTTACTACCTATTTCTGAGGGTAATTTATCTAAAATGGTTTTTGAGAAACTAATTAATGAGGGTATGGCTATTGTTCATGAATATTTTTTCCTACTTCATGAGTTATTCCCTAGTCATTCCCCAAATCATGATAGAAACTTTTAAATAGAAATAATACTTCATACTAAAACAATTTAAAATATTACTTATTTAATGGATCTAATTGAGTTGTAGAAATTAGATAAGAAACTCATAGATAATATCGAAAATGGATTCATACGCCCTATTGAATCACCATGGGTGAATTAGTTTATTTTTTTTAAAAATAAAAAGGGTTAATGAATATTCACATTGATTATAAAGAACATAAAAATATAATTCTAAAAAGGTATAATTTTCCCATATTTATGAATTGTTTCATCAACTACATAAAGCCCAATATTTTTCTAACATTGTTATTTGATCTGGATATCTTCAGTTAAGGGTAAAATGTAGGATATAACCTATATGAACATCTATAGTAGGTATAGGCACTATGGATTTAGAAGGATTTTAACTAGACTTACAAATTCCCATTCTATATTTATAGATCCAAGGGATGGGGTCTTTTGAGATTACATTGATCAGGTTGTGGTAGTATTTCTAGATTATATTATAATTTATTCTTATAATGAGTAAAAATATGATGATCATGTGAATATTTTATTTAATACATTGAAGAAGGATAATCTGTATGGAAAAATTTTATAGTTTGAATTCAGGCTATACAAATTATCATTCCTAGGTCATGTAATTAAAAGTGGGGGTATATTGGAGGATCATTTAAAGATAAAAGTTATTGAATAATGGACTAGACTAACCACGGTGACCAATATCCATAGTTTTCATGGATTATATAGATATTACCACCACATTGTGAGACATATCTCAGGGCTATAAAATATAATAACTAGGTTCATATGGAAGGGATCCATGTAACTTGGTAAAGATAATTTCATTTAAATTTAAATGTGATAAGTATAAGGTTGTTCAGTGTTCATTTTCTCACAATATCCTATAGTGGATATGGGTTTGTGATATATAGTTATGTATCAAAGAAGGGGTTGAGATGCTTTCTCTTGAATAATGACATGGTATTATTTTATTCCTTTTGATAATTGAATATTCATGAGAAAAAATACTCAACTCATCATTTTGAAGGGACAATGGAAATTTTTTAATTGAAAATTTAGAGGAATTATCATTATGGTTAGGGGTGTGATATATATACAAATTCTATAAAATTTGACAATATATTTTCATAGAAATAGTTGAATATGAATGAAAGGAAATAGTTTGAGTTAGTAGATAAAATTGAATAATCAACACTCTGCAACATTTAGAAGGTGAAGAAGGTAGAAAATAAAATAATTCATAAGGTTCATGCTAGATTATCCATTTTGAGGATTTAAAAAGATCCTATACATATGTATTTATAGAGGATGAACCTTCAAATGATAAGAATGGAGATAAATCCAATCTTGGTCAAATTAATGTTCAACCATCCATCCATAAGAACATTAAAGTGGATCATAAGGAAGATGTTTAGATATAAAAGAAGGTAAATAATTTTCTAGAGTTTAACCATAGCTGTGATGGAATGATAAGGTGTAGGATTCAGATATATGTCCCTCCAAAAATATAATTTAAGAAGGAACTTTTGAATGATGTTCAAATATCATGATTATATATCCATATTAAAAGTAAAAATATGTATATATCTCTAAAATATGATTTATATTTGTAAAAAAATGGAAACAATAAATTATGTATTATAATGATTGATATGGAAGAAAGTTAATGCTGATTGTCAAAATTATAAAGGGATGATGAATCCATTAACAATACCTATATGAACATGTGATGAAAAACCCCAGAGATATCATCAAAGGACTCCCTAATACATTTATATGCCATAATAATGTTTGGGTTATAGTCTATATCCTTAAAAAGTATACGTTTTTCATTACTATCATATAATATTTCTTACTTGACAAACATACAATGATATAATTTAAGTGTTAAGGTTGAAAAGAGTTCCACTTTAAATTATATCTTATCAACATCTAAGGTTTATCTCAATTTTCTGAAGAATAATATATCAATAACTAAATATATAGTTGATATTTATCATAACATATCATCCTTAAATAGATAGTCCATATGAGAAAACCACTCGAGCCCTATAATATATGATGAGGTATTGATTGTTGTGTTTAAAATATGGTTGGGATACACACCAAAATATAGTATAATGTTCTTATAATAAAATATTTTACTAAATAATTTTGATGGATAACTATGAAGAACTCAATGGAAACAATTGTATAACACTAACATGCTGGGTTGATGTTTTATAATGAAAGTTATTGAGACCTGGTCTAGCAAATGAAATGGAAGAGAAATTCAGTGTTTCTCAGAAACCCATCAAAGTATCTCAATGTCAATAGAATGGTTATGTGGAAAATTGATGGAGAGATATAGAATTTGAATTTGGTGATTTGATAATCCTATAAATATATTATCATATATAAGTTTTCATATTTGGAAAAAGGGTAATCTTACCCCTAGATATATCAATCCCTATGTGATTCTTGATCATATCAAGATTTTATATTATCCTACATTGTTGTCAATGAACCTATCTCAAATTCATGATGTCTTCTACAAATTTATTTTTAGTAAGTACATAACTATTCCTTTTCAAGTACTAAAATTATAGGTTGTACATCTATAGCATGATATTTCAAATAAGGAACAATTTGTGGAGATTTTGGATCAGAGAGACAAATTATTATGGAATAAAACCACTCACCTAGTTAATATTTTTCAGGGAAACGAATAATTTTAGGAAGATAAATGGGAAACTGAGTATGTAATGAAAAATTAGTATCATTGTATGTTTCCAAAATAATAAGATAATGTATTGGGTGAAATTATATTAGGTGGAAGAATATAACACCCTGATATTTCTTAATATAATTCCCTTTAATAAATTGGATGTGTTTGATATCATATGACTCATCAAACACTAAACTAAACAAAATAATTCTTTGTTATAATTAAATATGAAATATTTTATTAGATAATTAAATACAAATTTAATTAGTAAAAGTATTTATGTAATTATAAGAATTACTAATTTAATTATTCATAGCTTAAAAAAAATGTTTGGTTAAAAAACATTATTTTTAGTGTATATTATAATTTTATTTATTTATAATTTTTTATAATTTTAAATTTTAAAAAGAAAATTCATTTTTTGTTTCAACATGTAAAAATTTCCATTGGGTTAATTTTTGGTATTTTTTTGAAATTTTTATTTTTATGTGAATAGATAAAAACATTGTTTTATCAAATACTGTAATATTTATGATATAGTTATGATATAAGAATGAAATAAAAATATATTAATCCATTTTCATTACTAAATAAGTATTTTAGGAGTGTAATATTTATTTTAAAACTATTATGTAGATTTGGAAAAACGTTCTTGACTTTTTAGAACAAAAATAATATTTTATTCAATTAAAAAAATGTTTCGGAAATTTTTCTTTAATTATGTACTCATGATGATATATTCATTTTAATATTTCCATAAAAATATTAAAATAATTGTTTTTAACTCTATTTTAATAAATTTTGTAGGGATGGTTTCTTTTCATGATTTTGAAGTAAATTCAATTTTACACTTTGAAATCATTTTTCAGAAGATAGTTTTTCATTATGGTAAAGGTTAAAATTGGTAAAATGTGTTTAACTAAGAGATAATTCCTCTAATATAATAAAAATATTATCTTTATACAATTATTATATTTTATACATACCTTATATCACTTTATATTTTAAATTTATAATATTTCATCCCACATTCCCAAAATATTGGCTATGTTATTCTTAACATAAAGGGTGTTTACATGGGTGTCACTACCCTCACATATATAAATGGGGACCCACTGTCCTAAATTATCTACAAAATTTGAGTAACATATCTAGTCCAAGATCTACCCAAATAACATCAAAATATTCGGTCTATATTCTAGATGTTTTTTCTAATAAAATATAACATGATAAATCTTATGGTTTAATCCAAAGGAGGATACCCAAAAAAGATGCAGTTATCTTAACCAACATATTTAAAGATTATTTCGTCTTCTACCTCCTATAAATATTTTATATCCAAATAAATATAATAGATTCAGTATCATTAGTATAATAAAATATTATTATATTATTATATTAATAGTTATATACTTGTTTTCTATCCATTTAATAATAAAAACGTCACATGTGTGTACGTGTGGGCTACTGCCACCACAAAGTGACGTAATTAATTTTTTAATAATTAACATAAATGGATGGTTATAAATATGAATATAATGAAAAATGTTATATTTCTAACATGATTATGATTTTTTAGATGATGAAACCCTGAAAAAAATTATAAGGATTATAATCACATAATTAAAACATACATGGATACCAAATAGGTAACACCCAAATATAGAATTTAATATTGTATTATTATTAAATGGTTAATTTTGAATTATAAGGGAATGATATATATTAAGATAAGTGTTAACATTTTTATGGTATATATTTATAATAAGCTTAATTGTTTTACATAGGGTTAGATCATATAAGAAGGAAGTCACGACTTGAGGTAAGGGTTTTTGTTCCAAAGTAGTTTTTAATTAGGTTTTTATGATTAAATATACATTAGAAAAATTATATGATATTTCTCTATTACACACCCTATATTTTATTATACTCTAGTTATTCATGGATTTTTCAATAATTATTCTTATTTTCCCCCACATTGGTTCTAAAATAGATTGAAATAATTTTGTATAAAATTCCAACCTTATTTCTCAATTTTAGTCAGATTATTTATCTTTGATATCTATTTTCATTACGGATATGTTCTTATGATAACATCAAATTACTTTCTTTTCATTTATTATAATTATATTTTTTAAAATATATTTTTTAGAAACTCTTTTCATCCCCATGGGTTAATTAAGCTGCGATTATATGATAAATGTTTTTATAATCTTGTAGAATATATATTTATGATTTTCATTTTATTATGATAGGTATAAAAATATATATCTCTCCAATTAATTGGATAATTATTTCTATCTCATGAGATAATATTAAAGAAAATATGGAGTGAACCCATCCCACTATGGGTCTCAATCCACTATGCTTATGGGAATGGGGAGTGAACTCAACCCACTATTGGACTCTGACAACTATGATAGCCATAAAAGTGAGGAACTTCTAATGAAATGAGTTTTTATAAATATTTTTATGTAAAATGTTTATTTCATATGTGTATGATATTATATCATAGCCCATGATTCATTATTAATGATTCTATATTCTTCTGAATCATGTCTTTTTTTATAAGAAGTCTATATTCCATGACTTGTGATTTATGGTGTATGGATTGTGGGGTGAATTTTGGTAAATTATAAATGTGTTATTACACCTTTGTGATTATCTTATTCTCAGTTATGATCATTGATTATTATCTCTCACATTTATCCTTACCGTGAATCTGATCTCACCCCTTATTTTTTCCATTATCCATAGGTTAGGAATAAAGTTATTGAGAAGGATATGTTTAACAATAGTACTATTCTCTAAAAACATTGTGGGATATATTGATGATATTTCATGAAATAATTTGACTATATATCTAGTATCCAAAAGACACTAAGAATATATGGTTTTTATGTGTGTATTATTGTAATATGTATCAAATATTATTCCAAAATTATGTAATATTTATATAAACTATACTGAGGTTTCCCCATTTGGAGAAACTTTCATTGAATAGTACACATCATAGTATGAAAATGTCACCCCACTCACTTGAAATTTGATCCTCTGAGTACCACATTTAATCTCACATGAAAATACCATTATTTAAACATATATATTCAAGAATCCAACCCAAACAACACTATTCATAACATAGAGGTAATGTAATCCCCAAATACTACTACAAATGAAAGGATTAATTGAATTTTGGAAGGATTCTTTCTGAGGAGTATCGTAAAAATTCCAAAATCACTCATTTTTATATTTATTTCTTTAAGTCGTCTTCTTATATACAAAATAATGTTATATAATCTTAAAATAATTACAACAGTATCATTATTATCATGATTTTTTATTATTTTGATAGAATAATAAATATATATATTTCCCCTTCTCTTTTGAAAAATGAAAATGTCACTCATGCATACTTGCGGGATAATGTCTCCATAAATAAAGTACTTCATTTTGAATCACTACCTTTCATGAAAGGTTATAAAAATGTATATAATATATTAATATTATATTTAATAATTATTTAATAATATACAAAGATAAATTATTTCCTACTCTCCTCCCCCATTCAAAAAAATAAAATAAAAACACCACTTTTGTGTATATGTGAACTACTTCCTCTATAAACAATGTGTTTCATTTTTCTCACCAAAATACATAAATGGTATTAAAATTTATTTGTTTAAAAAAATCTCATTAAAGGGATGATAATATTTCTTTTACATTGTCCTAAAAGTATGAAATAAATATTCATTCTTATTATATTTTAATCTATTGATATCATTAAATTACTGGAAATAGGCGTGTCATAGATTTTATTTTCTTGGACCATGCTCATAGTTTCTGTTAAATGAACATGTAAACAAATAAATTATTAAAACATTATTATTTAAAAATATTTTCTAATTTGTTAATTATGAACTTATTATAAAACAATGGTGTTCGACATCAATATTATGAAAACTATGGGAAACAACCAAAATTACAAACATCTGATGAAAAAATTAAAAAATAATTAATTAATGAAAATAAACATAATAATTATAACTAATTAGTTTAAAAGGTTATATATATGAAGAATGTTCTAATATAACTTAATATGATAGTTATTTTTATCATAATGGAGAATAAATCTCTTTAATGGTTATGACAGTTGATGTGTGACATGTGAGTTACTGGGAAGTGGTTGTGTTAGTTTCACTATTATCCATGGAATAAATTATGATGATAAAACAAAAAATAAATAGGCTGGTAAGTAAATGAAAAGTGATCAAAATGGATGTGTAGTAAATGTATTAAATAAATCAAACATTAACTGAATGAGAATTTTAAATTTGAATATATTATCTTAGTATGTTAACATAGAAATGTGTGCCTTGGGTGGATTTTGTGTGTTTTGTTGAATACAGTGGTGGTATTGGTTATGATGGTTGGCGAGTAGTGCAATGGTGGTTGAGTTTTAGTATGCTAGTGATGTTATTGTGAACCCATAGGATAGGTATTGAGCATTATCTATATATCATTTATTTGATTTTATTTATATATGTTCCCCACTTGATTGTGATAACCTTACCAATACCCAAAGGTTTTTGAGTCTAGGTGTTTTCCCCAACATCTGGTATGATGGTGATATAGATGGATTTCTACAGTCACTTCCTTATTATTCCTTTGGAAATAGTGATGATGAAAGTGTCTTCAAGGGTGGTGTAATATCATTTCCAATGAATATTTTGGTGATATTTGATATGATGAGGTAGTGATGTGATGTGATATGTGGTAGGGTCATGCACGGTAGGAGGGGGCATGAGGTTTATGTCCTTAATATTTATGATACCCTAGCATCCTAGTTATGTGATGTTATGTGGTGTGATGGACTAGGTTTCATTTGGTGACATGTGATTTCATGTGGTTTGATTGACCAGGGGTCTTCAGCCAAGATTTCACTACTACAAATTGGGCCTTTAATAGCACTAGTAAAAGGGCTTTATCAGTGCTATAAAAGCACTGGTAATGTAAGTGATGTTAAAGGGTTATCTTTAATGATGCTCGTAAAAAACACTGATACATGGGGAATTTTTTAACACTTTTTATAGTGATTTTAAAGGACGCATTTATTATAGATTTTTTACCACCATTAAAGTACCTCTTTAACAGGGCTAAAAAAGCACTATTAAAGGCCCTGCTGATAAAGGGTATAATTTTTTTCCCACTCCCCCCATTATCATCCCCCCTCTTTATCAGTGCTCCCCCTCCCACTTTATATGTGTTTCCCCCACCCATTTATCATAACTTTAGTTCACTCTCCTACCTCCAATGAGTTTTTAACCTGGTAAATACATCTTATACATCAGTTCCTTTTCCACTCCCCTATACTATTTTGTTTTACATTTTATGCTATATCTATATATCTATATATTTTTCATTATATTATTTATCCATATTTTTATATATATGTTTATATGTATTTATATATTTTTGTGTGTGTTTATATATATATATATATATATATATATATTAAATACGTATTTATTTATAAATATTTTATACAATGGTTAATAACTCTAAAACACCTTAAAACACCAAAAAAACATTAAGAAACTCTAAAAACCCTAAAACCCTTAAAAACCAAAAAGCCCATAACATCTGATCTGGAAGTCCATTTTAGATCTAAAACCATTGAAATCAAATATAATGAAATTATATTCAATATGATATGTGGTATAGGCCGAACAGACAACTGGATCAGATGTTATATCCATTTAAATTTTAAGAAACCGTGGTCGACGATAAAAAACTCAGCTTTGGAGACATTTTGGGCCTTTTGGGGGGTTTAAAAATAGTATAGATCACTTTTATCTTAGTATTATACCCTTTTTTGAATATATCTCACCGCAAATTTGATTTGATATGTGGTAGAGGCCAAAAGGACACCTGGACCAAAAGTTATGGCCCCTTACAGTTTGAGTTTGATTTAAGAATTTCTTTAAACAATTATATATTTTAATCCTTTGATTTTCACATTATTTAAATATAATTTTGTTTTATCTGTTTTCATAAGCTTTGATTCTACTGGTTGTGGAGAAAAAATGGACTCCCAGATCAAAATTTATGATCTTTTTAGGGTTTTAGGGTTTTTAGGTGTTTTAGGGGTTTTATGGGGTTTTTCACATTTCACATCATTTCAAAAAGACATAACTTCTAAATCAGGTGTCCATTTTACCTCTACCACATGTAAAATTTAATTTTGCAAGATCTACACATCAGTGTCCCAGGGGAACCCTCAATAACCTATATTTAGGCCAAAATTCCTAGAAGGCCTCAAAATGTCAAAAAATTCTCCTACGGGTGTTCATTTGGAAATATAATTTATTTTTAAAATATACCCTTTAACATCCATTTTTTAGAAGCACTGATAAATTCACTTTTTATCAATTCTTTTTCATTAGCACTGATAAAGGGGTTGCTTTTTAGGTTTTTCTTAAAAGCACTAATAAAGTTTCTCCTTTGACAGTTCTAAAAATCACTGTAAAAGACTCCATTTAAAAATATTTTTTCTAGAGCTAAGAAAGGGGTATTTAATAGCACTTTAGAGAGCACTGTTAATACCCTATCACTAAATAAACCCTATTTTTTAGCAGTTTTCGATGTAATGTGGTGTGTATGGAAGGGATGGTAGAATATGATGTTTGATGTTAAGTAATTATAGTAGTAAATTAGTGGAGAAGAAATAGTTTGGATCCTTTGTTTCATTCATTATTATTATGTTACTATATTGAGTGGCTGAATTATTGAGCAAGCCATGGTAAGGCTATGATGGTGAGATGACCTATTTAGGTGCTTGTTGTTTCAATTGTTTTGTTTACTAGATAATTAGAATGTTGTTTTAACATGTACACATTTCACCTTTGTTATTTCCCTAATAAATATAAATTTTATGCTCGCCCTACATATATAATTTGTTTTTATGGTTTATATGAGGACATTGGAGACTCATCTCAACTTTACTAGCTTGGTTTTTGGATATTTTCTTTAGTCACATATTTGATGACATTTATTTATATCTATTGATAATGTTCATGCATTTTCAGATGTATTTGGGTTTTTTTACTATTATATAATGGGTTTTCTTAGTGGGTTTTTATTCTGTATCATGTTATAATTTCATTATAGAGGTTAATGCCTCACATTTGTGATATTTTCTACCCTATGTTATTGTCAACAACCCGAGAACTATTAGATATGGTAATTAATGGATATTCTCCCTCTTACAACATAAAAGTATCTTTAGAGGTAGAGGGTTGTGAAAAAGTGGTATCATTGCTGATGGATGAGAGATATGATGAAGTTTGGAGTTAGGTACTATCAATATTGAGTGGGTCGGTAAGGCAATAGTTCTATATGACCTTGGTGGAATACATGGGATAGAAAGTCCCACTTGAACATGATATTGTAGGTCCCCCATGATTCAGTGCACATAATCAGAGTATATTCAGTGTCCCATAGATTTGTACTTACTTTCATGGTAGATACCAAGTATAGATACACAAATCATGGTTGATTGTTTTCATATTGAATCGGGTGATATTGGAAAAATTGAATCAAATTAAATGAATATTATTTGATAAAATTCCATCCTACCAAGAAAAAGGTGTTCTCCTTGATTTTAGAAAGGTCCCCTGGTCATCATACATGAGTAGGTAAGTTATGTTGATATAACAACCCTTATCTTTATTACAAATTAACACATTATTTATTACATAAAATACACTAAATACAACCTGAATGTTCTATAAGTCTATTTTATTTGGTAATTAGGTACATTACATTATAATATTAAACATGAATTACAACATATTTATCGAAAAATTCATTAACATTCTTGTGCTTAAAAATGCATTGAATAACATGGGGAAATACAGAAGAAATAAGTCAGACATAAATCCTAGTAAGGTAATAAACAAGGAATAATTTTAATATAATAATACATGCTAGACTAGACATATCAACGAGGAATAAAATAATATTAATAATAAGGCATGATATAGCATGATGATCATAACATGGGAAATGTGGCAACAACATAAAACATTGTATCCTAAACATATGTAAAGGCTAAAATGCCAAGAATTCGTGGTGGAAAAAGTACCATAAAGGAATCAGTTACACTCATATCCCAACATGATAAATCAATATACTAAACATTACCCAATACATTGGAGTTCTATATAATTTTTTGGTGCACCGATTTCTGTCATTTCATTCTCTGGTTTAAGTCTGCCTAATAGATCATAAAACATGGATTCATTCATCATAATAATTTATTCCAAATTCAATGAGTGTGGAATACATAAATTTAAGTTTTAAATCATAAGGTATATATGAATAAAACTAAATACCCTTGATAGGAAATGGGTATTAGATTCACTACATAATTGGTTTTCCATGGAAAGTCATGGTGGAGAATCGGAAGCATAACAGAGTCACTTAAAAATTCATAAAATGGGTTGATGGAATAGAAATGGGTATCCCATAATTTGGAAAATAATTTTACAGTAATAGGTACATGTAAGGGAAATTCCACACATTTATAAATAGTAAAAAAAAGTTATATGATAGTAAATAAGATTAAATTAAAAGAGAAAGTAAAGGATGATGATGAAATTCTGGCATGGTAATGGGTGTACATGGGATTCTCAATAATAGAGAATGTGGTATCTCATCATTTAGAAATAATAACGGATGTTTGGGGGAGGTGAAAAAACATACACCATCATCAGTAATTGAAAAATAAAAGGGCATAATAAGATAAAGAAACTTTGATAAAGATGAGAAAGGAAAGAACCCTTACTTGAGTGTGTGGATCCAAAAGATTGAAAAGGGGATTCTTAAAATCTTGGGTCACCCTTGGAGAATTATAGATTGGTTAGATTAAATAAATTATCAAATTATTTAGATTAAATATAAGTGGGAGTTTGGGTGGGTTTATATATCTAATGAGAGGGGAATTCTTTAATATTTCACAAAGTTTGGTTTTGGACTCCTTCTAATAAAATATTTAAAACAAAAAACCTTCAATTTATTTTTTCCGATGGTTTTTTCCATTGTATAGAGATTTTCATTTTTTTATTATGAAAATGTCCAAACCTATTAAAATATCACCATTTTCTTATGTGCAGGTGAGTCACTCTTTTAAAGAAATGAATTTAAAATCATAAAATATATTATATATTTTAGAGGATTCATAAATGCATTATAAAATTAATCAAATGAAATTAAAATCACATTAGTTTAAAGGGAAAACATAAATTTGTTTTATTATACCCATTATAGTTTTTTATTAGATCATTTGGGTCATTATGATGTCATAAAACAGACTGTATATTTATATGATATTTATTTTTTACACGAAACCTTGACTACCTCATAAAATTAAAAAATATTCATCATTGTATAATTTCAACAATATGATTCCAAAAATAATATTTTTTTATCTAAATAATTCTCTATATATGTGCATTTTCACTTTTAAAATAAGATTCTACATTTATTGAAAAATACTTGGTTTTTTACAATAATAGTTTTTGAACGCTTATAAGAAGTACATTTCACTTCATAAAAATTATATTCCCATTTATAATTAATAAACCTTATTTAATAATAAAATTTTATTAAAATACAATTTCTTTAAAAAATCCATTAATTCATCAAAATAATTCCCTTATTTAAATTTGTATATTAACAAAAAATACAATTTGTGTTTAATTGAATAAAAAATAAAATCTATTTATGAAGTAACAATAAAAATTGTAGATAAATTCATTTTTATATTAAATATAAATATTATTATTATTATGGTCTTGATATGTAGCCTTTTATTACACTTGTATTAACCCTAAGAGTTGGTGTGTGATGATGAATCTTTCATCGGGTCGTTCGGTGCCCATGGTTTGGGCCATGATCTCTATGAGCTTGAAATTCCCTCATAAATGGTTTCCCTCGTTCTTAAGTTGATAGATATCATCTTGTGCTTGGTGAAGGTTAAAGCACAATGATTTTATCTCCATATGAATCTCTGATAAATGGGTTTCCGGGCATACAATCCTATAGGATGAGGCCATCAATTCCTTTATCTATTTCAATTGGATTCATTAAAGGTCTATATTTATACTAATCATGCAAAAACTGCTTAACGGTTATATTATCAATGGTACATATTATTAGTAGTCCTTTGAATCCAATTGGATATAATAAAACAAAACAATTTTTTTTGTTTTTTATAACCATATTATATAATAAAACATTAAATCATATGGTAATTGTATTTATAATAGTTTGGTTCATTACAATCTTCCCACCTTGAGAAATTTCACCCTCAAAATTTTCATTTCACCCCATTAAAATAGATAAGGGTAAATTTGTCTCATCATTTCCTCTAGTTCCCACATTTCTAATTCAAACATGGGGTTTCTCCACAACACTTTGGCTAGGTTTGTTGTCTTTTTTATATAACATTGTCTCTATGATCTAATATCTTCACCAAATGCTCCTCATAAGAAAGATCATTCTCCAAAGGCACCACCTTTGGATTGAGTATATGTGAGGGGTCAAGTATGTACTTCCTCAAGAGTGATACATGGAATACATCCTGAAATCGATATAGTTTAGGTGGGAGTTCAAGTCGATAGGCCACCGCTCTAATGCAATAAAGGATCTCAAATAGATTGATGTATCTTGGATTAAGATTCCCCTTATTTCCAAATATCACCCCTTCATTCCATGGAGATATGTAGAGGAATACCATGTCTCGAGCATCAAACTCTAGGTAATTTCGACGATTGATAGAATAACTATTTTTTGGAGTCTCAGCATCCTTGATGTGAGGTTGAATAGTCTTAACATTTTCCAGCATTTCCTAGATCATTTCCTAGACTATTTCAAGATATAGAAGTTTTTATTCCCCAACTTCATCGTAGCATGCCGCATTTCTATACCTCTTCCCATAAAGGGATTCATATGGATAAATTTGGATAATCATGTGAAAACAATTTTCTTAAGATAACACAACTAGATAAATATGTTGATCCCATCCTCCTTTAAAGTCCATTGATAATTCCCTCATTATTTCCTCAATTGTATGGATAGTCCGCTCATATTGGACAACAATTTGAGGGTGATAGTCCATAATAAAGGTCAACATAGTATTCATAGCATGCATGAGTCTCTTCCAAAACATAGAGTTTTTTCTTGGATCACGATTGGATACAATCGATAGTGGAACTCCATGCAGCCTGACCACTTCCCAGATGTATATCTGTGCAAGTATGTCCAGTGGGAATTCTACTCGTATCACAATGAATTGTGTAGTATTTTTAAGACGATACACTACAACCCATATAGAATTATTATATCTTTATATATTTGGAATATCATTGAAAAAGCACATTGTGATGTTTTCTCATTTCCATATAGTTATGGGTAATGGTTGCATCATCCCCTTAGTTTTTTTTCTTTCTACTTTCACTTGCTGACATGAAAGACATCTTAATGTATATTCTACAGTATCTTTCTTCAAAATGTTCCACCAATAGTTCTCTCAAATATCTCGATAAATCATTGTACTTCCTTGGTTGATGGAGAAGGTTGATCTATGTGCATCATCCAATATATCCTTCTTTAACATGGGAATTTAGGGTACACATAGTCTTCACCCAAATCTAAAAATACATTCATCATTAACATCGAACTCTTAGGATTTCCATTTATTTAAAGCATCCACTTTATTCGGAATTATCACATCAACTCTTTGAGCATACTTTAACCTCTCTAGAAGATATGGTTGAGAAATCATTTTTGAAAGGATTTATGATGTTTTATCCTTTATGATTCCCAAGTCCATCCTTTCCAAATATAAAAAGTTCTGATCCCACCCAATTCTCATCAATGATATAATTTTTGGATCTTTTCTTCTTAAATTGTCTTCCACTTCATTCTATTTTCTAATAAGGTATTGGATTGAGAAGTCATAGTCTTTGATGAGCTCAAACCATCTTCTTTGATTCTTATTCATATATTTTTGGGAGAATATATACTTAAGGATTTATTATTCCCTATATTTTTCATTCTTTCCCAAATAGATAATGATACCAAATTTTTAAAGAAAAAAACACTAAAAACACTTTAGATCATTTGTTGGGTAGTTTTGTTCATGAACTTTCAGCTGCCTTGAATCATAGCCAATGACTTTTTCATTTTGCATCAACACACAACCCATTCCTTTCTTCTATGAATTTATGAATACAATGAAAAGGTGTCTACTTGTGGGTAGTGTGATCATAATCACACTGATAATACTCCTTTTAAACTACTTTAACATTTATTCACATTCATCAATCCATTAAAACTTGACACCCTTCCTAGTTAGTTTGGTAAGAGGGTTTTAAAATAATGGTAAATTTCTCACGAATCAGTGATAATACCCAACTAATCTATAAAAACTATGGATATATATAAAAAAAATTTCCACATTCATAATTCAATTTCTTATATTTTCTAATGGTCAAATGATATCTCATTACTTGTGATGATATTCCACAAGAAAGACACTTCCTTCAACAAAAACTCACATTTTCTATAATTGGAATAAATCTTTTTCCCTTTCGCCAAATATTTAGTATAGTACTCAAATGATCATCTTGATCCCCCTTACATTAAAATATATTAGAATATCATTTATAAAGACTACCATAAATTTTTATTGGAAATCTCTTAAGACTTTATTAATCCAGTCCATGAAGATTTTTGGAGCATTAGTGAGTCTGAATGGCAATACTATGAATTCATAGTTCGTGTACCCTGTATAAAAATTATACTTGGGGATATCCTCCTTATTCACCCTAACTTGGTATATCCCGACCATATATCCACCTTGGATTAGTACTGTGATCCTTGTTATTGATCTTACAAGTCATCAATTAAAGATAGAGGATACTTGTTCTTTATCCTGATATTGCTGAGCTCACGATAGTGGATGAAAAGGTGAATTTACCCATTCTTCTTCTTGAGGAATATTAATGGTGCACCACATGGTGAAGCACTTGGGATAATGTACCCTTTATCCATATTCTAAAGTAGTAGTTTCTTCAGCTTCTCAAGTTACACAATAGTCCATCAATATGGATTCTTGGATAATGGTAATGTGCCTAGTATAAGATTGATTGAAAACTCAACCTATCATCTAAGATAAAGACTAAGAAATTGTTTTGGAAACACATCATCATATTACCTCACAATGTGTATGTATTCAAGGATGAACTTGTCCTTAGACTCAATCATTTGAGATAGATTTGATTTCTATTAGGGTAATAATATCCAAGATTGAGATGCAGGTGCTAAAAAAGATTCATCATTCTCCTTGAATTTGTATAGAATCTAAGGATGATTCTCAATACAGAGAGTGATTTCCTTATCACAAAAATTTATGATGGATCTAAAAATGTAAAGTCAATCCACCCCCAAAATTTCATCAAATTTCACCAAAGGGAGTTTGATAATGTAATCCGGGAAATTCATCCCACAAAATTTGATAGGGGAGGAGTTATATACATGGGATGAAATAATTTCCCCATTTACTATTTTCATAGACATATATAGTTCCAATATTTTTGGTGGTGTTTGGATAGTTCTACTAAACTCTAATGATATGATGGAATATATAAAACCAGAATAAAAAATTACATTTTCTAGACGTGAATGAATGACTAGTATACTTGTCACCACTTTTTTGTCAGGATTCACTTCGGTAGTAGTGATGGAAAAAAACTCTCACATGCTACCTTATAGTTCATTGGTTGTTTCCAAAAACCCTTGGATTAGTTAATTGGTTTGAAAAGTTCCATGGTTCCTTTTAGTTTTAGCAATGAAGAATATTTTGAGGGTTAACCGGAGAATTTATTTCCCCCGTCATAGTAGATGGTTTCTCATGATAGCAATCATTGGCTAGGTTTCCTTCCTTTCGGAATGTAAATCATTTCCTTATCCCCTCAAGTCAATTTCTATGGTTCTTATTTCTATAACTTTGTAAAGTGTGATGTTGAAATTTATTGGCACCATTATTACTCTTTATCAGACCACCAGAACTGATCTCCACTTCATTCTTCTTATCATTGTGATACCCCTGAGATTCTTCAATATCCATTTTGACTTTGAAGGAACATTGTAAAATTTCCACATATCTATCATATTCAGTGATTTCTAGGTATTTCCTTAGGCTAGGTTTTATCCCACTAAAGAGTGGTAAACCTTGAAATTGGGAGTAATGAAAAATCTGGAGGCGTATTCTGGAATCATTGTGAAGTTTTCCTCATACACCCTGATAGATTTTTCATCTTTTTTCTTGGTCGAATGTAAATACCGTATTATTTTTAGATGAAGAGCATGGGAAAAATATTTATCAAAAATAAATTCTATAAATCCTTCCATCCCATCGACTTTATCTCCTCCTTGAACTTTATATTTTTTTTTATCAATTTCCACCAATGATTAGCTTCACTATCTATATGATAAACAGACATCATAACCTTCTATTGTCCAGAACATTGAAGGATAGAGAAGATCTTTTCAATATTTTTGATCTACTATTGAAAGAAAATAGTATCAGATGATCCATTGGAAAGTAGGAGTCCTTTTATGCATGAAGCTCTTAACTGTAGCTTTTTATCTCTCAAGGGGGATTTGACTCTCCTCCTGATCTATGTTTCAAATCAGAACCAGAGTCTACTGAGAGAGTATCCTATTGAAATGCGTGATTCTTACTCCCATCAGGTTTGATATCTCATTAGGGCAGTCATCACTTTGGTCTTCACATTGATTGTTTACCTAATTTCTCTTATTTTGGCTATTGCATAGAATAAAATAAAAATTAAATATGAGTACATTGAACATTAAATCTCATAAATGGTAATTTAATGACATTAAAGGGATAACATATAACTTACATGTATTTCCTTAACTAGTGTATTTCTAGGATTCAGTCATGGTTATCCATGATCTATTTCCTAACATATATTGTTATGGTATTATTTTATTCCCTTAATAATGGTTCATAATGAGCTTATGAATTAAAAAAATATCTCATGGTATTTTCAAACTAGGTGTGTAGTAAGGCTCATTTACATATACTGGGTTACCCAGAATCAGGCCCGAAATACCATGTTGGAGGGATTACTCCTAGGTACATTTTTTCCAAAACTGAGTCCACAAGTATTATCCAGATTGTGATGTATTTTCTTTATAAAAAATTTACTCTATACTAACCATAATTTAGGGTTGTGTTTTTAGACTTATCATTATCCCTAGGGCTTTCACTAGAGTTTTTTAATCCTAATCCCAAAATAACTATTCTTTTCCTATGATACCTACTATAACAACCATTGTATTTATTACACATTGACACAATATTAATTATATAATATTAAACATAATAAAACCCAAAATATTGAGAAGAATAGTGTATTTGTGAATTAGGTACATTTAATTAAAACATTAAACATTAATTACAACATCTTTATGAAAACCTTTTTTAATATGCTTGTACTTAAAACTGCATTGGAAAATATAGTGAAATATATAATAAAGGTGTGATCTATAAAGATCAGTAAGGGAATAAAAATGAAATAATATAAAGATAATTATACATGTCAGTCAAGTAATATCAATGAGATATAAAGGAATATGAATAATAAGGCATGATATAGAAGGATAATCCTAACATGGTAAATGTGGCACCAACTTAAAAAAATTCATCAAAAACATAGGTCAAGGAGACACCGTCAAAACTTCATGGTGGAAAAATTCCCATAAAGGAATTAGTTACACTCCATTCCAAACATTATGTATCATTATAATAAACATTACCCAATGCATTGGAGCACTATATAATTTCGGGTGCACCTATCACTTTGATTTTATTCTCGTGCTGAAGTGTGGCAAATAGATCATAAAAAATGGATTCATTCATCATAATAATTTATTCCCTGATCAATTAGTGTGGAATATAAATATGTAATTCCCTCATAAAAAATTATATATGTATAAAAGTTACTACCCTTGACAATAAATGTTTACAAAATTCACTACACAATTGTTTTGGCGTGGAAAATCATGGTGGAGATTCGGCAGCTTAACAATGTCACATAAAAATTCATAAAATGGGTTTATGAGATCAAAATGGGTATATAATAATTTTTAAATGATGTAGAAAATAATAGGGATGTATAAGTACATTTCCATACCTTTATAATTGGAAAAAGAAGTCATATGATTGTAAATAATCTTGAATAAAAAGAGAAAGGTAAGGATGCTTATGAAATTTCAGCACGGTAAAAGGTGTACATGGGAAAAATAATGGAGAGAAAGGGGTTTATCATAATTTATTCATAATTACGAATGTATGGGGGAGGTGAAAAAACCTAAACCATAATTTTTAATTGAAAATAAAAGTGCACAACAAGACAACGAAACTTTGAAAATGATGAGAATGAAAAGAACTGTTACTTGAGTGGGTGGCTACAAAAAATTGAAAAGGAGAGTCTTGAGATCTTAGGGATCCTTGGGAGGATTATAGAGATAATAGGAAAGAGTAAGGAAATGATCCAATGATTTTTTTTAAAAATTAGTGAGATTTTGGGTGGGTTTATACAGGAAATAATATGGGAATTCTTTAATATTTCACAAACATAGGTTTTGGACTCTATAAAAAAATATTTAAAACCAAAAACATTCTCATGGTTTTTTCCAATGGTTATTGAAACAGTGGTGGGGTTTTAATTATTTTATTAGGAAGAGGTCTTATCATATTAAAATAGTACCCTTGCTTACATGGATGTGAGTCACTCTTTTAAATAAATGAATTTAAAATAATAAAATATATAATATATTTTGGGGGATTCATAAAGGCATTATAAAAACATTATAAAAACATAAAATTACATCATTTTAAGGGTAAATGTATATTGGGATGATGATACCTATTATAGTATGTATTACATCATTTTTTTCATTATGATGTTATAAAATACATAATATATTTGTATGGTATTTAGTTTTTACCTGAAAATTTGATTATCTCAAAATATTATAAAAAATTAACCATTGGATAATTTTGATGTTATAATTCCAAAAGTAATATTTATTTTTTCTAAATAATCTTATAAATATTTGAATTTTCACTTATAAAATAAGATTTCACATTTATTAATAATAATCTAGGTTTTTTGACTATAATAGTTTTTGACCCTTATAAAATCTACATTTCACTTCATAAAAATTAAATGACCATTTGTAATTAATAAAAAATATTTAATAACAAAATTATATTAAGATGCTATTAATTTTAAAAATCCTTTAATTCATCAAAATAAATCCCTTTAGATTATGTTTAATATTACCTGAAAATTCAATTTGTGTTTAATTGAATCAAACTCAAAATCATTTATAAAATAACAATAAAAAAATAAAAAAAATTAATTATTCTATAAAATATATATACATATTATTAATTTCTTGATACATATCCCTTTATTACACTCACATATGCCCTAAGAGTAAGGACCATGATGGTGAAACTTTCATGGGGTCTTTCGGAGAATATGATTTGGACCATGATCTTATTTACCCTGAACTTCTCCCATTAATAGTTTCAATCAGACTTATGTTATTGGATCACATCTTGGTCATGGTCAAGGGAAAAGCCTAGTAATTCTATATCCCATGAAATATCTAATAAATGGGCTTCACAGGGTACAATCCTACTGTATGAGGCTATCACTTCCTTTTCCTATGTCAATTGAATTTGTTAAATCCCTATATTTATTCTAATTGTAGGATCATTTTTAATGGATATATTATCAACAAAAATGCTTATTAATTGTATTTTCAATCCAATTGGATATAATAAAACAAAAAATGTAAGTTTTTTCTATAACCATATTAAAAAATAAAACATTAAATCATTTGTGAATTTTATTTATAATAGTTTGGGTCGTTACTGTTGAGATTCAAAAGGGTAATCTGGTTGATTTTTAGAGCATTGATAAATTATTTTAAGATTAGGATAGGTAGAGGTATTTTCACACATTTTAATAGAAGGGTATGGGAAAGGATTATGGGAGCATCTTAGATATGGATAAATAGAACAAGTTGGAGGAGATCTAGATCAAATTTGGTTTCATTTGAGATCAACCTGAGTTTTGGTTGTTGTTGGTAGTTAGTTAGTTGTGGGGATCTGTTCATCAGTGGTGGATGTAGTTTCTTAGTGACCATAAAGAGGATGATGTGTTGTGGACTGATTTTCATAGTGAGTTATATTTAGATTTCCATTCATCGATGATGAGGGGATACAATAGGGATTGAATCCTTGTAATTTATCAGGGGAGTTTGAGTGTGTAGGGACATGGGATTAGGTTCAAGGATCTACTGCACTTTTCCCATGATGTTTTTTTGGATTAGGAATCTATAGTGAAATGCCTGAATGAGGTTTTACATCCTATTATTGTGTATGTGGTCACCCTATTTATACTCTGTACACACCTATATGTGTAGAAAATGTCAAAGGATATTGAGTGGATTATTTACTTGGGAGTTCAGTCTTAATAGGGTGGCTAGAAGGGTGCATCACAGAGAAATGATTTTGGTAGTGGGTCACAGGTGATTATTTAGTCATGGTCTTGATTAGTGGGTAGTCGATCGCGACATATCTTTTATAACTCTTCTAGGGTAGGTGGATTGTAATCACCTATTAGGGGTTTTCTATTTTTTTGCTATGTTAGTGGATGAAATTTTCACCATCAAGATCAGTGTTGACTATCATAGGAGGGTAGTTTTAGATTGGTTTCTATCCCCCTTTTGATAGTAGTTTCCTATGAGGTAGTTTTAGTAGCAAGGAATAATGATGCTAGTTCATCGCCCAAGGGAAGATGGTATCATCTAGGGCATCATTATGATGGTTCACATCCACAAGGACATAAGCCAAAACATGGTCATGGTGGATGATATTACATAGGTAGATGATCTTGGCATGGTTAGATGCACATGCTAAATGAATAAGTGACAGTAGTTCCAGGAAATGTTCGAGGTAAGATTAGTTTATAATTTATTATTAAGTGTGCCTTGTTTGATTCAATGGCCTCATAATCCTATATTTCTATAAATTTAGTCCATTCCATGGGGCTTTATGTGGAGATACTTATAGTGCTCCTACTAGAATGATTTTTTTGGTAGAAAAGATTCATTTTTTTGTATGTACCATGGATTTAGGGTGGTGGTGGTGCAACACCATTTTGTTGGATATTTATTATTTATAAATATATAATTGCATGATGTTATTCATTAAATGAAATATTTGTATTCTATTCCTGCAATCATCTAATATTTCTAGGGGTGATTTTCTTTTTCAAACATGAAGGTCCAACAAGTGGAGTTTGTTGATGATAAGGGTTATCAGATGGGTTGCAGAAGAGTGGAGATGATTTTGTCTCAGTTAGTGGATTTTTCAGTGGAAATAAGATAAGGTGATGTTCCCAAAATTTGGAGGAGTTACTAGATGTTTTCCAAGATAAGTTTATGAAATTAAACCCTTGATGTGATGTTGAGTTTTAGATATAGTTGCATTTAGGTGAATACCAGATTTTGATAGCCCCTATCGAATAGAAATGATATAATTAAGTGAGTTGAGGTTGCAAGTGCATGATCTAATGTAGTGGGGTTTCATCTGACCCATTATATAACCTTGGGTTTTTCAAGTGTTATTATATAAGTATATATATGGTAGTATAAGGTTTTATGTAATCTACTACACTTATAATTAGAAAATAGTCAAGAACCATTACCCCTTTCAAGGATCAATGATTTGTTTGACCGTGTATGGGGATATAGTTAGTTTTTAAGGTTTAATTTCTTTTTAAATTTGAAAATATAAAGGTGAAAGATAAATATTTCCTAAAGAAAACCATCATGTGTTGGTATAATCACTTCATATTCTTGTTCATTTCATTCATTTTCATGAACACCCTGGCTATTCTCTTGATCCGATGAACTCTATCTTCATCATGTTCCTAGATTAGTTCATTATAATTCTCATTTATGATATCCTGGTTAACTTGATGTTAGAGTAGGATCATGGTGAACATAGAAATTTTTTTTTATAGGTCCTTCGAAACCTCCATCTCTATGGAAACTCTTCCTAGTGATAGTTCTAGACATGATAGATGAATTTACTTGGGAATGTGGTATCAGATAACGGTGTAGTCATTGACCTATTCATGATTGGATAAAAAAATTAGTCATTGACCAAAAGATTCACCTTTTTCTCAATCTGTCTGATATTACCAGTGTTTTTTGCCTAATTTCTATTGAGTTACATCCCCATTAATATATTTTTCTAGGAATATAAATGCCTTTATGTGGATAGATATGTGTCAGAAAACATTTGGTTATCTAAATATATTTTTTAGTGATCTAGTGTTATGGTTACCTGAGGAGGGTGACTTTTTTAGTTTTTCTATTATGCTTACCATATAGTCTTGGTATAAATATATTGATGGAGTAGATAGTAATGGTATTTTTATAGGCATATAAATTTACATACCCCCAATCATCGGTATGCCACACATGGTTTGGATCTTATAATAATTGTTTTTGCATTGAATTTATAGTGGAATTTCTTAATTAGTGAGCACATTGTGGTTTTAAAATAAAATTATAGAATGAAATATGTCTTTTATTAGTGAGTTATGAACCTATGATAGTGGGGGTGAAAAATGTTTCTTTGATATTATGATTTATAGTTCTATTTCACCTATGGATAGTGGAATGTTGTTACCAATACATTGAGTCATAATTCTTGAGGAGATATGATTCATGAGTCTCGTAATTTTTGTAAAGGGATAGAGGAGCTTACATTGATGCATCATGATATTGGAGGAAAAATTGGACATTGTTTTATTTATCATGTGATGGTAGATTCAACCCTGATGTAGTAGGTTAAGGATTGTATATGGGGAGAATCATAGGTACAGGTGATGTATGACTGTGTTGTCCATAGTGACTCTCTAGAGGTATGGTCAGTGGATGTTTGAAACTGTGTATTGTTTCAATGAATAATTTTCATTATACATACAATGAATGATATTTTTTTCCATTAGTATCATAAATTACATTCAGAAGTGAATATCAGATTCAAAAAGATTTATTTTTTCTTTAAGAGACTGTTTTGGTGGTTTGGGATGAAAAATAAAATGGAAGAGTTTGTGGTGCAATGACTTGTTTGTCAGCAGATGAAGGTGGAGCACCATGTTCCATGAATTTTTTTGTATTCCTTTTATGTTCTCAGTTTGAAATAGGAGGGAATCTCTTTGGGTACCATTACTAGGTTACCTCATGCTTAGGGAGGTTGTGATATTGTGTGGGTGATAGTTGATCAACTAACAATGGTGGCTTATTTTTAGGAGATTCTTGAGTCATGTGTCATGGATGTTATGATAGGCGGTATATAGATGAGGTAGTTAGGAATCATGGGGTACTAAGGACTATAATCATTGATTAGGATCCTCCTTTTACCTCATGATTATAGAGGGGATTACAGCATGGTTTTTGCTCTTAGTTTCACCTTAGCACTCTTTCCCCCCTCATATAGATGGGTAGCTGGAGGGGAACATCTAGATACTAGAGGATATGTTATGACATTGTTTCTTTGAATTTAGTGGATAGTGAGTAAGGTACTTGACTATGGTAAATTTCTCATATAACTACATCTAGAACTCAACTATTTTAATGGATCCATTTAAGTTATTGTATGGGAGATTGTGTCATTACATTTTGTGTTGGACAAAGGATGGAGAGTAAACAATTATTGTTCTTAATGTGGTGTAGATGATGACTGAGATTATCAAGTCGGTATGAGAGTTGGTAAGGGAAGTGTAAGACCATCAGAATGAATATTTTTATCATAGGTGGAGGTACAAAGAGTTCTATCTTAGAGACCATGTGTTCTTGATAGTCTCTCCTCAACGTGGGAAGTAGAGGATTGGTAGGGGAGTAATCTCTCTCCCAATTTATTTGAGCAATTTAATGTGTTGGGATGAGTAGTAAATGTGGCGTATTGGTTTTCATTTCCACCGTAGTTGGAGAGGATCCATGAAATATTCTATGTATCTCAAATTATTTAGTTCCTTCGTGATGAACCCTGCATCATTGACTAGGGAGAGTTAGATATCTAGGATGACGCAACACACATGGAAAGATTAGTAGAGGTACGATGTCCTTGAAGGAAGGTGTCTCTTTGATGAACCATTTCCTTGGTTCATGTCTTGTGAATACATAGTGTTACAGATTAGTATACTTGATAATGATAGACATATATTCATTCTAATTTCCCTACTCTATTTTGAGCATGGATTTTCTAGTTTTTCATTGTGATGTGATGTTGGATCATGTAGTATTATAAGATGTGTTATTTCTTTGTTTTTGTGATTTTTGATAAATCTTATCAGATATGCAATTTGGTAAAACCTACTTCCCAATCGATATGTGTTATACATTAACATGATTAAAACTATATGTGTTATTTGATGACACCCAAAGTGAATTATATTTTCTATGACACTTTCATTGGGTCCCAGAGTTATCCCTCCACCTAACTATTTCCACATTGCTTTCTATGTTTCCCCACATTCTCTCTTTCCAAAGGTAGGTGACTTATATAAATCTCATCAACTATTTCTACTCCATTATCAAAATAGTATGATGGGATGTTAGTTTCTCCTTCTAAGAATTCTTATTTGGAGATCATTTCTGAGTTCAGGTCTCCCTTATAGATTTAAGTCAAGTTCATGAAAATCGTTCTTGAATCCATCTTGATGTGGAAATTTGTAACTTAAAAAATCTCTATCGTGATAGGGAATTAACCTTTAGCCATAGGATATAGTAGCATGGGCATGTTGGGTATGGATGGATGTTAGGAATATTTTGAACCATAAAACTCTTCCTCTTTTGGATGTAATATCCTGTGTGAAGCATATTAGGTGAAAAACCTAAAGAATCCCATATCATCTATGAGGTAGTTAAGGTCAATTGAATAATTTTTATATGGTGTTTTCCTTAGTAATCCATTTTTTATTTCATGGGGTAGGGATTCTACGCCAGGTCATGAGTTTAACATCTTATGGATACAGGCACATGGTTAATGTATTTTGGGGAAAAGTTGGGTAAAGGTTAAATATATTATGGGGACAAGATGGTAAAAGGTTTAATATCTTGTGGGGATAGGTTGGTTGTAGTATTAATATGTTATGGGGATATATTGAGTGATTAAGTGTCTTCCTATTAGGGAATATTTCACATGTAGATGATGGAGTATTCCCCCCCAAGGGGGATAATTGTTTACTCAATGATGGTTATCGGGATTTATCCCATGTGAGGTGTCTTATGTATCAGGTTTAAGAGGCATTGATCAAATCCCACAAAGTATAATTCCATAGTTTATGGTTCTCTAATTTTACTTTTCCATGAAATTTAATGTCATGTGGTAAGGGTTCTTGTGTTTTGGAAGGAATATCTACAAGGGATAGTGTAAGGATTATTCATGGAAACTACCCATAAGAGTATTTTCATCCCACAATAAGGAAGGGTGGTATGTGTCTGATTTTGTGAATCATTCTGTTGTGGGTTTTATATCCCCTCATGGGGAAGGATGGTATGGGGCATACGCATGGAAACTTCCTAGGTGTGGTGTTTTGTCCCATGGTGGGGGAGATGGGGGAATCCCATGATGATCGTACATGGAGCATTCAATGTTCATCGTATAGGATATGGATATAATTTTACATCATGTTCTTAGGAAGTTTTCATGTAGTTTAATATTGTATGACTAGGATGTGGAGATGGGCAGTTTTATGTCTTGAATATCAGATATGGTTGGGGATGTAACTTTTAATGGGATCATTTCATGGAAAAAAAAGATTCATCATAAAGAATCCCCAATGACTTGGATACACATTTTCCCTTAAATATTTAACCTCTAGGGATTAAGTGACCAGTGCTCCTACACCTCTAGGTAGGACATGGTATTGGTACTGCTGTGATGGAATGTAAATCAGGAGGCCCAACATTGGGGTGCATATTATTAAGAGAAATAGGCATTAGGGTACCAAAGAATACAATTTTTAGGTAGTATGAAGTCTAAGGCTGCACTTGGATAAAATTGGGAATATATACGAACATGTGGTACTAGACGCATGAGGTTTTGGGTATGGTTGAATGGATTTTGGATGATTATATGGTACCCAAGAGCTTAACTTTCTCAAAAGGGGATTATCTAAAATGTGGAACCATGGAGAGTCATAGAGGACATGTTTCATGAATGATTAGGTTTTTTGAATGGTAGAGGATTCGATAAGGGTAGGGGTCTCATGGAGGTTAGGGGTCATGTGAAGGGGTATATTATGCGAAACATGGTGACCCTGCCTCAAGGTAAATTCTTGGTTACCATGGGGTAGGTTTCATGTAGTATTGTTATCTCTCCAACCCCCTAGAGCCTCAAAGGATTTCTTCTTACATGAAGGTCATGTACCTTCACAAAATTCATCTCTTTATGTGTAGAGGTTCATAAAAACTCATGGGAGGTGCTATCCCAAAACATGGCTACCTTGGGAAATTTATATTCTCTATCGCTCATAATGCACTAGAGTATCATGAATGTAGATATGTTCTCAGAATCTAAAAGGTTTAATCCCATTTAATTTCAAACATAGGGGGTATTTATAGGCCCCATGAAGGAAGGGGCATTGGGTTCATGAAATCTAGAGGCCTCCGTTAAAATTTTTGAGCCTCATGAACTAGAGGGGTTCTTCAAACCAAAGTTATGATTCATGATGCTTGCTATCAACACTTCACGTGGATAGTGATTTTCATGAAAAATATCTCCATGAATATAGACTTATGTAGTTTAAAGGTTATAATAAATCCTCTATATGGATAGAAATATTTCAATCCTTATCCATTCATGAAGTTGGGGTCCTTCACAAATATAGTCCATTAAGTTTATTTTTGTTATTTTTTTTTCTGAATTCACCTTGAACTGGCCATTAGTTCCTGGAACTCCCCCATGAAATTTGTATTCCAACATAAACCCCCCCCCATAAAATTATATCAAATGGGGGAAGGAGGTCAAATTCTGATAGAAACCCACCAAATTTGGAAATTGTAAAGTCCCCTTCGTGAAGCTCCATCATGAAACTCATGTTGACCATATTCTTATAAATATCATTACTGGACCCTTAGGGGACAATACTAGTTTCATGAAAGATAGTTTTATGCTCTCTTTTCATGAAACTAGACCTTCATGAGAACTTTTTTATTTCAATCATCACCACTCGTGAAATTTATCCCTTCCTAAAAAATTTATTCACAAATAGAAATCTATGAACACACCTCCATGAAAGTATATATGTGAACACACCTCCAGTAATAGACTTCTGTAAACCCAAATTATGCACAAAAACCTCTGTGAACCTGAAATTCATGAAATAAACTTCATGAACTAATCCCAAAAAAAATATTTCACTTAGAGTGAATGGACACTAAAGGTGAAATTGTTGTCTATACTCATCAAAGGGAAATGGATAAGAACCATTTGATCTGAGATAGTGTATAGAGTTTGTTG
Organism: Viscum album; assembly: GCA_963277665.1. Classification (NCBI taxonomy): domain Eukaryota; kingdom Viridiplantae; phylum Streptophyta; class Magnoliopsida; order Santalales; family Viscaceae; genus Viscum; species Viscum album. The sequence goes on along the minus strand of OY728134.1, from coordinate 846,844,639 downwards.
GATTATGATAATATTAAAACACTAATTATAGAGGTTCATCAAGAATAATTTCTCTGTAAGAGTTTTTCATTTTATGGATTTGAGTTGAGGGGAGATGTTTTCATCACTGATGTTAATCGAAACAAACCTGCCTACCAGTTCATGATATCAGATGGACTATATCAATGGGACAGGGACACTGGGGGCCACATCCAAAAGTATCAAGAATCTCTTATGAAACACACTCTCTGAAACCATCTAAACAACATCAATGGGGAGGTGTTATAGAGAGATGCATCTCCCCTAAATATGAGACAATTTTCATGGATGGCATAGGGAACCCACTCAATGGGTGGAAAAAATTGGGACTTACACCAAGGTGTAAACTTTATGGATGAATTGGCCTAAGAATACTGGGCACACTAGTTTTTCCATGAGATTGAGGCAGAGATATAGTGGTTTGGGATTTATAAAGTATCATGGGTCTCCTAAATCCATGTCTACATCAACCTAGACATTATTCAAGAGAAATTGAGTAGGTGGTAACTGTTTCCGATGCTTTTAACCAGGGCGCGCATGCACATCCGTCACGCAGGGGAGGATGCACGACTTGTTGACCCACATTCCAACTTTCCAAAGGCCGGCGACATTCGTTCCGTGTTCATGGACGTCTGCCCCTTGATCGAAACCAGGATGATAAGATGCCGGTCCTTCCTTCTATGGATCCTCCTTAGAGCTTGTCACCTAGTCCGGGTCTACCTCATATATTTAAGACATATTCATGAATCTCGTTCATGGTTCCATATCTTCATGGACACCAGTTAATTACGCTGCTTCCGTCAAGACACTCCAAGGGGTCTGGTCGGGGCAGCAACCTTTAGTGAGGAGAATGGTCACGCTGGGGTGTTATAGGTGTGTCTTGACGTTGGGGGATTGGCATGTATGTCTTTTGTCCCTTATTATAGGGCTTCTCGAGGGTGCTGAAGCCCAAGGAATCCCACATCGAACGTGGGGAATTGGCATTCCATTGGCATGTATGTGAGGTTTTCCTCAACTTTTCATTTTTAACACGGGGTATGCCGCAAGTTTAACGTCTTGCGGAGATGGATCAGACTGATCAGAACACTGAGAGTGGATCAGATTGAAGAACCCCCTAGGGGGGGGGGACACCGATGTCGGGGCCAACACGTAGGCAGAATTCCAGATACTGTGGAGTGGAATGAGGTGGCATTATCCCACTAGGTTTTGGCGGCCCTGGTAGGAATCAGGATGGGTGATGGACTAAAGTGGGCTTGAACCTCATGGAGGCTTCCTACGTACCATGCCTTAGCCTAGATCAATGTCCACATAGTACGGGTATACAGTTTAACATCATGCAGGATGGGTGAATATAGAGATTATGCTCTAAGGCAGCCCGTAATGTATGGATATGTGGCTTACACTCTGAGGAGGCTCGTAATGGTGGGTATGGGGCATACGCTTTGAGCTGACCCGTAATGGTGGGTATGGGGCTTATGCTCTGAGATAGCCCACAATGCTGGTTGGTGAACCAAAACTAAGGGGTCGGAACTACTGAGTGATGGGCTTGAACTTCGTAGAGGCTACCTATGTACCATGCTTCAGCATGGATCAAAGTCCATGTTGTTCAGGCAGACAGTTGAATGTCACGCGGGACGGTATACAGTTTCACGTCATGCGGGATGAGGCAGACAGTTTAATATCATGCTGGGTGGGCATACAGATTAACGTCATGCTGGACGGGCAATTTGGGGCTTATGCTCTGAGGCGGCCCAAAGTGCTGGCGAACCGACGTGAAGAGGTCGGAACGACCAGGTGGTGGGCTTGAACCTCGTGAAGGCTACCTACGTACCATGCTTTAGCACGGATCAAAGTCCTCCTAGTTCACCGGGATGGGCCTTACACTCTGAGGCGGCCCATAATAGGATTTCATGGTCGATTCTCACTCTAAGACCATGTGAGTCATGCATGGTGTGAGAAACAAGAGGTAGCACGGACCAGGTGATCATGTCATGATGGGTGCATCTGTGAGAAGTGAAGATGGGCTTACACATTGAGCGGCCCTTGGTGCCGGGACTTACTCTAGGATAGAGGCCCATGATGTGAAAAAGCATAGAGGGAGAGGGATTTGTGACCTATCAATGGAGATGACTCATTCCCTATCATGCCTTCCACTGACCTTAGCAGTGGGGAATTACGGAGGTGCATGGGTGATACCTTTTGCAAGAGAGGCTAGGGGCTTACGCTTTGAGGCAGCCCTTCCCCCATGGAAACATGCCACTCTGGGAGGGAGGATCTAATTCCATGCGAGGAAGATTCCATTCCTGTGGAGATGAGTGGTGTAAAGAATGTCCGAGCTGGGGGGACCCTGCGTGCGAAGCACGGGGTCAGATCACAGTTTAATGTCATGTTTTGAGGACGATGTGCCTGGAAGCTTAACGTCCTGCAGCTCGGACGAGGAGGGTTCACTCCAAACCCCTAGGGCTTACATGCCCAACACCCTCTACCCCTTCTGGGAGGGAATGCATTGGAAATGCTATGGAGAAAGGGGTCCACAGGGCAAACCATCGAGGGGTCTACGTTATCATGACTATGGTGGATGGGGCTTATGCATGGAAGCTACCCAAGCACCACTAAGGAGTGGCAATAATGGATAGGGCTTATGCGTGGAAGCAGCCCGTAATGTCTTCCTCATGTCTGGCCATGAGGGCATCCCAACTCACTGGTGGGTTGAGGCTTATGACTGAGCCCTACACCTATGTGCTAGTGCACAAGTAGGATAATGCCAAGGGCGTTGGAATCGACCCGATCAAAGGGTGATGAAAAGTGTGAATCACACGCTAGGCATTCGGAATGCAATGAGGGTGGCATGGTGATAGAGGATAACTTTTGAATGTGTTTGAAACATAGTATCCATGTCACGTTAGCCTAAAATGGGGACAAATAAATGAGGGTCGACTGCTAACCGTGTTCAAAACACATGACCTGACTCAAAGTGTCACCCAATGTCTTCCGGGGCATTGGCCCAGGACGGCAGGCAGACCAAAGGTCAATCATCCATACTATTTAAATAGGAGGAAAAAAGGTCTATCATCCATAATGTAATAGCATTCGGACCGTAAGTCAATCACCAATACCGTTAGGGGGTCCCTTCATACATGGAAGTGGATGCAGATCTGAATAAAGGACACACAAAGCGTGAGGTGGAGTGATGAAATGTTTTAATAGATTCGAATGCTCTTGAAACTACGCCACTGTAATCATGGCATTAGGCATCTTATGCTTGTGACATAAGGCATCTATTTTTTGGAATAAGAGGCACCCTATTTTTGGATGATAGGGCATTATACTGAGGGAATTGATGATGAGAATCTCAACTCACGACATAGGAAACGAACCAAGAGGAATATGTCAACTCAAGGTGTTTCACGGTGTGTGGAGGAGTATCTCAAATCATGGTATTCCCTAGGTGGAAGGTGGGTGCACATAAGGGTGAAATGGAAAATCCTGACGTCCCAGCTTGAAAAGTTCATGGTGAGGCTCTCCATTTTTCATGGAGGTCAGTGATGGTAGCGACATACAGGATAGGCTGCGCGCAATAAGGGAGGCCTACACACAATATGGGAAGCATACACTCAATTGAGGCCCTAGCTTGGAAAACACTGGGTCGGTGCACAATTCAGGGATGCACGCGAAAAAGGCTGGGTCGGTGCACAGAGGAAGGGATTGTGTGCAAAAGAAGGAATTACACGCAATGGAAGGGATGTTCCCGCAGATGATGAATTATGCACAACTCAGCCGACCTCCACGCAATAGAAGGAATTGCGCACAAGGGGCGGACCCCGAAGGAATTGAAGTTGAGTCTAAGCAAAAGGAGATCTCATGAAAAGATGGACCCCGGGGCGACTGGGTATGAAAAGAACCGGGACTGAAGGCCATACTATGTGTGCGAAAATACTATTTCGTGCACAAGTGCCGGTTGAAATTCTGCAACCCCAAAACAGAAGGGGTCTCCTTCTATTTATTGGCCATAGACATTGCAGAATCTAGACGATGCGCGAAATCATCCACGCCAGGACCAGTCGGTGTGAAAGGCTACAACACGTGGAACCGAGCACACAAAATTGTGCGCCCCACCGATGTTTTTTCGCGAATCCTGGACTTCTTTCGTGTGGGAAACATTTTTTCACACATGTCCTCCTTAATTTTTTGCACCACTTCCGGGCCCTCCGGACCGGGCCTCTGACTATGAATATGAATTCTCTTCATCATTTTGAAACTTCCTTTAGGAATGACAGACTTTTTTCGGCATCTACATTCACCAAGGATGAACACATTCCAACTATACAATGGGGAGGTCGGTATCATCTTCTGCGATCTTCACCAGACTGTCGGTATATTGATTCAAGGAGTAATGTTTGATGAATTCCTACATAAAGGGAACTTAAGGGGGTACAATGAGAAATTTATAGTAGTAGAAAAGAATTTTTTTATTGGTGTTGGGGACTAGTGAAAACAATTTGGAGATAAAATAAATATCATTCAAGTAGTGGTTTATATACTTCTTGAATGAACCATTAGACGGGATACTCAGGAAGTCACATCAATGACCAGGTAAATTCCATCAAGTTAAGGAGAAATCCTAGTAGAGGATTCTAGATTCAATGCAATGGAAGATATGAGGATGCACTGTGAAGCCTTAGGATATCATGGTAAGGATATGGGGATTTATCACTACACTAATCTATGTATGGATTCTCCCTATGAGGGATGCACACATGGGGGTGCAAGTGAGCACCTTCATCATGAAAATAATTCTGGCAGTAGAGAATCACATTAACCTGGTTGTGTCGATATCAGAGAATCTATAGAAGGTTCTTCACCACATCATACAAGGTAATAATCTTATCCTACTATATAGAACCTTCCACTTTCTATATGGTTTGGTCACCACACATGTGGGTGGATATGAATATCCAAAACCCATCTTCCCTAACTGTACAAACTTTAGTCATTAACTTCTAAATGTCATGGGGAGTGTCCCTCTCAAACTAGGCTCGGCAGATACACTAGTGGGGATCGGGTAACCAGACGGCTTAATATTCCACCCATTCCCCCTTCTCATATAAATGGTGACTAATTATGGAAAAGGGACTATTTAGAAGTGATCATACCTCCTGGACATCTGAGTTTGTTTACTGGTGGTGATGGTTGACTGTAAGGTGATTTGTGAGTCATACGCCCTGCATGGGTTCACAAGGAAGTTATGATGCCTGTAGTGGTTGACCATGAATTTATACACATAGGTGTATTATAATAACCAACCCTTTGTACAAAGGAATATCTATTGCATGTTTATATGCAAATCTAAAAAATGGAGAAATTAGATTCCATCGCCTACCACGACCTAGTGGCTCACCCATAATTATGTGCTATGATATGAGAGGACATACCCAAGAGAGATGTTAAGGTAGAAAACTGATCAAGACTATAAGGAAGGGTGTTACAACTTCAATTCTGATGAAGAGAAGTGGTTGGAGCATGTCATGGAGGAAAGGTTGACCCTATGGGTAGGTAAATATCTGTAGAGCCAAAAATCCTTGGTCGGTCGCAGGTAGAGGTTTTAGGGAGTGGTGAAACAACAAAATCCAAGATCTAAGGAAAGTAGTAATAGGAGGAATTTTGAAACACTAGGGTAGTTCCAAGGGAATTTATCCAAGTCCCAAGAAAGTGTCTTCACCACCCAGAGGTCCCTATCAATGTCATTTTTCCTAACATCTGGTATAAATGTGGCTCTATAGAAAAATCACCACCCACCATGGGATATTGAAGCACCACAACTGATATGGTATATTCCTCCATAGGTTGGGTCACTACAAGATTGGATTCTACAGGCCTCCATATGAGGTGGTTTAATATAAAAGATATTCTGAGGATTTTTTCCACTCTCAGGGATCTATCAACCACCGGAACAGTCGAGTAAAGGTTCTACTAGGCATACCTTCTCCCTTGGATCTATCGAAGGATGAGTTAGCTGTGAACATGCCACTAATAAGGGTTTAAAATGATTTATGGTGAAGTGATTCCTATTGGTTATCTCTTTTAAAAGAGGTCCCTTCCATAAACTAGGTAAATATATTAATCACATGCCCATAATATTTTCCATCCTTTATGATTGTTGTCAAAATGTTTTTTCACTAGTGATGGAATATATGAGCATGGGGGAGAGGGTGGTTAATGATAAACCATAGGAAGTGGATGAGGTAGCCTTAACACTTAATGAATCATGAATGGGGGATCTCCGTGATTTCATGGTCATGGGTGTCCAATCATATTTTGGGGCAGTGATCGTGATTGAGGTGATGATCGCTTAGGGAATTCCTTCACTGGGGAGATTTCTTGTAAAACTATTCTAACTTCCCATTAGGATGTAATAATATTTTAATCCATTTTCCCATTTCACCAATAAATTTCCAAATTTTCCATTACATGTATGACTAAATCACTCTTTAATAGTTGTTCAAAGCATTTCTAGTCTCATAACTAGAACTAATGTCTGAGTCAGCGGTGCCTAAGGTAGAGGCAGTGATTGCGAGTGATAATCTTCTTGTAAAGATGGCAGAGGAGGCCTCAGTAGTCGATCCAACTTTGGATATGAAATAGGAAAGGGATACTGAGACTCTGTTCTTGATGGACAGGGCCGAGAATATACCCAAAATGGGGCTAGCTGATGGGGTTGTGGTAGTTAATCTAGTTTAAGAAGCACCATAAGTGATGTCTGTTAGAGAGAAATCCTCATTGGAGGAGGTGATAATCATTCCTCCAACCAAGGTTGTTTAGTAGGCTACAATCGACACACATATAACAGAATTTATATAAACATAGGTTGTTGTATATGATGCCTCAATGAAGGTGGTCGACGTCGTGCCACCAATGGAATCATCCAAGTAGTATGGGAAGCTTGTGTCGACATTGATGGTGCTATATGAGGTAGCTAGGGATCCTACTATAGATGAGGGGGTGGAGAGGACTTTTTTACCCTAATAATTGAATTCATCCCATCTATGTTCATGCATGCGGATGAAACATGTACTTATTTCATAGAGGAATTTCCCTAATATGATCCTACAATACTCAAGGACTTGTAATGCTCTATCTTAGACACTAAAGAGGAGAATATGTTCATTCATCACAAGGAATATAGTAACATGTGAAACTTCATCACCCAAACCTCGTTGGTTGACCTTCCACACTGGGTGGGAAACCTCCTCTATTATATAGTCAACCTGGGGACTAGAATGGTCGAATCTATCATACATTACACACTAGATCAGGTCTTCCTCATCGAGTGGGTGCATGTTGAGTGGAAGGTGATCAACATTTTCTCAAATAAATATAAGACTATGTTCACCAAGTCACTTTAGGTAGCTAAAGAGGGGATTTTTCACTTATATGGGTTGGTCAAGATGCATGTGTCTATCACTACCACCTAAGATGACATCACCAGCCATCTAAGGTCCTAGTAGGTTGTATCTGGGGATAAGATAGGGGAGGTGGAATCCTTGGTGGCTGAGTGTTAGGATGAGTATGACCAGATGTGGATTAGGCATAATGAATTTAATTCCAATGTTAAGGAAGATGTGGCTGATCCGGTGGAGTGGTAGTGGAATATAGAGTCTACTCAACAGAGTTGGTCTTATCTTGACTGCTCAATATCTAGAGTAATGCTTTAGGTGGATCTTTTTTTATTCCAAAATAAAATAGAGGTTCTAATATGTGGATGAACGCCAAATCTTCCTTTATTTGTTTTAAATTCCCCATGTGCTTGAAATTATTTTCTTTTTGATGCATCTCGATCACATTGATAAGACATCCAACAGGGAGTCCATAATCCCATATGAGTCATTCTCGGTGTGGGAAACAAGGGATGAAATATATTTCTCATAGGGTATAAACATGTTTATCGACCACTAGTAGTGTCTTGACTAAGAAATATTGGTCTAGAGATAGAGACTCTCAAAGAATCCGTCTTTCTTTCTAAATGTGCACTAGTCCAGAAATGGGGTAATGCTATAGGTGTTGAATTCCACCCAAAAAAAGGGTATATGAAGATAATAAATCAAGATTCCCATGATTTTTAACACAAAATTAGTGGTGTCATGATGGTGGATAACTATTGACCTTGTTTAAAAGAAATAATCCCTTTTCATTTTACTAGATATGGGGAAAAATAATTAAGGGTTACTGCTGACCATGATCAAAACATGATACATATATAAAAACTTCATTAATATCCACTTATAGCGTGTGCCTAGAAGGGTAGGTGATCCAATGAGGCATGGGACCATGAAATTAAGGGTGACTTTTGGACTTGGAGGTCGATGTGGATCAAAATAAATGCACACATGAAGCATGGGAATGAAGTGATGGAAGGTTTGAATGGAATCCAACACTCCTGGAATTACACCACTATAACTTTGACCACATTGTGTAGGCATATCAGTCCGATCAAAGGTCAAAATATTCTTCTAAGAGGAGCTTACTCTTGTATGTTAAGCAATGGTTGAAGAACATGAATAATGTTGTAGGATACCGACATCGAAGGAGAAAATTTCTTATTCATAAAATGACTATGATTCTATGCATTTTAACATCATTTCCTAAGGAAAATGGAAAAATAGTTTAACATAATATTGTGAGGATGATGTGTTGAATAGTATAGTATTATGTGATTGGGGTATTAATTAATACATTCTAATGTCTTGTGTCTAAGAAGTTAGGGTATTAGTCTAAGGTCATAGAATATGGATCATGGGATCCAAATTTATGGTCATAGAGTTTAGACCAATTTCAAATAGATTAGGGTAATAATTTTTTGACCAAGATGTTGTGTCTCAAAGGAATATGCATTATATTGAATAAAGGTAATGTTAAAATAAGTGAGGGTCCTAGGAGGCCACCCGATGCCACACAAACATTCATGAGACATCTTTCACATTGTTTATGGTCATGATTCATGGATGATGATCCAAGATTATGGTCATAGAGATCATACCATGGGATATTAGTCTATTGTCATAGATTTTTTACAAATGATTCCCTAGAGTGTTTTGCATGGAATGAAAGAGTGGTAACCCAACATTAATTGAGGGCTAAGGGAGTCCTAGTCCCATGAAAAAAATAAGGGGAAAGTTGCAAACAGTTTAAGGTCATGATGCATGGACCCAGGGGTGATTATCCTAAAACGAACATGTTCAGTATGGTAAGGTGGAAAAACCATCATGAACTAAGGGTCTTAGAAGGCTCAATCCCATGAAACATATTCCCGAAGTGACTCACACATAGGTTAGAGTCATGATTATTTTATTTTGCCTCCTAAGTTAAGGTCATAGAATTTGGACCATGGGGAACTCATGTGTGTCAAACTTGCTCGAGAAAAACTCCCCCCAAATCATAATCCCATGTGATCCATTCTTGGTGTGAGAAACAAGGAGAGGTATGGATATCCCATTTTTTATAGGTGGGAACAAAAAAAAGGTTGGAAGTGACAGAAAAAGTACATGAGGTTGATCACGGATTTTGAAACCTTGATAGGAATATATAAATAACTAATGGATGGGGAACAACTATTGACTACTTTCGAAACACATGTAATACAACCACCTCAGTTTAGGATATAGTGAACAAGAAGAGTAATGACCATTGACAATCTTTGAAATAGATGAGATTCTATTTTTTACCAAAGATCATTCATGGCATGAGCCCAGGATGAGAGGCAAGACAGTGGGGAATTTTACAATTCCATTAGGGAGCCTATTCCAACTAAGAGGATGAGGATTATCAAAATTAGATAAATTAAGATTGATGAAAGTAGAATTGGGGAATGTCATGAATGGTGTATTGATTGACCTAGGAGTTATTCCTATATTCCCTCAAATGTTTTGGATGGATGTGTCAGTAGGTGAGATTAAAGCCTAGACTAGAAGGGAAAGACCCTGAAATGGGTTGATGATAGTTTTTAGAACAAGATGAGATATTTAGAAACTACTAACTATTCCATGAGAATATGAATCAATCCATTTGTAGTACTAGAAAGAGGTGTGGTAGGATACAAACATAGAAGGGGTCATATCCTCTTTAGTGAAGATATCCACCCATCTCATATTCTGATCCATCTTAATTTGGAATGGGATAAAGTTTTATGTTCATCCTATACTTTTATTATGAGGTGTCTTGGTTTCAAATGGGTTATGGATATAGTTTAACATCATGTGCTAAGTAATTTTTTTTCATCTCATATTTATCATCTGAGACATCCTGATTTTGAATTGGATAAGGCTATAGTTGAAATTACTATATTAATGATATTGATTTGGTTCATCTCATATTTATCATATGAGGTATCCCAATTGTATCTGTGGTAATATTTTATTTTAACATCATGTAATTAGGAAATTGGGATTTTCCGTTAAAATTCAAACAACGTGGACTATGGATTCTACTAGTTAAAGGTTTTAGAGCTTGGACCGTAGTGGATGTTGCTGGTTTAAGGTCAATTAGCTTTGAAAAAAGGGGGGAACTGGTGTTCTAATTAGGTTTTTTGTAAGAAATAGTGATAACCTAACATGAAAGGGGTGGAAAAGGGACTCTTATACAAAAAAAACTCAAAAATACATACACTGAGTAAATATCATTATGTTAAAGAAGGAGAGACCATATAATGAGTTAATGAACTGATATGAACCTAGGATTAGATATCCAGGTATTAATACATATCCCATGAGGATCGAAATCATGCCATAAATAGTTCTAAAACATGGTCTGGTCGGATACCGACACCAGTATGGGGTTATCTTATAGAATGAGGATACTTAATAATCCTATATTATAATATGAGGGATCCCAGACTTATTATGTAAGTCCATAGTTTAACATAATGTGTTGAAAATTTTAGTTTTTTCTATTCCATACTTGTCATATGGGTAATCCTAGTTTTATATGGAATAATTTTATAGTTTAATGTCTTATGTAGAGGATGTAGGCAGGGTTTACACATTGAGATTCCCATTCATTCATTTATCATATCGAGTCATTAGATTATTTTGGGGTGATATCACTATGTAAAATGGATGTTTTTTTGTTGAATTCAAGGATAAGTCTGGGGATATGATGTCTAGGGGTCATGACATGTCCCATGAAAATAGGAATCAAGTCACACATAGTTCTGAAAAGAGGTAGAGGAAGAGGATTTATGAAATACTAGGGATGAAGAAAACCATGTGAATGAGGGAAAAAATGCCTGATACACATAGTTTAATGTCATAATGCTTCTATAATGGATCCTTTTTTACGTTTATAGAGATTGAATCATGGTAAAGGGCATCAATGATGTTTAGGTATCCCTAAAAGGTTATACTCGTTGTGAGAAAAGAGCCAAAGAGGCTCTATGATACACGAAGTGATCTTGGTGCCAGATATTCATAGTTTAATGTTTTAGGGCTTGGGAAAGGGAACATTGAAAATATTTTAAAGTCATTATACATAGACTATTGGAAAATAGTTTAAATTAATTATATTTAGACTATTTTCAAGAAATTTAATGTCTTGATGCTTGGACTAATGGGGTGTGTGTTTGTTTCAAGGGTATTAACATGGAATGAAATATGTAGAACCCAACATGAAATGAAGAAATGAAGAACCATGTACCACATAAATACATTAAAAAATATAGTATAAAGTTTAATTTCATAATTATTAAATCATAAGTGGCATCAATGGAACAAATTTTGTTCATGGATGGGCTTAGATATAGGATGTATAGACATCACTACATATCCCATGTAACTAGAAATCAAGACCCATGTAGTTCTAAAACGTGGAGTGGTAGGATAATGACACCAGAAGTAGGATAATCCTCTCTAATGAGGGAATTGAGGCATCCCACTTTTGTTGTGTATAATCCCATGATTATTTAATAGGGTAAGTCTACTATTTATTATTTTCTTCTGAAGATATTTTTCTAATTCATCCCATACATATTATATAAGGTATCCCTTTTTATATAGTGTAATATAGTAGTTTAAATTCATACAAATCAGAATATGATTTCTTCTAGTTTAGAGTCATATATCTTGGACTATAGGGTTTGTAAATATTTAAATGTCATAATTAATTGAACATGTGCCTAGTGGTATTTTATGTTCATAGAGTTCAAACCAATTGAAAATAATTTATGGTCATACTTCCTTGATAATAGGTCTCCTCGTGTGAAGTACTTCTTAAGAAACCAGGCATTGGTGGAAGGTGTGATACAATCTCCATCTATGGTGACCAAAGAGTGTGCTCCATTGGAATCGACCTTGTGGATAATGTAAAGCCCTTCCCACTTGGGTTATTGCTTAAATTATTTTCTTCTTTGAATCATTAGTGTTCTAAGAGCCTATACCAGGTCACCCAAGATTAATGATTGATGGTGAAAATTCTTAATGAATTCTCTCCCTATCCTATTTTGGTGCCTCTATATGTTATGAAAGGCATGAAGCCTATTTTCATCAATGGATCCCTGCTTAACTAGATGGATATATATTATTATAAATATCATCCTATAGTCATAAAAATATATTCATAGTGATGGAAAATAAACCTCAATGGGTAAAAGTACCTCTATTTTGTATAACAATGAGTTTGGAGTCACCTAGGTGGAATTTTGGGTTCTCATATGATAGAACTAGAGGGTGTTGGGGGGATTTCCGGGACAACTCTCTTTTTTCTAGCCTACCATATTTTGTAAAAGGTTATATATGGACATGTTGGATTTTCCAAGGTTTGGTGGCAAGATGTATGGTTAGACCGGATATTTTACTTTTTATACAATTTATTCAACTCAGAACCATGAATGTTGGTTTCATCATCTATGAGAATAGCATTAGGAAATTCAAATCGATGGAATGTGTGGGAGCTTATGAGCTTGATCATGGTGCGGTTTTTGAATTATTTAAGGGGAACTACTTTTCACATTGGAAAAAGAATTCGATTTCAATCAAGATGGACATTCACTGTTGAGTTTTTACTGGTGGGTTTGGTCCCACAATGTCGATTCCCCATATCAAAAAGGGACCAGAATAGATAGTGGTGTGGAGAAACTGTGGTAGTAAATGCACAATGTTAGAATGGATGTGACACACATGAATCCTCATGATGAACTCAGTGTAATCATGTTCCATGGTGGGCAAGAAGTATACCAGCCTCCAAATTTTGTGGGAGAGCTTCAATCCAACTTGACGAGAACCACATGATCTAAAATGAACATATTGCATCATCTGAGTTATATCATATCCTTAAATACAATAGAGGATAATTCCATCAAACCCACATTTACCATTGGATTTCTCTAGGTTAGGCCCATTGTAGTGGGTAAACTACAATGAATGTTGGTGGATTCTCTCACACTCATCTTGGTCTGGCGAGATAACACCACTCTAGAGATACATAATAAATGGATCTATCTAATCATGTTTTTACTCTACTATTCTTGTACCTTAATGTCCTGGAACAGAAGTACTGACATCTGATTTTTTTACATATTAGTTTTCATCATCTGAATTGGTTGGGGAAATTACCCTCCAATATTCTAAATGAGTGACCAAATCATATAGGTAAGGCTATGAAATGGATGTGACCAAAAATTCCAAGGAATCGTCTTCACCATTCTGTGACCAAGGGACTTGATTAAACTTTTTATGAGAATGGAATTTTCCCATTGGCCGGCTATAACACTTAACCAAGGGCATGAGATCTTTCTTCTTGATGACATAGTAACCCAAGAACTATTTAATGACTAGTTCAAGGTCTCCCATTACATGTTAAAAGGGGACATCAATATCAAGGGTTATCTCAATACCAATAAATAAAGCCTAATATTCTACCTCATTGTCGGTGAAACCTTATAAAAATAGGAATGGTTTTGGAAATACACTCTATGATGGAGTGATGAAGATTATTCATAGGCCTACCATGTTATGTTTGGGGTTGTTAATCCTTATAACAGTCGGGCTTCAAGAGGAACCATCAGAATGTATCATCTAGCACAGAACAACCTGATCAACCGAGAGAATAGATTCAGATAGGAAATCAAAATCAAGGGGTAGTTCTTCTAGGGATGAGTGTGGGAACATAATGTCGGCTCATGCCTAGACTTTGACTTCTTTTTTTGAGAAAAACATGATGTTTAACAGTTGGAGGATCAATGGATGGTGTGCCAATTATCTCGTTATTATAGGATGATTGTGGATGTACTTATGTGGTTCTATCCATGTCACTAATTTTATCTCATGATACTTAAAATAATGTCTCAAATTATGCACTATGAAAACCAGCATGAGGAAAATCTTCTCGATGGGAGATTATCAAGTGTCCATGTTGAGGAGTATGTGACTGAAATAACATAGGTATCTCTCCTTGATATTATTTTTCTTCTGGGATATAAGGGAACCAAGGTACCATTCAAGAGTGGCCACATAAAGGGCCATATTCTTTCCTAATATGGGTGAAATTATAACCAAAGGTTGTAGTGGGTTATGGTTATCTTCCGCAAAAGAAGTCTAGAAATTTTTATTCCACTAATAAGTGATGACATTATTCATGATACTTGATAGTGTCTTATGCTTGTTGGATAGTTTTTCAATAAATCAGTGTATATAGGATAAGTATCGTTGGATACCTCTTAGATCCAAGATATTTCTTAGTTGTGTAATTGGCTTGATAGCCATAATCTTCTCTAGGTAATTATCAATGCCTATGTATTATATGACAAATCCAAGATACATTCTTGAGGTTACCCTGAATGCAATGTTCAAGGGGTTTATTTTAATGTTTCGAATACAGAGGAAGTTGAATACTTTATCAAGATCCTTTATATAGTCCTAACACTAGTTGAATTTTACCACAAATCAATACATGTTGAATTCTACCAGTGTCCCAATAATTGAATTCAATATGGGGTGCATGGCCTGCTAGTATTCATTACAATCATTCTCGATGTCAAAGGGAATCACCTGATAGCATAAAGATCATTGGTGTGCCCTAAATGTGGTAGAATCTTTATCCTTGGGCGAAATCAAGATTTTATCATACCTTTAATACCTATCCATAAAGGAGGGAGCTTGGAAACCTGTTGTAGCATTAATCAAAATCTATGTCACCGGAAGGGGAAAATCATCCTTCATAAAACGGGGGTTGAGGTATAAATATTCAATGAAGACTATGATCCACTAATTCTTTTTCCTACATGGGATAATGTTTTCTAGTCATCTGGGGTATTGAACATCCATAAAAATTTGGATTTGATATGCTTGTGAATTCCAGCCTCGTCCATAGCATAATGAGAGGGGTGAATCTTCTTATGATGCTTTTGGAAATCATGATGACCCACTACAATACTAATATGGTGAATATAAACATATGGATCCAAACCTAGGATCTCTTAATATCTCTATGAAAATACATCAATACTTTGTTTCAAGAAATCCACATATAGATGTTGATCTTCTAGAGGCAAAGTAGCACTGATCAGTGTCAGCCTAAAATCTTCTTTGGTGTTGAGGTTCACCTGTGTTAACTTATCAATGGTGGTTGATACAGATTATTAAAACATAGGAGTGTAAGTTTCCAAATCCTCTTCATCATCTTAAATAGGGGAATCATATGGAGGAGGGGGTCCTTCTAAGATATTTTATCCAAGGGGATCACTGGTGTCTACTTTAGAGGATACAAAATCCTTGTTGAGGGTTTAAAGCTCTACTAAGAATATAGACATAGTAGATATCAAGACAGTTTCATCTGTATTCTAACCGAAATGACCACTTTTGATGTCAAATAAATGGTTATAGGTTTCCCTTCATTGATTCAACCTTGCTCAATGGACCATATTGAAATTGCGCAAATCAGTGGGCATGGGTTTAACTTCATGAGACTTCATAGAAGTAGGGATTTTTTATTCTATTTGGGTATGTCTAGTGTAGGATTATGAGGTAACATATGGGAACTCCTATTTTGTAGGGGAACCAAAAACCTTTTTATTGGATACATTGATTGAAGCACTCAGGTCTAGTTTTATGGGTTCTAACCCTTAAATTAGAAGAATGAAAATATATTTTCATGTCTTCTCATGGACTGACTACAGTGGACACTAGACCATTGGGATAATTGATAAAATCAACCTCATTAGTCCAAAATTTCATAACTTACCTTTTTTAGTACTAGGAATCTATATATCAGGCCTCACAAGTGTCAAAGGGATACACATCAACATAGAGTACCCTACTTGACCATTGTGGCAGTATTTAAGGCATTAGGGCTATGAAGAGGGAACCAATACATGAAAATGATGCTCGGGTATTTGCAAAAACACAATTTATGTAATATCATATGAGACTACCATGAATTTAGTTCATGATATCATACCACCAAACTGAATCTTCATCTGAATATTTCCATGCAGTTTCTTCCCACTCTTATCGTAACCCTGAATTGTCAGGTCAGATGGAGTGTGATAAACTTATTTCAATCCCTTTTTTATGTGTCTGTTTCTTCAAGAGGTTGATCCAAGAACCAGTATCCACTAAGAAGTTGTATATTTCCCCACCTTTGAACTGACCAATGATTTACGATGGGTGTATTATCCCTGTATGATGATACCCTCTTCTTCCCCAGAAAATGAGATGATGTCTTGACATTACCAATGCTCATCCTCCTCTAAATAGTATACCTCAGTGGAATCTACATCATCCTTGAACTGGAGGGGTTATAAAAGAATAAAAAAGGTCATATTTCATTTATTTTTACATACAACGATCATTGATGATTGAAAGCCTCAAGAGTATACCAGCATGGTTCTCAAGCACATAATATTTCCATGCTATGGGAATGCACTTTACTATGGAGGGTTTCTCTTTGGAAGTGGGTGAATCAAATGTTGTAGTACAAACCAATGGGGTTTAGATAGTTTAGGAAATATTATTGTGCTTAATAGTTGTCCTTTTGTGAACAAATTTAAACTTATTTTGTCTCATTTGAGTTAAAAATTTAGTGGGACGCAACTGATCATGGTGTGGTCAAGACTGAGTAGCATAGTTAATAAATATAGCAGGTTGTAAACTCAGGCTTCGTAGAGTAGACTGGGAGGAATATTTTTTCTGAGCTCTATGAAAGGCCTGCTATATAGTCTTAGTAGAATGAAGGGTCTAGTTTTATGTTAATTTCTAAGCATTCGGATGGATCGCATGGCATCTACCCCTTCATCGACATCGCCTACCATAGGTACTTAAGGGGTTTTAATAGCATACCTCACTGTCATGCATTGTGAAGTGGTCCACCTGCTTGATGGAATTTTCAAATTCATGTTCATTATTATCCGCTATGGAATATTCTAGGATTGGAAGGACCCTGGGTGCATATCCTATCTCATGAGGCAAGAAATAGTCAAGAGTTCAAGTGGGTTTCGGCACCAGCAGGGGGGTCTGATTTTCATTACACTATTGGCGCATGTTTGTATGAGACCTAGAAATATGTGATGCATAAGCACAGGTAGAGATTAGAGGATATATAGAAACCATATAAGGTTCTACTATTATCATGAGGGCACCGATAATTCCATTTTCATGAGATACAACCTTGGAATCCATCCAATCATCATACATCTACGTCTCGTGGTTGGAAACTTGTAGCCACCAACCGGAGTCTTCACATCCACTATCAGGGTCCGCGGAGACATGTGTCACATGCACTGTAACATCACCCAACATGATTATGACATGTTCCACTTGTTCCTGGATCTAGTATTTTCACATTAATCATTATTTGAATGTGTTTTTTCGAGGAACCTATGATACATGCAATGTTCGGAACAACCAGTGAGCTGGGCCTCTTAAGGCCTCTTGTATTTTGGAAATTTCAGGATTCCATTCTCAGGGGAATAGGTGAAGTTTCGGGGGACCTATTAATCCATGATTTAATATTAAATGTTTCACTTATCTAGGAAAAGAACCCATGGTGCCTTTCCTTTATGAGAGGTTAAAGCTACATTCTCTCATCGAGGTGGTTGCTCTTAGTGAGGCTATATGGACCCAAAATTTTATAAATGGAATTTAACTTATTATAATTATGTAATAATGTTTTCAACATAAACATAACTTATATAACCTAATAAGAACATTATTCTCATAAATTAACAACGAAATAAGTGGCATTTATTGAAATTAAAGAACTTATACCAATAGAATAGTAATTTGACAGTTGGAACAGTTTTGTGACCATTAAGAATACTAAACATGATAATATAATAGTAACTTTATCCATGAAATTATAAATAAAATATAGGGATCTTAGGAATGAAAATATAATATATTTAAATCTTGGAGTAAATAAATAAATGTTATAAAAGTAATAAATTAAGTATTGGTATTTTGGTGAAACATAAATGATTATTTAAAAATTAATACTTAATAAAACTATTTAAAATAAAATTTATTGTCATAAAATAAATTCATAATTTAATATTTTACTGTCTTATTATTATAAGATTATTTTATGAGACCTTAATTGTTTTTTCAAAGTGTCATAAAATGGATTATAATATTAAAATTGATATTTTTAAAATAAGTTATGATTTTAATTAAAAAAATAAATTTCTCATATTTATAAAATTATTTTCATAAAATTGTGTCACTTTATTAATCTACAAATTGAAAAATTATTGTGGTGAATTTTTTGTAATTTTCAAAAATAGTTAAATTTTTTATGAATAGAGAAATACGATAATTTATAGAATGTAACATTTTAAGCCAAATACATGAATTATTGAGTCATGGATGATGTAAGAACCCAGTATTTCTAACTCAAATACACTAATTACTTTAATTACACACAATAATCAGCAATAATGATTGTCTTGAGGAAAATAATAAAAAAATAAAAAAATAACAAAAAAACATCTCTCTCCTCCCACTATAAATACCACACCAGACCACCACATCTCATCAAACTTTATAAGACTTTAATATTTCTTATATTATGAAAAATAAATCTCCCAAACCTATTCCTCACATTATATTCTTTTTTATATCACTAAAATACCACTTCCAAATGACTTAAGGAGGTTCTCAAGGAGATGACACTCAATAGGTATAACCCTCCCCTTTTCTCTTTTAATTTATATTATTTTCTTATCGTTCCCTAAAATACCCTATATAAAGTTATGAGATAACACCAGTGTCATATATATTCTGTAATCATATTGTGTAAATTGAATATCCATCATCAAATATCTTCTCCTCTCCTTTTTTTCTAAAAATGAAAACATTGTCTGTGATGTGTTGATTCACCACCTTCGTTAATGATGAGTTTTCATTTTTCATTATCACCATGAAGTCTATGGTGAATCCAGATTATAATATGTGTATTAAAATGTATTTAATTTTATTTTACTATTATAAAAACATGTTATTAAATAAAACGACACTAATTTGTGATGTAGTAATAACTGCCAAAATAAACTAAACATTTTTTATCAATGTTTTATCTAATGATTCATCCACATGAAAGAAAATAAAATGATATATGGGACAATTTAAATTTATAGAAATAAATTAACACCATAAGATTATATTTTTAGTTCCTTATCCATTTGACATGAACATTCAAAATTATACATAAGCAAACCCATCATGAAACCATGAAATGAACACTTCCAAAAGGATGAAATTAAACACTATAAGTCCGTGAAATGGACATAAATAAACCTAATAAAATGATAATAAATTAAATAAATTTATAATATTTTCTAAATTAACTAATTAATGTATTTAATTTCTTTAATCCAGGACATTAATTACAAGTAAAAAACACTATCAGAAATAAGGTAAGGATTCCTTCTAAACCCCCATTTTTCATTCAGATTAAACTTTCTATCTCTTTACCCCAATTTAATTAATTTTTATTCTAATTTAATATTATTAAATGATTATTTTTTTCTATAAAAATGTTCCAAGAACAAATATTATTTCTTTGATGTTAAAATACATGTTTTATATGGTTATATTTTTAATTCCTCTAAATAAGCAAGCTAGATTAAAGGGAACATCCCAATTTCTTACCCATTTTAATGTACAGTCCATAATATATTTTATGACAAAAATATATTTATAAAACCACTCTATTTATCCTGAACAAAAATATTAGTTAATTTTTTTATGAAAAAATGATGAATTTGTCCACTTTAATGTATATTTTATATTTTTCATTAAATCGCATTGAAGTGGCTCATTTCTAATTTTTATTAAACACTATTTTTACATGTTTTCACAATTGTATGACATAATTTGTCATGATATATGCATATTTATTCTTATAAATGTCCAATTATTATTTATATTTATTCTTTCGTTGACACTGTGATGATATTCCCTTTAGTAATGCCTTATGAAATGATTATGATATCTATTTCTTTCCATGGGTAACCCTTAAATTTAATCCTAATATTTGATTCTTCATGTTTCACACATATGAATGAATATGATATGATGGTTTCACCATGATATCTCTCAAATTAATTGGGTAATTTTATAGTCTCATGAGATTTCATATTGGGAGATGGAGTAAACCAGATTCATCTATGGGACTTTGTCCACTATGTGATATAGTTTTGGAAATTAGCCTTAAATCATGTTTTTATCATATTATATGTTTCTACCACATTCCTATGTTTCCATGATTACAAGATCCAATGTTCTATATGTTATGATTCTATATGTTTATTCATTTTTAATTCCCTTTTATGTCATCATGTTACTCCTTCTAACCCATGTGTTATGCTTTAATTCTATGTTTATTCCCTTACTAGGATTTTAAGATCATCCATTTTTTATAGGTATTACCCAGGGTATCCTATGTAGATGTAAGATATCAAAAGAATCTATGAGGTCATTATGGATGATTAATATAAATATGTTTTATTATATTTCCATGTTTCCAATTTTATGTACCAAATAATCCAAATAAACTAAACTATATGATCCTTCATTTGTATTTGATGGTTATGTATGCCTAAAATCATGTAATAATGTGTATCAAAGTCTAGGTCCATTATAGTAGTTATCAGAGCATATTCGATTTATTTTTTGAGAATAGGAAGATACAATTTTAATAATAACCCAAGGGATAATTCGATCCCCATGTATAACATAGATTCAAACATAGGGGATCATAATATAGGATATACTTTACATTTACATGTTTATCCATCCATATTAAATGTTTCTATTTTATATTCTTATTAGATAAATATTCAATACCCACCCTTCCCCCCACCCACCCACCCCTAATTTTACTTTATTTTTTTAGTTAATGGTTGGAAATAGTAGAACCTGTACCAAAAGCCAATGTGATCGATAATTTGATGATTTCCATAATGAAATTCAAAATATGATGGAACGGGATATTAAAACATCATGATACTAATTTCTTGTCTGGATCAAGTTATGAATAATAACTTTAATCATGTGGAACTCCCTCCTTATCCAAATAAAGATAATATTTTGGGGGAATCCTTTATATGAAAAAGGATTCCTATCTTTAGTGGATCTTCTGATCCTATCATCACAGAATAATGGATTTACTCTATTGAGAATATTTTCTCTATCCTTCAATTCTTAGAAGAATATAAATTCATACTATAAATTATCTTTTTGATAGGGAAGCTGATTAGTGGTGGGCATCGAAAAAAATGTGTAATAATGAAATTGATTCCATGGAATGGAAAAATTTCAATATAATATTTTTCAAAAAATATTTTCAATGAAAACTCCATATTAAGATGGAATGGGAGTTCCATAGACTTAAGAAAAAGGAAAATGATTGTATCGTGGTGTTTGAGAAAAAATTTACATGTCTTTCACGATACACTTCTGGCATTGTCATCAACACTGAAATCAAGGTAGATCACTTCTTTAGTGGAATAATCCATATCTATGAAAACTGTTGGAGATTCTAGACATTAATAGATTTTATGAGATTTTATTTTATTCCCTGGTGGTTTAAATAGATATCAGAGACTATAAAACCCTGAGATTTTGTGATTTATTTTTATTCAAATTAATTTAATCTTATTTATATTTTTCATTTCACACAACTATAAAAATAGTTTATTTTATAAAATAACTATCTGATGATTATTTTATATGAAACAATAAGATAATAATGAAATACACAAAAAATAAATTTTATCTTTCTCAGCATGTAACATCAAGATTATTGTACGTTACATGCAAGGCTGACTTCCCTCGATGGTTTACCAAACAAGAAAGACCGAATTTTACCGGACAATAATTCATTATTAAAATATTATTATAGGATATAACATAGCCATTAAATTGAATATTATATAATTAAATGACTTATGAATAAATATATTATAATTCATTGGTTTTCTAATAATTAGAAAAAATATAAACCAAATCAATATAAAGGGATATATTCTATAAAAGTATATTTTTAGGTGTAAAATAAAATTTATATTAATAAGTTTAATTAATTACTAACAGTGAATGATATTAATTAAATTTATATTTTATATATTCAAACAAATATTTTTGATAATCATCTAACATATTTGATAGATATATTATAAGAAAAACCACAATTTTATGCTTTAAACCTATATTTTTATAAAGGTAGTTTTACCAACTTTTAATGGAGACCCCTTTTTAATTCAAATTTTTGAACTTTTATAGATTTAATATTTCAAAATAAACTTCATCTTTGAAATAAAAACAAAGTTTAGGATAAATCTTTTGTATTTTTCGGTAATGTTTCAATTTTTAATAAATAGTTAAAAATACTGATTTTTAATTCAAAACCATTTTTCATACAATTCATTTACAATGTTAAATTATATTTTAAATTGGTTTTAAAGTTTAATAATATAATAATTTTTTAAATTAATCTAATTTATTTTCATGGAATCAATTTAACTTTGAAATTTTGTATAAAAACTCAGCAATCCTTTGGATATTTTTACTTTAAAACCCCACATTGTCGTCCCATTAGTGGAATTAATATTAAATTAATATCTACAACTATTATGATTATAATTTGGAAAAATGGATTCCATATTTGGAATGAAAATAATATATAATGTCTATTAAGCTCAAATTTGTTTTTTACCGAATAAATTAATAAAAGTAATTATAATTAATAATAATGGATTAGAGAAAAATTAGGTTAATAAAGTGTTAAACCATAAATTTAAGACCCAAATGACCTAGACACTTGTAAAAAACCCATTTTCTGGCCATTATTTGTCCATTAACCTTCCATTATTATGTTGTTTTTTTGTATGAATTTTTTTTAAAAAAATGAGGGTACATATTACTTTTTTTTTTAAAAATAAAATTATGTCATTTCCTTTCCCTATAAAAGGCCACCACCTCTCCCTATTCTTTAAACCTCTAAAACCACTTAGTTTAGACCAATTTATGACCAATACACTTACCAACAGACCTAACATCCTCCTTGAATCCTACCTATGGGTAGAAGCCAATCCATTGAAGCCTATTGACACAAATGAAAAGGATTTACCCGATTTAGATGAATCTTTTATTAGTACGAAGAGATTCAAGACACAAGGTAAGGGGATTTTATCTAACATTTTATTTCCATGAGATACATGATTTATTCACCACCAATTCCTTTTATGTGGTGTTATTACTTACCATGTATGTATTTTTTAATTATTATAATTAAATTTATTGGTATTAACATATCTATTATATGATCTTTATTTCTTGGGTTTTATGTATCCAAAGTTAAAAAATCATTAAGATAGTTCTGTGTCAATTTTCCTTACTTGAGACTCATGTTTGGTAATGAAAATAAATTCTTTTTTGAGGTTTATATACACCCAATTTATATCTTATGTCATGAATATTTTTATTTTAATGATATTTTATGATTCATGTAATTTTCTTTTCATACATGGAGAGTATCAGGTGATAAGATTTAATATAAACAATATCATCTCTTTTAGAGAATGTTAATAATTATACTTATTTAATGCAATATTATGATTCTTATCTCAAGAAAACTCATGAGTTTAATTATCCTATGTTTATTCAAGATATATACATGTATTAGTACCATTTTCCCACTCTTTGGTAATTAAGATAATTAGGAAAATATTTTTTAGAAAACTTGACTGTATTTATCTATTCGGTCAAAATTTTGTTTTATTTAAAAAACCATGTTTTCAAACATGTTTTAAATTTTTTATCAAGTTATCCATGAATGAAATTTTCATAGAAAAGTAATTTTAATTTTTTTATTATTTTCAAAGATTCCTTTAAAATATTTCAATGTTACTTTCAAAGGAGAGGGTTGTCAAGAATGTTTTATATTTAATATATGTTTTAAACATTTTCAATAAATATTTATAAGTTTTCAAAGAAAAATGTTTAAAAATAATTTCAAATAATTATTTATAAATTTTCAAGTTTGTTTCTAAGTTAATGGTTTTCAAAAGGATTTATGCTTTAAAAAGGAATACATTTCATAGAAGAGAGAATATTTTTCTCAATAAATGTTTTCAAAAGATATTTCAAAATTATTTTCTGTCTAAGATGAGATACGTTGATGTTACTCATTACATTCTAGGAAATAGTCTAAAGGTTGCATTCATATTATTTCTATTAATGGTTTATTATTTGATTTCATGATGTTTATAAAACCTTTTTCCCTTCCACCATTTATATGATTTTAAAACCCATTTATTTTCACAGGTTATGCTTTCACGATGTGATTACAAAAACTATCTATTTTTATAGTTTATAATTTGATGAAATCATATTGATACCCATTTCATTTCATGGGTTATTATTGGATGTTCATAAAAATATATTTATTTTTAATTTTCTTGATACAAAGAAATTTTTATTTGGTAGAACATGTTTAAAAGATGTTATTATGATGTTGGTGTGACCTATATATACCTATAATGAATTGGGTAAAAAAGGAGGACTGGTGAGTATATATGTTTTGCAGGAACCTTATTTTATATTCACAATGTTATCTATAAACCTGATTACATGTTCAAAGTTTTATTCCTGGACATGGTTGCATATCCATAATTTTATGTGTGAACCTGATTACATGTTCACAATGTTATGAGTGATCCTTATTACATCTTCATAATATTGTGCATGGACCTGGTTGCATGTCCATACGTTTATGTGTGAACCTGATTACATGTTCATAATGTTATGTGTGAACCTTATTACATGTTTACAATGTTACCCATGGACTGGGTTTCATGTCCATAAGGTTAACCCTGAACCAAATGAAACATTCAAAATGTTATGCATAGAACTATTTTCCTGACTATAAGTTGATGCAGTGGTCTGATTTCATGTCTTTAACTTCATGAGTGAACTTATTTCTACTTATACACATTCACAATGTTTTTATCAAATGTGAATGCCACAAATTCCATGTCATATTACTATGTTACAGTTTCATGATTTATGATCTTGATTCTATTATGAATCATGTTTTTTGAACTTCTAATATTTATTATGATCTCTAATATGAAGGGTATGATCTTAAAATGTTATTCTCATGTTTCATTCCATTTTCTTCATGTTATGATTTGGCATTTATTATATTTACCCTTGTCGATCATCTGATCTCACTCCTTTCTTATGTTTCCTTTCCCCAGGTTATGAAGAAATGTTTTAGGTAGAGGTTGTAAAGGTGGAAATCATTATGGGAGTTATTGATGATCTGTAACTAGTATAGAATATTTTGTTTCCGTGTTTCCAAAAACACTAAACTATTATGTTCTTCGGGCATGCATTTTTGTAATGTATTGAATATTCATCTAAAATGTTATAATATCCCTGTATGCAAATCATGGGTCACTATAGTTGGCATAAAAAGGAAAGGTATAGTAAACTATTAGAAACAAGGATGAAAAAAATTTAGTGACATTCCTATGTATATTTCTAATAATGTGTCTAGTGATGTATCTTAGGATAAGTATATGGACGAGTCAATGTTTAGAAAAATGTTCTGGAATTTTGGTAAAGGATAGGGTGAGTGGTTTCCTAGAAATACATCCATGTCTAGACACTAAAAGTGGATGTGGATCTAGAATAGATGTACCTAGGGGTAACAACTCAAATAAGATTTCCCAGGCCTGACTCAGGGTAATCCGGTACACAACAATGGGACTTAATGCACACCTACTTCGACACTCCTAGGGGATATGCCTTAGGAATTCACAAACTGTTTATAAACTAACATGAAGGATTTAAATATTTTAGGATTATAAATAACATTTGATAAAAGTGTGGTTTCATAGATTAAAGAAGTTGGATCCATGATTTAGACATCCTATAGGCAATTTTTCAAGATTATATAGTGTCCCAATATGATAAATGACTCTCACACTATTCCTTCTAGTTTTAATCAATAGAGAGAACTCAAAGGATCATGGTTAACATTTATTATTTAAGATGAGTATAGTATGAGAATTATGATAATTTATTTCCCAAGAAGAAATTTCATAAGGAGAATCATGTTGGTTTTGTAAGTATTTTTTATACTTCTAAAGATTAGGAGACCACAAACAACATGTGAATATTATGTGATGTTATTATAATATTGTTTATATTAACCATAAGAAACGTAATTAGATTTAGGTTGAGGAACCTTAATATATGATTTGTATTTTATATTCTATGAAAGAGGTGTTAAGGAATTATTTTATGAAGACTATGTGATGGTTTAAGAATAAAATTGGATGATTAATGTTTTTAGGTTTTTAAAGTAAAATATTATGTTATATGAATCAAGAAATATTAAATTATTTGCATTATATGTTTTCATTAAGGATTGAAAAAGAAATATATTTAATGGCGATGAATACATATATATTTGATTTCGTAGAAAGGTAATATTTTGATTAGGGTAAGGTAACCATTAATTGATTCTTAAAATTGAGATAATGGTCTTTGGATAAAGATATGTTGGATATGAATAAGTAAATTGGATTGTACAAGTTACCCTAGAAGTGGTTATTGAAAAGGTGTTTTGTTTCATTAAAGATAAAGTTTAAAATATTTTGTATTTAAATAATGTACCAGTAATCATTGGTATAAGAAATCATTCATGTCTTCCAAAAGTATTTAAAGTAATTGTGGTTATTACCATGTTTTAATAGGATTTAATATGAGGGTGTTTACATGATTGGATTGCGGAAACCAAGAGATAATTGGTAATATAAAAGGGATAAATGTCAATTTTATTTAATGTATTTCATTATAAAGTTTAATATTTTAACTTTTAGAAGGGTTATAAGGTTAACCATTCATGAAAAGATTATGTTAAACTTTAGAGAATGTATTTATGTATTGAGATTTTATTAAAACATTAGGTTAAACATATATTTAGTGGTTAGACTTATTTCAACTATGTCCATCATATTTATTTTGAAAATTATATTAGTTTGGTTTTATAAAAGTACATCAAGTATGTTAAGTGACAACCAATCAAGTCCAGAAAGGTTGTAGGTGTTTAACCCATTATCGAAGGATGATAAGGGTTTCACACATACCACTAGCGTACATGATGTCCTAGTTAATAAATAATTATTTATTATGAATAATTATTTTTGTGGAAACATGAGTGTTAATTTCATTTTAAGATATTAATTTATTAACCATATTTATTTTTAAGGATTTTTAGAGATATATAGTTATACTTTTCAATATTTTATGGGCCTTAAGACCTGCTAAAACTGTATTTTAGTGCATCATACATCAAAGTTAATTTTTGGACTTCCAGAGTAATGGATGAATTATAAATATATAAAAGAAAACCCAAATATTTTTTTTATAGAATCATAACAAGTTAGTATATTTTCTTGCATTCTTGGTCAATAAAACAATTACTAAAATATAGGATAATGATAAAAAAAATATGTCTTCCTAATACCTTTTTTTGAACCTGTGGTCTTTTAAATCATCACATATTTATGACTTTGAGTCCCTCAACTTTTCATTGATCATCAACTTTTTTGTTACGTATGACCTCAACCACACCCTATGAAAATTTATGATTGTACTCTAAGTCCTTGTTTTCACTTTCCACTTATGTTATCCTTGTGGGAATCTCGTTATGAGTTACATTGGGTAACTATTATGTTTCCAACACTCCCTTTTTAATGGATGTTTTAGTATTCAGTTTTATGATATGGGTTTCTAGGAAAGGAACTTTCAAATATTAAACCTTTGATAACCCAAATTAATTTCTAGGGAAAAATACATTTTATGGGGGGGTATAATGTAACACCAAAAGATTTTTTGAATTAAGTTTTTAAAATTAATTTAATCATATTGATATTTTTTCACATAGGAAAAAGTTTATTTTATTATAAAAGTATGTTTTTTTGTAATATATTCAACAATAAGTTAATCATGCACAACACTAAACATAAATTTTTTATTTCCCAACACATAACAAATAGGTTAGCTTATGTTACACACAAGACTAACATTCCTCGATGGATTACATAACACACAAGACCGAGTGTTACCAAACAATAATTCATTATTAAGATATACTTATAAGATATAAAAAAGCCATTAAAAAGAATATTATAATATTAACTAACTTAGGAATACATATATTTTAATTCATTGGTTACATAATAATTAGAAAATAATATAGAAACCAAATCAATATAAAAGGATTGATTTTATAAAAGACTATTTTTATGTGAAAAATATGATTAATATTAATAAATTATATTAATTACTAATAGTTAATGATATTAATTAAATTTATATTTTATATATTCAAAAAAATATATTTGATAATAATTTAATATATCTGATAGATATAAGATAAAAAAACCCAATTTTATTCTTAAAAGCCTATATTTTTATAAAGGGATTTTTACAGCCTTATATTGGAGAACCCAATTTAATTACAATTTTGTGAACATTTATAGATTTAATAATTCAAAATAAAATTATTTTTTTAAATAAAATCATAACAATAAGGTTAGGATAAATTTTTTGAATTTTTCTGTAAGGTTTCATTTTTTAATGAATATTTAAAAATAATGATTTTTAATTCAAAACTGTTGTTTTCATCTAATTAATTTATAAGTTTAAAATATTTTTTTTTAAGTTTAATTAGATAATAATTTTATAAATTTATATAATTTAGTTAATTGTAATCAATTATAATTTAAAATTAGATGTATAAACTTAACAAACTACATGATGTTTTTACTTTAAAAACCTGCAATGTTATCCCGTTGGAAGGATTTATTTTAAATTAATTTCTTCCACTTCTACGACTAAAATTAGAAGAAATCATTTCCACATTTAAAATAAAAACAATTTATAATGTATAATAAGTTCATGTTTGTTTTTTACCAAAATTGTTACTGGAAATAATTTAAATTACTTACAGTGGTTAAGATAAAAATATGGTTCATAAATTAATAATCCTTAAATTTAAGACCCAAAATGACCTAGAAACATGTCCATCACCCATTTTTTTGACATTATTTGGCCATTCACCTTAAATTCCTGAGTTTCTTTTGTAATATTTTTTAGTTAAAACATGCGTACACCTTACTTGTTTTCAAAAATTCAAAGTGTGTCCTTTCTTTTCCCTATAAAAGGCCACCACTTCTCATTCTTCTTTTCACCTCTCAAACCACTTATGTTCGGCCAATATCTTCCCAATAAACATCCCAACATACTCCCCTTCCTCCTTGAATCCTAGATTTGGGAAGAAACCAATCCAAGGAACCCTTTTGGCACAAACCAAAATAAATTACCTGATTAAGAAGAAGTAGTATGAGTACGAAGAGACTCAAGACACAAGGTAAAGGGATTTCATTTCACTTTTTATTTTCATGAGATACATGCTTTATTCACCACCCAATACATTTTTGTGGTGTGCATAATTACCATGGATGTATTATATGATTCTTATAATGAAATTTGTTGGTATTTACATATCAATTATATGCTCTTTATGTCACGATGTTTATGTTTCAAAAGTGGGAAAATTGGTAAAATAGTTTTGTTTAAATTTTCCATTTCTGAGACTCAAGTTTGGTTATGCACATAAATTCATTATTGGGGTGTATATACTTCCATTTTACATGTTATTTCATGAATATCATATTTAATGATATTTTAAGCTTCATGTAATGTCCTTTTCTTTCATGGAGATTATGATCCCAAGATACAAAGTGATAATGTTTTATTTAAAAAATATCATTGATTTTAGATATTATTAATGATAATACTTGTTTGATGAAATATTATCATCCATATCTCAAGAACACTAATTATTTTCCTTCTCCTATGTTTACTCAAGATATATACATGTATTAGTACCATTTTTATACTATTTCATACTTAAGATAATTAAGAAAATGTTATTAATAAAATTTTACAATTTTTCTTTATTTCGTCAGAAAGATGCATTATTTAAAAAACAATATTTTTTAAAATATTTTAATTTTTTTTGCAAATTGGCCATGGAAAAAAATTTCAAGGATAAATTATTTTTAAAATATGTTATTGTTTTCAAAGCTTCATAAAAAACATTTCAAATATATTTTCAAATAAAAACGTTTTAAAGAATGTTTTATGTTTAAGAAATGTTTTAAAAAATTTCAAGAATTATTTATACATTTTCAAAGAAAAAAATTTCTAAAATGATTTCAAAATATTCTTTAAAAGTTTTCATGTTTATTTTCAATTAAATGGTTTCCAAAAGGTTTGATGTTTTAAAAAGTATTACTTTTCAAATAATAAATGATATTGTATCAAGAAATGTTTTCAAAAGATATTACAAAATTATTTTCCATATAAGATGACATCCATTGATGTTACTCATGATTTTATATGAAATTATCTAAATGTTAAATTCGTATTATTTATATAAATGGTTTAATATTTAAAGTCATGATGTTTTAGAAACCTATTTCTCTTCCATGAGCTATATGATTTTGTAACTTGTGTATTTTTATGGGTTATTCTTTCAGGAAGTGATATTAAACAAATCTATTTTCATAGTATATGATTTGATGAAAAATTAATGATACCTGATTTATTTCATTAGTTATGATGTTATTTTTATAAATACTATTCCTTTTTATGGGTCATGATATGTTGAAAGTTTTATTTTGTGTTATATATATTGATGATGTTATTATGAGATGGTTGGGACCTATATCTCTCTCTAATGCATTAGGTAAGGATGGAGGAATCATGAATATATATGTTATGAGTGAACCAAATTTCATGTTTATAATGTTATGTGTGAACATAATTACACATTCATAATATTATGCATAGACCTGGTTGCATGTCCATATTTTTATGCATGAACCCGATTACATGTTCACAATGTTATGAGTGATCCTTATTACTTGTTCACAATATTATTCATGGACATAGTTTCATGTCCATAAGTATATTAATTAACCTGATTATATATTCACAATGTTATGTACGAACCTGATTACATGTTCACTATATTATGCCTGGACCTGGTTTCATGTCCATAAGCTTATGTGTGAACCTGATTACATGTTCACAATATTATGCACAGACCTGGTTTCATGTCCATATGTTGATTCCGGGGCCTAATTCCATGTCATTAACTTCACAAGTGAACTTGTTTCTACATATACACATTCATAATGTTATATTCAAATGTGCATACCACAAATTCCATGTCTTATTCCTATGTTATGATTTCATTACTTATGATCTTAATTAACTTATGGTCCATGTCTTATGAACATTCATTATTTATTATTATATCTAATGTGCATGGTATGATCTTCAAATGTTATTCTAAAGTTTCATAGCCTTTTCTTCATGTTATTCTTAGGAATTTCCTTTATTTACCATTGTTGAGCATTTGATCTCACCCCTTTATTATGTTTTCTTTCCCCATGTTATAAATAATTATTATAGGTAGAAGTACTAAAGGTGAATATCTTTATGTGAGTTGTTGAAGACCTTTCGCTAGGATAGAAGATTTTGTTTCCAAGTTTCCAATGACACTAAACTATTATGGTCATCAAGAATTTACTTTTATAATGTACTGAATATTCATCTAAAATGATTTAATCTCCATGTATGATAATCCTGGGTCACTATAGAGACTCTCAGAGGTGTCATGGGACCAGAGATAAAAATTAGAAAATAGAGTTTAATATAGGAGGATATAAAGATAAATCCCATGACGGAAAGAAAATTCAATATCCCACATTTAAAAATTGTGGGAAGAAGAATACTAAGAAATACCTTAGGGGAACCAAAAAGATTATTAAAATGTGGGAAAGTGTGGAATATGGCTAATAACTACCAAAGGTATGTGAATAATCCCACTAATGTGGAGGAAGAATGGAAGTTTTAGATCAACAATCATCATGTCGTGAAGTTTTACAACTATAAGGAACATGGTAATTATGTGATCCAATTCTATAAGATTGGGGGTTTTAGAGGCAATAAAATACAACCTCAAATTTAGAAAGGAGAAGAATATGTTATCACTAATAATGAGGTGGAGACTGACAATGATATAGTGAATGGTGTGTTGGCCATTTATGTCATAATATAAAACGTAATATTTGATTCGTGGTCTATGAATTTTTTTATATCTAGAAATTTCGGTAGAACTATTCAAACTACACCTCAACATATGGAGGTTGAGTTATCATTGAGAACATAAAATGGGGACATCATTGCATCCAAATTATATAACACTACCCGTGTCAGTGTTTATGAACTGAACCTCCTCGCAAATCTTTTCATAATTACTTTGGTGGAGTTTTATGCAATATTGGTCATGGATTGGCTATCTATATATAAATATAACATCAATTATTCGGAAAGGGATGTCACTCTTCTCATCCCAAGGAAAACTCCAATTTTGTAAAAGTGTATGGATGAGGATGAATCTCCTTCAGAATCATCATCTCAATTGTTGATATTATTACCTTATATGAAAATAAATCCAACTAAATTGATTGACATAAAGTAGAGAATCATTCTCGAATACATTTCCATTTTGATAGACTACAATGATGTGTTAACTGCAAAATTTCATGGTCTTCCTTCAGACTGAGAGGTTGAGTTGTCAATTGAACTTATTTTTTTGTCTCTACCTATTTCAAAGACACCTTATAAAATATACACCGTTGAGTTGAATGAATTGAATAAGCAATTACAAGAGAATCTAGAAAATGGTTCTATATGCTCTAGTGCTTCATCAGGGGATGTACGAATCCTCTTATTCAAGAAGAGGGATGGATCGATGTGCCTATACATTAATTTTCATGAGATAAACAAAATCACCAGAAATATCAAGTACTCCCTTTTATTTATAGATGACATGTTTGATCAACTATGTGGTTCCAAGAATTTCTATATGGTGGAACTTCAGTTAGGATATCACTAATTAAATGTGAATAAAGATGATATTTCCAAGACTTCCATTCAATTGAGATATGGAAACTGTGAGTTCATATTGATTTGCTTCAGACTCACTAATGATCTACCAATTTTTATAGACATAATTTATAGTTTTTAGAGATTACCTTGAAATATTTATGGTAGTGTTTATTAATGATATTTCGATATACTTCTAGAGAAGGAGAAAAATGAGGATAATTTTAATATTATGTTGAAGGCTTTTTTAAGGTAGAAACCATATTCAAATTATAGTAAATGTGATTTCTCAATGGATGAAGTATCATTCATGGGGATTGATATCACCAGCAAAGGAATATACATTGACCCTTAAAAAAAAGGCATTCGAAGAGTGGACCAAGACAACATCTATAATGGAGATCCATAGTTTCCTCACTCTATCTAGGTATTATCTATGATTGTTTAAGAACATATCAGTATTTTGAAACCAAATAAGAAAGATGACTCAGAACGGAGTAATTTTTTTCTAGACCATTGAATGTGAATAATGCTTCAAATAATTAAAAAAGAGTCTTATCACTACATCAGTACTCACACATCCAACAAGGGGGAATCCCTTTGTGGTAAAAATAGATACATAAAAGAAGGAATTATGTTTTTTAATGATAAAAATGATAATGTTATAGCTTATTCCTCAAGGTAGTTGATAGTTTATAAAAACTATCCCATGCATGCTCTGGAGTTGTGGGGTATGATATTCATGTTGAAAATTTGACAGCATTATCCTTATGGGAAGAAGTTTGAGATATATAATAATTATAGGAGCTTCAAATATACATTCACATATAATAAGATTAATATATTCAAACTAATATGGTTAGATATCATAAAAAATTATTACTTCTTAATCCACTAATATCCAGGTAATGAAAATAAAGTAAAGGATGATCTATGTAGAAATGATCCTGAATCTTTATCAATGATGAGAATCGAGAAGGATCCAATCTTATTAGGCGTACAAAAAATGTATATGGGAGACATTAAGGAAAGAACATCCTCAATATTTCTCAAATTATTACTCAACCATCTCAAATTGAGATAATATAAGATGGTCATTGAAATAATGAGAAAATTGAGAAAAAGTTAGAAGCTATCAGAAATGGGAAATCCTCAGAGTTCGAAATTAATGAGGAAGGATTCATAAGATTTTAGTCATGGCTATATGTACCATATAATCTAGATATAAATAAATATATTATGAATGACTCACATAGCTCAACATTCTCTATTCACCCAATAATAACAAAGATGTATCAAGATCTCTAATAGCACTATCTGTACGACAATATGAAGAAGAAGATCATTAAATACACATCAAAGTGCCTTGTATTACATCAAGTGAATGATTAAAGAAAATGTATAAGAGAATGATTCAACCATTACCCATATGAACATGGAAATGGAAAAATCACCATGGACTATGTTTCTTCATTTCCAAATACATCAAGAGTAAATAATTCTATATGGGACATTGTGGATCATCTTACAAATATAGGTCACTTTATCACAATTTGAGAGGACTTATCACTTAATTAATATTCATGGATGAACATCAAATAAGTGTTGATGCTTCATTTATTACCACAGTCAATTTTATTCCCCTTCTCAAGGGAATAAATTAAGTTTCCTGGGACCTATTAATCCATGAATTAATATTCCATGTTTCACTTATCTAGGAAAAGAACCCAGGGATCCATTCCTTGATGAGAGGCTAGAGCTACATTCTCTCACCGAGGTGGATGCTCTTAGGGAGGGTATATGGACCCAAAATTTTATAGATGGAATTTACCTTATTATAATTATGTAATAAAGTGTACAATATAAACATGACATATAGAACCTAACAAAAACATTATTCTCATAAATTAATAATGAAATAAGTGGTATTTATTGAAATTAATGAACTTATACCAATGGAATAGTAATTTGATAGTTGGAACAGTTTTGTGACCATTAAGAATAATAAACATGTTAATATAATAGTAACTTTATCCATGAAATTATAAATAAAATATAGGGTTCGTTGGATTAAAAATATAATATATTTAAATCTTGGAGTAAATAAATAAATGTTTTAAAAGTTATAAATTATGTATTGTTATTTTGGTGAAACATAAATGATTATTTAAAAATTAATAATTAATAAAATTATTTAAAATAAAATTTATTATCTTAAAATAAATTTATAAAAAAATATTTTATTGTCTTATTATTATAAGATAATTTTATGAGACCTTAATTGATTTTTCAATGTGTCATAAAATGGATTATAATATTAAAATCGATATTTTTCAAATAAATGATTATTTTAATTAAAAAATAAATTTCTCAGATTTAGAAAATTATATTTATAAAATTGAGTCATTTTATTAATCTAAAAATTGAAAAATTATTGTGGTGAATTTTTTGTATTTTTCAAAAATATTTAAATTTTTTATGAATAGAGAAATACGATAATTTACAAAATGTAACATTTTAAGCCAAATGCATGAATTATTGAGTCATGGATGATGTAAAAACCCAGTATTTCTATCTCAAACGAACTAATTACATTAATTACACACAGTAATCAGCAATAATGATTGTCTTGAGGAAAAATAATAGAAAAATGAAGAAATAAAAAAAACATCTCTCCTCCCACTATAAATACCACACCTCACCACCACATCTCATCAAACATTATAATCCATTAATATTTCTTATATTATGAAAAATCCATCTTCCAATCCTATTACTCACATTATATTCTTTTTTATATCACTAAAATACCATTTCCAAATGCCTTATGGAGGTTCTCAAGGAGATGAAACTCAGTAGGTATAACCCTCCCTTTCCCTCTTTTATTTTATATTATTATCTTATCTTTCCCTCAAATTCCCTATATAAACTAACCTGATAACACCAGTGTCATATATATACATTAATTTTATTGTGTAAATTATTTATGCATCATCAAATGTCTTCTCCTCTCCTTTTGTTCTGAAAATAAAAACATTGTCTGTGATGTGTTGATTCACCGCCTTCGTCAATGATGAGTTTTCATTTTTCATTATCACCATGAAGTCTATGGTAAATCAAGATTATAATATGTGTATTAAAACATGTTTAATTTTATTTAACTATAATATAAACATATTATTAAATAAAATAACACTAATTTTTGATGTAGTAATAAATGCCAAAATAAACTAAACATTTTTTATCAATGTTTTATCTAATGATTCATCCTCATGAAATAAGCAAGCCAGATTAAAGGGATCTTCCCAATTTCTTACCCATTTTAATGTACAATCCATAATCTATTTTATGACACAAATATTTTTATAAAACCACTCTATTCATCCTGAAAAAAATATTAGTTATTTTTTTATGAAAAAATGAAGAATTTGTCCACTTTAAAGTATCTTTTATATTTTTTCTTAAATCTCTCTAAAGTGGATCATTTCTAATTTTTATTAAACACAATTTTTTACATGTTTTTACATATTTTTGACATAATTTATCATGATATATGCATATTTATTCTTATTAATGTCCAATTATTATTTATATTTATTCTTTCGTTGACACTATGATGATATTCCCTTTGGTAATGCCTTATGAAATGATTATGATATCCATATCTTTCCATGGGTAACCCTTACATTTAATCCTAATGTTTGATTCTTCATGTTTCAAACATATGATGGAATATGATATGATGGTTTCACCAAGATTGCTCTCTAATTAATTGGGTAATTTTTTATTCTCATGAGATGTCATGTTGGGAGATGGAGTAAACCGGATTCATCTATGGGACTTTGTCCACCGTGTGATATAGTTTTCGAAATTAGCCTTAAATCATGTTTTTATCATATTATATGTTTCTACCACATTCCTAGGTTTCCATTATTACATGATCCCATGTTCTATATGTTATGATTCCATATGTTTATTTATTTTTAATTCCATTTTATTTCATCATGTTACTCCTTCTAACCCATATGTTATGCTTTATTTCTTTGTTTATTCCTTTACTAGGATTTTAAGATCATCCCTTTTGTATAGGTATTATCCAGGGTATCCTATGTAGATGTAATATCTCAAAAAACGTTATGAGCTCATTATGGATGATTAATATAAATATGTTTTATTCTATTTCCATGTTTTTAATTTTATGTACCAAATCGTCCAAATAAACGAGACTATATGATCCTTAATTTGAATTTGATGGTCATGTATGCCTAAAATCATGTAATAATGTGTATCAAAGTATAGGTCCATTATACTAGTTATCAGAGCATGGTCTATTTATTTTTTGAGATTAGGAAAATAAAATTTTAATAATAATCCAAGGGATAATTCGATCCACATGGATAACATAGATTCAAACTTAGGGGATCATAAGATAATATATAATTTAAATTTACAAGTTTATACTTCCATATTAAATGTTTCTATTTTATATTGTTATTAGATAAATATTCAAACCCCACTCTTCCCCCCACCCACCCACCCCTAATTTTACTTTATTTTTTTAGTTAATGGTTAGAAATAGTATAACCTGTACCAAAAGCCAATGTGATCGGTAATTTGATGATTTTTCTAATGAAATTCCAAATATGATGAAACGGGATATTAAAACATCATGATAGTACATTCTTGTCTGGATCAAGTTATGAATAATAACTTAAATCATGTGGAACTCCCTCCTTATCCAAAGAAAGATAATGTTTTGGTTGAATCCTTTATATGAAAAAGGATTCATATCTTTAGTGGATCTTCTGATCCTATCATTACAGAATAATGGATTTAATCTATTAAGAATATTTTCACTCTCCTTCAATTCATATAAGAATAGAAATTCATACTATAAATTATCTTTTTGATGGGGAATCTGATTAGTGGTGGGCACTGAACAAAAAAAAAGTGTAATTATGAAATTGATTCCATGGAATGGAAACATTTCAATATAATATTTTTCAATAAATATTTTCCATGAAAACTCCATCTTGAGATGGAATGGGAGATCCATAGACTTAAGAAAAAGGAAAATGATTCTATCATGGTGTATGAGGAAAAAATTTACAAGTCTCTCACGATACACTTCTGACATTTTCATGAACACTGAAATCAAGGGGGATCGCTTCTTTAGTGGAATAATCCAAGTATATGAACACTGTCGGAGATTCAAGATATTGATAGCTTTTATGAGATTTTATGTTATTCCCTGGTGGTTTAAATAGAGATCAGAGACTATAAAACCCTGAGATTTTGTGATTTATTTTTTTCAAATTAATTTAATCTTATTTATATTTTTCATTTCACACAACTCAAAATATAGTTTATTTTATAAAATAACTATCTAGGGATTCTTTTATATGAAACAATACGATAATCATGAAATACACACAACATAAATTTTATCTTTATCAGCACGGAACATCATGATTATCTTACGTTACATGCAAGGCTGACTTCCTCCGATGGCTTACCTAACAAGAAAGACAGAATTTTACCGAACAATAATTCATTATTACAATATTATTATAGGATATAACAAGGACATTAAATTTAATATTATATGATTAAATGACTTATGAATATATATATTTTAATTCATCGGTTTCCTAATAATTTAAAAAATATAAACCAAATCAATATAAAGGGACATATTCTATAAAAGTCTATTTTTAGGTGTAAAAAAATTTATATTAATAAGTTTAATAAATTACTAACAATGAATGATATTAATTAAATTTATATTTTATATATTCAAACAAATATTTTTGATAATAATCTCACATATTTGATAGATATAATATAGGAACAACCTCAATTTTATGCTTTAAACCTATATTTTTATAAAGGTAGTTTTACCAACTTTTAATGGAGACACCTTTTTAATTGCAATTTTTGAACTTTTATAGATTTAATATTTCAAAATAAACTTCATCTTTTAAATAAAAACATATTATAGGATAAATATTCTCTATTTTTCTATAATGTTTCAATTTTTAATAAATAGTTAAAAATACTGATTTTTAATTCCAAACCATTTTTCATACAATTCATTTACAAAGTTAAATTATATTATAAATTTGTTTTAATGTTTAATAATATAATAATTTTTTAAATTAATCTAATTTGTTTTGTTGGAATCAATTTAACTTTGATATTTTATATAAAAACTCAGCAAACCTTTGGATATTTTTACTTTAAAACCCCACAATGTCGTCCTATTAGTGGGATTAATATTAAATTAATTTCTACCACTACTATGATTATAATATGGAAAAATGGATTCCATATTTGGAATGAAAATAATATATAATGACTATGATGGTCAAATTGTTTTACTGAATAAATTAATAAAAGTAATTATAATTAATTATAATGTTTTAGAGGAAAATTAGGTTAATAAAGTGTTAAACCTTAAATTTAAGACCCAAATGACCTAGACACTTGTAAAAAACCCATTTTCTAGCCATTATTTGTCTATTAACCTTCCATTATTATGTTGTTTTTGTTTGGTATGACTTTTTTATGTAAAAATGAGGTTACATATAGCTTTTTTTCAAAAATTAAAATTGTTTCATTTCCCTTCCCTATAAAAGGCGACCAACTCTCCCTCTTATTTACACCTCTCAAACCACTTAGTTTAGATCAAATTATGACAAATACACTTACCAACAGACCTAACATCCTCCATGAAGCCTACCTATGGGTAGAAGTCAATCCAAGTAAGCGTTTTGGCACAAATCAAAATGATTTACCCGATTTAGAAGAATCTTGTATGAGTACGAAGAGATTCAAGACACAAGGTCAGGGGATTTCATCTCACATTTTATTTCCATGAGATACATGATTTATTCACCCCCCAATCCTTTATTGTGATGTTCTTACTTACCATGTATGTATTCTATTATTCTTATAAATAAATTTATTGGTATTAACATATATATTGTATGATCTTTATTTCATGGGTTTTATTTATCCAAAGTTACGAAATCGTTAAGATAGTTCTGTGTCGATTTTACTTACATGAGACTCATGTTTGGTAATGAAAATAAATTATTTTTTGAGGTTTATATACATCCAATTTACATCTTATGTCATGAATATTCTTCTTTTAATGATATTTTATGATTTGTGTAATTTTCTTTTCATACATGGAGAGTACCAGGTGATAAGATATAATGGAAAAATCTCATCACATTTAGAGAATGTTAATAATTATACTTATTTGATGCTATATTATTATTCTTATCTCAAGAACAATAATGAGTTTAATTATCCTATGTTTATTCAAGACATATCCATGTATTAGTACCATTTTCCAACTCTTTGGTAATTACGATAATTAAAAAAATATTTCTACGAAAATTTGACCGTATTTATCTATTCGGTCAAAATTTTGTTTTATTTATAAAACCATGTTTTCAAACATGTTTTCAATTTTTTATCAAATTATCCATGACAGACATTTTCATAGAAAAGTTATTTTAATTTTTTTATTAGTTTCAATGATTCCCTTAAAATATTTCAATGTTACTTTCAAATGAGAGGGTTGTCAAGAATGTTTTATA
Organism: Viscum album; assembly: GCA_963277665.1. Lineage (NCBI taxonomy): Eukaryota > Viridiplantae > Streptophyta > Magnoliopsida > Santalales > Viscaceae > Viscum > Viscum album. The sequence goes on along the minus strand of OY728134.1, from coordinate 846,803,490 downwards.
TTTAATAGTTGTTTTAAAAATTTTCAATAATTATTTAAAAGTTTTCAAAGAAAAAATTTTAAAAATAATTTCAAATAATTATTTATAATTTTTCAAGTTTATTTCCATGTAAATGGTTTTCAAAAGGTTTTATGCTTTAAAAAAGAATACATTTCAACTAAGAGAGAATATTTTTCTCAATAAATGTTTTCAAAAGATATTTCAAAATTATTTTCTATCTAAGATGAGATACGTTGATGTTACTCATTAAATTCTAGGAAATGGTCTAAAGTTTGAATTCATATTATTTCTATTATTGGTTTATTATTTTATTTCATGATGTTTATAAAACATTTTTCTCTTCCACGATTTATATGATTTTAAAACCCACTTATTTTCATTGGTTATGCTTTCGTGATGTGATTACGAAAATTATGTATTTTCATAGTTTATGATTTGATGAAATCATATTGATACCCATTTCATTTCGTGGGTTATTAGTAGATGTTTATAAAAATATATTACTTTTAATTGTTCTTGATACAATGAAATTTTTATTTGGTAGCATATGTTTACAAGATGTTATTATGATATTGGTGCGACCTATATATCCCTATAATGAATTGGGTAAAAAAGGAGGATTGGTGATTATATTTGTTTTGCAGGAACCTTATTTTATATTCACAATGTTATCTACAAACCTTATTACATGTTCACAGTTTTGTGGATGGACATGGTTGCATAACCATAATTTTATGTGTGAACATGATTACATGTTCAAAATGTTATGAGTGATCCTTATTACATATTAATAATATTGTTCATGGACCTAGTTTCATGTCCATGAGTTTATATGTGAACCTGATTACATGTTCATAATGTTATGTGTGAAACTTATTACATGTTTATGATGTTACGCATGGACCAGGTTTCTTGTCCATAAGGTTAACCATGAACCTAATGAAACATTCAAAATGTTATGCATCGAACTATTTTCCTGACTATAAGTTGACGCAGGGGTCTGATTTCATGTCCTTATCTTAATGAGTGAACTTATTTCTACTTATACACATTCATAATGTTATTATCAAATGTGAATGCCACAAATTCCATGTCTTATTCCTATGTTACAGTTTCATGAATTATGATCTTTATTATATTATGATCCATGTTTTCTGAAATTCTAATATTTATTATGATCTCTAATATAAAGGGTATGATCTTAAAATGTTATTATCATGTTTAATTCCCTTTTCTTTATGTTATGATTTGGAATTTATTTTATTTACCCTTGTTGAGAATCCGATCTCACCCCTTTCTTATATTTCCCTTCCCTATGTTATGAAGAAATGATTTAGGTAGAGGTTGTAAAGGTGGAAATAATTATGGGAGTTATTGATGATCTGTAACTAGTATAGAATATTTTGTTATCATGTTTCCAAAGACACTAAACTATTATGGTCTTTGGGCATGCATTTTTGTAATGTATTGAATATTCATCTAAAATGTTATAATATCCATGTATGAAAATCTTGGGTCACTATAGTTGGAATAAAAGGAAAGGTATAGTAAACTATTAGAAACTAGGATGAGAAAAATTTAGTTACATTCCTATGTATATTTATAAGAATGTGTCTAGTGATGTATCTTAGGATAAGTATATAGATGAGTCAATGTTTAGGAAAATATCCTGGAATTTTGGTAAAGGATAGGGTGAGTGGTTTCATAGAAATACATCCATGTCTGGACACTACAAGTGGATATGGATCTGGAATATATGTACCTAGGGGTAACAACTCAAATAAGATGTCCCAGCCCGGACTCAGGGTAATCTGGTACATGACAATGGGCCTTACTGCACACCTGCTTCGACACTCCTAGGGGATATGCCTTAGGATTTCACAAACTATTTATAAACCAACATGAAGGATTTAAATATTATAGGATTCTGAATAACATTGGATAAACCTATGGTTTCATATATTAAATAAGTAGGATTCATGATTTAGACATCCTATAAGTAATTTTTCAACATTATATAGTGTCCCAATATGATAAATTTCTCTCACACTATACCTTCTAGTTTTAATAAATAGAGATAACTCAAAGGATAATGGTTAAAATTTATTATTTAAGATGAGTAAATTTTGAGAATTATGATAATTTATTTCCCAAGAAGAAATTTCATAAGGATAATCGGGTTGGTTGTGTAAGTGTTTTTTATACTTCTAAAGATTAAGAGACCACAAACAACAGGTGAATGTTATGTGATGTTATTATAATATTTTTTTACATTAACCGTAAGATACAGAATTAGATTTAGGTTGAGGAACCTTAATACATGATTCATATTTTATATTCTATGAAAGAGGTATTAAAGAATAAGTTTATGAAGACTATGTAATGGTTTAGGAATAAAATTTGATGAATAATGTTTTTAGGTTTTTAAAGTAAAAGATTATGTTATATAAATCATGAAATATTAAATTATTTTAATTATATGTAATTATTAAGGATTGAAAAAGAAATATATTTAATGGTGATGAATACATAGATATTTGATTTCATAGAAAGGCAATATTTTTATTAGGGTAAGGTAACCAATAATTGGTTACTAACATTGAGATATTGGTCTTTGGATAAAGATATGTTGGATATTAATAAGTTAATTAGATTGTACAAGTTACCCTATAAGTGGTTATTGAAAAGGTGTTTTGTTTAATTAAGGATAATTTTGAAAGATTTGTGTATTTAAAGAATGTACCATTAATCATTGGTATAAAGAACCATGCGTGTCTTACAAAATTATTTAAGGTAATTATGGTTATTACCATGTTTTAAAAGGATTTATAATGAGGCTATTCACATGTTTGGAATGTGGAAACCAAGAGATAATTTTTAATATAGAAGGGATAAATGTAAAGTTGATTTAATGTATTTCATTATAAAGTTTAATATTTTTAATTTTTAGAAGGGTTATAAGGTTAACCATTCATGAAAAGATTATGTTAAACATCAGAGAATGTATTTACGTATTGATATTTTATTGAAACATTGGGTTAAAAAAATCTTTAGCGGTTAGACTTATTTCAAGTATGTAAATCATATTTATTTTGAAAATTATATTTGTTTGGTTTTATAAAAGTACATCAAGTATGTTAAGTGACAACCAATCAAGTCCAGAAAGGCCGTAGGTCTTGAACCCATTACTGAAGGATGATAAGGGTTTCACACCAACCACTAGCCTACATGATGTCCAAGTTAATATATAATTAGTTATTATGAATAATTATTTATGTTGAAACATGAATGTTAATTTTATTTTCAGATATTAATTTATTAACCATATTTATTTTCAAGGATTTTTAGAGATAAATAGTTATACTTTTCAATATTTTACGGGCCTTAAGACCTGCTAAAAGTGTATTTTAGTGCATCATACATCGAAGTTAATTTTTTTACTTCCAAAGTAATGGATGAATTATAAATATATAAAAGAAAATACAAATATTTTTTTATAGAATCATTACAAGTAAGTATATATTCTTACATTCTTGGTTAATAAAACAATTACTAAAATATAGGATAATGATAAAAAAATATGTTTTCCTAGTAACTTATTTTTTTTGAACCTGTTGTCTTTTAAATCATCACATATTTATGACTTTGAGGCCCAATACTTTTCATTGATCATTAAATTTTTTGTGACGGATGACCTCAACCACACCCTATAAAAATTTATGATTTTCCTCTAAGTCTATGCTTTCACTTTCCACTTATGTTATCCTTGTGGGAATCTCGTTATGAGTTACATTGGGTAACCATTATGTTTCCAACACTCCCTTTTTAATGGAAGATTTAGGATTCAGTTTTATGATATGGGTTTCTAGGAAAGGAACTTTCAAATATTAATCCTTTGATAACCCAAATTAATTTCAAGGGAAAAATACATTTTACATGGGGTATATTGTAACACCCAAATATTTTTTGAATTAATTTTTTAAAATTAATTTAATCTTATTGATATTTTTTCTTTCACGCAACATAGGAAATAGTTTATTTTATAATAGAACTATGTTTGTTTTTTAATATATGAAACAATAAGTTAATCATGCACAACACAAAACATAAATTTTTGATTTCCCAACACATAACAAATAGGTTAGCTTATATTACACACAAGACTAACATTCCTCTATGGATTACATAACATGCAAGACCGAGTGTTACCAAACAATAATTCATTATTAAAATATTATTATAAGATATAAAAAGGCCATTAAAATGAATATTATAATATTAACTAACTTAGGAATACATATATTTGAATTCATTGGTTACATAATAACTAGAAAAGAATATAGAAACCAAATCAATATAAAAGGATTGATTTTATAAAAGACTATTTTATGTGAAAAATATGATTTATATTAATATATTATATTAATTAATAATAGTGAATTATATTAATTAAATTTATATTTTATATATTAAAAAATATATTTGATAATAATTCAATATATTTGATAGATATAAGATAAGAACAAACCCAATTTTATTCTTAAAAGGCTATATTTTTATAAAGGTATTTTTACCAAATTTTAATAGAGAACCCAATTTAATTACAATTTTGTGACCATTTATAGATTTAATATTTCAAAACAAACTTAATATTTTAAAGAAAATCATAAAAATTAGGTTAGGATAAATTTTCGGTATTTTTCTGTAAGGTTTCATTTTTAATGAATATTTAAAAATACTGAATTTTTATTCAAAACTATTGTTTTCATCTAATTAATTCATAAGGTTAAAATATATTTAAATTTTTTTAAAGAATAATTAGATAATAATTTTATAAATTTATCCAACTTAGTTAATTGTAATCAATTAAACTTTGAAATTAGATGTATAAACTTAACAAACTTCTGGATATTTTTACTTTAAAAACCAGCAATGTTATCCCATTTGAAGGATTTATTTTAAATTAATTTTTTCCACTTCTATGAATAATATTAGAAAAAATCGTTTCCACAATTGATATAAAAACAATTTATAATGTATAATAAGTTCAACTTAATTTTTTACCAAAATTGTTACAGGAAATAATATAAATTATTTACAGTGGTTAAGATAAATATATGGTTAATAAAGTAATTATCCTTAAATTTAAGACCCAAAATGACCTAGAAACTTGTCCATCACCCATTTTTTGGACATTATTTGGCCATTCACCTTAAATTCCAGAGTTTGTTTGTAATATTTTTTAGGTAGAAACATGGGTACACCTAACTTGTTTTCAAAAATTCAAAGTGTGTCCTTTCCTTTCCCTATAAAAGGCCACCACCTCTCCTTCTTCTTTTCACCTCTCAAACCACTTATGTTCGGTCAATATCTTCCCAATAAAAATCTCAATATACTTCCCTTCCTCCTTGAATCCTAGATTTTGGAAGAAACCAATCCAAGAGAGCCTTTTGGCACAAACCAAAATGAGTTACCTGATTAAGAAGAAGTTGTATGAGTACGAAGAGACTCAAGACACAAGGTAAAGGGATTTTATTTCACTTTTTATTTTCATGAGATACATGCTTTATTCACCACCCATTCCATTTGTGTGGTGTGTATAATTAACATGGATGTATTATATGATTCTTATAATTAAATTTGTTTGTATTTACAAATCCATTCTATGCTCTTTATGTCATGATTTTTATGTTTCAAAAGTGGGAAAATTGGTAAAATAGTTTTGTTTAAATTTTCCTTTTTTTAGACTCAAGTTTGATTATGCACCTAAATTCATTATTTGGGTGTATATACTTCCATTTTACATGTTACTTCATGAATATCCTTTTTAATGACATGTTAAGCTTCATGTAATGTCATTTTTTTACATAGAGAGTATGATCCCAAGTTATAATGTGATAAGGTTTTATTTAAAAAATCTCATTGATTTTAGATATTTTTAATGATAATACATTTTTGATGAAATATTATGATCCATATCTCAAGAACACTAATTATTTTCCTTCTCCTTTGTTTATTCAAGATATATCCATGTATTAGTAACATTGTTATACTATTTCATACTTAAGATAATTAAGAAAATGTTATTAATAAAATTTTACTATTTTTCTTTTTTCCGTTAGAAAGATGCTTTATTTAAAAAACAATGTTTTTTAAAATATTTTGAAAAATGTTTTCAAATGGGCCATGAAGAAAATTTTCAAAGATAAATTATTTTTAAATTATCTTATTGTTTTCAAAGCTTTATTAAAAATATTTAAAATATATTTTCAAATAAAAAGGTTTTCAAGACTGTTTTATGTTTATGAAATGTTTTAAACAAATTCAAGAGTTATTTATACATTTTCAAAGAAATAAATTTACAAAATGATATCAAAATATTCTTTAAAATTTTTCAAGTTTATTATCAATTAAATGGTTTCCAAAAGGGTTGATGTTTTAAAAGAATTACTTTTCAATGAATAAATGATTGTTTTCCATGAAATGTTTTCAAAAGATATTTCAAAATTATTTTCTATATAAGATGACATCCTTTGATGTTACTCATTATTTTATATGAAATTATATAAATTTTAAGTTTATATTATTTATATAAATGGTTTAATATTTGATGTCATGTTGTTTCAGAAACCTGTTTCTCTTCCACGAGCTATATGATTTTGTAACTTGTGTTTTTTATGGGTTATTCTTTCATAAAGTGATATTAAACCTATCTATTTTCATAGTATATGATTTGATGAAATATTAATGATACCCATTTTATTTCATTGGTTATGATATTATTTTTATAAATATTATGCCTTTTTATGGGTCATGATATGATGAAAGTTTTATTTTGTGGTATATATATGAATGATGTTATTATGAGATGGGTGGGACCTATATCTCCCTCTAATTCATTAGGTAAGGATGGAGGAATCATGAGTATATATGTTATGAGTGAACCAAATTTCATATTCATAATGTCATGTGTGAACATAATTACAAATTCACAATATTATGCATAGACCTGGTTGCATGTCCATATTTTTATGCATGAACCTGATTACATGTTCACAATGATATGAGTTATCCTTATTACTTGTTCACAATATTATTCATAGATATAGTTGCATGTCCATAAGTATATTAATTAACCTGATTATATATTCACAAAGTTATGTGTGAACCTGATTACATGTTCACAATATTATGCATGGACCTGGTTTCATGTCCATAAGCTTATGCGTGAACCTGATTACATGTTAACAATATTATGCATGGACTTGGTTTCATGTCCATAAGTTGATTCAGGGTCCTAATTCCAAGTTCTTAACTTCACAAGTGAACTTGTTTCTATATATACACATTCATAATGTTATATTCAAATGTGCATGCCACAAATTCCATGTTTTATTCCTATGTTATGATTTCATGAATTATGATCTTTATTAACTTATTGTCCATGTATTATGAACATTCATTGTTTATAATGATATCTAATGTGCAGGGTATGATCTTAAAATGTTATTTTAAAGTTTCATACCCTTTTCTTCATGTTATTATTAGGAATTTCCTTTATTTACCATTATTGAGCATTTGATCTCACCCCTTTCTTTTGTTTCCTTTCCCCAAGTTATAAATAATTGTTAGAGGTAGAAGTAATAAAGGTGGATATCTTTATTTGAGTTGTTGATTACCTTTCACTGGGATAAAAGATTGTGTTTCATAGTTTCCAATGACACTAAACTATTATGGTCATCAAGAATTTACTTTTATAATGTACTGAATATTCATCTAAAATGATTAAATCTTCATGTATGATAATACTTGGTCACTATAGAGAATCTCGGAGGTCTCATGGGACCAGAGATAAAAATTAGAAAATAGAGTTTAATATGGGAGGATATACAGATAAATCCCATGATGGAAAGAAAATACAACATCCTACATTTCAAAATTATGGGAAAAAGAATACTAAAAAATACCTTAGGGTAACCAAAAATATTATTAAAATGTGTAAGAGAGGGGAATATGGATAATAACTACCAAATGGATGTGAATAATCCCACTAATGTGGAGGAAGAATGGAAGGTTTAGATCAACAATCATCATGTCGTGCAGTTTTACAACTATAAGGAACATGGTAATTATGTGAGCCAATTCTAGAAGATAGGGGGTTTTAATGAAAATAAAATACAACCTCCAATGTATAAAGGAAAGGAATATTTTATCACTAATAATGAGGTGGAGAACGACAATGATATGGTGAAAGGTGTGTTGGTCATTTATGTCAGAATATAAAACGTAATATTCGATTCTTGTTCTATGAATTCTTTTATATCTAGAAATTTCGATAGAACTGTTCAAACTACACCTCAACATATGGAGGTTGAGTTATCATTGAGATCATAAAATGGGGACATCATTGCATCCATATTATATAACACTACCCAGGTCAGTCTTTATGGACTAAACCTCCTCGCAAATCTTTTCATAATTACTTTGGTGGAGTTTAATGCAATATTGGTCATGGATTGGTTATCTATATTTAAATCTAACATCAATTATTGGGAAAGGGATATCGCTCTTCTCATCCCAAGGAAAACTCCAATTTTGTAAAATTGTATGGATGAGGATGAATCTCCTTCAGAATCATCATCCCAATTGTGGATATTATTACATTATATGATACTAAATCTAACTCAAATGATTGACACAAAGTTGAGAATCATTCTCGAATACATGTCCATTTTGATGGACTACAATGATGTGTTATCTGCATAATTTCATGGTCTTTCTTCAGACTGAGGGGTTGAGTTTTCAATTGAAATTATTTTTTTATCTCTACCTATGTCAAAGAAACCTTATAGAATATACACAATTGAGTTGGAGGAATTGAATTATAAATTACAAGAGAATCTATAAAATGGTTCTATATGCTCTAGTGCTTCATCATGGGGTGTACGACTCCTCTTATTCAAGAAGAGGGATGGATAGATGTGCCTATGCATTAATTTTCTCGAGATAAACAAACTCACCATAAATATCAAGTACTCCCTTCTATAGATAGATGACATGTTTGATTAACTAAGTGGTTCCAAGAATTTCTATATGGTGGAACTTATGTTAGGATATCACTAATTAAATGTGAATAAAGATGATATTTCCAAGACTTCAATTCGAATGAGCTATGGAAACTGTGAGTTCATAGTGATTCCCTTTACACTCACTAATTCTCTAGTAATTTTCATAGACATAATTTATAGTTTTTAGAGATTACATTGAAATATTTATGGTAGTTTTTATTAATGATATTTAGATATACTTCTAGAGAAAGGAGAAAAATGAGGATAATTTGAATATTATGTTGAAGAGTTTTTTAAGGGAGAAACCATATTCAAATTATAGTAAATGTGAGTTCTCAATGGCTGAAGTATCATTCATGGGTATTGATATCACCAGTAAAGGAATATACATTAACCTTTTAAAAAATGCATTCGAAGAGTTGACCAGGACAACATCTATAATGGATATCCATAGTTTCTTTAGTCTATCTAGGTATTATAAATGATTTTTGATGAAAATATCACATTTTGAAACCAAATAAAAAATATGACTCAGAAGGGAGTAATGTTTTTCTAGACCATTGAATGTGGATAATGCTTCAAATAATTAAAAAAGAGTCTTATCACTACACCAGTACTCACACATCCGACAAGGGGGAAACCCTTTGTGGTATACATCGATACATAAAAGAAGGTATTAGGTTTTTTACTGATAAAAATGATAATTTTATATCTTATTCCTCAAGGTAGTTTATAGTTCATAAAAAAAATATTCCATGCATGCTCTGGAGTTGGAGGGTATGATATTCATGTTGAAAATTTGATGGAATTTTCTCTATGGGAAGAAGTTTGAGATATATACTAATTATAGGAGCTTAAAATATACATTCACATATGTGAAGATTAATATATTCCTAATTATATGGTTAGATATCATAAAAAATTATTACTTCTTAATCCACTAATATCCAGGAAATGAAAATAAAGTGAAGGATGATCTAAGTAGAAATGATCCTAAACCTTTATCAATGATGAGAATCGAGAAGGATCCAATCTTATTAGACCAAAAAAAATGTACATGGGAGTCATAAAGGAAAGAACATCATAAATATTTCTCAAATTATTACTCAACCACCTCGTATTGAGATAATATAGGATGGTCAAAGAAATAATGAGAAAATTGAGAAAAAGTTAGAAGCTATCAGAAATGGGAAATCCTCAGAGTTAAAAATTAATGAGGAAGGATTCGTAAGATATTGGTCATGACTATGTGTACCATATAGTATAGATATAAATAAATATATTATGAATGACTCACATGGCTCAACTTTCCGTATTCAACCAATAATAATAAAGATGTATCGAGATCTCCAATAGCACTATTTGTGGGACAATATGAAGAAAAAGATCATTAAATTCACATAAAAGTGCCTAGTATTCCATCAAGTGAATGATTAAAGGAAATTTATAAGAGAATGATTCAACAATTACCAATATGAACATGGAAATTGAAAAATCACCATGGAATTTGTTTCGTGATTTCCAAATACATCAAGAGTAAATAATGCTATATGGTCCATTGTGGACCATCTTAAAAATATAGGCCACTTTATCACAATTTGAGAGGACTTCTCACTTAATTAATATGCATGGATAAACATCAAATAAGTTTTGATTCTTCTTTTTTTACCACAATCAATTATATTTGATAGAAGTTATATATTTATGTCCAGGTACTGAAAAAGTGTCCAACATGATCTAAAAATCGAGTTCAACTTCAGTATGGATTATCATAAACAAAATTATTTCCAATCAAAGTGGACTATACAGACACTAGAAGACATGTTGATGGAATTTTATATGGACATCAAGGGTGGATGAAACCAACAACTACCTTTGGTTGAGTTCTCTTACAAACTTAGAGTCCACTCAAGAATCCAAATGGATCCATATGAAGCCCTTTATGGTTAAATATGAAGAACACTGTAATACTGAGTTAAATTCAGTGAACAAAAGATATTGGGAACTGAAATGGTCGAAGAAATGGTAGAAAAAGTGAAAACCATTCAGTAACATATTTCAGATTCCCAAAGCCGATTTAAGAGATATGAAAATAATCATTATTGGGACCTTGAGTTTAAGGTTGTAGATATGGTATTTCTCAACATATCTCCATAGAAGAGGATTATGATATTTTTAAATAAAGGAAGGATGAGTCCAAGGTACAAATGACCCTTTTAAGATTCTTAATCGTGTAGGATCTTTGACTTATCAACTGGCACATTCACCTAAAATTTATCAAGTACATTATGTATTCCACATATCCATTTTGAGTAATTAAAAAAAAGATATATCACATGTACTAAATCTAGAGGTGGTATAACAAGAGAATGACATCTCATATGAAGATCAATCAAGGAAGATCTTGGACCATAGATATAAAGTTCTTCACAACATGACTACTCGCCTAGTTAAAATAATATGGAGAAACCATGAGTATGATGAGGTAACATGGTAACCAGAGGATGCAATGAATGAGAAGTACCCCCACCTATTTTTAACCTATAATGTAAATTGAAATTTTGAAGGAAAAATTTCATAAGAGGGGAAGAATGAAACGACCCTAAAATTTTATCAAAGTAATTTTCCATTTTATAATTATGTAATATAGTATAAAAAAATACATCACATAGAGAACCAATTCGAAAAAATATTCTCATAAATTAAGAATGAAATAAAGGGGATTTATAGAAATTGAGGAACATATACCAATTGAATGGTAACTTGACCATTGGAATAATAATGTGACCTTTAGGAATAGTAAACCATCTTATATAATGGTAACCTCAGCCACGAAAGTATAAAGAAAATTATTTATATTATGAATGATAATATAATATATTTATAACATAGAATAAGTAAATAAATATTTTAAAAATGATAAATTAATTATTAGTTTTTTTGTGAAATGTTAATGTTAATTTCCAATTTATAAAAAATATAAAGAATTAAAAAAAAATATTTTCATAAAATAGATTCATAAATTATTATTATTGTTTATTCTTATTATAAAATGATTTTATGAGTCCATAATTAATTTTCCAAAGTGTCATAAAATTGGTTATAATATTGAAATCAATATTTTTTTAATAAATGATGATTTAATTAAAAATTAGTTTTCTCATTTTTAGAAAATAAATTTAATAACATGGATTCCATTTTTGAAATTTTCATTTAAAAATTTTTTGGGCTGAATTTTTGGGCTTTTTCTAATATAGTTGAATTTTTTGTGAATAGTGAAATACCGTAAATTATGGTATTTAACATTTTAAAAAATAAACATGGATTAATGGGTCATTGATGATTTAAGAACCCATTATTATTAACTAAAATGGACAAAATATTGTACATAGTTAAAATAATTAACACTGTTGATCATCATGATCCAAAATAATAAACAAATGAATAAAATAATCAAAAATACCCTCTCCTCCAACTATAAATAGCACACCTCGTCAAATATTCTACTAATGCATTCTAAGAAATAAATCATAATAATATTCTACTTAGTTACTCTCCAAAACCTCTTCCCAACATTCTACTCTTACTGATCTCACCAAAAGACCATTTCCATGTGCCTTAAAGAGGTTCTCAAGGAGACGACACTCAAATGGTGAAACCCTCCCTCTTTCTCATTTAACTTCTTTTAATTTTTTATCCTTCCCTCATATCCCATATTAATAGTAACATTATAGACCCAATATCATATATATAATATATTTTAATTATTTTTATAAAATATCCATCATCAAATCTCTTCTCCTCTCCTTTTTTCTAAAAATGAAATCATTGTTCATGAGGTGTCGATTCACCGCCTTCAGGGATGATAAGTTCTTGTTTTTTATTACCACATTCAAGGATGGTAATAAAACCATTTTTTTGTTAAAATAGAATATAATATGTTTATCAAAACTTATTTAATTTTTTTAAACCATTATATAATCATATCATTATATAAAAAATACAATTTCATGATGAAAACTGCCAAAATAAATTAATCATTTTTTTCATCAATGTTTAATCTAATGAATAATCCTCATATCAAAAAATAAAATGATATAGGGGAAAATTTAAATTTATAGAAATAAAATAATATTATATCATTCGAATTCTACGATTTTTCTTCCATTTCACAAAAACTTTCATAATTATACATAATCGAACTGACTATGAAACCATGAAACGAACACTCCCAAAATGACGTAATTAAACACTATAAGTCAAATAAATGGAAATAAATAGACATAATATGTAACATAACATGTAAATAAAGAATATTAAATTTTCATATTTATTAAATTTTTTGAATCGAATATCAATATTACTTTAAAGGGGATGCTATGTTTGATGGCATACCCAACACGCAAAAATGAGTTTCTTTGAAATCTCATGTTGCACACTAATAATATAATAATATTATTAGTTAACACCTAGCCATTATAATGGTGGTAATGAACATAACTAACTAAAAAATTATTATATATGTTCATCAAATATTTTTAATTTTATCTAATAAATTTTAGAGGGTTAAAATGCAAATAAGTCCAATTTTAAGCGTAATTATTCTAATATTCTTTAAATTGTCGATTAACAAACTTTTGATGGCGAACCCTTTTTAAATCAACTTTTTGAAAATTTTAGATATTATATTTGAAAAAAAAAATCTTTATTTATAATCAAGACATCAAAATTTACTTTGTGTAAATTTTTGTTACTTTTCTGATAAAGTTCATTTTTTCGAATAATGAAAATGTTGTATTCTAATTCAAAATCTCCTTTAGTGTAATTTATTTATATGGTCATATTATCTTTTTGATTGGTTATAAAGTTTAATTAAAATAAATTTTTACCATTTAATCCATTTTAGTTCATTTGAATTTATTTTCATTTTGAAATTGGAAATAAACATATGTCAATCATTTAATAGATATTGTTTCTTAAAAACACGCTGTTTTTTTGGACAGTGGTAATTGATTATAAAATTAATTAACGCAACTTCAATGTTTTGAATTTGGAAAAATTAATATCATTTCTTAATTTTCAATATAAAATACATCTTAGGGTGAATTTTTGGTATTTTTCTGATAATGTTCATTATTTTAATGAATAGTGAAAAATACAGCATTTTAATTCAACATTTCTTTGTCATTAAATTTATTTATATAGTTATATTGTCATTTTAATTTTTTTAAAATTACGATTGAATTATTTTTTTATCACTTAATACAATTTTGTTCATTGGAAGTAATTTCATTTTTCAATTGGATGTAAAAACAAGTCAATCTTTTGATAAATGTTACTTCTTAAAAACTCATCTTTTATTTTTGACAACAGGATTTACATTTAAATTAATTACTACATTTTATGTGTTATGAATTTGATAAAATGGATTCTATATTTATAATCAGAAGGTCCAAATTATGTAATTATGACTCTTTTGTTTTTGTACATTATGAATAGTAATGACGGTAATTATCTATAATTATCGTGATTAATTGGTAATCTGGTAGTTAATGGGAATAAAATAATATCATAAAAATATAAAATGACCCCAACATGTGTCCTAATGCTATTTTTGGTTTCATGGCCGACCATGTGATGCCTTTTTACAACAGTGGGACCCATGGAATCACTTTAGTGTGATAGTGACCTTTTATTATATTATTATTTTTAAAAGGAAAGTATAACCGAAGTATGTATTACCCGAGTAAAAAAATTTTAGTTTTGTCTGTGTAAACGATATATTAGACTATAAATAATAATTGGAAATATAAAACAATTTACTACATCATAGTATTTGTTTTGTAATTTTTATACATTAAATAAATTAATTTTATTATGACACCACGATGATGCAGGGATTACATCATTAATGAACGATTTAAATAAAAAGAAAACATAATGTAAAATATAATACATAAACTTGTCAAAAAAATATATTTTATGGGTGTATTTCGAACCCTTATCACCTGATCCTTGAAATATATCATTTTAGGACCTTTAATATCCGAAAATAATTTTATAATAAAGTAACTTTTCAAGACATTCCAAGAGTTCCCCTCCTCCATCTTATAAAAGGCCCCCACCTCTACCCCCTTACCCACACCTCTCAAGCCTTTGGATAGACCAAAATCATCTCATTGTATCTCTCCACATCCCTCTATTCATTATAGAAGCCTTAACTTAGGCATAAATCTCTTCAAGAAACCCTTTTGGTTCAAACCAAGAGGAGTTACCCGATTTAAAGGTAATGCTTTCTCTTATGTTCTTTTGTTTTATTTTGCTTCTCCAACCCCATAAAATATATTTATTCATTTCTTGGGTAACAACACCAGTATCTTAAATATATTATGATTTTGTTATGATAATTATTCAAGCTACACTTACACACAACTCTATCTAATGGTTAAAACATACTGTTTTTGTGGATGGTTAATTTCTGCCTCACGAAACGATGATTGTTCAATATTCTTCCGACACCTATCATGGTGGCCATTAAGATGTAACTATATTTATATACGATATATATTATGTTTATGTTTTCCATATTATTCTGTATTTTTAATTTATGGCATACCATTATGGTTTCCATTATGGGTAAATGCGATATCTTCATTTTGGGAAGTGTGGACTTCCGCCCCCTCAAAGTGGTTTGGTTCGTTAATTCCATATATGGGATGTATAAAAGATGGAGTTAATGATATTATATGTGAAATTATACTGTAATTATAATATACATTTATATCATTATGATTTCATTCCATTAAATACGAAATTGAAATGAAAGTAGCGTTCCTGCGTACATACGGCTTACCGTCTCCATGAACGGTGCATTTCATTTCTTACCTCTAAATGTTATATAATATTATAAATGCATGTATATACTGGATATATATGATATATATGATATCTAAATAATTTATATAATTCTGGATATAATGGATATTTTACCACATTAACAACTTGTAATTATAAGAAGTTTATTTTTGACTCAAGTACCAATGATCGACAAAACGACTGTTATTAACATAAATAATTACATAATGTTCATAACATGGTAATAATTGATATAAATGGAATAATTAACTTAAAATAGGGGTTTTAATCAAGTATAAATTAACTCTAATTTATTATTTATGAGATTAAAGAACGATCGAGTCAAGTCAGACATGAGATAAGGGATCCAACCTCTCTTTTTATTAGTACTCTCTTTTATGTCACTTATTTTAAGCACCACTTTATTATGTTTGGTGATGTTATTTTAAAATCTTATTACATTAAATTTTATGATCATATGATTTGAGACCCTATTTGATCTCTTCAGTCCAATTTTTTGAAGTTTTAAGTGGTGTTGTTTGGCTACCGAGTTTTCATAAGGTATTTTTCTTCTCACTTTTATTCCTGTGAGATTCATGCTACATTTAACACTATTTACATTTGTGTTTTTCTGTAATGCCTATAATTTTATTCTTTTTGTAATATACTTTAATTTATTGGTATTAAAAACTTCATTGTATGGCCCTTTTTCCATGGGGTGTACGTTTCTAAAGTTATCCAAATCTGTAAGGGAACCTTTCACCCTCCTCTTTTTAAAAGACTTATTTTGATATTTATTTTAATTTAAATCTTATTTTGATGGGATATGTTCTTCTATATCCTAATTTTTGTAAATTTTATTTCCAAGTGATTAGATACCCTTTTTGTCTCATCAACTCATTTTCTGATTTTTAAAGTGACGTCGTTAGGCTGTCGAATTTTTACAAGGGAACTTCTTAACCCTATTCTGATTCCCTTGGGTTCAGCTTGTAGCTATTGAATATGTCATCCTATGAATATGTGTTAATGGAATCTGATTTTTTTACATTTAATATACACTTATATTGGGTGTATTTATATTTTTCACACACAATTATGAGATTGATTTATCCTTAATTTAAGGGTACGTTCTTTATAAGGGATTTCATCTCATTTTACATTTCTATTGAGACTTCATTGTTGTTATGCACCAATTCACTCTTATATTGTGTATATACTTTCCTTTGGAATATTATACCATGAATCACATTATTCTCCTGATATTATAATGTTCTGATTAAATGTTATTCCTCAATTATTTGTATTCAAATGTCTCTAATTTTGTTAAAAACTCTTCAACTAAAATATCATTTTAGTTTTTTTAATGATTTATTCTTATAAATATTTCTCATTAAAATCCATGTTTTAAAAATGGTTTTAAGGATTTATTTATATGGATATTAATGGTTTAAAATGTTACAAGATTCAAAGTGGTATGGGACACTTTGAATCAAAAAAATCACTTTATTAAATGTTTTAAATGGTTTTGAAAATGGTTTTATTATTTAATTATCTTAAAATGTTATATTGTTATTGAAAAGTGGGAATGTTATGTTTACTTTATGCTTATGTAATGTGTTATGATTATGTCATGGTTCTTGGCCATTGTTACGTATACAGGTGGTTCCGTGATAAACTTAGTGTGGGTGATCCTGAGATAGCTCTCCAATGCATTGGGTAACGAGATGGAGGTAAACATTAATGTTTCTCCTAAGAGATTTAGGGAATATACTTGATGGTTATTCCAAATGTGACTCCCTATGTAGCTGTGATATCTATAATAAAAGTTTGATATGGATGCCATAAGTTACCTCTATGATTTATTATTTCTGTGTGTTACTCATAAATCTTATGATTTTGAAAGGTATGTTATGAATGAAATGTTTTGGTTTCATTTATTTGTATTTATTGATGGGTTAATGTTTCCATTCCTTATTTTATAACCCTTACTGAGCTTTTTGTGATCATCCCACGTTTTTGAAATGTTTTTCACAGGTCAAGGTAAAGGTACATGGTGTGATGATAGTGTTGAGGAAGTTTCAAGAAAGAATCCATGATTTATTTTAAATATGTTTCCTTTGATGGAAAAAAATGAATATTGTCTTTGTTGTAACCACCTTGTTTAAATGTGGAATGCAATGCATGATTTTATGACTTAATTCTCTAAAACTCTAATCATTAAGAGATCCTCAATGTGAATTCTTGAATAACTCAAGATTATGTAATTTTTTAAGGTCGGGTCCTTATAGTTGGTATCAGATGTCGGTTTAGGGAACTTTAGAGGCTAGAGTGTTGTTTAAGCATAAGTGACAAGTTCTGTATAACCACAATGATTAGTATATTAGATGGAGTCATTGTTTTTTTGAAAGCTGGAATGAGTTTGAGATAACTTGGGTAAGTATATCTTGGTGTTTATCTTCCTCATTAGTACATGATGATTTTTTTATGTACTCACACTGACCTTTTTGGTTTTAGTAAATGGATGGATCTAATAGGAACTAATGTGACAATGGGTTCGAAGGAAACTGTGGTCGTTCTCTAATTAAGAGACTGGATGAAATGGGGGATTCAATGAGAAATATTGCGGTTATTGTAAACCAACTATCAGGAGGCATTATTAAGCACTTGATCCTTGGTGGGTTCTCTAATGATTCATTTACGAGATGACCAACTCGATGCAGAAGTTCAGGTAATAATTATAAAGGTAACCATTGGGTTTTATATGTTCCTTACTTTTGAGGTAATTATGGGTTACTATATATTATGATGGAAAATGAAAGGCATGCGATAATCATGAGGTCAAATTATGTTATGGTTATTTTTGATGATGTTATCTCTTTTTGGGGGATGTTTTAAGAATTATATAGTTTTGGAAAAAGGACAACACACAGACAGTGTGACAACCCGTCGCGTCGGACAAAGCTGTGGGAGTCGAACCCACAACCAAAGTCCAACTGGTATTTATCGCCTACCACTGGACTACGTGAAGTCCCCGGTTAGTATGAAAAATTATTTTTAGTTATATAATTTTATGAATCAAGAATAATTTGATTTTGGGTTATCTATGAAATTATTGACCTATCATGGAGGATATATGATTAGGTTAATTACTATTCAATAAGAGACTTTAAGAGAAAATGATGTTATTTGGAGATAAATGTTAATAATTAACTTGGAATACTATGTGATTAAATCCTTCAAAGATATGGGTTTCACTCTTAGATTGGTTTACTTTAAATAATTTTATGTAAAATTGTTTATCGAATGGTCTTCGTTGAACTTTGGTTTTTGTTGGAAAAATTTTGAAGATTAAGAATAGATTTTCTTTTTATAAAGGATTATCCTTTTTGGGTATTATATGATCTCGTACTAACAATTTTTTTTTGGGTTTTGGTCTAAAGACATGGGAAATATATAGTTCTCTTTTTTGGATTAGATGATTCTCTAGAGGATGATTATAACGCTCTTAATGTGAACAAGTCATCCTAAATATTCATCTTTTGGAGGAAAAAATGTGTTTGTGTAAGAAATATATTAAGAGATGAAAGTCTACATGATAAGTAAGTATGTTTCCTTGTGATTTAGTTAATCTCATAAATAAATTATTCAATGAAAATTAACATAAAACTAAATTATTTTCTGTTAATTTTTTTTACTGGGGAATCAAATACCATTTAACTCATCACATGTTTGTAATTTTCTTGGGGTTAACTTTTTCCTCATCATGTTTTCTATCACTCTTCGTCAGAACATGACCCTTTTTTTCTCTTCTATTTCCATGTTTTCCTACATAGAATCCTTGTTTGGGTTAACTTGGGTGGCCTTTGTACTTATATTTCTTTATTTTAAAGTGACATTTTTACTGAATCTTGTTCTGGTGTGGGACTTTCAATGAAGTTTCCGAGCCCAATTTTAAAATTGTGAGGATACAATTTCCAAAAGGGGGGAAGGATGTAACATCCAAGTTAAATACTAAATATCAAATTTTCATATTTATAAATATTTTTGAATAAAATATCAATATTACTTTAATGGGGATTCTATGTTCGATGGCGTACCCAACATGCAACAACGAGTTTCTTTGAAATCTCATATTGCACAATAATAATATAATAATATTATTAGTTAATGCCTATCCATTGTAATGTCTGTAAAGAACAGAACTAACTAAAAAATGAATATATATGTTTTTCAAATATTTTTACTTTTATCAAATAAATGTTAGAGGATTAAAATGCCAATGAATCCAATTTTAAGCGTAAATATTCTCATATTCTCTAAAAGGTTGATTAGCTGCCTTTTGATAGTGAACCATTTTGAAATAAACTTTTTGAAAATTTTACATGTTATATTTGACAAAACAAAGTTGTTCTTTAGAATCAAAACATCAAAATTTACTTTGTGTAAATTTTTGTTACTTTTCCAATAAAGTTCAATTTTTTTGAATAGTGAAAATTTTATATTCTAATTCAAAACCTCCTTTTAGACTAATTTATTTATATGGTTAAATTATCATTATAATTGGTTTCTAAGTGTAATTACAATATATTTTTACCATTTAATCCATTTGTGGTCATTTTAATTAATTTTACTTTGAAATTGAACATAAACAAGTGTCAATCTTTTAATAGATATTGTTTCTTAAAAACCCGCTATTTGTTTTGACAGCAGGAATTGATTATTAAATTAATTAATGAAACTTATATGTTTTTAATTTGGTAAAATTGATATCATTTTTGAGTTTTTAATATAAAATATATCTTAGGGTGAATTTTTGGTATTTTTCTGATAATGTTCATTTTTAATGAATAGTGAAAAATACAGCATTTTAATTCAAAACTCCATTTTCATCCAATTTATTTATATAGTTAGTTTGTCATTTTTTTTGTTTTTAAGTATAATTGAATTATGTTTTTATCACTTAATACAATTTTTTCATTGGATGTAATTTCACTTTTCAATTGGATGTAAAAACAAGCCAATCTTTTGATAAATTTTATTTCTTAAAAACCCGTCTTTTGTTTTGACAACGAGATTTACATTTAAATTAATTACTACATTTTATGTGTTTAGAATTTGTTAAAATGTATTCCATATTTGGAATCATAAGGTCCAAATTATTTAATTATGACTATTTTATTTTTGGACATTATAAATAGTAACGGCGGTAATTATCTATAATTATTGTGTTTAATTGGTAATCTAGTAGTTAAGGGGAATAAAATAATATCATAAAAATACAAAATGACCCCAAAATGTGTCCCAATTCTATTTTTGGTTTCATTTCCAACCATGGTATGCCTTTTTTCCAACCTTGGGACCGCATGGAATCACTTTAGTGTGGTAATGACCTTTTATTATATTAATGTTTTTGAGGGAAAGTATAACCCAAGTATGTATCACCCAAGTAGAACAATTTTAGTTTTGTTTTTTAAATGATCTCTTAGACTATAAATAGTAATTTGAAAGATAAAACTATTTCCTAAATCCTAGTATTTTTATATAATTTTTAGACTTTAAATAAATTAATTTATTTATGACACCATGATGATGCAGTGATTACCTCATTAATGAACTATTTAAATAAAATGAAAAGATAATTTAAAATATAAGTCTTACACTTGTCAAAATACTATTTTATTTGTTGATTTAGAACAATTATAACCTTATCCTACAAATATATCATTTTGGGACATTTAATATCCAAAAATCATTTTCTAATAAAGTAACTTTTCAAGACATTCCAATAGTGCCCCTCCTCCCTCTTATAAAGGCCCCCACCTCTACCACCTTACCCACACCTCTCAAGCCTTTGGCTCGACCAAAAATTGCTCATTTTATCTCTCCAAATCACTCTCTTTATCATAAAATCCTTACCTTAGGCATAATGATCTTCAAGAAACTCTTTTGGTTCAACCCAAGAGGAGTTACCCAATTTATAGGTAATGATTTCTCTTATGTTCTTTTTTTTATTTTTCTTCTCCAAACCCCTAAAATCTTTTTATTTTCTTTTTTTGTAACACTAGTATATTAAATATAGTAGGATTTTGTTATGAGAAGTATTCGAGCTACACTTACACACACCACCATCTAATTGTTAAAGAACATATTGTTTCTATGGTTGGCGAATTTCTGCCTCATGAAGCGATGATTGTTCACTATTATTTTAACACCTCTCATGGTGGCCATTAATTTGTCACTATCTTTATATATGATATATATTATGTTTTTTTCCCATATTTTTCTGTATCATTCATTTATGGCATACCATTATCATTTCCATTATGGGTAAACGTGATATCTTTATTTTTGGAAGTGCGGACTACCGCCCCCTCAAAGTGATTTGGTTCATTAATGCCATATGTGGGACGTATAAAGGATGGAGTTAATAATATTATATATGAAATTATAATTTAATTTTAATATACCTTTATATCATTATGATTTCACTCCATTAAATATGAAATATAAATGAAAGTAGCGTTCATGTGTACGTACAACTTACCATCTCCATGAATAGTGCATTTTATTTCTTACCAATAAATGTTATGTAATATTATAAATGCATGTATATACTGGATATATATGGAATATATGATATCTATATCATGAATATAATTCTGGATATAATGGATATTTTACCACATGAACAACTTGTAATTATAAGAATTTTATTTTTGACTCAAGTACCAATGATCGACAAAATGACAGTTATTAACTTAAATAATTACATAATGTTCGTAACATGGTAATAAGTGATATAAAAGGTATAATGAACTTAAAAAATGTTTTTAAGAAATTATAAATTAACTCTAGTTTTTTATTCAGGATATTAAATAACGATCAAGTCAAGTCAGCCATGAGGTAAGGGATCCAACCTCTGTCTTTCTTTTTAAGTACTCTCTTTTATGTCACATATTTTAAGATCCTATTTATAATGTTTGGGGATGTTAATTTATATTAATATTACTTTAAAGTTTATGTTCATATGATGAGAGACCCTATTTTATCTCTTCAATCCATTTTTTGAAGTTCTACATGGCGTCGTTAGGCTGCCGAGTTTTCATAAGGGATTTTTCATCTCTCTTTTATTCCCGTAAGATTCATGCTACATTTTCCACTATTTACTTTTGTGTGGTGTTGTACTAACCCTGATTGTATTATTTGTGTAATGTAATCTAATTTATGGGTATTCAAATCTTCATTGTATGACCCTTTTTCCACGGGGTGTACGTTTCGGATGTTACCCAAATCTATAAGGGAACCTTTCACCCTCTTCTTTTTAGAATACTTATTTTTTACGTATTTTAATTTACATCTTATTATTTTGGGATATGTTATTATATATACTTATTGAATTGAAATTTATTTCCAAGTGATTAGATACCCTTTTTGTCTCATCAACTCATTTTCTGAATTTTAATGTGACGCGGTTAGGCTATCGACTTATCACAAGGGAACTTCTTATCCCAATTTCAATTCTCTTGGGTTCAACTTTTAGTTATTGAATATTTCATCCTACAAGTATGTGTGAATGACCTGTGATTGTTTTACACATAATATCCACTTATATTGGTTGTATTTATATTGTTCACACATAATTATGAGATTTATTTATCTTTAATTTATGGATACCTTCTTTATAAGGGATTTTATCTCCTTTTACATTTCTATTGGGACTTCATTGTTGTTATGCACCAATTCACTCTTATATGGTGTATATACTGTACTTTGGCATATTATATCATGAATACATTTATTCTCATGATATTATAATGTTTTTATTAAATGTTATTCATAAATTATTTGTATTCAAGTGTCTCTAATTTTGATAAAAACTCTTTAACTAAAATAACATTTTAAATGTTTTAATAATTTAATCTTATAAATAATTCTCCTTAATATCCATGTTTCCAAAATGGTTTTAAGGATTTATTTATATGTATATTAATGTTTTAAAATGTTAAAATATTCAATGTGCTATGGGACACTTTGATTCAAAAAAATATCTTTATTAAATGTTTTAAATGGTTTTGAAAATGGTTTCATTATTTCAATATATTAAATGTTATATTATTATTTCAATGTGAGAATGTTGTGTTTCCTTTATGATTATGTTATGAGTTATGATTATGTTATGCTTTTTGTCCATTGTTACGTATACCTGTGGTTCCTTGATAATCATTGGGAGGGTGATCCTGAGATAGCTCTCCAACGCATTGGGTAACGAGACGGAGGTAAACATTTATGTTTCTCCAAATAGATTTATGGAATATACTATGATGGGTATTTCAAATGTTACTCCCTATGTAACAGTGATTTCTACAATGCAAGTTTGATATGGATTCTATAAGTTACCTCTATAATTTATGATTTCTGGGTGTTACTCATAATTCTTATGACTTTTAAGCTATGCGATGAATGAAATGTTTTGGTTTCATTGATTTGTATTTATTGATGGGTTCATGTTTCCTTTACTTATTTTATTACCCTAACTGAGATTTTTGTGCTCATCTCAAGTTTTTGAAATGTTTTTCACAGGTCAAGGGAAAGGTAAATGATGCGATGATAGTGTAGAGGAAGTGTCAAGAAAGCATCTATGATTTATTTTAAATATGTTTCCTTTGATGGAAAAAATGAATAATATCTTTGTTGTAACCAACTTGTTCAAATGTGGATCATAATGCCTGATTTTATGACCTAATTCTATAGAACTCTAAACATGAAAATATCCTCAATGTGAATTCTTGAATAACTCAAGATTATGTAATGTTTTAAGGCCGGGTCCTTATATAATAAAATTATAATAAATTAAATACTTTTTGATTAGTTTATAAGGTTATTTATTTATTTATTTAATTTTGTTATCTACGACATTAATTACAAGTGCATAACACTTTCAGACATAAGGTAAGGGATTCACTCTGAACCCCCGTTTTTTATGGGTTACTCTTTCTCTCTCATTACCCCAATGTAATTCCTAATTATTATTACTATTATTTAATATTCATAAATTATGTTTGTATGATCCAAAAATATTTTCCAATCTCAATTCCTATTTATTTTATGTGGAAATACATGTTTTATAAGGTTTCTTTTTCAATTCTTCTTGGTAAGAAAGTCCGACTAAAGAAACTTCTGAATTTATTACAAATTTTCAAGTACACTCTATAATTTTTTTAAGAAGCATATATTTTTATAAAATTAATGTATTTGTCATGAGAAAATATCTTAGTTCATTTTTCTTTTTATCAAAACAGGTATCCCTTTCTCTGCTTAAGGAAACTTTTATATTTCCCCTAAAACCGCACTAAAGTGGCTCATTTCTAAAGTTTTGTAAATACACTTTTTACATGTTTTCACTTCAGTTGGAAATCATTTATCATTATCTAATCTTATTTTACCTTATTAGTGTCAAATTATGGTTTAAATCCATTCTTTAATGGACCCCATTATGATATTCTCTTCGATCATGCCTTATGACATGATTATGGTACCCCTTAAATTCTATGGGTAGCCCTTATATTTAATACATATGTTTGATTCTTCATGTGGAACACATATTCATATACATGTCATTATGGGTTCACCTAGATAGTTCTCTAATGCATTGGGTAAATTTTTAGTATCATGAGATGTCATGTTGGGACAAGGAGTAAACCAGATTCCTTTATGGGACTTTGTCCACCATGTGATATGGTCTTAGAAGTTAACCTTGAATAAAGTTTATGTCATGTTATATATTTCTTACACATTCCTATGTTTCCATGATTACATTATCCTATATTTTATATGTTATTTTTTCTAATATTTATTCATATTCCATGTCTTTTTATGCAACCATGTTATTCCATCTAACCCATGTGTTATGAATTATTTCTATGTTTGTTCCCATACTTGGATTTTTAGCTCATCCCTTTTTTCTATGTATTCCTTAAATAATCTTATGTATATTTAAGATCTCAAAGAAAGTTATGAGCTCATTATATATTATTATTAATAATATGTTTTATTCTATTTACATTTTTTTGTTTTTTCTACCTAATCTTTTTAAGACACTAGACACTATGATCCTTACTTTGTATTTGATAGTTAATTTTTCTTAAAATCATGTAATAATATGGTTCATAGGAAACAGATATTATATAGGCTATTCTAGGAGAGTCATTATTGGGAGAGGCTATTCAAAATAGTTTGTTCTCAGAACGGCCCATCCGAAAAAGGAGCAAACGGTGTACCAGTTGGGGGTGGGTATATGAAAGATGGAAGTTGTATCAACTTTCATATGCCTTCTCATGGGATCTAGAAGGGGTAATGGGTTTGACTATTTTCTACTCTATAGAATGGTTTCTTCTATATGATAAACCCTTTCAAATAACACTAAAAGTTCACTTGGGTTGTTCATTTATATTAGGGAAGCAACCATAACATTTATAATATACCCAATGCACATTGTGAGATGTTTTTCATGGGATAGTAGCATATTGAGTGATTATATAATGACATTCTACATGGAGATTAAGTCAAAAAATTGTTCATCAGGCCACTTCTTTCAATTAAAGCGGTTGGTGATGCTCGTCTTGCATGTGGTTGAACTAAACTGGTGTAGAAACTATAATAAGAGATCTAGCCAACTAGTAATGGAACCTCTGGGTGGCTGTCTATACTAGACAGACACAATCCATTCTAATGTTTAGACGAACTATTAGTGATTAGTGGCCTCCTTCTATTTATTAGTCCCCATCATTGTGTCGTACCATGAGGATACATGGTCTAGATGGTATAGTGGTTTTCTCATCCCAATGAATTGGGTGAATCTGGGATTACAAAACTTTGGGGGTTCCCAAAAATTGTACACACATGTGGGGTATTCCTTTCCGTTTTGTAATATTTCCACCTGTCATGTTTCCAAAGACTCTAGGTGAGATACAAGAGTACATATCATGTCATCTTGGTGAGGGTATTTGGCAACCAATGCATTGACAGGCTCATCAACTCAAGGGGATTCAAGATCTTGATCTTGAGGAAGATAATCACACTACTCAGGAAGGGTTGGTGACTCATAAATTAGTCACTTTTCATATCCCCCAGCTTCAATCCTAATCAGGTGTATGAGGACACCATGTTATAATTGTAGAATCGAAATGAGGGGGATAGGATTCCCCATTGGAGTGTATATGGGTTCTCTTTGTTAGGTTCTATAGCCCGCAATAGAAGCCGGTGGGCCGGGGATTTTAAAATCATCATCAGCAGGATGATGGAACTTGTCATCGCTGATAATACGCGCCCTGGAGAGGTCTGAGGATCTCGTTTAAATTATAAGGATCACAAAACTAGAATGAAAACGTACCCATTTCAAATCTGAATCCGCAGTTGACTACAACTAGTCAATGGCAATCATTGGTTGAATGATCCAAAGTAGGATCCCTCTATATCATCCACACGTGCTTCAATAATCCCATGGAATGTCAATCGTCGAATTCTATGTTCTAGCACGGTAATCCGTTGATGCATTCAATGTCCTTATGATCACCACATCATGATCTCTTCGATGCTTGAGGAAGAAATTGATCCGAACTCTTGGACCATCAGCTTATCTCTCTAGGAAGCAGGAGGAGAGAGAGGCTCTCAATTTTCAATCCATACATAATATTGAATAGTTAATTTCACAACATAAGAGAGATCCTCCTCTTATATTTATAGTTACAATGATAATTACAAGGTAGGGTTCCCCAGTCCCAATTTATTTCAACATTCACTGAATAATTAATTTTGACGAACTTAACCATGCCAATATTATTTATTATTTTATTAAATACCTTTAATATATATAAAAAATATATTACATGATAAAAACAAGTCATTTAACTCGACTCACTATCCCACTTAATATTATACAAACCTTTAATATTAAGATAATATTTGTTCGGTTAATATTTTTCTCATATATACTAAACTTGTAAATACATTAAATAAATACAATCCCAATTATTCATAACCTGAATAAAAATGAATTTATTTAGTTCATCGGTGATCTATAACTTGGACAACACTCAGAACTCGTGGCGGGGACCACTATTTCTATATACCAATTTGACTGAATAGGGTGGATTCTTGAATACGCTATTGTGTGTGACCCTCTAGGCCCTTACCTCGATAGCAATGAATAATATCCACAGACCAAGAGTAGAGTCTAGAAACCCATCATGGCCCCTAAAAAGATAAGAATAGTCATAGCAACGACTACCATCCTACAAACACTAACTGTGTACTATAATCTCTTTGTCATTAAATATCTCATAAATCATGACACACTCTTGTGTTATCATCCTTATCTTGCTTTATTATTTTCTGATAAATCCAGATGGATTATCCTTTCTACAGCTTTGTCCAAAGACATATGAAGTCGGCACCATCCTGATCAAATAGGCCTGAGATATAAAGCTTCATGATCTTGGAAGCGACAAATCCTTTCTTAACCACTCCGCCAATGTCATACCAACAACGACGCACCTAACACAAACTACCTCACCACAACTTCATTGTCCTGGTTTTCATATTGCAAAAAAGTACATAATCAAATGATATACATTGGTAATGGTGTCATGTCAAGAGACCAATACAAATGCTCATAGATAAGAACAACCAATGACACCCAAAAAAAGTAGTGTTCATATTGGCGGGTCTGTCCTCATGATCTCATTACTAGAGATCATCAAGTGTGAACTTCATGAGAAGAAGTCTCAATGATTATGAGCCCCTAGTACCAGATAGTTAGACATCTACTGTGTCCAGTTAGTATGATATATCTAGACCATAGAAAATTTATTTAAGATTAATATCATAGTGTCTTGAGTTTCTCATTATAGCCTGGGATCTATTATAACCTATCGACATGAAAATTATCCTTTGGACATTACCATTATAATAGTGGAAGAAAAAAAGTCTACACTATAGTCTTAAGATAACCTCATGAATATCTACCTGTAAACATGATATGGAAATCAAAATTACTGCATTGTTGGGTCTAGGGAACTGACTATTTCAACACTCCCACTTGCACTAGATAAAACATGCTACCCAAACTCGTTAGCTACTCAATTGATTAATACCATGCTTCTTTTGAGTAATGGATTTAACTACTGGTCCTGCTATGTTTTTTCCTTGTGGAATATCTGCTATATGCAACTTCATCTACTTGAGTAAAACATCTCAAGATAAGGTATCCCTGAGTATATCATTTTTCCATTGTCATAACTTGACAACTTGGCGAGAAAGAATTCCATAATTTACATTAGGATAATATTTTTCTCACTAGGTGTTAATCAATGAACTATAACAAATCTTTGCAATTTATAACGGCTTCTTAGTTTCCTTAGAAGCTACTACATATTCGGTATTTGTAGGTATGGCTACCACTAGCTTTTATGAGCATGACTCGATCATCTTCTTTGCCTAACAACGATACTAGATCAAATTTATCTAAGGATTACTAGTTTGTGTCCCATAAAAAATTAATATACCTTTCTCTCCATATTCCAGGTACATATCATTTGTACTTTCCTTAGTACAAGATGATAGTTCTGACTGCATCACTTGAAGTGGTTTTGGATATAATTGATATCTGCCTACAATAAATTATATCCTAGATGTATTGATTATTTTACGTACTATGGAATATGTGATTGATCCATCACTGAATCGTATGGTATCAATTCACAAAATTAATATATACCCATGCTCCACACATTTTAACTAGGAAAGATTAAGCCATGTGACATTGGCAATAATTCTGAACATGAAATGTTTCAATTTGTATTTTTCAATAAAATATCACTATATGTACGATTGAATAGGACCATGAAACCTATGTATCTACCTTATTAGATCATGTTCCCTATAACTTAGGTTTCTACTTTAAGTCAATCATTGGAGAATTGATATTATTTTAATCTCATCTAACTGTAAGATCAAAATATGTTTTCCATATGTTGGTGAACATAATTCACTTGAAAAACATTGGCACTCCCAATAACCTTTGGTAGACACAAGACAAAGATTTATTTATAATGAATGCTCTAAGATCGTCCAACTTACTTTAATCCAGAACTTGATATCAGTAACATGAAACCTTCATTGGAACCATATGATGTCATCATCTCTTTCTGGTTGCATCGTATAGACACCTTCCATGAAAGATGATATTGACATCCAATGACCAATAGAATGAACATAGAAGTAAGGTATGATAAGTAAAATTCTAATATATTTATGCATACCGACTTGGTATAAAAAATCAAGCCTTATTAGTACCAGGCTTGTACCATCCATGTATCTTCTCATTGGAATACTCACCACAGTATTCAATTTATAATCCCCTTTGCAATTTGATACATATAATCCATTATTGATTTTTAATTAATCTTGTCAATATTAGATTTTTTTCATATAATGCATACTTGTAGGAATTTTCATTCTTAATGAATAGTTTATCACTGGTTGTGGTGAATATAAAACCATCAACATGGTTTCATTCATTCTATGAAGTATGTTTCTCTGGAATATGCCTATCCCATATGTACTTTTGGAACTTATTCCCATGCCAACCATTTGTGCATCTCGAGCATTGACTAAGTGCAAGTCAATTCGGCTTTCACTATCTCTAATAGAGATTTTCACCCTTTTATAGAAATATAGTCTAATACTTGACTATATATTTTCAATCATAGGGATTTATGTAATATGGAAAGTAACTACTAGGATAATTACCTAAGATGCACAATGTGTTTAAATTGATGCATGTTTGTTTGTTTTTTTTCTTTAACAAATGCTTTTCATCCTAAACACATGTTCAATGTCATAATAGATTTTCATCATGCTATGACTCGTATGATATCCAATTGTTATTTTAGTTTGCATATTGGTTATGGGATTATGACATTATTTTAAAACCACATCTTGAAATATAATGGAAGTTTATGCAGGTTGTAATATTGATACAACTTACATCATAACATTGATGTATAAAATGTTCATTTAGGAATTGATCCATGCTAAATTTTTTTGATCAGTGTTAACATGTAATACATTATCGTCAATCCT
The DNA here is from genome assembly GCA_963277665.1 of Viscum album. Lineage (NCBI taxonomy): Eukaryota > Viridiplantae > Streptophyta > Magnoliopsida > Santalales > Viscaceae > Viscum > Viscum album. The sequence continues at coordinate 846,772,426 of OY728134.1, read as the reverse complement.
CCTTAGGAACATCAATACAGTGATGTAGATTAGGTAACATGAATTTAGGAATTACTCCATGTTACATTATCATTTTCGAAGATTTTTTAGTCAATATATTCTTCGGCATGCTGATCCGAAGCAACTCATATCTTCTACAAATGCATATACTTCACTATCTAATTCCTTAATAAATTAAAAGAATATTATGAAGTATTTTTACCCCTAGATTTTTTTTTGGAATTGTTCACACTGTCTTGTTGAACTATCCTCGGAAGCATTGTGGCATACCTTTATTCATAAATGTTTCTTTTTCTAAACTAAGGATCTCAATAATACCAAAGGTGTTTAGCTGTGCCAATCCTAAATACCATATATTTGACCTCCACTTTTTGTTTTACTTGACAAAAAATCATATTTTCACAAACTGGGTTGGTCTTAAAATTTTATATTCATCATGTATTTCCATTGATTAAAATTATGTCTGAACTATTTGTTGAATATATTACCAGAAACAAAATTCATTCCAAAAACCTGGAATTATGTTTCATTATGTCTAAATGGGTACATTAGATAAATTTTTTGGTTATACTCTACAACTTGTTCAGTTTGAATCAATTACTTGGAAATTTGAAGTTATGTGTTTCTCACCACTGACTTAGGAATCACCATTTTTCAACTGCTTGGAGAAGACACATTACTCCTAGTGGCAAGGATCCCTAAACCTCCCTCATAGTTTACATGATATGGCTACACCACTACTCAGAGGGTCCAAGGTAGGATTTTGGCTGGCCAACCACATTAACTTGTGGCCATTGATCTTTTGAGTGAAGTACCATATTAAAACTCATTGTAACACCCCAATATTTCATAGTACGTTAGTTCTTCAATGTAATTCAATAAAATACACTACATGAAACATCGAGTTTAAGTGCACCAAGACTTACCAAACTAGCTGTTCAAAAGCGGTTATGAATAGAATGAATAGAATTTTTATCTTTATATAACTCTTATAATTTTAGAATCTATATTGTAACACCCCAAGCTTCTACGGTACGCTTCTCTTTGAATAACGCGATAGCGTGTGTTGTACGCAACACCGAGTTCTAACAACTAATCAAACTAGCCGTTATGAATAGTAATACCTAATTTTTAAAATTATATATATTTTATATTACAAAATGGACTTCATTTTTGGATTCGGAATATCTAATTTAGACTAAGGTGAAATTTTGGTACTTTTCGGATAACTTTCATATTTTGATGAATAGTGAAAATTACTAAATTTTAATTAAAAACAACTTTTTTAATCAAAATAATTAATAGTGATAAATTATGAATTTTAGTAGTTTTAAAGTATATTTAGAATATATTTTTACCATTTAATATAATGTTGGTCATTGGACATAATTTTACAATTAAAACGAACATAAACAAGTGTCAATCTTTTGATAGTTATTATCTCTTAAAAACACGCTTTTTGTTTTGACAGTGGGAATTAATATTAAATTAATTTCTGCCACTTCTGTGTTTTGAATTTAGGAAAATGGATTCCATATTTGGATTCAGGATGTTAAAATTGTGTAAATAGGTAACTTTTATTTTTACACATTTTGAATAATTACTGCGGTAAATATTTTATTTACCATGGTTAAAGGGTAAATCCGGTAAATAAGGGTTAAAAAATAATATTATAATAATAACAAATTACCCTAAAACGTGTCCTAACCTTATTGGTGGACACATACCCGACCATGGGCATCCTTGGGTCGATTTGGGGACCCCTTGGAGCCACTTGTATGTGGTAGGGACACATTATATTAATAAAGTTAAAATAAAAATAAAAATGGCATAAGCTTACATCTTTTAGAAGAACATTTTTTACATAGGGTTATACATGTTGGATTTTAGATTATAAATATTCATTAGAAAGCAAAAAATATTTCATACATAATGATATTTTATTTATAATTTTTAGACATCAAATAAGTTAAATTATTAATGACACAATAATGATGAAATGTTTACCTCATTTATAAATCATTTAAATAAATAAGATTATAACGATTAAAATATTATCTAAAACCTATCCAATTCTTATAGGTTGATGTTATTTAGAAAATGAGTCATCTTATCTTCGACCTCAATGATTTTTGGACCATTACAAACCGAATATAATTATATTATAAAGTAATACTTTCACTCTTTCCTAAAGAGCCCCTCCTCTCCCTTATAAAAGGAGACCACTTCTACTCATTCCTCACACCTCTCAAGCCACTTGGCTCGTCCAAACCCTGCCCAAATACTCTCCCAACTTCCCTCACTACAACCTAGTGGCCTTAGTTTGATCAGAAAGCCAACCTAAGGAGCCCTTTTGATCAAATCAAAAGGAAGAACCCGAAGAAGAGGTAATGTTTTCACCACCCATTTTCAAGTTCCTTTCTTCTTCCACTTCTTCTTTCTTTGTTGTTACCATTCTAAAATAATAACTCCAGTATCATTTATATACTGTGATGTTATTATAAATATGGTACAACCATATTCAGTATTCTATCCACCCATTTTAATAACATGTCACCATACGTGCGTACGTACGGCTTACCGTCTCCACGTCGTGGTGTAATTGTTATTCAATATAATATTATTTGGATGGGTATAATAATGATGTGTAAATCATGTAAATAATACATATAACATTTTAATGATTCTGTATATATGATATACCATCCATTTATATATTATTTTAATATCAAAAGAATGATATTGTCACTCGTGCGTACGTACGGACTACCGTCTCCACAAACGCGATAATATTCATTCTCCATCATATCCATTCAAGTCTTATTCTCATTTTTGGGTTAAAAATAATGTTAATATCATTCTGATTATGAATAAGATATAATCTATCCATTACAAACATTTCTTACATAACCAAACATTTAAGAAGAACGAATCGATTATCACCCGAAACGACGATAATAATAAGATATTATTAATAAAGCAATGTTAAAAGATCATATATGATATCATATTAATGTATATGATTCTTGTATAATTTAATAACAATTATTTCACCATTATATATGAGGTTAACCTACCCCCACAAAGGAAAAGTACAAGGTAAGGGTTTATTTCGCAATCTCTTCATTATCCGAGGTTGTTTATACATAATTATCTACTGGGACCTCGTTATCATCCACGTCCAAGTTTCTTCAAAATGTATTTCAAAACATTTTTAATATTTAAAAGAATATGGGTTAAAGTCATTTATACCCTTGTTTGATCTTTTATAAGAGGTTTATAATGGAATCTTTCTGTCATTTTCCAAACAAGGTGCTTTTTAACCTTTTCGACAGAATGAAGATAAGAATGTTTTTTTTAACTTATACGGAGGGTGCAGTTATTTTCCGCCGTTATAAAATCGTCAAAGCTTCCCTTACAAGATTATAAGAATATTTTCAAGAAAATGTTTTATTTTATATGGCTCTTAAATGATTTCAAAAATAGAAAGGGATATTTCTCTAAAAAGTGTTTTGATTTCATCTATGTCAACATCCTTTGACGGATTTTACGCTTATTTGAAGTTGATTTATTATGATACTAAAACTTCTATATTGTATTGAAGGTTTTGTGATATGTTTGACTGTGGATGTGCTATTTTTATACCATTCATAGTTTATGGTGAAATTATTGACATTTTGTATGCTAGTTTTAATACGAATTTTTATGTTATGTTTAAACCTTTTCATATGGGAATGAATTGGACTTAGTAAGTGACGGGTGGAGCTCGCTATAGCTCCTCGATGCATCGGTAGGTCTCATGAGACAATCTAGTGTCTTGGCACAAGGCCTTGGCAAAAATCTTATTTGTAGTCTTGGCACGAGGCCTTGGCTATGTGGTTATGATAGTCTGGCATTATGCATTCCAACATTATGAAAGTGGTTATTGATATTGAATGTGATTATTCGATTAGTAGAATATCCATGTGAACAAGTAAATGGCATTATTTCATTTTAATTTTTCCATAATATGTTGAAGTTCAAGTTTAAAAGGCTTTTGTTTTAGTAATTCATTGCTTTAAATGTTTATGCTTATTTTTGAATGTTCCGCTATATTGTTATCCATACTGGGAATTTTAGCTCACCCCTTTTCTATGTTTTATTTTTCCCAGGATGTGAAGATGTAAGTTATGAATGACCTGCAGGGATATTATGAGGGGATTATAGTGTGGACTGTGGAAATATTATGTTGTTGTAGTAGTTTTTCTTTTTTTGATGTAATGTAAAACTTATGAATATATCTAGTGTTTCCAAGGCTACTAAACCAATCGGTCTTTCGAGATTTGATCTTTCTTGTGATCATGCCAATGTTATGTAATTAATGCACCGACTCTGGGTAACTGGGGTCGGGGCGTTACAGTTGGTATCAGAGGAAGTTTAGTACAAACCTTGGAAGCTAGATTTAGATAAACTCTGATTAGAGCACGTAGACCTAAGATGAACTTTGAGGATTAGTGTAAAAGAACATCCTAGAATTTTGGTATTGTAGGTATTTTGTGAGTTTTCCGAGCAATACATCCCTATCTGGATACGAGCAGGTAGAGGCGGCTCTGGCACAGATGTACCTATGGGTAAAACCCGAAAACACCGCTTTGAGCTAGACTCGAACGAGAACTGGTGCACGACAACGGGCCTTGCTGCACTCTTGGTTACGACACTCCCGGGGGATATGCTTAGGATAATTCTCATTTTCTTTACAAACCATTATGAAGGGTTTATGAGTATATAATTCCTCAAAGAAAACATTTTTATGATTATGGATTATATCCATAAATAGTTCAATTTATGTTGAGTGTTTTATAAGTATGGGATTATGTATTTTGATTCATAAACTGATCTAGTTTTTTCCATTGTTTAGAAATGGCGCCTAGTGGAAGAAATGGAAACCGTATCAATGCACGCACTCCATGTAGGGATTTCCCTCCTGCTCAAGATAATTATAGTGGGGATGGTGATGCAACTGGTGCCGATCAGCTAATCACCATACTGGGACAACTAACTCAGGTTATGAATAATAACCTTACCCGTATGGAGCACCCTGATCCGCAGCGTGGAGGATCAATGTTAGATCGATTCATGAGGCAACAACCACCAACGTTCAATGGGAGTACAAATTCCTTAGTAGTTGAGCAATGGATAAATTCCCTAGAGAAAATATTTCAGGCTTTGGGGAGTAGTGAAAGGGAAAAAGTTATCATGGCAGTTTACCGCCTCACTGGAGATGCTGATCAATGGTTGTCATTGATTCAAAACATGAAGGAAGATTATGAAGCATCAAATATGGAATGGAGGGAGTTCAAAGATCTGTTTTTAGAAAAATACTTTCCTCGTGACCATCGAGCAGATATGGAAAGGCAATTTCTATGTCTGAGACAGAAGGAGGATGAGAATGTCGCAAAGTATGAGGCTAACTTTACAAAGTTAGCAAGGTCCGCTGGTGATTATATATGCAACCCAAGAAGTAAGATTGATCATTTCATTGATGGTTTAAAACCATTTCTCCGTCGAGAATTAGTCTCACAATCCTTTTCATCGTACGAAGACATTGTCTCATGTGCTATCAAGACCGAAAAGGAATTCTCTAAGTCTTATGACTTTAAAGCAAAGAAAGAGGAGAAGAGACCTGCTGATCAATCTGGGAATAGAAATAAGGGGAAGAAGGGAAAGGTTGAATATCCATCTTGTGGTAAATGCGGGAAGAAACATACTGGTACTTGCTTGAAGGGAATGGGAGTCTGTTACATGTGTGGTGAAAAAGACCACCAAGCTCGTGATTGCAAGGGGAAGAAGGAAGCTACCAACGTTCAGTGCTACAACTGCAGGGAGATGGGACATTATGCAAATGAATGTCCTAAGCGTCAGGAGAACTTACCTCAGAAAAGGCCAAGGGATCAAGGCCAGGCTTATGCTATCACTACTGCTGAGGTAGAAGCTCCGAAAGACGTGGTGGCAGGTAATTTAATGGTTTCCTCAAGTTTAGAAAATGAATTATTTGACTCTGGATCGTCACATTGTTTCATATCTTCCCAGTTTTCTAAGAAAATTAGATATTTCCAATTTGATTTAATAAGGGAGTTGTCAGTTAAAACTCCAAAGGGAAGTATCATTGCAACAATGTTTTGTGAATCAGTCCCCATTAGAGCACTTAAATTTTCTTTATCTGCTGATCTCATTGTCATACCTATGATTGAGTTTGATATAATCCTCGGTATGGACTGGATTTCGGACTATGATGCGTAGATTTATTGTAAGAAGAAGGAGGTTACGATTCTTGATGATAATGATAAGGAACACCTTATTTTTAGAGCAGAATCGTCACCACTTAATTCTTATTTAGATCCACCCCCAGTATCTCAACTTAATTCAATTATTGAGGAGGAACAGAATGAAATAACTGTCGGTGAGGAAAGGAATGTTCAAATAGAGGATGTACCTGTTGTGAAAGAATTTGTAGATGTATTTCCGGAAGATTTACCTAGACATCCTCCAGAACGAGAAGTTGAGTTTTCTATTGATTTGATTCCTGGATCAAGGCCTATATCGAAGACCCCTTATAGAATGGCCACAGTAGAATTAGTCGAACTAAAGAACCAACTAGAGGAATTGAGTAATAAGGGATTTATTCTCCCTAGTGTTTCTCCATGGGGAGCCCCTGTTCTTTTTGTTAAAAAGAAAGATGGATCTATGAGGTTATGTATCGACTACAGGGAGATCAATGCTATAACGATAAAGAACAAGTATCCCCTACCTCGTATTGATGATTTATTTGACCAACTGCATGGAGCTCAATACTTTTCAAAGATTGAACTTCGATCTGGATACCATCAGTTGTGTGTGAAGAAGGAAGACATTCCGAAGACAGCATTTCGAACCAGGTACGGGCATTACGAGTTTACCGTAATGCCGTTTGGATTGACTAATGCACCATCTGTATTCATGTATCTGATGAATAGAGTTTGCAAGGAGTATCTCGATGAATTTGTGGTGGTATTTATTTATGATATCTTGGTATACTCCAAAACCTACGAAGATCATGAAAATCACTTGCGCATTATCTTGAAGACTCTGAGGAGGCATGAATTATATGGGAAGTTTAGCAAATGTGAATTCTGGCTTCAGGATATTTCTTTTCTTGGCCATATTTTCTCTAAAGATGGAATCTCTGTTGATCCTTCTAAGACCAAGGCAATCCAAGAATGTCCATCACCTACGAGTATAACTGAGGTACGTAGTTTTATTGGTTTGGCAGGTTATTATCGACGTTTCGTCCAGAATTTTGCCCGATTGGCTAACCCATTAATGAAGCTCACACGTAAAGGGGTTAAATTTGTTTGGACAAAAGAGTGTGAAGAATGTTTCGAAGAACTAAAGAGAAGATTAGTCAATGCTCCTATATTGACTCTACCATCGGGGAATGATGGGTTCGTTATTTATAGTGATGCATCAAAGAAAGGACTTGGTTGTGTCCTTATGCAGAATGATAGAGTTATTTCCTATGCATCACGAAAGTTGAAAATTCATGAACAAAACTATCCTACTCATGATCTTGAGTTAGCAGCTGTGATCTTTGCTTTGAAGATATGGAGACACTACCTCTATGGTGAAAAATGTGAGATTTATACAGATCACAAGAGTTTGAAGTATATTTTCTCACAAAAAGAACTCAACATGAGGCAAAGGAGATGGCTTGAATTACTCAAGGATTATGATTGCACGATACACTACCACCCGGGGAAAGCAAACAAGGTGGCAGATGCTTTGAGCTGAAAAGACCATGGAGTTTTGAACATGATGACAATTGAAAGGGATCCAATTTTCATGGATCTAGTGAAGATGGACATGGGAATAACCAGGGATGGTGAAACATCAATGCTTTTTCAAATGGTTTCCAAACCATCATTACTAGAAAGGATTAATAATTCTCATACCGATGATGAAGAATTTCAGAAGAAGATTAAAGCTGTGAATGATGGGAGATTGAAAGACTTTGTGTGTGAAGATGGAATTTTGAAGTTCGGGAAGAGACTTTGTGTTCCCGATTTACCTGATCTGAAAAGGGAATTGCTGGATGATGCTCATAGTTCCAATTTCTCTACACACCCTGGGAGCACCAAAATGTATAGAGATTTGAAGGAACATTTTTGGTGGGACAACATGAAGAGGGAGATTGCTGATTTTTTGTCAAGATGTATGGTTTGTCAACAAGTGAAAGCTGGAAGGGAACATCCTGGAGGAGTCATGCAACCTCTTCCCATACCGGAGTGGAAATGGGACAATATTACGATGGACTTTGTCATGGGGCTACCAAAGACTCCTAGAAGGAACGATGCAATATGGGTTATTGTTGATCGTCTTACCAAGTCAGCACATTTTCTTGCTATAAGAGAAGATCTACCCCGAGAACGTCTAGCAAGACTATATATTAATGAAGTTTTGAGACTTCATGGAGTACCCTTATCGATTGTTTCTGATCGTGATCCCCGTTTTACTTCAAGATTTTGGAAAAGTCTTCAGAAATCTCTGGATACTGAACTTCATTTGAGCACTGCTTACCACCCTCAGATAGATGGACAATCATAATGGACTATTCAGACCTTAGAAGACATGTTGATATCTTGCTCACTTGACTTTCAGGGTATGTGGGATCAATATTTACCACTGGTAGAATTTTCCTATAACAATAGCTTCCATTCGAGTATTCAGATGGCACCATATGAAGGGTTATATGGAAAGAGATGTCGTACACCAACCTGTTGGGATGACGTTGGTGAAAGAAAACTTGTAGGCCCAGAACTGGTGGAGGAAACGGTGGAAAAGGTGAAAGTAATCCAAAATCACATCAAAGCAGCTCAAAGTAGGCAGAAGAGCTATGCCGATAATCGAAGGAAGGATTTGGAATTTCAAGTCGGTGATCATGTTTTCCTGAAGTTATCTCCATGGAAGGGAGTCATACATTTTGGTAAGAAAGGTAAATTGAGTCCCAGGTACATCGGACCTTTCGAAATTCTAGAACGAATTGGGGCTGTAGCTTACCGATTGGCAAAGCCGCCAAGTCTCTCCAAAGTTCACGATGTGTTCAACGTATCTCTGTTGAGAAAATACATGCCTGACCCAACGCATGTACTCACCTATGAGGAATTAGAACTGGAACCCGATCTGTCTTATTGTGAAGATCCTGTCAGGATTCTTGATACAAGAGAACATGTACTGAGAAACCGGACGACGCGTCCGGTAAAAGTTTTGTGGAGAAATCATAAGATGGAAGAGGCAACGTGGGATCCCGAGGAACTTATCATGAAGAACCACCCGAGTCTTTTTATGCAGTAATACCCTAGAAATTGCGAGGACACAATTATTTGAAGGAGGGGAGAATGTAACACCCCAAGCTTCTATGGTACGCTTCTCTTTGAATAATGCGATAGCGTGTGTTGTACGCAACACCGAGTTCTAACAACTAATCAAACTAGCCGTTATGAATAGTAATACCTACTTTTTAAAATTATATATATTTTATATTTCAAAATGGACTTCATTTTTGGATTCGGAATATCTAATTTAGCCTAAGGTGAAATTTTGGTACTTTTCGGATAACTTTCATATTTTGATGAATAGTGAAAATTACTAAATTTTAATTAAAAACAACTTTTTTAATCAAAATAATTAATAGTGATAAATTATGAATTTTAGTAGTTTTAAAGTATATTTAGAATATATTTTTACCATTTAATATAATGTTGGTCATTGGACATAATTTTACAATTAAACTGAACATAAACAAGTGTCAATCTTTTGATAGTTATTATCTCTTAAAAACACGCTTTTTGTTTTGACAGTGGGAATTAATTTTAAATTAATTTCTGCCACTTCTATGTTTTGAATTTAGGAAAATGGATTCCATATTTGGAATCAGGATTTTCAAATTGTGTAAATAGGTAACTTTTATTTTTACATATTTTGAATAATTACTGCGGTAAATATTTTATTTACCATGGTTAAAGGGTAAATCCGGTAAATAAGGGTTAAAAAATAATATTATAATAATATAAAATTACCCTAAAACGTGTCCTAACCTTATTGGTGGACACATACCCGACCATGGTCATCCTTGGGTCGATTTGGGGACCCCTTGGATCCACTTGTATGTGGTAGGGACACATTATATTAATAAAGTTAAAATAAAAATAAAAATGGCATAAGCTTACATCTTTTTGAAGAACAATTTTTACATAGGGTTATACATGTTGGATGTTTGATTATAAATATTCATTAGAAAGCTAAATATATTTCCTACATAATGATATTTTATTTATAATTTTTAGAGATCAAATAATTTAAATTATTAATGACACAATAATGATGAAATGTTTACCTCATTAATAAATCATTTAAATAAATAAGATTATAATGATTAAAATATTATCTAAAACCTGTCAAATTCTTATTGGTTGATGTTATTTAGAAAACGAGTCATCTTATCTTCGACCTCAATGATTTTTGGACCATTACAAAAAGAATATAATTATATTATAAAGTAATACTTTCACTCTTTCCTAAAGAGCCCCTCCTCTCCCTTATAAAAAGAGACCACTTATACTCATTCCTCACACCTCTCAAGCCACTTGGCTCGTCCAAACCCTGCCCAAATACTCTCCCAACTTCCCTCACTACAACCTAGAGGCCTTAGTTTGATCAGAAATCCACCTTAAGGAGCCCTTTTGATCAAATCAAAAGGAAGAACCCGAAGAAGAGGTAATGTTTTCACCACCCCTTTTCAAGTTCCTTTCTTCTTCCACTTCTTCTTTCTTTGTTGTTACCATTCTAAAATAATAACTCCAGTATCATTTATATACTGTGATGTTATTATAAATATGGTACAACCATATTCAGTATTCTATCCACCCTTTTATTAACATGTCACCATACGTGCGTACGTACGGCTTACCGTCTCCACGTCGTGGTGTAATTGTTATTCAATATAATATTATTTGGATGGGTATAATAATGATGTGTAACTCATGTAAATAGTAAATATAACATGTTAATGATTCTGTATATATGATATACCATCCATTTATATATTATTTTAATATCAAAAGAATGATATTGTCGCTCGTGCGTACGTACGGACTACCGTCTCCACAAACGTGATAAGATTCATTCTCCATCGTATCCATTCAAGTCTTATTCTCATTTTAGGGTTAAAAATAATGTTAATATAATTCTGATTATGAATAAGATATAATCTATCCATTACAAACATGTCTTACGTAACCAAACATTTAAGAAGAACGAATCGATTATCACCCGAAACGACGATAATACTAAGATATTATTAATAAAGCAATGTTAAAAGATCATATATGATATCATATTAATGTATATGATTCTTGTATAATTTAATAACAATTATTTAACCATTATACAGGAGTTTAACCTACCCCAACAAAGGAAAATTACAAGGTAAGGGTTTATTTCGCAATCTCTTCATTATCCGAGGTTGTTTATACATAATTATCTACTGGGACCTCGTTATCATCCACGTCCATGTTTCTTCAAAATGTATTTCAAAACATTTTTAATATTTAAAAGAATATGGGTTAAAGTCATTTATACCCTTGTTTGACCTTTTATAAGTGGTTTATAAGGGAATCTTTCCGTCGTTTTCCAATCAAGGTGCTTTTTAACCTTTTCGACAGAATTAAGATAAGATTGTTTTTTTAACTTATACGGCGGGTGCGGTTATTTTCCGCCGTTATAAAATCATCAAAGCTTCCCTTACAAGCTTATAAGAATATTTTCAAGAAAATGTTTTATTTTATATGGCTCTTAAATGATTTCAAAAATAGAAAGGGATATTTCTCTAAAAAGTGTTTTGATTTCATCTATGTCAACATCCTTTGACGGATTTTACGCTTATTTGAAGTTGATTTATTATGATACAAAACTTCTATATTGTATTGAAGGTTTTGTGATATGTTTGACTATGGATGTGCTAATTTTATACCATTCATAGTTTATGGTGAAATTATTGACATTTCGTATGCTAGTTTTAATACGAATGTTTATGTTATGTTTAAACCTTTTCATATGGGAATGAATTGGACTTAGTAAGTGACGGGTGGAGCCCGCTATAGCTCCTTGATGCATCGGTAGGTATCATGAGACAAACTAGTGTCTTGGCACAAGGCCTTGGCAAAAATCTTATTTGTAGTCTTGGCACGAGGCCTTGGCTATGTGGTTATGATAGTCTGGCATTATGCATTCCAACATTATGAAAGTGGATATTGATATTGCATGTGATTATTCGATTAGTAGAATATCCATGTGAACAAGTAAATGGAATTATTTCATTTTAATTTTTCCATACTGTGTTGAAGTTCAAGTTTAAAAGGCTTTTGTTTTAGTAATTCATTGCCTTAAATGTTTATACTTATTTTTGAATGTTCCGCTATATTGTTATCCTTACTGGGCATTTGAGCTCACCCCTTTTCTATGTTTTATTTTTCCCAGGATGTGAAGATGTAAGTTATGAATGACCTGCAGGGATATTATGAGGGGATTATAGTGTGGATTGTGGAAACATTATTTTTTTGTAGTAGTTATTCTTTTTATGATGTAATGTAAAACTTATGAATATATCTAGTGTTTCCAAGGCTACTAAACCAATCGGCCTTTCGAGATTTGATCTTTCTTGTGATCATGCCAATGTTATGTAATTAATGCACCGACTCTGGGTAACTGGGGTTGGGGCGTTACATATATTATGTTTTTCGTAGACATAATGTAAGGAAACATTAATTTTTTTCTGATAAAATAAGTATTTTTCAAAAAATGAAAATTTACCACCTTTTAATGGTGAACCGTTTTTAAATAAAATATTTGAAAATTTTATATATTCAGTTTGACAAAATAAACATCTTATTTTGGATTGGGACATAAGAATTTAGTTTCAATAAATTTTTGGCCTTTTTCTGATAACTTTCATATATGGGTGAATAGTGAAAAATAATATATTTTAACTAAAAAAAACTTTTTTAATCAAAATAATTTATAGTGTTCATCTATACATATGAATTTTTTGTATGTATAATTATAAAATATTTTTACCATTTAATCCAAATTTTGTCATTGGAAGTAATTTCACTTTGAAATCGGACATAAACAAATGTCAATCTTTTGGTAGTTATTATTTCAAAAAAATACACTTTTTGGTTCTGATAACGAGGATTAATTTTAAAATAATAAATTCAATTTATATGTTTTGAATTTTTTAAAATAGACTTTGTTTTTAAATTCATAATATCAAAATTAGCTTAGGGTGAATTTTTGGTTTGTTTTTGAAAACTTTAATTTTTTGATGAATAGTGAAAAACCCTGAGTTATAGTTTAAAACCGAATTTTTATTTAAATAATTATTTATCTTCTTTAAATTTATATTAGGTAAAAATAGATACGTAATACCCATATATTCTTAATGTAATTCCTTGGAGTAATTTTGTTATAATATTAGATATATATAAAATTTTATTGAACTTTTCACCGTCTTTTACCAACCTCCTAAGAGAATTTATAAATTCACATAAAAGTTAATTTTACCACTTCTGTGAGTTGAATTTATAAAATCCAAGAGACACGGTTAATATCAAAGAGTAAAATTTGGTTTAATAAGATAAAAATAATTTTTAGTGAATAGTAACTTTTTTCTTTTATTTACCATGGTTAAAAGTAAATAGGTTAATTAAGGGTAAAAATGATATTATTATTACCCTAAAACATGTATTAATTCAATTGGATAAGTATAATTCGTCCAAAAACAACTTTAGGAATAAAATATGGACCTCTTTGGTCCACTTGAATTATATTAGGACATTTATTATTATTCAATTCAAAGAAGAGTTAAAAGAGAAAAAATCAATGGTTAATAACTAAATCAATTCTAATATAGGGATACACATAAGATAAAATCGACTCTTATTATTCATTATAAAGCTAAAACGATTTCATACATAATGGTATTTTATTTATAGTTTTTAGATATTAAATAATTTAATTTTTTGATGACACAATGATGATGCAGTAATTATCTAATTAATGAAATATTAAAATAATTGATATTATAAACATCCAAATAAATTTAATTTGAGAATTTTAATTAATTCCAATGATTTAGTAGGTTAATATGACATATTAGGGTTGGTTATATGAATTTGTTTCTATTTAATAATGTTGTAATAGATTTAGAAAAAACAAAATTCCAAATAGTGTCAAAATTGACATAAAATAGTTTTTAAATAAAATATTATATTATTAATTGATATTCTTTTCCTAAAAATATAAGGTTCGGCCAATAGACTTATATAATGATAGTTGTATAATTAATGAACCACTTGGTTTTTTCTTGGAAGTATATATAAATTTTATTAACCATATAATATACAAATACAAAGAGACATGGTAAATGTCAAACTATTTAACTAAGAGTTAAATCTAAAAGTTATGGTTAATATAGTGACCCAAATCTATCTAAAACCTAGTGGTTGAGTGGTTTTCGACCCATCCCCACCATATCCATTATATAATCTACTTTTGATCCATTATAAACCGAAAATGATTATATTATAAAATAATATTTTATGTTTTTCCTAAGGTGCCCCTCGCCCCTCTTAAAAAGGGCACATCCCTTCTCTCAAATTCACACCTTCAAAGCTTTTTTTCTTGGACAAAATGGGCCCAAATATCCTCTCAACTTCCCTAAATTAATTCTAGAGGCCCTCCTTTGGTCAGAAAGCCAACGTATGCAGTCCTTCTGATAAAATCAAAAGTAAGAACCCGAAGAAGAGGTAATAATTTCACCACCCTCTTCAAGTTCATTTCTTCTTCCACTTATTCTTTCTTTGTTATTTCTATTAAAAAATAATAACTCTATAATCTTATATATACTATGATGTTATTATAAATATGGTACAGAAATATTAATTATTCTATCTATCCTTTGAATGACATGTCACCATATGTGAATACGTATGGATTACAGTCTCCAAGTCATTGTATAATTTTTATTCAATACATTATTATTTGGATGGGTATAATAATGATGTTTAATTCATGTAAATAATAAAATATAACATGATAATGATTCTTTATATATGATATACCATCCAATTATATATTATTTTAATATCAAAATAGTGATATTGTTGCTCATGCGTACGTACAGATTAATGTCTCCATGAATGTGATGAGGTCCATTCCCTGTCGTATCCATTCAACACTAAATTTCATTTGATGATTAAAAATAATTTTTAGAGACATGATATCATTCTGGATATGAATAAGATACATCCCATCCATAATAAATATGACTCGCATAACAAATAATCTAAAAGAAAAACTAATCTGTTAACACCCGAAACGACTCGATTATTTGTATTCAAGTGTCTCTCATTTTGTTAGGAACTCTACCTAAAATATCATTTTAAATGTTTTAGAGATTTATCATTCTAAATCTTTCTTATTAATGTCCATGTTTTTAAAATGGGTTTAAGGATTTATTTATATGGAAATTAATATTTTAAAATTAAAATTCCTTTTAAAAGTTTCAAAGTGGTATGGGACACTTTGATTTAGGAATCTATTTTTAAACGACTTCTTGACAAATAGTGTGGCTTTTAAATGTTTTCAAAAAAAAGGGGGATATATCTTTCAAATAGTTTTGATGATTATTTTTATCTATGGTAATATCCTTCATTATTCTAGATTGAGGTTAATCTATTACAACAAAATTTTTCATATTATATTGAATGAGTTATGTTTTACTGTGGATGTGATATTTTTATACCATTCATGGTTTGTGGATAATGTATTTTCATTTCTTATACGAGTTTTAATATGAATTTTTATGTTATATTTCAAGGTGTTCATATGAGGAATGCATTGGACATAGTATGTGACGGGTGGAGCCCGCTCTAGATCCTCAATGCATTGGTAGGTCTCATTAGACAAACTAGTGTCTTGGCACAAGGCCTTGACAAAATCTTATCTGTTGTCTTGGCACAAGGCCTTGACTATGTGGTTATGATAGTCTGTCATTATGCATTAAATCATTATGAAAGTGGTTATTGATATTGCATGTGATTATTAGACTAGTATAATATCCATGTGAATAAGTAAATGGCATTATTTCATTTTATTTTCTTCCATATTATGCTGAAGTTCATGTTTAAAAGGCTTTTTTTATTTATTCATTGCCTTAACTATTTATTATTATTTATGAAAGTTTCTACTATATTTTTATCCTTACTGAACATCTGAGATCACCCTTTTCTATGTTTTATTTCTCCCAAGATGTGAAGAATTTAGTTACGAGTGACTTGTATGATTAATCTAGGAATCATGGATGTTTCTAATGGAATATTTTAGTGTTGTTTTTCTTTTCAAGTTGTAATGTTGACCTTATGAATGTATCTAGTATTTCCAAGGCTACTAAACATATCGGTGTTTTGAGACATGATTTCCTTGTATCATGCCAATGTTATGTAATAATGCACCAACTCTGGGCAACTGGGGTCGAGGCGTTACAGTTGGTATCAGAGGAAGTTTAGTACAAACCTAGGAAACTAGATTTAGATAAACTCTGATTAGAGAACATAGCCCTAAGATAGACTTTGAGGATTTGTATAGAAGAAATTCCTAAAATTTTGGTATTGTATAGATTTTGTGAGTTTTCCAAGAAATGCATCCCTGTCTGGATACGAGCAGGTAGAGGTAGATCTGGCACAAATGTACCTAGGTGTAAAACTAGAAAAAAACTCTTTGATCTAGACACGAACGGGAACTCATGCATGACAATGGGCCTTACTGCACTATTGGTTACGACAATCTCGGGGGATATTCATAGGATTATTTACATTTTCTTTACAAACCAATTGGAAGTATTTTAATTTAATATGATAATAAGTGACCTTGGTTAATCATAAGGTGTTTCAAATTGAAAATATGTTGTCATGATATTATCTAAATGATTTTATGACTACTGTTACTCACACAATGCTTTCTAGTTTTAGTCAATGGCTGGACTCCATGAAGTCATAATAACTTTGAGAATTATGTACAAGGTGGTAACAGTGGCAGAAATGTGCAAAAAAATGGAATGTTGATAGGAGTAAAAGATATCATGTTCATGCCAAATCAGTTTCCAAAAATATTATCAACAACATATATATTAAGTAACTCTCGAACTCAACAAAGAAGACAAAGGTGATGAATGATAAAAGATCCAGTAGTGGAGACCATAGAGAAAAGAATCCTCATTTTCCATCATGCAGGAAATGTGGAAGGAGACACCCTGTAAAGTGTCTCAACGGAACAAAGAAATGATTTACGTGTGGGAAAGAAGGACATAATGTGAATAATTATCGAAGAAAAATGAAGAGTACTATGGAAGAAAATAAAAATGGTCCAAATAATTCACTTACAGTCATTTTTCGTAAATATAGGGGACCTGTCCATTACCCGAGTGAATGACCTATTCTATAGGATAATTTCTTGGTCAAAGAAGAAGCTATGTGGAAGTAAATGGTTGGAGAAATGATTAAATGTATTAGTGCTCCTTGTTTATGGGATTACTTTGGAATAATTTTCTCTTGTATTTGTAACCCTGCAATTTGTCATGTGAAAATGATATTTGAAGAAGACTTATCTTTTCACTTTTGGATATAGTTATAAATAACCATTTGGTTTTATATGACCTTCAGGTTTGAGGCAATTAAAAGTTATTACATTTTGGGATGAAAATGCAAGGTATGAGAAAAAATTTTTGGTTAAATTATTTTATGGTTATTTGAGGAAATTATCTCATTTTATTAATGTTATAAAATATAGTTTTGGAAAAAGGAAAACACGTATACCATGTGATAACCCGTCACGTCGGAAAAAGCTGTGGGAATCGAACCCACAACCATAGTGCGATTGGGTTTTGTCGCCTACCACTGGACTACGCGATGTTCCTGGTTAGTGTGAATAATTATTTTTGGTTAAATGATATTATTGATCAATAATAAGTTGATTTGGGATCTTATGTCTTATCAAATGAATACCCTTACACAACAACAAAACCATTGTTTAGCAGCGGTTTATAATAAACCACCGTGAAACATTGTTTTTATAACACCTGACCCTTCCCCCCACCCCGACCCTCCTTCCCCCGCGACCTCGACCCCCCATGACCCCAGCGACCCCACGACCCCGACCCCGAGACCCCGACCCCAACATCCCTGGCGAATCATTCTAATTTTGATATTGTTCTTTTTGTGTAAATTTATCTTTCTTTGATTTTTATTTTTCCGTGAATCATTCTGATTCATGTTTCATTTCCATTTTTTTACCGAAGACAACTACATTGGTTTCATTATTTACTACAGAAATATAGAGATAGATAAAAGTCTACGCACCTGTGTTTTTCTTGGTGACTATCCTCTCTCTGGTTGGATTTAATTTCATGAACATGACATCCTCAACGGTTCTTTTCCCTTTTGATTTTATTTTTCCCAGCATTATTATCTTATTTCAATAAACAACGGGTCATGGATTTCTGATATGGTAGTCATGGGGTTGATTAAGGGGAATTTATGGGTGTGTGCAGGTAGTCTTGTTTAGATTCAATTCGGTTGCAACTACATACCCATTAGCGTTGAGTTTTCTTGGAATTACAATAATAAATGAAGAAAAATATGTATTTGAACTTGAAAAATGCAACATCATTCCAGGACGAAGACCAAGAATTCATCCTAGTTACTTCTATTTAAACATAAAAATATACAAATTGTACTCTTAATGAACCAAGAAGAGTTGCACCTAGCTTTCTTTTGTATCAGTTTGTACTTGGAATAGTTTATTTTAGCCATAAAAACATGTAAGAAAAATTTCTTTCATGAATATTCGAAAATATTACAAGATTAGAGTTCTTGAACCTGGGTAGTTTTGATGCAAAAAGAGACCACTTGTATTGGCGTGACATCTCCATCAACTCTATCAACGTTAAGCTTCCATTGAACATTGGATTCATTAGTGAGTTCCATGTTTAATTTATACATTTTTGTAGTTTATACTTACTTTCGTATAGAATAATTAGGCTTTATTTTGATTTTTTAATTGATATAGTTCATTTAGATGTTATTATTGTCCACTGTAATTTTCAAAAAGGATTATTTAGTTCTTTTTCCGACCTAGAATCTGTGTTGATTTGTTGATGTTAAATCATTTTCAATCTTGGACACCATCATAGGATTCCTACATCACTATCTTCCTTCATTAAGTGTTTTTCAAGGGTCAGTAGAAGCAGTTAGGTAGTTGGAACAAATTGAGGTGATCCTCAATTATCATAGGGAACCTGATACTTTGTGTGTGAGAAATTTTTATAACTAGATTTATAGTTTCAGTAGAGTCTTGTGGGAGTCAGTGGTACCTTCTTAACTTCATGAATTTATGAATTGAAATCTCATCAAGATTGATTTTTTTAATGGTTATTTCCAAAGGGAATGAATTTAGAGAAATAGACTGAGCTCATGAGACTTTTTATTGGTGACAGATCAGAATGGGAATATATCAGTAACCTTTCAAGGTTTGTTATATATTCTCCAAAGATAGGGGTCATCAATTATGAGAGAGATCATTTATTTGGTGATGTTATTCACCCAGACCTTGGTACATCTCTACTTTCATTGGGCATAACGTCCATTTTGGAGGTCATCACTAGGGGCATGTGAATGGAAGCTAAATATTCTTGGAATTTGATGGTTGTTCATTCCTTAGTTTTATCATGTATACAAAAAATTAATAGTGGGAATGAATAAAATCTATTGTACAATGATTAGAGGAAGGATGAACCATAACATGATGAAAAGTCCCATTCTTATAGAAAGAGTTCATCCATTTTGTTCTTTCGGTTTAGGGACTTTGAGGAATTTTGAGACCCATTTCTTGATATATCCATGAATTTTTTGGTATTATGGAAATTTTGTTAATAATTATTTGTTTTTGATAATGGGGTTATAAAATATGTCTCATGTTTGATTCCATGTTTTTTGTGTAGGCACATTGTGATATACATGGATAAAAGTTGGATCACATTAACGAGGAACACACCTCAGTATATTAAGGGTTTGAATGAGTTTTTAGATTTTTTAATTTCTAATCGATCCATTGAAGGGAGAATAAAATTTACATGTCCTAAATGTAAATTTAGAACATGGTTGAAGAGATATGAGGTTTATGAACATTTAATACTGAAGCAATTCCCTTGTCAATATTAGTGTCGGATTTTCCATGGAAAATAGAACGTTACAGAAAGATTGAGCACTGCTGTTAATCTACATAATGGGGTCCCAAGTTCATCGAAAACGGAAAATGAAATGAAAAACCTAATAAATGATGCATCTTTCACTGCAAGACATCACTATCAGCATCAAAACGTATCAGAACAACCAAGAGAGGGTGCTACAAATTACAACGTGACAAGTGATGTTTTTGAGACTGTAACACAGACAGATTAATATTGTCACATATCATTGGATCCTCCTCTTGATTCTGTGGAGCCAAATTTAAGAGAAAACTTCACTAAGGAAAATGTGTTTCAAGATTTAGTTGATTATGGAAATTAAGAGTTGTATAGTGGGTGTTTGAAATATTCAAAGCTTTCATTTTTGCTGAAGTTGTACCATATCAAATTTCTATGTGGAATTACAAATAAGGAAATGTCCATGATATTGGAATTGATTTGTGATGCATTTTATGATGAAAAAACTCACAGAATCTTTTTATGATATGAAAAAAGTTGTTAACAAGCTTGGTCTGAATTATACAAAAATACATGCATGTCCCAATGATTGTATGCATTATTGGGGAGATGATTCAAGTAGATAGAATTGGAATAAATTTTCTTCTTCTAGATGGTAGGAAAAGGGTGATTTTGGAAGTCTGAATGAACATAATTTCATGGAGAAGAAGAAAAGGAGAACACCTGCAAAGGTTTTGCATTACTTTCCTTTGAATCCTCGATTGCAAAGATTATTCATGTCATCGAAAACCGCTGAACACATGAAGTGGCATTCTATAGATAATAACAATGATGGGTTAATGAGACATCCATGAGATTCCCAATTGTGGAAGACATTTCATTCATTACATCTCGATTTCTCAGCTAATCCTAGGAATGTGTGATTGGGATAGGCTGCCGATGGATTCAACCCATTTGGGACTTTGAGTACCAATTATAGCATTTGGCCAGTTGTTTTGATCCCTTATAATCTGCCTCTGTGGATGTGTATGCAACAAACATCTTTTATCATTTCGATGATTATTCCTGGAAAACAAATTCCTAGAAATGATATTGATGTATACTTGCAGCCTTTCATTGAAGAATTGCAAGAGTTATAGAGAAACGGTGTTGAGACATTTGATGCTTCTTCTAAAACAATGTTCAAAATGCATGTTGTTTTAATGTGGACCATTAGTGACTTCCCTATGCTTGGGAATTTATCTGGTTAGAACACTTACACAGGTTTGGCTTGTCCCATTTGTAACATTGATTTTGAGCCCAAACGGCTACCTCACAGTAGAAAATGGTGCTTCTTGTGTCATCGAAATTTCTCGATGCATCTCATAGATTTCGGATGAACAGATCAAAATTTAATGGTTCCATTGATCTTAGACCACCTATAAAGTTGTTAAATGGTTTTGGAATATTGGAACAGCTTGAAAATGTTGAAACAGAATTTGGTAAGGTTCATCATTTGAATGATAGCGGAAAACGGGTCCGAAATGCTTCGTCAAGCGAAACCGGAATGCAACAATGGAAGAAAAAAAGTATATTCTTCAAACTTCGGTATTGGGAATTTAATTTTTTGTGGAATAGTCATTATGTAATGCATATTGAGAAGAATTTCTATGAAAATTTGATTTTTACATTTCTTAATGAGCATGGAAAGTCGAAGGATCATCTCAATGCTCGCAAAGACTTACAACCAATGAAAAAAAATGCGATCTCTGGCTAGATGATAATGGAAAGTATCCTCCTACAATTTGTGCAATGAAAAATTGGGATAAAGATACATTCCTTCGAATGTTAAAGAATGTTAAGGTATCTGATGGGTATTCAAGTAACATCTCGAGGTGTGTTGACTTGATGAATCGTATGTTACATGGATTGAAAAGCCACGATTCACATATTTTGTTACAACAGTTACTACCATTGGAATTGTGTACATTATTACCTGAAAAAATTACTGCTGTTGTACTCCAGTTCTGCACATTTTTCAGAAAACTATGTGAGAAATCTCTACATCTATTTCAGCTTGACAACCTCCAAGAGAGGCTTTTATTGACCCTTTTCACAATGGATAAGATCTTTCCTCCGTCCTTTTTTATTGTAATTATGCATTTAACTGTGCATTTGGTTGAGGAATCTAAATTAGGAGGCCCCGTTCATTATCGATGGTTGTATCCAATTGAGAGGTACTTTATTTATAATTTTTCTAATTAAGTAAACAATATTTAGTACTTAATTAAATGTATAATTATGATTATTTTATTTCACATATATCTTGGGCATTTGAAATCATAGGTGAGAAATAAAGCTAAACCAGAAGGCTCAATTACTGAAGGCTATCTGGCTGAGGAGTGTCTTACCTTTTGTTATCGATTCTTGGATGATATTGAGACAAGATTTAATCGAGTTGGACGTGTTGATGACATATCGACTCAATCTAAAATACATAAGAAATCGAAAATATTTTATGCTATTGGCAGATATGTTGGGAGGACCTCAAATGTGACACTGACTGAATTGGAATTTTTACAGGCACATAGATATGTGATGCTAAATAGTGAAATTGCATATCCATTTATTGAAGAGTTGAGGATAAAAAAAAAGAGACGAATGAGAGGCCGAACACGAAATAAGAAAGATATAACAAAAGATTTTAATAAAGAGATTTTAGAATGGTTTGCACGACGTTTAAGTTCATAAATATTACAATAAATAAAAATATTAGTTTGACTCATACATTTTGTAAATCTAATAAAGTATATTTCTTTTTTTAGATCATGAATACTGATACTCGAGCAGAGTTGTTAGAAGATTTGAAGTTTCTTGCTAGAGGTCCTCTAAAAGAAGTTAGAAAGTTTGACGCTTATAATTTGAATGGCTTTAGATTTCATACAGTCGATCAAGAAGTGGGTTTGAGAACATAGAATAGTGGTATATTTACATTTTCTGAAGTGGGATACTATGGAAAGATGCATGATGTTATTGAATTAAACTACCGCAAACATTTTTCTGTTGTTTTATTCAAATGCAAATGGTTCGATATTATCGGAGGTGTTAAAAGAGATTCCTTGCAATTTACTTCTGTGAACTTCTCTCACTTGATGGATGTTAGTGATCATGAACTGCAGGATCCATATAACAAAGCATCGCATGAAAAATGGTATATTATATGAATGATGTTGCCGATGAAGGGTGGAGTGTAGTTTCGCACGTAATACAAAGAGATTTGTATGATATGGGTGATGAAGTAGAAAATTTGAACTCTGAAATTGAATTTAATCCACAATAGGAAGCATAATTATTTTTCCATCATGATATTTAAAATATTAGTCTAGCAAGGATGAATGAAGTGGATGATGTAATGGAGTAGGAAACCGACATGATTGAAGGGGAAAATGATTGTATGTACAATTATTTATTTATTCAGCAACCACTTGTTTCATTTCTGCAGTCATTCATTATCATTGTTATATATATTTTGTCTGTTTGTACTCCATCTGTTATCATTTTTAATTTTTTTTCTACATATTTTTTTTGAAATATATATTCTGAACTTAATTTTATTTGATTAAATGAAAATAATTCCATGGAAAAAGCATTACATTATTTCATCCAGTTCTGCGACAGATGACTATCCATTTGGCTCCCTCCCCACGACATATGATGCACCAACTGCCGACACCCCTGCACCATCTCCCCCTGCACCATCTCTCACACCATATGTGGATTGGTGGTATGCAGGTAAATCACAGAAAATCAAAATCATTTAGTTTTCTAACTTTTATTTGTTTTATGTTTTAATATAAATATGTAACATTATTTAATTTTCAATATAATGTTCTTACAGGTGACAACACAAAGTGGAAATGATGGTGGAGAGGGTGACGATGCATCATCGGACCCTGAGTAGTTGTACTGTTGATGTGTTGAACAAAAATGGAAACAGTTGGTTTGTATATGTAACATTTGTGGCACATAGTTTCCATCACAGATTTTCATGTCCTAAAGTTTCTTTGAATTTTCATGTTTGTTTTTATGCATTTTATTGATTTTTGATGTTTCTTTTTATGTCTTCATTTCTCTAGTGTGGTATACATTATTCCATTTAGGGCTGTGTTTGAATTGGTAGTCGATATTTTGGATGACTAGGAGTTAAACAAATTTTTGATGTGTTGAACAAATTGGGTCATTTCATAGTGATCTAGGGGATAGTGTTGTGGACACTTTGGTGAGGCCCATTGTTGAAAATGTATAATTTAAGTGTCAAAAGTATCTAAACATGCTCTAGATGCTCTAAAATTTCATTAGAATGTTCTAAATCAACGGTGGTTCACTAAAATATAGGTGTGACTGAGGGTTGATAAATTAGCACAAGTCCATGAAAATAGGCAAGAATACTTTATAAATTAAAATATAATCTCAAAGCTGGATGTCGACTTGACACACAGACTTCTGAAAGTCATTATGACCATTCAAGACTTGAATTTTATAGCTCACAGACTTCTGAAAGTCATTTTGACCATTCATGACTATTCTTTCTACAACCACTCTCCCAAAGGTTGCATTTTCCACGTCCTGTGTGATTCTCCCCACCATAGGATTTTTATATGCATCATTTTAATAAAAATAAGAATCTAATTCCCATGGAAAACACTCTATACCCCCCTAAACATGGATTCTGTATGTGAGTCAACATAATTATACCATGTTCCATCACGAAAATCCATCCTTGGCATACGCTGAAGCCTCATCTGGAAATAATATTCCATCCTTGAACAACATGTGGTTCACTTCCTACCACATAGATTTACATCATCCACTAAATAATAAATGAAAATGTTCTATTCATAATCACATGAATTATGAAATCCTCATTCCATGCATACACATTCAATCATCATCAATAACTACATCTTGAACTTTAACCCAAATTGATGATGTTATAAAAATTGATCCTCTTACATAGTCATCCATAGAACTAGGATAACATATATTTTCAACTAAAAACTCTGGTCTACATCACTCACCACAACATAGTTAATACCTAGGTAACCTCACTCAGGGAGTTATCGGTTAACACAACCCTTTTAGATCCCATAGCCCTAAAACAAGTAGATATGTGATAATACCCCTCAAGGTGTTACCTGTGATTGCATCCCTCAAACTCTCAGAGACTAGAATTTTTTTCACAAAACTCCACACAAATCTCTCCACCAAACCTTATTTAAATAGGAAATTTATATGATAATGAATACTAAATTGATGTTACATCAATGAAATGGGAACACCCATTTCATATAATTCATAGGACCAATAACACTGTGCAGTCTTGGTATTTTCTAGCCTACTCAAAAAATCAAACCCAAGGGTCACATTATCCTACATAACCATTTAACATGGATGATAACTTCATGAGTCATACACCTTTGAAATAAAACTCACACAACTAACTAAACTGAATAAAATTATATTGGCATGTCAGTCCCACTAATCTCAAGCATTAATGATCCTCATAACACCTAGAAGTTTTACTTATCTCATGATCACCTACCAACTTGGGGAATCATTCCACAACTAGAGTCCTACTCAATCCCAAAACACATAAAAAACACATTATATGACCAAAAAATAAAAAGATTCATCCAATGATTCTTAATATCTCCAAGGATGCTAGAAAAACTAGGTTAACACCTCACATAACATGAGCAATCAAGTCTAATTATAGGTTTATTCCTAAAAGGTCACTAGAATCTCCCACCTAACCTATATTCCAACATAAAAAGATGTCAACTAAGTCTCACTGGAAATATCCACATTCCTATAAAATCTATATCCCAATGTAACTCTAAAACTATTCCCAAAATAAGATTTTTTATAACAATATATTTCTAATGTGTTATTTAAGCTATTTCATCAGTTCAATTTTATTATAAGTATTAAGGATGGTTTCTAGGCCACAAAACCAAAAAAATAATTATATAACTGGGTTGGTAATAATATAACTACTAATTCATCAATTATCAATTTTTATAAGTAGAGTGGAATCGCTATGGACGATCTATCCTAAGAAAGTGAAGTTATAAGATTTAGTGGAATCCAATTTGGGAGGTTACAATGTTGTATCAATGGAGTTTTATATTCCTTGTATTTAATATTCAGGATATTGTATACATGAGAATGAGGAATGTGTTGGAACCTTTGATGGATATCTGATTGTTGTGTTAACAATACTTTCTCTAATAGGATGTCTTATTTTCCATAGTTTCATATTTTTGTTTTATTTTTAAATATTAAAGTTTTATATTATTTATCATTGAGAGAAAAACATGTTTTTTGGATGTTGTGATTTATTCTGGATATTCAGATCTTGGTCATTGGTAGGAGGCCAGGGATGGTTTTTTCTGGTTTTATTTTTTTTTCAGGGCAGTGGTGCAGCAGAAGAAAATAATAATAATTTTTTATTCTGGGTATCTTTTCGTGGCTGTTTTAACTGTCTCAAAATGTATACATGCGGCGATTTAAACCGCCGCTAAACATAAAATAAAATTTACTTCTAGCGGTGGTTATAACTGCTGCTAAATAGGAGCATCATGGTTGCCTCATTCTGCGGTGGTTCCTGTGACTTTAGCGACGGTTTTACGTCCACTGGAATTTGAATTTATTCGTGGCGGTTATAACCGCCACGAATAAAATGAGTTCTAGGGATCCTAAAACCGCCGCTAAATTCAAGAAATCTGCCGCGAAATGATTCACCTACGATGCTTTCTAGAAATCTCGAAATGTTAAAAACCACCGCTAATAGATTGTCGATGCACTATTAGGCGGCGGTTTCTGTAAACAACCACCAAACAGTCTAGCGGTGGTTTAAACTGCAGCTAAACACATAAAAAACGGACGCTAAATGGTGGTCCTGTTGTAGTGTTATTATAGGAAAATGATTTGGTGATTAAGTGATAAATGTTATTTTGGAAGACGTTCACTTTGTTGGGAACACTATATGCCAAAGGAAAATAGAATACTATGGGATTTCGTTTGAGTAGTAATGCTAGATTTTTATCTATGTTTTTATTGTGTATTTATAGTGATGGAAATGATTAACCTATAATAGAGAATATGTGATTAGGTTAATTACTTTTAAGTATATGACTTTAACATTATTTGGTGTCATTTGGAGATACAATTTAACATGAAAGACTAAATAACTCAATTCTTCTAATTTTTGGGTTTAAATATTAGTTTGGATTATATTGAAGGATTTTAAGGACAAATGTTTATTTAATGGTATTTATTTAACTTTGGGCTATTTCTGGTTTAATTTTAGAAATTAAAATTAGTGTTTCTTTCACTAAACAAATATCATTTTGGGGGATCATCAGATCTTATTCTAACCATTTTGGTTTTGATTAATCTCTATTGAAAAAGTAAATATATAGTTTATCCTTTATGGATCATGTGATTCTCTAGAAGTTAATTCTATCTCTTCTGATGTGACCAAGTATTCTTGAATACTCATTGTAAAAAAAAAAGTTAGTTGTAGAAATTTATTAAAGAATAAAACTCTAATTAAAAATTAAGTATATCTCTTTATCTTCTTAGTCAATATCATAAATAAATTCCTCATCTTTAGGAAATGTAACCTAAAAAAATGTTTTCCATTTACTTTTCCTACTGGGAATCTAATGACCATTTTTTACATCACAAGTTTGTGGTTTTTTTATTGTTAACATTTTCCAGATCATGTTTTCTATCCCTCTCCATCAGAAATTTACACTTAGTTTATCTTCCATATCCATGTTTTCCTACATGTAATCCTAGTATGGGTTATCTTGGTTGACCTTTGTACTTATCTTTCTTTCTTTTAAAGTGACAGTTTTATTGACTCTTTTTATGATGCAGGACCTTCCATTATATTCCCATGCCCAATTTTAAAAATTTTATGGATGAAATTTATTAAAGGAGGGAAGAATGTAACACCCCTATATTTCATTGTATGTTAGATCTTCAAAGTAATTCAATAACTTACACTACACGCAACATCAAGTTCAAGCACACCACGACTTACCAAACTAGCTATTCAAAAGCTGTTATAAACTGTGTTAATAGAATTTTGGACTGTATATATCCCTTATAATTTTAGAATCCATATCATGAGTTTCTTAGACATAATGTTAGGACAAATTAATTTTTTTCAGATAAAAGAAGTATTTTTCAAAAAATGCAATTTTATCACCTTTTAATGGTGAACCCTTTTTAAATGAAATATTTAAAAAATTTATATATTAAACTTCACAAAATAAACTTCTTTTTTTGGGATTGGGACATAATAATTTAGTATCAATAAATATTTGGTGTTTTTTTGATAACTTTCATATTTGGGGGAATAGTGAAAATAATATATTTTAACTGAAAAAAAAACTTTTTTAATCAAAATAATTTATAGTGTTAAACTATAAATATGAATGGTTTGGATGTATAATTAGATTATATTTTTTCCATTTAATCCAAAGTTGTTCATTGGAAGTAATTTCAGTTTGAAATTAAACATAAACAAATTTCAATCTTTTGGTAGTTATTATTTCATAAAAATACGTATTTTTTTTTGACAACGGGAATTAATTTTAAACTAATAAATTCAATTCCTATGTTTTTAACTTGGTAAAATAGACATCATTTTGTAATTCATAATATCAAAATTATCATAGGGTGAATTTTTGTTATGCTTCTGAAAATATTTAATTTTTGATGAATAGTGAAAAAACAGAGTTATAGTTTAAATCCGATTTTTTTTAAAAAAAATTATTTTATTTAAATTTATATTAGGTAAAAATAGATAAATAATACTCATATATGTTCAATGTAATTCATTGGAGTCATTTTGTAATAATATAAGATATATATAAAATGTTATTGTACTTTTCACCGTCTTTTACCAATCTCCTTGGAGAATTTGTAAATTCACATAAAACTTAATTTTACCACTTCTTTGAGTTAAATATCGATATTCTGAGAGAAACTATTAATATCAAGGAGTTAAATGTGGTTCAATAAGATAAAAAATTTTTTTAGTGAAAGTATCTTTTTTACTTTAATTTACCACTGTTAAAAGTAAATATGATAATAAAGGGTAAAAATGATATTATTATTACCATAAAACATGTCCTAATTCTACTAGATAAGTATAATTCGACCAAAAACAACCTTATGAATAATATATGAACCTATTTGGTATACATGGATTAGATTATGACATTTATTATTAATTAATTCAAAGAAGAGTTAAAATAAATAAAATAAAAGTTTAATAACTAAATCATCTTTAATATAGGGTTACACATAAGATAAATTCGACTATAAATATTCATTAGAAAGATAAAACTATTTCCTACATAGTAGTATTTTATTTATTTATTTTAGATATTAAATAATTTAATTTATTTATGACACAATGATGATGCAGTAATTACCTAGTTAATGAAATATTAAAATAATTGATATTATAAACATCGAATTAAATTTAATTTTAGACTTTTTATGAATTGAAATAATTTTCTAGGTTAATATGACATATTAGGGTTAGTTATATGAATTTATTTAGAAGTAATAATTCTGTTATGAATTTAGAGAAAACAAAATACCAAATAGTGTAAAAATTGATATAAAAGAGATTTTTAAATCAAATATTATACTATTAATTGATATTCTATTCTTAAAAATCTAATTTTCAGAAAATAAACTTATATAATAATAGGTGTATCATTAATGAACCACTTGGGGTTCTCCTGTAAGTATATAGTATGTTTATTAACCATATTATATAAAAATATAAAGAGACATGGTAAATGTCAAACTATTTAACTAAGGGTTAAATCTAATAGTTAAGGTTAATATAATGGCCCAAACCTGTCTAAAACCAATTGGTTGAGTGGTTTTCTACCCATCCCCACCTTATACTTTAAATTATCTACTTTGGAGCTATTATAAATAGGAAATTATTTTATTACAAAATAATATTTAAAGTTTTTCATAAGGTGCCCCTAACCCCTCTTAAAAAAGGGCACTTCCCCTTCTCTCAAATTCACATGTTCAAAACCCTTTGTATCATCCAAAACCTGCCCAAATATCCTATAAACGTCCCTCAATTCATTCTAGAGGCCCTCGATTGGTCATAAATTTAACTTATGGAGCCCTTTTGATAAAACCAAAAGGAAGAACCCGAAGAATAGGTAATAATTTCACCACCCTCATTCAAGTTTTTTTCATCTTCCACTTCTTCTTTGTTTGTTATTTCTATTCTAAAATAATAGATCAAGTATCTTTTATATATTGTGATGTTATTATAAATATCGTAAAACAATATTCATTATTCTATCCATCTTGTGAATTACATGTCACCATACGTGCATACGTACGGATTACTGTCTCCACGTCATAGTGTAATTGTTATTCAATACGTTATTATTTGGATGGGTATAATAATTGTTGAAATAGGGGGTTTCCTAGACCCAACTATTCAGTTCTTTTGATTATCATATTTTTTATACAATTATATATACATGATTTTATCTTACCATTATAGTGTAGACTTTTCTACGTCCACTATTGAAATGGTAATGTCCAATGGTTAACTGTCATATCGAAAGGTTATAATAGTTCCCAGGTTATAATGAGAACCTCTAAATACTATGACATTAATATTAAATATATGTTCTATGTCCTAGATACATCTTACTAATTGGACATAGTAGATGTCTGACCATCAGGTGCTGGGGGCTCATAAGCATGGAGATTTCTTCTCATGAAGTTCACACTTGGTGATCTCTAGTAGTGAGATCATGAGGACTGACCCACCAATAGGAACACCACATTTTTCAGGTGTCATTGAATGTTCCTATCTTCGATAATGTGTAATGGTCTCCTAAAATGAGATCATTACCAATGTATGTCATTTGATTGCGTACTTTGATGCAAGAAGAAAACCGTGGTGATGAAGTCGTGGTGAGGTAATTTTTTTCGGGTGCATCGTTGGTGGCATGACATTGGATGAATGATCAATAAAGGATTTATCACTTCCAGGTTATAAAAGTAATATATCTCAGGCCAGGTCGATATGTATGGCAGTACCTTTATTAGACCGCGGCCATGGAATTCAAGGGTAATTACGTCTAGTTAAATCAAAAAACTATAAAGCATGATAAGGGAGATGACACGTGAGTGCATCCTGCTTTATGATAAATTACAAAGAAAGAGATTGTATAACACAATGCGTGTTGATAGGTTGGTTGTCGCTTTTGTGACAATCCTTATTTCTTTAGTGGCCATGATGGGTTGGTAGATCCCACACTTGGTCTATGAATACTATTCACAACTGTCGAAATAAGGGCCTAGAGGGTCACACACAATAGCGTATTCATAAATCTTCCCTATTCAGTTGAATAGGAGTTTTGGACATGGTGGGCCCCACCATAGGGGTCCGGGATTTGTCCAAAGATAAAAAATCACCAATGTAATAAATAAATTATTATTATTCTAGTTTAGAATAATGAGAATTGAATTTATATATTAAATATATTTACAAGTTTTAGTAAATACATGAAAAATATTAATTGATGAATATTAAATTATTCTTGGTTCAATTAATATTTATGGTAGCGACGACAAGTCGAGTTAATGACTAGATTATTATCACGTAATATATTTTAATATATTAAAAGTAAATGATAATAATATTTACGACTCGGTTTATTAGTGATAATTGTCGTTAATTGTTCATTAAGTATTTGGGGTCAGCAAGGTGATAGTGGGTATTTTAATTGAGTACTATAAATAGAAGAGGAGGGGACTTTTCCAATTACTATTCAGGGAGCTTATCTCTCCTCTCCTCTCTGCCGTATTCAAGAGAGAGATGCTCTGAATCCAAGGAGCTCAGATGGAGCTCTCTCTTGGGCATCGTTAGCGAAGCGATGCAGTGATCATTGTAACGTTGAAGGCATCGTCGATATCCCATGCTAGCACCTTGACTATGACGAATGGTGCTCCCATAGATTCCTTGAAGCGCATGTGGATGATCTAGAGGAATTCAGCTTCGGATTCTTCGAGAAAAGATCGCCAACAGCGAATAGAAATCGTGCATGGATTCATATTTAAACCATGTATTTTATGGTTTAATTTTGTGCTTAAAATCCTCCACACATGGTCCTCGAATTTATCAGGCTGCTCTCCACCGACGTCGACAAGTTTATGTCAATCGTCAGTAGAATTTTTTTTAAAACCCACCTGTTTGGGGCTTCTGCTGCAAGCATGTTTCCAACAATAATGATGTGTAATTCATGTATATAATAAAATATAACATGATAATGATTCTGTATATATGATATTCCATCCAATTATATATTATTTTAATATCAAAATAATGATATTGTCTCTCATGCATACGTACGGATTACCATCTCCACGAACGCGATGAGATTCATTCCCCATCGTATCTATTCAGGACTAAATTTCATTTGATGATTAAAAATAATTTTTAGAGACATGATGTCATTCTGGATATGAATAAGATACATCCCATACATAACAAATATGTCTCACATAACAAACAATATAAAGGAAAACGAATTCGTTAACACCCAAAACGACGATAATACAAAGATATTATTAACAAAGCAATGTCAAAAGTTCATATATGATATCATATTAATGTATATGAATATTTTATAATTTAATAACAATTATCTCTCCATTATAATGGAGGTTAACCTACCCTCTTCAAAGGAAAAAGTACAATGTAAGGGGTTTCTTATCTCAATTTTAATTCCATGATATTTCCATTGTTCACCACTTATTTATTACATGTGGTGTGTGTACTGCCCATGATTGTATTCATTGTGTAATATAATTTAATTTATGGAAATTCAAATCATCATTTTATGATCCATATTTCATGTGTTGTATGTTTCGTACGTTACCAAATTGGTAAGGGAATTAAAATGTTCAATTTCCACTCATTCGGCTTTACGCATACTTAATTGATTATTTTATTACAAGATTATGTGTGGAATCACTATTCAATTGCTTATGTCATAATTCCCACTACCCTTTCTATGGATATACTTTTTATACACATAATCCCTCCATTGATAAATTCTCAAGTCATCGATATGAACTTGATAAGAGTAATTTTAACTCAATCTCCATTTGTTGAGTTAAATATCCAATTCATTAGTCTTGTTTTTACAAGAATATGTGTGAATGTCCTTTGATTTATTTAAACTTAATATCAAATCATATTGAGTGTATTTATATTTTTCACATGTAATTATGTCGTTGATTTATCCTTAACCTAAGTATACGGTCATTATAAGAGATTTCATCTCAATATACATTCCATTGAGACTTATTTGTTGTTATACTCCAAATCAATTTTATATGGTGTATATAATGTACTTTGACATAGTAAATCATGAATCCATTTATTCTCATCGTATTATAATGTTTGTATTACCTCGATTATTTGTATTCAAGTGAGTCTCTTTTGGTTTGGAACTCTATCTAAAATATCATTTTAAATGTTTTAAAAATTTATTATTCTAAATATTTCTAATTAATGTCCATGTTTTTAAAATGGTTTTAAGGATTTATTTATATGGACATTAATGTTTTAAAATTAAAATTCCTTTTAAAAGATTAAATGTTTTATGGGACACTTTGATTCAGAAATCAATCTTTAAATGACATCTT
Source organism: Viscum album (assembly GCA_963277665.1). Classification (NCBI taxonomy): domain Eukaryota; kingdom Viridiplantae; phylum Streptophyta; class Magnoliopsida; order Santalales; family Viscaceae; genus Viscum; species Viscum album. Next base: position 846,738,327 of record OY728134.1, on the reverse strand, counting down.
GACAAATAGTGTGACTTTTAAATGTTTTCAAAAAAGGGGGGATATTTCTCTCAAATAATTTTGATGATTATTTTTATCTATGTCTATATCCTTCATTATTCTTGATTGAGGTTAATCTATTAGAACACAATCTTCCATATTGTATTTAATGAGTTTTCTTTGATGTTGGATGTGCTATTTTTATACCATTCATGGTTTGTGGATAAAGTATTGAAATTTCGTAAAATAGTTTTAATACTAATGTTTATGCTATGTTTCAAAATATTCATATGTGGAATCCATTGGACTTGGGATGTGACGGGTGGAGCCCTATATATCTCCTCGATGCATCGGTATGTCTCATGAGACAAACTAGTGTCTTGGCACAAGGCCTTGACAAAATATTATCTATAGTCTTGGCATAAGGCCTCGACAATGTGGTTTTGATAGTCTGGAATTATGCATTCCATCATTATAAATGTGGTTTTTGATATTGTATGTGATTATTCGACTATTAGAATATCCATGTGAATAAGTAAATGGAATTATTTAATTTTATTGTTTTCCATATTATGCTGAATTTCAAGTTTAAAAGGCTTTTGGTTTAGTTATTCATTGCCTTAAATGTTTATTGTTATTTATAAAAGTTTCCACTATATTGTTATCCCTACTGAGCATCTGAGCTCACCCCTTTCTATGTTTTATTTCTCCCAGGATGTGAAGAAGTTAGTTATAAGTGAACTGTAGGAATAATCTAGGAAGGTTGGATGTTTCTAATGGAATAATGTAGTGTTGTTTTTATTTTCAAGTTGTAATGTTGACCTTATGAATGTATCTAGTATTTCCAAGGATACTAAACCGATCAGTATTTCGGGACATGATTTCCTTGTAACATGCAGATGTTATGTAATAATGAAACAACTCTGGGTAACTAGGGTTGGGGCGTTACAATCATTTACTGATTTACAGAACACTTGCCTCTAAAATTACAACAAGCTAGATATGGATATTTATTTGCTATAATTTTTGTTTAGTCGACCACACGAATAAGAACTCCCCGGTAGTAAGAGGCGCCCTCATCTATGGCATGGCCTGCACCTCGAACACCCAGTTTTGTTCATACATGAATGATGGAAGGCTATTGTGACTTAATATTTTCTTTGAGGGTTTTATTGGTTTTATCTCTCAACGAATGTAAACCTCTTTTATTAAACTTGTTCATCTATGTTGTCATGCTCACAACTGAACATTAATAGAGAAAACATATGCCACTTCTTTATGAATTTTATTATCTAGTATTTTATGTATTTTCCCACTGTTCTAAAATGCATAAAATAATAAATAAATTCATAAAGGTTAACTGCAACCCGACTGGTCTTGAGAAACTAAACGACCTAAGGGAATCATACCTGAGTCTAATTCTTGACTCTTGATGAAGCTTTCCCTATCATGTATGACAGTGGGTCTTCTTGAGCATCTCCATGTCTTGATGGGGTCGTAGTCACGTCTTGGATTATAGCCTCATCTTGGCGGAATCCACGTGTCATCTTGCACCGTTGTGCACCGCCTAATCTTGGCGGGGTCTACGTCGCCCGCCGTCTTCGTTCAAAGTACAAAGATACCCACACGTAAGTGATGGGGAATCAGGTATAAATGTACATCAAGTAAATTATGTGTGCATTCCCTTATATACATTAACCAAAAAATAAAGATGACGTGCAGAACAAGTTATAAATTAATTACAATCATCACACACATTTAAATAATTAATTAAATAAAAGGAAACATACATGGGTCGATGCTCAAGACTAGAATGGGAGTAAAATAACGTGCGATAAAATTAAAATGCATTAAATAAGTATGAGGTTTTATTTAATTTACTTAAATTAATTAATAAATTCAAATAATTTAATTAATCCTTAGTCCTCCAAATAATTTAATTTTTATGCCAAAATTAAATTAATTAATCTTAATTTAATTTAATACTTAAATTGATTTAATTTTATTCAGGTAATACAAATTATTTATTTTCAACCACAATTAATTAATTAATTAATTTATTATAATTATTTAATTAAATAAATTAAATATATTAAATAAATTAATTGAAATTAAATTCAATCTTGAAACACATATTAAGTCCCGTTGCAGGTTGCGCCGGACCGATGTGCACTCGTAACGGGTCGGGCCAAACTTGTTCTTGGTTTTATGAGCTAGGAAAGTCCACCTAAACCCATTTTGGATTAGGCAGATCTACCCGAGGCCTTGACAGGGCATTTTTGGTGAGTTACCTCACTCGGTTCTGGAGCAAGATCATGGTTTCTCAGGGTTGCGCTGAGGCAGAGTCCCGCTGATGAGCTGCTGCTAGCGGCGAGGACAGAATAGTGAGACGATTAGGAGGCGCAGCGCGGGGTGCAGGAACACACCGGTTTAGTGGCACTGCTACAACGAGATGGCCTGAGCTACGGTGTCTGAAGGCTGCTGCTACTAGGCGGTTCCAGAGAAGGGTGGTATCCAGTTGGTTGGCCTCTACATGCAGCTCGGGCTGCTATAAGAGGAAGAAGAAAGGCAGTTTAGTGCGGGGATTGCATGCAAGGGTTTCCAGGGTGCATGGGGTGCGGCCTGGATGGGATGGAAGTGACGCTGACAATGGGGCCTCGTGTACAACGTCCATGCAGTGAGCCGACTGCAGGGGTCGATGGTGTCTCTGGCACTGCAGCGTGCTGCTGGTCCTGTGCAGCGTGCCTTTAGGGAGGCGGAATGTTGAAAGCCTGAAAAATAGGTGGGGTGTGGCCGCAGGCTTCTCTGCTGCGGATGGGGTGGTGTGGTGCCTGTTATGTCATGCGTGGGAGAAGGATCAGGTGGCACCTGCTGAGTTTGGCTCCCCTATGGTTGTGTCGTGCAAGGTGCGTCCGACCTCAAAGGTAGGGTGGTGCTGACTGGGAGGGCTCTTGTGCGGCTTCATGCAGATCATGGTGCGCTGGCCACTGGTGCACCATGTAGGGAAGAGGGGTCCACTCAGACCCCTACATTTTTTTCCTTTTCTTTCATTCCACCGCCCATCCATGTACATTTTCTTCTTTAATACTTCTTTTGAAGTCTTTCTTTGCCCCTTCTTTTTTTTTGAAGTCTTCATCCATCACTCCCTTTTATTAGGTCAATTCCACATCTAACATTTTAAAGGATGCTTAATAGCCTTTGGATTTAATAATAATAAATTTATTATAATTAAATAATAATTTATTATAGTTATATTATTATTATAATATAATAAATAATATTACAATAATAAAAAATATAATTAAAATCATAAAATAAAACTATAATTTGCACATAATTATATTTTTCTAGGATGAACTAAATCAATTCCAAAAAAACATGATTGTTTTTCAGGATGGAAAAAATTAAATACTTGAGATAAAATCACATATTTGGTCAAATCCAAAAATTTAAACTCACCATAACTTGGTCATTTAGCATCAGATCGATGATCAGTTTGAACTGTTGGGACCGTCTTTAAACCCTCTACTTAATTTTAATGAAAATTTAATTTTCTAAGCTCAGAAAATTTATGTGATACCCCTCTTATACCACTGTTAGGTTCTGAGGCCCACAGTGGAAGCCGATGGGCCGGGGATTTTAAAATTTTCATCGGCGGGACAACAGAAATTGTCATTGCTAATGATCTAAGCCCAAGAGAGGTCCGTGGATCTCGAATAAATTATACGGAGCACAAAAAATAGAATGAAAATGTACCCCTTTCAAATATGAAGTCATGTTCGATTGCAACTAGTTGATGTCAATCATCTCTTGAAGGATCCAAAGGAGGATCCCTCTCGATTGTATAAACGCACTCCAAAAATCTGCTACAACGCCGATCATCGAATTCAGGGTGCTAGTGCGGTGATCCGACGATGCTTTTGACGTCCCAATGATCGCCGCATCGATATCTCTTCGATGATTGAGGACGAACTTGATTCGAAATCTTGGATCATCAGCTACTCTCTCTATGAAGTGGTAGGATAGAGAGGCTCTCAATTTTCATTCCATACATAAGAATGAATATTGTAATTCAAAACATAAGATAGATCCTCCTCTTATATTTATAGTTATGTTGATAAATACCCGGTAGGGTTCCCCAGACCCCATTTATTTCAACATTATCTAAATAAAAATTTTTTAAGAACTTAAATGTGCCAATAGTATTTATTATTTTGTCACAAACTTTTAATATATATATATATATATAATATTACATGATAAAACTGAGTCATTTAACTCAACTTGTTATCCCGCATATTATTAAATGAACCTTAAATATTAAAATAATATTTGTTCGGTTAATATTTGTATCGTATTTACTAAACATGTAAATACATTAAACATATACAGTCCCAATTATTCATAAATTCAAAAATAATGAATTTATTGATTTCATTTGTGACCGATAACTTGGACAACACTCGGACCCCATGGTGGGTCCCGCTATGTCTATATACCCATTCGACTAAATAGGGTGGATTTTTGAATATGCTATTGTGTGTGGCCCTCTAGGCCCTTACTTTGATAGTAGTGAATAAAATCCATAGACCAAGAGTAGAGTATAGCAACCCATCATGGCCCCTAAAGAGATAAGGTTAGTCATAACAACGACTACCATCCCACAAACACTAACTGTGTACTATAATATCTTTGTCATTAAATATCTCATAAAGAAAGACACACTTTTGTTTCATCATCCATATATTTCTTTATTATTTTTTTATCTATCCAGATGGATTTTCCTTTCTAATACTTTGGCCAATGACTTATGAAGGCGGCACCATCCTGGTCAACCAGGGCTAAGATATAAAACTTCCTGAACATGGAAGTGACAAATACTTTCTTGACCATTCAGCCAATGTCATACCACCAACAACGAACCTAACACAAACGACCTCACCCCGACTTCATTGCCATGGTTTTCATCTTGCATAAAAGTATGTAATCAAATGATATACATTGGTAATGGTCTCAATCAAAGAGACCAATAAACATATCTGTAGATAAGAACAACCAATGAGACCCAAAACATGTGGTGTTATTATTTCCAGGTATGTCCTCATGATCTCATTACTAGATATCACCAATTGCGAACATCATGAGAAGAATTATCAATGATTATGAGCCCCCAGCACCTAATAGAGAGACATCTATTGTGTCCAGTCAGTAAGATGTATCTAGATCATAGAACGTTTATTTAAGATTAATGTCATAGTGTCTTGAGGTTCTCATAATAGCCTAGGATCTGCTATAACCTCTCGACATGACAATTAACCTTTGGAAATTACCATTTTAATAGTGGACGCATAAAAGTATACACTATAGTGGTAAGATAAAATCGTACATATATAACTGTACACATGATATGGTAATCAAAAGTACCGCATAGTTGGGTCAAGGGCACCCACTCTTTTAACACTATTAATGAATTTTTAGGTTCTGAGCACCACTCAATAATAAGATCATCATTGAGCCTTTTATATTTCTTAAGTTGTTAGAGAAAGATGAATACCATGGGCTTCATCTATTCTTTTGGAGTGACCTATGATTGGTCATAGGGATCAACATGTCCCTTAGCTTGGTTAGCGTACTATAGGATTAGTATTAATGTCTCATTTGTGGGAATCATAAGTCCCATGGCCTATCTCTATTGATGAGTGGGGACACCTTCTAGAGGGTCTACATGGTACTATTTCATCCCTCAGGGATGGTCTTCCCATTCATGTCCTACATTGGTGACTATATTCCTCTAATCCTCTGGTGGGTTGATAATGACCATATTTACCGTGATGGTATTCAGAGAGGAATATTTACCATTGGTGGATAGGTCGAACTGAATGTCCTATTGCTATTGCTAGATAGAGATGAAATGTAGGTTAACATAAAACCATGTCCTATAATCTATACCTATGGAGACACCTATTCCATGTACCAATAGAGTATATTGAGGTTCTTAATGTAGGTTTATTAGAGATTTTGGAGGTATCCATATGACTTAGGGGTTGAGTTATCGTGAGATACATGTGTCCAGAACACAACTGATCATTTTTTGGAATCTAGAACCTCCCAAAGGATCTCTTACGCAAAGGAAGTGTCCAACTCTTGATCATCCCCAGCTCTGACTGGCATAAGATATGATACTGGTGGAATAACCGATGTAGGCATGTTTTGTTGTTGTATTACCAGAAAAGTGGGTGTTGCATGGGTCAAATATTCTCTACATGTCAAGGAATATAATGGAGGCGGATCCAACATCAATATCAGTTCCATGTAATATGTTGTGTTCACCAACACATCATGAACAAGGGTGGTAGCATCCATTTTTGGATCAGGTAAGTGATCACTATATGAAGGAATCATCCTAGACCCTGAAATCTCCCCCAAATTTTTCTGTGAAGTTAGAGAGGAGGGAAACTTGTTGTAACTAGGATGTTTGCATTGCGAGCCCTTGGGAAGAGGCCAATACATCTTCCGCCAAAATGTATCTATGGAGGGATTTCCGAATCTTTTGGGCCTCGAGTTCTAGGATAAAATAGATCAATTTTTGGACTTCATACCTAGACTCTAGAAGCCAGGGTAATGTTTCCTCACATAGATTCATCCATCTCCTTGAAATCTAAGAGGTCAATGATGACATGACACTTTACAGAGTTCATATTTTAATGGTGGGTATTCATTAGCCTGTAATGTGATGTTTCATCATGGAAGATTATGACTTCAGCATGGGGAGAACCTCTATTCTAGTTAATGATAGATCATGGAGGATATCCACTTTTTTGATAGAGAATGTACATGCCCTATATACTGGTAGATAATGGAGTGAAGAGGACCTCTTATTTGGTTGATGGAGGCATAGAACTACCAAAAAAATAGTTTTTCCCCGCACCCCCCCTTTATCAGTGCTAATGAAAAAGCGCTGATAAAGGGGGGGGGGCTTTATCAGTGCTAAAAAAAGCGCTGATAAAAGTACCCATTTATCAGTGCTTTTTTTTAGCGCTTATAAAGCCCCCCCCCCTTTATCAGCGCTTTTTTAGCACTAATAAAAGGTCGAATTCAAAAATAAATTAAAAAAATATATATTAATATATTAATATATAAATATAGTTATATTGATATAAATATAATATATAGTTATTAAATATATTTCAGATAAGTATAAATGTACATTTACACTTAATATACTTAATATATAAGATATTTAGTGAAAAAGGCTTCTTAAAAAATTTAAGAAAACATTTTTAATTAATAATTAGATAATTATTATGCAGTAATATTCATTTAATAACAATTTGAAGACTAGAAAAATTAAAAAAAAAACTTCCAAAATATGTTGAAAACACAACTCAATCTTCAAACGGCCATAACTTTTGATCTGGGTGTCCGTTTGAGCTCTACCACATATCAAACCGAAGCCTGCGACGAGCTCTACGTCACCGTGGCCAAGGGATACCCCGTTCAATGGAATATAGGGGCCAAAAGATGCTCATAATTCTACCTAAACTGAGTTTTAATCGCGGTATCCCGAATTTTTAACATTTTTTGGATTTTCAGCCTCGTTTAAGGGGGTATTATTGGCTTTTTTTGGTGGGGACTGAATTTATTCCAATTTATTACATTCATATTGATATTATGTCTTTTAAATTTTATTATTTTTTATAATTCACTGTTATTTAAAATCAAATATATAACTATATGTACATTTTTTATATATTCACACCTAAAAATTAAATTTTTAAAGTAAATAATTAAACATATTTACATATAATATTTATTATCTTTATCTAAAAAATAACTAATATTAATTTTATTTAAAATACCAATATATGTAATATAACTACTATATATTAATATAAATATATATATATATATATATATATTAATCTAGCTATATATATATATTAATATAACTACATATATATTAATATTACTATATATATACATATATTAATATCACTATCAATATATATATATTAATATAACTATAAATATATATATTCATATAACTATATATATATATTAATATAAATATATATTACTATACGAATAAATATAACTAAATATATATATATATATAAATAGAGATATATATTAATATAACAATATATAGATATATTAATATAACTATATATATATTAATATAAATATGTATAACTATATGAATAAATATAACTATATATATATAAATAGAGATATATATATATATATTAATATAACTATATAAATATTAATATAACAATATATATATTAATATACTATATATATATATATTAATATAACTATATATATTAATATAAATATATATTACTATACAAATAAATATAACTATATAAATATAAAAATAGAGATATCATGAAATAGCCAACAAATCAAAATAGGGTAGTTGTAAGGGCTTAGGCACGCAGGGGGGAGGTCTCGAGTTCAAAACCTGGTGGAGGCAGAGGCACGCGCATGGGGGTGGATGTGGGGGGCTAGCACTGATAAAGGGTGGAGGGGGTGCGTGTGGGGCACTGGAAGGGTTGGAAACCGCTATTAAATGTGGGGATCAAGCACTATAAAGCCCCCAGATTGGCATGATTCTTTTTAATTTTTTGTAATTTGTTTGTAATTTTTTGTAATTTGTTTGTAATTTTTTGTAATTTTTGTAATTTTTTTAATTTTTTATAAATTTTATCAATGCTTTTTTAAAAGAGCTGATAAAAGGGTCCTTTAACAGCACTAAAACGAAAGTGCTGATAAAGGAAGCGCTGATATAGGACCCCTTTATCAGCCCTAAAAAAAGCGCTGATAAAGCGGTACTTTTATTAGCGCTTTTTTTAGCGCTGATAAAAGACCCCTTTTATCAGCGCTTTTTCTGAGCATTGATAAAGGGGTCCTATATCAGGGATTTTTTGAGCGCTGATAAATGGGACCACCCCTTTATCTTTGATGGATTTAACAGTGCATTTCTAACACTGTTAAAGGCCATTTTTAGCACTGATAATGGGCGTATTTGTAGTAGTGTAGGGATGACCTCTATGATGGTTCATGATGGAGTAGAAAGGATCTCTACTCTGGCTGATGTAGGAATGGGGAGGACCTCTATGCTGTTCAATAATTGATAAGCAAGAATCGCTCCTTTGGTGGATGACTTCATGAGGAGGAACCCTTTGTAGATTGGTAGTGGAGTAGGGAGGACCTTTGTTTTGGTTGGTGGTGGCATGGGGAGGGCCTCCATGCTGATTGGTGATACTAGGGGGAGGACATCCATGTTAGATGATAGAGTTGTGGAAAGGAACTCCAAATTGATTCTTCTTGTCCCAAGATGGACCATAATAGTTGTCGATGGTTTCAGTGAATGCAAGTCAACCCGACCTTCTTAAGATGTGGCTAGGGTCTCGATGAAGCTGAAGACGGATCTCCCGTAAACTATTGTAGGTATCTAGTAGGATACGTCGATGGTGTCGAGGACCAAGGGAGATATAAAATATGCCCCTTTAAAGAAATTCCCCTTTTATTCCTATGGAATCAGTTTTATGTGTTATAGAACATGGACAGGGGATCAAGGATGAAGTCAACCTATTTATTGGCATGTGGAACTAATCAATTCAAGTGATAGCGCATCCTAATGAGATTCATTCTATGAACTTTCTAATCAGTATTCACTATAGGAATGGCTAAAACATTCCCCACCACGTCATTATTGGAATGTGAGATATCAATGTTCTCCATGGAGAATATATAGATGTTATTTGATGTTATAATGGGGGAAGGTTTCCCCCTGTTTGACCCACGGTGGTGGTGGTGTTGGTACCAAATCATTGCATTAGGTTTTTGGTCATCTATATCCCTTGTGGGAATGAACCCTTCCTACTCATACTATAGCCCCATGGTCTTGATCACCCTCCTTTAGATACTCTCAAGGGAGATATAGGGTGTGGGGTCCTAGTATCCAAAGGTGAGAAGGAATTCATGGTAGGATTATAATTATGTAATATAGTTTCATCAACATTTCCCTATCCCTGACACCTATTGGTGCAAGGTAATTGGATTCATGTAGCTTGTGTATTTTAAGGATTGTAGATTCATCCATCAACATAGTTATAGTAAAAGAAATTCCAAATTTCTCCAGGTTGTCCAATCTTCCAAAAGAGGAGAAGTATCCATGATGATGATGTCACAAACTAAGGATTTCCAATGTTGACTACCCTAGTATATAGGTATGTTTTATATAGGGCCCACTGATTTCTTGGTGATACCTATAAACAAATATCTGGATCCAATGAAATTAAAATCCATCAGTGCACAAAATAATACTAGTACCAATGGTGGAGGTGAATAGTTTCATGATGGGTTCACCATTTTAGTTTATAATGATTTCTTCAGGGTGTATCGTCATCTGTCTGCCTGGAGTCTGATGCACTTCATTCTCTTTTCCCCACATTTTCATTTTCTAAAGGCAGGTGACTTCTATAACTTTTATAAGCAATGTCATATCCTTAATCAAAAGAGAAATATGGTATATTGGTTTTTCCTTCAATGGATTCCTCCTTGGATATCATCTCCTAGTTTTTGTCTCCCTTGTAGATTTTTTTCATGTTTGTAAAACTCATTCCCAATGCCATCTTGAGTTGTAAATTATTTAATTACACATTTTCTATCTCAGAAAGGAAGAAACCTTCAATCATGTGAGATTGTAAAAATGGATATGTTGAGAATGTTTGGACATTTGGTGGATTGGGAACCTATAAAGTGTTCCTCATTTAGATGGCATCTCATATGAGAGGCATCTTAAGTGCATAACCCAAGGCATCCCATGTAGGATATAAGGTATTTGATGCCAAGGGTGTAAGTATTATATGTTTTTTACCTCATACATTCCATTTTTATTGTAATGGATATGGATTCTAGATCAGTTCTCTGTTTTAAGGTCTTGTGGAGGCAGGCATAGGGTTGATGTGTTGTATGGAAAATTTGGGTGTGGTATTAACATCTTGAGGGATATGATGGGCATAGTTTTAATTTCTTGTGGGGGTAGGTTGGGTGTAGGTTTAACATCTTACGAGGACAGGTTGAGTGATTAATTGTGTCCTTGTGAGGTAATATTTCACACTTATATAATAGAGTATGTCTCCCAAGGGGATAATTTCACATTTGATGATGGATTTCATGATTTAAAATCATGGATGAATCCTACATACCCTAATAAAGAGATATAGAAAAAATATTTTAACGCCCCAAGCTTCCATGGTATGCTTCTCATTGAATGTTACAATAGCGTGTGTTGTACGTAACTTCGAGTTCTAACACACACCACAACCAATCAAACTAGTCGTTATGAATAGTAATACCCACTTTTTAGAATTTTATATATTTTATCTATTAAAATGGACTTAGATTTTGGATTCGGAATATGAAACTTAGATTTTGGGAAATTTTTGGTACTTTTCGGATAACTTTCATATTTTGACGAATAATGAAAAATACTAAATTTTAATTAAAAACAAATTCTTTAATAAAAATAATTAATAGTGATAAATTATAAAATTTTTTGATTTTAAATTATATTTAGAATATATTTTTACCATTTAATACAATTTTGGTCATTGTACATAATTTCACATTTAAACCGGACATAAACACGTGTCCATCTTTTAATTGTTATTATTTCTTAAAAACATGCTTTTTGTTTTGACAGTGGGAATTAATTTTAAATTAATTTCTTCCACTTATGTGTTTTGAATTTAGAAAAATTACTTCCATATTTAGAATCAGGAAGCCCAAATTTTGTAAATCGGTTTTTTTTATTTTTAGATATTTTGAAAAATTACTTCGGTAAATATTTTATTTAACATGGTTAAAGTGTAAATCCCGAAATAAGGGTACCAAATTATATTATAATAATACTAAATTACCCTAAAACGTGTCCTAAACCTATTGGTTGATACATGTCCAACCATGGTCATCTTTGGGTCGATTTGGGGACCCCATGGATCTACTTGTAAGTGATAATGACAATTTATATTAATTAAGATAAAGTAAATACAAAACTGACATAAGTATATATCTTTTTGAAAAAAAAATTTACATAGTGTTATATATGTTATATTTTCAACTATAAATATCCATTAGAAATATAAAACTATTTCCTACATTATGTTATTTTATTTATAATTTTTATAAATTGATTAATTAAATTTATTTATGACACAATAATGATGCAATATTTTCCTTGTTAATGAAGGAATCAACTAATTAGTATTATAAATGTTAAAATAAATATAATTTAATGTTTTGATGACATAAACGAATTTTATTTTTTCATATTACATGTTATTATTTCTTAAATAAATTTTATTTGAATTAATAAGGTTTTTATGACTTTAAGAAAAATAAATTATTGAATAGTGTCAAAGTTGAAATAAATGAGTTTTTAAAACAAATATTATATTATTAATTGATATTTTATTCCTAAAAATATAAGGTTCATCAAAAAAACTTATATCATGATAGGTGTATCATTAATGGACCACTTGGGGGTCTCTTGGATGTATATAGTAAGTTTATTAACTATATAATATAAAAAATACCAAGTGACATGTTAAGTGTCAAACTAATTGACTAAGAGTTAAAACTAAAAGATAAGGTTACTATAATGACCAAAACCTGTCTAAAATATATTGGTGGAAATTATTTTGACACATCCCCACCTTATGTGTTTAATAATTCACTTTGGAGCCATTAGACACTGAATAAAAATTTATTATAAAATAATACTTTATGTTTTTTCTAAATAGCCCCTCCCCCCCCCTTATAAAAGGACACCACTTCTAACCAATTATTCACACCATCACAGCCTTTTGGCTCAGCCAAACCCTAAAAAAATACCATCTAAACTATCCTAACTTAATTATAGAGGCCATCCTTTAGTCATAAATCTAGCCTATGGAGCCCTTTTGATCAAATAAAAAGGAAGAACCCGAAGAAGAGGTAATGTTTTCACCACCCTCTTTCAAGTTCCTTTCTTCTTCAACTTCTTCTTTCTTTGTTATTTCTATTCTAAAATAATAACTCCACTATCTTCTATATAATTTGATGTTATTATAAATATGGTACAACCATATTCAGTATTCTATCCATCCTATGAATGACATGTCACCATACGTGCGTACGTAGGGCCTAAAGTCTCCACGTCGTGGTGTAATTGTTATTCAATACATTATTATTTGGATGGGTATAATAATGATGTGTGATTCATGTTAATAATAAATATAACATGATAATGATTCTGTATATATGATATTCCATCCAATTATATATTATTTTAATATCAAAATAATGATATTGTCGCTCGTGCGTACATACGGATTACCGTCTCCACGAACGCGATGAGATTCATTCCTCATCGTATACATTCAAGAATAAGTTTTATTTGATGATTAAAAATAATTTTTAAAGACATGAGATAATTTTGGATATTAATAATATACATTCCATTCATAACAAATATGGATCACATAAAAAATAATATAAAGAAAAATGAATCCGTTAACACCCAAAACGATGATAATACTAAGGTATTATGAACACATCAATGTTAAAAGATCATATATGATATCATATTAATGTATATTATTTTTGTATAATTTAATAACAATTATTTCACCATTATACAGGAGGTTGACCAACCCTTAACCAATGAAAAGTATAAGGTAAGGGTTTATTTCACAATCTATTCATTATCTGTGGTTGTATGTACGTAATTATCTACTGGGACCTCTTTATCATCCACATCATTGTTTCTCAGAATATGGGTTAAAGTCCTTTATACCCTTGTTTTACTTTTTTTAATATGTTTATATAGGAATATTTACGTCATTTTCCAAACAAGGACTTTTTTAACCTTTTCGACAAATTAAGGTATGAATGTCTTTTTTTAAACTTATACGGTGGGGGTGGCTATTTTCCACCATTGTAAAATATTCGAAGCTTCCCTTACAAGATTATAAGAATATTTTAAACGTAAACATTTTATTTTATAATTATGTGACTTTTAAATTATTTTAAAAAAAGGGATATTTCTGTAAAATAGTTTTGATTTCATCTATATCAACATTCTTTGATGGATTTTAATATTATTTGAAGTTGATTTTTTAAGATACAAAACTTTTATATTGTATTGAAGGTTCTGTGATATGTTTGATAGTGGATATGTTATTTTTATAGAATTCAAGGTTTATGGAGAAAGTGGTTACATTTTGTATGCTAGTTTTAATACGAATGTTTATGTTATGTTTAAATCTGTTCATATGAGGAATGCATTGGACTTAGTAAGTGATGGGTGGAGCCCGCTATAGCTCCTCAATGCATCAGTAGGTCTCATGAGACAAACAAGTGTCTTGACACGAGGCCTTGACAAAATCTTATTTGTAGTCTTGGCACGAGGCCTTGGCTATGTGGTTTTGATAGTCTAGCATTATGCATTCTATCATTATGAAAGTGGTTATTGATATTGCATGTGATTATTCGACTAGTAGAATATCCATGTGATTAAGTAAATTTCATTATTTCATTTTATTTTTTCCATATCATGCTGAAGTTCAATTTTAAAAGGCTTTTGTTTTTGTTATACATTGCCTTAAATGCATATGCATATTTATGAATTTTTCCACTATATTTTAATCCTTACTAAGAATATGAGCTCACCCCTTTCTATGTTTTCTTTTTCCCAGGATGTGAAGAAGTATTTTATGAATGACTTGCATGGATAATATAAGGCATTATGAGTTTGGAGACAAGATTTTGTTGTAGTTTTCACTTTATGATGTAATGTAATCTTTATGAATGTATATAGTGTTTTCAAGGCTACTAAACTAATCGGTCTTTCAAGACGTGATATTTTATGATCATGCCAATGTTATGTAATAATGCACTAACTCAGGGTAATTGGGGCCAGGGAGATAAAATTGTTATCAGAGGAAGTTTAGTACAAATCTTGGAAGTAAGATTTAGATAAACTCTGATTGGAGCATAGAGACCTGAGATGGAATTTGAAGATTAGTATAGAAGAACTTCCTAGAATTTCGGTAATGTAGATATTTTGGGGTTTTTCTAAGAAATACATCCTTGTTTGGATACAAGTAGGTAGAGGCAGCTCTGGTATAGATGCACCTACTGGTAAAACCCGAAAACACCGCTTTGAGCTAGACTCGAACGAGAACTGGTGCATGACAACGTGTCTTTCTGCACTCTTGGTTACGAAACTCATGGGGGATATGCTTAGGATAATTCTCATTTTCTTTACAACCCATTATGAAGGGCTTATGAGTATATAATAACTCAAAGAAAACATTTTTATGATAATGGATTATATCCATAAACTGTTCAATTTACCTTAGGTATTTTACAAGTTTGTAATTATTCATATTAATTAATAAACATACCTTGTTTGCGCTGTTGTATAGAAATGGCACCCAGTAGTAGGAATGTGAACTCCAACAATACGTATGATTCAAATAGTAATAAGGATAATATCTTTCTTGGTATTAATCCATCATTTAGAAGGGAATAGTCTCCCATGTATTATCAACATATAAAGAAATAGTATCATGTGTTAATAAGATATGTAAAGAATGTTCCAAGTCCTATGGCTTTTAAGGGAAGAAAAAAAAGAAAAGGATGGAAGAGAAAAATATGGATAAAGGGAAGAGGGAAAAGAAGAATTTTCCTATATGTGATAACTGTGGATAGAAACACCCTAGAACTTGCCTGAAAGGAATGGGAGTTTTTTATAAGTGAGGAGACAAATGACACCATGTACGTGACTGCAAGTGGAAGAAAAATGTTTCAAATGTACAGTGCTTCATCTGCAAGGAGTTGGGACATTATGTGAACTAATGTCCAAATCATCAGAGTATGCCCCATATTATGCTATCGGATTATAATCAAGTTATGATAATACCACAGATGAGGAGGAATGATCAGAGTTCTTATGTTGTTTTAAGAGAATTATGTCATTTTATTGTTGTATCAACAATGTACTGGTTATAATAATTATAGAGTATATAAGGATTTTACTTCAGTACTATTTAATTAAGGACTTGAGATTGTGTGGAACCAAGAGAAGTGACTCAATAGCTGGTTAAATTTTTGTAATATAAATGGTTAAGAGAAATATAAACCATAATATGGTTCTCATACCGAGGTAGTGATTTGGGAATAATACATGATTGATTGGGATAAATCTTATTGGATATTCTTGAATACCTTGAAACTGATTAATTATTTGTATATTCCATCATTGTTGGAGTTCAAAAGATATTTGAATAGAAGGAGTATATCCTGTATTCTATAATAAATAAGGGATCATGAATGTAATCAACAAGGTTTTATGGTAATTCAGGATGTAGTAGTGTTTTAAAAGGATACATGATGAAGGTGTTCACATGTTATTACGTGACAAAAAGGATCATCATTGTGTTTACCTTCCTTATAAATTTTGGACTGTGACTTTGGACAGAATTATTTTGGATAATTCTAGTTTGAGATTATTTTTAGACTGCCATAAAAGGACAACCTGGAGGTCGAGTAGCAACCTGTCACGTCCCGCAAGGCCGCGAGACTTGAACCCACAACCAAAGGGCGACAAGGGTGTATCACCTTCCACAGACCCACGTGATGTCCTGGATTAAATAATGTAGTTTTTTAATGGTTCTTCTAGATGAATTATAAATACATTTTTTGAAGCCTATAAGAATAGGATAAATAAAATATTATTTTTAAGTTCTATTATCTTTTTGATTGAAAGATGAGTTTATGGTAGAACTTAGTTAAAGGATGAGACTCTACATGTAAAGTATATTTTTAAATTCTTCTCTTATTCAATTAAGAAATTAATTTTTATAATTTATTGAAAGGATCTTAAAACAAAAAATGTGTTATCCTAATACCATATGTTTTTATGAACCGATGTTATTTTAAATGATTATAGATTGATGAATTTAAGGCCCTTAATTTTACAGTTGTTTGTGATTGATGACCTCAATCACTACCTATAAATATTTATGTTTTACCTCCAACTATATGTCTCTAATTTCCACCAATGTTCACCTAATAGAGATCATAATTTGGTGGTGACCCTTTTCATTTCCCTTTTCCTCTTATTAAAAATAAATTTTATTAACCTAATTTCTGATGTGGGTTTTCCCAAAGGTATTTTCTATTTTCAACCATTAATTTTAAAAAAGTAATTTCAAATTGTGAGGATAAAATTTATTGAAGTAGTGGATAATTTAACACTCCATGCTTTCATGATACGCTTCTCTTTAAATAATACAATAGCGTGTGTTGTACGCAACTTCGAGTTCTAACACACACCACAACCAATCAAACTAGCCGTTATGAATAATAATACCGAATTTTTGAAATTTTATACATTTTATCATTCAAAATGGACTTCGTTTTTGGATTTAGAATATCGATATTATCTTTGGGGGAAATGTTTGTACCTTTTGGACAACTTTCATATTTTGATGAATAGTTAAAATTACTAAATTTTAATTAAAAACAATTTTTTTAATCAAAACAATTAATAGTGATAAATTATAAATTTGAGTGATTTTAAAGTATATTTAGAATATATCTTTACCATTTAATAAAATTTTGTTCATTGGACATTATTTCATATTTAAACCTGACATAAACAAGTGTCAATCTTTTGATAGTTATTATTACTTAAAAACAAGCTTTTTGTTTTGACAGCGGCAATTAATTTTAAATTAATTTCTGCCACTTCTGTGTTTTGAATTTAGAAAATTTATTTCTATATTTAGAATCAGGAGGCCCAAATTGTGTAAATAGGTAAATTTTATTTTTAGACATTTTGAATAATTATTTCGGTAAATATTTTATTTACCATGGTTAAAGGGTAAATCCAGTAAATAATGGTAAAAAATAATATTATAATAATACTAAATTATCCTAAAACGTGTCCTAATCCTATTGGTTGATACATGTCCGACCATGGTAATCTTTGGGTCAATTTTGGGATCCCATGGATCAACTTGTAAGTGATAATGACACTTTATATTAACTAAGTTAAAGTAAATACAAAAATGACATAAGCATATATCTTTTAGAAAAACAATTTTTACATAGGGTTATATATGTTATATTTTATACTGTAAATATTCATTATAAATCTAAAATTTTTTCCTACATTATGGTATTTTATTTATAATTTTTATACATTAAATAATTAAATTTATTTATGACACAATAATGATGCAGTATTTTCCTTATTAATGAAAGAATCAAATAATTAGTATTATAAATATTAAAATAAATATAATTTGAATGTTTTGATGACATACACGAATTTTATTGGTTAATATTACATGTTAGGATTTCATAAATTAATTTTATTTGAATTAATAAATTTTTTAACACTAACAAAAATCAATTATTGAATAGTTTCAAAATTGACATAAATGAGTTTTTAAGATAAAAATTAAATTATTAATTGATATTCTATTCCTAAAAATATAAGGATCGTCCAAAGGACTTATATCATGATAGGTGTATCATTAATAGACCACTTGGGGGGTCACTTGGATGTATATAGTATGTTTAATAACAATATAATAAAAAAATACAAAGTAACCTGGTAAGTGTCAAACTAATTAACTAAGTGTTAAAACTAAATGATAAGGTTAATATAATGACACAAACCTATATAAAATAAATTGTTTGATATGATTTCGACCTATCCACACCATAGACTTTGAATAATCCACATTTTAACCATTATAAACTGAATATGAGTTTTTTATAAAATAATACATTAAGTTTTTCTTAAAGAGCCCCTTCTCCCCCTTATAAAAGGACACCACTTCTAACCAATTATTCAAACCTTAAATTCCTTTTCTCTCAGCCAACCCCTGCCCAAATACCCTCTCAACTATTGTCCCTTAATCCTAGAGGCCTTATTTTAGTCAGAAAGCCAACCAATGGATCCCTTTTTATCAAATCAAAAGGAAGAACCCGAAGAAGAGATAATGTTTTCACCACCCTCTTTCAAGTTCCTTTATTCCTCAACTTCTTATTTCTTTGTTATTTCTATTATGAAATAATAACGCCAGTATTTTATATATACTTTGATGTTATTATAAATATGGTACAACCATATTTAGTATTATATCCATCCTTTGAATGAAGTGTCACCATGCGTGCGTACTTACGGTCTACTATCTCCACATCGTGGTGTAATTGTTATTCAATACATTATTATTTGTATGGGTATAATAATGATGTGTAATTCATGTACATAATAAATATAACATGATAATTATTCTTTATATTTGATATAACATCCAATTATATATTATTTTAATATCAGGAGAATGATATTGTCGATCGTGCGTATGTACGGATTACCGTCTCCACGAAGAGGATGAGATTCATTACCCATCGTATCCATTCAAGACTAAATTTTATTTGATTATTAAATATAATTCTTAGAGACATGATATAATTATGGATATTAATAATATACATTCCATCCATAATAAATATGGCTCACATAACAATGACTATAAAGAACAACGAATCTATTAACACCCAAAACGATGATAATACTAAGGTATTATTGACAAATAAATGTTAAAAGATCATATATGATATCATATTAATGTATATGATTCTTGTATAATTTGATAAAAATTATTTCACCATTATAAATAAGGTTAACCTACCCTCAACAAAATAAAAGTACAAGGTAAGGGTTTATTTCCCAATCTCTTCATTATTCAAGGTTGTTTATACATAATTATCTACTGGACCTCTTTATCATCCACATCCATGTTTTTAAAAACGTATTTCAAAACATTCATAATATTTTATAGAATATGGGTTAATGTCCGTTATACCCTTGTTTGAATTTTTATTAGAAGTTCATAAAGGAATATTTACGTCATTTTCCAATCAAGGACCTTTTTAACCCTTTCTACAAATTAAGGTAATAATGTCTTTTTTTAACTTATCTGGTGGGTGTGGCTATTTTCCACCATTATAAAATATTTAAAGCTTCCTTTACAAGATTATAAGAATATTTTCAAATTAAATGTTTTATTTTATAATTATGTGACTTTTAAATGATTTAAAAAAGGGATATTTCTCTCAAATAGTTTTGATTTCATCTATGTCAACATCCTTTGATGGATTTTAAGATTATTTGAAGTTGATTTATTCTAATACAAAACTTCCATATTGTAATGAACGTTTTGTGATATGTTTGATTGTGGATGTGTTATTTTCATACCATTCATTGTTTATGGCGAAAGTATTTACATTTGGTAAGATAGTTTTAATATGAATGTTTATGTTATGTTTAAACCTGTTCATATGAGGAATGCATTGAACTTAGTAAGTGATGGGTGGAGCCCGCTATAGGTCCTCGATGTATCGGTAGGTCTCATGAGACAAACTAGTACCTTGGCACGAGGCCTTGACAAAATCTTATTTGTATTCTTGGCACGAGGCATTGGCTATGTGGTTATGATAGTATGACATTTTTCATTCCATTATTATGAAAGTGGTTATTGATATTGCCTGTGATTATTTGAATAGTAGAATCACCATGTGATTAAGTAAATGACATTATTTCATTTTAATTTTTCCATATTATGCTGAAGTTGATGTTTAAAAATATTTCGTTTTAGTTATACGTTGCCTTAAATGTTTATACTTATTTATGAAAGTTTCATCTATATTGTTATCCTTACTCGGCATCTGAGCCCACCCCTTTCTATGTTTTATTTTTCCTAGGATGTGAAGAAGTATTTTATGAATGACCTTAAGGGATAGTATAAGGGGATATGAGTGTGGAGAGAAGATTTTGTTGTAGTTTTCACTTTATTATGTAATGTAATCATTATGAATGTATCTAGTGTTTCAAAGGCTACTAAACTAATCGGTCTTTCGAGGCATAATCTTTTATGATCATGATAATGTTATGTAATAACTCACTAACTCTGGATAACTAGGGTCGGGGTGTTACAAATCCTACATAGTTCAATGCCAGAGTTTAAGGTCATTTGATAGGACTGGTCCATGTATTTTAACATTATGTGGTAAGGATGCTTGTGTCATGAAAGGAACATCTACGAGGGATGGTGTGGTGATTACACATAGAATCATTTTGGGGATGTTTTTTCATCCCATGGTGGGGAAGGGTGGTATGGGTCTTATGCATATAAGCTTCTAGTTTTTTGTGTCTCATCCCTTAGTTCTGAAGGATGTTGTGTGGATTACATGTTGAAGCTTCCTTGTGCAGGAAGGATGTATTTTTATCATCCTATATCAAACATTATTTGGATTCAATAAGATGTAAATGATTGTGATTCTTCATTATAGAGAATTTAGTTATGACTTTTCTAATAAGAATGTTTTTTTTCTTTGAACACTTTGACCAGCTCTGGTTATGTTTTAACAGGTGAAAATAATGCATTATAGTTCCATTGTTTTTTTATTCAGGTTTTCATTGTTTCAAAGTGGCTTCAGAGGGGGGGGGGGGTGCAGGGGGGTGGAAAGTGTTGGGTTGGGTTTGGGGGGGTGGCTGGGTGCAGGGGGGGCTGGGTGTAGGGGGGGATTGCAGGGGGGGGGATTGCAGGGGGGGCATGGTGTAGGGGGTGGGGTTTGGTGTAGGGGGCACTGGAGATGCAGGGAGAGTGTCTAAGAGGGGCGTGTCTAAGAGTGGGGTGGGAAGTGGGGTGTATGTGGGGGGAGTAGTGGGGAGGTGAATGTTGGGGGTAGTTGGGGTGTAGGTGGTAGTGTGGGTAAAAGGGGTGCAGGGGGAGTGGTGTCCAGGGTGTGTCTATAGGGGGAGGGGGTGTCTCGGGGGGGGGGGGGGTCCTAAGGGGGTGTCTGGGGGGGGATCCAGGGGGTGTCAAGTGGGAGGGGTGTCCATGGGGTCCAGTGGGGGTGTCTAGGGTGGTCTAGTGGGGGGTGTCCTAGGGGGGTCCAGGGGGTCCAGTGGGGGGGGGGGGGGGGTCCAGTGGAGGACGTCCAGGGGGAGGGGGTGTCTATGGGAAGGGGTTTTCTAAGGGGGAGTCCAGTGGGGGGTGTCTATGGGGTCTAGTAGGGGTGTCCAAGGGGTTCTAGTGGGGGTGTCTAGGGGCGTGTCAAGGGGTGTCTAGTGGGGGTGTCCAAGGGGCAGTTGTCTTGGGGGTGTCCCAGTGGGGTTTCCAAGGGGTGTGCGAGTGGGGGGGGGGACCAATGGGATGTGTCCAGTGGGGGTGTCAAGGGGGGGTGTCCAGTGGGTGGTGTCCAGTGGGGAGTGTTCAGTGGGGGGTGTCCAGTGGGGGATGTCTAGTGGGGTGTGTAGGGGGTGTCTAGGGGGGATGGGGTGTGAAGGGTGGGAGTGTGGTTTCACAGTGGTTCCATTTTTTCTGATAATATATTTTACATTGCTTCATAGTGGTTTGCATTCTAGATTTTGAGGGGAAGGTGAAACCAAGGTGGAAATTTTTTGTTTCTAAGAAAACCATCTATACCCATAATTCTTTAAAATGTGGGTATATATGCTGCAGTAAAACTATCTATACCCACAGTTCAACGAACCACAGGTATGTGTGCTATGAAGAAAACTATATATACCCATGGTTTACTTAACCACGAGTGTCTAATTTGTGCTGTAAAAATGTATACCCATGGTTCTATAAACTGTGGGTATAGATGTATACCCACAGTTTACTAGTACTGTGGTTAATATGAAATTTTAGTTGGTTGTACCCACAGTTTTTGCAAAACTGTAGTTATAGGGCAATCTCGATGCCTTGGGAGCCCATGGTTCATGAAACCGTGGGTATAGGGAAATTTTCAAATCGTGCATAGTTCTTATAAAAATGAACTATACAATGATTTGGCTCATGTATAGGAGGAAATAAAACAGTTCCATCCTAATATAGAGTTTTTATAAAATACAAACATGAATTTGTAAATTGGTACACTAGTAACTCTTATACAGTTCTTTCTCTTACATAAGAGAATCAATTCAGGATTAATGGACTAATACATATTATTTAGAGAAATATTTTATACAAAATATTCTATACAGTTTATAGTCATTCCATTAGTACTATGAACCCTTTCAAAATTTTCCATTTGGACAATCTAAAATCAATGCTATTTGGTTTCTAAGAGGAGAATCTTGACTCATGGATTTCTGGTAGGCTAAGAAGAGTATCTTAATTCAATTATTTTGGGTTTCTATGAAGTTAATTTTATCTCAAGAAATTTTTCATATGCATTCCCAAATATTAATGGGTAAACTAGTGGGATGTTATAATCCTTATTTAACAATGGGTTTCATTCAAAAATATGTAACATCAATGGTAATGAATGCACATGAAATTTTTTTTATAAAAAGGATAAGTTATAAAAATATTATAAATAAATATTAATTAATAAAAGGAAGGTATATAGTGAATATTAGTAATATAGTGACCACTGTATCATTATCGGAAAATATTGTATGAAGATTAAGGAGGATTTCTTACAAGACCAAGAAAAAATGACCTATGTGTTAATTAATAGATAATAGGAAATAATAATATTCAAAATTACTAAGTGGTTCATTTTTAATAATTCAACCATCATTTTACCAATTTTTATTAATATGATAACAAAGTGAAAAAACTATTTGTATTTGGGATTCTATGAGGATAATCTTCCCTCAAGGATTTTTGGGTGATTACAACTCTGAAAACAAATTTATGAAGAGGATTCATGGAATAAAGGATGTTAAATAAGGGTTCAAGCACCATGAATGTTATTAATCCATTTAATCAAAACATCCTTAGTACAAATTGACATTACAATAAATGGTTTGGGTATATTATCACCTAAATGTGATGGTCTGCTCAAAGTAAAAAGGTAGGATTTCTAAGAATGATGATGTAACCATGGTATAATTTAAAATAAAATTTAAGGGTAATGGATTATATAATATTACATTTTTCTAAAATAATGGATTCAGTGAGAATAGATTGACCTTTTCTTCGGCCAAGTACTTGACCCTAAAATATTTAGGTTTTTTTCTTTTTGTACTCTAAATATTTCCAAACTATGAACGGAAAATGCTTAGAAAGTGATCAAATGAATTTCTTTCCAACCACCCTTCAATGGTTTTCATCTTAATGAACCATTATGTATTTTTATTTTATTTCCTTTTTTTTCCTTATATTTTCATAATCCATGAATGGTGTTTTCTTAGAAAGTGAATATTTTTATAGGCCTCCCATTATGGTTTTTCTTCCGATAAGTCTTTGTTTCACAATCAATTAATATTTTAGGTCTTTTAATTTTGACCAAAATCTTATGAATAATGATTAATTTTGAATAGATTTTGACTAATTTTATTGAAATTTAATGATATAATTATTTTACCAAAATTGGGTGATTTTTATAGTCATAAAACTATTACCAAATGTGGATGAAGTTTACAGTCATGAATATTTAACCTGAAGTGGTTGAATTTTATGGTTATAAATCCTTAACAAAAATTAGTTTTATTATCTAAAAAATGGTAGAAATAATCCAACATGAATGGTATAACCCATGTAGGTTTAGGTAACCTCATATTAAGGCAATCATACATACATTTGAAGGTGATACTAAATAGATCAACTGGGGAAAATATTTAAGTTTACTAATGTTATATTAATAAACGTTTTCTTGACTATTGGTAATGGAAGAATACAAATTATGTGAATGGAAAACCCAACACAAGTATGGGAGAACATCCATAGAAAATTGAACATGTTGTTTTTAGACTATTCTGTTTAAAACAAAGTATTTTCAATGGTCTAATGTTATTGGGCTTAGACTAAGTGAGGTTCCTCATTACACTATTCTTAGATATCTATCATAAATATGCGCAAATGGAGTGGAATGAAGAGGTACCCTAGTGAGGGAATGAGAGGCCAATCATAATGTGACAATGTATGAAAAAAACACCATGGCCGAGTTCCATATTGAATGGGAAAGAAATATGTGGTTGGGACTGGGACAAGAGATCAAGGAATAGGTAAATTTCCTATGATTATAATAATCTATCCACACATAATTCTTTATATTGGATGGTTTTATCATATTTTAGAGTCATTCGGGGAAACCCGATATGAATTTGGAAGCTCAAATAGTATGATTGAGTGAATGATTAGATGGGAAATAGATTTTGTGGCTCTTACCAATATAATATATTTGATTGACACTAAATATATTATTATAATAGGAATCAATACATAAGAGTTATGTAAAAGGGTAATTTTAGTCATAGTTAAACTTAATCAAGGCTTTAGGGATAGAAAATGTTGTAATAGCCTATAAATATCCTAAGAATGAGAACTCATACATACAGTAGACTCTTACGTAAGGTGGGTCTCATAGTTTAATATCATATTTTTGGACCACTACAAGTAGTTTAGGGTCATGGGGTATAGAAATTTTGTTGTTTTATATTAATTTCATAAATCTTTGACCAAAGTATCACACCGCTTATTCTCATGTGATATGTAGCCTCCTTGATAATATCTATAATCAATAATGGAATAAAAATAAATATATTTCAAATTCATTTGATCATAGTGGAATCATATGAGGTGAATAATGTTTTGAAATTTATAAATTTAAAATAATGTAATGATTACTAGTGAGAATAGGTTGACTTTTAGTAATGAAGAAATCACCACTACACTATTAGAAGACAGATTATTAGGTTATGGGGATTATGCTTAAAAACTAATAACATGATGTTGGGGATACATAGAGACTCAAAGTAAATCACTATATTCACCATGGATATGGTTTCAATTTATATAAGACAATAATATCAATATAAATTTCTATAAAATGGGGAACCAAGAGGAGAATCTCAACTACTTGTTTTGGTTTATCATTACACAAACATCAATGGTATAAAGTTTGTTTGTTGGAAGAGAATATTCCCAAAATAGTATCCAATATTTTATAGTTTTACCATTATATCTGGGGAATAATATTTGGGTAAATAAACTATAAATAGTTAAGGATTTTAAAAGGAATAATCCATTGTCTAAGAGGAGGGTAAGTTAGACATCACAAAAAAGGGAGAGGTCTCAATATGTAATTGGGGAATTTTTATCATTGTTTCTGTAAACCCCAATATTTGTAAGACCTAAAATATATTTCAACTTGGATTTTAACTCTCCTAATAAAATAATATTTCAATGATCTAGCTTTTTGGAAAGGGGATTTGAATAGTTTTAAGGTCATCTATGATAAACCACTCCAAGAAGTTAAGGGTTATATGGGATATACCATGAAACATATAGTTTTGGTTTATGTGGTAATACCATGTGTCATGTAGTTTAATATCTCATGAATAAGAGTTATTGTCATGAATTTTATATTCTTTCATCACAAACTTTCTATTTTATAGTTTAGAATAACACATCAATGAATTTGAATATTATATGAATTTTTAGGAATGAGTCTTTTTATCTTGGAGTAATAATATACCATATACATCTTCCATGTGTCTTGGTATTTTCCATATTTATAATGGATTAACCTATAATATTCAATATATAATACTTATATACAAATAAATCTTCCAACATAAGTTATAAAAGTTGTTTGTGGGGACAATAATTGGGATGATCATGTTGGGACCATGTTGGATGTAGAAGGCAGTTTGAAGAGTTAGCCTTTGCAGAGTTTTGTATTTTGTTTTCAAAGAAGTTAAATTAATTCACTTTGTAAATGGACCAGAAACTATGAAGATGATTTGATGATTTTTATTTCACAAATATCATATGTTTCGAGAACTTTTGATGCAATCCTTATGAAGAATAGAGAGAGTAAAGAAGTGTTTTTGGTAATGGAAAGAAAGTAGCATGCAGGTGAATAGTGGAATGCATGTATTGGCGTGCAAGTGTTGGCACACAAGCGTAAGTGGCATGCAAGTCATATTTCAAGATCATCACATCAAAATTTTACAACGGAAAAAAATGGCGTGCATGTTAAAGATTGGTGCACAAGTCAAAAAGTGCCGCACAAGTATAAGTGGTGTGCATGTGTGGCGCACAAGTCTAAGTGGCGGGCATGTGTAAGTTGAGCGCAAGTCATATTCCAACATCATCATATCAAAATATGAAAAAGGAATGAAAGTGTCGTGCTAGCGATGGAAGGGCGCGCAAATGATGCAGCAACGTGCAAGTGATGGAGCGACGCACAAGTAGGAACGACACACAAGTGTATGTGGCGCGCAAGTCACAAAAAATGCCTATAAATAGATGACTAGCCTCCTCGTTTTTTTATGCTCAACACTTAAGAGAAAATTTGAGATCTGAGCATGCAAGTAGTATAGGGTGCCCTGATCGTGCAAATAGCATAGGGCAGTGCGCAAGCTGAAGTGGTGCACAAGATGAGGGTTATTTATAAGGCGTGCAAGTAGGGTGCCACACAAGTTTCATCACACATGTTTTTCCATGCAAGTTGTAAGAGGTGCACAATAAGGGAGGTGCTTTCAAGAAGTGGCCTATGTATAAGCCAAAGGTGGCATGCAAGTTGTGAGTTGTGCTCAATAGTGGTGCACAAGTATTGAGTAGGCGCGCAAGAAGGTGGCACGCAAGCAGTGAGGTGCGCAAGCAGGGGTGCGCAAGCAGGTGGCGCACAAGCAGGGAGGCACACAAGCAGGGAGTGTCGTGCAATCTGTCTGCACCAGGAGGTTCTTACCAGCTTCTTGGTTGGAAAGTAAAGAATTCTTTTGAAATATTTTATTTGTGAAATTTAATTAATAAGAAGAAAATCATTAAATTACACTATTTGTGCTAAGAGGGAGCACGATCACTATTGTATTGTTTCAAAAGTTATACATGAGTGTAAGGGTATATCCTACTCATTTTATTCCACATCAAAAGATTGTTTTCTATTTGATTGTGTGGTACTAGATTGTTTTCATACCATACCAAGGACGTAGCTACTCTTGTTCAGTAGTGAACCTTGTAAATCTTGTGTTCTTGTGGTTATGTGTGTTCAGAAGGGATGAAACTCTTTAAAAGGAGAAGAAATTTGTTTCAAAAAACAGGAAACATAAAATGAAAATGATATCACTAATTCACTATAACACCTGAGATTTTATGAGAAATATGTTGTTTTGATGTATAATGTTATATAAAGGAATATTTCACTAAAAAAATATTTGAGCCTTCATGCTTGGCCAACCCCTACCAATATCTCTTCTCCACTTCCCTATAAATATTCTGGAGGTTCTGGTCTTCTTAAAAGACCAACTCTACTTCCTTTAGTGGAAGCTTAAAAGAGGTGCGTCGAACAAGAGGTAATGTCTTCTTCCGATTCTCTTATGTTTCTTCCTTCTTCTACATATTCTCCTTTAGTTATTTCACCATAAAGTAATAATATCAGTATCACTAATATACTGATATGTTATTATAAATATGAAACAATTGTATTTCATCTTCTATCCATCCTACAGAAAATAAAATCACTGCGCGTGTGTACGTACGGAATACCGTCTCCACGCCTTGGTGTAATCTATTTTCGACCGCCACCTTACTTGGATGGGTATAATGGTGTAAAGAATAAATATATATAATTATTATAACATCATACTAATTCTATGACATTATATCATCCAATTCAATACCATTAAATTAATATGGGAACAATATCATCGCTCGTGCGTACGTACGGATTACCGTATCCATGACGCGATGAGATTCATTTTACATGTTAACAATTCAAGAATAATTATAAAGTATATATAATAAGTAATCATGAAATATATGACATAATAATGCTACTGGATTTATGTAAATATATATATGTATTCCATCTACTTGATTCCATTCAATTCAATAAAGAAACGAAAAATAGCGTTAATGCGTAAGTACGGCCTACTGTCTCCACGAACGGTGTATTTATTTCCATTTATAGATCTATTATATATATGTATATTCTGAATATATATTATATATAAATCATGTTTTATATTCTAGAATTAAGTAATCATTATCTAAGTAATCATATTAATAATTACAAGTCAAAACACGGATGATAAATGAAATGGTTTTACACAAAACACTTCTTTAACACGGAATTGACAAATAAACAGATAATATAAAGTCATAAGTGAATCATATATGATATCATAAATATTATTATGGTTCTGTTACAAGTTAATAATATGTTTAAACCCACTATACCAGAGTCTCAGAAACATATATAAGAAATTGTACATAAGGTAAGCGATAACTATTCCAATCTCATTTTTATCCGAGATTGTTTATTCATAAGTATTTACTGGGGTTATATTTATCATCCATGTACCTGTTTTCTAATAATGATTTCATGTATGTTTAAATTCCTTTTTACCCATTTTTGACTTTTACAACATGTAATGTAAGGAATCTTTCTTTTTTTACCATACAAGGTACTTTTTGACTTTTTCGGCAAAAGTACGAGAAGAACATTTTTTTAACTCATACGACATGAATGGATTTTTATGGGTTTATAATGCCTATTTTTAATGAAGCTTACTCTACATGATTTAATGATTATTTTCATCAAAATCGTTTTCTTTTAACATAGAATGAAATTTTGTGAAAATAAAATGATTTTGAAGAAGAAAGGGTATTTTCCTCAAGAATTCATTTCAAGTGTTTTGTCAAAACTATTTTGCATATAAGATGGCATTATTTAGTATGATTATGTTTCAAGTATAATGACTCTATTATTTACATGGTTTGATTCTTATTATGATGAAATGATATCCATTTTTATTATATGGATTATATTATGATGGGATGATGTTTATGAAAACCATTTTATTCTTTGGGTTATGATGAATGATTTATATTTTTTTTGGGAAAAAGTAAGAATGATTTCATTATGAGAAGGGTGGGACCTATATATCCCTCAAATGAATTGGGTAAAGATTTATATCTCATTAGATAGACATCGCTAAAACAGTATGTTAATCTGGTTCAGTGATACAGGACTAGAACGAGGAGTGAACTCGATTCAGACAAGGACTTTTTCCACTAAGATAGCCTTGACAGCAATGCCTTGGCTACTATGGAAATAATATCATGTTTTTAATGGTTTTCCAAAATTAAATGTTTTATTCTCATGATATTTTATCATGATTGATGTTCCTTTATGATATATGCCTTACGTACTTTCAAGATTTATGTCTTTGATCAAGATTTTGATGTTTAGATTTTATGTTCATGTTTTTGCATTAAAATTTTTATGGATTGTTTATGTTCTCTATGTTTACCCTTAATGAGAATTTGAGCTCACCATTTTTATGTTTTCTTTTCCCCTGGATATAATGAAAGTTTTTAGGTAAGAAAAAAATGGAAGATCTTAATGGGAGATGTTGAAGATCATTCACAAAGATTAGAAGATTATATTTTGAGTTTCCAAATACACTAAACTATTACGGTCCTTTGGTGTATACTTTTGTTATGTATTAGGTATTCCAAAAAAGTAATATAATGTACATGTATGTTAGGATTGGGTCTCTATAGTTGGTATTAGAGGAAAGATATAGTCAACCATTGGAAACTAGGATGTGAAAGCCTTAGTAAGAACCATAAGGATATGTCTAAGAATAGGACGAAATCTTAGTATTTTAGAAATGTCCATGAATAACCTATGATAAGACATAAAGCGTGACATTTAATTCAATGGGTGGAACCCAAAGGAACCGTGTTAATGATGAATGTGATGGTCAATGCAATGATTGTCCCCCTGAGCAACAAAATTTTATGGGAGATGGAATGAAAAATCTTGTAGCCATGCTCACACAACTTTCTCAAGCAATGAATAATGAATGAATTCTAAACGAGCAATGAAAGGAGAAACATTCTGTTGAATCCTTCATGAGGTAACGTCCTCCCTCATTCAGTGGGTCTACTGATCCATTAGTTTCTGAACAATGGATCAATACTACTGAAAAGATATTTTCATTTCATCAATGTTCTAAACATGATAAAGTCATCTTAGTAGTATATCGTTTGGAAGGTGAACCTTATCAATGAGGGAATATTATTTAGAATACAAGGCAAAGGGTTGAAATTGAGTCCATGGAATGGGATGTGTTCAAGAAGTTATTTTTAAATAAGTACTTCCCTCTTATTCTTCGAACAAATATGGAGAAATAGTTTCTTGAACTAAACCAAAAGGATGATGAATCGGTTGGTACCTATGAAGTAAATTTTACAAGACTTGCAAGGTACGCTTCTAGGATTATTATCCAACCTGAGAGTAAGATCGATCGATTCTTTAGTGGCTTAAAACCAAGTCTTTGAAGGGCGTTATCCATAAGATACTTCCATAGATATGAGGAAATTGTTTGATGTGCTCTCAAGGTTGATATGGAGATTGGAGTAACCCATCAGTCATATGAATTTGATAAGAAGAGGAAAATGGAATTCAAAGGTAAATCTAAAGACAACACTGAAAAGAAGATGAGTTTTTCCTTATGCTCAAAGTGTGGAACGAAACATGGAGGGACTTTTTGTAAAGGGAGAAGTAAATGTTTCAAATGTGGAAAATAAGGTCATCTGGAATTTGAAGGTTGTAATGATGGGAATAATATATCTAGTGATGAGAAAAAACAAACGGCTACACAGAATGCACCTCCTACACATCAATGTTACAAGTGCAAGGAAATGGGGCATTATTTTAATCAATTACCTAATCTAAGGGTTGTTGATGATGATCAACATCACCAAATTCTTAAGTCCAAAGACAAAGGAATGTCACATGCAATTTCTATCGGTGATGTGGAGTACGATAAAGAAGTGGTGAAAGGTACACTTACCATCCACTCCAAAGTAAAAAATGTTTTATTTGATTCTGGATCCACCTACTCTTTTATTTCTGAAGAATTTTCTAAGGGTATCTCTGTACTACCTCAACAATTAGATGATGAGTTAGTAGTGACAACTCTGAATGGCACAATGATCACATCAAAAGTTTACAATTCTTCTCTGATTGAAGTTTGTGGGAAAGTGCTTCCTGAAAATGTTGTGATCCTTCCTACAGTGGAATTTTTGTGATTATTAGCATGGATTGGATTTCCTTATATGGTGCTCATATCGATTTCCAAATAAGGTAAGTCACATTTCCTATTCCTGATCAATCTATGATCTTCTATCGATGTAAGGATGAAAATAACCTTCAATTGGAAATTTCCTCCTTCTTATGGGTCTTGATTCCACTAAATGAAGGTTATTTATCTCAAATGGTTGGTGACAAACTCACAATTAATAATTTTCCCATTGTTTGGGAGTTTGATGATGTCTTTCGGGAGGAATTTCCACATATTCCACCAAATCATGAAGATGAGTTTTCAATAGAACTCATACCGGGTGTTATGACCATTTCAAAGACACCTTATAGAATGGCCCCAATTGATTTGCTGGAATTGAAGAAGAAACTCCAAGAGAATCTTGATAAGGGATTCATATGCCCTAGTGCGCCACCTTGGGGAGCACCAGTTCTCTTTGTTAAGAAGAAAGATGGATCAATGAGACTCTTCATTGATTTTTGAGAACTTAACAAGATCACTATCATGAAAAAATATCCTCTCCCATGCATTGATGACTTATTTGACCAACTACATGGAGCTCAATACATTTACAAGATTGATCTCCGTTCAGGGTATCATCAATTAAGGGTTAAAAGGGTGGATATAACAAAGGTGTCTTTCCGTACAAGGTATGGACATAATGAATTTATAGTGATTCCATTTGGTCTTTTTAATTCCCCTGCTATCTTCATGGATCTGATAAATAGAGTCTTTGAAGACTATCTTGATCAGTTTGTGGTAGTCATTATAGATGATATTCTTGTATATTCAAAGTGAAAGGAAGAACATGAAGATCACTTGAGAATTTTATTGAATACCTTGATAAAGTATATTCTTTATTCCAAATTTACCAAGTGTGAATTTTGTCTTAAAAAGTTTCATTTTTAGGTCACATAATCTCAAAAGAAGGGATATCTGTGGATCCAGCAAAAACAGAGGTTATCAAAAGATGGTCGAGATTTACAACAGTAACTGAGATCTGAAGTTTTCTTGGTTTGGATGGATATTACCAACGTTTTGTGAAATATTTTTCATGATTATCTAATCCACTCACCAGGTTGACTCTAAAAAGAGTTAAGTTCGTTTGGACAGAGGAGTGTGGAGAGAATTTCATGGAGTTAAAAATAAGGTTATCCAGTGGACCTATGCTCACACTACCTTGTAGTGGAGAATGGTTTTCGTTCTATAGTTATGCATCCAAGAATGTATTAGGGTGTGTTATCATGAAAAATGATATGGTGATAGCTTATGCCTCACGATAGTTGAAAATAAATGAGAAAAATTACCAAACTCATGATTTGGAGTTAGCTGCGGTAATATTTGCATTAAAGATTTGGAGGCATTGTCTTCATGGTGAAAATTGTGATATTTATACAGATCATAAAAGTTTAAAGTATATTTTCACACAAAAGGAGCTGAATATGCATCAAAGAAGATGGTTGGAGATGATTAATGATTACGACTGGTCAATTCATTACCACCCATGGAATACAAATAAGGTGGCAGACACATTAAGTCGACAAGACCATGCTAGATTATCCACGATGAGGATCACAAAAGATCCAATATTTATGGATTTAAAAAGGATGGATCATGGAATTATAATGGAAGGGGGGAAATCTTATCTTTCCTAATTTAATGTTCAACCATCTATACATGTGAAGATTAAATAGGAACAGAAAGAAGATGTAGAGTTACAAAAGAAGGTGAGAAATGTTCCTGAATTTCACATTGATTGTGATGAAATAATAAGGTTCGGGAATCAGGTTTGTGTTCCTCCCTTCCCAGAATTAAAGAAGGAAATAATGGATGAAGCTCATAGTTCTTCATTATCTATTCAACCAGGAAGCAAGAAGATGTATAGGGACCTAAAAGAGTACATCTGGTGGGATGACATGAAAAGAGATGTTGCTGAATATGCCTCTCGATGCTTGGTTTGACAGCAAGTTAAAGCTGAGAGATAGAAGTCTAAGGGGATGTTACAACCATTACCCATACCATAATGGAAATGGGAAAACATCACTATGGACTTTGTCACTAGACTTCCTAAAACATCAAAAGGCAATAATTCTATCTGGGTTATAGTTGATCATCTTACGAAGTCAGCACACTTCATTTCCATTAGAGAAGATTTATCTCTAGATCAGCTTGCCAGGATATATGTGAATGAAGTGGTAAGATTGCATGGAGTACCAATTTTCATTATATCTGATCGGGATCCAAGGTTTACCTCAAAGTTTTGGTGAAGTCTTCAGCATACTCTGGTTACAGAGTTGAGTTTTATCACCGCTTATCATCCTCAGACAGACAGTCAGTATGAGAGAACAATTCAAACTCTAGAAGAAATTTTAAGAGCTTTCTCTATGGATTTCAATGGTGGTTGGGATCAACACCAACCATTGGTGGAATTTTCTTATAATAATATCATTCACTCCAGTATTCAGATGGCTCTTTATGAAGCTCTTTATGGAATGCAATTCTGAACTCCAACTTGCTGGGATGAAGTTGGGGAAAGAAAGATATTAGGACCTGATCTTGTTGATGAGATGGAAAAAATGTAAGATATTTTCAACAACACATAAGAGCAGCTCGGATTAAACAAAAAGTTTATGCCAATAACCAAATAAAAGACCTAGAGTTTGAAGTGGGTGATTAAGTTTTCGTATGAATATCTCCTTGGAAGAAAGTAATGATATTTGGAAGGAAGGGAAAGCCGAGCCCTAGGTATATTGGTCCTTTTGAAATATTGGATCATGTTGGAAAGGTAGCTTACCGATCTGCGCTTCCACCGAATCTCTCTCAAGTTCATGATGTGTTCCATGTATCTCTATTGAGAAAGTACATACCTGATCCTTCACATGTAGTCAGCTCATAATTTTTACCGCTAGAGCAAGATCTTTCTTATGAAGGACAACCGATAGTGATTCTGGATCGTAGCGAAAAAGTACTACAGAACAAGACCACTCGCTTGGTAATTTTTTTTGGAAGAACCAACAATTAGAAAAATCTACATGGGAACTTGAGGAGATGATGAGGGAGAGTTATCCTCATATGTTTGTTACAAAGTGATGAATTTCGAGGGTAAAATTCATTTTAAGGGGGTAGAATGTAACACCCGAGATTTTATGAGAAATATTTTGTTTTGATGTACAATGTTATATAAAGGAATATTTCACTATACACAACATTGAGAATTTAATCTCATCCAATAACTCCCAATTTCTCTTCTCCACTTCCCTAGAAACATTCTGGAGGTTCTGGTCTTCTTAAAGGACAAACTCTACTTCCTTAAGAGGAATCTTAAAGGAGGTGAGTCGAAGAAGAGGTGATGTCTTCTTCCGATTCTCTCATGTTTCTTTCTTCTTCTACTTCTTATTCTTTAGTTGTTTCACAATAAATTAATAAAATCAGTATCACTAATATACTGATATATTATTATAAATAAGAAACAACTGTATTTCATCTTCTATCCATCCTACAGAAATCAAAATCACAGCGCATGCGTACATACGGAATATCGTCTACACGCCGTGGTGTAATCTGTTTTCGACCACCACCTTACTTGGATGGTTATAATGGTGTAAAGAATAACTATATATAATTATTATAATATCATACAAATTCTATGATATTATATCATCCACTCCAATAACATTAAATAAATATGGAACGATATCATCGCTCGTGCGTACGTACGGATTACCGTCTCCACAACGTGAAGAGATTCATTTTCCATGTTAACAATTCAAGAAAAATTATAAAGTATATATAATAAGTTATCATGAAATATATGACATAATAATGATACTGGATTTATGTATATATATATGTATGTATGTATGTCATCTACTTAATTCCATTCATTTCAATAAGTAAACAAAAAATAGCGTTCATGTGTACGTACGTCCTACCGTCTCCAAGAACGGTGTATTTCTTAACATTTATAGATCTATTATATATATGTATATTATGAATATATATTATATATAAATCATGTTTTATATTCATTATTTATTTAATCATGATCTAATTAATAATATTAATAATTACAAGTCCAAACACAGATGATAAATGAAACGATTTTACCCAAAACACTACTTTAACATGGAATTGACAAATGAACAGATAATTTAAAGTCAGAATTGAATCATATATGATATCATAAACATTATTATGGTTCTGTTACAATTCAATAATATGTTTAAACCAACTATAAAAGATACTTGGACACATATAAAAGAAATTGTACATAAGGTAAGGGATAACTATTCCAATCTCGTTTTTATCCGATATTGTTTATTCGTAAGTATTTAATGGGGTTATATTTATCATCCATGTCCCTATATTATAAAAATGTTTTCATGTATGTTTAAAGTCCTTTTTAACCATTTTTGACTTTTACAACAGGGTGTGTAAGGAATATTTCTTTTATTTACCATACGAGGTACTTTTTGACTTTTCCGGCAAAAGTACGAGAAGAATGTTTTTTAACTTATACGGCATGAATATATTTTTATGGTTTCATAAAACAAAATTTTCATGAATCTTACTCTACAATATTTCATGAATATTTCAAAAAAAAACATTTTCTCTTAACAGTGAATGGAATTTTGTGAAAAGAAAATGATTTTAAAGAAGAAAGGATATTTTCCTCAAGAATTCATTTCAAGTGTTTTGTCAAAACTATTTTCCATATAAGATGAAATTATTTAGTATGATTATGTTTCAAGTATAATGTCTCTATTATTTACATGTTTTGATTCTTCTTATGATGAAATGATATCCATTTTCATAATATGGATTACGTTATGATGGGATGATGTTTATGAAACCCATTTTATTATTTGGGTTATGATGAATGATTTATGTTTATTTTGAGGCACAAGTAAGAATGATTTCATTTTGAGATGGGTGGGACCTATATCTCTCTCCAATGCATTGGGTAAAGATTTATATCTCATAAGATAGACATGGCTAGAACAATAAGTTAATCTGGTTCAGTGATACATGACTGGAATGAGGATTGAACTCAATTCAGAAAGAGACCATGTCCACAAAGATGGTCTTGGCAGAAATGCATTGGCTATAATTGAAATCATATCATGTGATTAATGGTTTTCCACAATTACATGTTTTATTCCAATTCTATTTTATTATGATTGATGTTCTTTTATGATATATGCCTTACATACTTCCAAGATTTATGTCTTTGCTCATGATTTTGATGTTTAGATTTTATGTTCAAGTTTTTGCATTCACACATTTATAGATTTTTTTATGTTCTCTATGTTTACCCTTACTGAGCATTTGAGCTCACACTTTTTAGGTTATATTTTCCTTAGGATAATAAGAAAGGTTTTAGGTAATAAAAAAAGGGAATATCTTAATGGGAAATGTTGAAGATCTTTCACCAAGATTAGAAGATTATATTCCAAGTATCCAAAGAAACTAAACTATTATGGTCCTTTGGTGTCTATTTTTTTATGTATTAGGTATTCCAAAAAAGTAATGTAATGTCCATGTATGTCAAGATTGGGTGTCTACATTCACCCATTCACCCTCTCAGTGATACTTGGATCCTGATTGGGAACTTCAATTGGTATCAGAGGGATAGGTTCCTTTTGTTTATTCTTTGCTGAAGCAGTTGAAGAGAAGTTTTGATGGAGAATATAAATTGCATGAACAGTAAGGGGATTCTGATTTTTGATGGAAATAACTAACACATCTGGAAATACAGGATGATATCTTATCTTATGTCTCTTGGATATGAGGTTCTTGAAACTACAGTGGATTGATTTACTGCTATTGATGACAAGGTTCCTCTTACTCCTGTCAATAAGAAGAACCTTGATAATGATAGAAGAGCTAAAAATGTGTTACTCTCATCTCTCTCTGACAATGAATTTTTTAGAGTGAAAGGTGTTGCTATAGAAAAAGGAATCTAGGAGAAACTAAAGAACGTCTATAAAAAAATACAAAATTGAAGAAGGCTAAATTTCAAATATGGAGACTGAAGTATGAAGATTTAAAAATGGGAGAATCTGAATCTATTGGGGATTTCTTTGCTAGAAAAAATTATATTGTTAGTATAGTCTGATGTCTTGGTGAAACTTTGAAAGATTATACAATTGTTGAAAATAACTTGAGAATTCTGCCATAACATTTTGATGATAAAGTGTCTTCATTAAGAGATTGAGACCCTGAAATAATTTCTATGGATGATTTGTATAGAACTCTAATTACTTATGAGATGATAAGAGAGAAGACTATGAAGGGAAAAACAAAAGTTGATAGAGAAATTTCATTCAAGGATACAAAGAGAGAGAAGTCAAAGAAGACTCTTATTGATGGTGATGCTGGTGAATCTGATTCTAAAGACGAGGTATGTAAAAATTTTGATGAAATTTTATCCTTGTTTTCCAAAAATGTGAAAAGATTTACAGGGAAATACAAGGTTAAACTTCCCATGAAATGTTTTGAGTGTGGAGTCGTTGGTCACATTGCGGCTCAATGCCCTCAAACGAATAAAGAAGAAGACAGTGATGATGACAACAGAAGTCTAAGAAGTTTGTGGAAGATACAAGCTAACAAAGATAAATATTTTTCAAAGGGGAAGGATAAAAAGTTATTCAAATCAAAAAGAAGAATCTTTTTATCTAAAGTTTAAGATAAAGAAGATAACGAAGATGAATCCAATATATTATTTGATAAAAAATCTAGAGAGAATACCTTTATTGCTGCAGTAAATAATGAAGAATACGAGAGAAATAGTTCAAAAGAAGAAGAAACTGAACTAGAATATTATCTAAATGAATATTTGAAAGAATACTTGAGGAAGATCAGAAGTCTTGAGAAGGAAAACAACAAGCTGATAAATAAAAAATCCCCAGTAAACAATCAAGAAGGTTTTGATGATGAGAAAATGAAGATAGAAAAATAGATTGATGATCTGAAAAATACTCTTGAAAATTCAAATAATCGTAATGATCATCCTAAATTAACGTTCAAGGAAAAAGAAGAAGAGTTTGATCTTTTACAACAGAAACTTTATAAAGCTAAAGAAATGAATATCAGTTTCAAAAATTCTATCTCAGAAGTTGGTGAATTTTCCAGTAAGAATGAACCAAACAAGGATCCACAAAAGTTACCTTCAAAGGTAGAAATTATAGATAGAACTAGTTCTGATAAGAACAAGGCTGGAAAGATCATATATGTGGTTAAAATCAGCAATGATAAAAAATCCTAAGTGAATAAAAATCACGAGTCAAGAAAGACTTATAATACTTCTGGTGCAAGTAAATTTGAAATGAGAAAGGGAATTACTAATGAAAACATGAAGGTTTATGGTCAATATATTTTTATTAAGATGGTTGTTGAGAAACATGTTCACAAATATGGTCATTATAGATGTTTTAGAGGCAAACATTATTTCTATGGTTATTGCTGGAATTGTGGTGGATTCAGACACATGGAAAATATGTGTTGGTTCACACAAAAAGATTACAAATATTCCATAAGATTTTAAATACAAGGATTGAGGGGGATTCAATCCTTTAAAAATAGAATGTCTCTATATAAATTTCAGAAGATATCTGAGAAGACTAGTGTGAATGTTGAGAATAGGTTACAACAACTGGAAACTATTTGTGAAAGATGTGATCAACCTGGGCATCTTGCTAAGGGATGTCTTAGTGTGTTACCAGAGAAAAAAAAAGATTCTTAATTATTCTCAAAATCCATAGTTTTTAAAATCTAAAAGGGATAGTTCTGATAAGACCGAAAATAAAGAGTGCATGGTTGTTTGGACAGAACATATTTACCTGCTAGGAAATTTTAGGAATCACAACAGAAAGTGATGGAAAAGGAAGAACAAAAAGCTCTTATTGTCGAAACTGCTTTGAAAGATAAAAAAGGAGAGCGTGCATGGAATCTTGATAGTGGGTGTTCTTCTTATATGATTAGAGACTTAAATTTTCTAAATAATTTGAAAGAATTCCAAGAAGGAACCGTTACATTTAGAAATGATGAATCTCTGAGAATCAAAGGTGTTGGATCAGCCATTATTGGAAAATAAAAAATGAAATCTAAGAAAACATTATATGTTGATGGGTTGAAACATAATCTTCTAAGTGTTTCAAAACTCCGTGATGAGGGAAACAAAGTTATATTTAGAGAGGATTGGTTCGTTTTGAAATATGAGAATGATGGAAATATAGTTACCAGAGGCCAATGTACAAAATGAAACTTGTTCCAAGTTGGTGAATTACAAAATTCTTGTTACATGGGCATGGTGGATGAAAAGCAGTTATGGCATAAATGATGGGAAATATGTGTCAGAGAAACATGTGTAAGTTAGTAACATGAGACATTGTCTAAGAAATTCCTTATTTATCATGAATAATATATTGGTGGTGCACTTTCTGTGAAAATGGGAAGATTGCAAATTCTTTTCATACGAGAGTTGAAATTCATTCAAAACAACCCTTTGAACTTATACATTCTGATATATGTGGACCAATGAGCAAGCAATAAACAAATAAAGATAAGTAATTCATTACTTTTAGTGATGAATTTACTCACATTACTTGTGTTATGTACATGAGACATAAGTCAGATGCTCTGAAAATGATTAAGAGTTTCAAGAGGAAAGATGAAAATGAATGTGAGTATTCAGTGAAGAAGTTGAGAACTAATAATGGTGGTGAGTATAAGAATGAAGAGTTTGAATGTTACCTTGAGAAACATGGAATTCAGCATGAGTTCAGTTCACCATAAGCACCTCAATAAAATGGGGTTACTGAAATAAAGAATCGAAGTCTGGTTGAAATGGGGAGAACTATGTTACTTGAACATAGTTTTTCTCATTATTATTGGAGGCAAGCCAAGAGCACTATTGATTATATTAAAAACCGATGCATCTATAGGAAAAAATTAGATATGACTCCATATTAAATGTTCTACGGAAGAACTTCAAGTCTGAAACATTTAAGAGTATTTGGGAGTCCATGCATTATAAATAAGAAAGCTGGAAACCATGGAAAGTTTGATCAAGGAGAAGATGATGGAATTTTTCTTGGATATTCTCTAGAAGGAAGAGGTTATAGATGTTTCAACAGAGAAATAGGAAGAATTATTAATTCTATATATGTGAAAGTTGTTGAAAATGTTGAGACATAAAAGAAGTCATATTTTGATGTGGAAGTCGAGCAGGATAGAGAATCTTTTGTTAATGACTCTGATAATGCTTCAGACTGTGTTAATCCTACTGGTGAAGAGGAATATGACTCATAAATCTCGAGTGATGAGGATGAATTTTGAACAACTCCTCCTAGGTTGAAGAAACAAGTGGAGGATCAGAATATTATTGGATATAAACATCATAGGGTTCAAACAAGAAGAACAATGAATGCTATATCACATACTTCCCTTTATTCTAAAGTTGAACTGAATGATGTAAATGAAGAATTTCAGCATCCAGAATGGGTTTATGCAATGAATGAAGAGATTTATCTGATAGAGAAGAATGATACTTGGGAACTTGTACCCAAGCCGGACAATAAGAACATTATTGGTACAAAGTGGGTTTTTGGGAACAAGATGAATGAAGATGGAAAAGTAATAAGAAACAACGAAAGATTGATTTTCAAAGGGTATTCAAAAATTGAA
This sequence comes from Viscum album, assembly GCA_963277665.1. Taxonomy (NCBI): domain Eukaryota; kingdom Viridiplantae; phylum Streptophyta; class Magnoliopsida; order Santalales; family Viscaceae; genus Viscum; species Viscum album. Next base: position 846,696,503 of record OY728134.1, on the reverse strand, counting down.
GGCATTGATTTTCATGAAACCTTTGCTCTGGTGGAAAGATTAGAAACAATCAGAATATTTCTTGCTGTTTCTACACAACGAGGTTGTAAAATCATTCAAATGGATGTAAAATCTTCATTCTTGAATGGTGACCTTGACGAGGAAGTTTACATTGATCAACCTTGTGGATTTGTTATTGAAAAGGATGAAACTTATGTGTGAATATTGAAAAAGGCTTTGTATGGGCTAAAACAGGCTCCAAGAGAATGGTATTCTAAATTAGATACTTTATTAAAGAAGATGAACTTTAAGAAAGGGAGAGATGACAGTAATCTCTACTTCAAGGAATGTCATGAGTTTTCACTGATCATTATTGTTTATGTTTATGATATTATATTTGCTGGAAATGATGAAAGATCATGTGAAAAATTTGCTGAGGAGAAGAAGGAGTTATTTGATATGTCTATGCTCAGAGAAATGAAGTACTTTCCTGGGCTACATATTTCACAAAATAAGAATCATGTTTTTCTGTCTCAAGAAAAGTATGCTAAGGAGCTTTTGAAGAAGTTTATCATGGAAAAATCGAAACCAGTTTCCACACACATTTTAGTGGGAACCAAGTTGACTATAGATGTAGAAGGCAATGAAGTTGATCATAAATAGTTTTTAAAGCTGATTGGAATTCTGTTGTATTTGACTGCCTCAAGACCCAACATCGTCTATGCTGTCACTTTATGTGCACAATTTTAGAGTTCTCTTAAAGAATAAAATTTTATTTCTGGAAAAAGAATTCTTAGATATATCGAAGGCACAACAAATTTTGGAAACATGTACGATGGCTTAGGAAATATTGATCTATTCGGGTATTTTGATGCTGATTGGGTAGGAAATGTTGATGATCGAAGATCCACATCTGGTGGAGTTTTTTATGGGAAAAAGTTGTGTTAGTTTTCATACCATGAAACAGAATTCAGTATCACTTAGCATAGATGAAGCCGAGTTTGTTGATGCTTCTCTAGCTTCAACTCAACTAATGTTGATGAAGAATCAGTTAGAAGATCTACTTGTTGAAATAAAGATACCATTTTTCTTGGGTTGTGATAATCACAGTGCAATAAATCTTACAAGAAATCTGGTACAAAATTTTCGATCAAAACACATTGATATAAAGTACCACTTCATCAAATAGCAATTAGAGAAGAATGAATTAATGCTGGAGTATGTTCCTACATCTGACCAAGTTGCTGATATATTCACCAAAACTTTACCGAAGGAAACATTTGCAAAATTGAGGATGAACATGGGTGTCCAACCTCCTTCTCATCAAGTTTAAGGTACATGTTTCTTGTCCCACTCTCATCTGGCCTTTGGATAGTGTTTTCAAGGGGGATAATTTTTTCATAAATCTATCCTTATAGATTCATGCATAAAGGGGGAGTTTTGGGTAATCTATTAATCCAGCTTGTATGTGTGTGAACTATTCTAAAAGATTGTTGGAGTGGTTGTATGAAATTTATTTTTGTATTCTAGGAATGTTGAATAAGTGAAGAATACTGAAGTAGAAGCTTGAGAGATGTTATCAAAGATATTCTGAAGAAGGCTGAGGAGATGTGATCATGATATTTCATAGTCACTGCCTTTGGATAGCATGATTTTGTCTTTCAATAATGTTTATTTTTTACAATGAGTTAGCTCACATAGGCTTAGAATTTTTGATAAGTAATCCATTGTATAAGGTTACAACGTTCAGTGATTTATGAATCTTGGTTGACAACAAAATCCAAAGGGGGAGATTATTGGGACCAAGTTGAGTGTAGAAGGTAGTTTGAAGAGTTAGCCTTTGCAAAGTGTTTTATTTTGTTGTCAAAGATGTTAAATCAATTCACTTTGTAAAAGGACTAGAAACTATAATGATGTTTTTCGTATTTGTATTTCATAAATATTATAAGTTTGGAAAACTTTTGAAGCAAGCCTTATGAAGGATAGGGATAGTAAAGAAGTGTTTTTGGAAAAGGAAAGAAAGTGGTGGTAACGTCAAGAGTGGCGCGCAATTATTGGCTCACAAGTATTGGCGTGAAAGTGTAAGTGGAACAAAAGTCATATTTCAAGATCATCACATCAAAATTTGACAAGGAAAATAAAATGTGCACAATTTAACGATTGGTGCGTAAGTCCAAAAGTGTCACGCAAGTATTAGTGGTGTGCAAGTGTGGGACGCAAGTCTAAGTGGAATGCAAGTGTATTTTGCATGCAAGTCATATTCCAACATCATCATATCAAAATATGAAAATGGAATGAAATTGTCATGCTAGTGATTGAAGGGCGTGAAAGTAATGGAGTAGCGCGCAAGTGATGGAGTAGAGTGCAAGTAGGAACGACGCGCAAGTGTATGTGGCCCACAAGTCACCAAAATTCCTATAAATAGACGACGAGTAGCCTCATTTTTTATGCTCAAAACTTTAGGGTTATTTACAAGGCACACAAGTAGGGTGACTCACAATATTTGTCGCATAAGTTTTACGGTGCAAGTTGCCAAAGGCACACAACCAGGGAGGCGATTTCAATAAGTGTCATGTGTATAAGCCAAAGGTGGTGTGCAAATTGTGAGATGTACTCAATGGTGGCGTGCAAGTATTTTGTAGGTGCGCAAGTAGGTGGCGCACAAGCAGGGAGGCGCGCAAGCTGGGAGTAGAATGCAAGACGTCTACACCAGTAGGTTCTTACCAGCATCTGGGTAGGAAAGTAAAGAATTTTTTTTAAGGATTTGATTTGTGAAAGTTCATTAAAAAGCACAGAATCATTACATTACCCTATTTGTGCTATGAGGGAGCACACACATTATTGGGTTGTTTTCAAAGTGCTACATGAGTGTAAGGGTATATCCTACTCAATGTATTCCACATCAAAGTATTGTTTTCTAGTGGATTTTGTGGCACTAGATTGTTTCCGTACCATACCACAGACATAGCTACTCTTGTTGAGTAGTGAATAATGTAAATATTAGGCTCATGTGGTTGTGTGTGTTCAGTAGGGTAGAAACTCTTTAACAGGAGGTGAAGGATGTTACAAAAAACAGGAAACATAAAAAGAAAATGATATAACTGATTCACCCCCTCCCCCTCTCATTGATACGTGGATTGTAACACCCCAATATATCATATTACCTTACTTTTTCCAAGTAATTCAATAACATATACTACACGCAACATCGAGTTCAAGCACAACATTACTTTCCAAACTAGCTGTTCAAAAGTTTTTATTAATAGTATTAACAGAATTTTGAACTTTATATAACCCTTATAATTTTAGAATCCATATTATGAGTTTCATAGACATATTGTAAGGAAAAATTAATTTTTTTCATATAAAAGAAGTATTTTTAGAAAATGAAATTTTACCGCCTTTTAATGGAGAACCCTTTTTAAATCCAATAATTGAAAATTTTATATATTCAATATGACAAAATAAACTTCTTCTTTGTGATCGGGTTATAAGAATTTAGTTTCAATAAACCTTTGGTGTTTTTCTGATAACTTTCATATTTGGGTGAATAGTGAAAAATAATATATTTTAACTGAAAACAACTTTTTTAATCAAAATAATTTATTGTGTTAAAATATACATATTTATGGTTTGGATGTATAGGTAGATTATATTTTTACCATTTAATCCAAAGTTGGTCATTGGAAGTAATTTCACATTGAAATTGGACATAAACAAATGTCAATCTTTTGGTAGTTATTATTTCATAAAAATATGCCTTTTGGTTTTGACAAGGGGAATTAATTTTAAACTAATAAATGAAATTTATACCTTTTTAATTTTGTAAAATAGACTTCATTTTTTAATTCATAATATCAAATTTAGATTAGGGTGAATATTTGGTATGTTTCTGAAAACTTTTAATTTTTGATGATTAATGAAAAACACTGAGTTATAATTTAAAACCGAATTTTTATTTAAATAATTATTTATTTTATTTAAACTGATATTAGGTATAAAAAGATACATAATACCCATATATGTTCAATATAATTCATTGGAGTCATTTTTTAATAATATTAGATATATATAAAATTTTATTGAACTTGTCACCGTCTTTTACCAACCTCATCAGAGAATTTGTAAATTCACATAAAACATAATTTTACCGCTTCTGTGAGTTGAATTTAGAAAATACAAGAGACATGGTTAATATCAAGGAGTAAAATGTGGTTCAATAAGATTAAAATAATTTTTAGTGAATAGTATATTTTTACTTTTATTTACCACAGTTAAAAGTAAATCGGGTAGTTAAGGGTAATAATGATATTATTATTACCCTAACCCATGTCCTAATTATATTGGCTAAGTATAGTTATATATAAAAAACCTTAGGAATAAAATATAAACCTCGTTGGTCCTCTGGGATTAAATTATGACATTTATTATTATTTAATTCAAATAAGAGTTAAAAGAATTTAAATCAATGTTTAATAACTAAATCATTTTTAAAATAGGGTTACAAATAAGATAAATTCGACTATAAATATTCATTAGAAATATAAACCTATTTCCTATATATGGTATTTTATTTATAGTTTTTAGACATTAAATAATTTAATTTATTTATGACACAATGATGATGTAGTAATTACCTAATTAATGAAATATTAAAATATTTGATAATATAAACATCCCAATAAATGTAATTTGAGACTTTTTATGAATTACAATACTTTTATAGGTTAATATGACATATTAGGGTTGGTTAGATGAATTATTTTCAAAGTAATGATGCTGTTATAAATTTAGAAACACAAAATACCAAATAGTGTCAAAATTGACATAAAAGAGTTTTTAAATCAAATATTATATTATTAATTGATATTCTATTTCTAAAAATATAAGGTTATGAAAATGGAATTATATAATTATGGGTGTATCATTAATGAGCGACATGGTGTTCTCTTGGAAGTATATAGTAAGTTTATTAACCATGTAATATAAAAATACAAAGAGACCTGGTAAATGTGAAACTATTTAATTAAGAATTAAATCTAAACTTTAAGGTTAATATAGTGAACCAAACCTGTCTAAAAACATTAGGTTTAGTTGTTTTCGACCCATTCCAACATTATCCTTTAAATAATCCACTTTGGAGCCATTAGAAACCGAAAAGTATTTGATTATAAAATAATATTTTACGTTTTTCCTAAGGTTCCCCTCACCCCTCTTATTAAAGGGAACTCCCCCTTCTCCCAAATTCACACTTTCAAAGCCTTTTGTATCGGCAAAACCCTACCAAAATATCATCTCAAGTTCCCTCACTTCATTCTAGAGTCCTTTCTTTGGTCATAAAGCCATCTTATGTAGCCTTTTTGATAAAATCAAAAGGAATAACCCGAAGAAGAGTTAATAATTTCACAACCCTCTTTCAAGTTCTTTACTTCTTCCATTTCTTATTTATTTGTTATTTCTATTCTAAAATAATAACTCCACTATCTTCTATATACTTCAATGTTATTATAAATATGGTACAACAATATCCATTACTCTATCCATCCTTTGAATGACATGTCACCATACGTGTGTATGTACGGATTACCTTCTCCATGTCATGGTGTAATTGTTATTCAATACATTATTATTTGGATGGGTATAATAATGATGTGTAATTAATGTAAATAATAAAATATAACATGATAATTAATATTTATATATGATATACCATTCAATTATTTAATATTTTAATATCAAAAGAATGATATTGTCTCTCGTGCAAACGTACAAATTACCGTCTCCACGAACATGATAAGATTCATTCCCCATCGTATCCATTCAAGACTAAATTTCATTTTATGATTAAAAATAATATCTAGAGACATGATATCATTCTGTATATGAATAAGATATATCCATCCATATCAAATATGACTTACATAACAAATAATATAAAGGTAAACAAATCTGTTAACACCCGAAACGACAATAATACTAAGATATTATTAACAAAGCAATGTGAAAAGTTCATATATGATATCATATTAATGTATATGATTCATTTATAATTTAATAACAATTATTTCACCATTATATAGGAGGTTAAACTACCCTCTACCAAGAAAAAAGTACAAAGTAAGGGGTTTCTTATCTCACTTTTAATTCTGTGAGATTTCCATTGTTCACCACATATTTATTGCATCTGGTGTGTGTACTACCCAGGATTGTATTCATTGTGTAATATAATTCAATTTATGTATATTTACATAATCATTTTATGATCCATATTTCATGGGATATATGTTTCTTATGTTACCAAATTGTTAAGTGAATTACATATTATAATTTCCACTCATTCAGCTTTACGCATACTTCATTGATTATTTTACTCCAAGATTATGTGTGGAATCACTATTCATTTTCTTATGTCAAAATTCCCACTCCCCTATCAGTGGATATAATTTTTATAAAAATAATAACTCCATTGATAAATTCTCAAGTCATCGATATGAACTTGATAAGGGTAATTTTAACTCAATCTCTATTTGTTGAGTTAAATATCCAATTCATTGGTGTTGTTTTTACAAGAATATGTGTGAATGTCCTCTGATTGATTTACAATTAATATCTAATCATATTGAGTGTATTTATATTTTTCACACATAATTATTTCATTGATTTATCCTTACCCTAAGGATACATTCATTATAAGATACTTCATCACAATTTACATTCCTTTGAGGCTTATTCGTTGTTATACACCAAATAACTTTTATATGGTGTATATAATGTACTTTGACATAGTATATCATGAATTCCTTTATTCTCATGATATTATATTGTTTTGATTACCTCGATTATTTGTATTCAAGCGTCTCTCTTTGGATAGGAACACTGACTAAAATATCATTTTAAATTTTTTAAAGATTTATTATTCAAAATCTTTCTAATTAATGTCCATGTTTTTAAAATGGTTTAAGGATTTATTTATAAGGAAATTAATTTTTTAGAATTAAAATTCTGTTTAAAAGTATCAAAGTGGTATGGGACACTTTGATTTAGAAATATATTTTTAAACAACATCTTGAAAAATAGTGTGACTTTTAAATGTTTTCAAAAAGGTGGGATATTTCTCTCAAATAGTTTTGATGATTATTTTTATCTATGTCAATATCCTTTATTATTCTCAATTGAGGTTATTCTTTTACAACACAATCTTACATATTGTATTGAATGAGTTATGTTTGACTGTGTATGTGCTATTTTTATACTATTCATGGATTGTGGATAAAGTATTGACATTTTGTAAAATAGTTTTAATACGAATTTTAATGTTATGTTTCAAACTTTTCATATGAGGAATGCATTGGACTTAGTAAGTGATGGGTGGAGCCCGCTATAGCTCCTCGATACATCGGTAGGTCTCATGAGACAAACTAGTGTCTTGGAACAAGGCCTTGACAAAATCCTATTGTTAGTCTTGGCACAAGGCCTCGACTATGTGGTTATGATAGTTTGGGATTATGCATTCCATCATTATGAAAGTAGTTATTGATATTGCTTGTGATTATTCGACTAGTAAAATATCCAAGTGAATAAGTAAATGGAATTATTTTATTTTAATTTTTTTCCATATTATTCTAATGCTATAGTTTAAAAGGATTTTGTTTTAGTTATACATTTCCTTAAAAACATAAGACTGAATTTGAGGATACGATCTGGTATAGTCGGTAGAGGCATCTTTGGAATAGATGTACCTTGGGGTAAAACATGAAAACACCGCTTTGAGCTAGACTCGAATGGGAACTAGTGTATGACAATGGGTCTTGCTGCACTCTTGGTTACGACACTCCCGAGAGATATGCTTAGGATAATTCTCATTTTATTTACAAAGAATTATGAAGGGTTTATGATGATATACTTACTCAAAGAAAACATTTAAATTTTTATGGATTATATCCATAAACTATTCAATTTTTGTTAAGTCTTTTACAAGTTTGGAATTATGTAATTTGATTCATAAACTAATGTAGTTTATGCCATTGTTTAGAAATGGTGACTAGTGGAAGGAATGGAAACCATATCAATGCACACACTCCATGTAGGGATTTCCCTTCTTATTAAGATAATCATAGTGGAGTTGGTGATAAAACTGGTGCTGATCAACTTATCACTATTCTGCGACAACTCACACAAGTTATGAATAATAACCTTACCCGTATGGATCACCCTGGTCCACAGCATGGAGGATCAATCTTATACTGGTTTATGAGGAAACAAACACCAATATTCAATTGGAGTACAAATAAATTAGTAGCTGAGCAATGGATAAGTTCCCTAGAGAAAATATTTCATGCTTTGGTGAGTAGTGAAAGGGAAAAATTTGTCATGGCAGTTTATCGCCTCACTGGAGATGCTGATCAATGGTGGTCATTGATACAAAAAACAAAGGTAAATGATGAAGTATCAAATATGGAATGAAGGGAGTTTAAAGATTTTTTCTTAGAAAAATACTTTCCTTGTGACCATCGAGCAGATGTGGAAAGCAATTTCTGAGTCTGAGGCAAAAGGAGGATGATAATGTCATAAAGTGTGAGGCAAACATTACAAGGTTTTCAAGGAATGCAGTAGATTATATACGTAACCCAAAGAGTAATATTGATAATTTCATTGATGGGTTAAAACCATTTCTCTGTCAAGCATTAGTCTCAAAATCCTTTTCTTCGTACGAAGATATTATCTCATGTGCTATCAAGACTGAAAAGGAATTCTCTAAGTCTAATGACTTTAAAGAAAAGAAAGAGAAGAAGAGATATTACGATCACTCTGGGAATGGAAATAATGGGAAGGAGGGAAAAGTTTAATATCTATCCTGTAGTATATTTGCGAAGAAACACCCTGGTACTTTATTGAATGGAATGAGAGTCTGTTAAAAGTGTGTTGAAAATAGCCACAATGCTCGTGATTTCAAGGGGAAGACAGAATCCATCGGTGTTAAATTATACAATTGCAAGGAGATGGGATATTAATCAAATGAATGTCCTAAGCGTCATATTAACTTACCTCATAAAATTCCAAGGGATCAATGCCAAGCTTATGTTATCACTACTGCTGACGTAGAAGCTCTGAATGACGTAGTGGCAGGTAATTTAATGGTTTCCTCAAGTTTAGAAAATTCTTTATTTGATTTTGGATCATCTAATTGTTTCAAATATTCCCAGTTTTATATGAAAAATAGATATTTACTATTTAATTTAACAAGGATGTTGTCAGTAAAAACTCCTAAGGGAAGTATCATTGCAACAAAGTTCTATGAATCAGTTCCCATTTGAGCATATAATTGTTCTTTATCTGCTGATCTCATTATCATACCTATGATTAAGTGTGTTATAATCCTTGGTATGGATTATCTTTCAGACCATGAAGCGAATATTTATTGTAAGAAGAAGGAGGGTACGATTTTTGATGATGACAATAAAGAACACCTTATCTTTAGAGAAGAATCATCACCACCTGATTCTTATCTTGAACCACCCCTAGTATCTCAAATAAATTCAATTATTGGGGTGTAAGAGAATGAAATAACTGTGGGTGAGGAAAGGAATGTTCAAATAGAGGATGTACCTATTGTGAAAGAATATGTTTATGTGTTTCCAGAAGATTTACCTGGACATCCTCCAAAACGATAAATTGAGTTTTCGATTGATTTAATTCCTAGACCAAGGCCCATATCGAAGACCCCTTATAGAATGGAAACTATTGAATTAGTGGAATTAAAGAAAAAACTAGAGGAATTGAGTAATAAGGGATTTATCTGCCCTAGTGTTTCTCCATGGGGAGCCCTTGTCCTTTTTGTTAAGAAGAAACATGGATCTATGAGGTTATGTATCGACTGCAGGGAGATCAATGCTATAACAATAAAGAAAAAGTATCCCCTACCTCGCATTGATGATTTATTTGACCAACTGCATGGAGTTCAATACTTTTCAAAAACATACCTTCGATCTAGGTACCATCAGTTGTGTGTGAAAAAGGAAGACATTCCGAAAATAGCATTTCGAACCAGGTACGAGCATTACGAGTTTACAGTAATGCCTTTTGGGATGACTAATGCGTCTTCTATTTTTCGGGATCAAATGAATAGAGTTTTCAAAGAATATCATGATGAATTTTTAGTGTTATTTATTGATGATATATTGATATACTCCAAATTCTATGAGGATCATGAATATCACTTGAGCATTATTTTAAAGACTCTTAGAAGTCATGAATTATATGGGACGTTTTGCAAGTGTGAATTCTGGATTCGAGAGATTTCTTTTCTTGGCCATATTGTCCTTGAGGATGGAATCTCTATTGTTCCTTCTAAGACAAGAGAAATCTATTAATGGCCAGCACCGACGAGTATAACTGAGGTACGCAGTTTTATTGGTTTAGCAAGTTATTTTCTAAGTTTTGTCCAGAATTTTTCCTGATTGGCTGACACATTAACGAAGCTCACACGTAAAGGGTTAAGTTTTTTTTTTTGAGAAAAGATTGTGAAGAATTTTTTGAAGAAATGAATAGAAGATTATTCAATTCTCCAATATTGACTCTACCATTGAGGAATAATGGGTTCGTTATTTATAGTGATGTATCGAAGAAAGGAAATGGTGGTGTCCTTATGAAGAATGATAGGGTTATGGCCTATGCATCAGAACAGATATAAATTCATGATAAAAACTATCCTACTCATGATCTTGAGTTAGAAGCTATAATCTTTTCCTTGAAGATATGGAGACACTATCTCTATGGTGAAAAATGTGACATATATACCGATCATAAGAGTTTGAAGTATATTTTCTCACAGAAGGAACTCAACATAAGGCAATGGTGATAGCTCGAGTTACTCATAGATTGTGATTTAAATATACACTACCACCCGGGGATGGAAAATAAGGTGGCATATGCTTTGAGCAGAAAGGATCATGGAGTTTTGAACAAGATGAGAATTGAAAGGGATCCTATTTTCATTGATCTAGTGAATATGGACATGGGAATAACTAGGGAAGGTAAAACATCAAATCGTTTTCAAATGGTTTCCAAAAAATATTTACTAGAAAATATTAAGAGTTATTAGACCAATGATGAAGAGTTTCAAAATAATATTAAAGTTGTGAATGGTGGGAGATTTAGTGAATTTGTGTATGAAGATAGAATTTTGAAATTTGGGAAAAGAATTTGTGTTCCTGAAATATCTGATCTGAAAAAGGAATTGTTAGATGATTCTAGTAGCTCTAAATTCTTTATACACCATGGCAGCACAAAATGTATAGAGATTTGAAGGAACATTTTTGGTTGTACAACATGAAGAGGGAGATTGCTGATTTTGTGTCAAGATGTATGGTTTTTTAACAAGTAAAAGCTGGAAGGCAACAGCCTGGAGGAGTCAAGCAACATCTTCCCATACATGAGTGGAAATGGGATAATATTATGATGGACTTTTTCATGGGACTACCAAAGACTCCTAGAAGGAACAATGCAATATGGGCCATTGTTGATCAACTTACCAAGTCAGCACATTTTATTTCTATAAGGGAAGATTTACCACTTGAATTTCTAGAAGGACTATATATTAATGAAGTTGTGAGACTCCATGGAGTACCCTTATTGATTATTTCTGATCGTGACCCCCGTTTTTCTTCAAGATTATGCTAGAGTCTTTAGAAGCCCTTGGATACTTAACTTAGTTTAAGCACTGCCTACCACCTTCAAACAGATGGACAATCAGAACAGACTATTCAAATGGTAGCAGACATGTTGAGATCTTTCTCACTTGACTTTCAAAATATGTGGGATCAATATTTACCTCGGGTATAGTTTTCCTATAACAATATCTTCCATTCAAGGATTCATATGGCACCATGTGAAGCGGTATACGGAAAGAGATGTCTCACACCAACCTGTTGGGATGATGTAGGAGAAAGAAAACTCGTAGGACCAGAACTGGTGGAGGAAACAATGGAAAAGATGAATGTAATACAAAACCACATCAAAGTAGCTCAAAGTAGGCAGAAGAGCTATGCCGATTACTGAAGGAAGGATTTTGAATTTCAGGTAGGAGATCAGGTTTTCATGAAGGTATCTCTGTGGAAGGGTGTTATACATTTCGGTAAGAAAGGAAAATTGAGTCCTAGGTATATCAGACCTTTCGAAATTCAAGAATTAATTGGGGTTGTAGCTTACCGTTTGTCAATACTACCAAATCTCTCCAAAGTTCATGATGTGTTCCATGTATCACTGTTGAGAAAATAAATGCATGAACCAATGAATGTACTCACCTATGAGGAATTAGAACCGGAACCCGATCTGTCTTATTTCTAATAGCCTTTTAAAATTCATGATACAAGAGAACAAGTGGTGAGAAACTGGACAACTCATATAGTAAAAGTTTTATGTAGAAACCATGAGATGGAAGAGGAAACATGGGAACCAGAAGAACTTATGATGAAGAACCACCTTAGTCTTTTTATGTAGTAATATTCTAGAAATTTCTAGGATGAAATTATTTGAAGGAGGGGAGAATGTAACACCCCAAGCTTCCACAGTACGCTTCTCTTTGAATAATACAGTAGCGTGTGTTGTGCGCAACTTCGAGTTCTAACACACACCACAACCAAACAAACTAGCCATTATGAATAGTAATATCTAAGCCTTTCTTTTGTAAATTTCTGATGGAATTTCATCTATACCAAATCCTTTCTTTGCTTTTGTAAAATAGTAAGAATTATTAGAAAAACATTTTTTAAGAAACATGGATGTGGATGATAAAGAGGTCCTAGAAGATAATTATGTATAAAAAAGCTCGGATAATGAAGAGATTGTGAAATAAACCCTTACCTTGTACTTTTCCTTGGTCATAAATAGGTTAACCTCATGTATAATGGTGAAATAATTTTTATTAAATTATAAAATAATCATATACATTGAGATGATATCATATATGATCTTTTAACATTGATGTGTCAATAATATTGTGGTATTATCATCGTTTTGGGTGTCAACTTACTCATTTTATTTTATATATTTTGTTACATAAGATGTGTCTGTAATGGATAAGTTGTATCATATTCATATCCATAATGATATCAATTCGTTAAAAATTATTTTTAATCATCAAATGAAAATTATTCATGAATGGATATGATGGGGAATGAATCTCATCGCATTTGTGGAGACGGTAGTTCGTACGTACGCACGACCAACAATATCATTTTCTTGATGTTAAAATCATATATAATTGGATGTTATATCATATATATAGAATCATTATAATGTTCTATTTATTATTTAATTCAATTACACATCATTATCATACCCATCCAAATAATAATGTTTTGAAAAACAATTACACCACGACGTGGAGACGGTAAGCCGTACGTATGCACGTATGGTGACATGTCATTCAAAGGATGGATAGAATACTGAATATTGTTGTACCATATTTATAATAACATCATCGTATATAGAAGATATTGGAGTTATTATTTTATATTGAAAATAAAAAATAAAGAAGAAGTGGAAGAAGAAAGGAACCTGAAAGAGGGTGGTGAAATTATTACCTCTTCTTCAGGTTCTTCATTTTGATTTGATCAAAAGGGATCTATAGGCTGGATTTATGATCAAAATAAGGCATCTAGGTTGAAGTGAGGTAAGTTGAGAGAATATTTGGGTAGGGGTTGGCTGATCCAAAAGGATTTTAAGATGTGAATTAGAGAGAATGGGGAGTGCCCTTTTATAAGAGGGGTGGGGGGCACCTTAGGAGAAACTTAAAATATTATTTTATAATAAATTCATATTTGGATTATAATTACTCAAAAGTGACTTATTTAAAAGATAATGTAGTTATGGGTTGAAATCCTTTCAACCAATAGATGTTAGACAGGTTTGGGTCACTATATTAACTTTGTCATTTATATTTAACTCTTAGTTAAATAGTTTGACATTTATCATGTCTCTTTGTATTTTTATATTATATAGTTAATAAACTTAAAATAAAATTCCATGGGACCCCAACATGGTTCATTAATGATACACCTATCATTTTATATGTCATTTGGCTGAAAATTATATTTTTACAAAATTATATCAATTTATAATATAATATTTGTTTTAAAAATTCTTTTATGTCAATTTTGACACTATTTAATTATTGATTTTCGTAAAGTCTTAACAACATTATTAACTCGAACTAAATAAATTTAAGCAACCCTAAAATGTCATATTAACCACTAAAATCCATGTAATTCATAAAAAGTCTCAATTTACATTTATTTGGATATTTATAATATCAATTATTTTAATATTTCATTAATTAGGTAATCATTGCATCACCATTGTGTCATAAATAAATTAACTTATTTAATATATACAAAATATAAATAAAATAAAATTATTTAGGAAATCTCTTTATCTTTCTAATAAATATTTATAATAGAATTTATCTTATGTATTACCCTATATTAAAAATGTTTTAGTTATTAAACATTGATTTTAACTCTTTTAACTCTTCTTTGAATTAAATAATAATAAATGTCCAAATCTAATCCAAGTGGACCAAAGAGGTTCATATTTTATTCATAAGGTTTTTTTGGTCGAATTACACATATCCAATAGAATTATGACATGTTTTAAGGTAATTATAATATCACTTTTACCCTTAATTACCCTATTTACTTTTAACCGTGGTAAAAAAAGTAAAAAGTTACTATTTTACAATAATTATTTTTATCATATTTAACCAAATTTTACTCCTTGATATTAACTGTGTCTTTTTTATTTTTGAAATTCCACTCAAAGAAGCACTAAAATTATGTTTTATGTGAATTCACAAATTCTCCTAGGACTTGGGTAGAAGACGGTGAAAATATCATTAAAATTTTTATATATCTAAAATTATTATAAACTGACTCTAATGGATTAAATTGAACATATATAGGTATTATGTATCTATTTTAGCCAAAAATAAATTTATATAAAATAAATAATTATTTAAATAAAAGTTTGGTTTTAAACTATAACTCAGTGTTTTTCACTATTCATAAAAAATTGAATGTTTTCATAAAAATACCAGAAATTCACCCTAAGCTAATTTCAATATTCCAAATCCAAAAATAAAGTCCATTTTGAAAGATAAAATTTATAAAATTTTAAAATGTGAGTATTACTATTCATAACGGCTAATTTGATTGGTTGTGGTGTGTGTTAGAACTCGAAGTTGTGCAGAACACACTCTACTATATTATTCAAAGAGAAGCGTATCGTGGAAGCTTGGGGTGTTACATTCTCCCCTCCATCAAATAATTTCATCCTAGAAATTTATAGGTTACTACCAAATGAAAAGACTCGGATGGTTCTTCATCATAAGTTCCTCGGGTTCCCACGTTGCCTCTTCCATCTTGTGGTTTCTCCATAAAACATTTACCAGACAAGTCATCCAGTTTATTAACACTTGTTCTCTGATATCAAGAATCCTGATCAGATCTTCGCAATAATATATATCATGTTCCAGTTCTACATATTCATAATTGAGTAGATGAGTTGGTTCAGGCACTCATTTTCTCAACAGTGATACGTGGAACACATCGTGAACTTTGGAGATACTTATCGACATTTCCAAATATTAAGATACAACCCCAATTTGTTCAAGAATTTCGATAGGTCCTATGTACCTAGGACTCAATTTACCCTTTTTACCGAAACATATAACACCCTCCAATGGAGATACCTTCAAGAAAACATGATCTCCTACCTGAAATTCCAAATCCTTTCTTTGGTTATCAGCATAGCTCTTCTGCCTACATTGAGCTGCTTTGATGTGGTTTTGGATTACCTTCACCTTTTCCATCGTTTCCTCCACCAGTTCCGGGCCTACGAGTTTTCTTCCACCGACATCATCCCAACATGTTGGTGGGCAACATCTCTTTTCATATCACACTTCATATAGTGCCATCAGAATACTTGAATGGAAGCTATTATTATAGGAAAATTCTACTAGAGGTAAATATTTATCCCACATACCTTTAAAGTCAAGTAAGAAAGATCTCAACATGTCTTCTAAGGATTGAATAGTACATTCTAATTGTCCATCTATTTGAGGGTGGTTGGCAGTGCTCAAATGAAGTTCAGTATACAAGGCCTTTTGAAGAATCTGACCAAATCATGAAGTAAAACAGGGATCGCGATAAGAAACAATCGATAGGGGTACTCCATGGAGTCTCACAGCTTCATTAATATATAGTCTTGCTTAACGTTCAAGTGGTAAATCTTCCCTTATATAATGAAAATGTGCTTACTTGGTAAGATGATCAATAATGACCCATATTGCATCATTCCTTTTAGGAGTCGTTCGTAGTCCCATGACAAAATCCATCGTAATATTATCTCATTTACACTTAGGTATAGGAAGAGGTTGCATGACTCCTCCCAGATGTTTCCTTCCAGATTTCACTTGTTGACACCCCATACATCTTGACACAAAATCAGCAATCTCCCTCTTCATGTCATCCCACCAAAAATGTTCCTTCAAATCTCTATACATTTTGGTGCTCCCAAGGTGTATATAGAAATTGGAGCTATGATCATCATCTAACAATTATTTTTTCAGATCAGGTGTATCGGGAATACAAAGTCTCTTCCCAAATTTCAATATTCCATCATCATACACAAATTTACTCAATCCCTCATCATTAATAGCTTTAATATTCTTTTAAAACTCTTAATCATTGGTCGATAACTCTTAATCCTTTCTTGTAAAGATGGTTTGGCAACCATTTGAAAAATCATTGATGTTTTACCTTCCATGGTTATTCCCATTTCCATATTCACTGGATCCATGATAATAAAATCCCTTTCCATACTCATCTTATTCAAAACCCTATGTTATTTTCTTCTCAAAGCATCTTCCAACTTATTTTCCTTCCCCAGGTGGTAGTGTATCGTGCAATCATAATCCCTGAGTAGTTCAAGCCATCTCATTTTGCTCATGTTGACTTCTTTTTGCGAGAAAATATACTTCAAACTCTTTTGATTGGTACATATGTCACATTTTTCACCATAGAGATAATGTATCCATATATTCAAAGAAAATATTATAGTAGCTAACTCAAGATCACGTGTAGGATAGTTTTCTCATGAATTTTTAGTTGTCGTGATGCATAGGAAATAACCCTATCATTCTGCATAAGGACACAACCAATTCCTTTCTTCAATGCATCACTATAAATAATGAACCCATCTTTCCCCGATGATAGAGTCAATATAAGAGCATTGAATAATCTTCTTTTCAGTTCTTCAAAACATTCTTCAC
This sequence comes from Viscum album, assembly GCA_963277665.1. Taxonomy (NCBI): domain Eukaryota; kingdom Viridiplantae; phylum Streptophyta; class Magnoliopsida; order Santalales; family Viscaceae; genus Viscum; species Viscum album. The sequence continues at coordinate 846,679,195 of OY728134.1, read as the reverse complement.
ATTCTTTTGTCAAAACAAATTTAACCCCTTTTAGTGTGATCTTCGATAATGGGTTAGCCAATCGGGAAACATTCCAGACGAAATGTCGATAATAACCTACTAAACCAATAAAACTGCATACCTCAGTTATAATCCTTGGTACTGGGCATTTCTGGATTGCTCTTGTCTTAGAAGGATCAACAGAGATTCCATCCTTAGAGAAAATTTGTCCAAGAGAAGAAATCTCCTAAAGCCAAAATTCACACTTGTTAAACTTACCATATAATTCATGTCTTCTCAGAGTCGTCAGGATAATGTGAAAGTGATTTTCATGATCTTTGTAGATTTTGGAGTATATCAACATATCATCAATAAATACCACTACCAAATCATAGAGATATTCCTTGAAAACTCTGTTCATTAGATCCCTGAAAACAGTGGGTGCATTAGTCAGCCCAAAAGGAATTATTGTAAACTCATAATGCCCGTACCTAGTTTAAAATGCTATTTTCGGAATTTCATCCTTCTTCACACACAACTAATGATATCTAGATCAAAGTTCAATATTTTAAAAGTATTGAGCTCCATGCAGTTGGTCAAATAAATCATCAATTCTAGGTAGGGGATACTTGTTCTTCATTATTATAGCATTTATTTCCATGTAGTCGAAACATAACCTCATAGATCCATATTTCTTCATAACAAAAAGGACAGGGGCTCCCCATAGAGAAACACCAGGGGGAATAAATCCATTATTACTCAATTCCTCTAGTTTTTTTACTAGTTCAGCTAATTCCACAATGGCCATTCTATAAGGGGTCTTCGATATAGGCCTTGAACCATGAATTAAATTAATGGAAAAATCAATTTCGCATTCTGGATGATGTCCAGGTAAATCTTCTAGAAACACATCAACATATTCTCTATCAATAGGTACATCCTTTATTTTAACATTCCTTTCCTCACCCGTAGTTATTTCATTCTCTTCCTCCCCAATAATTGAATTTAGTTGAGCTATTGGGGGTGGATCTACGTAAGAATTAGTTGGTGACAATTCTCCTCTAAAGATAATGTGTTCTTTATCATCATCATAATAAATTGTAACCTCCTTCTTCATACAATAAATCTTCACATAATTGTCTGAAATACAATCCATAACGAGGATTATATCAAACTCAATAATAGGTATGACGATGAGATCACCAGATAATGAACAATTACATGCTCTAATGGAAACTGATTCACAGAACATTGTAGTAATGATACTTCCCTTAGGAGTTTTGACTGATAACTGCCTTGTCAAATCAAATTGTAAATATCTTAATTTCTTAGAAAACTAATAATATATGAAACAATGTGATGATCCAGAATCAAATAAAGCATTTTCTAAACTTGCAGAAACCATTAAATTACCTACCACCACATATTTCGGAGCTTCTACCTCACCAGTAGTGATAGCATAAGCTTAGCCTTGACCCCTTGGCCTTTTCTGAGGTAATTTCCCCAAATGCTTAGGACATTCATTTTTATAATGTCCCATCTCTCGGCAATTGTAGCATTGGACATCAGTATCTTCTTTATTACCCTTGAAATGACGAGCTTGGTGGACTTTTTCACCACGCTTGTAACAAACTTGCATTCCCTTCAAGCAAGTACTGGGGTGTTTCTTCCCAAATTTACTACAGGATGGATATTCAGCTTTTCCCTTATTCCCCTTATTTCCAATCCAAGAGTGATCGGTAGATCTCTTCTTCTCTTACTTTGTGTTAAAGTCATAAGGCTTAGAAAATTACTTTTCTGTCTTGATAGAAAGTGAGACAATATATTCATATGATGAGATGGATTGTGATACTAATGCTTGATGGAGAAATGGTTTTAACCTATCAAAGAAACCATCAATCTTACTCCTTCGTGGAGATGGTTGTCCGTACATACGCACGAGAGACAATATCATTCTTTTGATATTAAAATAATATATAATTGGATGGTATATCATATATACAAAATTATTATCATGTTATAATTTTTATTTACATCAATTACATATCATTATCATACCCATCCAAATAATAATGTCTTTAATAACAATTACACCACGACGTGGAGACGGTAGGTCGTACGTACGCATGTATGGTGACATGTCATTGAAAGTATGGATTGAATGATGAATATGGTTGTACCGTATTTTTAATCATATCATAGTATATAGAGGATACTGGATTAATTATTTTTGAATGGAAATAACAAAGAAATATGAAGTGGGAGAACAAAGGAACTTAAAATAGGGTGGTGAAATTATTACATCTTTTTCAGGTTCTTCCATATGATTTGATAAAAAGGGCTCCCTAGGTTGGCTTTATGATCTAACTAAGGCTTCTAGGCTGAAGTGAGCGTAGTTGAGAGAATATTTGGGTAGGGGTTGTCCGAGCCAAAAGGCTTGGAAGATGTGTATTAGAGAGAAGGGGGAGTGCCCTTTTATAAGAGGGGTGAGGGGCACCTTAGAAAAAACATAAAATATTATTTTATAATAAATTCATATTTAATTTATAATGGATTAAAAGTGACTTATTTAGAGGATAAGGTGGGTATGGGTAGAAATAATTTCAACCAATTGATTATAGATAGGTTTGGGTCACTATATTAACCTTATCATTTATATTTAACTCTTAGTTAAATAGTTTGACATTTTCCATGTATCTTTGTATTTTTATATTATATAGTTAATAAACTTACTATAAAATTCCAAGAGACCCCCAAGTGGATCATTATTAATATATATAACCTTATATAAGTAATTTGGATGAACCTTATATTTTTAGGAATATAATATCACTTAATAATATAATATTTGTTTTAAATACTCCTTTATGTCAATTTTGAAACTATTTGGTATTTTCTTTTTGCTAAATTCATAACAGCATTATTACTTCAAAAACAATTCATCTAACCAACCCTAATATGTTATATTAACCTTTAAAATTAGTATAATTTATAAAAAGTCTTAAATTATATTTATTTTGATATTTATAATATCAATTATTTTAATATTTCGTTAATTAGGTAATTACTGCATCACCATTCTATCATAATTAAATTAAATTATTTAATGTCTAAAAATTATAAATAAAATATTATTATTTAAAAAATCTTATTATCATTCTAATTAATATTTATAATCCTATTTATCTTATGTATAACCTTGTATTAAAATTGTTTTATATATTTAACTTTCATTTTATCTCCTTTAACTCGTCTTTGAATTAAATAATAATAAATGTCCTAATCTAATCCATGTGGACCAAAGTGGTTCATATTTTATTCATAAGGTTGTTTTTGGTTGAAATATACTTAGCCAATATAATTAGGACATGTGTTAGGGTAATAATAATATCATTTGTACCCTTAATTACCCTATTTACTTTTAACCATGGTAAATAAAAGTAAAAAGGTTACTATTCACAAAAAATTATTTTTATCTTATTGAACAAAATTTTACTCCTTGATATTAACCGTTTCTATTGTATTTTCAAAATTCTTCTCACAGAAGTGGTAAAATTATGTCTTATGTAATTTACAAATTCTCCTATAAGTAGGGTAAAAGATGGTGAAAAGTTCAATAAACTTTTTATATATCTAAAATTATTATAAATTGACTCCAATGAATTCCACTAAACATATATAGGTATTATGTATCTATTTTGACCTAAAATAAATTTAAATAAAATAAATAATTATTTAAATAAAAATTTGGTTTTAAACTATAACTCAGTGGTTTTCACTATTCATAAAAAATTGAATGTTTTCAGAAAAATACCAAAAATTCACCATAAGCTAATTTCGATATTCCGAATCCAAAAATGAAGTCCATTTTGAAAGATAAAATTTATAAAATTTCAAAAAGTGTGTATTACTATTCATAACTGCTAGTTTGATTTGTTGTGGTATGTGTTAGAACTCCAAGTTGCGCAGAACAGAGCACTACCAATCAAAATAGCACATCTACAGAATGGATTTAGGGAACTTCTTAGACATTATTCTTGGATGGATATTATGGGGAATGAATCTCATCGCGTTCATTGAGACGGTAGTCCTATGTACGCACGAGCGACAATATCATTCTCTTGTTATTAAAATCGTATATAATTGGATGGTATATCATATATACAAAATCATTATAAAATTTCAAAGAGGGGTGATCTAGACTGGGACCAAAACATGAGGAAAAGGTGATGGCTTGATTTACTCAATGATTAAGATTACACCATACACAACCACCCAGAGAAGTCAAATAAGGTGGAATATTTTTTGAGCAGAAATGATCATGGAGTTTTGATCAAGATTAAAATTGAAATGGATCCTATTTTCATGGATCTAGTAAATATGGAATTGGGAATAAACATGGAAGTTAAAACATCAATGCATTTTCAAATTGTTTCCAAAACATCTTTACTAGAAAGGTTTAAGAGTTCTCAGACCGATGATGAGGAGTTTCAAAAGAAGATTAAAGCTGTGAATGATGAGAGATTGAGTGACTTTGGGTATGAAGATGGAATTTTGAAATTTGTGAATAGAATTTGTGTTCCCGATATACCTGATCTGAAAAGGGAATTGTTAGATGATGCTCATTGATCCAATTTCTCTATACACCCTGGGAGGACCAAACTGTATTGAGATTTGAAGGAACATTTTTGGTGGGACAACATGAAGAGGGAGATTGCTGATTTTGTGTCAAGATGTATAGTTTTTCAACAAGTGAAGGCTGGAAGGAAACAGCCTGGAGGAGTCATGAAAACTCTTCTCATACCTGTGTGGAAATGGGATAATATTATGATTGACTTTGTCACGTGACTACCAAATACTCCTAGAAGTAACGATGCAATATGGGTCATTGTTGATCGTCTTACCAAGTCATCACATTTTCTTGTTATAAGGGAAGATTTAACACTTGAAAGTCTCGTAATACTATATAATAATGAAGTTGTGAGACTCCATGGAGTACCCCTATGGATTGTTTCTGATCATGATCCCCGTATAATTCAATATTCTAAAAGAGTCTTCAAAATACATTGGATAACGAACATTTTTTGAGCCCTTCCTACCACTCTCAAATAGATGGATAATCAGAACAGACTACTCAATCCTTAGAAAACATGTTTAGATCATTCTCACTTGACTTTCATGGTATATGGGATCAATATTTAACCCTGTTAGAATTTTCCTATAACAACAGCTTCCATTAACGTATTCGGATGGCACTATATGAAGCTTTATACTCAAAGAGATGTCGCACAATAACCTGTTGGGATGATATTGGTGAAATAAAACTCTTAGGCCCAGAACTGGTGGAGGAAACAATGGAAAAGGTGAAGGTAATCTAAAACCACATCAAAGAAGCTCAAAGTAGGCAGAAGAGCTATGTTGATTACCAAAGGAAGGATTTGGAATTTCAGGAAGGAGATCACGTTTTCTTGAAGGTTTATTCATGGAAGGGCGTTATACATTTTTGTAAGAAGGGAAAATTGAATCCCAAGTACATTGGACATTTCGAAATTCTAGAACAAGTTGGGGATGTAGCTTCCCATTTGGCAATGCTACCAAATCTCTCCAAAGTTTGCGATGTGTTCCACATATCACTATTGAGAAAATACATGACTGACCCAAAGCATGTACTCACCTATGAGGAATTAGAACCGGAACCCAATCTGTCTTATTTCTAAGATCCTATCAAGATTCTTGATACAAGAGAACAAGTACTGAGAAACTGGATGACTGGTCTGGTAAATATTCTATGGAGAAACCATAAGATGGAAGATGCAACATGGGAACCTGAAAAACATATGATGAAGAACCACCCAAGTCTTTTTATGTAGTAATATTTTAGAAATTTCACAGATGAAATTATTTGAATGAGGGGAGAATGTAACACCCCAAGATTCCACGACATGCTTCTCTTTGAATAATACAGTAGCGTGTGTTGTGCGCAACTTCGAGTTCTAACACACACCACAACCAATCAAACTAGCTGTTATGAATAGTAATACCAAATCCTTTCTTTGGTAATTTTTAGATGGAAGTTCTTCTATACTGAAGAATTTATTTTCTTTTTTAAAATAGTAATAATTATTAGAAATACATTTTTAAGAAACATTGATGTGGGTGATAAAGAGGTCCCAGAAGATAATTACATATAAACAACTTCGGATAATGAAGAGATTGTGAAATAAAACCTTACCTTGTACTTTTCCTAGGTCGAGGGAAGTTTAACCTCCTGTATAATAGTGAAATAACTGTTATTAAATTATAAAATAATATTATACATTTATATGATATCATATATGATCTTTTAACATTGTTGTGAAAATAATATCTTAGTATTATCGTCGTTTCAGGTGTTAACTTGTTTTCTTATATATGTTTTGTTACATAAAACGTGTTTGTTATGGATAGGTTGTATCATATTCATATAGAGAATGATATCAAGTCCTTAAACATTATTTTTAATTGTCAAATGAATATTATTCTTGAATGGATATGATGGGGAATAAATCTCATCGCGTTCATGGAGACAGTAGTCCGTACGTACGCACGAGAGACAATATCATTCTCCTGATATTAAAATCTTATATAATTGGATGTTATATCATATATAAAAAATAATTATAATTTTATATGTATTATTTACTTCAATTATGCATAATTATAATACCCATCCAAATAATAATGTTATGAATAACAATTACACCACGACATGGAGACGGTAAGCCGTAGGTACGCACATATGGTGACATGTCATTCAAAGGATGGATAGAATACTAAATATGGTTGTACCATATTTATAATAACATCATAGTATATAGAATATACTAGAGTTATTATTTTAAAATAAAAATAACAAAGAAATAAGAAGTGGAAGAAGAAAGGAACTTGAATGAGGGTGGTGAAAATATTACCACTTCTTCAGGTTTTTCCTTTTGATTTGATCAAAAGGGCTCCTTAGTTTGGATTTCTGATCACAATGAGGCCTCTAGGTTGAAGTGAGGGAAGTGGAGAGAATATTTGGGATGGGTTTGACCGATAAAAAGGTTTTGGAGATATTAATTAGATAGAAGAGGGAGTACCCTTTTATAAGAGGGGTGTGGGGAATCTTACAAAAAACATAAAATAGTATTTTATAATAAATTCATATTCAGATTATAATGGCTCCAAAGTGACTTATTTCTAAGATAAGGTGGATATGGGACGAAATACTTTCAACCAATAGATCTTATACAGGTTTGGGTCACTATATTAACCTTATCATTTATATTTAACTCTTAGTTAAATAGTTTGACATTTACCATGTCTCTTTATTTTTTATATTATATTGTTAATAAACATACAATAAACTTCCAAGAGACCCCCAAATGGTTCCTTAATGATAAAACTATAATTATATAAGTCCTTTGGCCGAACCATATATTTTTAGTAATACTATATCAATTTATAATATAATATTTGTTTTAAAAACTCATTTATGTCAATTTTGACACTATTAAATAATTGATTTTTTTAAATTATTAAAATATTTATTAATTCAAAAAAATGCCATTTAAGAAACCCTAACATGTTATATTAACCAATAATTTTTTTAATTCATATAAATTCTCAAATTACATTTATTTGGATATTTATAATATCAATTATTTTAATATTATATTAATTAGGTAATTACTGCATCACCATTGTGTCATAAATAAATTAACTTATTTAATATAAAAAATTACAAATAAAATAACATTATGTAGGAAATATTTTTAGCTTTATAATGAATATTTATAATCGAATTTATCATATGTATAACCCTATATTAAAAATGTTTTAGTTATTAAACTTTGATTTTAACACTTCTAACTCTTCTTTGAATTAAAAAATAATAAATGTACTAATCTAATTCAATTGGACCAAAGAGGATCATATTTTATTCCTAAGGTTGTTTTTGGTCAAATTATACTTATCTAATAGAATTAGGACATGTGTTAGGGTAATAATAATATAATTTTTAACCTTAATTAAACTATTTACTTTTTACTGTGGTAAATAAACGTAAAAAGTTACTATTTTCAAAAAAAAATTATCTTATTGAACCAAATTTTACTCCTTGATATTAAATATGTGTCTCGAATTTTTGAAATTCCACTCACATAAGTGGTAAAATTATGTTTTAGGTGAATTTGTAAATTCTCCTAGGAGCTGGGTAAAAGATGGTGAAAAGTTCAATAAATTTTTTATATATCTAAAATTATTATAAACTGACTCCAATGAATTACATTGAATTTATATAGGTATTATGTATCTATTTTGACCTAAAATTAATTTAAATAATATAAATATTTTTTTAAATAAATTTTTTTTAAACTATAACTCAGTGTTTTTCACTATTCATCAAAAATTGAAAGTTTTCAAAAAACCTCACCCTAAGCTAATTTCAATATTCTGAATCCAAAAATAAAGTCTATTTTGAAAGTTAAAATTTATGAAATTTCAAACAGTGGGAATTACTATTCGTAACGGCTATTTTGATTGGTTGTGGTGTGTGTTAGACCTTGATGTTGCGCACAACACACGCTACTGTATTATTCAAAGAGAAGCATACTGTGGAAGCTTGGGGTGTTACATTATACCCTCCTTCAAATAATTTTGTCCTAAAAATTACTAATAATACCAAAGGAAAAGACTCAGGTGGTTCTTCATCAGAAGTTCCTCAGGTTCCCACATTGCCTCTTCCATCATAGGGTTTCTCCATAAAACTTTTACCAGACGAGTCGTCCAGTTTCTCAGCACTTGCTCTCTGGTATCAAGAATCCGGATGGGTTCTTCGTAATAAGACAGACCAGGTTCCAATTCTACTTCCTCATAGGTGAGTACATGTGTTGGTCTAGGTATGTATTTTCTAAACAGTGATACGTGGAACAAATCATGAACTTTGGAGAGACTTGGTGGCATTGCAAAATGGTAAGCAATATCCCAAATTTGTTCTAGAATTTTGAATGGTCCTATATACTTGAGACTCAATTTACCCTTCTTACTGAAACGTATAACACCCTTCCATAGATATACCTTCAAGAAAACATGATCTCCTACATGAAATTAAAAATCCTTCATTTGGTAATCGGCATAACTCTTCTACCTACTTTGAGCTACTTTGATGTGGTTTTGGAATACCTTCACCTTTTCCATCATTTCCTCCACCAGTTCTAGGCCAACGAGTTTTCATTCACCAACATCATCCCAACAGGTTAGTGTGTGATATCTCTTTTTGTATAACACTTCATAAGGTGCCATATGAATACTTCAATGGAAGCTATTTTTATAGGAAAATTATACTAGATGTAAATATTGATCCCACATACCATGAAAGTCAAGTGAGAAAGATCTCAACATGTCTTCTAAGATTTGAATATTCTGTTCTAATTGTCCATTTGTTTGAGGGTGGTAGGAATTGCTCAAATGAAGTTCAGTATACAAGGCCTTCTGAAGACTCTTCCAAAATCTTGAAGTAAAATAGGGATCTTGATCAGAAACAATTGATAGGGGTACTCCATGGAGTCTCACAACTTCATTAATATATAGTATTGATAGACATTCATGTGGTAAATCGTCCCTTAGAGCAAGAAAATGTGTTGACCTAGTAAGACGATGAACAATGAACCATATTTCATCATTCCTTCTAGGAGTCTTTTGTAGTCCCATGAAAAATTCTATCATAATATTATCCCTTTTCTACTCAGGTATGGGAAGAGGTTCCATGACTCCTACAGGCTGTTGCCTTCCAGGTTTCACTTGTCAACAAAAAATACATCTTGACACAAAATCACCAATATACCTCTTCATGTTGTCCCACCAAATTTTTCCTTCAAATATCTATACATTATGGTGCTCCCATGGTGTATAGAGAAATTGTAGCTATGAGAATCATCTAACAATTCCTTTTCAGATCAGGTATATCGGGAACACAAAGTCTCTTCCCAAATTTCAAAATTTTATCTTCATACAAAAAGTCACTCAATCTCCCATCATTCAAAGCTTTAATATTCTTTTGAAACTATTAATAATCAGTCTGATAACTCTTAATTCTTTCTAGTAAAGATGGTTTGGTAACCATTTGAAAACGCATTGATGTTTTACCTTCCATGGTTATTCCCATGTCTATATTCACTAGGTCCATGATAATAAAATCCCTTTCAATAATCATCTTGTTCAAAACTCCATGATAATTTTTTATCAAAGCATCTTCCACCTTATTTTCTTTCCCCAGGTGGTAGTGTATCGTGGAATCATAATCCTTTAGTATTTCACACCATCTCCTTTTTCTCATGTTGAGTTCTTTTTGTGAGAAAATATACTTCAAACGCTTTTGATTGGTATATATCTCACATTGTTCATCATAGAGATAATGTCTCCATATATTAAAAGCAAAGATTACAATAGCTATCTCAAAAACATGAGTAGGATAGTTTTTCTCATGATTTTTCAGTTGTCGTGATGCATAGGCAATAACCCTGTCATTCTGCATAAAGACACAACCAATTCCTTTCTTCGATGCATCACTATAAATAATGTACCCATCATTCACCAATGGTAGAGTCAATATAAGAGCATTGACTAATCTTCTCTTCAATTGTTTAAAACATTCTTCACACTCTTTTGTCCAAACAAATTTAACCCCTTTCGTGAGATCTTCATTAATGTATTAGCCAATCGGGAAAAATTATGGACGAAACATCGATAATAACCTACTAAACACATAAAATTGTGTACCTCGGTTATACTCGTTGCTTCTGGCCATTCCTAGATTTCTCTTTTCATAGAAGGATCAACAGAGATTCCATCCTTAGAGACAATATGTACAAGAAAATAAATCCCCTAAAGCCAGAATCCACACTTGCTAAACATCCATTATAATTCATGTATTATCAATGTCTTTAGGATAATATGCATGTGATTTTCATGATCTCTGTAGATTTTGGAGTATACAAAGATATCATCAATATATACCACTAAAAAATCATCGAGATATTCCTTGAAAACTATGTTCCTTAGATCCATGAAAACATAGGGTGCATTAGTCATCACAAAAGGCACTACTATAAACTCGTAGTGCCCGTACCTGGTTCAAAATGCACTTTTCAGAATGTCTTCCTTCTTCACACATAACTGATGATATTTAGATCGAAGGTCAATCTTTGAAAATAATTGATCTCCAAGTAGTTGGTCAAATAAATCATCAATGCGAGGTAGGGGATACTAATTCTTTATTGTTATAACATTGATTTCCCTTTACTCGATACATAACCTCATAGATCCATCTTTCTTCTTAACCAAAAGGGCATGGGCTCCCCATGGAGAAACACTAGGGTAAATAAACCCCTTATTACTGAATTCCAATAGTTTTTTATTTAGTTCAATTAATTCCACAGTGGGCATTCTATAAGGGGTTTTGATATAGGACTTGAACAAAGAATTAAATCAATGGAAAACTCAATTTATCATTCTCGATGATGTCCATGTAAATCTTCTAGAAACACATCAACATATTCTATAACAATAGGTACATCCTCTATTTGAACATTCCATTCCTCACCCAAAGTTATTTCATCTTCTTCCTCACCAATAATTGACTTTAGTTGAGCTACTAGGGTGGATATATATAAGAATCAGGTGGTGACGATTCTAATCTAATGATAAGGTGTTCTTTATCATCATCATCAAAAATAGTAACTTCCTTCTTCTTACAATAAATCTTCACATCATGGTCTGAAAGGAAATCCTGAATGGGGATTATATAAAACTCAATCATAGGTATAGTGATGAGATCAGCAGATAAATAACATTTATATGCTCTAATGGGAACTGATTCATAGAAATTTGTAGCAATGACACATCTCTTAGGAGTTCTGACTAACAACTTCCTTTTTAAATAAATTTGTAAATATCTAAATTTCTTAGAAAACTAGGAAGATATGAAACAATGCGATGATATAGAATCAAATAACACATTTTATAAACTTGAGAAATCTATTAAATTACCTGTCACCATGTCTTTTAGAGCATCTACCTTAGGAGTTGTGATAGCATAAGCTTGGCCTTGATCTGTTGGCCTTTTTTGAGGTAAGATCCCCTGACACATAGGACATTCATTTGCATAATGTCCCATCCCCCTTCAAATGTTGCATTGAAGATCAGTAGCTTCTTTATTCACCTTAAAATCACAAGCTTGGTGGCCTTTTTCACCACACTTGTAACAGACTCCCATTTCCATCAACCAACCACCGGGGTGTTTCTTCCAAGATTTACTACATGATGGATATTCAACTTTTCCCTTCTTCCCCTTATTTCAATTCCCAGAGTGATCGACAGATCTCTTCTTCTCTTGCTTCTATTTAAAGTTGTAAGACTTAGATAATTTCTTTTCTTTTATGATAGCATGTGAGACAATATCTTCATACGACGAAAAGGATTTTCAGACTAATTCTCGATGGAGAAATGGTTATAACCCATCAAAAAAACGATCAATCTTACTCCTTCGTGGAGACAGTAGTCCGTACGTATGCATGAGCAACTATATCATTCTTTTGATATTAAAATAATAGATAATTGTATGGTATATCAAATATAGAGAATAATTATCAAGTTATATTTATTATTCACATCAATTACACATCATTATTATACCCATCCAAATAATAATGTATTGAATAATAATTACACCACGACGTGGAGACGGTAGGCGATACGTACGCACGTATGGTGACATGTCATTCAATGGATAGATAGAATAATGAATATGGTTGTTCCATATTTTTAATAACATCACAGTATATAAGAGATATTGGAGTTATTATTTTAGAATGGAAATAACAAAGAAATACGAAGTGGAAGAATAAAGGAACTTGAAAGATGGTGGTTAAATTATTAACTCTTTTTCGGGTTCTTCATTTTTATTTGATCAAAAGGGATCCTTAGGTTGGATTTCTGATCAAACTAAGGCCATTAGGTAGAATTGAGGGAAGTTGAGAGAATATTTGGGCAGGGTTTGGTTGATCCAAAAGGCTTTGAAGATATGAATTAGAGAGAAGGGGGAGTGCCCTTTTATAACAGGGGTGAGGGGCACCTTAGGAAAAACTCAAAATATTATTTTATAATAAATTCATATTTAGTTTATAATTGCTTCAAAGTGACTTATTTCTAGGATAAGGTGGGGAAGGGTAAAAATAATTTCAACCAATATATTTTAGATAGGTCTGGGTTACTATATTAATCTTATCATATATATTTAACTCTTATTTAAATAGTTTTACATTTACAATATCTCTTTGTATTTTTATATTATATAGTTAATAAACTTACTATAAACATCCAACCGACCCCCAAGTGGTTAATTATTATTATATATAATCTTACCTAATTCATTTTCCCTAACCTTAGATTTTTTGGAGTAGAATATCAATTAATAATATAATATTTTTTTAAAATACTCCTTTATGTCAATTTTGACACTATTTTTTATTTTCTAAATTCATAACAACATTATTACTTTGAAAAAAATTCATCTAACCATCCCTAATATGTTATATTAACCTATAAAATTAGTGGAATTCATAAAAATTCATAAATTACATTTATTTTTATATTTATAATATCAATTATTTAAATATTTCATTAATTAGGTAATTACTACATCACCATTCTATCATAAAAAAATTAAATTATTTAATGTCTAAAAATTATAAATAAAATATCATTATGTAGGAAATTTTTTTTCTAATAATTATTTATAATATAATTTCTCTTATGTATAACCATATATTAAAAAAATTATTTATTTAACATTGATTTTATCTATTTTAACTCCTCTTTGAATTAAATAATAATAAATGTCCTAAACTAATCCAAGTGGAACAAATAGGTTCATATTTTTATTCCTAAGGTTGTTTTTGGTCGAATTATACTTATCCAATGTAATTAGGACATGTGTTAGGTTAATAATAATTTAATTCTTACCCTTAATTACCTAATTTACTTTTAAACGTGGTAAATAAATGTAAAATGTCACTATTCACCAAAAATTATTTTTATCTTATTGAACCACATTTTACTCCTTGAAATTAACCATGTCTCTCATATTTTTTACATTCCACTCATAGAAGCGGTAAAATTAAGTTTTATGTGAATTTGCAAATTCTCCTAGGAGTTGGGTAAAAGACGGTGAAAAGTTCAATAAATTTTTAATATATCTAAAATTATTATAAACCTACTCCAATGAATTACATTGAACTTATATAGGTATTATTTATCTATTTTTACCTAAAATAAATTGAAATAAAATAAATAATTATTTAAATAAAACTTCAGTTTTAAACTATAACTCCGTGTTTTTCACTAATCATCAAAAATAGAATGTTTTCAAAAAAAATACCGAAAATTCACCCTAAGCTAATTTCGATATTACAAATCTAGAAATAAAGTCCATTTTGAAATAAAAAATTTATAAAATTTAAAAAAGTGGGTATTACTATTCATAACCGTTAGTTTGATTGGTTGTGGTGTGTGTTAGAACTCAAAGTTGTGCACAACACACCACAACCAATCAAAATAGCTCATACATAGAAAGGCTTTGGATAACTTCCAATCCATTATTCATGAATGGATATGATGGGGAATCAATATCATTGTGTTCGTGGAGACGGTAGTCTGTATTTACGCATGAGCGACAATATCATTCTCTTGATATTAAAATCGTATATAATTGGATGGTATATCATATATACAGAATCATTATAAAATTTTAAACGGTGTGAGCTAGTCTTGGACCTCAACATGAGGCAAAGGATATGTCTCGAATTACTCATGTATTATGATTGCACCATACACTACCACCCAGGGAGGGAAAATAATGTGGCAGACGCTTTGAGAAGAAATGATCATGGAGTTTTGAACCAGATGAGAATTGAAAGGGATCCTATTTTCATGGATCTAGTGAAGATGGACTTGCGAATAACCATGAAGGTAAAACATCAATGCTTTTTCAAATGGTTTCAAAACTATCTTTAAAAGAAAGGATTCATAGTTCTCAAACCGATGATGAAGATTTTCAAAATAAGATTAAAGCTGTGAATGATGGGAGATTGAGTGACATTGTGTATTAAGATGAAATTTTGAGATTTGGGAAGAGACTTTGTGTTCCCGATATACCTTATCTGAAAAGGGAATTATTAGATGATTCTCATAGCTCGAATTTCTCTATACACCCTGGGAGAACCAAAATGAATAGATATTTGAAAGAATATTTTTGCTGGGACAAAATGAAGAGGGAGATTGCTGATTTTGTGTCAAGATGTATAGTTTGTCCACAAGTAAAAGCTGGAAGGCAACAACCTGGAAGATTCATGAAACCTCTTCTAATACCTGAGTTGAAATGAGATAATATTATGATGGAATTTGTCATGGGACTACCAAATACTCTTAGACGGAACGATGAAATATGGGTCATTATTGATCGTCTTACCAAGTCAGTACATTTTCTTTCTATAAGGGAAGATTTACCACTTGAATGTCTAGCAAGACTATATATTAATGATGTTGTGAGACTCCATTGAGTACTTCTATCGATTGTTTCTGATCGGGATCCCCCTTTTACTTCAAGATTCTGGAAGAGTCTTTAGAAGGCCATGGATACTGAACTTCGTTTGAGAAATGCCTACCACCCTCAAACAGATGGACAATCAGAACAGACTATTCAAACCATAGAAGACATGTTGAGATCTTTCTCACTTGACTTTCAAGGTAAGTGGGATCAATATTTACCTATGGTAGAATTTTCCTATAAAAATAGCTTCCATTCACGTATTCAGATGGCACCATATAAATCATTATACGGAAAGAGATGTCGCACACCAATCTGTTGGGATGATGTTGGTGAAAGAAAACTTGTAGGCCCAGAACTGGTGGAGGAAATAATGGATAAGGTAAAGGTAATCCAGAACCACATCAAAGAAGCTCAATGTAGGAAGAAGATTTATGTCAATGACCGAATGAAGGATTTGGAATTTCAGGTAGGAGATCATGTTTTCTTGAAGGTATCTCCATAGAAGGGTGTTATACGTTTTGTTAAGAAGGGAAAATTGAATCCTAAGTACATCGGACCTTTCGAAATTCTAGAACAGATTGGGGCTGCAGCTTACCATTTGGCAATGCCGCCTAATCTCTCCAATGTTCACAATGTGTTCCACATTTCAATGTTGAGAAAATACATGTCTGACCAAACGCATATACATACCTATGAGGAATTAGAACCGGAACTCGATCTGTATTATTGCTAAGAGCCTATCATGATTCTTGATACAAGAGAACAAGTGATGAGAAACTGGATGACTCATCTGGTAATGGTTCTATGTAGAAACCATAAGATGGAAGAGGCAACGTGGGAACCCGAGGAACTTATGATGAAGAAACACCCAAGACTTTTTATGTAGTAATATTCTAGAAATTTTGAGGATGAAATTATTTGAATGAGGGGAGAATGTTACACCCCAAGATTCCACAATATGCTTGTCTTTGAATAATACAGTAGTGTGTGTTGTGCGCAACTTCGAGTTCTATCACACACCACAACCAATCAAAATAGCTATTATGAATAGTAATACCAACTTTTTGAAATTTTATATGTTTTATCATTCAAAATTTAATTTATTTCGGGATTTAGAATATTGAAATTATCTTAGGGTGAATTTTTGGTATTTTTCTAAAAACATTCAATTTTTGATGAATAGTGGAAAACACTGAGTTATAGTTTAAAACCAAATTTTTATTAAAATTTTTATTTATTTTATGTAAATTTATTTTAGGTCAAAATAGATACATAATACCTATATAAGTTCAATGTAATTCATTGGAGTCAGTTTATAATAATTTTAGATATATAAAAATTTTATTGAACTTTTCACCGTCTTTTACCATGCTCCTATGAGAAGTTGAAAATTCACATTAAACATAATTTTACCACTTTTGTGAGTGGAATTTCGAAAATCTGAGAGACACGGTTAATATAAGGGGGTAAAATTTGGTACAATAAGATAAAAATGATTTTTGGTGAATAGTAACATTTTACGTTTATTTACCATGGTTAAAAGTAAATAGGGTAATTAAGGGTAAAATTAATATTATTATTACCCTAACACATGTCATAATTATATTGGATAAGTATAATTCGACCAAAAACAACCTTAGGAATAAAATATGAACCTTTTTGTCCACTTGGATTAGATTAGGGCATTTTGTATTATTTAATTCAAAGAAGAGTTAAAAGAGTTAAAATCAAAGTATAATAACTAAAACATTAATAATATAGGGATATATATATATAATAAATTAGAATATAAATATTCATTAGAAATATAAAACTATTTCCTACATAATGGTATTTCATTTATAATTTTTAGAGATTATATAATTAAATTTATTAATTGCACAATGATGATGCAGTAATTATAATATTAATGGAAGAATCAAATAAATTATATTATAAATATTAAAATAAATATAATTTCAATGTTTTTATGACATCCACGAATTTTATAGGAGCATATGACATTTTATGATTGATTCAATGTATTTTTATTGAAGTAATCATGCTGTTATTAGTTTAACAAAAAAACAAATTCCAAATAGTGTCAACAATGACATAAAAAAGTTTTTAAAACAAATATTATATTATTAATTTATATAATGGTCCTAAAAATCTATTGTTCGGCTAGAAGACTTATATAATAATATATATGACATTAATGAACCAATTGGGGTTCTATTATTAGTATATAGTTAGTTTATTAACCATATAGTGTAAGAATACAAGAAGACACGGTAAAAGTTAAATTATTTAACTTAGCATTAAATCTCAATGATAACGTTAAAATGTTAACCCAAACTTTCCTAAAACATATTGGTTGATAGGGTTTCGACCCATACCAACCATAGACTATAAATAAGTCACCTTGGAGTCATTATAAATTGAATATTAATATGTTGTAAAATAATATTTTAAGTTTTTCCAAAGGTTCCCCTCACCCCTCTAATAAAAGGGTACTTCTCCTTATATCAAATTCACACCTCCAAACCCATTTGGCGCAGCCAAACCTTGATAAACTATCCTCCCTAATATCCTAAATTCATCCTAGAATCCTTTCTTTAGTCATAAATCCAACCTAAGGAGCCCATTTGATCAAATCAAAAGGAAGAACCTGAAGAAGAGGTAATGATTTCACCACCCTCTTTCAAGTTCTCTTATTCTTCCACTTAATCTTTCTTTATTGTTTCCATTATAAAATAACAAATCCCATATATTATATATACTGTGATGTTATTATAAATATAGAACAACTATATTAATTATTCTATCCATCTTATGAATGATAATGTCCCCATGCGTGCGTACGCACAGCTTACCGTCTCCACACCCTTGTGTAATTTGTTATTCAACACAATGTTATTTGAATGGATATAATGATGAGTAATATGTAAATAAATAATGAAAATAACATGATAATGTCTCTGTAAAATTAATATACCATCCAATTCAACACCTTTAAGGAAATGATATTTTTTCTCGTGCGTACGTACGGATTACCGTCTCCACGACACGATGAGATTAATTTCCACGTTCACCATTCATCGACGTTTATGACAATATTTATTACTAATAAGTATGTAATATATGAATAATAATTCTACTATATATATATATATATATTTATATATATATATGTACTTACATAAATCTTATTTACTTAGTTCCGTTCAATATGATATGAAAACAGAAATAATGTTTATGCGTACGTATGGACAACCGTCTCCATAAACAGTTTTTTTCATTTCATATATATGTCTATTATACATATTTATATTAAAATTATATATAATATATAAATCATGTTTTATATCCTGTAAGTACTTAAATCTTGATCTAAGGGATATAATCAAGAGTAACAAGTTAAAACATGTACGATAAAAAAAGGCATTATTACCTGAAATGTTAATTTATCATGGAAATTATTATTAAATGGGTAGTATAAAGTCATAAATGAATCGTATATGATTTAATAAATATTAATATGGTTTTGGTATAATTTAATAACATAGTACAATCTTCATACAAGAGGGTAAACATACCCTTTACTAAAGGAATGTTCAAGGTAAGGGTTTATTTTCACATTCTTTTCATTATCTGAGGTTGTTTATATGTAATTATCATCTGGGACCTCTTTATCATCCACATACATGTTTCTTAAAAATGCATTTCAAATAATTATTACTATTTTACAAACTATGGGTTAATTTCATTTATACCCTCATTTGAATTTTTATAAGATGTTTATAAAGAAATATTTCCGTCGTTTTCCAAACAAGGTCCTTTTTAACCTTTTAGGGAAAATTAAGGTATGAATGTCTTTTTTAACTTATACGGAGGGTGCAACTATTTTCTACTGTAATAAAATCATCGAATCATCCCTTAAAAGATTATAATAATATTTTAATGTAAATATTTTATTTTATAATTATGTGGCTTTTAAATTATTTTAAAAAAAGAGATATTTCTCTCCAATAGTTTTGATTTCATCTGTGTCAACATCCTTTGATGGGTTTTAAGATTATTTGAAGTTGATTTATTATGATACAAAACATCCTTATAGTATTGATGGTTTTGTGATATGTTTGACTGTGGATGTGTTATTTTTATACCATTCATGGTTTATGGAGAAAGTATTAACATTTCGTATGCTAGTTTAAATACGAATGTTTATTTTATGTTTAAACCTGTTCATATGAGGAATGAATTGGACTTAGTAAGTGATGAGTGGAGCCCTCTATATCTCCTCAATGCATTAGTAGGTCTCATGAGACAAACTAGTGTCTTGGCACAAGGCTTTGAAAAAATCTTATTTTTAGTCTTAGCATAAGGCCTTGACTATGTGGTTATGATTGTATGGCATTTTCCATTCCATCATTATGAAAGTGGTTATTGATATTTCATGTGGTTATTCGACTAGTAGAATATCCATGTGAATAATTAAATATAATTATGTCATTTCATTTTTGCCATATTATTCTTAAGTTCAAGTTTAAAATGTTTTGTTTTAGTTACACATTGCCATAAATGTTTATGCTTATTTATGAAAGTTTCCCTAATATTTTTATCCTTACTGAGAATCTGAGCTCACCCCTTTCTATGTCGTTTTCCCAGATGTGAAGAATTATTTTATGACTAACCTATAGGGATAATTTGAGGGGATATGATTGTGGACTTTGGATACTATGTTGTCGTATTTTTTTCACCTTATCATGTAATGTAATACTTATGAATATATCTAGTGTTTCCATGGAAACTAAACAAATCGGTCTTTCAAGACATGATATTTTGTGATCATGCCAATGTTATGTAATAATTCACCAACTATAAGTAACTAGGGTCGTTGAATTAATAAATTTGTTATGACTTTAAGAAAAAATCAATAATTAAATAGTGCCAAAATTTACATAAAGGAGTTTTTAAAACAAATATTATATTATAAATTAATATAATGTTCATAAAAATCTAAGGGTCAGCCAACAAACTTATAAAATGATAGGTGTATCATTAATGAACCAATTGGGGGTTGCTTGGAAGTTTATAGCAAGTTTATTAACTATATTATATAATAATACAAAGAGACCTGGTAAATGTAAAACTATTTAACGAAGAGTTAAATTTAAATGATATGGTTAATATAGTGACCCAAACCTATTTAAAATCTATTGGTTGAATGGATTTCTACCCATCACTACCTTAGACTCTAAATAAGTTACTTTGGAACCATTATAAACAGAATATGAATTTATTAAAAAATAATATTCTATGTTTGTCCTAAGGTGCCCCTCACCCCTATTATATGGTTGTACCATATTTCACCATTATGTCATTGTTAAAATATTTATAAGATGTTTATAAAGGAATATTTACGGTGTTTTCCAAACAAGGTCTATAACGCCCTGACCCTATTTATGTAGATTCGGTGCATTATTGCGTAACATTGGCATGATCACAAATGATCAAGTCTGGAAAGACCGATTAGTTTAGTAGCATTGGAAACACTAGATACATTCATAAGTCTATTACATCATAAAGTAAAACAAAACTAAAAAACATCATTTCTTCATATCCCCTCATACTATCCATGCAGGTCAATCATAATATACTACGTCACATCATGGAAAAATTAAAACATTGAAAGGGGAGAGCTCAGTTTCTCAGTAAGGATAATAATACAGTGGAAACTTTCATAAATAAACATAAACATTTAAGGCAATGTACAACTAAAAGAAAATCTTTTCAAACTTGAACTTCAGAATAATATGGAAACAATAAAATGAAATAATTCCTTTTACTTATTCACATGGATATTCTACTAGTCGAATAATCACATGAAATACTAATAACCACTTTCATAGTGATGGAATGCATAATGCCAGACTACCATAACCACGTAGCCAAGGCCTCGTGCCAAGACTACAAATAATATTTTTTCAAGGACTTGTGCCAAGACACTAGTTTGTCTCATGAGACCTATCGATGCATCGAGGAGCTATAGCGGGCTCCACCCGTCACTTATTAACTCCAATTCATTACGCATATGAACAGGTTTATACATATCATAAACCATAACATAATCGTATCACATAAAACATTCATAAAGGAAACATAACATTTCCACATTTCAATCACAAGATATCAATACAACACATTGATATAATAAAACCATTTTCAATACCAAAATAAAAGAAAAGTAAAATTTGGTATTTATATTTCATTTAAAAAAAGTTATGGCTTGTAGAGGAAGCCGAAACTCAAATAATGGTCACGGCAGAGGAGAATTTGTTGTCGCCACATACGTATGACAAAAAAACATTCCCTTTTGATGTTTAGTAAAATGATTCGTATAAAAAATATTCCTTTTGAATAAACATAAAAGTCATAGGGGTTTATAAACTGTATAAACGAAAGTTGTGTATAAAACAAAATATGTCTCAATGAAAGAAGATTGAGACGAAGTCCCTTACAAAGATCATTTTTTAAATAAAATAGATCTATTATGCATATTCACTATAATTACACATAAATAAGGTAAAAATACAAGATATAACATAATAATATCATGACATGATTTGAAATTAGAAGATTAACCCAAAGAACGGAAATTAGGTTAAGAAGTTCCCTTACCTCGTGTCCGACTTGACTCGATCGTTCTTTAATCTCCTGAATAATAAACTAGAGTTAATATCTACTTTCTTAAGAACCCTTTTCAAGTTAACTATTCCTTTTATATCACTTATTACCATGTTATGAAAATTATGTAGTTATTTAAGTTAATAAATGTTGTTTTGTCGATCTTTGGTACTTGAGTCAACAATAAACATCTTATAATTACAAGTTGTTCATGTGGTAAAATATCCATTATGGCCAGAATAATATTCATGATTGATATATCATATATATCATATATATAGTATATGCATACATTTATAATATTACATAACATTTATACGTAAGAAATGAAATGCACCGTTCAAGGAGACGGTAAGCCGTACGTACGCATGAACGCTACTTTCATTTCTTTTTATTATTAAATGGAATGAAATCATAATGATATAAAGGTATATTATAATTCCAGTATAATATCATATATAATATCATTAACTCCATCCTTTATACATCCCATATATGGCATTAAAGATTCAAATCACTTTGAGGGGGCGGTAGTCCGCACTTCCTAAAATGAAATTATCGCATTTACCCATAATGGAAATCATAAAGGTATGACATAAATGAAAAATACAGAAGCATAAGGAAAACATAAACATAATATATATCATATATAAATATAGTGAAATATTAATGGCCACCATGAGAGGTGTTAAAATAATGTTGAACAATCATCGTTTCGTGACGCAGTAATTCACCACCCAGAGAAACAGTATGCTCTTTAACCATTAGACGAATGTGTGTGTAAGTGTAAATAAAATACTTCCCATTAGAAGATCCTAGTATATTTAAGATACTGTTTTTGTTAAAAATATAAAGTAATAAAAAGAGTTTAAGGGGTTGTAGAATCAGAATAAAACAAAATAACACAAGAGAAGACATTACCTTAAAATCGGGTAACTCTTTTTGATTTGAGCCAACTGCTTCCTTGGGAAGCATTCTTCCCAATGTGAGGATTCTAGGAGTAAGAGAGGGAATTTGAGAGAGTATTTGGGCAGAGTTTGGAGGAGACAAATGGCTTGGATGGTGTGAATAAGGTGGTAGTGGTGGGGGCCTTTTATAAGAGGAGAGGAGGGGCACTCTTGGAAAGTCCTGAAATGTTACATTATTCTGAAGTGGTTTTTGGATTTCAAAGGACCCAAAATTATATATTTCTAGGATAAGATGATAAGGGTTAGAAATATACTCATTCAATAGGTTTTTGACAAGTTTTAGTATTAGATTATACATTATCTTTTCATTTTATTTAAATCGTTAATTAATGTGGTAATCGTTGCATCATCATAGGGTTATAAAACATTTAATTTATTTAATGTATAAAAATTATAAAAAAAATACCATGATTTAGGAAATCTATTTATCTTTCCAATGAATATTTATAGTAAAAAAGTTAACTTATATAACTCCATGTAATAATTTGTGTAGTAAAACAACACATGTTTGTGACAATTTTATTTTTACTTTAAATAAAAAGTTATTAATGTCATTTTCTTACCCAAGTTTCTCCATGGTGTCCCCAAGTTGACCCATGAATTTTCTTGGTCTTCCATGAGTCATACAATAATGGTAGGACAAGTGTAAAGGTAATTTCATATTATTATAACATTATATTTACCTTGAATTACACTAATTACCTTTAATCGCGATTAATAAAACATAAAAGTTACAGTTCACCAATAAATTATTTTAATCCCATTAAACCAAATTTTTCTTCCTAATGACAACCATTTATGTCAGAATTTTTAAAATAAAGTCACAGAAGTGGTAATTTTTCATTTACATGAAAAATTAGTTTTTAAACTACCACTTAGTGGTTTCACTATTCATCAAAAATCGATGTTTTTCATAAAAATACTAAAAAATTCACCCTAAGCTATAATTGATATTATGAATTCAAAAATGATGTATATTTTACACAATTCCAAAAATATATGTTGCATTAATTTATTTTATAATTAATTCCCGGTGTCAAAACAAATAGCATGTTTTTAGGAAACAATATCAATCAAAATATTGACAATTGTTTATGTCCAATTTCAAACTGAAATTAATTCTAATGACCACCATTGGATAAAATTGTAAAATTATATTCCAATTATAATTTAAAACCACTCAATAGAATAATTTATCACTATTAAATATTTTGATTAAAAATTTTGTTTTTAATTAAAAAATTTTAATTTTAACTATTCATCAAAATATAAAAGTTATCCGAAAAGTTCCAAAACATCATCCTAGGATAAATTAGATATTCCAAATCCAAAAATGAAGTCTATTTTGAATGATAAAATTTATAAAATTTCAAAAAGTGGGTATTAGTATTCATAACGACTACATTGATTGGTCACGGTGTGTTACAACATGAGGTTTCACACAACACACACTGCTCTATTATTCAAAGAGAAGCATACCATGGAAGATTGGGGTGTTACATTCTCCTGTACTTCAATTAATTGCATCCTCGCAATTTGAAATTTAACTTTTAAAATAAAAGGTTGAAAATAGAAAATGCCTTTTTAGAAAACCCGCATCGGAAATAGGGTTAATAAAAATATAACTTTAAAAGAAAGAAAGAAAAGTAAAAAGGTCACCCGAGATAGCCCATACTAGGATTCTATGAAAATATGGATATGGAGGAGAAACAAACCATCAAGGCCTGATGGAGAGTTGTAGAAAACAGGATTAGGAGAATGTTTAACTACAAGAAAATCACAAACTTCTGGTTGGTTAAATGATCATTGATTCCCTAGTAGGAAAAGTTAATCGACGACGTTTTTTTTAAGTTACCTTTCATAAAGTTGAGGAATTTATTTAGGAGATTTACTAAAAACGTAAGGAAATATACATAATTTTCATGTATACTTTCATTCTTTAATAAATTTTTACCACAAACCCATCTTTCACTCAAAAAGAAAATGAAACTCAAAAATATTATATTTATCCTAATCATACAAGATTAAAAATATTAAAACATACCATTTAGATTAGGAAAACTATTTTTTATTAACTAGGTACTTATTGTAGGCTAGTGATAGGTAATAAAGGCCTATTGTACTATGGTTGTGGGTTCGATTCCTGCAGCTTTATCTGACATGATGGGTTATCCCCTAACTTGCAGATTGACCTTTTCCTAAAACAATAGTATTATAATATTCCAAAAATAATCATCATAAATGTTTTAACATAAAAAAATACTATCCAAAGTTCAACTTAATCCATTCCAACCTTTATAGTTATCCAAAATAACTCTCTCCAGACTTTCTCTAAAAGGTCTCTAAATTCCAAAATCAATTGTAACATCAGATTCCCCGAATAATGTAAAGTTTCTCTTATTGTCACATAATAAAAATATGATTACCTTAATCATATTAAAACTTTAATAAAAACAACAAGTACTAAAGTACAATCCTTATATATATTTCACATTATTCTTATAACCATAATATATTTCTTGTGTCCAAAAACACAAATACAATAATTATTCAACTTCATCTATAGTAACAGCATAAGCTTAGCCTTGATCTTTTGCCCTTTTCTGAGGTATGTTTTTCTGATGCTTAGGACATTCATTTTCATAATGCCCCATTTCTCTACAATTGTAGCATTCAGCATTGGTAGCCTCTTTCTTTCCCTTATAATCACGAGCTTGGTGACCTTTTTGTCCACATTTATAACAAACTCTCATTCCTTTTAGGCATGTACTGGGGTGATTCTTCCCACAATTATCACATAATGGAAAATCCTTCTTTAACTTTTTCCCTTTATCGGTCTCTTGTTCCACCATTCTCTTATTCTCTTTCTTTACTTTATTTTCATAATATTTAGAGAATTCTTTTTCTGTCTTGATAACACATGAGACAATATCATCGTATGATGAGAATTATTGTGATACTAAATCCCTACAGAGAAATTGTTTTAACCCATCATAAAAACAATAAATCATACTTCTTGGGTTACATATATAATCTGCAGCATGTCTCTCTAACCTTGTAAAGTTAGCCTCATAATTTGCGACATTCTCATCCTCCTTTTGTCTCAGACTCAGAAATTGCCTTTTCATATCTGCTCGATGGTCACGACGAAAGTATTTTTCTAAGAAAAGCTCTTTGAACTCCCCCCATTCCATACTTGATACTTCTTCATATTGTTTAATGTTTTTAATCAATTACCACCATTGATCAGCATCTCCAGTGAGGCAGTAAACTTCCATGATAACGGTTTCCCTTTCACTACTCCCCTAGGCATGGAATATATTCTCTAAGGAATTTATCCATTGCTCAGCTACTAAGGGATTTGTACTCCCATTGAATGTTGGTGGTAGTTTCCTCATGAAGCGGTCTAACATTGAACCTCCATATTGCGGATCAGGGTGCTCCATACAAGTAAGGTTATTATTCATAACCTGAGTGAGTTTTCCCAGTAGGGTGATAAGTTGATCAGAACCAATTGTATCACCAGCTCCAATATAATTATCTTAAGCAGGATGGAAATCCTTATATGGAGTGATTGCATTGATAATGTTTCCATTCCTTCCACTAGGCACCATTTCTAAACAATGGCATAAACTAGATCAGTTTATGAATCAAAATACATAATTCCCTACTTGTAAAACACTTAACATAAATTGAATAGTTTATGGATATAATCCATAATCATAAAAATGTTTTCCTTTTGGAAGTATATACTCATAAACCCTTCATAATTGTTTGTAAATAATATGAGAATTATCCTAAGCATATCCCCCGGGAGTGTCATAACCAAGAGTGTAGCAAGGCCCGTTGTCGTGCACCAGTTCCCGTTCGAGTCTAGTTCAAAGCGGTGTTTTCGGGTTTTACCCCTAGGTACATCTGTGTTGGAGCCGCCTCTACCTGCTTGTATCCAGATAGGGATGTATTTTTTTGAAAACTCACAAAATCTCTATAATACCAAAATTATAGGAAGTTATTCAATAATAATCCTCAAATTCTATCTTTGGTCTATGTGCTCTAATCAGAGT
This sequence comes from Viscum album, assembly GCA_963277665.1. NCBI lineage: Eukaryota > Viridiplantae > Streptophyta > Magnoliopsida > Santalales > Viscaceae > Viscum > Viscum album. The sequence goes on along the minus strand of OY728134.1, from coordinate 846,651,890 downwards.
TTGTCTAAATCTAGCTTCCAAGGTTAGTACTAAACTACCTCTGATACAATCTATAACGCCCCGACCTCAGTTACCCAGATTCGGTGCATTATTGCATAACATTGGCACGATCACAAAAGATCAAGTCTCGAAAGACCGATTAGTTTAGTAGCCTTGGAAACACTAAATAAATTCATAAGTCTTACATTACATAATAAAGTAAAACAAAACTAAAAAAACATCATGTCCTCATATCCCCTCATACTATTCCGGCAGGTCATTCATAATATACTCCATCACATCCTGGAAAAATTAGAACATTGAAAGGGGTGAGCTCAGATGCTCAGTAAGGATAACAATATAGAAGAAACTTTCATAAATAAACATAAACATTTAAGGAAATGTATAACTAAAACAAAATATTTCTAAACTTGAACTTCAGCATAATATAGCAACAATAAAATGAAATAATTCCATTTACTTATTAACATGGATATTCTACTAGTCGAATAATCACAGGCAATATCAATAACCACTTTCATAGTGATGTAATGCATAATGAAAGGCTATCATAACCACGTAGCCAAGGCCTTGTGCCAAGACTACAAATAAGATTTTTTCAAGGCCTCATCCCAAGACACTAGTTTGTCACATGAGACCTACCGATGCATCGCGGAGCTATAGCGGGCTCCACCCATCACTTATTAAGTCAAATTCATTCCTCATATGAACAAGTTTAAACATATCATAAAACATAACATAATCGTATCACATAAAACATGCATAAAGGAAACATAACATTTCCACATTTCAATAAAAAGATATCAATACAACACATTGATATATTAAAACTATTTTCAATACCAAAATAAAATTAAAGTAAAATTTGGTATTTATTTTTCATTTAAATAATGTTATGGCTTGTTGAGGAAGCTGAAACTCAAATAATGGTCCCAGCGGCGGAGAAGTCATTGTCGCCGCATACATACGACAAAAAAAACATTCCCTTTTGTCATTTAGTAAAATTCTTCGTATAAAAAGGATTATTTTTGAATAAACATAAAATTCAAATGGGTTTATACACCATATAAAAGAATGTTGTGTATAAAACAAAATATGCCTCAATGAAAGAAGATTGAGACGAAGTCCCTTACAAACATAATTTTTTAAATAAAATAGATTTATTATTTGTATTCACTATAAGTACACATAATGAAATTACAAATACAAGATAGAATATAATAATATCATGACATAATTTTAAAGTAGGATATTAACCCAAAGAACATAAATTGGTTTAAGAAGTTCCCTTACCTCATGTCCGACTTGACTCGATTGTTCTTTAATCTCCTGAATAATAAACTAGAGTAAATATATACTTTCTTAAGAACCTTTTTTAATTTTATTATTCCTTTTATATCACTTATTACCATGTTATGAACATTATATATTCATTTAAGTTAATAATGGTCATTTTTTTCGATCTTTGGTAATTGATTCAACAATAAACTTCTTATAATTACAAGTTGTTCATGTGGTAAAATATCCATTATCTCTGGAATCATATTAATGATGTATATATCATATATATCATATATATATAATAGATACATGAATTTATAAAATTAAATAACATTTAGACATAATAAATGAAATGCACCGTTCATGGTGATGGTAAGCCGTACGTACGCATAAACGCTACTTTTATTTCTATTTCGTATTAAGTGGAATGAAATCATAATGATATAAAGGTATATTACAATTCCATTATAATATCACATATAATATCATTAACTCTATCCTTTATACATCCCACATATGGCATTAACGATTCAAATCACTTTGAGGGGGTGGTAGTCTGCACTTCCTAAAATAAAATTATCGCTTTTAACCATAATGGAAATCATAAAGGTATGCCATAAATGAAAAATATAGAAGCATAAGGAAAACATAAACATAATATATATCATATATAAATATAGTGACATCTTAATGGCCACCATGATAGGTGTTAAAAGAAGGTTGAACAATCATCGTTTCATGATGCAGTAATTCACCACCCACAGAAACAGTATGTTCTTTAACCACTAGTAGAAGGTGTGTATAAGTGTAAATCAAATTATTCTCATAACAACATCCTATTATATTTAATATACTATTGTTGTTAAAAAATAAAGGAATAAAAAGAGTTTAAGGGGTTAGAGAAGAAAAATAAAACAAAAGAACATAAGAGAAGACATTACCTTAAAATCGGGTAACTCTTTTTGATTTGAGCCAAATGCTTCCTTGGGAAGACATATACCTGAATTTAGGATTCTAGGAGTAATAGAGGGATTTATAGAGAGTATTTGGGACGATTTTGGCCAATCCAGATTTCTTGTATGGTGTGAATAAGGTGGTAGTGGTGGGGGCCTTTTATAATAGGAGGGGAGGGGCACTCCTGGAAAGTCATGAAATGTTACATTATTATGAAGTGCTTTTCGGATTTCAATGGTCCCAAAATTATATATTTAGAGGCTAAGGTGATAAGGGTTCGAAATATACTCATCCAATAGGTTTTTTACAAGTGTAATACTTATAATTTACATTATCTTTTCATTTTATTTAAATTGTTAATTAATGAGGTAATCGTTGCATAATTACGGTGTTATAAAATATTTAATTTATTTAATGTCTAAAAATTATAAACAAAATACCATGATCTAGGAAATTGTTTTATCTTTCCAATGAATATTTATAGTCGAAATTGTAACTTATATAACCCAATGTAATAATTTTTTAGTAAAACCACACATGTTTGTGACAATATTATTTTTACTTTAAATAAAAAGTTGTTAATGTCATTTTCTTACCCAAGTGGCTCCATGGGGTCCCCATGTTGACCCATGTATTTCCTTGGTCTTCCATGACTCAACCAATAATGGTAGGATAAGTGTAAAGGTAATTTAGTATTATTATAACATTATATTTACCTTAAATTAAACTAATTACCTTTAATCACGATTAATAAAACGTAAAAGTTATTATTCACCAAAAAAATTATTTTAATCCCATTGAACAACATTTTTCTTCATAATGACAACCATGTATGTAGGATTTTTGAAAATAAAATCACAGAAGTGGTAATGTTTTATTTACATGAAAAATTAGTTTTTAAACTACCACTTAGTGGTTTCACTATTCATCAAAATTGATGTTTTTCAGAAAAATTCCAAAAATTCACCCTAAGATATAATTGATATTCTTAATTCAAAAATGGTTTCTATTTTAAAAAATTCCAAACATATAAGTTGAAATAATTAATTATATAATTAATTCCCATTGTCAAAAGAAATTGCATGTTTTTAAGAAACAATATCAATCAAAAGATTGACAATTGTTTATGTCTAATTTCAACGTGAAATTAATTCTAATGAACACCATCAGATAAAATGGTAAAATTATATTATAATTATACTTTAAAACCACTCAATAGTATAATTTATCCCTATTAATTATTTTTATTAAAAAAGTTTTTCTTAATTAAAATTTAGTAATTTTCACTATTCCTCAAAATATAAAAGTTATCTAAAAAGTACCAAAATTTCACCCTAGGAAAAATTCAATATTATGAATCCAAAAATGAATTTCATTTTGAAAAATAAAATTTATAAAATTTCAAAAAGTGGGAATTACTATTCATAACGACTACTTTGATTGGTTTTGGTGTATTAGAACTTGAGGTTTCATATAACATACGATGCTCTATTATTCAAAGAGAAGCATACTGTGAAAGCTTGCGGTGTTACAAGGTCCTTTTTAACCTTTTCAAAAACTTAAGGTGATAATTTCTTTTTTAACTTATATGGTGAGTGCAGCTATTTTCAGCCGTTATAAAATCATCGAAACTACCCTTAAAAGCTTATAAGAATTTTTCCAATGTAAATGTTTTATTTTATAATTATGTTGCATTTAATTTATTTCAATAAAAGAGATATTTCTCACAAATAGTTTTAATTTCATCTATTTCAACATCCATTGATTGATTTTAAGATTATTTGATGTTTATTTTTATGATACAAAACTTCCATATAGTATTGAAGGTTTTGTGATATGTTTGACTGTGGATGTTTTATTTTTATACCTTTCATGGTTTATGGAGAAGGTATTGAAATTTTGTATGATATTTTTAATACAAATGTTTATGTTATGTTTAAACATGTTCATATGAGGAATTTATTGGACTTAGTAAGTGACGGGTGGAGCCCGCTATAGATCCTCGATGCATTGGTAGGTCTCATGAGATAAACTAGTGTCTTTGCACAAGGCCTTGACAAAATCTTATTTTTAATATTGGAACAAGGCCTTGACAATGTGATTATGATAGTCTGGCAATAATCATTCCATTATTAAGAAAGTGGTTGTTGATATGGCATGTGATTATTAGACTAGTAGAATATCCATGTGAATAAGTAAATGGAATTATTTCAATTAATTTTTGCCATATTATAATAAAGTTTAAGTGTAAAAGGATTTTGTTTTATTTACAAAATTCCTTAAATGTTTATGATTATTTATGAAAGTTTCTGCTATATTGTTATCCTTACTGAGCATCTGAGATCACCCCTTTCTATTTTTTCTTTTTCCCAGGATGTGAAGAAGTATTTTATGACTGATCTGGAGGGATAATATGAGGGGATATGAGTGTGGACTATGAGGACTATGTTGTTTTAGTTTTTAACTTTATCTTGTAATGTAATACTTATGAATGTATCTAGTGTTTCCAAGTCTACTAAACTATTAGGTCTTTCGATACTTGATCTTTTTTGATCATGCCAATGTTATGTAATAATGCACCGACTCTGGGTAACTGGGGTCGGGGCATTACAGTGGGTCTTTCAGAGTTTATTGATATTTCATGTGATTATTAGACTTGTAGAATATCCATGTGAATAAGTAAATTGCATTATTTCATTTTATTTTTTCCATATTATGTTGAACTTCATGTTTAAAAGTATTTTGTTTTAGTTATACATTGCCTTAAATGTTATGTTTATTTACGAAAGTTTCATCTATATTGTTATCCTTTATGAGAATCTGAGCTCACCCCTTTCTATATTTTATTTCTCCCAGGATGTGAAGATGTTAGTTATGAGTGACTTGTATGAATAATATAATATGCTTGGATGTTTCTAATGGAATAATTTAGTGTATTTTTTCTTTTAAATTTGTAATGTTTGCCTTATGAATGTATCTAGTATTTCTAAGGCTACTAAATTGATCGGTCTTTCGGGATATGATTTTCTTGTATCATGCTAATGTTATGTAATAATGTACTGACTCTGGGTAACTAGGGTTGGGGATTTACAGTTGGTATTAGAAGAATGTTAGTATAATCCTTGGAAACTAGATTTAGATAAACTCTGATTAGAGCACATATCCCTAAGATAGACTTTGATGATTTGTAAAGAAGAACTTCCTAAAATTTTGGTATTGTAGAGATTTTGTGAGTTTTTAAAAGCAATACATCCCTGTTTGGATACGAGCAGGTGGATGTGGCTCTATCACAGATATACCTAGGGGTAAAACCCAAAAATACCGTTTTGAGATAGACTCAAGTAGGAACTGGTGCACAACAACGAGCCTTGTGACACTATTTGTTACGACACTCCCGAGGTATATTCTTATGATAATTTACATTTTCATTACAAACCGATTTGAAGTATTTTAATTTAAGATGAGAATAAATGACCTTGGTTAATCTTAAGGTGTTTAAATTTGAAATTATGGAATCATGATATTCTCTAAATGATTTTATGACTACTATTACTCAAACAATGCCTTCTGGTTTTATTCAATGGCTGGATTCCAAGGAAGTCATAGTAACTTTGAAAATGATGTACAAGGTGGAAATGGTGGTAGAAATGAGCAAAAAATAGGGCATTTTGATAGGTGTAAAAGATATCATGTTCATGTAAAATTAGTTTTCCAAAAATATTATCAACAACATATATATTAACCAACTCCCAGACTCAACAAAGAAGGCAAAGTGGGTGAATGATAAGAGACCCCGCAGTGGAGACCATGGAGAAAAGAATCCTCAACTTCCATCATGCAGGAAATGTGGAAGGAGACACCCAGGAAAGTGTATCATTGGAACAAATAAATGCTTTACATGTGGGAAAGAAAGGCATAAAGTGAATAACTTTTGAAGAAAAATGAAGAGTACAATGGAAGAAAATGAAAATGGTCCCAAGAATCCATTTAAAGTCATTTTCCGTAAATGTAGGGGACCTGGCCATTACCCGAGTGAATGCCCAATTCTATAGGATAATTTCTTGGTCATAGAAGATGCTATGTGGAAGTAAATGGTTAGAGAAATGTTTAAAAGTATTAGTTCTCCTTGTTGATGGAATTACTTTGGAATAATTTTCTCTTGTATTTCTCGCCTTGCAGTTTGTCATTTGAAAATGATATTTGAGGAAGACTTATCTTTTCTCTTGTGGATATAGATATAAATTACCATTTAGTTTTATATGATCATTTGGTTTGAGGTAACTAAAAGTTATTATATTTTTGGGATGAAAATTCATGGTATGAGATAACATTTGTTGTTAAATTATGTCATTGTTATTTGAGGAATTTATCTCATTTTGGTAATGTTATAAAATATAGTTTTTGAAAAATTAAAAAACGCAGACTGTGTGATAACCCGTCGTGTCGGACAAAGCTGTGGGAATTGAACCCACAACCAGAGTGCGATTGGGATTTATTGCCCACCGCTGGACTACGTGAAGTCACTGGTTACTGTGACTAATTATTTTTAGTTAAATGATTTTATTGATCAATAATAAGTTGATTTGGGATCTTATGTCATATAAAATGAATACCCTTAGTATTGGAAAATTATTTGGTGATTAAGTGATAAATATTATTTTGGAAGACATTCACTTTGTTAGGAACACTAGATGTCCAAGGAAAATATAATACTATGGGATTTCATTTGAGAAGTAATGCTGGATTTTTATCTATGTTTTTATTCCGGATTTATAGTGATGGAAATGATTAAACTATAATAGAGAATATATGATTAGGTTAATTAATTTTAAGTATGTGACTTTAAGATTAGTTTATGTCATTTAGTGATACAATTTAACATGGAAGACTACATAACCAAATTCTTCAAATTTTTGGGTTTCAATATTAGTTTGGATTATATTGAAGGATTTTAAGGAAAAATTTTTATTTAATGGTATCTATTTTTCTTTGGGGTATTATTGGTTTAATTTTAGAAATTAAGATTAGTGTTTCTTTCTCTAAAAGAATATCCTTTTGGGGGATCATCACATCTTTTACTAACTGTTTTGGTTTTTATTAATCTCTAAAGAGAAGGTAAATATATAGTTTATCCTTTGTGGATCATGTGATTCTATTGAATTTTATTCTAGCTCTTCCGGTGTGACCAAGTCTTCTTGAATACTCACCTTTTAAAAAATGAGTTAGTGGTAGAAATTTATTAAATAATGAAACTATAACTAAAAATTAAGTATATCTCTTTGTGTTCTTAGTCAATATCTCAAATAAATTCCTCATCTTTATAAAATGTAACTTAAAACAAAAAAATGATGTCCGTTTACTTTTCCTACTGGGAAACTAATGACCGTTTGTTCCATCATATGTTTGTGATTTTTTTATTCTTAACGTTTTCCTAATAATGTTTTATATCCCTCCCCATTATAACTTTACACTTATTTTATCTTCCGTATCAATTTTTCCCTACATGGAATCATAGTATGGGTTATCTTGGGTGACCTTTGTACTTATCTTTCATTATTTTAAAGTGAATGTTTTATTGAAACTTTTTTCGATGTGGTAAATTCCATTATATTCCCTAGACCAATTTTAAAAATTGTGAGGACACAATTTATTGAAGGAGGGAAGAATGTAACACCCCAATATTTCATATTACATTAGTTCTTCAAAATAATTCAATAACTTACACTACACGCGACATTGAGTTCAAGAGAACCATGACTTACAAACTAGCTGTTCAAAAATAGTTATGAATAGTATTAACAGAATTTTGAACTTTATATAACCCTTATACTTTTATAATCCATATTATGAGTTTCTTAGACATAATTTAAGGACAAATCAATTTTTTAGGATAAAAGAAGTATTTTTAAAAAAATGCAATTTTAACGCCTTTTAATGAAGAACCCTTTTTAAATCCAATATTTGAAAATTTTATATATTCAATTTGACAAAATAAACTTCTTATTTTGGGATCAGGACATAATAATTGAGTTTCAATAAATATTTGGTGTTTTTCTGATAACTTTCATATTTAGGTGAATAGTGAAAAATAATATATTTTTAATGAAAACAACTTTTTAATCAAAATAATTTATAGTGGTAAACTATACATATGAATGGTTTGGATGTATAATTAGATTATATTTTTACCATTTAATCCAAATTTGTTTATTGGATGTAATTTCACTTTGAAACAGGACATAAACAAATGTCAATCTTTAGGTAGTTATTATTTCCTAAAAATAGGCTTTTTGATTTTGACAATGGAAATTAATTTTAAACTAATAAATGCAATTTATATCTTTTTAATTTGTTAAAATAGACTTCATTTTTGAATTAATAATATCAAAATTAGCTTATGGTAAATTTTTGGTATGTTTCTGAAAACTTATAATGTTTTATGAATAGTGAAAACACTGAGTTATAGTTTAAAACCAAATTTTTATTTAAATAATTATTTATTTTATTTAAATTTATATGTGGTAAAAATATATATATAATACCCATATATTTTCAATGTAATTCATTAGATTAATTTGGTAATAATATTAGATATATATAAAATTGTATTGAACTTTTTTCACCGTCATTTACCAACCTCCTAGGAGAATTTGAAAATTCACCTAAAACTTAATTTTACATCTTCTATGAGTTGAATTTTGAAAATCCGAGAGACATGTTTAATATCAAGGAGTAAAATGTGGTTCAATAAGATAATTTTTTTTAGTGAATAGTAACATTTTACTTTTATTTACCACCGTTAAAAGTAAATAGGGTAATTAAGGGTACAAATGATATTATTATTACCATAACACATGTCTTAATTCTATTGTATAAGTATAATTCTGCCAAAAACAACCTTAGGAATAAAATACTAACCTCTTTGGCCCACTTGTAATAGATTAGGACATTTATTATTATTTAATTCATAGAAGAGTTAAAAAAGTTAAAATCAATGTTTAATAACTAAATCATTTTTAGTATAGGGTTACACAAAATATAAATTCTACTATAAATATTCATTAGAAAGATAAAACGAGTTCTTACATAATTGTATTTTATTTATATTTGTTATACTTTAAAATTTTTAATTTATTTATGACACAATGATGATGCAGAAATTACCTAATTAAGGAAATATTAAAATAATTAATATTATAAACATCCAAATAAATGTAATTTGAGACTTTTTATGAATTACAATACTTTTATAGGTTAATATGACATATTATAGTTGGTTATAAGAATTTTTTTTGACGTAATAATTCTATTATGAATTTAAAAAAACAAAATACCAAATAGTGTCAAAATTGACATAAATGAGTTTTTAAATAGAATATTATATTATTAATTGATATTATATTCCTAAAAATATACGGTTCGGCCAATGGACTTATATAATTATAATTTTATTACTAATGAACCACTTGGAGTTCGCTTGTAAGTATATAGTATGTTTATTAAACATATAATATAAAAACACAAAGAGACATGGTAAATGTCAAACTATTTAACTAAGAGTTAAATCTAAACGATAAGGTTAATATATTGACCAAAACCTGTATAAAACATATTGGCTGAGTGGTTTTCAATCCATCCTCACCTTATACTTTAAATAATCCACTTTTGACCCATTATAAATAAAAAATGATTTTATTATAAAATAATATTTTATGTTTTTTCTACGGTGCCCCTCACCCCTCTTATAAAAGGGAACTTCCCCTTCTCTAAAATTAACACCTTCAAAGCCTTTTTTCTCAGCCAAACCCTGCACAAATATCCTCGCAACATCCCTCACTTCATGATAAAGGCCCTCCTTTGGTCCGAAATCTATCTTATGGATCCCTTATGTTAAAATCAATTGGAAGAACCCGAAGAAGAGATAATAATTTCACCAACCTTTTTCAAGTTCTTTTCTTCTTCAACATATTCTTTTTTTGTATTTATATTATAAAATAATAACTCGAGTATATTCTATATATTGTGATGTTATTATAAATATGGTACAACAATATTCATTATTCTATCCATCCTTTTAATGACACGTCACCATACGTGCATACGTACAGATTACCGTCTCCACGTCATGGTATAATTGTTATTCAGTACATTATTATTTAGATGGGTATAATAATGATGTGTAATTAATGTAAATAATATAATATAACATGATAATTATTCTTTATATAATATATAACATCCAATTATATATTATATTAAAATAAAAATAATGATATTGTTGATCGTGCGTACGTACGGATTACAGTCTCCACGAACGCGATGAGATTCATTCCCCATCGTATCCATTCAAGACTGAATTTAATGTGATGATTAATAATAATGTTTAGAGATATGATATAATTCTGGATATTAATAAGATACATCCCATACATAAAAAATATTACTTACATAACAAACAATATAAAGGAAAACGAATCTATTAACACCCGAAACAACGATAATACTAAGATATTATTAACAAGGAAATGTTAAAAGGTCACATATGATATCATATTAATGTATATGATTCTTTTATAAATTAATAACAATTATTTAACCATTATAAATGAGGTTAAACTACCCTATACCAAAGAAAAAGTACCAAGTAAGAGGTTTCTTTTCTCACTTTTAATTCTGTGAGATTTCCATTATTCACCACTTATTTATTACATGTGGTGTGTGTACTTCCCATGGCTGTATTAATTGTGTAATATAATTTAATTTATTAATATTTACATCATAAGTTTATGATCCATCTTCCATGGGATTTATGTTTTGTATGTTACCAAATTGTTAAGGGAATTACAAATTTCAATTTCTACTCATTCGTCTTTACACATACTTCATTGATTATTTTACTCCATGATTCTGTGTGGAATCACTATTAATTTGCTTATGTCATAATTACCACTCCTCATTCTGTGGATATACTTTTTATACACATAATCACTCCATTGATAAATTCCCAAGTAATCAATATGAACTTGATAAGAGTAATTTTAACTCAATCTCCATTTGTTGAGTTAAATATCCAATTCATTGGTGTTGTTTTTACAAGAATATGTGTTAATGTCCTTTGATTGATTTACACTAAATATCAAATCATATTGATTGTATTTATATTTTTCACACAAAATTATGTCATTGATTTATCCTTAACCTAAGGATATGGCCTTTATAATATATTTCATCTCAATTTACATTCCATTGAGACTTCTTTGTTGTTATACACCAAATCATGTTTATATGGTGTTTATAATGTACTTTGACATAGTATATCATGATTCCATTTATTCTCATGATATTATAATGTTTTGATTACCTTGATTATTTGTGTTCAAGTGTCTCTCTTTTGGTTAGGAACTCTAACTAAAATATCATTTTAAATGTTTTAAAGATTTATTATTCTAAATCTTTCTAATTAATGACCATGTTTTTAATATAGTTTAAGGATTTATTTATATAGGCATTAATGTTTTAAAATTAAAATTCCTTTTAAAAGTTTCAAATTGGTATGGGACACTTTGATTTAGAAATATATTTTTAAACGACTTCTTGACAAATAGTGTGACTTTTAAATGTTTTCAAAAAAGGGGGGATATTTTCCTCAAATAGTTTTGATGATTATTTTTATCTACGTTAATATCCTTCATCATTCTCGATTATGGTTAATCTGTTACAAAAAAATATTCCATATTGTATTGAATGAGTTATGTTTGACTGTCGATGTTCTATTTTTATACCATTCATGGTTTATGGATAATGTATTGACATTTCGTAATCTAGTATTAATACAAAAGTTTGTTTTATGTTTCAAACTTTTCATATGAGGAATGCATTGGACTTAATAAGTGATGGGAGGAGCCCTCTATATCTCCATGATGCATCGATAGGTCTCATGTGACAAACTAGTGCCTTGGAACAATGCCTTGACAAAATCTTATTTCTAGTCCTGGCACAAGGCCTCGACTGTGTTGTTATGATAGTCTGGCATTATGCATTCCATCATTATGAAAGTGGTTATTGATATTGCATGTGATTAGTCAACTAGTAGAATATCCATATGAAAAAGTAAATGGAATTATTTCACTTTATTTTTTTTCCATATTATGATGAAGTTCATGTTCAAAAGGATTTTATTTTAGTTATACATTACCTTCAATGTGTATTCTTATTTATGAATGTTTCCGCTATATTGTTATCTTTACTGAGAATCTAAGCTTGCCCCCTTCTATGTTTTATTTCACCCAGGATGTGAAGAAGTTAGTTATGAGTGACTTGGAAGAATAATCTAGGAATCTTGGATGTTTCTAATGGAATAATTTAGTGTTGTTTTTCTTTTCAAGTTTTAATGTTGACCTTATGAATGTATCTAGTATTTCCAAGGCTACTAAACTGATCGGTTTTTCTGGACATGATTTCCTTGTATCATACCAATGTTATGTAATAATGCACCGACTCTGGGTAACTGATGTCGGGGAGATACATGGATCCTGACTAGGAACTTCAGATCATTCATAACATCTTCCTCTGTCCTCTTGATCCCCAAAAACATATGAAAATTATTATCTAAGAAAATAATTAGGAATAAAAGTGTTCAAGACAAAAAAAATAATGCCTTATTCACCAAAAAAGAAGTGATAGGGGACCCTAATCCTATTTTACATTTTTTTCATTCTACTAAGGGATATCCCATGGTTAAATTTAAGATTTTTGATTCAATAACTCTATTATCCTCTCATCCATCTAAAATGAATCCAATTCTTAAAGATAATAAAATTCTAGATTTTATACTCAAACAATTAATGGTATGGTCAGTAATTGGAATTCTCTATCAAATATTCCTTTTTGGGTCACTTGATCTTTGGTAGGATAATCATGTTATTCTCCAGTGAAATAGATAAATTTCTATATTTTGAAGGAATATACCCTGTTTAATATTCCCGCACTAGGTTTACAACATTTTCCCCATGTATTCCATATATTCCTTGATTTACATGAGTGAATTGATAAATTTATGATTAGTAAGGAATTTCCTTAATCTCAATCAATTTTGGGGTAGTTTTTGAATCTATTGATGATTGGGATTTCAGGGATGATACACCTTGACTAGATAACTCCAACTATTTTAGGGTTTATATGGTGATAACAATGGTCAACCAATTTATAGAATAAAACCTATCAGTGGGTGAGTAATATAAATGTTCCTCGTCCATTTGGGATATGGATGTTCACTATAAAGAGGACCATTATAGACAGAGGATATCATTTGAACATTATTAGAAGAGTCATGAAAATCCTCCGCATTAGTGTTCAATCAAAAAGGACTAATATTTTTTGACTCTAGCAGTTGAATGGGTGTATTTAGCCCAAATAATTTCATGAAGGGGAATTTTTTCTCTAAGAAACTCTCTAGTTATGTTCTATAGTTTTTTTATATTCTTAATTGAACTACATTATATGCTTTTCACTAGTGATATCCTTGATAGATTCAAGTCTTTAATGGATAATGTTGTGTTAATTCCCTTCCATTTTAGATGTATTATGGGTATCTGATAATAAAATTTCATGTGTATAAACCATTGAACAAATCTACCTTTGACATCAGGAACACACACCTTCATCATATACTATAGTTCAAGTCATATTTTTTATATATTCATCAACACTAAACAATAAACCACTACATTTGTGTCTTGATGTATTAGATGGTTTTTAAAACCCTCCCTCAAAGGAATGTGGTTTATCTATGAGATAATTCATGGATAATAAAATGTAATAAGAGATGGAAGATCCCATTTCAAAAAACTATTTATGTTTATCACTCATATCCATCAATAATATATCATTGATAATGGTGAAATAACAATCCTCGTTAGAATAACATTTCATTTTTCATGGAAATACCAATTAGTGATGATCGTAACAAGAGTATTTCATTTGGTGGGGTCTTTCCCAATATTGTTCCGCTTGAGAAGAGTACCTCATCTAGCGGGATGGTGACCATTGATTATCCTCATAATTATAATATATCATTTGGTTTGATAGTTTGTACCTATTATCACATGAGAATAAGATCTCATCGGGTGGGATGGTGACCATTGGTGTGACACCTAACAAGAGGATCACATTTGGTGGGATAGTTCCCATAGGTTCTCATACTAATAACATGATCTTGTTTAGTGGTATGGTACGAAGAATAGGATACCATTTTGTTGGACAGACCCCATTCAATCAATGATGGGGGCATGGATTCCATGATTTCTTGGTTTGGTTTTTGAATCAGAGAGGAACCCTATTTCTCTTTATTTCACATATGTTTATTATGTTGTATCTTATAAGGATTATAAGTTCAATGTGTTTCTGTTAGACTTGTAAATAAAATTGATTATATGAATGGTCAATTCAGTCATACCCTAATGACAAAATACCCTTTATTACTTATCTTCTGAATCATCCATTCATCAATAATTTTCATTTTCCCAAATAAATAATTTTCTAATTCGTCTCCTCTATTGAGGATAATATACTACAAACATGTCGCAATCACATTGGGAAAATCAAATATTTCATGAATATCATCAAAAATAATTTTCAAAAGATCTTTAAATATAATGTATTATAAGATTGTGTGACCTAGAATTATATGGTATGGTTATCAAATTGCTTTATTATTTTTCCATTATTTATTTAAATTTCTAATTTATGGTAATTTGGTAAAACTATTCTCAAATCCCAAGATAAAGGATCCTCTAACTTGATTAATATTCATGAAATAATGAATATTCTTCATATTTACAATTTAATGTTTCCATGGCCTTGATGTTACTACATTGAGATTGATATCTATTATTTTTTCTTTTTTAGACTTCCATGTCTATGAAATTAGTGCTTTCTGAGGTTTAAATATAGTTCATTGAATATAATATTATATAAATTTAGTTGTTTTAGAAAAAAATTCGATTTTACTGGATTATTTTTTTGGGATGAAAATATTTTTCAACTCATCTTGTAGGTTCTCAAGATAATTTTCTATTAATTTTTCCTTGGAAATTTGTTTTTCTCTAGAGTATGTTAGACCCTTCCATATTGAAATTAAATTTTTTAATCTCTCATTATGTCACTACTTATATGTAGATAGGATATAGGGGGATACTATAATCTATATGGATATGAATTTAAGGGTAAATTATTGATAAAGAACCTATATTATAACTAATTTACCAGCTTCATGGTTATTGTACCAAATAAGTGTAGGACGTTTCATGGTCTACTTGGAGCATCTGAGCTTGGAAGCCTCTTATTGTTCAAGGTTCCCTAATATAAGGATAAATTTGTTGAAAAAATGGGCGATATAATACTTTGGATCTCTCATTCAATTGATTTTATGAATGTAATATTATTTAATTTAAAAGGGGAAGGGCTCAAATCCACCCAATCATAATAAACTTTTCTCTCAACTTGTACTAGTTTAAATCAGCCTTCAATGGTCACCATATGATCATTATGGGATTCAAGTAATTCTGTGGATAATACTATATGAGATAACACTTGATTTGGAGTATATACTGAGCATGGTATCACTGGATTATTAAAAAAAGTGGTTAGAGACTCTCTTGAGTTATCCTTAGAAGAATTTAATATGCTATAGGATAACATTTACCTTATAGAGGAAACTCTTGATAATCAATTGGATTTTCTATGAAATAGTTCATTTAATGTGGTATAAAGTCGATAGGGTGGTTTAATTCTTTCTTTATGGATCAAGAAATATTCTCTAATTTAATAGGATTAGTAGAAGGATGCCTGGAATCTTTAACCAAATTTTTTTTATAGAGAGAATATATTTTATTTGAGTAATTTAAAATATATCTACTCAAGATTTTCTATTTTCAAATTTAATTGTAAAAAACTAAATTCTATTGAGATGATCTACCATTATTTGGGTGGTGGGTGGGTTGTGGATATAAAAACCTCTTTTCTAATTTCTTTCGAATTATCCCACAATAAGGATTGATGTAAAAAAATGAGGCAAACCAAAATCACTGAAATTAATTTGATTATATGTACACAATACTTATTATCATACCTTATTTTTAATGAAATTATATACAAATACATCCCCTCTTGTATATTTTTCAATAGTATCATACTCTATAGTATTATTTTTATCAATAGTGGTGAAATTTATTAATGAGAAACCTATGAAAATAAATAATAATTTCCATGAAAGTGGTATATCCATAATTAGGTTATACACTTTCCCAATAGATGATACTAAAGATGATTATGGGAGTAAAATTACCCTTTCCCTATGGGATGAGATTTCTTTGAGGAAGTTACAGTTTATTTGATGCTTTCCAAGATTCCAATGATTTTATTTTTATGAGTGTATGATGTGGTTATAGACCCTGAATATGACTTCTATATCATTTAACTAGTTTCTGGTAGGTAGGACCTTCATAATGGGCTCTTGTGTAGCATCCCATGTTTTTGGAACGGGTCAAAATACTCAAGCTGTTTCATTTCTCATTGAGTTTGGTGGTCAGAACAACTTATTTCATGATATTCAAAACTCAATTCCAAGTCTTTATTCTACCAAAGGCATTTTATTTAGAAGGGTTTAATGCTCAAAAAGTTGCTTGGGATTTCATGTTGGTTTTTGGGAGGAATCAGAGGCCAAGAAACTAACTTTTTAGGGTTCATAGACTGAGGAACATGGTTTAGAGAAACCATGTGGCCTACCAAGAGAAATCATGAGGCCCTACCGGTGCACTAGGAATGGGTTTGAAAATCATAATTGTGGGGGTGAATGAACATGAAAAAACTCTATAGATTTTAACATAGATTATTCTCTTGGTCTATGCATGGTTTGGTAACCTATGCAACGTGTGATGCCTAAACAGTGGGTATCGCATTGTTTGCACATGGTTTTCCATACTGTGCATTAATTGTGAAACCTATTAACAAATTTAAATTTTACCATGTTTTCATTACAATGGGTTTCCCTCTTTTTCACTTATTTCATGTGGCTCTCCTCCATTCAGCCATGGGATCTATACTCTCTTTCCCTTACACTTTGAGCTCCACTCTCTATCCGAGATCCTTTTTAATCATCACCAATATCATTTGAACTGAATCGATAATTACTTCAATCCTCTTACTCTCATTCTTCATTGCTATCTCCATAGTGTGTACTAAATATGTGAAACCCATTTTACTTTATTTTTAGGGTATTCATCTAAAACAAAAATTTATTCCAAATTGGAATAATTTAGGGGAAAATATTTGATGAGTGAGAATCTACCAACATGAGGTTGGTGGTGCCTAGATTTATATAGATTTCACTAGTATTATGGGGGTACATTCTTGAATGCGCCATTGGGTTTTCTGAGAGTGACCCACATAATTTAATTCTTGTATTTCAAATTAACTAATTGATCATTAGAGATTCTTATAGACATCTATTTAGGTAACTAAAATTTTTTAACCCTAGTGATATGCTTCATCCCTGGGAAATATTAGGTCGGGGTGTTTATCTAATTAAATAAAATTGTTCATGAATCTTGTGATGGTTCCATGGGAATGTGATGGGTACGACCTGAGGATTGAGATAGTGCTAACTATATATATAAGGAGATTTATTTCATTAGGTCGAGTGAGGACAATATTTCTTTGAGTGATATTGATAATAGGTTGGGTGACTTGGTCACTAAATTGAGGTGACAAGGTCATCATGTTACATTCCTAGATTATGTGATATGATATGACATTAAACATCAAGTTGAGAAACATGGTTGTAGGAAAATGATGTGCTAGGATGATGGGGAATATGTATTTTGTTGGCGATTTCTACTCACTGTGATTGGTCGATGCACTATAGGATTCATCTGTATATAGATAAGACTTAGATGATAATGTGGTGTTGACCACTCATGTGGTTAGTGGAATCCATTAGGTTATATCTCATGATGGTATCAACTATTAGTATGGTTGTAGGTTCTATCCATATAAATCCATGGGGATGGTGAGGAGACATCAGTTGATAGTGATGAGACCATCGATTGAGGGTTAAGGCTCACTGTATTATTGAGGATATTGGGATGAGATTACTTGGAAGGAGGAACATCATCGTTCCTTGGGTAATTTCCTATTGAGACAATGGTGTTTATTATTTAGAGGGAATACATCAATGTGCCTTAGGATGTCAGTCTTTGGACGTACAAGAAAATTCAAGCAGGGGTCTAAGGGACCAGGTACTTATTTTTTGGCCTAAATTTTTGGACATCAGTACATGATTGATGTCATGAGGTTCCAGGTGACACTTTTGGAGGTGGAACAAGAGGGTTCACCTTGGATGTTTTTTTATCATAATATTCCTTGATCTTCATGAGAAGGATCTTACCTCTATAGTTATACCAGCATTTCCTGAAGTAGGTGACCTCTTCCTTGTGGCTTCTGAGCACAAAAATAAGTGGGTTACTATTTATACATACATACTCACTACCTTATTTATATTTAGACACCTACTTTACCACAGATGTAAGTTAGGTACATGTTCGTGGTGGCCTACTGTGATTTATTCTGACACCATACATGGGACCTTTGAGACACATGTAAATTTATGATTTTGGGGTCATGTAAGAGTTCCGGATTAAGAGATGGAACTTTGTGATCATGTTGTATTGATTATCATGAGATAGATGGAAAGGGAACTTGGAGGTTCCATCATTAGTTGGAGTTATTCTTTTAGGTATTTATATTGTGTATCATCATGCTTATATGTATGCACTGGTGGTTGGCCTCGGGTGGCCCTTTCTTATTTATTATATTGTATGACCTAAATTTTACACATGCTTAGCTCTAATGGTATTTATTTCTATTAATGGTATCATGTGGTGTTTTATTCTATAAATAGTGTTTGATCTTGTTTATTATTATTCACAGCTTCTTATTTATTCTTCTTATTATGGAGGGTTACTAATCCCATTATCTTATGGTATTTTCTTCAAAAAATTTACATTTATATAGAAAATTATTTATAATCATCACCATAGGGTATAGTCTTATCAATATTACCTATTTATGCCCTCATTGATAGTTGGTATCCTTTGGAAAACGTGGAGGCATGATTTAGGCCTAGTGGCCCTCCATCCCATAGCACTATTCAGGTGGCTAAATAGGTCAGGGTGATACATATGGTATCAAAGGAGTTTAATTTACCTCATTTTGGGTTTTACTATTTTGGATGTGGTAGACCGAAGACTACTGAGTAATATAACTGGGTTTAGATCTCATGATTGGGTCACTACAACCCCATGCACAAGAGACATACCATGTTTATAGGGGGTGGGATTTCCTATTCTAATTTTATATTTTATATTTGATATTATTTCCACATCAATTAGTTCACATTGGTGTGATTATTATTTTTTATTATATGTGACCCTTGGCCCATTATGGAAAGGGAGGAGATATGTGACCCTTCGCCCATTAGGCCAAGGGAGGAGATATGGACCCTTTTCCCTCTATAGAAAGGGATAATTGTTTATGATTTATTAATAGTCACATATGATGAATTATATATATATATATATGTGTGTGTGTGTGTGTGTTCCAGTGATTAATTTCGTGTGATTGTCATTGGGAACCTAGATTACGCTAAGAGTGGTTGGGTTGTTTAAAGTGTCGACAAAAGAAGCTAAATAGTGTTTTCCTGCTTAGCCTTATTTGGTGGAAATCTAATCAGCCACCCCAAGAAAGTGTTTCCAATGATATTTTTATGTGATTTGATATGATATTTGATTTATGTGTACATTCTTAGCTATAATAAGATAAGGCAGAGACAATACTTGGGTTTGGGATGTTTAAAATATGAATAAATAATCTAAACAATGTATTACTGATTATCCACTATGGTGACCTCTTACAAAGATAACTCAAATTATATATGACACCTGAATCTTATGTATTTAGGAGAGGGGATATAAGACTATATTTATATGTTATACCTAGATCTGAAATGGGCAGGTAAGTATCCACGAGAACGGATGTCGTCAGACATTGTTGCGATAGGGGAGTGTACGGGTGGAGAGACTGCACTTATTGTTACATTTTTCTCTATAAAAATTATATATATATGTATTATGGCTATCTAGACATGGAATTGTTATTCATAAGGTTACCACCTGGGCATATTGAAATGGAGATTTAGGTGGGTGGTGATATGGTACCACTTTAGTGTGCACTGGTTGAGGCCCTTTAGGGTTGATTTTAGGCCTCAGAGGGTCTGGAAGAGTATGAGCCATAGGTAGAGAGACAAGTATAGGCTTACGTACAGGTGGTTAATCCACAAGATATAGATTTTTTTGTCATATGGCTTGATTATTAGGTTATGGTGATCTTGGTATAGGTTATTCAGAGGATTGATAGGGGAGATCAGGGAGTAGATCCTTCATGGAATATTTGACCATAGAGTTTTAGTCATATAACCCACTGCTATTTTTGGTTGAGGGTGGACTATAAGTGGAATAGAACTGAATATATTCAATAAAGACCAATTTTGAGTAGTGTGAGACACCCCCAGGATTGAGGGTGAAGTTGGATACATACATGCTCATAGGACCAACTAAACATTGGTGGGACATGTTGGTACATGTAAAAAAACAAGAAGGAATGGATTGGATGGAATTTGAAGGTAGGTTATTCAATCAACTATTCCCATAGATTCTTAAGGTGGAGAGATATCGGGAGTTATTGATCATACAGTAGCGAGACTTTCCCATCATGGACTATGCAACTGCATTCACAGACATGTCTAGCTTAGAACCTAGTATGGTGGTTGATGACAGCTCGAGGGTGTGGCATTTCGAGGATGGTTCACAACACAGAATATGGGTGAAGGTAAATATAATTAGGTTATCCTCATTCTAAGATACTATAAATCAGGTGTTGATAGTTGAGGGAATGTTTATGGACCAGTCCAATTCGATCCAGGTGACGACCTCAGGTGATTATAGTGACGATGCTTTAGATAGTAGGAAATAATGCTGAGAGGAGTCTCAGTTGGGAGTTAATAACAAAGAATTGAGTAGACCACCAAGGAGTGGTTTGACGATGGCGTGTTTACATTGCAAGAATCCATGACATGTGTGTACACAGTGTGATCAAGAACCAAAGGAACACTAAGCATGTGGCCAGGTCGGGCATCTCATGAGGTTCTATATGAATCCTTCTCAGATAGTTGGAAGTCAAAGACATAGGTAGACTTAGGGATCTGAGGTTAGACTGGGAGCAGTTCCAGGAGCTAGTATCTAGTATTCACATATATACAGATATTTTGACAGAGGAATTAAGACCTAGTAGTGGGGTCAGTGGATGGTGCAATACTACAGGGAGGCTATGACTTATATAGTCAGGCTTCATTCAAGGTTCACATAGTTGACTTTATAGGTTTACTGTAGGTTAGAGATTCAATATAAGTTAGAGGTACACCATGGGTGTGGTCAGGTATGTTTTTTTGACATGAACCTTTTTGTAGGCATGTATTATTTTGGGTACAATAGGTGTACATGGTAAATTTTTAGACAAACTGGATATTGGTTAGTAGGTTGGAATCAACTTGGATGAGTTATATATATATATACATTATATTCATGGAATAATGATTTATTATGGTCATTGATGTGATATATAATCTATCTGAGGTGTGTATAAATTTGGGAATTGATGCAATACAAGTTTATTTTAGGTACGTGGAACTGAGAATGATTGCGGGGATATGAGTAGATATGAGATTTATGGGTGCCATTAAAGAATGAGTACTTTTGAGCATCTATTGAGATGCATGAACTCATATGTACCATGTATGACATAGGAATGAGCTGGTAATCAGATAAGGTGTAGATCATAATGGTGTTAAGATGTGAAATGGGTATTATTTGAGCATCCGATGAGGTGTATGAGTGAATATGTGCCAAAAAATGTATTTTGAGTCGAGGAATAGTCAGTGGAAAATCAGCTTATTTGAATTTTTGGTTGGGAAGTGATAGGGTTAATTGTGTACTAAGGTGGGGAGTTCCTTGAGAGAGTTGACCTATTAATTTATAACTAGGGTAAGTCGGGGTGTTTTGATCATGATAGGTATGTTTGGAACCATCTTCAACTAAGTCTTGATAGCTCAGGGACGATCTATGTTATGGTAGAGATATTATAACATATTGGATCGAAATTCTCACCCCGTTTGTTTTTTGTCAAGTTTAGTGGAAGGAAAAAATTCATTATTGATCAATGAAACAAAATTAAGAGAGTTTATTTGACCCAAGGAATGGTTTGTACAAGGGGTTTAATGCTCAATAAGTGCCATAGGGTTTTGAGTGTGTCTTAGGGGTGTTAGAGGATGAAAACACAATTTTTCAGTGTCTGTAGACTAAGGTGCATGGTTTGTAGAAACTGTGAATCCTCCTAGGGGAAACTGTGTTTCCCTCCATGTGTATTGGACCCTGTTTGTAAAATCATACCAGAGGGGGTGCATGGACATGCCAAAACAATGCAACTTTTAACAGAGGAGATTTTCATAATCTATATATGGTTTGGGAAATAGTGCACCTTGACCGTGCGAAGTGTGGTTCCTAGATAGTTGATACCTCACAGTTTGTACATATTTTTACAAACACTGTGGTCACGATGAAGCCTATTAAAATGGTCAAAATTATTATTTTGACCCTTTTTTCCTTAAGAGGGGTTTCCCACTTTTATCATCTCATGTGGGTCTCCCCTCCAAGAATTTGTGACATCTCATCACTCCCTCCTTTAGGATTTGAGATCTACTCTCAATGAAAGCTCCATTTTTATTTTTATAATTCTCATTGGAACCTCATCATTAATCCTCTTTCTTCCGTTATACTTTTATCTCACAATATCGTGTACAAAATAGGAGTGATCTGTTTTACCCTTTTTTCATGGAATTCATCTAAAATGCTGATTTATTTTAAATCAGTCTGAGTCATAGGTCGATATCAGATGAGAGATCAAATACCCACATTAGGTAGGTGGTTCCTATATTTCTCTTGATTTTTCTCATGTTTTAGGTGTTTGTTCTTGAGTGCATCATTGGATTCTTTGAGAGAGACCCTAATAATTTAAATCTTATCATTTAAATTAAATAATAGATAATTTGAGATTACTATGTGCATCATTAAACTATACTAAAAATGGTTAAGCCTGGTTAGTGGTTTTAGACCTTAGGATGACTAGTATGGGGTGTTTAATTAATTAAATTAAATTATTTATGATTCTTGTGATGATTCCATGGGAACATGATGGAAACATCCATATGATTGAGCTAGTGTTGAACATATGGATGAGGTGACATAGTTTATCAAGTTTGGTGAGGCCCAAATCTATATGAGTGATTTTGATCACAGGTTGGGAGACTTGGCCATCAGGTTGAGATGATAAGGCCATTAGGTTGAGGGTATGTCCCAGGTGATATGATATGTTTTTTACTATCATGTTGAGAGACACGGTTGTAGGGGAATGCGTTTTTAGGATGATGTGGCTTTGGTATTTTGTTGGTGACTTTCGCTCACAATGATCAGTCGGTGTGACATAGAGTCATGTGAAAAAATATAAGAATCAGATACTGAGGTGGTCTTGACCAATTGTGTGGGTAGAGGCTTCCATTATATTACATATTAGGATGTTATTGACCATTGATCTGGTTGGAGATGATTCCCCTAGAAATCAATGAGGATGGGGAGGAGCCATTGGATGATGGTGATGAGACCATCAGTTGGGGGATGAGGCTTGCAGTATTATTGAGGATGTTGGAAATGGATTACTTAGGAGGACATACATCATAATTCCTCAGGAAATTGGATGTTAAGCCAAAAATGATTATAATTATAAGGATAGACATCACTATGCCTCAAGATGTCCGGATTTGAGCTGGCATGAGCTTTTGAGAAGGTGTTCGAGTGACTATGTACTTATTGTTTGGGTGTGCCTTTTAGGATGTTGGAACATGTTTGATGGAACAAGGTTCTAGGTGAAACTTTTGTAGGAGGAACTTTAGGGTTTATGAAGGTTTTTTTGTTAGATTATTCCTTCAGATTTATTTTGAGGATCCTCCCTCTATAGTTATACCAACATTAGATGATGTAAGTGATTACTTAATTTTGGATTTTGAGCAGAAGGAAAGTGGGTTACTATTTATAAATGTGTGATCACTATCTTATTTATATTTATATAAACCTGATTTTTCAAAGTTGTAAGTTAGAAAAATTTTGGTGGTGGTCTACTAAGATATATTTTTACACCCTACACTATACCCTTAGTACATGTGTAGAATTTATTCTTTTTCAATCGGGTAAGGGTTAAGGCTTATAAGACGTACCTTAGTAATCATGGTTTAAATTTTAGCATGGCATGGATGGAAATGAACCTTGGAGGTTCCTTCATCAGCTGGAGTTATTCTTTTGGGTATTTATTTTTTATTTCAGCATGCTTATATGTATGTACTGGTGGTCGGCCATGAGAAATCCTTTCATATTTATTGTCTTGTATAACCTGAAATGTATGAATGATTAGACGAAAATGGTATTAATTTATATAAATGGTATCTTGTATTGTTTTATTATGAAAATAGTCATTTATATTATTGATTATTATTCATTGGTACTTATTTGTGCTTTTTCTATGGGGGGTTACTAGTGCAGTTATCTTATGGTCTTTTCTTCCACATTGTTATATTTATATAGAACATTATTTATTATCGTCACCAGAGGATATAATATCCCCATTATCACCTATTTACACCCGCACTAATAGTTAACATCTTTTGTTGTGTGGGGAGGTGTGCTTACGTCCCAGTGTCCCTCTGACCAGGAGCACTATTTGGGAAACTAAATGGTCCATTGTGCTACTTATCGGAAGAGAAACTTCACTATTTCTTGAAATGTCACTCTAGATATGTTATTCAGGTTGATGGTTATTCACCCTCATAGGAAATGATTCATTATAAATAGTAATAAATGTCTATCTTAAAGATGTTTGAGGAATCCCTATGATAGTGGCATGGAATTGTCCCCTTACTACCATCAGGATATGATTTCATGTCATGGGGATGGATGTTATGGTAGGTATGTAAAATTTATTCTTATATTTTTTGGTTGTATGTCTCAATTTGATCTCTTTCTGGGCACCCTATTATATATTTTTAGGTATCCTATAACTTAACTTATAATAGACTATGGAATTAGCATTGTGAAAAAATTATGATGATGTCATTGATTCACTAGATCCCTTCTAATTAGCACAGAGTTATTTTATAGACATAAGTGGCTTACTCATATCTCTATTCTATGTATATAAAGATTATTTTCCTTTATATTGGGAGAGTCTACAAAGATAATTTAATATTGAGATAGTGGCTTTCTAGAAATTGTTGATCCCTCAATGTAAACCCCACCTTGGTAGCCTTAACCACTCAAAATATTCAAGAGATATTTATAGGGTTGTAATTTTACCTTCATAGAGTTAATAATAAAATAATAAATTATATATATTGAATTATAAATGTGGGGTAGGTGATTTCATATAATGAAACATTTGATATGAGATAGATGAAACAACAATAACATCATAGGATTAACACTTCATCATCATGTAATTCAAGGAATACTATTTTTCATGCGATTTCTCATATGATGGATAAATTATAAGAATCCTCATGGTATTTTCACAACATAGGCTATTTGGATTATGACGGAGAATAAGAAATACATAAGTGCATTATCATAAGTAATAATGCATAGTCAATCAACTTCTCTATGATGTAATGGATTTCAGGTCGAGTTCACAATTTTTGTTTTTGATGTTTTACTTTTAATAAATACCATTATAATAATTTTTTGTTCCATTTGACTCCATAATTTTCAAAAGTGGGTAGAGTTATGTGGAATTGATAGAAAATTATTTTTCTAATTGAGAGAATCATATTTTGACTCATAATATAAAGGATCTTTTTTTACTATAGGAATACCTCATAGATTTAAGACATGTTCAATAAATTCTTCGCAAAAATCATTTTAATTAACGTTGTTGTGTAATTTATTTATTGATGACAACCAAATATGGGGACACTATGGTTGAGGATTATACTATATCTCATTTGATCCAATTATTTTATTTCTCTATTATTTAAATCCATGTAAGAAGGTATAATTGATATTTTCACTATCTTGGTAGATGTTGGGATCCTTTAGAAGGACAAGGAATGTAACAAAATAACTTCAATATCCTAGTTTCGGTAGTTATTTTATTATAATATTATACAATAAATAGGTCATAAAACATTGGATTTGGAAATTTACCAGTCTCATAAATCTAAATACATAAAAGTACATTATATTACATTGAAAAACATAAGGTGAATCAAATGAATATAAGAAAATTTATTATTTAACTTTAAAGATCCCTATGTCATATGTAGTAATCCTCATGGTTTTATGTTTAAAAGGGAAACACTGTAAATTTGTGAACTCATATGCTCAATAAATGGAAGCATAAATAAGAAGTGATCAAACATAGGAAAATAATCATTAATATTGTAGGAATAAATAAATTCTATATCAAATGGAATTTTGAGAATACTATATAATTTTATTACATAATAATAAATAAATGAATGGATAAGTGTAATACCCCAAGGATTTATGAATAAATTTATGAAACACTGGGTCTCCAAAAAACAACACTTTTTTATAACCTCGCCAATAAACATAATTTTTCCATCTTTGTGATTTGAATTTCAAAAAACTGACATACATGTTTGTGTTAAGTATGATATTTTGAGTCTAATAAGAAAAACATAATTTTTGGTGAATAGTATAATACCCTTATGAATAATAGTAATACCTATATGAATAGTAAATCATATTATAATTTTATTTTCATAAGGTTATAATATAATTAGATCTTTATTAAATTTTCAATGTGATATAACATGAATTATAGTTTTAAAATTGTTATTTTTCAAAAAATTATGATATTATTTAAAAATTAAATTAATAATATTTAGAATATTATTTTTAAAAAATAATGTCTATTTATGAATTCTACATATTAAAAATGGATATGGTGATTTTTTTGGGATTTTTCTGAAATACTCGAATTTTTTATAAATAGTAAAATACAACAATTTACCTTATATATACATTATTAGTTAAATCAACTATTCCTAGAATAATGGATGATTTAATAACACTTCGTTAAAATTCACATGAATTAATTACTATTATGAGTCACATGAATCAACACTATTGTTTTTTTTATGGAAATAATAAAATAATGAATAAGATATTCACAAATCACGCCTCTCCTTCACTATACCCCCCTCACTCCCTCTTCTCTTCACTCCTCTTATGCCTTGTGCCTTGTCTAAATTATATTCAAATATCCTCCCATGATCCTCCCCCACATCCAACATCCATTGGTCTCATAAAAAGACCAAAAACTCTCCCCTAAAGAGTCTCTCAAGGAAGATAACATCAAGAGGTAAATTCCTCTTTTTATATCTATTATTTCAAGTTTCTTTCTTTTCATTTTATTTCCAAACATCCTCTCATAAAAATGTTTCAATGGCCCCAATACCTTATATGTACTAGAATATATTTATGATAATAGAATAATTCTTCATTAACTCCCATTTCCCCTTCTTTTAAACTAGAAATGAACACACTATCTAAGATGTGTTAATTTATCACATTAAAGGGCGACAAGTTTTAAATATGTATTACCATCTTCAATTATTGTCATGAAACAATTTTTATGGTTTAAAAAGACTATGATATATTTATTATACCTTATTTAAGGTTATACAATCCTTTTTTACAAATGATATTAATTTACAAATCAAAATGAGTACGTTGTGATCAAGAACCGCCAATTAACCCAAACAATTGCCATTACAGTTTTATATAATGATTCATCTTCAATACCAATAACCAAATGAATTTTATAACCATGTAATATTAGGGTTGTTCAAAAATAACATACAACTTATATTCCATATAACCATTATAATTATACATGTTTATCCATACATGAATAAAAGTAAACTGATCATGAAAACCATGGAAGAAAATACTCCCAAACAACGAAATTGAATCTCTTAACCCATAAAAATGCCATGAATGAACCTAAATAAGGTCTTAATTAATAAATTAAATTTATAATAGGTTATATAATCATTAATTTATTAACTTAAATTTGATTATTCATGTCATTAATATTAATTGAGGAACACCTTCAGACTTAAGGTATGGGTTTTCTACCCGAAACTCCATTTTCATTCTGGTTACTCTTATTCCCTACTTAATTTAATTAAATTATTATTTAGTCATATTTTATGCTCATAAATTATTTTTTAATTCTATATATATGTTTTCTAACCAGAATACTACTTTTATTTATGTGTAGTTATATTTTTTAAAAGGATCTTTAAAACATTATTCTCAAAATACAAGCCCGATTCAAGGGAATTTCTAAAATTCTTACCTATTTTCAATGTCACTAAATTATATATTTTTAGAAAGCACTATAATTATAAAATAGATAATTTAATTTTCAGACTACTATCTTACGTAACTTATATTTTCATGAAAATACTTTTCCAAACGAACTCTTCCTTTCAAAGTAGAAGAGTATTTATATGAAGGATTACTCGATGGTTTTATAAGAGTATATTCAAATATTTCAACACTCTTGTTGATTCTTATGTATGAAATCGTATAACATATTTAATTTCATGTTTTAGGACCATTTTGACTGTGTATGTTATATCTTAAACCCATTCAACAATTTACTCTGAATGGTTAGTGTTTATGCTTAATGATTAAGGAATTGTATTTCCATTTCATATCTTAGTTTAAATGTGAATGTATATGTTATTTATGTTTATCCCCATTCATATAAGGAATTCATTGGACTTAATAAGTGATGTGTGGGTACTGATATATCCCCTTGATTCATTATTAGGTCTCATGAGACAAACTACGGTCTTAGCACAAGGCCTTAGAAAAATGATTATTTATGGTCATGGAACGAGGCCATGGTAGTATAGTTATGCTGTCTAAAATTATGCATTCACTCATTATGAAATTGGAAAAAAATGTTCATGAGTTTATTCAACTAGTTGAATACACATGATTATGAATTTTTATGGAATTTTTTTATTTAGTTCTTATTCCTTCCATAATGAATTCAAGTTCATTCTTAAAGGCATGTGTTTTTTAGTTATTCACCATGCCTAATGTTTATGTTTATGATATATTACACTTTATTTCTTACCTTTACTAAGAATTTGAGCTCAAGCCATTCTTATGTCTAATTTTCCCAGGACATGAAGAGGTATATTATTAATGACATGCAAAAATAACCTAGGAGTTATGGATTATATCAATGGAGTTCCTAAATTGATATTTATTTCAAGTTGTAATATTGAACTTATATATGTATCTTGTTTCCAAATCTACTGAACTACTCAGTCATTTGGGATTCATATTCCTTGTTTATATGAAAATATAACAAAATAATGTACAGGATCCAGGCAATTAGGTCCAGGTCCTTATAGTTGCTATCAAAGGAAGTTTTGTATAAAAACTGGAAACTAGATTTAGAAAATGTAGATTAGGGGAAAAAACCCTAAGATAGTCTTTGAGGATAAACATCCAAGAACATCCTATAATTATTGGTACGGAATATATTATTTGGATCATTCTTGAAAATACATCCCTACCTAGATACTACAAGTGGAGGTGGTTTTGGAACAAATATACCTATAAGTGGAAACTCTGACAAGGAGTTTTAGGATTGACTTGGGATATCCTGGTACTAAACAACGGGCCTTACTGCGCACTTGGTTTAAAACTCCCAAAGGATATTCTTAGGATAATTCACATTTTCTTCACAATCCATTATGAGGATTTAAATGTAAATTTTTCTTCAATGAAACTGTGTTTATGATTATGAGATTGTCTATATATATAATTTCAATTTATACAAAGTATTTTTATACATTGAGATTATAAATTATTATTCATAACATAATCTAATGTATGTCATTATTTAGAAATTGAACCTAGTGGAAGGAATGGAAACTGCATGAACGTGCATGTCCCTTGTAGGTATTTTCCTCTAATTCAAGATAATGATGTTGGATCGGGTGTTGTGATTGGTTCATAGAAAATTATAACTATAATGAGATATTTGAATCAGTTTATAAATAACAACTTTACCTGTATGAAGCATCTGAACCCACATCATAGGGGAGATATGTGATACCACATTATGTGACAACAACCACAATTATTTAATAGGACTACAAACCCACTCATAGTGGAGAAGTGAATAAGTTCATTAGAGAAGATATATCTCACATTGGGATGTAATGAAAGAGAGAAGGTTGTCATGGAATTTTATCTACTATTGGGAGATGCAGACCGGTAGTGGTATTTAATCCAAAACACAAAGAAGGGGGAAGAAATATAAGAAATGGAATAGATAAATTTTAAGGAAATATTATTAGACAAATACTTCCCTCGTGAATAATGACCAGATATCGAAATGTAGTTTCTGAATCTAAGAGAAAATATGGATAAAAATGTTGCATAGTATGAAGCCAACTTCACAAGATATATAAGACATGCCATAGACTACATTTGTAATCCACATGGAAAGATTGATCAATTCTTTGATGGTTTAAAACCATTCTTCTGATGGCATCTAGTCTCCCAAATTTTCTCATCATATGAAGATATATTCTCAAGTGATATTATGATAGAAAAATAATTCTCTAATTCTTATTATTTTAAGGGAAAGTAATAGAAGAAGAGGGCAGTTGAAAACTCTGGAAAAGGAAATATGGAAATGGGGAATAAGGGAAGACTTGACCTACCATCCTGTGATAATTGTGGGAACAGACACTCTGGTACATTCCTAAAGGGTATGGGTGTTTGTTATAAGTATGGAGAAAAAGTCCAAATATCCTAGGATTTTAAGGGGAAGAAGTAATATACCAATGTTCAATGATAAAATAACAGGGAGAGAGTAAATTATGCAAATTATTGTCCTAGGCATCAAGCAAACACTCCCCAAATAAGGTTAAGGGGGCCAGTCTAAGATTATGCAATCACAACTATGGAGGTTGAAGTTCATAGGGATATGGTGGAAAGAACTTTAATTGATTCCCTGAACATATCCAATGTTTTATTTGATTATGGATCATCAAATGCTTTCATATCTTCCCAGTTTTCCTATAAAAGTATATATTAAAATTTTGATTTAATAACAGAGTTTTTAGTAAAAACTTATAATGGAAGTATCATTGCAACAAAGTTATGTTAGGAATTCCCCATTATGGAATATAAACATTCTCTATCTACTTATTTTATTATCATACCCATGACTGAATTTGATATAATCCTTGGTATATATTGGCTTTCGAACCATGATGTGAAAATTTTTTACAAGAAGGAGGTTACAATTTTTTAGGACGATGTATAATCCCTTATCATTAGGGAAGAAACATAACCATCTGATTCTAATCTAGATCCAAACCCAGTAGCTCTAATAAATTCATTTTTTTTGGTAGGAAGGGTATATAATAACTGTTTGTGAGTAATGTAATGTTCAAATAGTTGAAGTACCTATTTTTCAAGAAAATGTTGTTATGTTTCTGGAGGATTTACGAGGACATCCTCAAGAGAGGGAAATTGAGTTTTGCATTAACATAATTCCTGATTCAAGTCCCATATCAATGTCCCATTATAGAATGGACACTATGGAATTAGTAGAATTAAAGAAACAAATAGAGGAATTGAGTTATAATGGTTTTATTTTCTATAGTGTTTCTCTATGGGGAGCCATTGTCCTTTTTATTAAAAAGAAAGATGGATCTATGAGGTTGTGAATAGACTACATGGAGATCAATGTTATAAAAATAAAGAACAAGTATATCCTACTATAGATTGATTATTTCTTTGATCAACTTCATATAGAATAATATTTTTTAATGATTGACCTTTTATCTAGATATCATCAGTTTTGAGTAAGGAAGGAAGAAATTTAAAAGAAAATATTTCAAACCACATATGGGCATTATGTGTTAACAATAATTCCTTTTGTATTGACAAATTCACACTCTATATTTATGGATATAATGAATAGGTTTTTCAGGGAATATCTTAATGAATTTGTGGTTGTATTTATTGATGATATCTTGGTGTACTCTAAAATTTATGAAGATCATGAAAATCACTTGTGCACTATTATGAAGAATCATAAAAGAAATGAATCATATGGGATGTTTAGAAAGTGTAATTTTTGGCTTTACTCAGTTACCATTCTATTCCACATTATCTCCAAGAATAGAATATCTATTAATCTAGTGAAGACAAAGGCTGTTCAAGAATGTCCTACTCTAATGAACATAACTAACATACACATTTTTATTGTTTTAAAAGGTTATTATAGATATATCATTCAGAAAACCACCCATTTAGCTAACCCAATGACCTTGCTTATGCATAAAGGGGTTAAGCTCATATGGAAAAAAG
This sequence comes from Viscum album, assembly GCA_963277665.1. Classification (NCBI taxonomy): domain Eukaryota; kingdom Viridiplantae; phylum Streptophyta; class Magnoliopsida; order Santalales; family Viscaceae; genus Viscum; species Viscum album. Next base: position 846,618,999 of record OY728134.1, on the reverse strand, counting down.
AATGCTTCAAAGAAATTAATATGAGATTAATGAATGCTCTGATCCTAACACTATAATCGGGGAATGATGGGTTTGTGATCTATAGTGATGCATCAAAGAAAAGACTTGGTTGTGTACTTATACATAATAATTGAGTTGTTTCCTATGAATCATGGTAATTAAAAATTAATGAACAAAACTATTCTACTCATGATATTGAGTAAGCTTCTTTGATCTTCGCTCTAAAAATATGAATAAAATATCTCTATGGTGAATGATGTGAGATATATACAGGTAAAAATAGTTTGAATTATATCTTATCACAAAAATAACTCAACATAAATTAAATTTAATAGATCAAACTAATCAAGAATTATGATTATTCCACACACTACCACCTAGGAAATAAAAATAAGGTAGCAGATGCATTGAACAGAAAGGATCGTGGAGTTTTAAACAAAATGAGGATTGAAAGGGATCCTTTTATTCATGGATATAATAAGGATGGGCATGGGAATTATAAAAGAAGGTGAAACATCATTTGTTTTTCAATTGGTTTTCCAACCATATTAATTCTAAAATATTAAAATCTCTCATCCTGATGATGAGAACCTTCAAAAGAAAATTAATGCTATGAAATATGGGAAGTTGGATGACTTTATATGTGAAGATGGAATTCTAAAATTGGGAAAGATTCTATGTGTTGCCTCTATACCTGAGCAAAAAAGGTAGTTATTGGATGATTCCCATAACTCGGATTTCTCTATACACCCAGGTAGCAATAAAATGTATAGAGATTTTAAGGAACATTTCTAGTGGTAAAATATGAATGAGGAAATTTCTAATTATGTATCAAGATGTTTATTCAATCAAAAACTGAAGGCTGATAGACAAAATATTATAGGATTCATGCAACCTCTACATATTAATACATGGAAATGGGATGATATTGCCATGTATTTTTTCACTGTTTTACTCAAAACTCTAAGAAATAATGATCCAATATGGGTAATTTTAGATCGACTTACGAAATATACACATTTCCTCAATATAAATTGAGGATTTTCCACCAGAGCACCTTGCACGACTCTATATCAATGATGTTGTGAGACTTCATAGAGAACCTCTATCAATCGTGTCTGACTGTGTTCCATGATTCAAATCAAAATTCTAGAAAAGTCTTTAGAAATCCATGGATACTGAGCTTTGATTGAGTACTTCTTATCACCCTCATATTGATGGGAAATCAGAAAGGGCAATCCAAACATTAGATGACATATTGAGAACATGATACCTTGATTTTAAAGGTGTGTGGGGTCATTATTTACCTTTGGTGGAGTTTTCTCACAACAATGGTTTCCATTGAAACATTCAAACAGAACCATATGAAGCATTGTACGGAAACAGATGTCATACACCAATATATTGGGAATAGGTCTGTAAAAGGAATCTTGTTGGACTAGATATTGTGAAGGAAACAATAGCGAAGGTAAAGAATATTCAAGGACATATAAAATTTTCTCAAAGTAGATAAAAAACTATACTGATAATCAAAGGAGGGATTTTCAATTTCAAGTGGGAGATCTTGTTTTCTTAAAAGCATCTCTATGGAAGGGTTTTATAAGATTTAGGAAGAAAGGTAAAATCAACCCTAGGTACATAGTTCCTTTTAAAATTATTCAGATAATTGGAGCAATTTCATATAGTTTGGCTATGCCCCATAGCCAATCTAATGTACACAATGTGTTACATGTCTCATTGCTGAGAAAGTACATGCCAGACCCAACACATGTCCTCACTTTTGGTGGTATAGAATTGGAAGCCAAACTATCTTACTATGAACATCTTGTCTGGATTTTGGAAACTAAAGAACATTTTTTGAGGAATCAGAAAACTTAACTCGTAAAGATACTTAGGATAAATCCTAAAATCAAAGATGCAACATGGGAGTGTGAAGAGCTTATATTGAAGAACTATCCAAATCTTTTTGTGAGGGAACATTCTGGTAATTTCAATGGTGAATTTTTTGTAAAGAGGGGATAATTTAAAACCCTAAAGATTTATAAATAAATTAATGAAACAGTAAGACTACACAAAACTCCAGTTTTTTATATCCAAGTTAGTAAGCATAATTTTTCCAGTTCTATGATTTGAATTTCGAAAAACTGACATACACAGTTATTTTCAGTAAGATATTTAGAGTCTAATAAGTCAAACATATTTTTTGGAGAATAGTAACATACCCTTATGAAAAGTAATATTACCCTTATTAATAGTAAATATTATTTTTATTTTAGTGTCCTAAGGTTATAAGATAATGATATATTGATTAATTTTTCATGTTGATATAAAATGAATTATAGTTTTTAAATTGTTATCTTTAAAATAAATTATGATTTTATTTAAAAATTAAATTAATAATATCTAGAAAATTATTTTCAAAAAATGAAGTTCATTTTTTAATTCTAGACATCAAAAAATGCTTAAGTTGAATTTTTGGGATTTTTCAGAAATACTCAAAATTTTGATGAATAGTTAAGTACGGTAATTTACCGTATATATACATTATCATCTAAGTTCAATATTCCTAGAATAGTGGATGAAGTAAGAACACATGGTTCTAAGTCACATTTACTTATTACTATTATGGGTCACATGAATCAACACTATTGGTTTTCTTTAGGGAAATAATAAAATAATCAATAAGATATTCACAAATCACCCCTCTCCTCCACTATAACCCCCCTCACTCCCTCTTCCCTTCACTCCTCTAAAGCCTTTTTTGGTTTATAAATTTCTCTCAAATATCCTTCAAAGCTTCCACCCACGTCTATAATTTCTTTGTCTCATAAAAATTTTAAAATCTCTCTCCTAAAGAGGCTCTCAAGGACTATAACTTCAAGAGGTAAATTTCACTTTTCAATTTTTTTATCTCAAGTTCTTTTCTTTTAGTTTTATTTTCCAACCTAATATAATATATATTTGGTGATGAATACAGTACCATAAATTTACTCTAATTTTGTTTATTATAAAGGAATAATTCATTATCATCTCTAATTTTACCATTTTTTATATTAGAAATGAAAACACCACCAGAGATGCGTTAATTTATCACATTCAAGGATGATAGGTATTCCAATTATATTACCATCTACAATTCTGGTAATGAATCATTTTTTATTCTTGAAATAGACTAAAATATTTGTTTTAAAACTTATTTAAGGTTCTGTAATCCGTTTATTCAATTATATTAATTTCCACATGAAAATGAGATCATTGTGATCAAGAACTTCCAATTAACCTAAACAATTGTCATTAAAGTGTTAAATAATGATTCATCTTCACTCCCAATAACCAAATAAATTTTATAAACATGTAATATTAAGGTTGTTCTCTAATAATATACAAATTATAATATATACAACCATTCTCATTCAACATGTTTATCTGAACATGAATATAAGTAAACTGATCATGAAAACCAAGGAAGAAAACATTCCCAAACAATGAGACTGAATCTATTAACCCATCAAAGGCCATTAATGAACCTAAATAAGGTTAAAATAAATCCATTTAATGTTTATGAGTTTCTATAATCATTTTTCTATGATCCTAAAGTTGACTATTTTGGTCATTAATATCAAATATGGAACACCTTCCGATTTAAGGTAAGGGTTTTCTACCCGAACATCCATTTTCATTCGGGTTACTCTTATTCTCTAATTACCTCAATTAAATTATTATTTATTCATATTTTATCTTCATAAATTATGTTTTAATGCCATCTATTTTGTACCAACCAGCATGCTACTTTCATTTATGGGTATATATATGTTTTAAAAGGATCTTTCAAAAATTATTCTCAAAATATAATCTCAGTTCAAGGGAACATCTCAAATTTTACCTATTTTCAAGGGCACTATATTATATATTTTTAGAAACCATTATCATTATAAAATCACTCATTTTGTTATAAAAATAATATCTTACTTAAATTCTAGTTTTCTACAAATACTTTTCTAAAAGAACTATTCATTTCAAAGTAAAATAATATTTATCTTAGGAATTACTCGATGATGTTATAAGAGTATATTCATCTATTTAAACAATTTTATTTATTATTAAGTATTATATAATATAAAATATTTAATTTATAGTTTTATTATTATTTTTACTGTGGATACACTATCTTAAAACCATTCACAAATTTACTCCAAATGGTTAGTGTTTAAGCTTAATTTTTAAGGAAATTTATTTACATTTATTATATTAGTTTCATTATGAATGGATATATTGTTTATGTTTACAACCATTCATATGAGGAATTAATTGGACATAAATAAGTGATGTGTGTTTCCCTCTATATCCTCTAGATGCATCAGTAGGTCTCATGAGACAAACTATGATCTTGGCATAAGGACTTGACAAAATGATTATTTATGGTCTTGGTACGAGGCCATGATGGTATGGTTATGATTTCTAGAATTATGCATTCCCTCATTATGAAACTATTAATTGAAATTACATGAGTTTATTTGAGTATTATAATTACCATTATTATTATTTATTATGGTAATTTTTATTCATCTCTTATTCCCACCACAATGTGTTCAAGCTCATTCTTAAAGGAATGTTTTTTTAGTTATTTTACATGACTAATGTTTATTTTTATGATATCTTCCACTATATTGATTACCCTTGCCGAGATTTTGATCTAACCCCTTTCTTATGTTTTTTTTTTCATAGGACATGGAGAGGTATATTATGAGTGACATGTAGAAATATCCTTGGTGTTATGGATGTTGTCACAGACGTTCCTAAATTGTTTTTCATTTCATATTGTAATGTTGAACTTATGTATGTATCTTGCACCCGAAGCTACTAAAATACTTGGACTTTTAGGATGAATATTCTTTATTTATATGAAAATGTAAAAAAATAAGGCACCCACTCAAGGAAATTGCGGTCGGGTCTTTATAATAAGAACAACTGATCTCACAGTGATAATGAAAAATATCAAACTTCATAAAAATATTATCCAAGACTCGTGTTAAGACATCATACATAAACATGTAAGGATTAAACCAAATTCATTACATGTTTATCACATGATACCTATTAATTCATTAAGGGTATATATAATTTGAGGCCCCACACATAATATTACAATTCCAATGCATCCATCATATGAATATAATGGATAAAAATATATTTCATAATGAACCCTAAAGAAACTCATTCAAAACCATGCTAAGTAACCAATAGTTTCTAAAATTATCGGTTCCTATGAACACCAACAATTATTTGTTTAATAGCATAGATTTTAATTTCATCCGTGTCTAGGATATTTTAGGTTTTCAATTTTCTAGTATTTGGAAATCCATTACATATAAAAGTGGACAATTCTATACAGTGTAATTTTTTTTCAAAAAAATAGGGAATCAATTTTTCAACACTATTTTATCCAAGACGCATTAGATTAATTTAATATGAGTCACTATAGTAGAAATATTGGCCTTTCAATAATTTATGGTCATCCTTAGATCTTATGAAAAATATTTTAAAATGTGGGATGATAAAAAAATATAAGCAATGGATGTAAAAATAAAGGAAAAACATTAGTCCGATAATAAACATGGGAACCCATGAAATGGATTAAATTTTTCACAATAAATATTTGAGCACATAATTAAAACATATACACATGATAAAATCAAAATTATCTAAAAAAAACCTTTGAAACACATTAGAAAGCATAGGAAAGAAATGCAGTATGCTTTAAAAACAAGAAAAATCAAGGAAACCTTCATTGAGAAACTAACCATTCACCTTTTAAAGTTCATAATCTTTTCTCTCATAAAAAATCAAAATATTTCCATAAAAAACCTTTTAAATACTGATGAATTTGTCTCATATCATCATATTAATAACTCATTTTCACTCATTTTTTAATCGTGTTGGCACAAATTATTGCTAATTAATTCCATTAAAGTATCCTACTAATTTATCTCCCTCATGTTTTACAATGAAAGACTACATAATCACCCAATGAATTGGATAGATATATTGGGATCTCCAACTATCAAAATATTTATTGAGATCACCCTCAATCATCTATAATTATTAATTACTCAATCCTGGTTTTTTTTCAATCTTTCACCTTTCCATCATAAAAACCTTGAAAAAATTATTTGAACCCATAAATAAAACACTTTTATCTTTCTCATAAAAAGATATGAAATATCATTTTCTTTGGAAAAAATGTTATGTATAAAAAATATTAGATGAGGTAGAATAAGATATTCTTTAGAAAACAATAGAAACATTTATAGGATTTCTTTTTGATGAAAATCATTCACCCAATGGTTTATTAAAGGGGATTGAGTTTTGTGAAATCATCTATGTTGGGTTCCTTACATACAAATAGTCTCCAATGAGGTTTTCTGTGGAGCCAAAAACACCCAACGATTCTATATCCATGAAAACTCATGGTCCAAATTTCTAAAGGCTAGCACTTATTTGTACGCTGGGCTAGTGAAACTTAATCACTAACATTTGCTGATAGGGTGATAGGTTGGTATCATCACACCATTTTTATGGGTAATTATTTCTTTCATTGTGAATCTCTTATAGATTTAAGATATTTTTGTGAATCCTTCATTAAGTCTTAGGTATGGAGTGGGTTACTGTAGAATTAACAATAAATTATTATCATGTATGTAATTTTGAATCATCAGTATGTTTCTGATGTTCTTCATCAGTGGTATCCTCTTATATAAAGATTAGATATTATTTCATCGCAATCATAATGATGCATATTTTTTGGTACACATTGGGGTGCTCTGGTGTGTATCATCATCTAGGGAGACATAATTTGATTTGATGTCTGTATCAGACCCATATGATGAAATTTATACATATAATTATGAATTGAATTAGAACCCGCATATTTCAATTTCACTTAATGGGACATATCATAACTTTTATGGTCATTTGATAAGGACCAAAACATGTAGTTTAATGCCATATGATGAGGACGTCTAGGTGGAAGGTTCCCAATAAATTTTGGTGTGAAACTTTTGCCGAAGCGACCTAGGAAACCTAGAAGAAATATGGTCCCCCCGAATGAATTATATTTCATCGGGAATGTGTCCTACAGAGAATATTTTTGATTTGGGTTGTTGGTTTTGGACCATAAAAAGGATTCCTACATATCCCATTTGGATGAGAATCATAGCCCATATAGTTTGGTTTCAAGGACTCACGACTATAGATTCCCTCGGAATATTTGTCTTGTAAGGGATTATATCCCTTTGAGAGGGTTATGTTGGGTCGTACTCATATGAAGGTTTCACTGAGGTGATTTGGGACACTTGGTTGGGGATTATTCCTAAGTAATATTCCCTTGTAAATTGAGGATGGGGATTACACTGAATAGGAGGCCCATATGATTGGTTATGAGTTTGGATTACACTTAATATGAGGCCCATATGGTTGGTTATGAGTTTGGATTAAACCAAATAGGATTACCATATGCTTGGTTATGAGTGGGGATTACACTGAATAGGAGGCCCATATGATTGATTATGAGTGGGTATTACACCAAGTAGGAGGCCTGTATGTTCAATTGGGAATTACACTTGGAATTATGCACAAAGGTGGCAGATCATGTAGATTCCATGATCCCCACCAACCTTTAATACCCTATGATCCATGATCGGTGTGATAAAAAAGAGGAAAAGGTGGATCTGTAGAACCACAAAATGTAATTTCCATAAGTTTGGATATATGGCCTTATGGAGCCATGCCTATGGAAGCACTTTGAATGAAGGTGAGAGGAAGACCCAAAAGACAATTATCGGCCAAAACATGCATATGATCTTGTATAAATCATGATTACGACTAACCTATAATCCCACATGATCTATGATGATTCATTCCTGAATGTTAGAAATAAGACGAAGTCAAAGATTTGGAAAACAACATGATTTCTCTTCCACTAGTTGAAGTGGTCAAGGATATGGGGGAAGAAGGAATGTATTTAATGCGGCCATTCTCTATCCTATTTCGTATCCTAGATATTCATATAAAACTATGTATCTAGGTATTACCTATGATTTGAAGAGGAGAAAGAGTGAAACCTCTTATAAGAAATGCTAGAGGTTTAATCTTGGGGGGATTCCCTAAAATTGGTTATGGGGGGAGGTTCTCATTCTCTATCAGTAAGAAAGGAAATTGTGATCCTCACCTTCCCCACCTAGAATTGGAAGCTTAGGGTCATAGAAACATCTTTTGGAGGACATGGTCCAAACCCTCTTACATGAGACCAAGAGTTACCTAAAACCTCTCCTAGGGCCTAGGTCCTCATTACCATGTGAATTAATATTTACATGCACCTAGAGTAACCTACCTATTAGGTCGGAAAAGAGTAGGACAAATATAACTGAAGGAATTCATATCCATATTGGAGACACAACGGTGTGTCTATTTCCATGGGGTTTCAATTCCAGAGGATTCGTTGGAGGTTTTAATTTTTTCCCTCTCAAAAAAGGGATACAAAGGATGAGAGGACATGCCATTGTTGGCTTGGAAGACATCCTGATAAGTGCATCACATAATGTAGAAGTTGGATGAACTAAGGGGTATCACGTAGGGTATTCCTGTGCAGCTTGGGGGTGCTTCACACAAGTAGAAATATGCATGATGAAGGTACTTTAGGAAAAAGACCACTTGGGAAAAAAACATGGTTGAGGTTGTCTTCAAGGTTTCGAAGGTATCAACAGGAGTTCCTAGAAGTGCCTCAGATAGGTCCATAGTTAGAGAAGGGTACCTCATACCATTTCATTTCAACTATAAGGGAAATGGTATCTAATATAGGTGTCTTGTGTTTTTTAACATGAGAGGACATTTGATCCACTACCCCACAATTATCTCTTTGTCAGATTTTGTAGGTCTACTTGAAAGGTTACTGAGGGCTTGGGTGATGGACTAGGGTGAGAAGAGTGTAAAGAGTTCTTCAATAATTTTCATCCATGAAAATGAATATCCATTTGGTCCTATTTATAATAACATATGAGACCCTGGGTGTAGTTTATGGCCCACATAGGTGTTTCATACAAGATGATGTGTAGGTTCATTGTGTAGGCTGATGCACAAGTTCATCATGTATACTGATGCATAGGTATCTTACATGATAACGCTACTTGGGGGTACTTGTATGTAGGACCTTTATAAAAGGGGTATGAACATTTCCCTTACTCTATTATCTTATTTTCGTTTACTTAAGGTATTTACATTAGACACATTTTCCTCCATTTGAAAATATAGAGTGTCAATATAGTCCCCCCTTTATGATTGGATCCGATCAAAAGAAGGGGGTCTGATCCTGAGGTAAAGGGATGAAAAGGGTGTATGGACCACATAGATCATTCATATAGGTCATCTGTACATGTCACCCATGTGGTTAAACTGCATAGTATTTTATTTAGGACACACATTACATGTTTTAATATTATCAAGTTTTGTGCCTTTTATCTTTTGTACTACATGATTATTACCTGAATAATGTAGAGTTTGCATCTAGAGAGCTTCGACAAGACATTTTCTAGAGTGAACATTGTGGGTTTTCAACCCAGTGAGTACTGTGTACCTTTTTTTGAAAAGTTTAATGTCTTTAAAGATAGACTAATGAGATTGGTGTTATAAATCGAACAGATTAGACTATATGTTTCTAAATGGGGGAACTCCCTCAGCAATAAGGGTTTTTTCTTCCCTTAAGCCCTTCCTCACGATTGCACCTTTCTCTCTCGGTGGTCTCTCCCTTAGTGATTGAGGGGTTTATATTCTCATTTCCCATTCCATGATGGGTGTTAATTCCATTCACATATGATATTTCTACATCCAATCTTCATCTCACAACATCTGGTGATCTTGTTCCTCTATATATGTGTCTTTTGGTTTCAATTTTTCTTCTCATTGGTCTTCAGATGTCATGGACCGTCCTTTCTCATCTACTGCTATTTTTTCTGTTTCCGTTATGCTAAGCCTCAACTCTATCGAAATTGATGGTTTAATGGTACATTTGGGTGTGATAAAGGATTTATGGTCTTGGTTCTTTGGCTGCTACGATTTTGGTGTTTTTAGTTCAACACATTTGTCTTGCATTAGGATTCTTGAAAATGGTTCCTATGAGATTGTGATGAATTATACTCTGGGGATTAGTTTTGAGTGGACTAAAAATTTCTTGGTTTATTTGACACATTCAACGATGGTTATGAGGTTTTATTGGTAAGGTATGGTTCTCCAGTCGATCGTCATGATTCACTGATGAGATGATATCCTCATAAAAGTTTTGGGGAATGATTTTTTACTGGTATTGGTGCTCAAGGAGTCTACCAACTTCTGTTTAAACTAGTAGAAATACCTGATTCTTAGTGAGCTTCGGTGATGGTTGGTGATCCATGGTGGAGATGGTGGTTTCTGGTGGGCCTTTTTTAGAAAAGGTTTCGTATTTTTAGTTTATGGTGTTTTGTTTGGTGATGACGATGGACTTCCAATGAGTCCGCACATATTTCATCATTGTGGGTGTTGATGGAATTGTCTTGGAATTTATTGTTTTCCATCTGGATTTGGATTTCAATTTGTATGGTGTGTTGTTTTTAGAATTTTAAATCCGGTAGGTGTGTATTATGTTTACGGGGGTACGTGGGGTTGTATTTGGTCGAAATTTTGGATGTTTTTTTAATTTTTTTGTTTGAATGTTTTTTTGTTTCACATTCAATAATAAAATGGTTTATTCAAAAAATTAAAAAATAAACTTGGTGGCAATAAGTTTATAAGTGATTAAAGAAACATGGATTATGAGCCAAGAATGTTATGACATTGTTTAGATACCCTAAAGAGAATTTCAGTCATGATTTTGTGATTTTTGAATCTAAAACATAATATGGGAAAAGTACGTGGGGAATGAAAATAGAAAAAATTTGAAAAGGGGTTTATAGAACAATATTTTTTGGGACAATGGTAGTATATGAGGTCTTTTCTGAGGAATAAATTATCACTAGTTTAAAAAATCCATTTTGTGGGGGGATTAATGAAAATCCAATTAGGGAGTGTTACTTCATAGTGAAACAGTGTAATACACCATCTAACATTCCCTTTATGTGGGTGACTAATGAAAAAACAACAAGTTGTTGTTATTTTATATCTATATAGAAGAGTTATCAGGAATTATTACATTTTACTACCCATGGTCGGATATTTTGTGAGGATATGAATTTATCAAGACCATGAAGGATAGTTTTCCATGGTAATGATTTTGAGAATGGAGAGAGTATCTATATTAAAATTATGCATGAATGGAAAACTAATCCCACATGAATTTGGCTTGACTGAAGGATGGTACATTTTGCAAAATGACCGATGTTAGGGGGAATGACCTTTTTTGATAATTTTTGAAGCGTCATTGTAACACCCTAACCCTAGTTACCCAGAGTGAGTTTATTATTAAATAACATTTGCATGATCATAAGAGATCAAGCCCGAAAGACTGATTAGTTTATTATCCTTGGAAGAACTAGATACATACATAAGTTTTACATTACATTATGAAATGAAAAAAACAACAACATTGTGTCTCCTATAAACACATTAATATCCCTTGTACAATCCCTTTATATCAGTCATAATATACTTCTTCGCATCCTGGAAAAAATAAAACATAGAAAATGGTGAGCTCATATGCTCAATAAGGATAACAATATAGAAAAAACTATCATAAGTAAGAATAAAAATTTAAGGCAATGTATACGACTAAAAAACAAGCCTTTTAAACATAAACTTTAGAATAACATAGAAAAGATAAGTCAAATAATTGATTTACTTATTCACATGGATATTATACTTGTCGAATAATAAAATGTAATATCTATAGCAAATTTTATAATGATGGAATGCATAATGTCGGACATCATAACCACATAGTCAATGCCTCGTCCATGAAAACAAACAAGATTATGTCAAGGCCTTATGACTAGACACTAGTTTGTCTCATGGGACCTACCGATGCATCAATGAGCTACAGTAGGCTATACCCGTCACTTACTAAGTCCATTGCATTCTTCATATGAAAAAGTTGAAACATAATATAAACATTCATATTAAAAATAGAATAAGAAATGTCAATACTTTAACCATAAAACCTGAATGGTATAAAAATAGCACATCCATAGTCAAACATATCACAAAACCTTCAATAAAATATGGAAGATTGTACAATAATAAATCAACTTCAGACAAGCATAAAATCCAACAAAGCATGTTGACATAGATGAAATCAAAACCATTTTAGAGAAATATCTCTTTCTATTTTGAAATTATTTAAAATTAATGTCATTATAAAACAAAACATTTATTTTGAAAATATTCTTATAATATTGTAAGGGAAGCTTTGAAGTTGTTATAACAGAAGAAAATAGTCTCACCCGCTGTATATGTTAAAAAACATTCCTTCCTTATTTTGTCTAAATGGTCATAAAGCACCTTCTTGGGAAAGTGACAGAAATATTTATTTTCAAACCATTTTATAGAAAGTAAAACAAGGGTATAAATGAATTTAACCCATATTCTATTAAATTTTAATGAAAAATTAAAATATATTTTTAAGAAACATGGATTGGATGATAAAGAGATCTTAGTAGATACTAACGTATAAACAACCTTGAATAATAAAGAGATTGTAAAATTAACCCTTACCTTGTAATTTTCCTTAGTCTAGGGTAAATTATCCTCTTGTATAATTGTGAAATAATTGTTATTAAATTATACAAGAACCATATACATAAATATTATATCATATATGATCCTTTAATATTGCTTTGTAAATAATATTGCTTTAGTATCATTGTTTCGGGTGTTAACTGTTTCATTTTCCTTTATATTTTTTGTTACATAAGTCTTGTTTGTTATGGATATAATGTATTTGATTCATATATATAATTATATTAAGTTTTTAAACATTATTTTTAATCATCAAATGAAAATTATTCTTGAATTCTTATGATGGGTAAACGAAATTTCATCGCGTCGTGGAGACGTTAAGCCGTGCATACACACGAGAAATAATATAATTATATTGATGGAAAATCATATATACATGGATGATATATTATATATAAAGAGTCATTAACATGTTATATTTATTATCAACATCAATTAAACTCATTATTATACCCATCCAAATAATGATGTGTTTAATAACAAACTACACCATGACGTAGAGACAATAAGTTGTACGTACGCATGTATGGTGACTTTTTCATTCATTGGATGGATAGAATAATGAATATGGTTATAAAATAATTCTAATAACATCAAAATATGTATAAGGTACTGGAGTTATTATTTTGGTATGGAAAAAACAAAGAAAGAGGAAGTGGAAGAAAAAAATATCTTTGAAATAGATGATGAAATAATTACCTCTTCTTCGAGTGTTTCAATTTGATTTGAACAAAAGGGATCCTTAGGTTGGATTATTGATAAAAGTAATGAATCTTGGTTTAATATACGGTAGTTTTGAGAATATTTGAGTATGGTTTTGCTGAGCCAAATTTATTTGGAGGTGTAAAATTAAGACAAGGTGAAGTACCCTTTTATAAGAGAGGTGAAGGTCATTTTAAGAAAAGCTTGAAATATTATTTTATAATAAAATAATTTTAGATTTCTAATCGAGAAAAATGGATTTATTTCGCAGATATTGTGGGGATGGGTTGAAAAACTTTCATCTAATAGATTTTAGAAAATTTTAGGTCACCATATTAACCTTATCTTTTAGATTTAACTCTTGGTTAAATTGTTTAACATTTAACATGTCTCCTTGTATTTTTATATAACATGGTTACAAATCATACAATAAAATGAATATATAACCTCAAGTGGTTAATTAATGATATATATATCATTATATAATTCCATTGGATGAACCCTATATTTTTACAAATATTTAATCAATTAATAAAAAAATTATTTTTTTAAACACATTTAGGTCAATTTTGACACTATTTAATATTTGGGTTTTGTGAAAATAAAAAAAACTTGATTACTTATAAAAAATACATTATATGAACCCTAAAGAATCATATTCACCTATAAAATTCGTGTATGACATCAGAAATATCTATTTACATTTATTTTGATAGTTATAGTATCAATTATTTTAATCTTTTATTAATAAGGTAATTTCTACATCATCATTGTGTAATAAATAAATTTAATTATTTAATGTCTAAAAATTATAAAATAAATTACCATTATTTAGGGAATATTTTTATATTTATAATGAATATTTATAGTCTAAATGATCTCATGTATAACGCTATATTAAAAATGTTTTAGTTGTTGAAATTTGAATTTAACACTTTTAACTATTATTTAAATAAAACAATAATAAATGTCTTAATATAACTCATGTGGATCAAAAAGGATAATATTTTATTCATAAGGTTGATTTTATTTTAAATACACTTATCCAATAGAATTAGTACATGTGATAGGGTGATTATAATATCATTTTTTTCCTTTAATTACCCTATTTACTTTAAACTGTGGAAAATAATATTAAAAAGTTATGATTCACAAAAAATTATTTTCATCCTATTGAACCAAAAATTAATTACTGATTTCAAACGTGTCTCTTGGATTTTTTAAATTCAATTAACATAAGTGGTAAAATTACATTTTCTGAAAATTTAAAAATGTGCCTAGAAGGTGGGTAAAAGACGTTAAAATTTTTAATAAAATTTCATATATCTAATCATATTATAAAATGAATCCAATGAATTAGATTGAACAAATATAGATATAATGTCTCTAATTTTAATTTAAAATAAATTTAAATAAAATTAATAATTATTTAAATAAATGATGGTTTTGAACAATAACGTAGTGTTTTTCACTATTCATAAAAAATCGAAAGTTTTCATAAAATAGAAAAAATTAAGCCGAAAATAATTTTGTTATTATAAATTCAAAAATTATTTCTATTATACAAAATTCAAAACATATTAGTTGCATTAATTAATATATAATTAATTCCTATTGTCAAAACTAGGAAGCCAGTTTATGGGAAGTAAAAGGTTTCAAAAGATTGATATGTGTTTATGTCCAATTTAAATGTAAAATTATTTCCAAAAACCAAATTTGATTAAATGATAAAAATATTATCTAATTATACTTAAAAACCATTCAAATTTATATTTTAACACTAAAAATTATTTTGATAAAAAAAATTGTTTTCAATTAAAATTTAATATTTTTTTAATATACATCAAAATATGAAAGTTATCAGAAAAACACCAAATATTTATCAAAAATGAATTTTTATGTCCTGCTTCTGAAGAATAAGTTTATTATGTCAAAATTAATATATAAAAGTTTCAAATATTGGATTTAAAAAATGGTTCTCTATTAAAAGGCGGTTAAATTCTATTTTTTAAAAAATATGTCCATTATCTAAAAAATTGAATTTATTCATATATTATATCTAAGAAACACATAATATGGATTTTAAAATTATATAGATTATTTAAAATTCAAAATTTAGTTAATAATATTCATAACCGCTATAGAGACCCAAGCTTTACATACATGGATGTTATATTAATTTTTCGGAATACTTAATATATAACAAAAACAAACACACAAGGATCGTAATAGTTTAGTGTCTTTGGAAACTTGGAAAAATAATCTTTTAATCATGGTGAAAGATCTTCAACATCTCCAATAAAGATCTTCCCCTTTTTTTTTATTACCTGAAACCTTTCTTTATATCCTAGGGAAAAGAAAACATAAAAATGGTGAGCTCAAATTATCAGTAAGGGTAAACATAGAAAACATAAAACAATCCATAAACATTCGAATGCAAAATCTTGAACATAAAATCTAAACATCAAAATCTTGAGCAAAGATATAAATCTTTGACGTACGTAAGGCATATATCATAAAGTAGAATCAATCATGATAAAATATCATGGTAAAAAACATGTAATTGTGTAAAACCATTAATCACATGATATTATTTCCATAGTAGCCAATGCATTGCTGGCAAAACCATCTTAGTGGACAAAGTACCTTTCTGAATTGAGTTCACTCCTCGTTCCTATCCTGTATCACTGAACTGGATTAACTTACCATTCTATCCATGTCTATCTCATGAGATATAAGTTTTTAACCGATGAATTGGAGGGAGATATAGGTCCCACCCACCTCATAATGAAATCATTCTTTTGTGTGCCACAAAATAAACATACATCATTCATAATAACCCAACGGGTAAAATGGGTTTCATAAACATCATTCCATCATAAAATAATCCATATAAGAGAAATAGATATCTTTTCATAATAAGAAAACTTAGACCATGTAAATAATAGATACATTATACTTGAAACATAAACATACATAATAATTTCATCTTATATTGGAAATAGTTTTGATAAAACACTTGATATGAGTTTTTGAGGAAAATATCCTTTCTACTTCAACTAAAATTTCTTTTCTCAAAATTCCATGAAATTTTAAAAGAAAGTGATTTTTTCTAAAATAATCATGATATTTTGTAGATGAATATTCTTGAAATAAGTCGTTATGAAACCATAAAAATCCATTCATTCCATATAAGATAAAAAAACATTCTCCTCATACTTTTGTCAGAAAAGTCAAAAAGTACCACGTATGGTAAAAAAAAGATTCCTTCCATAACAGAAAGTAAAAGTCAAATAGGGCTAAACATGACATTAAAAATATATGTTTGAATATTAAAAACTTTATGAAAAACATTTTTATGCACATGGATGAAAAATATAACCCCAGTAAATACTTATGTATAAGCAATCTTGAATAAAAATGAGATTGAAACATTATCCCTTACCTTAGGTCCAATATGCTTCATACGTATCCGAACCTCCAGTATAATGATTAAAATAATATCATTTACTTATTAAATAGTAATATTAATTGTTATGATATCATATATTGTACACTTAGGACTTTATATTACCTGTTCTTTTGTAAATTCGATGTGAAAGCAGCATTTTGGGTAAAATTGTTTTATTTATCGTACGTGTTTGGACTTCTTGTTCTTGATATTATTATTACTTATATCATGATTTAATTACTTATATAATGTAAATTATGATATATATATCATATATATATTAAGTATTTATATATAATAGATAGATGAATGAAATGAAATACACTATTCATAGAGACGGTAGGTCGTACGTACTCATGAACGTTGTTTTCCTTTCCTTATTGACTTGAATAAAAGTATTTATATGGAATATATATATATATATATATAAATCTAGGTGCTTAATTATATCATATATTTAATTATTATTTATTATATATACTTTTTAATAATTCTTGATTGGTTAACATGGAGAATGAATATCATCGCGTCATGGAGACAATAATCTGTACGTACGCACAAGCGATGATATCATTTCCATAATTAATAAATGGAATTGGATTGGATGATATAGTATCTTAGAATACTTATTATGTTATAATAACCATATATATTTATTCTTTACACCATTATACCCATCAAAGTAAGGTGGTGGTGGAAAAACAGATTACATCACGACGTGGAGACGATATTCCGTACGTACGCACGCGCGGTGATTTCATTTTCCATTGGATGGACAGAAGGTGAAATGGGGTTGTTTCATATTTATAATAACATATCAGTGTATTATTGATACTTGTGTTATTACATTATAATGAAACAACTAAATAAGAAGAAGTTGAAGAAGAAATAAGCTTGAATGAATCGGTAGAAGAGATTGCCTCTTCTTCAACACACCTCTTTTAATCTTCCTATTAATGCACTGGAGTTGGTCTTTTGAGGAGACCAGAACCTCTATAATGATTATTGGGAAGTTTATAAGGGAAATTGGTAGGGTTTATCCGAGCATGAAGGCTCAAAATTTTGTAAAGAGAAGAGGGAGGAGGTGCCCTTTTATAAGGGAGGAGAAGGGAGCCTTAGGAATATCTTAAAATATTATTTTATAATAAAGTCATATTCGATTTATAATAGCCCCGAATTGATTTATTTCTAAGCTAAATTGGGGATGGGTAGAAATACTCTCAAACAATAAGTTTTAGACAAGTTTAGGTTACTATTTTAACCTTATCATTTAGATTTAACTCAATGTAAAATAATTTAACTTTTATCACGTCTTCTTGTTTTCTTAAACTATTGGGTTAATAAACTTAATATAACAAGAAAAAAGAACCCCAAGTGGTTCATTATTAATATATATAACCTTATATAAGTCATTTGGATGAAAATTAGATTTTTACGAATAGATTAACAATTAATAATATAATATTTGTTTTAAAAACTATTTTATGTCAATTTCGAAAATATTTGGTAATTGATTTTTGTGAAATTCTTAACAGAATTATTAGTTCTAAAATAGTTAATTGAATCAATAATAACATGTCATATTAACCTATAAAATTATTGGAATTCATAAAAAGTCTTAAATTACATTTACTTGGGTATTTATAACATCAATTATGTTAATATTTCATAAATAAGGTAATTACTGCATCATCATTGTGTCATAAATAAATTAAATTATTTAATGTCTAAAAATTATGAATGAAATACCATTATGTAGGAGATTATTTTATATTTATAATGAATATTTACATTCAAATTTATCTTATGTAAAATCTTATATTAAAAATGTTTTATTTATAAAATGTTGATTTTAACTCTTTTAACTCTTCTTTGAATTAAATAATAATAAATGTACAAATCTAATCCAAGTGGACCTAAATGATAATATCATATTAATAATTTTGTTTTTGGTCTAATTATACTTATCCAATAGAATTAGTACATGTGTTATGGAAATAATAATATCATTTTTACCCTTAATTACCCTATTTACTTTTAACCATGGTAAATAAAAGTAACAAGTTACGATTCACCAAAAATTATTTTTATCTTATTGAACCACATTTTACTACTTGATATTAGCCGTGTCTCTCAGATTTTTGAAATTCAACTCAGAGAAGAGGTAAAATTATGATTTATGTAAATTTTCAAATGCTACTAGGAGGTGGGTAAAAGGCAGTAAAAATTCAATAAAATTTTTATTTATCTAAAACTATTATAAAATGAATCCTATGAATTACTTTGAAATTTTATAGTTTTTATGTATCTATTTGGACCTTAAATAAAATAAAATATTATTTAACTAAAAAGTCGGTTTTAACCAATAACTCAGTGTTTTTCACTATTCATCAAAAATTTAATGTTTTCAGAAAAATACCAAAAGTTCACCGTAGGCTAATTTCGATATTCCGAATCCAAAAAGTAGTCCATTTTAAAAAATGAAATTTATAAATTTTTAAAAAGTGGTTATTACTATTCATAACAGATATTTTATATAATATTTTAATAACATATCATTGTTTAGTGAAACTCAGTATTATGTACAACACATGCTATCGTGGAAGGTCGTGATTGCGTGTAATGCAAGCCAAGTTAGGGTTTCATGTAGTGAAAGATTCCTTTGTTGTAGCGTATAATAGAATCCAACCATATTTCATTTGTACATTGAATATATATATATATATACTCAATGTTGCGTAGAATAACTTCTATCAAAAGTACAAGAAATTGTGGGTAACATGGTCCAAGATTAGTGTTGCGTATACTGCAAACTAATACGGTGTTGCGTATAGATCAAGATAATCTTGGTGTAGCGTAAAACACAAGACATCAAATAAATTAAAGACAATACTTCTCATAAAATCTCATGGTGTTACATTCTACCCCCTTAAAATGAATTTCACCCTCAAAATTCCTCGGGGTTATAAATCGTTTACTAGTTGAAATATTATTTCATAGAAACCCACATCGTGAAAAGGAATACTAAAACTTAATTTTAAAAAATAATGTATGAAACATAATGGTTACCCAAATTAACTTATCCCTGGGTTTCCACATAAGAGAACATAGGTGAAAATATGGATATGGAAGAGAAATATAAGAGTCATGTTCTGATGGAGAGTGGTAGAGAACATGGCTATGGAAAAGCCAACAATCACAAAGCCATAAATTTTTTATGATCTATGGTACAATCTGATATATCAGATATGAGTGTACTAGGACAACATTTTTTCATTTTCAAGATCATTTCCCAAATGTTGATGTATTTTTACATAAGGAGATATACTTACCTGATTTCAGTGTAATATCATCATTGGTCATTCCATGAACAATTTCCACTTCATCTATATTTGAAGAAATGAAGTTGAAATTTTCATTCATGAAGTGTTAGTAGATCATGCGATAGAATGATAAGTCATCCCATATATTTCTATGACCAAAGGTTTAGCATAAGTTATTAAATATACATAAGTACATCTATGGTGAGATTAATCATATATGATTCCAAAAATGTACTTATACTTCATCTATTATACCACTTAATAAAATAATACTAGTTTTTACTAACTAGATACTTTCTGTGGGCCAGTGATAGGTAATAAAGGCATGTCACACTTCGGTTGTGGGTTCAATTATCACAACCTTTTCCGATGTGACGGGTTTCCACCCATCCCACTTGTTGTACCTTTTCTAAAACTATACTATTATAACATTCCAGAAATAATATCAAAAAAAATTTCTATCCTTAAACAATACTATCTGATTTCTTGTATAATCCATTCTAATCATTGGGCTTATCCAAAATACATTTGTCCAATCTCATAGTATGAAGAAAACTATAACTTAAAATGTCACATTACAAGCATGTGAATACCATCATTTATCCCCCATATATCATAATATATATCTTTTTGGTCACATTATAATCTTGTGAATTCCTTAATCATGTATTCTTTTGAAACATGAATTACCATAGAACCTTAGTGAAAACATGAATGCTGTCAAAAGTTAACTCTTTCCACATACCAGAATCCCAAAATTTCTATATACTCAACCCATGATATAACTTTGTCCTTGTATCAGTCATGAGCTCATGAGTGATATCGAACATATTATTTTATCCTTAGTCCTTAATTATGCGCATATCATATTCTTTCCAAATATATTTCAGTAAATTTTCATGGTTACTAGTACCATATTATTATGGACAACCACAATGGACTAATACATAGATATTTTATTATACCATAAAGGTTCCTCCACAACGTTATTCATGAATTCCAGTATATAAGCCCTTAAATACCTCCTCTTCAATGATTCGCATAGAATAAGTCCTTCATTGATTAAGAAATAACCTCTTAAGATAGGGCATTGAGTTGGGTAATGCCCATGGTCTCCACAGATAAGACATTGAACTCCATAACAATCTGTCATTCTATGCACCTTTTCCCCACATATATAACATCTTCCCCTCCATTTTAGGTATTCCTCAAGGTCATTCATTCCTTCTTATTGATATGTAGAAATCTTAATCTTCCTTCCTCCATGTTCCTCAATATGGGAACAAGCATAAAAGTCCATCTCCCTCTTATTTTATGACTTAGGAATACAACAAAAGTTCACCTTGTTAATCATATATCGTGATGACTGATTCGACATTATCACAATATCTTTTGATCTAGGCATTACACAATTTTTTTGCACATAGTCACCAATTTTTTCATCAGATTCGATGTTAACCGAATTCCTTCTGTTTCCCTTCATTAAATAAAACCAAATCCATTATGCAAGAAAAATTTAAAATAATGAGGAACCACATAATCATAAAAGGTCACTTATGGGATTTCTAACTTTTCACACATTCATTAATCCATGACATCTTAGGTTCACCCTAGGTTGTCATCAAAATTCTAAGACTGTAACCTATAGTTATACTAAAGCTTAGGGACATCCCTAGACATACCTTAGAAATATCTCTATGGGTCTCACTAAAGTTTTCACATTCTAGTTTCCAAAGGATAATTAAACCTTTCCTCTAATACCAACTATAGAGACCCAATCTTGACATACATGGACGTTACATTAACTTTGTGGAATACTAAATACATAACAAAAGCAAACACACAAGGATTGAAATAGTTTAGTGTCTTTGGAAACTCGGAAAAATAATCTTCTAATCATGGTGAAAGATCTTCAACATCTCCCATAAATATATTCCCCTGTTTTTCTTACCTAAAACCTTTCTTTATATCCTGGGGAAATGAAAACATAAAAAGGGTGAGCTCAAATGCTCAGTATGGGTAAAAATAGAGAAAATAAAACAATCCATAAACATTTGAATGCAAAAACTGGAACATAAAATTTAAACGTCAAAATCTTGAGCAAAGACATAAATCTGGGAAGTATGTAACGCATATATCATAAAGGAACATCAATCATGATAAAATATCATGGTAATAAAACATGTAATTGTGTAAAACCATTAATCACATGATATGATTTCCATATTATCCAATGCATTACTTCCAAGACCATCTTAGTGGACAAAGTCCCTTTCTGAATTGAGTTCACTCCTCGTTCCAGTCCTGTATCACTGAACCAGATTAACCTACCATACCAGCCATGTCTATCTAATGAGATATAAATCTTTACCCAATGAATTTTAGGGATATATAAGTCCCACCCATCTCATAATTAAATCATTCATTCATGTTCCACAAAATAAACATATATCATTCATAATAACCCAACGAAAAAATGGGTTTCATAAACATCATCCCATCATAACATAATCCATATAAAAGAAATGGATATAATTTCATCATAAGAAAACTCAAACCATGTAAATAATATATTAATTATACTTGAAACATAAACATAAATAATAATTTCATCTTAGATGGAAAATAGTTTTGATAAAACACTTGCAATGAATTTTTGAGGAAAATTTTCTTTCTTCTTCAAAATCATTTTATTTTCTAAAAATGCCATGAAATTTTAAAATAAATGGATTTTGTTGAAAATAATCATGAAATTTTATAGAGTAATATTTATTCAAATAATTTGTTATGAAAATTTAAAAATCCATTCATTCCGTATAAGTTAAAAAAACATTCTCCTCCTACTTTTGTCTTAAAAGTCCAAAAAGTACCACGTATAGTAAACAAAAGAAATATTCCTTCCATAACACAAAGTAAAAGTAAAAGAGGGGTAAAAATTACTTTAAACATACATGGAAGAATATTAAACACTTTATAAAAAACATTTCTATGGACATGGATGAAAAATATAACCCCATTAAATACTTACGTATAAGCAATTTTGAATAAAAATGATATTGAAAAAATATCCCATACCTTAGGTCTGATATGCATCGTACGTATCCAAACCTTATGTATAATGATTTAAATAATGTCATTTACTTATTACATAATAATATTCATTGTTATGATATCATATATGTTTCTCTTATGACTTTATATTACCCGTTCTTTTGTAAATTCCATGTTAAGGCTGCATTTTTGGTAAAATCGTTTTATTTATCCTACTTGTTTGGGCTTGTTGTTCTTGATATTATTATTAATTATATCATGATTTAATTACATCCATAAATTAAATCATGATTTATATATCATATATATTCAGTATATATATATATAATAGATAGATGAATGAAAAGAAATAAACCGTTCCTGGAGACGGTATGTCGTACGTACGCATGAACGCTGTTTTCCTTTCCATATTGACTTGAATGGAATTAAGTAGATGAAATATATATATATATATACAGTTGATTAATTATGTCTTATATTTAGTTATTATTCATTATATATACTATATAATCATTCTTGATTGGTTAACATGGATAATGAATCTCATCGCTTCGTGGAGATGGTAATCCGTACGTACGTACGAGTGATGATATCATTTCCATAATTATTAAATTGAAATTTATTGGGTGATATAGTATATAAGAATCATTATTATGTTATAATAACCATATATTGTTATTCTTTACACCATTATACCCATCCAAGTAAGGTGGTGGTGGGAAAACAGATTACACTACGGCGTGGAGACGGTATTCCGTACGTATGCACGCGCGGTGATTTCATATTCTGTAGGATGGATAGAAGGTGAAATGATGTTGTTTCATATTTATAATAACATATATTTATATTATTGATACTTATTTTATTACTATATAATGAATCAACTAAAGAAGAAGAAGTACAAAAAGAAACAAACTTGAAAGAATCGGTAGAAGAGATTACCTCTTCTTTGACGCACCTCTTTTAATGTTTCTATTAAGGCACTACAGTTGGTCTTTTGAGGAGACCAGAACCTCTATAATGTTTCTATGGAAGTTTAGAAGGAAATTTTTCCGGTTTTGGCAGAGCATGAAGGCACAAAATTGTGTTAAGATAAGAGGTATGAGGTTCCCTTTTACAAGAGAGGAGAGGAGCACCTTATAAAAAACATAAAAATATTATTTTATAAAAAAGTCATATTCGATTTATAATTTCTCCAAATTGACTTATTTATAATATAAAGTGGTTATGGGTCTAAATACTCTCAACCAATAGGTTTTAGACAAGTTTAGGTTACTATTTTAACCTTATCATTTAGATTTAACTCTAAGTTAAATAATTAAACTTTTACCGTGTCTTTTTGTTTTCTTACACCATATAGATTATAAACTTACTATAACAAGCCAAAAGAACCCCAAGTGGTTCATTGATAATATATAAAACCTTATCTAAGTCATTTTTCAGAACATTAGTTATTTAGAAATATAATAACAATTAATAATATAATATTTTTTCAAAAACTATTTAATGTTAAATTTGACTCTATTTGGTAATTTATTTTTGTGAAAATCATAATAGCATGATTAGTTCGAACAATGTTAATTTAATCAATAATAACATGTCATATTAACATATAAAATTAGTGTAATTCATTATAACTCTCTAATTACATTTATTTGGGTATTTATAATATCAATTATGTTAATATTTCATTAATAAGGTAATTACAGCATCATCATTGTGGCATAAATAAATTAAATTATTTAATGTCTAAAATTTATAAATAAAATACCATTATGTAGGAAATTGTTTTAGATTTATAATGAAAATTTATAGTTAAATTTAACTTATGTATAACCCTATATTAAAAATGTTTTAGTTATTAAACTTTGATTTTAACTCTTTTAACTCTACATTGAATTAAATAATGATAAATGTCATAATCTAATCCATGTGGACCTAAATGATAATATTATATTCCTATGGTTGTTTTTGGTCGAATTATACTAATCTAATAAAATTTGGACATGTGTTAGGGCAATAATAATATCACTTTTACCCTTAATTCCTCTATTTACTTTTAACCGTGGTAAAAAAAAAGTAAAAAGTTATTATTCACTAAAAATTATTTTTATCTTATTGAACCAAATTTTACTCCTTGATATTCACCGTGTCTCTCTGATTTTAAAAATTCCAATCACCAAAGCGGTAAAATTTTGATTTATGTAAATTTGCAAATACTCCTAAGAGGTGGGTAAAAGACGGTATAAATTTAATAAAACTTTTATATATCTAAAACTATTAAAAAATGACTCCAATGAATTACATTGAACTTAGATAGTTATTATGTATCTATTTTGACAGAAAATAAAATAAATTATTATTTAAATAAAAAGTCATCATTAACCAATAACTCAGTGTTTTCCCTATTCATAAAAAATTTAATGTTTTTAAAAAAATTCCAAAAATTCACCCTAGGATAATTTCGATATTACAAATCGAAAAAAGTACAATTTTGAAAAATAAAATTTATAAAATTTTAAAAAGTGGGTATTACTATTCATAACCTCTAGTTTATATAATATTTTAAAATCATATCATTGTTTAGTGAAACTGGGTATTGCTTACAACACACTCTATCGTGGAAGGTCACGATTGAGTGTAATTCAAGCCAAGCCAGGGTTATGTTTAGTGAAAGATTGTTTTATTGTAGCGTATAATATAATCCAACCATATTTCATTTATACATTGAATATATATATATATATACACTCAATGTTGCGTAGAATAAATTCTCTCAAACGAACTTGAAATTGTGTGTAACACGATCCAAGATTAGTGTTGCATATACTTCAAGCTAATATGGTGTTGTGTATAGTGCATGATAATCTTGGTGTAGCGTACCACAAAAGACATAAAATAAATTAAAAACAATACTTCTTATAAAATCTCATGGTTTTACAACCACTTTTTTAATGGATAGTTTGTTAAGTTGTGGTTCCCTCGAACTAGGTGTTTCATGTAGTGTAAGATAATAAATTAATTTAAAGAGATAATCTAATATGAAATCATGGGGTGTTACAGTCATGCGGTTTCATGTCATGTGACCAAGGCATTGAATGTGTAGTTTAACATCTTACAGAGAGGACATTTTTTATAGTTTAACGTCTTGTGACTATGGAGTTTTACTATGTAGTTTAATGTCATACAATGAGGAAATTATGCTATGTAGTTTAATGTCGTACAACAAGGAAATTTGAGGGACATAATGTAAGTTCATTATCTTTGACTGAAATGTAAATAATTCTCCTCATTCACGGTAATCCATTTGGAAATGTACTAACACTTCCAAGTATGTGGAGGAAAATATTGTAAGCTATAATATGGGGATATTTATATCTAATGATTGGTATGGGGGAGATGGATTCTGTAGATAGATGAGTTCCCTCCTGAGGATGAAGTGACCACTAGTTGACAAACCAATTTTGTGGGTGAATTTATACAAAGAGAATGATGGTATGTCACTTCATAGTCAAATAGTGGCATCTTTGGATGAAAGGCCCTGAAACTTTTTAGATGACTCATGAAAATCCAACTAGGGAGTGTTACAATATAGTTAGAAAAAGGAGTTACTAGTAATTTCGACATTCTATTACTGATGGCTGAAGAAAGTTTATAGAGATTGAGATTTCCTTGGACAAAAATTATGGTTTTACAAATGAAATGATCCCAAATACAAACAGATTGTTTCAAGTCAAAAATTTACCAATAATTAAGGGAAAATGTTTCTTACATAGCTCTTACACAAAAATGGGAAATATGGTGCATTTAGTTTTAGTTCATATGATTAGACCCATAAAATCATAGAAACAATAGCAGATATATGGCCTACGTGTCCAAGGTCATTCCAGCATACTTCAGACATGAAAGAGTAAATTGTAAACCATGACCTTGGTGGTTCTTAGATTGGTATAATGGATATGGTAAAAATATTTTAAGGGATTACTGAAGACTAAGTCGAATCGCATGTTCCAAAAAAGTGTCATAAAATCTTATGTGGATAAAAGAGGCTTCTCTTGAGGGATAGGTTACTACTAGTTGAAAAATCCATTTTAGGGGATAATTTATAAAGAGACAACTATATAGTGTTACTTCGTAGTAAAATAGTGGAATTATCTAGCTGAAAAACTCGTTTTCTGAGAAACATTAGTCCTAGAAAACTAAGGTGTGTTACTGCATAGTCAGGTAATGGAGTCCTCAGGTTTGAAAAAATCTACCTCCGGAAGCTGGAGAAAGATTATGAATATCTAAAAGTGCCCAAGATTATGGGTATGAAATGTGTAGATGTTATGTCTGAGCATAAAGGAATCATTTGGAACAATATTGACCAAGAAGTTTATAATCCTTTACATAGATATGACTCATATGTAGGATTGTAGAGTCTCTTTTTCCTTGGGTGACCCCCTAATAAGGGGACCCAAATAAACTATATCCTGCATAGGTTTTCATTTATACATAGGAGATGGGGTATTCATTTTTACCCCATGGTTGGGAATTTGACATGAGGCTTAGGTGTCACTATATATCTCACTGGGATAAGAATCAACCCACTTTTTAGTTATTGAAGTACCATTTAGTTTAAAGTCATGCAGTTTAGATATCATCCATCCTATTTACTATCATATGATAAGGATGATTATAACTCAATGTGAGAAAATAATATTGCAACTAGACCATGGAATATGACTTGAGAATCAGTATGTATATTGTTGAAGTAATAATCAATCCACACACAGTTCTAAAAAGGATTCCCTATACTGATTAAATTCATGTTTGGAGAAAAAGTGTTTTTTTGAATATGGGATCACACATAGGGTGAGACACTATATTAAATCTACTTATATATATTTGAATTATAAATGGTAAAGTGGGTAATTTACCATATTGTGTTTCCTCTAGGTCCAAGATTGATGATCTGGATGTCACTACATATCTCATTAGAATGAGAATAAAGACACATATTGTTATTGAGGAAATCATGCAGTTTATTTACATGCAATGAGAACATCTAGTGTTCCTTTTATGGTCTTCCAAATAAGACCATGATATCCCCAATGTGAATTGATATTCCTTAATCATGCAAGGAACTATTTTACTAATACTTCTAAGACCACATAAGATATGCTCGGTGTGAGAAACAAAGAGTGGAAAAGGTTTATTTAACCACACAAAGGCAATATAAGGGTAGGAGAGGGGAATTTAAATTTTTTTAGTGTCTAGAACAAGATGTGAGATTTATGTGTTTCTATGTATCTCATCATAATGAGAATCAATCCTTCCGTAGTTCTAAAATCCCATACAATTTAACATGATGTGGTTAGGTAAAAGATTAACCAATATTATAGAGGGGAAATTTTATAGAAGGGCCCAAGGATAGAAATATGGGTGTCACTACATTTCCAGTTATAGTAGGTATCAATCCACACAAAGTTCTTGGAAGGTTCTCTATTTAGGTATGAATCATGTTCTAGGAGTGTGGGGTTTATTTTTATTAAGACTGGACCTAGGATTAGTGATTATAGTTTCATTATCTATCTTATTGGAATGAGAATCAATGCATATGTAGATCATGAAAATATCAAACTGTTTATCATCATGAAATGTAGATTTTGGCCATATATTTTAATATATTGTGGTAAGGACAAGGTTCACCCGATGTGCAATGGAATATTTTAGTTGGACCAAGGTAT
The DNA here is from genome assembly GCA_963277665.1 of Viscum album. Classification (NCBI taxonomy): domain Eukaryota; kingdom Viridiplantae; phylum Streptophyta; class Magnoliopsida; order Santalales; family Viscaceae; genus Viscum; species Viscum album. Next base: position 846,589,987 of record OY728134.1, on the reverse strand, counting down.
ATTAACTAGGAATAACTACATATCTTATTGGAGAAAGAATCAAAAACATGTAATTCTTTAAAAGATTGTGAAATTTTTAATAATGTTACATGGATGTCTTGTATTTTTATTTCATTATATAAAGATATGATAATTTTGGGGATTGTACCTATAAAGGGGGATCAAGTGACACTATGGAGTGTGAATGATGTGAGTGGGTCTTACACATGGGAGTTTCCCTCCCTTTCTTCCTCATGTATTCCAAGATGAAATCTCGATCCACTGAGGGGTTAGAGGATTCTGATTGGGACTTACACCTGATATGGAGACTCATATTTAAGGGAACATGAAGAGTGTCTCAGCTCAATGTATTTTCAAAGTTTCTTAATTTCATATGAGAGGGATGTTAACCATTTATTTTAATGTCATGTAGTTGGAAATAATGGTTTCTTATGATTTTATGTCATATTACTAGGACCATATGTTTTTTAGTTTAACATTATGTGAAAAGGACAATGATTCCACACAGTTTAATGTCCTGTAGTACAGACATGCTTTATGTGATTACACAAAATATTTTTATAAGAACCTCACATTGGTTGACGTCATAAAGGGCTCTCCATCCACTGATATCATGGAATAATCTCCATTAGAGTATAATTTATGTATAAAGTTAGTTCCCTTCTAATTTGGATCATGTTTTGGATGATTCATTCATGGAATCATCATATTCTTAAGGACTAATACCAATTCTCCACAGAAGAAGGAACGTAGGTAGAACTTCTTGTTAAAAACTTATGCTATCCAATTTTGATGGAAATCCAAGTGATGTAATAAATTTAATCTTATCACATCCAATCACACAAATTTATACATTAATTTCTAGGAATACTTTTAATGAATATCTAGTTATAGATGGAAATATAGAGTGATGGATGTTGAATCTCGAGGGGAAATACAGCTTCTGTCATGTATTCCATTTTATACGGGATTTCCTTTCTTGTAGTAAGGGTTTTATTCCAGTAATCCCACATGTCAAGAAAAATATTTTCAATATAATATTTTTTATATTTATCCACAATTTTATTATGTATGTTTTATAGGGTCTTGTTGAAGGCCTCTATCTGACAGTTAGCTACTACATAATAGTTAAAAGGATGGTTGGATTTGAAATTATACACATGATATAGATTTTCCACCTTATCTGAATAAAAATTCTTTCCATTGTCCCTTTGTATTGTATGAGGGACATAAAATCTAGTAAGGATGTTAGATTTCATGAAGCTAATAATTATTTTGGCCCCAACTTCATTGATGGGTATCACATCAGACCATTTGGAGACTAAATCAGTAGCAGCTAAGATGTATTTTAAATTCTTGGAAGTAACTAGAGGTTATGGAACAACAACATCAATTCCCTATATGAAAAATGAATAAGGGCATTTGGTTATATGTAACAACTCTGAGGGTTGATGGCTGATGTTGGCATGCACTTGGATGGAATGAATCTTCTTGGTGATTTTTTGTAATCCTATGTCATATTGGTCCATTAGTTCCCAAGAATTCAGATTTAATGTGAATGCTTGATCCTTGACTAGTGGGTGTTTTAGCCTTTGGTGTGAACTTCATTCAGGATAGCAGTGGTATCTTTTCAATTAATACATCTGAGAAAGACTCCATAAAAGCCTCATTTATTTAGGACTTTTTGGTGATTTGGGGAATCATAATGAGTGAATTTGGCTAATTGCCATTATATTTTCTCTTTCCCATATCCATTTTGTAACACCCAAAGATTTTATGAAAAATATTCTTTTTAATTTCACTAATGTCTTGTGTTGTACGCTACACCAAAAGGAGCTTGCACAACATGCATCCTTTATTTGCCTTGCATTACACGCAATCGCGACCTTCCTCGATAGCGTGTGTAGTACGCAATAACGAGTTTCACTAAACAACAATACGCTATTAAAATATTATTAAAACTAGCCGTTATGAATAGTAATAACCACTTTTTGAAATTTTTTAATTTTATTTTTCAAAATGGAATTCATTTTTGGATTCATAATATCGAAATTAGCTTAGGGTGAAATTTTGGTACTTTTCGGATAACTTTTATTTTCTGATGAATAGTGAAAATTACTAAATTTTAATTAAAAACAACTTTTTTAATAGAAATAATTAATAGTGATAAATTATTAATTTTAGTGGTTTTAAAGTATATTTAGAATATATTTTTACAATTCATTATAATGTTGGTCATTGGATGTAATTTCACATTTACACTAGACATAAACAAATGTTAATCTTTTGATAGGTATTATCTCTTAAAAACACGCTATTTGTTGTGACAGCTGAAATTAATTATAAAATTAATTAATTCAACTTATATGTTGAGAATTTTTTAAAATAGAAATCATTTTTGAATTCGGAATATCAATTATAGCTTAGGGTGAAATTTTGGCATTTTTCTGAAAGACTTCAATTTCTGATGAATAGTGAAACTACTAAGTGGTAGTTAAAAAAATTAATTTTTTCATAAATCCTAATTTTACTGCTTCTGTGAATGGAATTTCAAAAATCCGAGAGACACGGTTGATGTCAGTAAGTAAAATGTGCTTCAATGAGATGAAAATAATTTTTGGTGAATAGTAACTTTTTACTTTTATTTACCACAGTTAAAAGTAAATAGGGTAATTAAGGGTAACAATGATATTAATATTACCCTAACACATGTCCTAATCCTATTGGACAAATGTATCTCGACCGAAAACAACCTTAAGTATAAAATATTATCATTTAGGCCCACTTGGATTAGATTAGGTCATTTATTATTATTTAATTCAAAGAAGAGTTAAAAGAGTTAAAATCAAAGTTTATTTACTAAAACATTTTTAATATAGGGTTATACATAATATAGTTTCGACTATAAATATTCATTAGAAATACAAAAATATTTCCTACATAATGGTATTTTATTTGTAATTTTTATACTTTAAATAATTTAATTTATTTATGACACAACGATGATGCAGTAATTACCTTTTTAAGAAAATATTAACATAATTGATGTTATAAATGCCCAAATAAATGTAATTTGAGACTTTTTATGACTTAAACTAATTTTATAGGTTAATATGACATGTTATTGTCGATTTAAGTAACTTGTCAAGAACTTATCATTTTGTTAAAAATTTCATAAAAATCATGTACCAAATAGTGTCAAAATTGACATAAATTAGTTTGTAAAACAAATATTATATTATTAATTGTTATTTAATTCCTAAAAATCTAAGGATCGTCCAAATGACATAGATAAGGATATATATATTAATAATAAACAACTTGGGGTTCGTTTGGCATGTTATAGTAAGTGTATTAACCATATAGTGTAAGAAAACAAAAAGTCACGGTAAAAGTTAAATTAGTTAACTTAGAGTTAAATCTAATTGATAAGGTTAAAATAATATCCTAAACTTGTCTAAATCCTATTGGTTGATAGTATTTAGACTCATCCCCACTCTACCTTCGAAATAAGACCCTTTGGAACCATTAAAAACCGATTTTGACTTTAATATAAAATAATATTTTGAGATATTCCCAAGGTGCCCCTCTCCTCCCTTATAAAAGGGCATCTCCTCCCCCTCCTCATCACACCAATTTGAGCACTCATTCTCGGAAAACCCTTGCCAAAATCCCTTCTCCACTTCCGTAGAATAATCCTAGATGTCCTGGTCTTCTTCAAAGACCAATCTTAGTTCCCTAAGTGGAGGATTCAAAGGGGCGTTTCAAAGAAGAGGTAATATCCATTACCAATCTTTTCAATTTCATTCTTCTTCAACTTCTTCTTCTTTAGTTGTTTCATGATAAAGTAATAACATAAGTATTACTTACATACTTATATGTTATTATAAATATTAAACAACCCTAATTCACCTTCTATCCATCCTACGGAAAAATGAAATCACCGCGCGTGCGTACGTACGGAATACCATCTCCACGCCGTGGTGTAATCTATTTTCCACCATCACCTTACAAGGATGGGTATAATGGTGTAATGAGTAACTATATATGATTATTATAAAGTGATATTGATACTGAAATAGTATAAATACACTTAAATACAATTCCATGATCATGGGAACAATATCATCGCTCGTGCGTACGTACGGAATACCGTCTCCACGATGTGATGTGACTCGTTCTACATGATCATCATTACATAGAAATTATATAAATGAATTGAATGAATAAATATGATATATGTTACACTAATACCATTCAGTATATAAGGTATCTATAACCTTAAAATAAGAATAAGAATTTATTCGACAAAACACGCATAAGAACAAAAGGCAATAAAGACCCGAGTAGCAAGTAACAATGAAATATTACTAATAAGAAGCTAAGAATATGACCATATATGATATCATATCAGTATGTACGATTCTGGAATAAGTCAATAACATTATTTAAACCATTATACAGGAGCTTCAGACACGTACAAAGCAAATCAGACCTAAGGTAAGGGAAAATATCACAATCTCATTTTTATCCGAGATTGTTTATACTTTGGTATTTACTAGGGTGTATTTTATCATCCACATCCATGTTTCCTCAATATGTAATATTTATATCCTTATACAATAGTTTATATTCAATTTTACGCTTCGTTGTGTTTTTAGTAAAATATATGAATGGAATCTTTTGTCGTTTTTCGTATGAGGTACTTTTTGACTTTTCCGAAAAAAGTACGAAGAATGTTTTTTAAACTTATACGGCATGAATTGATTTTTAAAACATTATTTCCAAGAAGCTTCCTTTACAAGTTTTCAAGTTTATTTTTAATCAACTTCTTTTAGTTTAAAATTTTATGACATGTTATGAAAGGAAAAAGGGGTTTTAATGTAGAAAGGATATTTTCCTCAAGAATGGAGTTCAAGTGTTTTATCAAAATAATTTTCCATCTAAGATAATATAGGGTTCTATTTCTTTCCCTATTATTACATTGATTTGATTATGTTGTGATGGAATTATTTTTATGATTTCCTTTATCTTATATGAATTGTTTTATGATATCATGTTGTTTAAGAATCCCATTTTTATTACATGGGTTATGTAATGATGTATGATTTATGATTTTGTGGCACACATAAGAATGGTATCATTATGAGATGGGTGGGACCTATATCTCCCTCCAATGCATTGGTTAAAGATTTTATATCTCACGAGATAGACATGGCTTGAATGGTAGGTTATACCGGTTTAGTGAAACAGGACTGAAACGAGGGTGACTCGGTTCAGAAAGGGACTTTGTCCACTAAGATAGTCTTGGAAATGGGTCTTGACTAACAAGAAATGATTCTATATGATTATTTGTGAATGCAACAAAGTTTCATGTTTTAAGTTATGATTATTGGGATTTCATTTCACTACTATGATTTATCCCATGTTATGAAATTATGCTCTCTTTTGCAGGTTAAGATTTCCAAAAGTTATGTTCTTATGAATATGATGTGATTGATTTTTTTTTGTTTACCCTTACTGAGCATTTCAGCTAACCCTTTTATGTTTTTTCCCCAGGATATAAAGAAAGGTTTTAGGTAAAAAAAAGGAAAGAACTTTATTGGAGATATTGAAGATCTTTCACCACAATTAGAAGATTATGTTCTGAGTTTCCAAAGAGACTAAACTATTACGATCCTTGTGTGTGTGTTTTTTTTAAGTACTAAGTATTCCGCAAAAGTAATGTAATGTTCATGTACGTTAAGCTTCGGGTCTCTACAGTTGGTATCAGTGGAAAGGTTTAGTCAACCTTTGGAAACTAGGATGCGAAAACGTTTGTGAAATCCCTAGAGATATTTATAAGGTATGTCTAGGGATGTCCCTAAGGTTAAGTATACGTATAGGTTATAGTACTAGAATTATGCTAACGATTATAGAATTAAACCTATGATGTTAGATATTGAAGTTACTCCCCCTTTATTATGTTGATTTCCCTAGCATGATTTTTGCCTCTCACACTATTATTTTTGGGTTTTAGACGATGGATGGAACCCGAAGGAACCGTGTTGATCAATGCAATGGACAATGCAATGATTGTCCTCATGAACAAACAAATGTTATGGGAGATGGAGTGAAAAATCTTATTGCCATACTTACACAAGCTATGAATCATTATGGACTTCCAAATGAGAAGAGAAGGTAACAATATTCTATTGAGTCCTTCATGAGGCAACGTCCACCTTCTTTTAGTGGGTCTTCTGATCCACTTGTTGCTGAACAATGGATCAGTACCACTGAAAAGATATTTTCAGTTCTTCAATGTTCTGAACATGATAAATTCATCTTAGCATAATATCGTTTGGAAGGTGAAGCTGATCAATGGTGGAATCTTATCAAGAATACGAGGCAAAGAGATGAAATTTATTCCCTGGAATGGGACGAGTTCAAGAACTTGTTTTTCAATAAGTACTTCCCTCGTATTCTTCGAACGAAGATGGAAAAGGAGTTTCATGAGCTGAAACAGAAGGATGATGAATCTGTTGGTATATACGAAGTGAATTTTACAAGACTTGCAAGGTATGCATCTGGCATTATCATCCAACCTGAAAGTAAAGTTGATCGATTTTTCAGTGGCTTAAAACCAAGTCTTCGAAGGGCATTAACTATACGAGACTTCGGTAGCTAGGAAGAAATTGTAAGTTGTGCTATGAAGGTAAAAATGGAAGTTGGTGTTACATATCCATCTCATGGTTTTGAAAAGAAATTAAAGATGGAGTTCAAGGAGGAATCTCAAAATAATGGTGAAAAGAAAATGAATGTTTCCTTATGATCAAAGTGTGGAAAGAAGCATGGTGGAGATTGTCTTAAAGGGACTAGAAAATGTTTTAAGAGTGGAAAAGAAGGTCATCGAGCAGCTGAGTGTCGAAGTAATGGAAAAAGGGTTTCTAATGATGTGAACAAAGCAAACACTGCATAGAACTCACCACCAACACTTCAATGTTTCAAGTGCAAGGAGATGGGACATTATGCAAATAAATGCCCTAATCCAAGGGTTAGTGATTATCAACATGAGAAACCACTTAAGGAAAAGGACAAAGGGAAGTCACATGCGATCACTATTGGTGATGATGAATATGACAACGATGTGGTGGAATGATTAAGTGTTTATGTAATGGGATTCCAAAATAGTGTTGTATATAGTAACGTGGAATATTGGAATATTTATGTATTGGTCTATTGTGGTTTTCAATAATTTTATGGTACCAGTAACCATGGAAAGTGATTGAGATATTTTTGGAAAAAGAATGATATGCGCATAATGAAGGTAAAACGAGAAAATGAAATATTTGACAGTATTCATGATCTCATGATTGATATAAGGACTAAGTGATATCATGGTTTGAGTATATAGAATTTTGAGGTATGTGGAAAGTGTTAACTTTTAACTGCATTCATGTTTTCAGTATGGTTCAATGGGTATTCAAGAGAGTACATGATTAAGGACTTTGAATGTTTGGAATGTGACCAACAAAACATATCTTATGATATATGGGGATCAATGATGGTATTAAATCTCTGGTAATCGTTTTCACTATGTTATGAGAGTGGACAGCAGTATTATGGATAAGCCTAAAGATTGAAATGGATTATGTTGGACATAAGTTAGTATTGTTTAAGGATAGAAGTTTTTTCGATATTATTGATGGTATGTTATAGTAATATAGTTTTAGAAAAAGGAAAACCTACAGGACGGGTGACAGCCCATCGCTTCAGACAAGGCTGTGGGAATCGAACCCACAACTGAAGTGCGACTGGCCTTTATCTCCTACCACTGGCCTACAGGAAGTCCCTGTTTAGTAGAAACTAGTTTTATTATATTAAGCAGTAAGATATATGAAGTATAAGTACATTTTAGGTATCATATATGATTAATCTCACTATAGATCGACTTATGTATATAATTTTTTCTAACCTTTTGTTTGAGACAGATGGAATGACCCTTCATTCTATCACATGATCTGCTAACACTTCACGAATAACAAATTCAACATCATTTATTTAAGAGATGAAGTAGAAATTGTTCAAGGCACGAACAACAGTGAGATTCCTCCAAAATAAAGTAAGTATTTATTCTAATTCAAACTCTTAAACTTTAGGGAAACGATCATGAAAACCAAAAATGTTGTCCTAGTTCCCTTATATCTGATGAATCAGATGGTACCCTAGATCATCACAAATTTATGGCTTTGTGATTTCTGGATTTTCCATAGCCATGTTCTCTACCACTCTCCATCAGAACATGATGGTTAGATTTCTCTTCCATATCCATATTTTTAACTATGTAGAAACCCAACGATTAGTTTATTTGGGTAACCGTTACGTTTCATACTTTCATTTTTAAAGATTGGTTTTGGTATTCCTTTTTACGATGTGGGTTTCTATTAAAGAAACTTTCGAATAGTAAACCATTTATAACCCCGACGAATTTCGAGGGCGAAATTCATTTTAAGGGGGGTAGAATGTAACACCCCGAGATTTTATGAAAAATATTCTTTTTAATTTCACTAATGTCTTGTGTTGTACGCTACACCAAAAGGATCTTGCACAACACGCATCCTTGATTTTCCTTGCATTACATGCAATCGCGACCTTCCTCGATAGCGTGTGTAGTATGCAATAACGAGTTTCACTAAACAACAATACGCTATTAAAATATTATTAAAACTAGCCGTTATGAATAGTAATAACCACTTTTTGAAATTTTGTAATTTTATTTTTCAAAATGGAATTCATTTTTGGATTCATAATATCGAAATTAGCTTAGGGTGAAATTTTGGTACTTTTCGGATAACTTTTATTTTCTGATTAATAGTGAAAATTACTAAATTTTAATTAAAAACAACTTTTTTAATCGAAATAATTAATAGTGATAAATTATTAATTTGAGTGGTTTTAAAGTATATTTAGAATATATTTTTACAATTCAATATAATTTTGGTCATTGGATGTAATTTCACATTTACACCAGACATAAACAAGTGTTAATCTTTTGATAGGTATTATCTCTTAAAAACACGCTATTTGTTGTGACAGCGGAAATTAATTATAAAATTAATTAATGCAACTTATATGTTGGGAATTTTGTAAAATAGAAATCATTTTTGAATTCAGAATATCAATTATAGCTTAGGGTGAAATTTTGGCATTTTTCTGAAAAACATCAATTTTTTATGAATAGTGAAACTACTAAGTGGTAGTTAAAAAAATTAATTTTTTCATAAATCTTAATTTTACCGCTTCTGTGAATGGAATTTCAAAAATCTGAGAGACATGGTTGATGTCAGTAAGTAAAATGTGGTTCAATGAGATGAAAATATTTTTTGGTGAATAGTAACTTTTTACTTTTATTTACCACGGTTAAAAGTAAATAGGGTAATTAAGGGTAAAAATGATATTAATATTACCCTAACACATGTCATAATCCTACTGGTCAAATTTATCTCTACCAAAAACAACATTAAGTGTAAAATATTATCATTTAGGACCACTTGGATTAGATTAGGACATTTATTATTATTTAATTCAATGAAGAGTTAAAAGAGTTAAATTCAAAGTTTATTTACCATAACATTTTTAATATAGGGTTATACATAATATAATTTCGACTATAAATATTCATTAGAAATATAAAAAGATTTCCTACATAATGGTATTTTATTTGTAATTTTTATACATTATATAATTTAATTTATTTATGACACAACGATGATGCAGTAATTACCTTTTTAAGCAAATATTAACATAATTGATGTTATAAATGCCCAAATAAATGTAATTTGAGACTTTTTATGACTTAAACTAATTTTCTAGGTTAATATGACATGTTATTGTTGATTTAAGTAACTTGGTTCGAACTTATAATTCTGTTAAAAATTTCATAAAAATCATGTACCAAATAGTGTCAAAATTGACATAAATTAGTTTTTAAAACAAATATTATATTATTAATTGTTATTTAATTCCTAAAATCTAAGGTTCGTCCAAATGACTATGATAAGGATATATATATTAATAATAAACAGCTTGGGGTTTGTTTGGCATGTTATAGTAAGTGTATTAACCATATAGTGTAAGAAAACAAAAAGTCACGGTAAAAGTTAAATTAGTTAACTTAGAGTTAAATCTAATTGATAAGGTTAAAATAATAACCTAAACTTGTCTAAATCCTATTTTCTGATAGGATTTCGACCCATCCCAACTCTACCTTCGAAATAAGACCCTTCTGAACCATTATAAACCGATTTTGACTTTAATATAAAATAATATTTTGAGATATTCCTAAGGTGCCCCTCTCCTCCCTTATAAAAGGGCACCTCCCCCCCCCCCTCCTCATCACACCAATTTGAGCACTCAAGATCGGTCAACCCCTACCAAAATCCCTTCTCCACTTCGCTAGAATAATCCTAGAGGTCCTGGTCTTTTTCAAAGACCAATATTAGTTCCCTAATTGGAGGATTCAAAGAGGCGTTTCAAAGAAGAGATAATATCCATTACCAATCTTTTCAATTTCTTTCTTCTTCAACTTCTTCTTCTTTAGTTTTTTCATGATAAAGTAATAAATTCAGTATTACTTACATACTGATATGTTATTATAAATATGAAACAACCCTAATTCACCTTCTATCCATCCTACAGAAAAATGAAATCACCGCGCGTGCGTACGTACGGAATACCGTCTCCACGCCGTGGTGTAATCTATTTTCCACCATCACCTTACAAGGATGGGTATAATGGTGTAATTAGTAACTATATATGATTATTATAAAGTGATATTGATACTGAAATAGTATAAATACACTTAAATACAATTCCATGATCATGGGAACAATATCATCGCTCGTGCGTACGTACGGAATACCGTCTCCACGATGTGATGCGACTCGTTCTACATGATCATTATTACAAAGTTATTATATAAATGAATTGAATGAATAAATATGATACATGTTACACAAATACCATTCTGGATATAAGTTATCTATAACCTTAAAAGAAGAATAAGAATTTATTCGGCAAAACACGCATAAGAACAAAAGGTAATAAAGACCCGAGTAACAAGTAACAATGAAATATTACTAATAAGAAGCTAGGAATATGACCATATATGATATCATATCAGTATTTACGATTCTTAAATAAGTCAATAACATTATTTAAACCATTATATAGGAGCTTCGGACACGTACAAAGAAAATCGGACCTAAGGTAAGGGAAAATATCACAATCTCATTTTTATCCGAGATTGTTTATACTTTGGTATTTACTGGGGTGTATTTTATCATCCACATCCAGGTTCCCTCAATATGTAATATTTATATCCTAATATAATAGTTTATATTCAATTTTACACTTCGGTGAGTTTTTAGTAAAATATATGAAATGAATCTTTTGTCGTTTTTCGTACGAGGTACTTTTTGACTTTTCCGACAAAAGTACGAACAATGTTTTTTGAACTTATACGGCATGAATTGATTTTTAAAACATTATTTCCAAGAATCTTCCTTTACAAGTTTTCAAGTTTATTTTTAATCAAATTCTATTAGTTTAAAACTGTATGACATGTTAAGAAAGGAAAAAGGTGTTTTAAAGTAGAAAGGATAATTTCCTCAAGAATGAAGTTCAAGTGTTTTATCAAAATAATTTTCCATCTAAGATAATATAGGGTTCTGTTTCTTTCCCTATTATTATATTGATTTGATTATGTTGTGATTGAATTATAATTATGAATTCCTTTATCTTATATGAATTGTTTTATGATATCATGTTGTTTAAGAATCCCATTTTTATTACATGGGTTATGTAATGATGTATGATTTATGATTTTGTGGCACACATAAGAATGGTATCATTATGATATGGGTGGGACCTATATCTCCCTCCAATGAATTGGGTAAAGATTTTATATCTCATGAGATAGACATGGCTGGAACGGTAGGTTATACCGGTTCAGTGAAACAGGACTGAAATGAGGGTGACTCGGTTCAGAAAGGGACTTTGTCCACTAAGATAGTCTTGGAAACGAGTCTTGACTAACAAGAAATGATTCTATATGATTGTGTGTGAATGCAACAAAGTTTCATGCTTTAAGTTATGATTATTGGGATTTCATTTCACTACTATGATTTCTCCCATGTTATGAAATTATGCTCTCTTTTACAGGTTAAGATTTCCAAAAGATATGTTCTTATGAATATGATGTGATTGATTTTTCTTTTGTTTACCCTTACTGAGCATTTGAGCTCACCCTTTTATGTTTTCTTTTCCCCAAGATATAAAGAAAGGTTTTAGGTAAAAAAAAAGGAAGATCTTTATGGGAGATATTGAAGATCTTTCACCACGATTAGAAGATTATGTTCAGAGTTTCCAAAGACACTAAACTATTACGATCCTTGTGTGTGTGTTTTTTTTATGTACTAAGTATTCCGCAAAAGTAATGTAATGTTCATGTACGTTAAGCTTAGGGTCTCTACACATTTGGTGGGAGTGATCAATCATGAAGGTAGTCTACGATCAGTATCATCCACCCAGTAGTAGGACCATATAAATCAAGGATGGGATTGACTTCATAAATATCATCTTATCTAACATGAACAAAAGGTGAGACCACTCGATGATGTGAAATGTAGATATCTATTTAATCAAAATTTAGATCTACCAAATTCGTGGTTTCATTTTTTAATGCATATTCTGGGGAATTCAATGATCACATAATGTGATTCAATATTGGATTTGAGGGGAACTCTTCCATTAAAACTTAAATATAGTCTATTAGGGGGATTAAATCTTATCTTCTTATTGAGTAATCACCATTGTTCTATTTGATTACCAAATTTTAGTCGTGTTTCACCTCTAGTTGGTCCACTGGTATTTATAGTGCCATTTCTTGACCTAAAATTATTTCTTAATATTCCACCACATTGTTTTTCAACCTCACGACGATAAGAAATATTAAGGAAAAACTATCAATGCTGGGGAAATGAGAAAAATCTCTAACCCAACTTTGTTGAGCTTAGTTAATTCCATTATATTCTCAATTGGGACCCTATATATGCCATCACAATACATTTCCCATTTTTTGGGGCCATCCTAAATAGATAATATCTCCTCATTATGAAATTTAGTATTTAACAACATTGTTTCTATAGATGAGTGTTCTGCAAGGAAATAGGCTAAATCACATACATTCACTACATTTTGAGGCATGAATTTTATATTAAACAAATTTAGAATGACCACCACCATGATAGATGTCTGGTTAACAAAGGATGACTAAGGAAGTATTTGAGAGGGTTATTATGGGAGACAAAATAAACTTTGTGTCACTATAGGTACTTCCCCAGTTCATGAACCCATAAGATTATTGATAAATAGATCTTATCGGTATCTAAATATTGAGTCTAATCATTGGTAATGGTTTTACTAAGATAATAAAGGATATTTTCATTCCCAACATCAATATTTTTCTTGAGGAAGGTTCCCAGTGATCACACCACGACGGTCACATATAGAATGAGATAATTTCCCTCAACATGTGGCATTAATACTGGTGGTATCAAGAAGTATTTCTTGAGGATTCCATATTATTTATGATGTTCACTATTCCACTAACATGATACCCATTTATTCATTAGTTTGGTGAAGGGAAAACAATATTTTGTAAGGTTGTCTATGAATTGATGGAATTAGGAACATTTTCCTTAATGTCCTCTAAACTATCTAAGGTTTAGAGGAGGTGAAATGCTAGTGATTTCTATTGTTTTCTCAGGGTCAAATTCTATGATGCAATGTAATTTTATGAAGTAGAGAAACTTTTCTGAGGTTACCCAAAAAGAATGTTTTAATGGGTTCATTTTTAGGATATGTTTTCATTGATTTTTGTGTATAGTCTCTCAGTTTTCTAGGTGGTCAAAACATTTTCAGGATTTAACCACTAGATCATTAATGTAGCATTCAAAAAACATACATTATAAGAATTTTATGATGTGATGCATGACACATTGGTACGTGGAACTAGCATTATTTAAGCCAAATGGAGTAATCCAATAGAAGAATACTTTATTAGGGCCCCTAAAGGCGGTGGATTTTTCATCTTATGGGGGCATCCAAATTTGGTTGTACCATGAATATCCATCCACGATGATGATTTCTTGATAACCATATAGAACATCAGTCAGCAGTTTTTTGATTGTTATCAGAAATTCAACTTTTAGAAAGTGCCGTTTGATATCTCTAAAGTTGATTAAAACTATAATTCTCTCATTATAAATATTTACTGGGATGATATTATCTATCCATTTTAGACACTGAAATTCCAGGATGAAGTTAACCATAATGATACTATCCACTAGATCAACAATTTTGGAGGCATGAGTTGGTTGTATCATTTTGGCTACTTATTTGTATCCTCAATGGTCTTCTCAAAAGCCTAAGTGCTGGGTGGACACCTCATGATCCAGTCTTGGTATCTCTGTATAATTCTGGGTTACCCCATCCTAGTGTTTCTTCAGGAAGGAGGAATATAACTCCCATTATTCAGAATTCATGGACATATTGATCAATGTGGGTCATCGATTTTCTTAGGTTCCAAGATTTATTTCCTCAATCTCATAAAAAATAGTGGATAAACCTTCCACAAATATTGTTGGGGTGTCCCTTAGGTCTTCCTCTTCTTCCTCTCCCTCATGATTTACCTATTAATCATCTTCCTAGAAAGTAGGTGATAAATTAAGTTTCTCATAGTTAGGGTAGGGTTCAACATTTAGAAATTCAGAATATGGAAGAACTAATTTTGACTCGACTGATAGTGCATGGCCTTTTGGGATCACTGACAGGGAGATGAGGTATTGAGAATAAGCATATTCATTTTTCTCAATCAACATGAAAACTTCTTCCAGACAAGCTGATGGAACATGGGTTTTTTGAATCTTGGGTGTATTAATAAATACATTTTCATCTAGGATTTCATTACTTCTCTAATATTTGAAATCTTCTCCAGTGCCATTTGGATCAGTTGTCATAACTGACATCACAAAAGTTATTGAATGTGTGGTTGAATTCAGTTTCACCCCATTCATTTGATTTATGGGAAGAACATAATCTCTACCAAGATTCCTAAATGGATTATCCAAGATCATTACTAGACCATTTGAGGTATTGATTTGATCAACATTTTCCATCACAGAATATTTTTCTTACCTCTAGTAAAATCGTCGATCAATGTACTATGACTCATCGTATTTTAATGATGATTTTTCAACATGAAATTTCCCAATTTTACCATTGATAAAATATTTGAGGCATTGGTGGTAAGATGAGGGGATATCCATATGCTAATGTATCCAAGTTCTTCCGAGTAGAACATTGAAGGCCGTATCCTACCTAACATCTATGAATTATGAGTCAGAAATGAGATCCCTTAACTGATTCCTGAGATTGATTTCACTAATAATAATTTTCTAATTCTTATTATAACCACATAATATTAATGTGGATGGTGGAATTTAAGATTCATTGAAACCTAATTGAAGAAGTGGTTGAATTGGAATGTGGTCGACTCTAGATCTATTATCAATAAAGGATTTTTAAAATTCAATGTCATTTATCCTTACAGATATACACAACGGAATGTCATGTATTTTTATGGGGGCATCCTCATCTTGGTATTTGAATGAGATTATAATGTAGAATTACAAAGGATCATTCTCTTTATGATACAGTTCAACTGTAGTAACCTCAAATTCAAATTCTTTATGACTTGGACAAGGCCTTTATGAGAACTTATTAGAGGACTTTTGATTTAGTCAGAGAATCCAGGATTGATAACATGGCCAAAACTGGGTATAATTGCTTAAAAATTTCATACTTATGGTACAAAGGTCTATTCCTCCCATCATGGTGATGATATTTTTTAGGTTCCTTAGTAGTTAGAGTGCTTTATGTGGACATACACTCTCTCGGAATAGATGTTAAAGGTGATTCTTCTCTCAATGGATTGGGTCAACTGGGTCTGTCTACACACCAATGTTGATTATGAGATGACACATTATCTAGTAGATATTCCATGATGATTAGGTCAAGTCAGATCCTATCATATGTGGGGGAACTTTTTTTCTCATTTTTATCTTGTTGGAGATATCGTCCATGAGTTTTATCAGTATAGATGGTTCTTGAAGGGTCATAGTTAGAGTAGTGACTCCATGAATGACCACGTCTTCCAATGTATCCTTGTATTCGATGGCCTCTTCCCCAAATTACCCAATCAAGTGTAGGGATTTTCGGTTCATAATAACACTCATCATCTGATTATTCATCCATTAATAGTATAATATTTAGGGAACCACATATCTACTCCCTATTGGATGGAAACTCCTCCTTGAAGGTTGACTAATTTTTTACCATTTTTTTGGGTTCTTTCTGTGCTTTTGGAATTATAGGCCAAATCCAAATTTGGAATTGGAACAAGATCATATTTCTAAATTTTCTTCTCTTTCTTCTGGTGATGCTGTTTTATGGAAGAGCTAATTTTGGAGGACTGATATGTTAATGGAGTCAGATGTGTTGTATAATAATCAGTTAAAGGAAAAATTGGTAGTTTCAAATATGTTTAGAGGATATGAAGTGTCTAATTGATCATATTTCTGACCATACAATCATTGAACTTATAAATAACCTTTCTGTTAAATTTATATCATTTATTTTCCTCCTCTACATTGGTGTTAGAGACACATGCTAAATGATCAGTTGGCCTTCCATTATTCACTTTCCCAAAGTCCACTATATTTTGTATGATATCTTTGAAAAAAACACACCTAGATTTTATTCCCTAATACTTGACGGAAGGGGTAATAGTTTGATAGAACTTCATCACCCAACATACTGGGCTTTTTAATCTTTTTCAAATTGATCATGTTGTTTTCCAATGATGATATTAGGTAGCCAGAGACTTGGTTACATAAAAAAGAATGGAACTTATTCTCCATCTCCTCAAATTGTTTTCAATAATGCACTCTTTGATTATACTGATGTGGTGAGCATTGTTCCCAATTCTCTAGAGGCAAAACCTCATGATATGGTGTAGGATTTGGAGTGGGAGTGGTTGTAGGGTCCTGCATAAGTGCAATAGTGGAAACCTATACTTTCCCAGTTCTCTATACTTGAGTTGATGGAATTTCTCGGGACTTATATTTGGACTGTGTGATAGATTATTACACTCTTTGATCAATCTCAATGAGGTCCTGATACCCACATGTATGTTTCATAGGGATGAGTGTATTGTGAAACTCATCACAAAGGTTCAATATACAGATATTCCACAATTCTTCTTGAAATGTTGTATGATTAATGAGTAATTAAACTCCTTCCAATGAGAAATTAAATCCATGGCCCACTCATTATCCCACTTTTTGAATCTTGATAGGTCAAAAAATATTTTTTTTCGTAATGTGGGGCTGAATCGGATGATAAACATCTGATGGAGATCCTCCCACCATGTAATTGACTGAGCTAACAAGCTAGTGTACTATAAAAAAGTTGGTCTTGCACAAAGCACCTGAGTTTTACTACCAATTGTCTTTTAGAGTTCCCCATCATGGGATCAAATCGAGACAAAAAATGTGTCAAGTGATGCTCTAGGTCCCCAGATCCTTTGAAAATTAGAAATGTATGATTTCTAATGTTTGGTGGTGGAAGATTCAGATCAACCAATTTATGGTAAGGATTATTCTCTAGTTGTACTAGTAAAAATCAATCCTCCATGGATTCCAATAAATCCATTATAAACTCAAAAATATTCATGATACATATGGGAATGTCTGGTTGGGTTGGATCTTGAATAGTGGTAGCAACCGGTAGGTCCGTCTGTGGTGGAACCGTTGGTATCTTCCGTGGGTAGCCTATTCGGGAAAGCTGATAAGGATGAACCTAGACCATTTTTTCCTATATAACCAATGGAGGGAAATCCAAATATTATGTTTTGGGATCAAATTATATTGGTGTTTAGTATAAAACATATACCATATGTTGTAGATCCATTTCGTTTGCTACGGTAAGCCCTCTTCGTTGGGGTGCACCAACTGGGAGTTTGAGAGAAGGATCTACTTATAGAACGTATCTAGTAGGAAGGCTACCTTGGAGTAGTTATTCATTTATTATTCTAAATTACTTCATCTCTTCCTCTTGTCAAGTAAATATCTCTTCAATTAAAAGGGTCTCAACCCTTAAATGAGGATTATGAGGCACAATATTACACTTGACCTTTTCCTTGTTGGGTGTTCTTTGAAGAGGTAATGCTGGATTGATTGAGGGAATTCCTAGATTCAGGGAAATACTATGGTATTGGTTATGCAAACCTCCCTCAATTTTTTCAATGTATAATATATTATGAATCAGGATTTCATCATTTTCTTTCTTCTCTTCCTCCATACTAGCCTTAGGTTCTGCATGATCTCATGGGGTGGTATTAATGATGTTCACTAATACACAATGTGTCCCATACATTTCATCAATGTATTTGTGAGACTGTATTCTTATATATCCTTCATAAGTCCTTTTTTGTTCCATATCTAGTTCTCTAAGATCTATTTAGAAGATGGTAATCTGATGTGAATCTTCAGACAGTTTAGTTGTGCGTTATCCTAATGAAGACACCAAATAATGGGATAGAATGAACTGGGATGGTCCATTATGCATAATTTTTCTTAATCAATAGAAGAGTGATTTATGTTAAGGAAGTGGTTTATGAGGTAAAAATCACCCAGACCTGGGGTCTAGGGATGTTCCTATTCCACTTTCACAACTCTTCAGGCCAGGTTCGTCATCCACAAAGGCTGTGTTAAAAAAGCCCCCAGCCCTGTGGGATGGGGTTTCTACTGAACTACCATGGATGCTACTGTTGTGGCTTCCCTCTTATTTTTATGGAATTTTGTTCTAATATGGTACAGGTGTGTCATATGTTATTCACTTGAATCACCCAATTCTAAATATCATTTCTCTATTTTCGGTATTTACTCTATCTGATGATTGCCTTCACCAAAGTAGGAGGGTTTCTCGATATTTTCAGATGACTGATGCAAAATTCTCCCAATAATCTACTCTCTTCTAGACCAACATTAATGAGATTCAGTTGGGGCATATTTTTGTTGATCATATTGTCAGTTGTGAACATAGTTTATCTGTTGAATCCACCTTGATGGTATGACATTTCAGGATACCACCTTCGACAATATTTTCTATTTGGATAGTGTATTTAAATGTAACACTCCATGATCACCCATAATCTAATTTGAACACCATGTATGGTATCTAAAATCATCTATCACAATATTCTTAATGTACTAAGGCATTCACATTGAAGGGGTCTATGAAATCCCAAATTTTTATAACATAAAATTTTCATTACATGGTACAAAAGAGGTTATTTTAATGATTATTTTCCTAGAAAAAAGGTATATAATACATGAAAACATAAAAAGATATTCTAATACACTTGAAAGGATTCATCACAAGTTCATCCTAAATACATTTATTTCATATCATAACCTCGAGACATACATCAATGAAAAGGGTGAGTATAAGGGCTAGTAAGGGAAAGAAAGGGAAATAATTTACATATGATCTCGAGAAATATCAATAAGAACTTGAGGAATAAAGGAATGCGAAAAGGAAAAAAGGGGCATATAATAGTAAAAACAACAATAATTATAAAATAGAAATGTGTCTACAATATTTGATTGAGTAATTCATAATCATATAACCAAGGTTTGTCACCAAGTATCAAAAAATTACCAAGGTTACTCACTAATGTATCGTAAAACATGTCATCTCTATTGATTAAGTTCCTTAACCAATGCATTGAAGTTATATCAGGGTGCACCATTCATATGTCTCGATTAATATGGTCCACATAGACCATAATAAAGCATTTCATAAATAAACCATGGAGAATAAAATAAATGGCTTTTATATCAAAATCATGGTGTTTTAAAAAGTACTTAAATACAAGATATTTGTATCATTATTAACACATGAAAAAAAGGTGGGTTTTAGGTATGTTAATCCAAGACTAAAATAGATAATTTTGACATCCTGGTGAATAAACCTATAAAATAAATAGGTTTAGGTATTCACTAAATAATATAAGTAAATTTCTTAATAAAAATATAGAAATTTAGAGAAAAATGTTTAGAAGCATAACGAGTATGAAACATGGTTTTAAAAAACATTAAAAAGAGAGGGGAAAAGGGTCACCAATTCCTAAAATAATATTAATACAATAAAGTTATTGAATAAAATCGACCAGTTAATATATTTTTTAAATTTTAATGATACAGTTTTCATAAAATAACCTTTTTAAAGATAAAGTTTCCATTTTATAATTTGGAAAGTAAATTATATATTTGGAAATTGAATAAAATATATTAAAATAAATTTTATTAATAAAATAAAATATTTTAAGTCATTGGTCTTGGTTAATTAGTTACTAAATAATTATGACATTAATATAATGTCATTAAATATATTGAAAAACTCACTTTATTTTTACTATGCACAAAAAATTAATGTATTTTAGAAAATTATAAAAAATTAACCCTAACGTAATTTAGATGTGATGACTTCAAAAATGATATTTATTTTATCAGAATAATTATTTAAATATGATAATTTTAACTTCTAAATATAAAAAAAACATTATTTATTAAAAATAATAGCGTATAGACAATGCATACTGAAATTTCTGACACTTGAAAAAAAAATATTTTGTCATTTCAATTGAAATACGAGTTTTTTAATCATAATACATCATTAAAATAAAAGTTATTCATAATATATTAGAAAATTATAATAATTACATCTTTTATGACAGGTATAATTTTAGTGTAAAAAATCAATTTATCATATTCCATTTGAATTTATTAAGAAAAAATATGCTTAAATCTGAACTTATGGGAAAACAATTTTATTAATAAAATGGATTTAGAAATTAAGTAACTAGGTCCTCAACACATAACCACCTATTTCACCTACATACTACCTAAAATTAATGTGTACAATGGTGGTAGTTTTGTGGGGTGCACCACTTAACATCAATTGAGCGATAATCTCTACAAACATGAACTCCACATGTAGGTGATTTCGTTCAAGATTCACATGTGAAATATTGTATTGGGATTAGACAATGGTGAACCATAGTGATGATATATCTCTCATAAGCTTTGAAAAATGGTATTTGTACAACATGACCCTACTGTTTGAGGCAATCGTTTCGCCTTTCTGCATTAATTATCCTATGTCATTTCTACTAACAAACACTAATTCTAATGTACAAATTATTATTAATATTATTTTTTCCAATGTTCATATAACAATATAAACTCAAATGTATCATTTAAATTTATACTCAATTTAGTATTAAAGATATATAGTTTTGTTGTGTATAAACTAATATAGAACACATTTTCAGGAAACAATTATCTTTCAAAAAGATTCTGTCATTACATAATCCCCACCTAATGAAATTTCATCCCTGAAATTCCAATTGTTCTCTCAGATGAGAAGAAATGTGGGTACTTATTCCTCATTTCCTCATATAGTTCCCATGTATCTTCTTCATATATGTGGTTCATTCACAACACTTTGATTTGGTGGGTAGTCTTGATGCGTAGAACATTGTCTCTAAGGTCCTAGATCTCCACCAGTATCTCCTCCTAAGAGAGTTCATGTTCCAGCTGTACCACCTCCAAATTAAGTAAATGTGAAGGGTTAGGTATATAATTCCTTAAGAGATATATGTGGAAAACATCATGAACTTGAGAGAGTTTTAGTGAAAGTTCAAGAAGATAGGTCACTACTCATATTAGATCAAGGATCTCAAAGGGGTCAATATACCTATGGATAATCTTACCTTTCATTCCAAACTATATGAATCTCATCCAGGGTGATATTCAAAGTAACTCTTTATCGCCAACACCCAACTCCAAGCCCCTATGATGGTTGTTAGCATAGTTCTTCTTCCAAACTTGAGAATCCTATATGTATTGTTGGATGGTATGAACCATTTTTGTAATATCTTCCACAAAATCTAACCGAAGAAGAATTCTCTCACCAACTTCATCCCCAAAAGTATTGTTTTTACATCGCTTCCCATATAGGGATTTATAGAGTTCCATTTGAATACTTGAATAAAATCTATTTTTATATAAGAACTCAAACAATGAGATATGTTTTTCTCATCAACCTTTAAATTCCATTGATAATGTTCACAACATTACCTTGAGTGTTTGAATAGTACTTTAAGATTAGAAATTAGTTTTTGGAATATAGGCCATATTGAAATTCAATTTAATACCCAGAGCTTGTTGAAGTATTATCTATAATTTTGATGTGAACCATGGATCATGATTAGATATAATAGAAAGTGGAACTCCATGCAACATCACAACTTTATTCAAATATTTAAAAGTGTATCAATAGATATGTCTTCTTGGATAGAGATAAAATGGGCTGTATTGGTGAGATAGTTCACTATAAACTATATCACATTGTAAGCTTTGGATGTTCTCTGGAGACCAGTGACAAAGTCCATTGGGATATTAACCCACTTCCATGTTAGTATGGGTAGTGGTTTTAATGCCCCTTGAGGAATTGTTTTCTCTTCCTTCACTTGATGACAAAAAAAGAACCTTATAGTGTAGTCCACATTGTCCATTTTCATGTCATCTCACCAATAATGACCCTAAAGGTCCCTATACATTTTAGTGATTCCATGATGTATATAGAATATAGATATATGAGCTTTGTCCATCAATTCTTTATTTATTTTCTGAATATATGGAACACATATCCTTCTACGAAATTTTAGTACACCTTCTTGATTAATATTGAAGTCAGACAGCTTCCCATTCTTCATATCCTTTATCTTCCTTTGTAATAAAGGAACTTATCTTTGATATTTCTTGATCTTCTCTAGTAATGATGTCTAAGAAACGATTTTGGATTTGGTTGATGATTTCTCTTCCCTTATGATTCCCATGACTAGTTTCACTAGTTCTTTGATCAATGTATCTCCTTGATTCCTCATCATATATAGAAAAATAGGGCCTTTATTACATAATGCATCATCGACTTTTTTGTACCTTCTATGAATATAATAAAACAAACAGTAATAGTCTTTAAGAAGATCCAACCATTTGACCTATCCCATGATCAATTCCTTTTGGGTGAAAATATACTTCAAACATTAGTGGTCTATGTATATATCTCAATTATATCCATAAAGACAGTACCTCCATATATTCAGAGAAAAAACAATAGCAGCTAGCTCCAGGTCATGCATAGGATAATTCTTCTCATGAGGCTTCGACTATTGAGATGCATAATAAATCGCATTTTTATATTTCCTGATGAAAAACCAAATTCCTTTCAAATATGCATCACTAAAAATTAAGAATCCTTCTCCGATAGAGGGAATAGTTAACATGGGTGAAAAAATCAATCCCTTATGCATCTCTTGGAAACTTTATTCATAATCCTTTTTCTAGATAAACATTACCACTTTTAAGTTAACTTTGTTATTGGATTAGAAAGTCATGAAACGTTTTTTAAAAACATCTTATAATATCCTGATAAACCAAGGAAACTATGTATCTCAGTTACTATTATAGGAAGAGGCCAATACCTTATAACCTATTTCTTTGCTGGGTCAACA
Source organism: Viscum album (assembly GCA_963277665.1). Classification (NCBI taxonomy): domain Eukaryota; kingdom Viridiplantae; phylum Streptophyta; class Magnoliopsida; order Santalales; family Viscaceae; genus Viscum; species Viscum album. Next base: position 846,566,244 of record OY728134.1, on the reverse strand, counting down.
AAGATTAATTTATTGGATATAATGTGCCCCAAGAATGAACCTCATTGAAACCCAAATTTACATTTTATATAATATTAAAATAGCCTCTCATTCAATAGAGTTTGTAATATAACCCTTATATGATCCTAATGCTCCTCAAAACTTTTAAAATATATCAGAATATAATCAATAAAAACTACCAAAAAGTTATCAAGGTAGTACTTAATGACTATATTCATAAAATCCATAAATATAGCAGAAGAATTTGTTAAGATTAAGGGCATAACAACAAACTCATAATGCCCATATCTTTAATTAAATATAGTCTTTTTAATATATTCTTTCTTTACTCTCAATTGCTGATAACCAGATTAAAGATCATTCTTGGAGAATAATTGAGCCCCATAAATATGGTCAAATAAATCATAAATTATTGGTAGAGGGCACTTTTTCTATACCATTATCCAATTAAGTTCTCTATAATAAATTCATAGTTTCATTGATTTGTCATTACTATTCACAAAGAGAACATTTTATCCCCATGTAGACTCAATTGGTAAAATAAACCCCTTCTCTAACAGATCGTTGAGTTGTTTCTTTAATTATTCCAGCATCATATTTTCTATTCTATATGGTGTCTTTGAAATCTTCTTGGAACTAAGCATGATCTCAATGGAGAAATCTACCTCTCTTTCTATGGGAGGTACAGGGAACTCTTTAGAAGATACATCAATGTATTCCTAAATGGATGGGACACATTCTATTTGTATACTTTTATTTACTTCTTCAACATATCTGATTATCTCCATAAATAACGGTATGGGAGGTGCTTATAGAAAAAGATCAGGTTGATACAAATCTCCTTCGAAAACAATTGTTGGTTTTCCATTCAAGACCAGTGATATTTTCTTGCTTATACAGTTGATCTTAGCATTATAATTTGTGATCTAGTCCATCCGTATAATAATGTTGAATTCCATCATGAGAATGACCACTATATTTTAGATGGCATTGTTCTCACAAAAGTAAAAACTAGTGTTTCTATACACTTTTTATGACTATATAATCCCTCTAGGAGTCTAGATAGGTAACTCTACATCTAGTGGTTCTTGGATCAATTTTTTATTCTTTAAAAAATCGGTGGAAATAAATGAATTCATAGAACTAGAATAAAACCATGTACTTTCTACCATTGATAGAACAATAAGAGAACCTACCACCAAATTAATTGGAGCATTAACTTCATCCATCGTTCTATCAAAATCACCATATTTCACCCTTAGAATATTGTGGGGATGATGGTGATTCCACTCCACTATCTTTTTATTTGGATAGTGATTAGAAAAGTGAACAATCTACCCACACTTGAAGCATTGAACTTAAGGATAGGCCTTCACTATCTTCCCATTGTATTTTTTGTTGAATTTGAGGATTTAGTGCACTACAAAAGTTCCAATAATATGTCCATTTATTCTATACTTTTAATATTTTCCACTCCCATGAAAGTAGTTCCCTAAGTGCTTCTTCCTACATTTTTTCATGTGGGAAGTTGCACTCGGTTTTCCCCCACTTCGATTATCCTTATTCCTTCCCAGTTTTGGATCCAAATAACACTTCTTTTCATTTGCTTTTTGATACCAATGAATCTCATTGAACATCATTTAAATCATTATAAAAATTCCCACTATCTCCTCTTAACTATCATGGTCACAATTTTCTAGATTCTTCCATATACGTGGTCTTAGTCCACCAAAAAATCTATCAAAATTTCTATTATGGTCCATGAAAAAGATAGAGGTGTGTTGAAAAGTTATTATAAATTTTATCCCATAGCATCACATAGATCCATTCTTCTTCTTCTTGAGCTCTAGGAATTCTGTTTCTATTTTTTTCACATCGAACATGGAAAATATTTTTTGAAAATGGTTCCCCTAAAATCTTTCCACTACATAGCTTCAATTTCATTTATGAGCACCACATTTTTAACCAGTGTCCACCACTAATCATCTTCTACCTCTAAGTGATAAATAACCAGGGTGACATTCTCTTATTCTGAAGAATGAAGTAAAAATATAAATTTTCTGTTTATCTTATCTACTATTCATCAATCAATGGGTTAATAGATCCATTGAAACATTTTTGACACATAAAGGACTCAATGGAAAGTTATTTTATTTGAGTTGAATCTAGTCTCTTTTCATGATTCATGTTATTGGTTATTACTCGAGTTAGTTTATTCATCATTCTCATGATGTTTTCCATTCCGGATTCCATTGGAGGTTCATCAGTGTTTGGTTCACTGCGCTCACCATTTATGCAGTTTCTCCTATTTAATACCATTTTATAAAAGAAGTAAAACATTTTAGGAAACATATATACTTTATTAATCTTATAATTATAGAATAATTTTTCAAATTAAAACATTTTTCATAATTATGAAACTCATTAAAAAAAATATTATTTTCTATAAATCCTTAATAATGGTTCATAAAAATATTGTGATTAACCAAACATATCCCCAGGTAGTATCAAACCAGGTGTGTAGTAAGACCTGTTTTTATGTACCCGGTTATGTTGAGTTATGCCCGATGCACCTTCTCAGAGTTATTAACCCTAGGTACATCTTTTCTAGAACCACACATACTTGTTCATATCCAGACATGCATTTCTTTTCTCAGAAACCACTTATTTAATAATTCACCAAAATACAAGGACGTTTTCCTATATGTTAACTTTTATATAAGGTTATTATTAAAGTTTTAGAATCCAAATTTTCACAAATATCTAAACCATCCTCTTATACTAACAATCTCACACCACTATTTTATAATATAAACTTTTCATTACATGGTACAAACAAAGGATCTTTTAATTTTTAGTTTCTTGAAAAAAGGAACGTAATAAATGAAAATATAAAAAACTCTTTAATTCAAATTTATAGGATTTATCATAGGTTCATAATAATTACATCTAATACATCTCATAACCTTGGGAAATATATCAAAGGAAAGGGTGAGAATAAGGACTAGTAAAGGGAAAAACATGAAACAGCTTACATGTGATCTTGAGAAATATTAATAAGAACATGAGGCATAAAGGCATGAGAAAAGGAAAAGGAGGAATATAGTAGCAAAAATAACAAGAATAATAATATGGAAATGTGGGTAGAACAATTAATTGAGTCATTCATAAGCATATCACTGATTTCTATTGCAAATGTGTCGTAAAAATTACCAAGGTTATTCACCAAGGTATCTTAAAATATGTCATCTATAGAGATTAAATTATTTACCCAGTGCATTGGAGAGATATAATGGTGTAACCTTAATATGTATTAATTAATTTGAGTGAAATATATAATAATAATTTTTTTTATAAATAACCCATGGATAATAATAGACACAAGTTTCATATCAAAATCTTGGCAATTTAAAAATGTGCTTAAAGAAAATATATTTTTCCATTATTAACCCATGAAAAGGTAAATAGAGTTTCATTTATGTTAATATTAGAAAAAAATACTTTTTAACATATATTTGAATAAAACTATAAAATAAATAGGTTTGGGTATTCACAAAATACAATTAGTGAAATTATTTAGAAAAAGAGAGAAATGCTGAGAAGAAAATTCAAAAACGTAATTGGTATGAAACATGGTTTTATAAAATAGAAACAATATAGGGGAAATGGGTCTCACATTTATAAAAGACTATTAATATATTCAAGGTATAGAATAAAATGGATATAATAACATAGTATTTAAAATTAAAATGCATACCATATAAAAAGGGAAACAGAAAGAAAAAGAAAAGTTGATATTTCCTTTACCTTGAAGATTAATTCCTAAAACTTAAGGATTGGGACCTTGGGTCATTAAGGAATCCTTGGGAGGAATCCTTGGAAGGTAAAACTATAATATATTCGTGCTTTATGAAATTATAGTGAATGAGATTAAGAAATGGGTACATATTTATAGCAAAAGGGGATGGTTTGTTTATCAATTTCCTTGGATACCTATGTAGTGGTAAATGAAAAACCATGGACTTGACCATGGGTTTTCCCATGTAGTCGGACATTTGGAACACCTATTATGTTATTTTAGTCCATAAGAGTTGACCATTATTTTATATTACTTAATTTGGCATGGAGAAATTAATTTTTCCTAAAATAACATTTTTATGTTAAAGTTTCTAATTTAGAATTTGGAAAGTAAATTATAAAATTAAAAATTGATTAATATATATTAAAATATATTAAAACATATTATAATAATAAGATAACATATTTTATGTCTTGGGTTGTGGTTAATTAGTTATTAAATTAATATTTCATTATTATGTTGTCATAAAACATACCAAAAAATTCAACATATATTTTTTCTATTCATAAAAATTGAAGTATTTAAGAATATTCTCATAAATTCAATGTAAACTAATTTTAATGAGGTGATTTTAAAAATTATATTTATTTTATCATAATATTTATCTAAATATAATAATTTTAACTTAAAAATATAAAAAATCTTTAATTATAAAAAATAATAAAGGATAGAAATTGCATAGTTAAAATTTTGACACATGAAAAAAGATAAAATAATTTTATCATTTATATTTATATTGGAGTGTTTTAATCATACTATTTAATAAAAATAAACATTATTAATAATACCTTATTTTATTATAATAATTAAATCTTTTATGAAAATTATAATTTCTATCTGAAAAAATCAATTTATGAAATCCCATCTAAATTTATTAACAATTACTATTATTAAATTAGAATTTTTTATTAATAAAGTGGAACTACACTTTAAGTAACTATAGATGGGACACACAAAAACTTATTACACCTGCATACACCCTATGAAAAAGGTATGTAATGGTGGTAGTTTCGTGGGGGCACCTCAGCTAACATCGACCAAGTTGTAATCTCCACTCACTTGAACTCCACTAATATATGATTTATTTTAAGATTCTATTATTGAAGCTTGACATAGTATTGCTCATGGGAAAACCCCATTGATGATACCTCCCTCCCAAGCTCTGAAAAATGGGTTTCACATAACACGAATATACTGGTTAAGGTCATCGTTTCTCCTTTCTACATTAATTATCATCTGTCATTTCTACTTATAAACAGTAAGTATGACATTAAAATTGTTATTATGATTACTATTTCTAACAATCATATAATGGTAAAAACCTGGAGGTCACATTTAAATTTATACTCACTTCATTATTAATGAGATATAGTTTTGTTATGTATAAACTAATATAACACACATTATTAGGAAACAATTATCATTCAAAACATTCAGGTTGATATAAGATCTTTTCTATTTCTCAAACTTTTGATGTCATGTAGTCAAGAGAGAAACTAAGTAAACATGGAATTTCATCCCTTCTAATAAATTTATGTGAATATGATACTCATTATAGGGTAATTATTTTTCTATCATGTTACTGAGATTTGTTTATATATTAACATGGATGTTGTAAACAAAATATTCCGACAACACCCTTGGAATGCTATATTGAGGGGTGCCTAAAGGCTATAACATGACTAGTATGTTGACTTTAGCTAGCTAGTTCCTCGTGTTTGGCATGTCATCTTCAAATTTTTTCAAATGATCCTCAACTTGATCTGATCAGAGTGGACACTTTCCTATTTATTTATCATAAAAAATGAGATTGGTAGGGACAACCTATGTAATATTGGAAAGAAGATGACCCAAGGTTGGTTCAAAGAATAACCATCACCATGGGATATCTTATAGATGAGAAATAATATCACTTGTTAATGACAATACATCTGACATTAATGGATTTTTCCCCCAAGTTATTCATCATAGGAGGTATTTATCATCATTTAATCACCAAGGGTAAGGCCTTTTGATGAAATGAAACACTACTATAAAGAGAACATTCACAGATAATTCCATCATGGGTAGGATTACCATGGTGAATTATAACTAGGGTAAGACCCTATTACTCTTTGATCATTTCGCCATGTGGATGGACATTGTGACTCTTTTCAATATATAGTCTCTCGACATGGATAAGATTATGGTCATGAAGCAAGCCTTTATAGTGAAGATTTTGAGGAAGAACTTCAAAATTACTTCTACTACTCCCATAATTTGGTAATTATATAGTAAGATCTTTATCTTCCTCGAATAAGAATATGAGGGCTTAAAGAACTCTGGTATTATGTAGAGTGCAATAGTAGATTGGGTATTCATTTTATAGTCATCTCTAGTGTGGATTATTTTTGGATGGCTTCTTATGATTGACTAGGGGAACTTGTTGGGGGATATGGTTTTCAAGTATGGGTTCTTGATTGAAAGGCTCCCATTCTGAAGCCATATTTTTTTGGCATGATCTTGGAAATTTGGAAGGGGTTTGTGCCTGCCTTGGAGGGTCCATTGGAATTGGACAATTACCTCCTATAGGAATAGGTTTATGTTCATGATTCAATTGTCTTTATATCTTAAGGGGAGTTTTCCACATGGCCCTCCTGGATGGGAGCAGAGGTATGAGTCTACTCTGTGGTAACATAATAATGATCCAACCCATTTATGGGGACAAATCTATGTTTCTATCCCTCTTTCACAACTTATTTATCTATTATGATGTCCTGATTGGTCTATAGGATATGAGCATTGATTTGCGTCTTCCCTTTTACCATTGTTTGGACATTATTAGGGACATCAATGATTGTAATGGGGATATATACCAATACAAAATTTGGACCAGGGAGATGTGCCTACTCCTTCCCTCTATTTCCTTCCAGTGGATACTGACTGTACTCACCTTTTTGGTAGGGGTTTAATTCTACCCCATCTTCATTTTTTTTACTTTACAACTAATATCCTCCGATGCATCTAGAAGAATCTTATGGGAGGCTTAATAAATGAAGGTAGGTGTGTGTTCTTGCTTGTATTTTCCCAACAAACATTGATTGTAGGCATCATTGAACACTACCACACAAGGATACAAGTAGGAATGATGGATATGGTCAGGGATTTATACCTATTCACCAATTTCCACCAAATTTGACTGGTTGTATTTCTATGTGCAGGTAGGCGTCTATTCCTACTCCTTGTATACCTCTGTATTTGATTTTCAGGCTTATTTGAGTGATTATTGATAAGTATACTAGAATTATTAATTATTAAGAGTAGGTGTATGTTCTCTCTCATCGTGTGCTACCAGATTTCCCTAGTAGGATTCCATGGATGCCACCAGGTGAGTCTACTTTCTAGTTGAATTAGGGTGGGTAGGTGAATTTGATCACTCATAGTTTACCACCAAATTTTGTAAGTCGGATTTTATGGAAGGTAGTGAGGGGTAAACTACATCTTATTATACAATTTATTCCCTCGATGGTCCATCTTGCATGCCCAAATTTGGATGTCCTAGGCCAAACTTATGAGTATGGAACCCTCATCCTGTTGAGGATTCAATACTGCACAATAATGGCATCAACGATTTCTAGAAGGATCCCCTTGGAAAGACCTTTGTGCCTTCTAAACATGGCCATCCATGGCCTCTTGATTCACCTTCATAAGATCATCGAGAGGCTGGTTGTTTTGTTTCTTGTACAAGATCCCAAAATGGTTGAAGATGACATTTGGTGCCAACTTTTTTTGAACCACCAGGGTTAGGATGATACCATTTTCATGGTAATCCCAAATCTATGCATTAGATACACAACATTGAATATGATAGTTTAGTGATGAATACATTTTCTTGTATGAATATCTGATATGATCTTTCGTTGAGGAATACATTGGTGAGAGTTGGTGCAATTCCTTTTAGATTTAAGTGATATCCCATTGAATGTTATTAGATAAAGATGATAAAAAAAAACCCCATAAAATCATTATCTCATTTTAATTAACACATGAATGATTTATGTTATTGTTTTTACATATTTAATTTTGAGAGAAAAAGGGGACTTCTAGGTTGGTGACACTATCATCTTGGTATAGGATTCATGTTGGATTCAGCATTGTTTTTTTGTAGAAAATCGTTCTCCTGACGGTTGATTATAGGGGGTTGAGTTTTGTGCAATCATCCATCCTAGGTTCATTAGATCCAAATAGTATCTAATTGGTTTTGTTTATGGAGTTGACAAAACCTAAAATTTATACATTAGTGATAACTCATGGACCTTTTTTCCAAATGTAGGCTCCCATTTGGACACTGGACTAATGATACTTAAACAATGACATTGGATGAGAGTATTGGAGGTCGGGCTCATTACACCCTTTAAATGGGAATTATTTCATACTCTAAGACTCTCTTATAGATTTAATATATGTTTGTGAATCCTTCATTAATTTCCTAGTGTGATTTGGTTTACTCGTGAATTTACAATCAATTATTAGAATGTATAGAATTTATAATCATCTATATGTATTTGAGGTTCTTCATGAATTAGGTTATATGTATGTATCAATGTTTCTTCATTAATTTTATCCTCTTATATATTGATTATATATACATGTTTCACTATCATGATGATGCTATTTTTATGCACATATTGGGGTTCTCTAAAGTGAATTGTTATCTAGGGAGATGGGAGTTATTTTGATGTCATGATCAGACCCATAATATAGTATTCCTATGTGTCATTGTGAAAAGAATAAAAACCTATGTATCTTAATGTCACCTAAGAAGACACATAATACCTTTTAAGGTCATGTGATAAAGAGCAAACCATATAATTTAACATCATACAACAAGGACATCATGGTAGAAGGTTCCTAGTAAATTCTTGGTGTGAGACTTATATCGAAGTGGCCCAAGGAATGTAGAAATAATATGTTACCCCTAGATAAAAAATACTATAATAAGAATATAGCCTATAGATAATAGATTTGATTTGGGGTGTTGGGTTTGGACCTCAGTGAGGTTTCCAATATATCTCATTTGGACTAGAATCAAATCCCATGTAGTTAGGTTGCAAAGAACCATGACTATGGAGGACCTCTAAATATTTATCTCATAGGGGAGTATAGCCCTTTAAGAGGATTAATTTTGGGAATAATCCTCAAGAGGATTACATGAGGTGATGTGGGAGACTTTGTTGGGGATTGTTCCAAAGGAGGATTCTCTTGTGAATGTTGGTTGGGGATTAAACAAAATAAGAGGCCCATATTCTTGGTTATGAGTGGGCCTTACACCGAATAGTAGGCCCACATGCTTAGTTATGAGTAGGGAATACACCAAATAGGAGGCCCATATGATTGTTTATGAGTGGGTATTACACAGAATAAGAGTATCATATGCTTGGTTATGAGTGGAGCTTACACCGAATAGGAGGCCCATAGGTTCAACTAGGGATTATAATTAGAATAATTATCAAAGGTAGAAAATCATGCAGATGTCATGATCCCAACCAAATTCTAATCCCACATGATCCATGATCGATGGGATAAAAAAAGAAAGAAGTGTATATATGGAACCAAACAATATTTGATGAAATAAGTTTGGATACATGGCCTTAAGGACCCACGCCAATGGAGGCACTCTGAAGGAAAGTGAGAGTAAGATTTAAAAGAAGGTTTTGTTCCAAAACATGCATATGATCATGTAAAAACCGGGATCATGATTAACCTATAATCCCATATGAGTCAGTATTGAATTTAAGAAATAATAGGAATCCAAAGATATGGAAAACCAAATGATCCCTCTTCTGCTGGTGGAAGAGGCTGACGATATGTGCGAAGAGGGAAGGGATTTGATGCACCTATTTCCTCACATGTTTCATATCCAGGATGGTGAAATCATAAAATCCATCCAGGTATGACCAAAGTGGAAAATAAGACAAAGAGTTAAACCTACCTCAAGAAAGGATAAGAAATAAATCTAGGTGTGATTCCCTAAAATTGGTTTTGGGGTGAGGATCTCATTCCCTATCGAAGGGAAAGGAAAGCGCGATCCTTACCCTCCCCACCATGAACTAGAGGATCCAATTTGTAGATAAATATTTGGGAGGACATGGTCCTAACCCTAGTACCAAAGACTGGGAGTTCCATAATACCTCTCCCAGGTTTGGGGTCCTTGTGACCATGGTAATCTATATCTACATACACCCTGAGGATATTACACATTAAGTGGGACAATTTCAGGACACCTATGATCAAATTAATGCATACCCAAATGAGAGACACACTTTTTTGACTCTTTTACTGGTTTTGAAAGTCTAGAGGATTTAGTATAGTTTAAAAATTGGTCCCTCTTAGACAAGGTATACAAAGGAAGATCTTCTTTTACATTAGTGTCTTGGTAGAGGGCTTTAGAAGCAGTTCAAATCAGGTAGATTCTGCGCGATCCAAGAGATATCTGTCAAGGTAAGCCTATGAGGCCTGGGGGTTCTTCATGTAGGTAGTCCTATGTGAGTTGAAGGTACATGGGTAATGGACCACTTGGGAAAGAACACTTGGATGAGGCTTTGATCATGTTTTCATGGGTCCCCATAAGTGGTCCTAGAAGTGTCTCATGCAGGTCCCTAGAGATAAAATGGTACCTCACGCTAGTGCTCATCAACTTTTGGGGAAATGGATTCTCATGTATTTTTCATTTGTTTTAGAACCTATGAAGAATTTTTTTCCACTACCCCACTTAATCACCTCTTTTTCAGGTTTATGAGGGCTAAATAAAATTTTTCTATGGGACTAGGTGAAGGAATAGGGCGAGCAGAGTGTTGGGAGTTCTTCTGTATTATTAATCCATGCAAATAAAGAGACCTAGGGTCCTATTTATAAAAAAATACGGGACCCTGAGTGAAGGTGTTGGCTCATGAAGGTGTGTCACAGATTTTGATGATCCAATTCATTATACTGGATCATGTAAATGTTTTTCATGCATGCTAATGTGCAGGTACCCTTCATGCTGATGCTTCTTGGGGGAACCTGGTAGAGGGCCTTTACCGAAGGGGTGTGGTCTTTCAGCATCTTCACTTCTATTACATTCTTCTACTTATGGTATTTATATTTGATAAATTTTCATCCATCTGAAAAAATATAGTGTAAATAAGGATACATTATAGTATATAACAACTATTATAGCAAGAAAATATGGTCAAGATGTGCAGGTTAGAAAACATTCTTCGTACACTTAAACAAAAAGTAAAAATTAACATATATAGAAAACATTGGAAAGATTCCTTTTAAATATTTTCTAAAAAAATTAAAAATATTCAAAATTTAACTTGAAAAAAAATTGAAGTATAAATAATAAAGGTCATGAAATGTTTTGAATAATATGGATATGGAGGAAGATTTTTGGAAATAAAAATTTTAAACTAGGTTTTAAATAAATATCTATTACCACTTGATAATGATTAAAATAAGAGTACATTGAGAAAGAGAAAAAGAAATTTATTTTTAATCCACTAAAATTATATTAATTTCATGAAAACTTACATTCATATGTTATTTTCTACATCACAAAAAATTAAACATGTGGTGAAAGTGGAAAAGTCTCAAAGAATGGAAATTGAGATTAGAAAAACTTTAACTTAGGTCTCATATAGATTTGTATGTTCTCTAAATAGATAATAATAAAATTAATTTACCTTGTTCATTCATAAAAACCATTTAAATTCTCATTCTATCATCATTATACCTATTATTTTACTTATTACTAAGTTTTACATTGTTAAAAATCAATTAAGTTTAAGTCAGACATCTAGAGATCATTCGGTAATTAATTTTTTTTGAAAGAATTTATATGTTGGATGTGGTAATTTTTTCATGGTTGAGAAATCTTATAAATGTAAAAATAATTATATTTATATAGTAAATAAATTATTAAAACCATCCATTTATGGTGGTCATGAAAAATGAAACACATAATTTCATAGAGGTGGTATTTCGTACATACAAATGAACGAAATTTTTATTTTCATAAGAGATCAAAACAATACAAAATATTTTACTTTTAAAAAATATATTTTTTGTTATATTTATCATATTAATTCATTAAATCAATCTAAATTATAAAACATGTAATTCATAGAAGATAAACCAATCCCATTGATTCATGGAGGCGGTAGTCCACACATACTCACAACAGACACTATCAATTTATAATAGATCAAAGGGTAAGAAGGAATATAATATATTATAATACTATACTTATATTAATTTTATAAATTTCATATATATTTAATAGTTCCATCATAATAACCATCCATTTGTGGAGGTGATGAAAAATGAAACACAAAATTTTATGTAGGTGGAAATATACAAGTACACATGCGCGATGATTTCATTTATCATAGGATGGAAAATTAGATGAAAAGGGGTTTTACCATAAAAGTAATAACACTTTAGTATATTTTTTATAATTATGTTATTATATAATCATTGTTATGATACATTTTAATTACGTGGAATAAGAAATAAATGTGAATGAGCTTAAATAATAGTTATATCTCTTCCTTGGAAAACACCCTTTGAATTACAACTCAATCAACCTAGGAAGCTATTTTTGAGAGATAAATACCTCTAGAAATTGGGAAGGATAGTTGGAAAGGTACTTGGTTAAGGATTTTCTAAGCTAGAGTACTCAATATTTGAGAATAAGTTATTAATGGAGGCTCCCCTTTATAAGTGAGTTGTTTGATAGTCTTGTAATTATATTTAAATTTTAAATCATTGAAATTTGATACTCATGGTAAAGTGGAACTAAATTGATAAAATTCAGTATATAAGATGATTATGGAAAAAATAATCATATCCAATAAGATTTAATATAGTATTTTTCTACCTTATTATTTTTATCCCAAATTATCATGTTTTACAGTTTTCCATGGTGATAACAATTTACCATGGTTATTATTCATTATGTCCAAAAAAAATTAAAATAATTAATAAATTTGAAACTCATGATTGGAAATATAAAATAAATTTTCTTTATTCAATATTTATAATGTTAAGAAATTAATTTTTATATATTAATGAAAAAACATAGAAAGATGAGTTTCTTTTATGAAAATTGGTTTTAAGTATAAAACTGAATTTATTCCAAAATAAAGTAAAATTTTGATTTTTATTGAATTTTTTAGTTTAATATTTTTCCAAGGATAATAATTTAATACTAAAATATATTCAAACTAAATTGGGAAAATTTAAATAATTTAAAATAAATCAATGTTTTTATAAAAATCGGTATTCTTCCCTATTCACCCAAAAATCAATTTTATAAAAAAAATTCACCATAAGCTAAATTTGATATTATAATATCAAAAATGAATTCCATTATATCAAATTTTATGTATAAAACTTTAAACATTATATTTAATGAAAACTATATAATATCTTAAAAGAAATTTAGGTAGATTAAAACTATTGCATTTTTTTATATGAAAAAATCAAATTTAATTATTGTAATGAATGTGAATACATAAATAAAATATTGTATTTTAATAAGACGTTAAAATGATTTATTATTTAAATGAATTGGGTTCTCACTTTCTTCCCCCCATAATTAAATTATTACATCACAATTTTATTCCTTACTTTAGCAGGTATGGATACTTTCCTCTCATTGACTTTTTTATGTTCAAGTGTTAATTATACAATCATGTGGTTCTCCAAAAAATACATTTACTAAGTGAGTTACCTTATCCTATTAGACCATATTTATATTATCTAGAATCCACATTTGATTTTTCTCTACGAAAATATTCTCATCAAACTAAATTACTTTAGGGATCACAACATGAGATTTATCAGTTATAGATTTCATTAACAATGAAAAATGAAATAATTCATCAACCTAAGATAAGCTCTGAGGTAAGGCTATATGGTAAGGAAGTGATGTAACATTATCTATAATTTCATATATACCAATAAACTATGGACCTATCTTTCCCATTATACCAAAACAAGTTAAACCTTTCAATGAATATTTTTTAAGAAGAACATGATTACCTACTGCAAAGGAATGGTATCTCCTCCTATTATTTGTATAAATATTCTTTGAACTTTGAGTAGTAATCAAATTATGTTGAAACATTTTTACATTTTCAACCATTTCTGATTATATTTATTATAATAATCCATACATTTATAAATAAATTCCCTTTTTATTGAAAAAATTCCTTATTATGTACTATAGCTATAAAAAACACATGCACTATATTTCAATTATTATTTTGGACCATTATAAAATATATACATAATTTTAATATTAGGATTAAAATTCAATTAAAAATCATTATATTTGTTGAGATATATATTTTTCAATGATCGTTATGATTAGTATATATTAAGGGTTATATTAAAATATAATTGATAGAGAATAAAGAAGTAATGACCTCAACTAGTAGCTTTATACACTATGAATCCCAATTTTGAGAGATTTTGAGGGAAATAGAATCATTGGTATTCTCCCTTAACCAATCCAAGTATTTGATTAAATAATTGAAACTTAAGTAAAACCATTTATGGGTGAAGATCAATCTTATAGAGTTCACCTCTCAAACCATGTTCATCGAACCACTCCATGAAAGAACTAGCATAATACACCTTACCATTAGGGTTTACATCGGTGTAATATGGAGTTATTTCTTAGGACCCTAGTAGTATTAATTTTTTTATACAATATTCAATGATAAAAAATGGTTATATTAATCGATTATTCATTTTTAATTTATACACTTCATTCTATACTGAGTCTTTTAAAAAATATTTTCAGATACAATGAAACCAAAATTGTATTTTTTTTAATAAATAATTTCAATTAAAACTAGATTATATTATAAACTATAGAATCTGAAATAAAAATTATTTTCATGTAAAACTTTTATAAAAAACTTTTTATTTTTATGTAAATGGTAATATAATTTAATGATGTCCCATGTTACTTTTATAAATGTCCAAAAATATTTTGGATCATAAAGACTATTATTTTTCCAATAAATAAGGAATTTTATTTAAAAAATATATAATAATTTATTTTGATCTTTTTTCATAAACTAAATATCATTTTTAGATCTATATTTCAAAATTACTCAATGGGGTTTTTTTTTAATTTTATGATGTAGTATAATTTTTTGGTAAAATTTAAATACATTATAAATATATAGTAAGTATTATGGAATAACGATTTTATAGATGAGATTTAATAAATACTGTAAAATTCATCTTCGAGAAAAATATTTGTTTCACTGAAAGAAATTTGTTTGGTAATTTTATTAATTTCATAATCCTATAACAAATCCTATAGAACCTATACTATATTTTTTTTGTTTTTAATACAAATATTTATAAGCATGACTCAAGTACACATAATGAATTTTATTATTTTAATGATTTTTGTTCTTAAACAAATAAAATTATTTAAACTAATCAAATTTGGTAGAAATCATGGGATAAAATAATGGTATGGTTTTTCATTTTTATTATTTTATTACTTATAGTCCGAAACCTATGTTTATAAATTAATAAAGAATTTCCCTCTCTTTTTCTATAAATACCCACTTGAAATCCCTTTCCTCTTAACTCCAAATACATAATGAAAACATTTCCCCTCCCTATTTCTATCTAAATCCATCATAATTTATACCTAATCTCTTAAGAATCTCCTACTAAGATTTTAGAAGCAACCTCTCAAGTAATGTATTCTCTTCCTCTTCCTCTTCAATCAAGAACTTCTACTGTATAATGCATTTTTATTCTCAATTGATTATATTTTCATATATTTATAAATAAAATTTTACTTACAAATTAATGTTTTAATAATGGGATATTATTTAGCCCCTCTCTTTACAACCACAACATAAGTCATTACTATATCGAAGGAATATCTATTTCTATCTCTCTCCATTCAAGAACTTACATTGTATTTTGCCTTTTGATTTACAATTTTTTATAATGAAAGGTGTTTTTTATACACCCCCTTTACTATCATTATGATTATCATGTAATAAGATACTTCTTATCCCTATCATTAATCCAATCTAGTAAAACATTTTACACCTATTATGCTTCAAATTTTTTGTTATTCTCAATTCCAAATTTTTTTATTTGAATACTCATATTTGTTTCCACTCATGGTATTCAACTACTTGTACTTATACTTATTTGAATAGTTACTTATATTTATTCCACCCACACTCGTTAATTGTGGGATTAAAAGAGATGAAATGTGTTCTAATATTGTGTGATCTATGTGGTACAAAAATTCATGTACATGATAATCATATAATGGGTGTGACTAGTATTATATATCCCTCCAATTTAATTCGCAATATTTTTATCTCATGAGATACCATGTATGGTGCATGTTTCCATATCCTATGAATAATATGTTTTCATGTATTTGTAGTTATCCTTGACTTATGTTTATTATGTCATGTTTTATGTTGTTTTCACAATACTATGATACCTGGATGTTATCATCTTATGTCATGATTTTATTTTAATGATAATGATTCTAACATTCTTATGTCACCATGTTATCCATATTTAAACTCATTAATTTTGTTACATTATAAAATGATTTTATTATTCCTTTACTAGGCTTTACAACACCCCCTTTCTTATATATGTCTCTAGGTTATGTCATGTGGTATTGAAAGTTCTATGAAATTTAAGGGAATGTTGAGGAGTTTTAAAATAACAACAACATATCTTGGATTCAAGTTATCTTGATATATACCTAATTACCCAAATACACTAGGCATCTTGATTGTTTGGGATTTTATTATGTGTAACTTTATGTATGAAGTAATGAAATAATTTATATAGAAGAAATGGAATTTTATAGTTTTTACAAGTGTAGGGTCTAGTTATTTTTTCTAATTATTATCATATAACCTTACTTTAAAACTTATATATAAGAATAAACAGAAGAAAACATCCCTAAAATTTAGTAAAGTATAGGGTTCTTGGTTTTTCAAGAAAATACTTTTCTATATCAATACTAGAAATTGGACTTGACTGTGGAACATATTTCCCTAGTGTTGGGAGAAAGATGTTTTGTGGAGATGTTGTGATAAGATGATGTTGGTTTGGATTTTTATGAAATATTTAGTTTTTTTCAAAGTGTTTCATTTTTTCAAAAATAAATCACATTACATTGATGATATTTCCTATATATTTTGTCATAGGGAGTTAATATGATCAATTATACCAGTCTGAGTCTATTATATGGACATTTTCGGTTTGAGTTTATCTACATGAGTTTTTTGTTGAATGATTATAGTATCAGAATTACAAGTTCCATTGAAAATTTTTTTTAATGAGAAAAATTCTTATTATTTTTTTATGTTCATAACATTCCTAACATTAGGACCACTAAAAGTTTTCATGATCAAAGTGTTAGTACAATGGAGGAGTGTCAATTTGAGGTTTATGAAGATATGATGGCTCAACTATATGATGTTTGTGTTCAATGTTTTTGAAGTTTCGGTGTTTTGGTGGTATAAAGTGATATTGGTCAACAATATGTGAAGCTTTCTGATCAATGGAATATTATTGAAGTACAAATGGAATCCACTATGTAATTTCAATAGATAAATACCATTAGATGATATCTTATTATTTCATTACTCTAATTCCGTCAGATTAACATTAACTAAGAATAACATGTGAGGTGAAGAATCTTTTATGAATTTATGAATCATGATTTGATTATAAATGTTTTCAGATTCTTTGATATATGTTTCTTAACAACTATTAAAAAATATATAGTGAGATGATAAAAAATTGGTTCATGGGGTTTCTAAATAGTTTTATCTTATAGAAGTCTTCATATGAATTCATTAAATTAAATTTCATGAGTAAAATTCATTGAACTAATGTTTTTTAGAAGTTTCAATAGATATTTGTTTTTAATTTAAGAATAAAATATGTGTGTCCACTGAATGAAAACCTTTATAGTCATCAGATAGATGATTTTGGTTGAATACATCATATATATGATTTTATATGCAGTTCATCAGTTAGAGGATGTCATGTTAATAAAATGATCAAAGGGTTATGATTCATGTCATTATATGGTGGTATTGTATGGAGGAATTCATTTGAGTAATTCTTGTGTTTTTTTGCAGCACTCAATGGAGTTTTTCTAAAAAGAAGTGATTCTACAAATATTTTTCAAATAGATGATTGATATAAATATTTAATGGTTTGAAGAAATTTATGAATCTTTTGTAATAATATCAAATGTGATGATGATGATTTGTTCTTTCAATATTCCAAAAATCATGGAGGAATATCATGATTGTTTTTGAGTCTTAAGGGAATTTGATGATGTATTTTATCACCAAGTTATAAAGGGGATATCCTATCTTTTACAAGAACTGATTGAAGATAATGTTAGGAATTTATTCAATCGAAATGATTATAATCCTTGAGAAGAATGTTTTAAATGAGGTTTTCTTATTTACCTATGTTTTCATATGTTCCACACCTATAAAAAGGGGTCTTGTGAAATAATTTGAATTGTGGATTATTTGAAGTGAGCAAAAGTTCAACATAATTGGAAAGTCAATTGGATGAATAGGTTGATGAGGAAATAGCTGAAATATTCTAGATATAATTTCATATATGTTTATATCATATGGACAGTATGTCAATGGGATTATATGAATTGTATGATTGAAGTGGTATTTGTCTACAAGAATGAACTGGATGGAATATACCATATGGAAATCATATAGAATATATCAAAGGGACTCACAAGAAAAAACTATATCAGACCGAGGAAGGTTCTTTCATCCTTATATACAAGAAGATTAAGAAAAAGTAATAGTAAGGGAATCAAGGGTAAATAAAGTTCAAGAAGCATAGTAATAACATATTGAATCATGTTGGGGAAGGTTCATATAGTTTTTTTAAAAAATATGTTTTGTCATTTATCAATTTTAGAAGAATATTGACTATCGGTAGACTATAATGCTATAAAAATGAAAGGATATATCATGAATGTTGTAACCAAATTTAAATTATTATTTTCTAGTGGTTTTGGGGTCTTGTAATATTTAAAAACCATTCCAAATACAAGATAATATTACTAAGTAGTGAACCTTGTAAATATATGTGTTTGTGTGGTTGTAAATGTTTAACTATTTTCTACCATATTTATATCTCTTTAATATGGGGTGAAAGTTTTTTCTTAAGTAAACACAAAAAGATAATATCACTGATTCAACCCTACTCATATCAGTGATCACATAGATCCTGATTGGTGCTCTCAAGTTGTATCATAGGTAGGTTCCCTTCATTGACTGTTTGATGAAGTTGGAGGAAAAGGAAGGTTTCCATGGATGTTCAAAATAATATAAAGAGTAAGAGGATTCATGTCTTCAATGGTAAAAACTATCATATTATAAAGGACATAATTTTACCTTATCTTATTTCCATTGTCTATGAAGTTCATGAGGCTACTACAGATGGTTTCCCTCCTATTTTTGAGGTTGTTCCCCTAATAGCTGATGACAATATGAATTTTTAGAATGTTGCGTGAGATAAAAATTATATATTTTAATAAATATATAAATGTGAGTTTATTATATTTAAAAAAATTATAACAATTAAAGGAATCCAGGATAAGTTAAATATCATTTATTATAGAAATAAGAAAGAAAATAATGTGAAGCTATAAATATAAATATTGATGTATGAGAATATTAATGTGGGTGATAATGAATATTTTTTTGACTTATATATAGGGGTAAATGAACCTATAAAAACCATAAAATGATATGATGATAAGTTCAAATATTAATTTTCTTAAAAGATGTTATAAATAATTCATGGTAAATTTAATTCCAATGTTTCATCCTAAGAAGATTAATATCTTGAAACTCATTCTTTGGGTGATCTACATAGCAATCTCATCACATATGAAATGAGAATATAACATTCCATCATAAGGAATGAGAAAGATGACTGAGAAATCTCATTTAAGGATACCAAGAAAAGAAAATATAAGAATGTTTTAGTTGAGGAGAAAATAGTGAATATGACACCAAAGTCAAGGTTAGTAACAAATTTGATGAATTTATATTTTTTCTTTCTAAAAAAGAGATAATAATCAGATGAAATTGTAAATATAATTTACCTATAATGTGTTTTTGATACAGAGTTATAGGACATTTCATAGGAAAGTTTCCATGATAAAAGGAAAATAATGAAAGTTTTAGAGTTTTTATAAATTTAATAAGACCCCTTAATAATAATAAAGGAAAATCCAAGCCCAATTATATAAGATAAAGGATAATAGGTTCTCTAAATAAAATAGAGAAATTTATTTCTATGTATGTGGAAGATGATGATAGTGAAGAATAAGACAATAACTCTTGTGATAATTTTTCTAAAAAACATATTATCGAAATAGAAAACAATGAAAAGTTTACCAATAATGAAATTAGTATATTTGAATAAGAATAATAAGAGAGTTATACATTGTTAAGGATCAATATATATTTCAAAAAATGTATTAGAATGATTAAATGAATGGAGAAGGTAAACAAGAAGTTGAAGAAATAAAATTATTTATAAAAAATATAGATTGTTTTTATATAAAATATTATGTTTCTAAAACTGGTTCAAGGTTTGAATAATTTTATTAATGTTGAGATAAGCCTCAATATAATTCATGAAGAAAATATAAATTTGGAGGAGGAAATATTACATATTTTTCAATAAAAACTTTTTAAAACTTTACAAATTTCCAAAAATCTATTTAAGAAGATAGTGAATGTATTTTGAAGTATAAACCTCAAATTGATGAACAAAAAATTTCCAAAATGGTTAATAAGTTGGATGATTGTGGTTCAAAGAAAAAAAAGGTAATGAAGACCAAATATATTGACAAAAAACATTGAGTTGATAATCTAGAAGTTTTTAAGGATTCAAAGTCAGAACCAAAATCTTCGACTACTAGAGATTTTTTTTAGGATCAGAAGAAATATATGTAGAAGAAGAAGATGACATAAGGTGAAAAAAACATTGGTACTGAAAAAAGTGTCTTGGTGGAAGGTAAAAACTGTTATGGAATAAAGGTACATAGTTCTAGAGATCATGTAAGTTACAAAGGAAAATATTATTTTTATGGATTCTTCTAGCACTATAGAGGATTTAGTCATACCATAATGATGTATTTATTTAATCATCCACATTATTTTTATTCCCAAATAAACTAGAGGCATATTTTGAGGGTGTGTCTTCCAAATGAAATAACTGAACATAATAAAGACAATATGAAGATTAAAAAAAGATTCCAGCAATTGGAAACTAATTTTATAGGACGTGATTAGATTATAAATCATTAAAAATTATTCCATATAATGTTTTTAGTAAAAAAATTATGAAACAAATCTCAAAAACTACATTAGAAGGAATAAAACGGGAATGAAAAGAACCTTTGTTGTTTTTTTACTCTCAAATCCATAAAAGTGTAATGGACTTGAATATTTGATATTGGGTGTTCTTTACACATGATATTGAAATTAATGTTGTTGAATAATGTAAATGACTACAAGGAACGGATAAGGTCTTTTGGAAATGATGCATCCCAAAGAATCATAAGCGTTGAATCTTTTATCATTGGGAATGAAAAGTTAAAATCTAAAAGTTCATTGTTTTAATAGATAAAACAAAATTTATTAAGTTTTTCACAACATTGTGTTGAATATAATTTTTTAGAATATATCATTTTTTTCAAATGACTTGAATATGGGTAATTTTTTATGTAATTGAAATAAACTAAGGGAAACTTGTTCCAAGTTAAAATGAGTGGAGTTCATTCTATCCAATCATAATGGAAGAAAATTATATTTGACATAATACGGTGGGGTATATGTGTAAAAGTATATGAGAAAGCTAATAAATATAGATAGTATTAATTATATTCTTAAAATGATAAAAATATGTGTACAAAGATGTTCTATATGCTAGAAAAGGAATATTACAAACATAACACATAAGAATGTTGAGATACATTAAACTTGTCCCCTATATCAGATATATTTAGACATTTTTAGGATGATGAGACAATAATAAATTAATATAGATAAGTACATTATTTATTTTATAGATTAATTTACTTGCATTACTTGTTTATAATTTTTAAAACATAAATTAGAGTCTCTATAAATATTGAAGATTTTCAGGAGAACAAATAAAAAGAATGTTGATATTCCATGAATAATATTAAAACTAAAAATGGTAGAGAATATAAAAATGATAATTCAAGTGATTATATTCCGAAAAATTTAATTATATATGATTTTAGTGCATTATACACACAAAAACATAATAGTGTTTCTGAATGAATAAATAGAAGTTTGGTTGAGATCTCATTAAAAAATATTGATCAAACTTGATACTTATCAATAATTTTGGATTAAACCTATTGGAGGATTAGTTTATATTCAAAATAAATGTTTCTATAAGAATAACTATGATAGGAATTTTTATGATATGTATTAAAAAAGATATACCATGTTTGAAATAAATAATTTGGTTTGGTAGTACCTGAATTATTAATGTCATAGGTGAAAGTCTTGTGAAGTTTGATTAAAGAGGTGTTGGTGGAATCTTTATTGGTTAACCTTCTAATGGTAGAGGATACATGTGTTTTTATAAATAAATATGAAATATTTTTGACTCTTCATATTTGAATTTTTTATAAAAATATGATAATAATTTTTCATAGATAATTGAAAATGGGGAATAAAGGTATGATGAGGTGGTTGTAGCTAAAAAACCTGAAAAATTTCTTAATGATAGTAATAATACTGATGTTTTATGTGGTGAAGATTCTAACTCAGATATCTCAAGTGAGGAGGAATAATTGTTCTTATCTCATCCAATGCTAAGGAAGCAAGTGGAAGAACAAGGAATCGTTAGAGATTAATGAAAATAGGTTCAAACCAGGATAACATTGATGTTAGTATAATATACATCCTTATAATCAGAAGCTTATCTAAAAGATGTTAATGAATATTTAGAACATAAAGAGTGGATTGATTCTATGAATGGTGATCTATATCATATGGAGAAGAATGATTCCTCGTAACTAGTACCCAAAACAAATATTAATAATCTAATTAGTACAAAACTCTGTTCTAATACAAGTTAAATTAGAAGGGTGAGGTGATAAGAAAAAAGAACACAATTGTTTTGTAAAGGTTACTTTCAAATATATGAAATTTAATTTCATGAGACCTTTACCCAAGTATAAAGTATTGAAACTATTAAAACCATTCTTATTACTAATGTAAAATGAATATATATAATATTATAGACGGTATCAAGTCATCATTTCTTAACAAAGATCAAGATAAGTAATTTTATATTGAAAAAATATATGGCTACAATCTTGGAAAAGAAAAAAATATATATGATCAAGTTTAATATGTATTTTTATAGGCTAAAGAAAATAATGAGAGCATGGTATTCTAAACAATTTATATTCTATAAGGATTTGAACTTCAAGAAAGAGAGAGTTGATAATAAAATTTATATAAAATAAAATCAGGATGTTTCCATCAATATGATTATTTATGTGTATGACATTATATTCACAATGAATGATGATGAGTCATGTCAAAAATTTGATGCAGTGATGAATAAGTTTTTGAAATGATTATTCTAAGATAAACAAAATACTTTATTGGCTTAAAATTCATTCAAAAGAAGACATACATTATCTTATCTACAGAGAAGTTTGCTATGGAAAATATGAATAAATTTGATATGGAATATCCAAAGCCATTTTACACAAAAATTTCATTGGGAACAAAGTATGAAAAATAAGAGGAAAGAAAGGTGGTTAATCTTAAATAGTTTTTAAATTTGGTTGGATTTTTATTAAATCTAATAGATTCAAGGCCATATATAGTGTATGTTGTCAAAATTTTTATCCATTATCAAAGTAAAACAAGGGAATATCATCTCATGGATGGGAAGAAAATTCTCATATATATTGAAGGAACAAATAATTTTGGGTTGAAATATGAAAGTGTGGGAAATATTGATCATCTTGGTTACATAAATGCAGATTGCACATGAAGTTTTGATCATAGAAAATTCACATTTAGTGGACTGTTCTTCTTAGTTGAAATATGTGGTAGCTATAATAAAAAGAATCAATTTTCAGTGACTCTCAATACAGAAGAAGATGAGTATGTAGCTACCACTAAATCTGAAAAAAAGATTATGTTGATGAAAATATAATTGGAATACTTTTTAGTTGGTCTGAAGTTTCCTCTACTCTTGGGTTGTGATAATTAATGTGATATAAATATCACTAAGTATAAAGTGCAAAATTCTCATTCCAAGAACATTGTTATAAAACATCACTTCATTAAAGATCATATAGAATGAAATGAAAACAAATATGTTAATACACTGGAGAAGGTTGTATCTATTTTAACCAAACAATTTTTGATAAAAACATTTTATACGCTGAATTTTATAATGGGTGCACAACCTGGACTTATTCAAAGATATGGTATGTGAAAAAAATCCCATAACCACATTGTCTTTGGATAGTGTTGTCAAAGGGGGAGAAAATTAGTAACATAAATCTATCCATTGGTATGTACTTAACCTTTTGAAGCAAGAGCACATATTTAAAGGGAATTCATAAAATTGGTAAAATATGATTTTAACATGTTTTAACTATTTTAACAATTTTTTGAATAGTATTTTGGAAAAGTTTTTCATATAGGTTTAAGTTTTTTTTTAATAAATATATTTTTAGAAGAAAATGTTTCAATTGTTTGTATGAAAATTTTCATAAGAGGTGTATAAAATTTTTTTATCACTTTTTATAAATAGCATCTTATTTTTGTTCAATTATTCTTGTTTCCTATACTGAGTTCAGTCATGTGGGATTAAAATTGCAGGATAAGTAATCCATTTCAAATTTTATAATGTTTTAGTGATTTTTGTTCCTTTATTAACAATAAAATCCAAAAAAGTAGACTGTTAATTCCATGATTTTTTGAGGTGAAGTTGTGTTAAGAAGATGCTGTTTAAGATTTTTATGAAATATTAAGGTTTACTTGAAGTGTTTTATTTTGTTGTCTGACATAAAAAAATTTAATTTATTGATATTTATTTCAACTGTGATGAGATAGAGATGATCAGATCGACTCTATAGGATAGAATTTATTGGTCTATGTTGATATGATTCAATTTTTTGTAGAATTAGTATCCTATCTTTATTAAACTTTCCATCAGAAAGAGTGTTTGATAAAAAAATAAATGATTTTTTGTTTTAGGTTTATGAAGATATGATGGTTTTATTGTACGATGTTTGTGTTTGATTTTTGTGACGTTTTGGGGTTGCAGTTGTACAAAGTTCTATTAATTAAACATTTTTTAAGATTATCTATCATAGGAAAGTCTTAAAATAAAAAAGGTAAGTTGTTGGGGAATTTATTTGGAAAAAGTCCATCAGAATATATCTTACAATGTCATTATATTGAGTTTATCTGATAGATATAAACTAATAAAAAGATGTGAAGTGATGAAGCTGTGATAAATAAATAATGAAAGTGTTGTTGATAAATGTTTCTAAATGATTATACAAAAGTTTCACGACAATATTTAGAGAAAATATAGGTAGTTTATTGGACAAAGCTTAAAATGTTTTTAAAATAGTTCGATCAGATAGAATTTGGTATATAAAGTCATCTGAAAGGGGTTCTCGAGTGTTGTTCATTATACTGTAGATTTTGAGAAGTTCCATAAGACACATGTTTTCGATGAAAGAAGAAAATATTTTCACCCATAGAATAGGAACTTTTAGAGTCATTAGAAAAATAGTTTTGGATGAAGTAATTTGATATTTTTTTTAATTAAGCTAATCGGTCAGTGGTTAGTGTGAGAATACAATGGGTGGAGAGTTCTAGTTCAAGGAATCATATGATGGATTTTTTTAGTGAATTGTTATAAATCATTCTTATGATGCTGTTTATGAACACTGGATAGAATCAAATTTGAAATAAATTATGCTATAAAGATTCATAAAATGGACGAATGGTATTGTTTTATCGGTTCAAAGGACATTATAATGATTTTGTATATGTATCAAATGTGACAATTCTACAATGGTCATTAAATATTCCTAAAATCAAGGATAATTATGATTCTTATCAAGTCTTAAATAATTTTTACTAAGTATGTCATCATTGTGTCTTAAGGAAAATCATTAATCTTTTAGTAGAATTTATTGTGTTCAAATTTAGGAAGGTTTTTAGTGGTATGGACATACGTTTTGTGGGGGAAGTATGAAATGTGGTTTTTAAGTTTTTATAAATTAATAGAGGTGTTATTCCTATAAATAGTGAATTTGTATACCGAGGTGATTATACAATATATTTGTAATGACCTTGAATCCAGTAACTCAGAGTCAGTGTCAACATTATTACATTGGTGATAGAAATAATCAATCACATCCTAAGGGGATGTATATTTTTTTAGTATTTAGGAACCAAATATATATATGTAATTATCATTACATTTCAAAACATAAAAAAATGAATTATTTTAATTATTCCTCATAGCATATCCCTGCATATCAATTACAAACCACTTCCTAGTTTTTTTTTGAAAAATAAAACATAAGAAAGGGTTGAGTTGAAATTATCAATAAGGGTAATAATATAACAGAATTTATCATTTATAAATTATAATAATTAATATTTAAAGGTAAATAACTGAAACATATGGAATTCAAAAAATACTTTGAAAAAATTATTGTATAAATAAATTATAATCAAATAATTCCATATCAATAATCCCATGATCTTGAAAATTATAAATGGATATTCTAACTAATATAATAATCACATGGATATCAAAAAATAATATAATAATGAGGTAATGCATAATGTTGGACATGGTAAATATAATTCCATGACCTTTCACAAGATTGTTTACATTTGTGGGTAGAAAGTCCTCAAATTAGGCTAACTGATTTGTCTCACGAGACCCGTCAATTCATCAAGGGGCATCTATAAACTGTTCATTCCCCTCAAATACTAATTCCATTTAATTCCTCATATTAAAGGGATTAAACATAATAAATATAGATATTCATATTGAAAACTAAAATATTTTTTTTAACGCTGACCCAAATCAAATAAAAATAATCATACGCCATCTAGATTAATATGGTGAATGGTATTAAAATTTTACATCCTCGGTAAAAATGATCATAAATCATACAAATAAACAATAATTATGATATAAATATAATATATACACAGTGGATCATAATTAATATAAAGGGTTGATGAAAATTGTTAATTGAAATACCATAAAAATATAATTAAAATCATTTTTCAGAAAAATAACATTTTCAGTTTGAAAATATTTTAAAAATATTTCACAAAAAGTTTTGAAAATAATATTGTTTGAAAATAACAATTTAATTTTATAAAAATAATCTTTAAAAAATTTATGGGTCATGATGGTGAAAAATTCCATTCATGACGTACAGTTAAAAACAAAAATTCCTTTTACATTTTTGATAAAATCCTAATGGGTATTGTTTAGAAAATGGAATAAAAATTCCTTTCAATTTTTTTTTTGTAAAATGTAAAAAATTGTTAATTTTTTTTAACAAATCATTATTTAGGTTTTAAAATCATTTTTAAAAATATTTTCAGAAAAAATGGTTTTGGAAGAAAAAGTGCATTCGACCAAAGAGAGAAATGATGTTGGATTTTATTAAAAATATTTTCCCAATAAAATAAAGTACAAATTATATTAAAAATGGTATTATTAATGAAAAAAGTTCATAAATAATAGCATGAGATGAAAATAGGTTGAGTTTAATATATAAAGTTCAAAAAATTCCACAATTGGGTACTTAAACAAAAATATTCCAAAATATTCTTGGGTTTGGTAAATAAACCATTACAACTTTGGTAACTTTTGAATAATAAGTCAAATGAAAGGATTAACATAAAATTAAACATTAAATACCATTATAATAAATATATTCATGACATAAATTTTTTAAAGAGGCATTATATACACCACATGAAGTTATATGTTGTGAATATGGAATATTTCTCATTGAAGTAAAAGTGAGATGGGAAAACCCTTACCTTGGCTTTGACTTCATTCATACGTTTCTAAACCTAGTGTATAATAAATATAGGTTTATTATAAATATATTAAAGAACCATACTCATATATCTCATTCCATATATGATTTACTTATAGTCTTTTTTCACCCATTTAATAACAAATCTTGGTTAAGATCACTATTTTGGGTGATAATTGATTCATTTTTCAAGTATGTTCTGGTTCGGTAATTTTGAAATTTTTACATTGACTACAGTTATATCATATCCATCATTTTATCCATGATATAAATATGATATATAATCATTATATATATACTTATAGTATTCTATAAAATTCAGAGATAGAAAATGAATTACACCGTTCATAGAAACGATTGGTCATGTATATGCATATATGATATTACCTTTTTTTTGAAAGAATGAAATTAAATGAAAATATATATTAATTTAGATTTCTATAATCATTATTAACTTATATATAGACACTACAAAAAAATATTAGAGATTGTTTATTAGAATGGGTTATACTCAACCCCCTCTAAATTTATTATAGAGGGGTTATGCACAACCGCTTCTAATCATCGAATTTAGAGGAGGTTTACAACCCCCTATAAATTTTTTAACATTATTTTTTTGAATATTTGGATATATTTAAATGGTGATTATGTCATAACCACTACGAATGTAATTATTAGTGTTACTATATGTTCGATTAGATTTTAGATGCATTATATATATATATAATATTCATTTGGATAATAGAGGTAATATATATAAAATGTAAATATTGGGGGTTCACAATACCCACTAATTTAATATATTATAAGGGGTTTAAGAACCACTATCAATCTCTTCGACTAGAGGTGGGGGTTTAAACTCCCTCTAATTTATGAAATTAGAGGGGGTTCTGAACCCACTATAATTTGATAAATTAATGGGGGTTCTGAACCCCCTCTAATATATGATATTAGAGGGGGTTTTAAACCCCTATAATTTAAGAAATTAGATAAGCTTAAGAACCCATATAATATATTACATTATGGGGGGTGGGTTCTAAACCCCCCTCTAATATATGAAATTAAACCCGGTTTTGATCCCCTTCTAATTTATGACATTAGAGGGGGGTTTAAACCTTCTCTAATTTAATATATTATAGGGGTTGTGAACAACTCTAATTTATGACATTAGATAGGGTTTTTAAATCCACTTTAATTTATGGAATTTGAGGGAGGTCATGAACTACTTTTAATCCCTTTTATTAGAGGGGGTTTTAATCCCATCTAATTAATTTTTTATTTTTTAAAATAGATATCATATAAATTCAAATTCTATAATATATATGTGTGTGTATGCATGTGTGTAAACATATATTACATAAAAATGTTATTTAAATGTATTTAAATTCAATATAAACCTATATATACAATGAAATTATTTAAATACTTTAAATAAATACTCATACATATATCTATATATGTATAGAAATATAAATATTGGTATACAATATATAAATTATATTATAAATATATTCATTCAAATATATAAAATTTATAAATGGTTTTAAAAAACACTATACATTTATATTATGATTTATATTATACATATATGATATTAAATACATTTCCATTTTATATTTATGTATAAATACATTCCTACTATATTATCTATATAAATGTATATAATATAGAGAAAATAAAATATGCCTATATATATAGAATATTTATATTATATATATTATATTATAAAATATTTTATTATAAAATATTTTAATATATTTATATATTATAATTATTTTACATATATTTTAGTATTCCATATTAATTATAAATTAGTTTAGTAAAAATATATATATCATTTAATTATATGATATCTTTACAATTTTAAGAATGTATTTAATTTCCTGTGTGTAAATATATATGTGTGTGTGTGTACATGAAATAATATAAATGTATATAATTAAATATATAAATATATAATATAAATTTATTTAATATAATATATTTATAATATAAATCATAATACATATAAATCATAATACATATAAATCTATAGTATTTATAAAACCAGCATATAATTTTTCGTTTAAAAATTATTTATAATAATAATAATAATAATTAATAATTAATAACAATATTGTTGTACACACATACATATATATAAATATATAAAAATAATTATATAAATACATAAATATACATACACAGAGAGACAAATATAATTGTATCTATAAATATATGTATAAATTTATATTTATAAATATAAATATAATTATTTATATATATTATACCTACAAACATATAATATAATATATATATTATACCCAAATATATTACATATTATACAAAAATACAAATATATTATATTGTATATATTTATATATATATTTATATTCTATAAATTGTCTATTTGTAAATAAATATATTTAACAGTATGTAATAACCGTAGAATGATTTTCCATAGTGGTTTGCACGCATGGTTATATTCGGTCGATCGTGTATTTGAATCTCAAAAGTGGGTGGAATTTTTAATTCCCATCACATATATTCATTGGCAGGCACGCTACAAATGGTTGGCCTCGCGATGGTGAGTGTTCGTCCTTGTGGAGTCCAGGGGGGTACGCTAGTGTGGGTGTCTGTGGGGTGGTGTCTAGGGTCTGTGTGGGTGTCACGTGGGGGTGGGTTGGGGGTCTGGGTGGTGGTGGTGTTTGGGTATGGGTTGGTATGTGTGGGTGTCTGGGGTCTGTGTTTGTGGGAGGGGGTGTTTGGGGTATGTGGGGGTGTCTAGGGTCTGGGTGGGTGTCGGAGGGTGTATGGGGTCTGTGCGGGTGTCCATCATCTGTACGAGTGTTTAGGGTCTGGGGTGTCCGTGGGGGTGGGGGGGGGTTCGAGGGGTGTCTGGGTTCTGGGCAGGTGATGGGGGTGTGTCTGGGCGTGTGTCGGGTTGTCTCTGGGTCTTTATAGGTGTCATGGGGTGTCTATTTTGGGGCAGTTACAGGATAGTCGCCACTAAAATGGAAATTTAGGACACAATTAATGGCGGTTATGACCACCCCTAATTGAAACATTAATTTATACTGATATAGGGAGATATTAGAGGGGGATAAAACCCCCTCTAATCCTACCGCTTCTAAATTCAGGCTCAGTTTTCCTGTGCTTACTGAAAACTGCCCCTAATCATAATAGGTGAGAACATTAGCAGCAGTTATGGGTAACAACCTCTAATGTGTTAAAAAGGGGTTGTAACCCCTTATAAGTGGATAAAAACCCCATTCTAATAACCCTATTTTTTAGTGAGTATTTATATTAATCAAATCCTTCCATATTACAATCCATGTAAAAATAAAATGAAAACATTTCACATCGCTATGTGGAGGTGTAGTCCACACATATGCATGAGGAATGCTATTGTTTTAAAAAAAATATAAGGTAAGGAGTTACATTTGATATTATAGTAATAAATGTGTTTTATATCATAAATAACATATATATTCATTAAATTTTACTATAATATCTTTCATTTATAGTGTTATTGAAAAACAAATCACATTACACTGTGAGACGATAGTCCACTTTACACACGAGCGACGTTATTGTATCCCCAAAAAAGTGGAAAGTAAGAAGGTATATCTGATATGAAAATTATATTCATATAATAATGTCATTAATATCATAATTATATGTTAAATACATCATTATATCCATCCTTGATAGGTTTTGATGTAAAAATAATTACATCGGTTCATGAGGTGGTAGTCAGCCGTACACACGATTGATGGTTTCATTTCACATTTGATGGAAGTGGTGATGGATATAGTTCATTAAAATTAAAAAAATAAAATATAATTATATGTTATATAATTTAATTATTATATTATCATTATTTAATAAAAATTTATGTAGGTATAAGTTGAAATAAAACAAATACACATGATGAAATTATTACCTCTTCTTCATAGAATATTTATAGGTTTATACCTAAAGACTTTTTATATTGTATTTATGATAAACAATACCTCTAGGATGTTGGGAGAGTATTAATAAAGGTATTTTGGTAGGTATTTACATAAATAAAGGGTATTGGATGTGTGAATATTAGAGGATAGTTGGTGGCCTTTTATAACTGGAGGAGAGGACCCACATGGAATTTAAGAAAATATAAAGTGATACCCAAATTTTTTTCATGAAAAATCATAACAATTGTTCATTATTTAACCATATAGGTTATAAGGTTTAATAATATCAATTAAATGGGGTTTGGAAAAGTTTTTGGTTATTTTCAACCATTATCTTCTTTGTTTAACTCCTAGTAAACCCATTTTTACCTTAAATACATTAATTAATTTTTTACCAATTCACTATAAATTAGAGTAAAATTTACATTATCTATATTAGATAATAAAATTATGATTATTAAAAATATTTAATCCAGTTTTTCTATTTAAATTCCCAAATTTTCATAATTCTATTTTAAAAAAATATTTTTCCAAAGAAAAAGTTTCAAAACATTCAAACATTTTTTATATCACAACTTCATATAAAATTGATTAAAATGACCTAATTTAGTTAAATTTTAATATATTATAAATAATTTTACATTAAACTAAACTTAGAACATAATTTGTCATTGTAAATAATTAAAACAAAAACACAGTTTTGACTAAAAAGAATCATTTTTTACTATTCATAAAAAAACTAATATTTTCATCAAATTATTAAAAATTAACCAAAGAATAATTTTTACATAAAAATTTAAAAAAATATGTTTATTTTTTCAAATATATTTTCAAACAGTGGTAAAAATTAATTTTAAATTATATGCACAATGTTCGACTAAACCTCATTTTGGAAAAATACAGTTTTTAAGAAGACATTGCATTTTCATTCAAATGATTATTGATTTATTTTTTATAAATATATAAACATTTATACATGGGTAAAACATATAATTTTCTTAATTTCTTTATTACTATACATACCCTTAAACATCGTTTCTAAGCTATAATGATAAAAAAATTATAGAGTATCCTGTTTCGTTTGAAGTCAGTGTTGTGTGCATCCCATGATATAAAAGAGATGTATTTATTTAAAAATAAATACATTTTAAATTCTCGGTTTGTAAAAATATATTCTAATATTTATTTTTTGTATCATAAACTCTATCTAAGAATATTTTCCACTTTTAAAATCATGGGGCGTTACATTCTACCCCCTTAAATAAATTGTGTCTCTAAAATTTAATCTTGATCTCAGTAATTATGGGGTTGAAATTTCAAAATAAAACTTATGAAAATTTACATAATAAAAAGTTTTAATAAAAAATTATATTTATAATAGATAAATGGAAGTAATAAAATCATCTATAATAACACATAACTATATTTCCATGTAGGAAAACATTGGTGGGAAACAAAACCAGGGATATGGAAGAAAACATTAACACCCACAGATTATCAAAGAGTGATAGAGATCATTGATCATAAGAAAGTGAATTATTTATAAGAGTTTATGGACCTCCAAACCGTAATTCTATGATGACTTATGAAGACATTTGATTCATCATATATAAAGGTAATATGATAAATTTTTTGTTTCATGATAATTTTCTTAGAGTTGAGGAATTCCATTACCATTATGAAATAGGACACCATAAAATATAGATAAAATTTCATACTTTTATTGGGAATCGATCAATTTTTTACTTTATTTCTTACTCCTAAAAATGAATGTAAAAGATGAATTATTTTATTCCGAACACACTAAAATTAATTTTTAATGGATCATAAGATACATAAAAGAGTATCAAGCAATTTTTCCTACATTTAATAAAATAATATGGTTATAAGAGGTTGTTCAATATAATAAATTAATCTCTAATACCATAATAGTGACTCTAAAAGTCTATTTAATCCATTTCATATATGGTAATCCATATGAAAAATCTGAAATATGTCTGACCAAATTCAATGACAAAAAAATTGGAAGGTACATAATTAAATCCACATTATTTTCCACATACAAAATAAAGTGAGTATTAATTTCACAAGAAAAATATTTGAAAATTTTGATCAATATAAAACCATAATGAAAATATGCATGATTCCAAATATAAAAAATCAGGTTGTCCAATATATTCCATAAAACAATACATATAGTAAACTCCAAAAAAGCTGACATGAACCATCAAACCTCTAAACAATATCTTGGTCACCAATACTATCCCATACACATATCATTATCATCATTATCTAAACATAGATAAAGTATTAAGGGTTAGGTTCCCTTAGTAATGTGTTTTCAAAAATATCAACATACTACTGAATCACTTTTCTTGGAACCATTCAACGCATGTCTTTGAATCCTTATAAAAAAATATTTTAGTACAATTCTTATACATATTGAGAATATTTTTGATAAAATACATATAAAACACAATTCTCAAATCCAAATAAAATATAAATTTTATCAATTCAATTATGATATATTAAAATCATAATCTTGACCATGATCCCTTAGCTTCTTTTAAGGTATATTCCATTGCCTCTTGAGGCATTCATTTTTGTGGTTCCCAATCTAATTATAGTTCAAACAATAAACATAAAATGTCTCCTTATCACCCTTAAAATCACTATCATGGTGCAATTTCTCTCCACACTTATAACAAACTATCATTCCCTTTAGAAAATTACTAGGTCGTCTCTTTCCAAAATTACCAAATATGGGAAAACCCTTCTTTCTCTTCTTCCCCTTATCTATTTTTTCTATACCAACCTATTCATCTATTACTTCCCTTAAAAACCATAATACATAGATAATTTTTTCAATATCTTTATAGCACATGATATTATGTCCTCATATGTTGAGACTGTTTGGGATACTAGTTCCCCTCAAAAGATTGTCTTAAGACCATCAAGGTAGTGATAAATCTTACTCTTGGGATTATATGAATTGATAAAGTCCCCATTTCAACCACTTAGTTTCGTTTCTAAATAATAAAATACATTATATTAGATCATAAAATTATGTATCATAATTTATAATCCAAAAACTAGTGAATCACTTAACATAAATTGAAATATTTATTCACGGATAACATCAAAATCATAAACATTTTGTTTTTGGAAAGTTTCCAAATCAAAATAATGTTATCAAATCCATCATTATGGTTTTTTGAAGATAATGTGAATAACCAAAGAATATCCCCTAGGAGTTTCAAACTAGTTGTGTAGTAAGGATCATTTTGATGTACAAGGTAATGCTCTTGTCAAACCTGATGTGTATTTTGCAGAGTTATTACCCCTAGGTACATATGTGCTAGAACCACACCCACTTGTATTATCTAGACACAAATATATTTCTTAGAAAACCAAATAGTCTATACCTTACCAAAACATTACTATATTCTTCTATAATTATCCAAACATTCTATCAAATGGTTATGTTCTGTGATCTATAATTTCCAAAATCTATTTCCAATGGTTTCCGCTAAAATTTCTCTAATACCAACTATAAAGACCCTGACTCTAATAACTCCGAGCCAGTGTCTACATTAATAAATTATTGATAGATAAAAGTTACCACATCCCAAATGAATGAATATTTTATTTTTATTGAAAAACCATAATTATACCGGAAATTATTATTTTTAAAAAATAAAATAAAATACACATTGTTTTTTCTTTAAGAAGTCCATTTTTTCATAGTGTATCCCTACATATTAATTACAAAACACTTATTGGTATCCTGGAGAAAATAAAATATAATAAAGGGGTGGTAAAAAATGCATATTAATTTTATGTGTAATGTAGAATCTATCATTTATAAATAAGTATAATCAATATAGAAAGGTAAATAAAGAAACACATTCCAATTAAAAAATAACATAAACACAAAGTAATAGGAATAAATGATGATCAAAGAAATATATATACATAATCACATGATATTAAAAAAATTCCATGAATATAATACCTAATAGAATTTCCACGACCCGACCCTACCCGAGTTCAAGCCGTAACTACCCCAAGACCTCCTCCGTAGGCCAAGGGCTGGAGACAAGAACCGAAGGCTAAACAACTCGACGAGGCCTTTTCCTAAGTACCAATACACACACATGCAACCCACTCAATGCAATAGTACATAGTAAAAGAGAAAGTAAAGTATAAACCTCAATAAACAACCACAAAAATTGCATCAACCTCAAAACAATACAAAGTAAAAGCTGAAGGTAAACTGAAAAGGAAAAGGGAAAAACATGCACCCAACCAGAAAAGTTCAAAAACCCGAAAATAGGTAATCAAAAGTAAATAGCTAAGAGAGTCCCACACGTGGAACTTGATTATGACCACCATATGCGGTCCAAGATCGCGAACTCCTAAGCTCCACAGAAGTCACAACCATCCTATCTGTTGTTTGCAATGCCACACCAAGTGCGGGCAAAACCCAAGCATGGGTGTGTATAAAGATACTCAGTAGAATTCCCTGAAGGATCGAGGGAGCAATAAAGGAGGTACTGAAGAGGTGAGAAGTAGATTGAATATGGAAAAGTAAATGAGTACAACTGAGAGTGTAGTAAAGAGTACAGTAGAGTATCAGCTCAACCCAACAAGAGAAAATTAGTAGACTCATTAAAACACAAGGAGCTCGATGTTGTGAGAAGTTGAACCTCTCATCGAGTCTTCGCTACCTATAGTAGGAGAGTAGACTCATCTAACCATGAGAATCTAGACACGGAAAGAACGTGGAATAACTCGTGCGACTTCGCCTTTCCTGGAAGGAGAGTAACCAAAATCCAAGGATTGGGTACTGGAACAAGGTATATACATATCCATATGCTCAATCAAGAAGCCCGAAAAAGATCATATGGGGATATCCATCCTGTAGCTCAACCCAAGAAAGTGAGTAGAAAACAATCCCAGAAGTGATCACCATAAATGCACAGCATCATACCCGTATTCCCCAAACTACAAGTCAAGGGGCTCAAATCACCACACCTTGACACTATCCGCTTTGGGTAGCACTGACTGGACCACACAGTTTTAGGTCACATCTCAAAGAAGATACCTGGTTGGGAAAGTGCCCCTCATACTGGAGAGTTCTAGGGAAAGTCAAACCACATCTCATCACTGTCACACAGTCGAGAGGTATTCTCAAAGCCATAGCTGTCACATCACTGACCCATACAACCAAGGGCACCGCTCTTGTAGTAACGGAGAAAATCCACAGAATAGCCTAGTAGAAAGGACTGAGTCTGAAAGAAGTCATCGGGTAGCCCACTGCCTGGCCCCATAGGAGGATAATCCCTAAGAGGTCATCAGGTAACCCACTTCTCAGTCTTTTATGGAGTGTAAACCCTAATCCGTCGTCGAGTAACCCACCGCCCAGCCCCGCTGGAGGGTAAACCCTAAGAGGTCGTCGGGTAACCCACTGCCCAGTCTCTACTTGTGGGAAAACTCTAAGAGATCATCGGGTAACCCACTGCCCTGTCTCTGCAGGAGGGTAAACCCTAAGAAGTCAATGAGAAACCCACTGCCCAGCACCACTGGAGGGTAAACATGATGAATTCGATGAGAAACCCACTGCCCAGCCCCGCTAGAGGGTAAACCCGAAGAAGTCGATGAGAAACATGCTGTCAAGCCCCGCTGGAGGGTAAACCCGAAACTGCTCTGGCCATCCCTACTAGAAACAACCTCCTATGTAGAGGATCGGTGCCTGTGTGATGTATTGGTCACACATAATCCACAAAATTCTACTAGGGAACTTGAAGTGATGTGATACTGAAATCCAACATGGCTAAAGGAATAAGGGGAACCCAAACAACTCCACCTATCAAACAGTCGACAATATAACCAAGTGGAAACCCACTCAACCCTGCTGGTAGAAACTATTGAGGGAAACAGGACCCTTTATATCGCAAGAGGAAAAAGGCATGTAAAGTAGAACACGACACAAACATAGGGCCCACACGATGTGTGGACCCAACTCATTTCCAAACCAAGCACACGGACTCTCTTAGGTACAAACTACAACTTGTACCTCCAAGCGTTCCCGTATACTCCCAAAGTATACCACATTTTTATCCCAATGGCTCTCATGCACACAACACCCAATGTCAACGCAAAAAGGCGTATTCGCAACGTCGCCAACCTGCTTCCTCCATGTCCTTGGCATGGCCATCCACATCTCTTTAAGAATTCACTTCAATCATCCAAGAGTGAATGCGATCACCCGCCAAGGGTTCTCTACAAACACCGCAGGAAGAAACACCAGTAGTACACCTTTCATTCTTCCACATTAAATGAGATCTCGAATGAGTCATCGAACATCCAAATGGATTGTACCACTGTAATCCTCATGGAAAAACATACGAGAGAAATTGTTTACTCACATCAAATGGACATCTGACGGAAAATCCATCCAACACTGCTTTACACCCAAACGACATCCCATGGTCCTGAGCCTCTGTCCCGAAAACAGCCGGGCACATCGCACCGTTGCGATCTCCTCAGAAAGACACGTCAAATTGACTGCTTACTTTCGTGGAACAAATGTGTAGAGAAAAAGATGCATTTATTCATACCACACATGAGCGGTGCTTCGTGCGACCCGCATCTCTGTCCCGAAGTGCAAAAAAAGGATCGCACCATTGCGATCCTCTCAAAAAACAACACAATATTGTCTATTCACTTGTCTGAAACGGACAACCGATGAAGAAGATGCAATTTCACCACCAATGCCCAAAATGTCCCTCGTGGGGCCCACAAAATCATCATGAATTAAAGTGTGCGGATTACACCATTGTAATTCCCTCAGAAAAATACTCAGAATTGACTACTCGCATGCCTCAGACAGACATCCGATGAAAAAGTTGTTAAACGCAGCTCGCAACTTAAAAGACGGAATGTGGGTCCCACGCCTCAACTCTGACTTCAATGACTGAAACCACTCTGGAACAATCGGTCTCAGTTCTAGGGTCCCAAATCCACTAACGACGCTCATATCGGACATCAGATGTGTCTATGTCATCCAAAACAAGAACTCCCAGAAAAATTCCAATCCACGTAACGTAGGTTTCGTGCCACCGAGCCCCTCCTCTCAGAAATTAAAAATTCTTGAGACCATCTCAAAATGTTCGTCTCGATCCAAGGAATGCATTTCCAAAGATGGATCGATAATCCGACACCCGGTTTACATTTTTGGGGCGTTTTAATAGTTATGGACCAAAATGAGGTTGGCCGAGCCGGTTCGGCCGGCCCAACCTCTCCCTGAACCGGCCCGCGGTTCACCACACGGGCCAACCCACATCGCCCAAACCGTCTTAGTCGGTCTAGTTGATTCTACATGAGAACTGCGAAGCACATGTCCCTATACTCTGGTTGGGGTCCTGAAGTCCCCATCCTACCACGTCGTCGCGCCCTTCTGGCGCCCGCGTCGTTGCCCCCAGCTCACCCAGCCACCGCGCTCGCCCGACCGCCTTCGCTCGGCCTTGCCTCCACTCGCCCGCGAGCCCCAGCTGCCTCTGTTGAACACCCGCTGCACTGCATGCCCTAGATCATCGGGCCGCCACGCGAAGCCGCCAGACCGCCAATACCTCGGGCCACTGCCGCCTGGTTTGCAGGAACCTCGCTGAAAAACACTCAAAAACCCACTGATCTTCGTCGGACGAATGAGGTCGCCTCAAGAACATGGATTTTGAATCCAAAAAGTAAAGCAGAAAGATCAAGATATAAACTACACAAATAAGGGATTTTCGCGAAGATCATACATCATTATATTCTATAATTGAACATCAATGAAGGGTTCATAAATTAAAATGCAAAACAAAATCTCTTACCTGCAGGGTCGTAGCATGACGCTTCACGGTCGATCCGCACCTCACGGGATCCGCAAATGTCTTGGAGAGGAGAGGGGCTTGAGGTTGAAGGGAGGGATCCTTGGTTGAGATAGCTTCTACCAGTGGATTCTCAAAGGGGAAGAGGTGAAGTGGTGGGTTTAGTTTAAGTAAAGAAATCACTTAACTTTTAATTAATTAATCTTAATCCCCCACTAGTAGGCCCATACCTGAACTCTCAACAGGGTCAGGGTTGAGCCTCCCTTAGTGTAAGCACCACCTCCCGAGCACAAAAGTAGTCTTGGAATTTTAATCTGAGGTTCCGTTCAAAATTTATAAAACTTAACGCCCAAGGCTGCTAAATTACAAAAATGCCCTTTGTGGCATTTTTCACAAGAGGGCCGCACCCGCGAAAATTACACCCCTCCTATGGTAAATGGAAAGCTCCAAACTCAATGGTTCCCTCAGTTTTCCAAAAATAGCTATTGTTTAATAGATACTTGAGTTAAGCCATTAAAAGAATAAATTTATTTATTTATTTATCCGTTTAATGTTCTGTTAATGGGCGAGGGGTACAAACATCCCGCGACAACATATATTTTTTTTATAGGGTAAAATCCCCCTTTCAGATCTATCCATACACTCGAATTTCTGAACTGAAACACCATTGAAGAGTTGTCCTATTTATTTGTTGCGCCCAGTGCAAAGACATTTAAAATTTATTTTCGGACACACCAGGGCTCAGAATCGCACACAGTCTAAAAGTGCTTCACTAGAATAACATCAAGAATATTCAAAAGTCATTTATTGAAAAAACTAGGTTCTTACATCATTCCCTCCTTCAAGATTCTCTTCCCCGAAAAGAAAAACAATGGAATAACACCTGGCTCTCCTGTACCCAGAAAAACTCTTGCACAGTCCCGTGTCACCGCAAACAGACCAAAGGATTTGATCTGTTCACGCAAGGTCTTCCCTTGCTGATGATGTGCATAAGAGAACGCAC
Source organism: Viscum album (assembly GCA_963277665.1). Taxonomy (NCBI): domain Eukaryota; kingdom Viridiplantae; phylum Streptophyta; class Magnoliopsida; order Santalales; family Viscaceae; genus Viscum; species Viscum album. The sequence goes on along the minus strand of OY728134.1, from coordinate 846,525,356 downwards.
ACATCTCCACAGATATTACACATGAGAGACGTCATGCACCCACTCCCGGCCTTGGAGTTAGGTCAATGTGGTAGGGAACCTCGTCATCCTTTCGAATAGTCTCAAACGGGCCAAAGGACAACGGGTGTAGCTCTACTCCCCAGTCGAACCCCCATGTCGCATGCCGCAACTGAAATCACAGTATGGACATAGGAAAGAGCCCGATGATTCCCACCTTCAGAATATCCATATGGTAAAACATCAATGGATATCTAGTCACAAAATATTTCACAGTCAATGTCTCGCAACCAATACTCTCTTACATGCTCGGAGAGCGATAGAGTCCACACCATCGACTAACGGAAATGGTTCTACGCCTCCTATTATACCAACACAGGGTTACACCAGATGCACTGTGTCACCCTGGTAACACCCCAGATAAGTATCATGGAGGAATCAATTTAACATACATAGTCTAAAAATTATACAGTAAAAAGTAGAAGAACTGTACAGTGTACCTCTTATTACCTCATTCTCTGCAGGATCGTAGACATCTAAAGATTGTTACGGTCCGTGGTCAAAACTGTTATCTCTCGGATCCTGACATGGACCTCCGGGTGGTGATGGGAAGATCTCATAAATTCATCCCCCACTTCTAGCTCCTCTCACTCCTCCACTAGCACCACCTATCTAGGGAGTACTCCGATCATGGTGCTACCTCGGTCGTGGTGGTGCACCTGCTACCTGCCCGAATTTCTCAACATACCTGGCCAGGGAGTCGCATGCCATGTGACCTCACCCATAGCAAGCATAGCACCGGCACTCTCCAGGATGAACTGGTTCCCTCCGACGCCACTATGGTGTATGACCACTCCCCTGAGTCTGATTATTATAATTCCACTTGCGTCGAGGTTCAATCAGCCAACGCCTGCTAGCTGCGAAAGATGTCTCGGCTTTGTCGTGCCTACTACCACCAGCAACTGTAAAACATGATAGGAAACTCTCTGTCACCAGTTCCTGCTCTAGCACCTTGAAATAAGTGGGGATGCACAAGGGAATGATGATGGCATGAATCTCTCTGTGGAGACCCTGCTTGAACTTCCACGCTCGGAAGATGCTGTCATGGACCAAGTCCGGGTAAAAGCGTGCACGGTCTGCGAAACTAGTCGCATACTCGGTCACTGTAATCCCTCCCTAATGAAATTGTAGGAGCTCTTGGATCTGAACGGAGCCTAATAAGGAGGGGTAAAACTCCTCATGAAACAGCAGTTGAAAGTTGTCCCACAAAAGTGATGACTCTTCGAGTAACTGAGTCACCAGACTCCCCCAACGCCCAGCTGCTCCGTGGAAAAGGCTGGTGGCCAAATCCACCATCAGATCTGTCGTTGTCTGCACAATCCTGAAGAGGTGAACCACTATCTCTAGACGAACCATTGCTACCTGAGGTTCTGGCTCACCACTAAACCATAGCAGTCTCTACCGCTGGAACTCACGGAGCGCGCTCAACTAGCGCTCAAGCTCCGTCTGCTCTGCTGACGCTATCTGCTACCCACAAGGTGGGGGTGCTGCTACCGGCCCACCCGGAGAAAGGGACTCACATGATGGGTCCTGTACTGAGGCCTCTTCCCTCACAGCGTCGTTGTCACGAACCAATGCGGGTATCTTAGCAGGCTGTCTTCGTGGAGGCATCCTGAATTTTATCAAGGAGTACCGTGATCAGATGAGCATATATGTATATGAATGTACCAACAATGGGGAGCTAACTCAAGAAGGACAGTAAAAGACACAATCCTAGGTGATGCACAAATGAATTTTCCCTGCAACAGGGGTCTCATCATGTCGAGTTGACAAGTGGTTTATCAGGGTCCTGGTGAATGGCTACGTCAGCCGCCACTCCATCACTAGACTCCCGGACCTGAGAGCTGCTCTCGAGACATGTTGACATTGTTTCCCTATATCCCATCCAATTACTTTTTAGGGATGTTCGAACAAAATACCAAGGAATGAACTATCTTTGATACCACTTTGTCATGACCCGACCCTACCCGGGCTCGATCCAGAACTACCCCAAGCCTGCCTCCGTAGGCCAGGGGGTGGCGACAAGCGCTGAAGGCTAAACAAATCATGGAGGCCATTTCCTAAGTACTTGTACACACACACAACCCACTCAATGAAATAGTGTAGAGTAAAAGATAAAGTAAAGTACCAACTAAAATAAACAACCACAAAAATTGCATTGACCTGTAAACAGTACAATGTAAAATTTGAAGGTAAACTGAAAAGAAAAAGGGAAAGACAGACACTGAACTAGATAAATGCCACAAACCAGTAACAGGTTTAAAAAATTAAATACCTGGGAGAGTCCCACACCTATAACCTGACTATGAACACCGTACGCGGTCCAAGATCCTGAACTCCTAAACTCCGCTAAATTCACCACCAACCTGTCCATCATCTGGAAGGACACACCATGTGTGGGCAAGGCCCAAGAAGGGGTCAGTATAAAAATACTTAGTAGGTTGTCTCAAAGGCTCGAGGGATCAACAAAGGAGGTACTGAAGAGGTGAGCAGTAGATTGAATAGGGAAAAGTAAAGGATTACAACCAAGAGTGCATTAAAGAGTACAGTAGAGTAACAGATCCACCCAACAAGAGAAACCAAGTAGACTCATCCAAACACAAGCAGGTAGAAATAGTGAGAAGATGAAATTATCATCGAGTCTTCAATACCTATAGTAGGAGATTATAGTAGTCCAACCATGAGAATCAAGACACGGAAAGCACATGGCATACCCCGTGCGTCTTCACCTCTCCTGGAAGGAGAGTAACCAAAACACAAGGAGTGGGTACTGGAACAAGGTATATACATATCCATATGATCAATAAAGAATCCCGAACAAGATCATAAGGGGATCTCCATCCTGTAGCTCATCCCAAGAAAGTGAGTAGACAACAATCCAAGAAGTAAACACCATTGATGCCCAACATCCTACCCGTCTGCCTTGAACTGCAAGTCAAGGGGATCAAATCACCGAACCTTGAGACTATCGTCTTTGGGTGGCACTGAACCGCCCGAACGATTTTAGGTAGCGTCTCAAGGGCGCATCTTGGTGGGGAAACATCCCCTCGTACTCAAGAGTTCTGGGGAAAATCAAACCACACCTCGTCACTATCACATAGTCGATAGGTCTTCTCAATGTCAAAGTTGTCACATCACTGACCCGTAAAACCAAGGACCCTGCTCCGATAGTCATGAATAGAAGCCACATACTAGCCTAGTAGAAAAGACTGAGTCTGAAATAATTCTTCTGGTAACCCACTGCCTAGTCCCGCTGGAGGGTAAACCCTAAGAGGTCATTGTGTAACCCACTGCCTAGTCTTTACTGGAGGGTAAACCCTAAGCGGCTGTCGGGTAACCCACTGCCTAGCCCCGCTAGAGGGTAAACCCTAAGAGGTCACCGGGTAACCCACTGCCCAGTCTCCGATGGATGGTAAACCCTAATAGGTCATCGGGTAACCCACTGCCTAGTCTCTGCTGAAGGGTAAACCCTAAGAATTCATCGGGTAACCCACTTCCCAGTCTCTTCTAGAGGGTAAATCCTAAGAAGTCAATGAGCAGCCCACTGCCCAGCACCGCTGGAGGTTAAAACTGAAGAAGTCGATGAGCAACCCACTACCGAGCCCTGCTGGAGGGTAAACCCGAAGAAGTCGATGAGCAACCCACTACCCAGCCCTACTGGAGGTTAAACCCAATGAAGTCGATGAGCAACCCACTGCCCAGCCCCGTTGGAGGGTAAACCAGGAACTTCTCTGGCCATCCCTACTGGAAACAACCTCTTGGGTAGATGATAGGTGCCCGCGTGATGTATTTGTCACACCAAATCCTCAATATTATACCTGGTAATACGAAGGGATGTGATACCAAAACCCACACAACTAAAGGAATAAGGGGAACCCGAACCACTCCGTCTATCAAATCGTCGAGAACAGAACAAGGGGAAAACCCGCTCAACTGTGTTGGTCGTAACCTTCGAGAACAGGAGGACCCTCTACGTTGCGAGAGGTCAAATGTATATAAAGTAGAATAAGGAATAGACATGGTCCCCACAAGACGTGTGGCCCCAACTCATCTTCAAACTATGTGCACAAACGTTCTCAGGTACAAACTACAACATGTACCTCCGAGCATTCTAGTATACTCCCAGACTATACCACATTTCCAGCCCATGGGATATCATGGACATGGAACCCAATTTCAACACAAAAAGGTGTAAACACAACTTCGCCAACATGCTTCCTCCACAGCCCTAGCCCGACCAACCACATCTATTTAAGAATTCACTTCACTCTCCCAAGATTGAACACGATTACTTGCAATGGGTTCTCTACAAACACTACAGGAAGAACCACCACCAGTACAAATTTGATGCTTCCACATTAAATGAGATCTGGAATGAGTCTCCACACATCCAAACAGATCATACTATTGTAATCCTCAAGGAAAAAACGTGGGATAGAATATTTACTCACCTCAAACGACATCTGACAGAAAAGACGTCTAACACCACTTTACAGCCAAACGATGTCCCGTGGTCCCAATCCTCGGTCTTGAGAATAGTCGGGCACATCACACCGTTTTACTTGCGTGGAACTAATGTCTAGAGAAAAAGATGAATTTCGTTGTACTGTACACGAGCGGTGCTTCGAGGTACCCATATCTCAGTTCCGAAGCGCCAGGAACAGATTTCCCCATTGTGATCTTCTCAAAAAATCACACAAGATTGACTATTCACTTGTCCGAAACGGATAACCAATGAAGAAGATGGAATTTCAACGCCAACGCTAAAAACCACCCTCATCGGGCCCACACCATCATGCTGAATTAAAGTGGGTGAATTGCGTCATTGAAATTCCCTTGAAAAAACACTCAGAATTGACTGCTCGCATGCCTCGGACAGACATTTGATGGAAAAGTTGTTAAACGATGCTCGTAGCTTAAAAGATGGGACATGGGTCCCACGCCTCAACTTCGGTATCAATGCTTGAAACCACCATGGAAACCTCTACCTCGGCGTCAGGGTCCCGACGCTGCTGACAGCCCTCAAATTGGATATTGTATGTGTCTGTGCCATCCAAATCAAGAACTCCCAGAAAAACGTCAATCCACTAAACGTACGTGTCGTGCCACCGAGCCCCTTGCCTAGTTAATTAAAAATTCTTGAAACCATCTCAAAATGTTCGTCTCGATCAAAGGAACGCATTTCCTCAGATGGCTCACGAATCTGATACTTGGTTTAGATTTTATGGGTGTTTTAATAGTTATGGACCAAAACGTGGTGGGTCGGGCCGGTTCGACCGACCCATGCTTTGCCTGAACCGGCCCGCAGTTCAATGTGTGGGATGGCCCGCATCACCCAAACTGACTTAGCCGGTCCGGTTGATTCTTCATGGGACTCGCGAAGCGCGGGTCCCTGTCTACTGGTCGGTATCACGGGAACCCCGGTCTGCTGTGTCATCGCGCCCCGCTGGCGCCCGCGTCATCGCCCCCAGCTCACCCGACCGTCGCACTCGCCCGACCGCCTCCGCTCGACCTCACCTCCGCTTGACCACTAGCCAAGATGGCCTCCACTGATGACCTGTTGTGCCGCACGCCCTGGACTGCCGGGCTGCCGCGCGAAACCACCGAGCCTCCGCGTGAAGCTGCAGGGCTACCCCGCGAAGCCGCCAGACCACCGCTACATCAGGCCGCCACCGCCCGACTGCCTTGAACCTCACAGGAAAATACCCAAAAACCCACTGATCTTCGTCGGACAACTGAGGTCACCTCGGAACTCAAATTTTGAATCCGAAAAGTGTAGAGGAAATATCATGATATAAACTACAGAAATATGGGATTTTCTTGACGATCAAACAGCATTTCGATGCTATAATTGAACTTGAAAGAAGGGTTCAAAAATTAAAACTCAAAACGAAATCTCCTACCTGTAGGGGTGTAGTCGGATGCTTCATAGTCGATCTGCACCTCACCGGATCCGCAAAAATCATGGAGATGAGAGGGGATTGAGGTTGATGGGAGGGCTCCTTGGTTGAGAGAGATTCCGCCAGAGGATTATCAAAGGGGAAGAGGTGAAGTTGTGGGTTTGGTTTAAGTAAATAAATTACTTAACTATTAATTAATTAATTTTAATCCCCCACGAGTAGGCATGTACCCAAACTCTCAACGGTTTTGGGGTTAAGCTTCCCCTAGAGTAAACACCACCTCCCAAGTACTGCAGCAGTCTCTGAATTGTAATCCGAGTCTCCATTCAAAATTTATAAAACTTAATGCCTGAGGCTGCTAAATTACAAAAACGCCCCTGGTGGCCTTTTTCACAGGAGGGCCGCGCCCCGTGAAAATTACACCCCTCCTATGGTAAATGACATGATTCGAACTGAACGGTGCCCTCATTTTTCCAATACAAGCTACCGTTTAAGAGATACTTGAGTTACGCCATTAAACGAATAAATTAATTTATTTCTTTATCCGTTTAATGTTTCGTTAATAGGCGATGGGTCCAAACGTCCCACGCCAATATATATTATGTTGTTCCTAGGGTAAAAACCCCATTTCAGATCCATCCATACTCTAAAATTTTTGATCTGAAACATTGTTTAGGAGTTATCCCATTTATTTGACGTTCCCAGTGCGAACACACTTAAAATTTAATTCTGGCCACACCGAGGTTCTAAATCGCACACCGTCTGAAGGCGCTGCACTAGAATAACATCAAGAATATTATAATGTCTTTTAGAGAAAAAACCAGGTTCTTACAAGAATAATATTATGGATACCAATAAATAATCCCATAAGGAGGGAACTCATAATGTTAGACATCTAAAGAATACTTTCATAACATTTCACAAGAGAGTTTAAATTTATGGGTAGAAACCCATCTAATTTGGACAAATAATTTGTCTCATGATACCTATCAATGCATCAAGGGACTATCTATAACTGATCCCCACAAATCACATACTTAGTCCAAAGCATTTCTTTTATGAAATGGGTTAGAAATATTCAACATAAACATTTGTATTCAAAAACTAACATACAAAATGTTAATACATACCTTAATCAAATAATCATAAAAATAAACTATCTTGAGTAATATGATAAATGGAAATAAAACTGTACATAATTAGTCATATTTATTATAAAATACAAAAATAAGTAATATGGTTTATATAAATATGACATATCCCCAGTGTATAATAACTAAAAAGGGGATAATGTCGTTGATGAATAAGAAATACCATAAAAATTACATTAAAATCTTTTTTGAGAAAAATAACCTTTTAACTCTGAAAATATTTTTAAAACAAATATTTAATTAAAAATTTTGGAAATAATTTTCTTTGAAATTAACCGTTAAACAATTTTAAAATAATCATTAAAAATTGAGTGCTCTGGATGGTAGGATATTCCATTCATGATGTACATAATAAAACAAAGATTCCATTCACATTTCTATTAAATCCAAACGATCATTATTGGGAAGATGACATGAATATTACTTTAATTTTTCCATAAAATGTCAAAATAAGGTAAATTTGTTTTCAACAAGCCATTTTTATAGTTTTATATACTTTATTTGAAAACACTTTTAGAAAAAATGGGTGTTAAGGAAAAATGATTTTTGGCCGAAGAGAGAAATGAAGTCATATTTTCTTAAAAACATTTTCTAAATAATTTTAAGTAAAAAAGAGGGGGAAAATTTTATTGTTAATTTAAAAGTTCTGGAATAACAAATTATAAGTAAATATATTTATTTTATGACATAAACATCTAATAATTCTCCCATGGTAGAGTTTAAAAAATAATCCTGAATAATGATTAGACTGAGAAATAAACCCTTACCACTTTGGTAAATTCTGAATCATAAGACTAATGAAATAGATAAATTAAAATTAAAACTTAAATACCATGAATAGATATATATTCAAGATATAAAATATTAAAATGGGTAGTATATACACCACATAAAGAAATAAGTGGTGAATATGTCATATGTCTTACAAAAGTAAAAGTTAAATGAGAAAACCCTTACCTCTAGTTCCACATCCTTCATATTTATTCAAACCTCATATATAAAAAATATAAGTTTATTATAAATATATTAACTAACCATAATCATATATCTCGTTTCATATATTATTTAATTATTGTATTTTATCACACTTTTAATAAAAATTCTTTGTTAAAATCCCTATTTTGGGTGATAATTGCTTTGCTTTTCATGTATGTTTTAGATCGATAATTTATGATTTTTTAAATTTATCATGGTTAAATAATATCCATAATATTAGAAATGATATAAATATCATATATTTTCATTATATACTAATTTATAGTAATCTATAAATGTTTGAGATAAAAAATTGGTTACACCATTTATGGAGATGGTAGGTCGTACGTACGCATGAATGATGTTTCTATTTTTCTAAACATATAAAAAAATAAAATAAATATTAATTCACATTTTTAGAAAAATTATTATGTTATATATATCATTTATATAATTAAAATCAGTTCTTATTACCATCCATAAAAAAATAAAATGAAAAAAATTTCACATCGCTCTGGGGAAGCGGTAGTCGACTCGTATGCATGAGCGACAATTTTTTTAACAGATTAAAAGGTAATAAGTTATATTTTATATTATATTTCAATATGTATTTTTATATCATAAATATAGCATATATTTATTAACTTTAACTCTAATACTTTTCATGTAAATAATATGTTAAAATCGATTCACATCGCTCGTGAGTCAGTAGGCTTCCGTACACACGTGTCATGTTATCACACCACTAAGAAAATGTAAATTAAAATGTTATATATGATAATATAATTATATATATAAAAAATTTACTAAATATTATATAAATATATTAAATTCATAATTATATCCATCTAAGAATGGTGGTGATGGAGAATGAATTACATTGGTTTATAAGGTGGTAGTCTGAACTACAAACGATCGAAGATTATGTTTTCCATTTGATAAAAGTTGAGATGGATATATGATATACTTTTAACATAATAAAATATAAGTATATGATAGATAATAGTGATATTTTATTAGCTTTATGGAAAAATATTTGAAGGAGGTTTAAAAAGAAATAAAACAAATACGGACATTAAGAATTTCACCTTTAGGATGTTGTGAGAGGATTAAGGAGTTATTTGGGTAGGTATTTTCTAAAATAAAGGTTTTTTGAAGTGTTAAGAGGGGAGTATAGGGGGTTACTTTGTATAAGTGGTAAAGAGGAAACTCGTAGTATTTTTGAAAAGATAATGATACCCAAATGTTTCTCATTCCATAAGACTACAAATTAAGTCATTATCAAACCTTCTAAGTGATAAGGTAAAAAATGGATGAAATATTAGTGTTGGATATGTTTTTCGTTCATTTGAACACATATATTATTAGTATAACCCTCATTAAATGCATTTTTTCCTTATATTTGGAAATTAATTTTTACTTTTTTTCATTATTCATTATGGTTAAAAATTAAGTTGACCGTATTAGAAACTTAAAATTATGCCTATTCCAAATATGAAATCGTTTTTCTCAAAATTCAATTCATAGAAGTGGTAGAATTAAATTTAACATTAAACCCATATATCTGTCTGTTATAACCCATAATTGTACACCAAACACTCAACCATCAAGGATTTGAAACGTTTGAAGACGATTAAAATTACCGATCTAATTTTCACAGAGTACTTAGATGTGCATTGCCTTTATATTCATTTTGTAAGGGCATATATTTTTTCCCTTATTATATCAAAATTACATAGATAATTAATATAAGTATTTTATGGATTCCATTAGCAATAAAATTGGACAGCCATGAAAACAACATGGCAAGATGAACTAGGGGAACATTTGGGAGTCACCTCAGCCACACTCTAGGAGCCATCCAGCTAGCCAACCCAGTAGAGGAAGGTGGGTGAGCATAAAACCCACTATAATTGTGTGGTGTAACACCCCGAGATTTCATAGTACGTTATCTTGTCAATGTAATTCAATAGGTTGTTCTACACGCAACACCGAGTTCGAGCGCACCACAACTTACCAAACTAGAAATTCAAAAAGCGGTTATGAATAGTATTAACTGCATTTTGAATATTATATACTATATATAATTTTAAAATCTATATTATTTGTTTCATAGACATAATATAGGAATGAATTCATTTTTTTAGATAAAAGAAGTATTTTTTAAAAAATGCAATTTTACCACCTTTTAATGGTGAACCCTTTTTAAAACCAATATATGACACTTTTATATATTCAATTTAATTAAATTCAATTTCACATTTGAAGCGGGACATAAAAATTTAGTTTGGATAAATATTTAATACTTTTCTGATAACTTTCATATTTTGAAGAATAGTGAAAAATAAATATGTTTTAATTGAAAACACCTTTTTCAATCAAAATAATTTATATTGTCAAATTATTAATTTGATTGGTTTTTAAGTATAATTAGATTATAATTTTATTATTTAATATAATTTTGGTCATTATAAGTAATTTCACATTTTAATTTGTCATAAACACATGTCAATCTTTTGATAGTTTTTACTTTTTAAAAAACTCACTTTTTGGTTTTGACAACGAGAATAAATTTTAAATTAATAAATGAAACTTTTATTTTTTGAATTTTCCAAAATAAGAGTCATTTTTGAATTTCAAATATCAAAATTAGTATAGGGTAATTTTTTGTTATTTTTCTAAAAACTTTTAATTTTTCATAAATAGTCAAAAACACTGTGTTATTATTTAAAACTGGCTTTTTATTTAAATAATTATTTATTTTATTTAATTTTATTTTAAGCCAAAATAGATATATAATACATATATATGTTTAATGAAATTAAATGGAGTCATTTTATAATAAAATTAGATGTATAAAAATTTATTGAACTTTTTAACCTCTTTTACCCACCTTCTAAAAGAATTTAAAATTTTCATAAAACTTAATTTTACCTCTTATGTGAGTTGAATTTCAAAAATTTGAGAGACACAATTGATATCTGTAAGTAAAATGTGGTTCAACAAAATGATAATAATTTTTTGAGAATAGTCACTTTTGACTATTATTTACCAAGGGTAATAGTAAATAGGTTAATTAAAGGTATAAATGATATTATAATTACCCTAAAACATGTACTAATTATATTGGATAAGTTTATTTTAACCAAAAACAATCTTAGGAATAAAATATGCTCTTTTAGGTCCACCTGTTTTAGATTAGGACAATTATTATTATTTTATTTAATGAAGAGTTAAAAGTGTTAAATTCAAAGTTTAATAACTAAAACATTTTTAATATATGGATAAACATAAGATAAATTCGACTATAAATATTCCTCATAAAGATAAAAAAATTCCTAAATAATACTATTTTATTTATTATTATACATTAAATAATTAAATTTATATATGACAAAATGATGATGTAGTAATTACCTTATTAATGAAAGAATCAAATAAATGGTTTTATAAATATTAAAATAATTATAATTTCAAAGATTTTATGAAATAAATTAATTTTCTAGGAGAATATGACATGTTAGGGTAGATTAAATGTATCTTGTTCGAAGTAATAAAGTTTTGATGACTTTCAAAGAAACCAAATACCAAATAATGTCAAAATTGACATAAATTAATTTTTAAAACAAATACTACATTATTGGTTGATATAATATTCCTAAAAATATATTTTTTTGGACAAAAATATTAAAGAATATTATATATGTCATTAATTAATCACTTTATATTCTCTTTTAATTTTAGATTATTTTTATTAACCACATAGTGTAACAATACAAGAAGACACGGTAAAAGTTAAACTATTTAGCTAAGAGTTAATCTAAAAGATAAGTTTAAAATGGTAACCTAAACTTGTATAAAACCTATAGTTGGGAGTATTTAGACCCAAAACAAGCTATGGATTTAAATAAATTCATTTTGAGCCCTTATATACCAAATATTATTGTATAATAAATTAACATTTTAATCATTTCCTAATGTGACCCTCACCCCTCTTATAAAAGGGCACTTCCCCTTCTCCCAAAATCACACCTCTCAAGAAATTTGGCTCATAAAACCCCTGACCAATATCCCCCCAACTTCCCTCACATCAACATAGAGTCCTTTGATTAGAAATCCAATCAAAGGAGCCCTTTTGACCAACTCAAAAGGAAACACCTGAAAAAGAGGTAATAATTCCACCACCCTCTTTCAAGTTCTTTTCTTCTTCCACTTATTCTTTCTTTGTTCATTCCATACCAAAATAATAAATCCACTACCTCCCACATACTGTGACATTATTATAAATATGGTACAACCATATTCGTTATTCTATCTATCCTATAAATGACAAAGTCACAATACGTGTGTACGTAAGACATATCGTCCCCACATCGTGGTGTAGTTTATTATTCAAACACTTCATTATTTGGATGGGTATAATAATGAGTATAACTGATTTAAATAATAAATATAACATTTTAATGATTCTGTATATATTATATAATTTCCAATTACATACTATTTCACCATTAATATAATTATATTATCGCTTGTGCGAACGTACGGATTACCGTCTCCATGACGCGATGAGATTTATTCCCACGTTCAGCATTCTAGGACGATTATAAAAATATATATTATTAATAAGTATTTAATATATGAAATAACAATTCTACTGGATATATATATGTATGTATGTATGTACTTACATATATCTTATTCACTTACTTCCGTTCATTACGATATGTAAACAGAAAATACATTTATGCGTACGTATGGCCTCCTGTATACATTAATAGTGCCTTCAATTTCATATGCATATCTATTATAAATATTTATATTATAAAACTATTTGATATATAAATCAAGTTTTATATTCTGGAAGTATTTATATCATGATCTAAATGATACAAGTTAAAACACGTACAATAAAGAAAGCGATTATTACCCAAAATGTTAACTTATCATTGAAATAATTTTTAAATGGTAATTATAAAGTCATAAATGAATCATGTATGATATAAGAAATATGAATATGGTTCTGTTATAATTTAACAACTGCTATGGTCATTATACAGGAGGTTAAACATACCCTCGACCAAAAGAAAGTGCAACGTAAGTGTTAATTTCACAATCTATTTATTATCCAAGGTTGTTTTTATGTAAGTATATACTGTGACAGATTCATTATCCATGTACGTGTTTCATAAAAGTGTTTTCAAAGGTTTTATTTTTAAGTTACTTTTTATAAAAAAACATCTTAAAATTTTTAAACATTTATTCTTCAAAACCATTCTCATTAATGTCCTTGATTTCAAAATGGTTTTAATTATTTATTTATAAGGACATGAACATTTTAAAATGTTAATTCCATTAAGAAGTTTCAAAATGGTATGGAACACATTTATTCAAAACTATCTTTTTAATTACTACCAATATTAATTATGTGACTTTTAAATGATTTTATGAAAAATTAATATTTCTCTCAAATATTTTTACTGATCATTTTCAAAAATGTAAACATCCTCTAAGGGATATTATTCTTGATCGGGTTGATTTATTATGATACAAATCTTCTATATTGAATTGGAGGTTTTGTGATATGTTTGATGGTAGATATGATATTTTTATTCCATTCATAGTTTATGGATAAATTATTGACATTTCGTATGCTAGTTTTAATACGAATTCTTCTGTTATGTTTAAAAATTTTCATATGTGGAATGCATTGGACTTAGTAAGCTACAGGTGGAGCCCAATATAGCTCCTCAATGTATCAGTAGGTCCAATGAGACAAAATAGTGTCTTGGCACATGACCATGAAAAATCTTATTTGTAGTCTTGGAATAAGGCCTTATCTATGTGGTTATGAAATATTGAATTATGCATTCCATCCTTATGAAATTAACTATTGATATTACATGTGATTATTCGACTAGTAGAATATCCATGTGAATAAGTAAATGTAATTATTTGATTAATCTTAGCCAAATTATGATGTAGTTTAAGTTTAAAAGGCTTTTGCTTTAGTTTTATACACTGCCTTAAATGTTTGTGCTTATTTATGAAAGTTTCCGCTATATTGTTATCTTTATAGAGAATCTGACCTCACCCATTTCTATGTTTTATTTTTCCCAGGATGCAAAGAAATATATTATGTATAACCAGCATGTATAGTCTAAGGGACATGAATGTGGTAAATGGGGAAATTTTTTTTTGTTTTTCATTGTATAATTTAATGTATGGTTCATGTATGTAATCTTTTTTAAAAAACTGCTAAACTGATCGGTCTTTAGGGACTTGATTCCTTGTAATCATGCCAATGTATTAAAATAATGCACTGAATATGGGTAACTGGGGTCGGGGAATTATAGTTGTTATCGGAGGAAGTTTAACAATAACCTTGGAATCTAGATTTAGAAAAACTCTGATTAGAGAACATTACCCTATGATAGACTTTGGGGATTAGAATAGAAGAACATACCAAAATTTTGGTAATGTTGAGATTTTTTGAATTTTCCAAGTAATACATCCCAATTTGGATACAAGCTAGTAGAGGCGGATCTAACACAGATGTACCTAGGATTTAAAACTCCAACAAGGAGTTTCAAACTTGACCTGGGGTATCTTGGTACACGACAACAATACTTGATGCACTATTTTTTTTACGAAACTTGTGGGAGATATGCTTAGAATAATTCACATTTTCTTTACAAGGCATTTTGAAAGATTTACGAGTAAATACTTCCTTAAAGATAAATTTTTTTACAATTATAGATTATATGCATAATCATTTCAATTTATGTTAGGTATTTTACAAGTTTGGAATTTTTCAGCGTGATTCATAAAACCAACCTTGTGTTTGTCATTGTTTATAGAAGACACACAATAGATGGAATGAGAACTCCAACAATAAGAATGATCTAAAGAGTAAGAAGGATCATATCGTTCATCGTATTAAGCTAACATTTAGAAAGAAAATAGTCACCAACATATTATCATCATATGATGAAATAATATCACATATTAATAAGATAAGTAACGATTTTTTTGAGTCCTATGGATTTGAAGGGAATATAGAGAATAAAAATATGGTATAGTGAAATATGGATAAATGGAATATGGGAAAGGATGATTTTCCCCTATACGATAACTGTGGAAAGAATCACCTTGATATATTTTTGAAGGGAATGTGAGTTTTTTAAAAGTGTGGAGAAAAAGTCCACCAAGTACTTGATAACAATGTTAAGAAAAAGGTTTCAAATGTATTATGATTTATATGAAAGGAGTTAGGACACTACGTGAATCAATGCCCAAATAATTAGGGTATAGCACAAATGATGATGTTGGACAATAATCAAGTTATGATATTACATCAGATGAAGTGTATTGACTAGTGTTCTTATATTGATATTAAAGTATTATGTCATTTGAGTATTGTATTAATGATTTACATGTTATAAGAATTATAGAGTATATAAGGATTGTACTGTAATACTATTTCATCAAGGACTTGAGATTGTGTGAACCAAGAAACTTGACTCAATAGAAGGTAATTTTTTTTGGAGAATATATGATGGAGAGAAAGATAAACCATAATATAGTTATGACACTGAGTTAGTGAATTTTTGAATAATATATGATTTATTTGGATAAATTATATTGGATATTCTTGACAACCTTGAAACTAATTAATAATTTGTATATTCCATCATTGTTGGAGTTTTCAACATTTTTGGATATAAGAAGTATATCCAGTATTCTATAAAGAATAAGGGAGTATTAATGTATTCAATTTGGATTTATGGTAATTTAGGGTGTTACCATGTTTGAAAAGAATACTTTATGATGGTATTCACATGTTATTACATGGAAAAAATGATCATCATTGTGTTTACCTTCCTTATAAATTTTGGACTGTGAGTTTGGACAGAATTATTTTGGATAAGACTAATGGTTGGATTGAATTAAGTTTGACATTGGATACTATTGTTAAGGTTAAAGTATTTATTAATATTATTTTTGTATTGTTATGAAAAGTAAAACCCGGGGGTCTGTCAATAACCTGTCGCGTTCGGAAAGGCCACCAGACTTGAACCCACAACCCAAGGGAGACAAGGGTAATCTCCTACCATTAAATTACGTGATTTCATAGTATCTATAATGTAGTTTTTTAAATATATTGAAAAATGAAATATAAATTCATTATTTTTGGAACCCTATACGATTAGGATAAATAGAATATTTTGGAATTTTATTATCTTTTTGAGCGAAATATGAGTTTGTAGAAGGAAGTTGTTGAAGGATTAAACTCTACTTTTCAAGTATATTTTTTTCCTCTTATTCTATGAATAAATTATTTATTAAAATTTAAGTAAGATATCTTAAAACAAAAAATGTGTTATCCTAATACCTTATGTTTTTTTGAACTGATGATAATTTAAATCATTATAGATTGATGGCTTTGAGGCCCTCAATTTTACACTTGTTTGTGATTGATGACCTTAATCACTCCCTATAAATATTTTCATTTTTCCTCCAATTATTTGTCTCTAATTTAAACCAATGATTTCTTAATCAAGATCATAATTTGGTGGTGACTTTTCATTCCATTTCCCACTTATTAAGGCTAAATTTTATCAACCCAATATCCGATGTGGATTTTCCACAAAAGTATTTTTCTATTTTTAACATTTTATTTTTTAAGAATAATTTCAAATTGCAGGAAATCAATTTATTGAAGGAGGTGAGAATGTAAAACCCAAATATTTCATAGTACATTATCTCATTAAAATAATTCAATAGCTTGTGCTACACACAACACCGAGTTCGAGCACACCACAACATACCAAACTAGCCGTTCAAAAAGCGGTTATGAATAGTATTAACTACATTTTGAATATTATATAATCTATAAAATTTTAACATCCATATTATGTGTTTCTTGGACATTATATTAGAATAAATTCCTTTTTTAGATAAATGAAGTATTTTTCAAAAAATGCATTTTTATAGCCTTTTAATGGAAAACCCCTTTTAAAACCAATATTTGATAGTTTTATATATTTAATTTAATGAAATTAAATTAATCTTTATATGTTCTACATAAAAATTTAGTCTGTATAAATTTTGGGTAATTTTCTAAAAACTTTCATATTTTGACGAATAGTAATAAATTCTATGTTATAATTGAAAACAATATTTTTAATAGAAATAATTTATTGTGTAAAATAATGAATTTGAATCGTTTTGAAGTATAATTATATTATATTATTATCATTTAATACAATTTAGGTCATTATAAGTAATTTCACATTTAAATTTGACATAAACACTTGTCAATCTTTTGATCGTTTTTAATTTTTTAAAACACATTCTTTGGTTTTGACTATGGAAATTAATTTTAAATTCATAAATGAAAATTCTATGTTTTTAATTTGGTAAAATAGACTTAATTTTTGAATTCCTAATATCAAAATTATCTTCGGGTGAATTTTTTTTATATTTCTGAAAACATTCAATTTTTGATTAATAGTGAAAAACACTGCGTTATTATTTAAAAACAAATTTTTATTTAAATAATTATTTTTTTATTTAAATTTATTTTAAGTAAATATAGATATATAATACCTATATATGTTTAATTTAATTCATTGGTGTCATTTTATAATAAAATTAGATGTATAAAATTTTGTTGAACTTTTTAACCTCTTTTGCCCACCTACTAAGAGCATTTACAAATTCTCATAAAACATAATTTTACCACTTCTGTGAGTTAAATTTCAAAAATATAAGAGAAACGGTTGATATCAGTAAGTAAAATGTGGTTCAATGAGATTAAAGTCATTTTTGGTGAATAGTAACTTTTGGCCTTTATTTACCACGGTTAAAAGTAAATAGGGTAATTAAAGGTAAATATGCTATTATAATTACCCTAACACATGTCTTAATTTAATTAAATAAGTGTATTTTGACCAGAAACAACCTTATGAATAATATATGATCCTTTATTTCCACATGAATTAGATTAGGACATTTATTATTATTTTATTTAAGTAAGAGTTAAAAGTGTTAAATTCAATGATTAATAACTTTCCATTTTTAATATAGAGATACACATAATATTCATTAAACTATAAATATTTGTTATAAATATAAAAATATTTCCTACACAATGGTATTTTATTTATAATTTTTATACATTAAATAATTAAATTTATTTATGACACAATGATGATGCAGTGATTACCTTATTAATGAATGAATAAAATAAATGTTATTATAAATATTAAAATAAATATAATATCAAATTATTTATTACATCCAAGAATTTTATAATTGATGATGACATGTTAGGGTTGATTCAATGTATCTTTTTTGAAGTAATCAAGGTGTGATGACTTTCACAAAAACCAAATACCAAATAATGTCAAAATTGACATAAATTAATTTTTAAAACAAATACTATATAATTGATTCATATAATATTCCTAAAAATCAAAGGATCTGAAAAAGGGATTAAGTAATATTATATATTTTATTAATGAACCACTTTTTGTTCTCTTGAAAGTATATAGTAAGTTTATTAACCATATAGTGTAAGAATACAAGAAGACACGGTAAAATTTAAACTATTTAACTAAGAGTTAAATCTAAAATATAAGGTTCAAAGGGTAACCTGAACTTGTCTAAAACCTATTGGTTGAGTGTATTTCGACCCATAACCACCTAAGGCTCGAAATAAATTCATATGGATCCATAATAAACCGAATATGATTGTATAATAAATTAATATTTTAATCTTTTCTTAAAGTGACCCTCGCCCCTCTTATAAAAGGTCACTTCCCCTTCTCTAAATATCACACCTCCAAAGCCATTTAGATCTTACAAAAACTACCCATATATCCTACCAACTTCTCTCACATCAACCTAGAGTCCTTACTTTGATTATAAAGTCAATATATGGATCCCTTTTGATCAACTCAAAAGGAAACACTCGAAGAAGAGGTAATAATTTCACCACCCTCTTTCATGTTGTTTTCTTCTTCCACTTCCTCTTTCTTTTTTGTTTGAATACCAAAATAATAACTCCAGTACCTCAAAAATAATTAAATATTATTATAAATTTGGTACAACTTCATTCATTATTCTATCCATCCTATAAATGACAATGTCACCATACGTGCGTACGTACGGCTTACCATCTCCACGTCTTGGTGTTGTTTGTTATTTAAACACTTCATTATTTGGATGGGTATAATAATGATTATAACTGATGAAAATAATAAATATAACATGTTAATGATTCTGTATATATTATATACCATCCAATTACAAATGATTTCACTATTAGTATAATGATATTGTCGCTCATGCATAAGTACAGATTACCGTCTCCACAGTGCGATGAGTTTCATTCCCACGTTCACCACTCAACGACAATTATAAAAATATATATTATTAATAAGTATGTAATATATGACATAATTATTCTATTATATATATATACATATGTATGTATGTATGTACTTACATATATCTTATTCACTTACTTCTGTTCAATACGTTATGAAAACTAAAACTGTGTTTATGCGTACTTATGACCTACCGTCTCCATAAATGGTACCTTCCATTTCATATATCAATATATTATAAATATATATATTATAAATTTATTTTATATATAAATAAAGGTTTATATTCTGGAAGTATATAAATCATGATCTAAATGATACAAGTTAAAACATGTACGATAAAGAAAGCGATTATTACCCAAAAAGTTAATTTATCATGGAAATCATTATTAAATGGGCATTATAAAGTCATAAATGAATCATGTATGATATAATAAATATGAATATGGTTCTGGTATAATTTAATAACATACTATGGTCATTATACAGTAGTTTAAACATACCCTCGACCAAAGGAAAGTGCAAGGTAACCGAAAATTTCAAAATCTCGTTATTATACGAGGTTGTTTCTACGTAAGTATCTATTGTGAAATATTTATTATCCATGTCCGTGTTTCATAAAAGTTGTTTAAAAGGGTTTATTTTTAAGTTAATTTTTATTAAAACAACATTATAAAAGTTTTAATGATTTATTCTTCTAAACCTTTCTCATTAATGTCTATGTTTTCAAAATGATTTTAAGGATTTATTTATGGACATGAATGTTTTAAAATGTTAATTCATTTCAAAAGTATCAAAGTGGCATGAGACACTTTGATTAAAAACTATCTTTTAAATTATTTCCTTTATAAACTATGTGACTTTTAAATTATTTTATGAAAAAGGTATATTTCTCTCAAAGATTTTTACTGATCATTTTCAACTATGTCACCATCCTTTACGGGATATTATTCTTGATCGAGGTTGATTTATTTTGATACAAATATTACATATTGTATTGAAAATTTGTAATATGTTTGACTGTGGATGTGTTATTTTTATACCATTCATGGTTTATGGATAAAGTATTGATATTTCATATGCTAGTTTTAGTATGAATGTTTATGTTATGTCTAAACCTTTTCATATAAGGAATTCATTGGACTTAGTAAGGGGATGGTGGAGCCAGATATAGCTCCTTAGTGCATCGGTAGGTCTCATTAGACAATCTGGTGTCTTGGCACAGGGCTTTGACAAATTCTTATTTGTAGTCATGGCACAAGGCCCTGACTATGTGGTTATGAAGTCTGACATTATGCATTCCATCAATATGAAATTAGCTATTGATATTATATATGATTATTCAACTAGTAGAATATCAATGTAATTAATTAAATCTCATTATTTGATTTATCATTTTCAAATTATGATGAATTTTATGTTTAAAATGATTTTATTTTAGTTTTATACATTTCCTTAAATGTTTATGCTTATTTATGAAAGTTTCTTATATATTGTGATCCTTACTGAGAATCTGAGCTCACCCCTTTCTATGTTTTATTTTTCCTTGGATGTGAAGAAGTATATTAGGACTGACCAGCAGGGATAGTATAAGAGACATGAATGTGGTCAATGGAGACAATTTTGTTGTTTTTTTCATTTTATAATGTAATGTAAGGTTCATATAAGTAATTATTTTCCAAGACTGCTAAACTAATCGGTCTTTCTGTACTTGATTCCTTATAATCATGACAATGTATTAAATTAATGTATTGACTCTAGGTAACTGGGGTCGGGGTGGTACATATGGTGCATATAGATAGTGCCTAGGTAGACTGCACAATGAGCAGGCATGACCGGTGTGGGTATCGGTGGCGTGCTTGAAATTTTGAAAATATTCCCAAACTTATTAAGTGAGCAATACAATGCGATAAATTGATGTGGGATAGGAACTTGTGTTACACGATTCAACTACCTTAAATCATATATATATAAAAATTGCATCCTATACAATTAATTATAGTCATCCGATCACCTCACACAAAGTCTTCAACCTCATGCCCATTTATTTCACTCACTAAAACCTCCAGTTAAACACATAAAATCACACCCAATGTCTACATGACTCCACCATTCTATGACTACAATGTTAGCCTTATTTAAGTACCATAATGAGACAAAGGAGATATGATCAAAATCCCAGATATATCCACACATCTTACTTTCAAATGCATTAATTCGTTAGAATAATCCAGATTATACAGACCCTAGACTTCTACATAAACTTTAGATGACTTTAATCATAATAAAACATCATATTACATGCCAAAAATCATAAAGTCTAGTTTCTTGGAATAGTGGGTACAAAAAATTAAAAAACTGGACTAAATATAAAATTTCATTACTTATTCATCATAAATAGCTCTTATATCCCATCGTTCTCATATATCTTCATAGGATAACATGAGGACAACATGAATAAATAGATGAGATAAAATCCCAGTAATGGAATAAACATAAGAATAATTCTTTAGCACATAGGTTAAAAGGCATGACATACTGATATAAAATAGAATGGAACATATAAAATAATAACATGTAAACATGCGATCATATTGACATGTAGTCATAGTAATGTGGAATCAATATAAAACATGACTTTAGCATGATTCATGGATCCCTACACATAGAGGATCACAAGTGAAGGTTACCCACAAAGACCGATGCACATGGTGGCACGATTCAAGGCTAACTGCCAAGACTGATTCACATAACGTCTCATGATACAAAAATTTACCCATTTAATTGGAGATATATCTAGGCACACATATAATAACATATTCATGAATATTCATTCCACATATATAATCACACATAATAAATCATAGATAAATATAAGGGTACCCATGGAATGAAATGGGTATGATAAACATGCCATAATGCATAATAAATTGGAATATCCTAAATGTGTCCATGAAAGAAATAAATTAAAACATATATATACATTGATATGGGAAAATATGTGAACCTATTTCCACTTTTGGGATGATCCCGTAAGGGGAACTAGAAATCTAGAGTTTTCCCTCATCGTCGCCTCATCCCTTCTGCCCAGGTCAGCTCGGCTTCCTTCCTCATGTTCGGCTAGGCCATGGCTACGACCACTCTATAGGGATGTCATCATGGACCTCATGGAATCGGTCATCTCTACATTCATTGCTGCTAGCCTATTTTTTTCCCAATACATCCTTAACTAATAGGGAATTATATGGCAGTGTAGTGATGGTCCGGTGACCGAGATCCTGCTTCTGTGATCTGAGTGTTTTGGCTTCATTTTTGACTATGTGTGTTGGGTGGTTCGTCGTGTTTTTAAAGGCTTCCTGGATGGCGGTTAATAGATCTGGTTTATGTTGGGGTTTATTCTGGCGTGTTGGTGATTTTGGTCTTCAATTTTTGTTTTTGTTGTTGGTTTTGGATGATTTATTGCTTTTTTAAATTCTGGGTTGTTTCGGTTCATTATACTTCAGCGTATTTGGTTCAGCGACATCATCATTATTGTGGTGGCGGCGTAGATTTGATGCAACAATATCATATTATTTCTCTTGGTCAATTGGTGAAGATTTATCAAATCACAATTTTCCTTTGTTTTTGGGATTTGGATGTTCTTATATTTGTGTATTGGTTTGGGGTTAATTTGTTTCCGTTGTTCGTTGATGTGATGTTGTTCATGACTTTTTTTTGTGTGTGGTGTGTTTTTTGAGATGGATTTGTTTTGGATCTACTTGAAGTTTATTCAAGATTTTGGGTTTGGTTTGATTTTGAAAGTGTTTGAATACTGTCATGGAAGTGAAGGTTTGATGTTGTGATTCCTTGGTGGTTCTCATTCTACAGTTGGATTGTTTTTCTTGGCCTCGGTGGTGTGTTGTTCTAAGGATATTGCAATCAGATCGTCTACATGAATTTTCTCCAGATGAGGTTTAGGGCGAAGAGTTTCCACTGTACTTCTACTTTCCGGAATTGGATTTTTGAGAGGGTATGGCAATGAACATCAGTACTATGCCCATGAATTGTTTCCCAGCACAACTAGCCGATCAACGGTGGAAGGTGGAAACTAGATTTCATGTTTTTTGATGCTGGGATGGGATTTTCTCATGTAGTGTGGGGTGTTTGGTTTGGACTTTTGAATCATTTGGGTGTTTTTGATTTGTTTATGTCTTTGATGTCATGTTGGTTTCCCCCCTATACCCTTAAAAGGGTTTATATTATCTTAATAAAAAATAATTTCAGAAAACAATAAGGGACAATAGGCTTATATAATGGTATGTGATGTCAAATAGAAGTGGAAACATGTAAGAAGAGTATTTATGAAATTTGAACATTAAGACATTTTAGTGTGTTTTTAAAGAAAATACTAAAGATACTATAAAATAAAAAAAGTCATAATATTTTATATAAAAACATAAGTGAACCAAAATGGTTTTCATAATAAAATAATGATTTTACAAAAACAATGGTGTCTTAAAACAGATGATAGAGTACACTTGAAATTGGGTAAGAATTCTGGAAGTTCCCTGAAAACAGATTTGCTTATCGGGAAGTATTGAGGAGGGAACCACATAAAAACATTTATATCCCCATAAGATAATAATTAATGGATATTGATAACCAATTTCTGATAATTTACACATAATTTATAATATGTACATAAAAACACCAGATAACCTAATTTGTGTACAAAGAATTATAGGGCAACCAGAAGAAATAATGGAGGTTTCGGTAGAATCCATTACCTTAAATCCAATGGTGTCCTTCAATTGAACTTAATGTCCTAAAAAACAAAATTAAATTAATTATTTGATTTTTCTAGAACCTCTTTATTATATAATTGATTTATTATAACCTTATTATTTTCATTTGCGACTTTTTTTATGGGTTAAGTTGTCCAATTTCATTGATCTTTTCATTGGTTTTCATGATTGGTTTACTTATATTCATGTAAGGATAAACTTGTAAGATGAGATTGGTTTCTAGAATTGACGTTTCATTTCATTAGTTAACATCAAGAGTATTACATGTTTATCGAATCCAGTTGTTCATTTTTAGTGAAGATGTATCACTAAATAAAACTTTAATGATAACCATTTTGGTTAATTGGTTGTTTTTGATTAAATCGAACACATTTTGATTTATAAATTATTATCCTATGAAAAAAAGATAAAAGATACATAAATTATAAATAATACATATATTATAGTCTTTCATAACAATAAAAATGGTTTCGTGACCAAAATTGAAGACACGAAAAGAAATTGAAATCTCGTCATCTTTGAATGTGATAAATTAACACATCTCAGATCGTGTTTTCATTTATACTATAAAAGGAGGGGAAAAGAGATATGATGATGAATTATTCCATTATCATAAAAAAATTCTATAACATGAATGGTAATGTAGTTATCATAACATTTGGATGAAATTATGTGAGCAAAGAAAAGGAAAATTGTCTAACTTAAAAGAAAATAGAAGAAATGAAAAGAGGAATTTACCTCTTGAATATATTTTCCCTGAGACCCTCTTTATGGGATAGGATTTGGTTTTTGAAGAGACCAAGGTATATTGGATTTGGGATAGAGGATTAGGGAGATATTTTAGCATAATTTAGTCAAGGAACAGTGCTTGAGAGGAGTGATGAAAAGAGGGGGGTGGGAGTGATTTTTTAGTGGAGGAGAGGAGGGTTTTCTCAATATTTTATTTATTATTTTATTATTTTTTTCAAGAAAAGAAATATTATTAATTATTTTAAAAAAATAGTAATATATTCATGTGAGTTTTATCCCAAATGCTTACATCATCCATACATCAGCTGATGACATCATAATTCATGTATTTATCATTTATCTTAAATTACCATATTTCACTATTCATAAAAAATTAAAGTATTTTAGTAAAATCGCAAAAATTCAACCCAACTAGTTTCATACTTGTATAATTCAAAAATGAACTCCGTTTCATGAATTTTTTCTAAATATTTGAAATTTATTTTTTAATTAAAATCATAATTTACTAGAAAAATACAAATTTTAAAATTAAAACTATTTTTTAACACTTTGAAAAATTAATTGAGGTCTCTTAAAATTATTATATAACCATAAGTCATAAAATTAGATATTTATGAAATAATTTTTTAAAAATAATTTTTTTAATTGTTAAATTAATCCTAAAATTTTAATTAAATTTGCATGATTCCAAAAAATACCAACACTATAACATAATTATATCATATTTTCACATATAAGATGACTAAATTTTGTTTATAATTTCATTGGTATGATTAATTATTACCTTGTATGACTTACTATTTATAAGGGTCATATTACTATTGATAAATGTTAGTTACTCTTCACCCAAAATTATGTTTGTCTTATCGAACTCCAAACATCTTATTGATCGCAACCTTGTATGTTAGATTTTTAAAATTCAAATCACATAAGGGAAAATATTATGTTTAAAGGTCAAATAGTACTTATTATTTCATTGTGTTATGATTTCATGTGGTCCAAATATATTAAAAAAAAGTCGGTAATTTCCATTGATTAAACTTTATGTCATTACATTCTTCTCCCTTTATGAAATTTCACTCGAACAATTTCACTATAAATTCTAATCTGAAAACTGGTGGGGGTGATTTTACATCATTTCCTTTTGTAGTTCGTATTTTACCTCTTTGTACTTATGGTTCCTCTATAGAACATTGACCAGGTGATTAGTCTTGTTGCATAGAACTTTATCTCTGCAATCCTAGAGCTTCAATGGATGCTCCTCATAAAAAAGATCATTCTCTCACTGTAACACCTCTGAAGGCAATACATGCGAAGGATATCGTATGCACTTTCTTTATAGGGAAACATGGAATAAATTGTGTACTTTAGACAAGGTAGGTTGAAGTTCCAGTCGATAGGCCAAAACTCCAACATGGTCAAGAATATCGAATGGGCCATTGTACCTGCGACATAGCTTTCCTTTCTTTCCAAATTTCATAATCTTATTCTCTAGAGATATGCATAGGAATACCATGTCTCCAACTTTGAACTCAATGTCTTGTCGATGATTGTATGCATTGATATTTGGTCAACTTTGGGCTTCCTTCCTATGCTGATGAATGGTTTTCACCTTCTCTATCATTTCATCAACAATTTGAGGTCCTAGAAACTTATTCTAACATAATTCATCCAATCACGCTGGTGTGCTGCACCTTTTCCCATAAATGGATTTATATGGTTCCATTCAGATTCTGTAGTGGAATCTATTATTGTAAGATAATTCTACAAGAGGAAGTTGTTGGTCCCATGCTACTTTGAAGTACATGGAACATTCTCTTGACATGTCTTCCAATTTCTGAATAGTTCACCCAGACTAGCCTTGTGTTTGGGGATGATAGGCCATGTTGAAGTTTAAATCAGTGCTTAGAGCATGCTGGAGACATTTCCAGAACCTCAAGGTAATTCTCAGATCTCTATCAGATATAATAGATATTTTTACTCCATGAAACCCTACCACATATTTGATTGATATACATGCAAGTTGATCTAATGATAAGTCCTCTGTAATTACGATAAAGTGGGTTATCTTTGTAATATGATCCACAAGGACCAATATAACATTGTTTTATCTATATTTACTTTAATTTCCATGGTGATGATCTACAACTTCCAAATTGATATGGAAAGTTCTTTCATCATACCCTTATACTTTTTTCATTTAGGCTTCACTTATTTATATACTAGGCACTTTTATGTATAATCAGTGATATCCTTCATCATATTTTCCACTAAAATTTCTCTCAGATATCTTGATACATATTTGTGCTCCCTGGGTTAATATAGAAGGTTGAGCAATGTGTGTCATTAAAAATCTATTTCTTTATCTCTAGATTAGATGGTACACATAATCGTGACCCAAATCTTACGACTCCTTCCTCACCAATCTTGAACTCATAGGATTTCCCATTTTTTATAATATTTACCCATTTCAGAATTTCCACCTATTTCCTTTGATAATCCTTTATTTTCACCATGAAGTATGGTTGAACAATCATTTAAGAAAAGGATTGATTATGTTATTATCTTAATGGTTCCCATGTCCGTCCTCTGGAAATCTAAGAAGATTAGGACCTTTTCAATTCTCTTCATTGATAAAGATGTAGGACCCTTTCTACTTAGAGCATCGTCCACCTTATTTTCCATAACTATATGGTAGTGGATTGAGAAGTAATAATCATTAATGATTTATAACAGTCTTCATTGGAACATATTAAACTCCTTTTGTGTAAATATATATCTGAGAATCTAGTGATCAGTATATATCTCACACTTCTCCCCATAGAGATAATGCTGCCAGATTTTCAACGCGAAGATCATAGACACAAACTCTATATCATGCATGGGATAGTTTTTCTCATGGATTTTAAGCTATCTAAAGGCGCAGGATATTAGTTTATCATTTTTCATTAGTACATATCCTGAGCCTTATTTCAAATCATCATTGTACACCACAGATATTTCACCACTTATTGGGAGTGTGAGTACTAGCACAGTGATAAGCCTCTTTTTTTATCTCCTTAAAACATTCATCACATTATTGAGTCTCTAAAAAATTCACTCCCTTCCATGAAATCTTGATAATTGGATTTTAAAACCATGATAAGTTCATCCAAAATCATCGATAATAACCAGCTAGCCCCAG
This sequence comes from Viscum album, assembly GCA_963277665.1. Taxonomy (NCBI): domain Eukaryota; kingdom Viridiplantae; phylum Streptophyta; class Magnoliopsida; order Santalales; family Viscaceae; genus Viscum; species Viscum album. Next base: position 846,497,159 of record OY728134.1, on the reverse strand, counting down.
AAAGTTGCAGATCTCTGTTACAGATGTTGGTTCAGGCCACTCTTCAATTTCCTTTGTCTTAAAAGGGTCCACAAATATCCCTTTTCTCGTGAAAACATTCCCCATTAATTATACTTCCTCCAAAACTAACACTTACTATACTTTTAATAATATTCCTCTATTTGAAAAATCATTAACAAAATATTCAAATGCTCCTTATGTTCCTACTTTATCTTGAAGTATATTAGAATATCATCGATAAAGACTACCACAAAATTTTAAAGGTAATCTCTAAATACTCTATTTGTTAAATCCATGAATATTTCTAGATCATTACTAAGTCCTAAGGGCATCTCTATGAACTCATAGTGTCCATAACTCGTTCAAAAGGCAATCTTGGGAACATCTTACTTCCTTATCTTTAATTGTTTATATCATGACCCAAGGTCCACCTTCGATAAATAACTAGCACCATGTTGCTGATCAAGAAAAAGCTCTATCTGAGGTAGGGGATACTTCTTCTTTATTGTGATTTTATTCAGTTCATGATAATCAATGAAATGGAACACTAATATATTTGTCTTCTTAACAAAGAAGACTGGTGTACCCCATGGTGAAGCACTCATGTGTATAAAACCCTTCCCTAGATTATCCTTGAACTGATTCTTCAGCTCTACAAGCTTTACAATGGACATTTTATAAGGTTTATTTAATATAGGAAGAGATCGAGGAATAATTTCCATTGATATCTCAAACTCTCAATTAGGATAAAGACCAGAAAATTCTTTAGGGAATACATCAGTGTAATCCCTCACAATGGACATATCTTCGAAAAGTATCATCTACTTTATCTCAATAATTTGATCTATACATGTTTTCCCATAAGGAAGTAATATCCACACTTGAGACAATTATTCTAATGTGTATTCATCTTCCTCCTTAAAATTATAAAAATTAGAGGATTCTTTAGGATGCGAAGAGTGATCTCACTTTCCCAACGGTTGATGTTGGATTTGTATAAATATAGCCAACCCATGACCAATATAACATATAACTCCAATAAAAGAAGTATCAAAATATTTTCTGGAAGGTTTATTCCACAAATTTGAACCAGGGAGAAATTATATACTTAAGGTGCATTAATTTCCCTATTTTCTATTCTCACAGAAAAATAAACCTCCAAATATTGAGGTGGGTTTTGAATAGTTTTATTAAACGTGAAAGATATGAAAGAATGAAAAAAACTAGAATCAAATAGTTTGTTTGCAATTGTTGAATGAATAACAAAAATACCTATCACTGTATCTTTTTTAAGATCCACCTCACTAGTAGTGATTGCAGAAGCCCTTCATTATTTCCTTGGAGGCTGTTTATTTCATACGACCACCCTTGGCTTAGGGAATTGTTCACATAATTCCCATGTTCTTTTCAGTAGTAACAGTGCACTATAAGCTGATCGTTGATCTTAACCTTCCTTTATTTTTCCACATTAGTGAAATTTTTAATATCACATCATAGTTCCTTTCTAGATGTCACATATTTCGACATTTGAAAGAATTCCTGGTTTCCTTTAGATAGTTTTGAGGATACTTCTTCCCATAATTTTGACACGTGGGATGTTCGATCTTCTTTCTATGATGGGATTTATTTTCCAAACCACCCATATTAGACTCTATTTTCCATTTTTGTCACTAGGCCCATGATACCATCGAGAGTCTCTAATATCCATTTCAACTATGAGGGCACAATAAAAATCACCTCATAACTGTCAAAGTCACAAATCACCATCACTTTTCATAGAATCTGATTTAGTATACTAAATAGGTGATCCACCTTTCTCTCGGTGTCCATGAAAAATATAGACATGTATTTTTCAATCCTTATTATGTTGGATGCATATGCTCTGATGGAATCATCTTCCTTCTCCTTAAGTATGAGAAACTCTCTTCGATTTTGAGATGTAGGGTGTATGTAAAATATTTATTGAATTTTTATTTCAAGAATTCCTCCCAATACATGGAATAAATTTACTTTGGGGGATTCATATTGTTTCTCAGTGTACACCATTGATCATCTTCCCCATAAAAATGATAGACCTCTAGCATGACTTTCTATTTTTTAGAGCACTGGAGGATAGAGAATATATTTTCAATGGAGTTAATTATCTATTGTGTGAGGAGGGGATCAGATGATCCACTAAACAAAGCAGGACTTTCCCACATGAAGGATTCAATGACAACTTTCCCTTTCCTTGTATAAGGAGAGTGTTCCACATTATTCGAGTAATTATTTATAACATGATCCAACTGATCATGTACTATCATGAAGTTTTGAGCACATTTTCAAATCATATCTAGGACATAGTTAAGGAAATATTCACATTCCCTATCACATTGATTATTGGATTGTGTTCTTCTATTTACCTCCATTAACTATGAAAATGAACGTACAATTAGGGGGATTGAATACTTTGCTAATAATCATAAAGGAAACTTTGAACATAAAAGGAAAAACTTATAAAGGAGGAGGATATCCTAACTTATGATTACCTAAGTAAAAATAATTATTATCCTTGATCTATTTCATCACATATATTCTTATAGATTTTTTATTTTTGTTCCATTAATAATGGTTCATACTAATATTATTAATTTACTAAAGAATATCCACCGAGTATGTCAAACCAAGAGTGAAAGAATGCTCATTGTCATCCACCCATTCCCATTTGAGTCTAGCTCAAAGCAGTGTTTTTGGTATTTACCCATAGATACATATTTCCCAGGACTACCTCAACTTAGTTGTATTCAGATATGGATGTATTATCTTGATAAACCACTTACTCTATACTTACCAAAATTTATGGATGTTTTCTTATAATTAGTCTCATATTTAAGGGTCTTACTAAAGTGCTCTATTCCTAATATCCAAATAATAACTAGACCAACCTCTGATACCAACTATAGAGACCCTATCCTTTTACACGTAACATTAAATGATTTCAATCATAATAAAACATCATATTACAAGCTAAGGATCATAAAGTATAATGTCTTGCAATACTAGGTTAAAAAACTGAAACCATGGCACTAAATATAACATTTATTTATTTACTCTTTATAAATAGATCCTATCACCCATTTTAAACATTCATATTCATAAGATAACTTAGGGATAACATGGAAAATTGGATGAGCTAAAAGCTTATTAAGGGAATAAAGGTAAGAATGATGTTTTAGCACATATTTTAGAAGGCATGAAATAATGATATAAAAAGGTACGGAACATATGGAATTATAACATATAAACATGGGATCATATAGACATGGAGTCATAGTAGTGTGGCAGCGACATAAAAGATAACTTTATTAGGATTCAAGGATCATTGCACATAAAGGAGCACATGTCAAGGTTAACCACCAAGACCGTTGCACATGGTAGCACGAGTCAAGGCTAACCGCCAAGACCCCTGCACATAACATCTCATGAGACTAAAATTTACCCAATTCATTTGAGGGCTATCGAGGGGCACCCATAAAATGTGTTCTTGAATATTCTTCCCACATATATAATCTTACATAATCAATCATACATAAATATAAGGGTACCCATGGAAATAAATGGGTATCATAATCATGTCATAAATCATAATAGATGGTTGTATCATTAAAGTGTCCATGAAAGAATGGAATTAAATCATAAATGGAAATTGATAAGGTAAAATATTTATATATCATGGTAAGTGATTTAAAATATAAGTGGAAACATGTAATAAGAGTATCTCTGAAATTTTAGCTTTTTACATTTCAGTGATGTTTTATAGAAAATACTAAAGAACCATTAAAATAATATAGGAACTAAACTTTTATATAAAACCAGAAGTAAACCAAAAATGTTTTCATAATAAAAAGAATTATTTAATAAAAACAATGATTTTTTAAAACAAATGATAAAGTGAACTTGAAATTGGATAAGAATTCAGAAATTTCTCCTAAAACTAGTTTGCTTATCGGGAAGTATTTAAGAGGGAACCACATAAAAACATGTATATCCCCAAAAGAAAATAATCAATGGATCCTGATACATGAGTCTGGAGAATTTAAATATAATCTAAAAGATTTACAAAAAAAATGATAACTTAATTTGGTTAAAAATAAATATATTTCAACCCAAAGGAATAATGGCGGTTTGGGTAGAATCCATTACCTTAAGTATAATGGTGTCCTTTACTTGATCTTAATATCCAGGATAACCAAATTTCATTCATTTATTAATATTTATATGTCCTATTACTTATTTAATTTATTTATTATAACCTTATAAAGTTCATTCATGACCTTTTTGATGGATTTAGAGGTTCAATTTGATTGTTTGTTTCATTGGTTTTCATGATTTTTTTACTTATATACATGTAAGGATGAACATATAAGATGAGAACGGTCGTCTAGAACCAAATTTTTATGTAATTAGTGAACATACATAATATTACATGGTTATGAAATTAGTTTTGTTATTTTCAGTGAAGATAAATCATTTTAGAAAACTTTAATGATAATCATTTTGGTTAATTGGTGGTGTTTGATCGCATAGAACACATTTTGCTTTATAAATTATTATCATGTGTAAAAACGATTTTAGAACCTTAAATTAGACACAATTCGTATATTATAGTTCTTTTCAAACATAAAAATGTCTAAATGACCATAATTGAATATGATAAAATAAATGTACTACCCGTCGTCCTCGAATGTGATAAATTAACACATCTAGGATGGCATTTTCATTTATAGTATAAAATGAGTGTAAAAGAGAGATGATGATTAATTCTTCCCTTATCATAACAAAATTATATTATACGTATGGTAATATAGTTATCAGAACATTTATATGAAATTAGGTGTGGAATGAAAAAGAAATGAATGGAACTTGAAAGAAAATAAAAGAAATGAAAATAAGGATTTACTATTGAATATATCTTCCTCGAGAACTTCTTTATGGGAGAGGATTTTCTATTTTTAAGAGACCAATGGCTGATGTATTTTCGAGATTTTATTAGTGAGATATTTGGGAAGCATTCATATAATGAACAATGCTTGAGAGGAGTGAAGATAGTGGGATGAGGATGGTTTTATAGAGGAGGAGAGGAGGGTTTTCCCAATTTTTTATTTATTATTTTATCATTTTTCTAAAGAAAAAATATAGTATTGATTATAATGACCAAAAATAGTAATATGTGCATGTGACTTTTAACCCTAGGTGCTTACATAATCTATACATCATTTGATGACATCATAATTCTTGTACATATCATTTATCATAAATTATTGTATTTCACTATTAATCACAAAATTAATGTATTTCAAAAAACCCAAAAAATTCACCCCAACCATTTTTTGACATGTAGAATTAAAATATGAACTCCATTTTATGTTTTTTTCTAAATATGCGAAATTTAAATTTTAATTTAAATCATAATTAACTTGAAAAATACATATTTTAAAATCAAAACTACTTTTAAATCACTTTGAAAAATTAATTATGTTTTCTTAAAATTATGATATAATCATAACTCATCAAAACACATATTTGTGAATAAATTTCATGAAAATAAATTTGCTTTTAAATTATTAAATTAATCATAAAATATTAATTAAATATACATGACTCATAAAAATACCTACAATATGACATGATTATATCATATTGTCACTTATAAGATGGATAAATTTTATTCACACTTCCATTGGTAAGGCTACTTATTCACTTAGATGATTTACTATTCATATGAGTCATATTAATATTCATAAGGGTGGAATTTCTATTCATAAGGGTTAGTTAGTATTCAAAAAAATTAATTTTGTCTTATTGGACTCCAAACATCTTACTGATCGCAACCATGTATGTTAGATTTTTGAAATTCAAAATCATAGAATTGACAATATTATTTTTAATGGTCACATAACACTTAGTAGTTCATTGTGTTATGATTTCATTTATCATACTATATAAAAAATAAGGGAATTTTCATTTATTAAATTTGGGTTGTTACACAGATCCATTGCATGAGGCTAACCATTCGATAATTATGAATCTATTGTGTGAGTTTCTGATGATCACATGATCTAAATATTAATAATAATGTGAATCAGTGTTAAAATCACATATATCTCATGAAAATAAACTTGTGTTTTCTATTCAAGAAGGCTTTTATTTTACATAAATCCTCAATCTACTTGATAATATGGATTCCATGGAAACACATGATAATGAAACGGATCATGTGAAGTGATCTTTGTGATCACACAATTATCCCGATGAAGCATGAAGTCTATGAGATAGGGAAGACTCATACACTGCACCATCCACTTAAGTATCGCATGATCACATGATGAATGATCATGTGAAACCAATAATGAATATCCAACTCAGATCTACTACCTCAAAAACCAGGAATGTTTCCTTTTTGGGTACATTGAAGATAATAGGCACACCAAAGCCCCACTTGAAGAGAATCCTGATCACGTGATCATAGGAATTCATCATGAGAAGAACCATGAATCTCATGATAAACTGGTGATGATGATGTGCATAAATGAATACGTAATTGAGGATTAATATAAAAAATAATGTATCTATTCATCTTAAGATACACCTATCATTTACCACTTTCTGCAAGATCATGTAAAGCCCAACAAAGATAGATCTTGTGATCACATAATGACATCACATGAAGGTATCCCGATCATGTGAGGTTTAAGAAATCCTATGAAGCACTAGATATTGAGTAAGTGTGGAAAGGATGATAGATATAGTTTTCTGAAGAGACACCACCACCACCTAAATATGTTGCACCTGACATATACACCACACAGTGTGTCTGGAACCTCATCCTCCTCCACTATATAAACGCATTCTCCCATAAAAAAATTCCTATAAGAAGAGGGGGAAATGGATGATACCAGATGATGGGATAAGTGGATAAGTAAAACTGATGGGGAGGAGAACTGGAAATAGAATTAGAATAAACTCTCCATGTAATCACGATCTCCATCACATGATACCATTTACGTGATCACATGATGCTTTGACTGTCATGTAACACTATCACATGAAGACCCAAGCCAATACATACTCATTTAAACCCTCTATTATGTGATTCATTATCATGAACCCCAAGTCACATGGGATTCCATCCATAATTAAATATGCTAATTCAAACATCCCTGAACCTGTATCCTCAAAACACATGATCCCTCCATTCACCTTGGACAGACACCATTGGTAATGTAATGGTCTCATGTGTCTTTGAACAGGAGGCCTTGAAACTGTGACATTAGTAACATGATTCTATTAGGTTTTCAGGGAGCTTCTGTACATACCCCATACCTGAAAATGTTTTGATAAACCTAAACCATGCACCTCATCCATGAATGAGACTCCAATATGTATCCCCTTTACATGTTTGTGGAAACCCTCGCAACGCCCCCTGAGGTTTTGCGATCAAATAAGTAGTTTATCATCACGATACACCATCATGTGGGAACCCCTTAACATGTATGTGGGCTTGAAATGCATGTGAAAAAAATAAAATTACTCTAATATAGTGAACCTGTTCTTTTACATGCATCATTACATTATTTTAAGTATAATAAAACATCATATTACAAGACAAGGATTGTAAGGTCTAATTTCATGGAAGAATAGCTACATAAAACATAAAACATGGGACTAATTAGAACATTAGTTTATTTTGTCTTCATAAAGATCTCCTAAAATCAACTGTGATCATACATATACATAGGATAACTAGGGTATGACATGAACAAAGAGATCAGCTAAAAGCCGAGTGTGGTAATAAACATAAGAATAAAGGTTTAGTACATGGGTTAGAAGGCATGATATAATGATATAAAATGGCATGAAAAATTTGTAATCATAACATATAAACATGGGATCATAGAAACATGGTTTAATAGTAATATGGAGGGAATATAAAACATTAATTTATCATTATTCAAGGCTATTTTCACATAGAGTATCACAAGTCAAGTTTAACCACCAAGACCATGCACATAGTATCACGAGTTAAGGCTAACCGCTAAGACCATTGCACATAACATCCCACGAGATTAAACTGTACCCAATACATTGGAGTTATATATGGGTGAACCCATCTTAAATATTTCATGAGTATTCTTTCCACATAAATAATCATACAGAATCAATCATACATAAATATAAGGGTACCGAATGAAATAAATGGGTATCATAATCATGTCATTAAGATTAATATATGGGAAAGTCATTCTAGTGTCCATAAGAGGCACGAAATAAAAATAAAGGGAAATTGATGTGGTAAAATAATTTTATATCATGTTTAGTGATGTCAAACAAAAGTGACAACATGTAAGAAGAGTGTTTGAGAAATTTTAACATTAAAACATTTTAGTTAATTTTTAAAGAAAATATTAATGACCCATTAAAATAGAAAATGGAATAATATTTTATATAAAACTAGAAGTGAACCAATAAATTTTTAATAATAGAAATACTAATTTTACAGAAACAATGGTTTCTTAAAATAAATGATATAGTGAAACTGAATTTTTCTAGGAATTCTGGAAGTTCCCTTAAAACGGGTTTTCTTATTGAGAAGTGCTGAGAAGGGAACCACTTTAATACACATATATCCCTGAAAGTGAATAATGAATGGATATTTAGACACGATCTTGGATCATGTACACAAAATTAATAAGATAAAAATAATACATAACTTAATTTTGGAAATAAGAAAGGTAGAGCAACCCAAAGTAATAATGGAGGTTCAGGTAGAATCCTTTACCTTAAGCCCCATGTTGTCCTCCACATGATCTTAATGCCTGAAGTGCCCAGATCAGTGTGAATCACTGAGAGGGGGAAGGGGTGAATCAGTGATCCTTTAAAACTTTTTACTAATTGATTCTTAATCAATTAAACCTCTATGGCTTGTTAAGGCCTCGATCCACTCTTCTTATGTCTCTCAACCTTTCCCGGATAATGCAGTAATGAAAAGGCACAGGACACAAGGATTTACAAGGTTCGGCACCAAAGGCCTACATCCTTGCCATGCTCTCCCAGCATGGATTCTCCCATTATAATCTGTTAGTATTACAATGGTCGATACAGCTTCCCACCGTATCTCTCCTGAGTCCCACAGGAGGGTCTTTATACTGCGTCCCACAGTGTTACCAGAGTCCCACTGGCCTGCTCCAGAATCCCACTGAAGACTTCTTCCACCCTGAGTCTCACAGGGGTCTTCTCCTGGCTGCTCGAGTCACATGAGTAGCTCTTCTTCTTGTTCAGCTCTTCAAGTATCTTCAGCAGTCTGGGATAAAGACTGCTGGCCTTGCTCTGTACCTCTGATCACTTGTGATGATCAGGTCTTCTCGTCTTGCTCAGGATTTATCTCCTTCTTCTCAGGATGATCCAGCCTCTCTCTTCAAAAATCTTCAACAGCCTCTAAAAAGGTCCGTTGGTCTTTCTCAGCAACTTCTGATCACTTCTCTTGATCAGGCTCTTCTCAATCTACTGCAAACTCAGACAAACAATATCTTTCACTTCAGTCCGGCTCAGTCTCACTTCAAATCATCTTCATGCACTGAGTGCATGGCAACTCTGAATTTTCATGAATTGATTGCATGGCCTTCTCAATTTCTTCAAGATCCTCTGGTCTTGGTCAACTCAGATGCACACTCACTGATTTGATCTTTGATTACGTGCGCATGTTCATGCATGCATGCATGCACTTCCTTTTTCTCCTTGGTGTGATAAACCCACAATGGGTGTAAATACTTTTAGCACACACACCTTCTTCCTTCTTCACACTTTGTTCTTTTTGTTTACACACCTAAAAAGTGTGTTGTACTTTGTGTGGGTCTTCTCCTCTTCTTCTAAGTGAGCACACACTTCTTGTGCACACACATAGCCTTCGGCCACTCATTTAATTTGCACACACAATTTGTTCTTTTAATTTGTTCTTCAAAGTGTGCACACACAAGGCACTAAAGGCCTCGGGTTCTCCCTCTTTGCACAAGCCACTGCCCGTAGGTCTTCTTGTCTTCTTGGCACACAAGCACAAAGGCTCGGCCTTCTCAATGTTCACACACGAGGCACTGCCTCGGTCTTCACTTCCTCTTCAAGGCGCGCAGGTGCTTGGTTCGGCCTCTCCTCTACTCCATTGTCGCGCAGGTGCACAAGGCACAAGAGCCGTGCAAGGCCTCGGGTGCAAGAGCACCACGTCGCGGGCACGCAGGGTGTCAAGGACACCTACTGCCGCTCAACTGCGGGCTTCAACCGTGGGCGCGCAAGGTGCTGCGGCCCCGGGTTCTTCCTGTCGCGCCAGGAGTAGGCGCGCTGGGGACTTCTCCAACCTCTTTCACGCAAGGTATGCGCAAAAGGAACAAACAGAGCCAGGGGATGGCTCCGGGCTTCACTGCCACGCAAGTGGTGCGTGCAGGATGTTCTTCGCTAAGCACCGAGGCTTCGCAGGACTTCAGATCTTCAACAAAGATTCAGAAAGCAACAATGAGGTCTCGGCCTCTCCTTTTATAGGCAGAGATGCCTCGTATCTTCCGCGTGAGATAAATCTCGAATCACCGATGATTTCGGATCTTCATGATTTTCTCCTCTGTTTCACGCAGGTTCCATTTTCTTCCTTTATTTTCCTCTACATGCTTGCGACATAGAACGCATGCATGGCCTTCGGTTAAGGATAATCCATGCAAACAATAAACCACACAAGGCCTCGCACCTTCGGTTTGCTTCGGCCTTCTTCGAAATTTTTCATACGTTGCATGCATGCCCATATTTATACATGGATATGTTCAGTTGGGCCAGACAAACTCAATGGTGTCTTTATCTTCGTCGGAGGTGGCTGGAATCTCGAAATCAGTCTTCGGAGGGCCACTGGTTCAGGCGGCGTCGCGGGAGGTGCCTCGGCCGAGCTCGAGGTAGAGGATGGTGCGGCAGCCATCGGATCAGGAGTTCGAAATACATCGGACGGCCGCGATCAGAAGATCTCGCGCGGGATCGATCGTGCGGTCGAGATCTGGTGCGCGATCGATCGAGCGGCTCAGATTCAATCCGCGGAAAAAATGCGCGTCCCACATCGAAACGGCGGCCGATTTTCACGCGGCTTATCAATGTGCTGCTGCCACAACTCACCAATTGAACTTCCCTCCTCACGGTGCCGCCCCGCACCGTGTTCTTCCTGCGGGCGCGCTCTGCGCCCACTCTGTTCCCTGCGGGCGCGCTCCTAGCGCCCACTATGCACACTCGGGCGCGCGGGTTTCACCACCGCGTGTCCTCGGGGGCTTAACACGGCCCCTGCCGCGCTCCTCCGGGCGTTCCCCACGCGCCCATGCGGTGTCCTACGGGTGCGCCCCTGCCTCAAGGATGCTGCCTTGGCCTTGAGGGTTCCCCATGGGCGTGGTGACCTTGAGTCCCACATGTGCCTTGGGTGATGACCCTCGGCTGGCCTCCTTGGTGGCCTTATTTTTTGCTAAGTATAGGAATAAATACTTTGTATAAAACAAAGTATCCCCATATGCCAAATGCCACTTCAAGCCATCTTCTTCATAATTCTTCTTCTTCTTAGGAATTTCCCATCTCCTCCTCATGTTCTTAATAACTTTTCAACATTTCACAACTTAGGAGGGAATTCCGAAGGTTCTTCATCAACCGAGCTCTTGAATCACATAAACTCTCCAATGTTCTTCATTGATCCAATTAGAGATCAAGTTGGATCAACTTCAAGTTCACATGCACTAAGTGATAGTGCATGGACTTCATTAATGCACATCATCCACTTAGTAGTTGTGGATGGAACTCCTTTCAACTCCTCAGGCATTGTGAAGACAATGCATGGTCTTCAATCAATGTTGTGACGTTGTATCATCAGGATACAAGTTCTTTGAACTTAAAGACCAGTTCAACAATCGTCTGATGTTCATGGAGAATGTTTCAACCACAATTTCCAATACCACTTAGTGAATCTCCTAAGTGACATGCATCTTAGTACCATGGCCATTCTCCTTCATCACCATCACCATCACATCCTTTGACATTCACATCTTGACTCCTTGACATCCATTCATTCCAAGACAACTTCATGCCTCATTGACAACAAATGCAACACAATGCACTTCAATCTCCCCCTTTGTATTTGTTGTCAATACACTCCTTCAGCACATATGAATGGGTCAATATGCGTGCCAATATATTCTCCCCCTTATTGGCAATCAAATGCAAAGGTGTGGTGTGGTTCACTTTTTCAAAAATATCTTCCTCCCTTCGAATAGCATCTTCTTGAAAGAAAAAAAAATCACTAAGAGAGGGATGATGCCACATGTTCTCTTTAGCAAAGAACCTTTAGTAAATCAACTCTAAGTCTACTTGGGCTAACCTGGTGTAGAAAACAAGAGTGATATAACCAAGATTTTTCAATGATGTCCACAATTCTCTACACATGTGAGATCATGCTTGGGGGTTTGAAATTTTTCAGATGTAACAATGAATTTTCTAAATCTTGCACAACTTCACAAAACTCATTAGAAAGTTTAGGTGCAAAGATAAAGCTCCCCCTTTCATCCATTTGTCTTCAATCCATACTCCCCCTTAATTGACAAGATAAACTCAATTAAGAAACAAGGGATGAAAGTATGATTGGAATACCTTCACTTTTCTTCAAGATGGTATTAATCTAAGAATCCCATCTTCTTCAGATTGGCTCCCCCTCCAGGGGTGCACTAAATTCTGTCCAAACCATCCTCCAGTTGAGAATGATCATCATCTTCAATTCCCTGCAGTGTTAGCACATGTAAATACAAGTGATTAGGGAATAAGATGGAACCTCCTTGGTTCATCAATGCGAACAACAAGGTTGAGAAGATTCTCTCAACCGAGATGTCCCATTTTCACCATTCTTCACACTTGCACATTTGATCTTTAATGATGTTTGTGCTGGAGTGGTTCTCAAAACATCTTCATGTGAAACCTTCTTCTTCCCTATTGCTTTAGCAATTTCCAGAGCTTCATCTTCAACTCTTTGTAGTTCTCTGGCAAGTTGCAACTGATGTGGCCATATGACAAGTAAATCATTTGGAAGAGTGGCCCCAGTTCTGGAAGTTCCACATGGTTCCTTAGATGCTGTCAAGCTACCTTTCTTAGGCAACTTGTTTTCAATCAATTTCTTCTTCTTCTTCTGGATTGATTGTCTTTTTGAGTCCAGTCTGCTTCTATTTAATTTCATGGCTTCTTTACAAAGATCCATGATATGTCCTTTCTTCCCACAGTAGAAGCATTTCTTGGTGGTTCTTCTGGATGCCTCACCCTTCTTGGATTTGAATTCCAAGGACTTCTCTTCATTCTTCAAACTCTTCTTGGGAGCATCTTCCACTTTCTTCTGCTTGCTTCCCAAGGAATCTCTCTTAGCCAGGTTCAGTGATCTTCTCTCCATTCCAGCTTCGGATACATTCGGAGATTGATATGTATCAACTCTTTGACCAATTTTGCAACCATCCCAGATGTTGTCAAGTAATCCAAATCTATTTGCAGTAAACAGATGTCTCTGGACCTGTGGATGTTGCTTCCTTCCTTCTGGCTTGCTCCCCCTTGGCATGGGATTCCTCTGTGCTTTGGCATTCAGTGGATTGTACCAACAATCCTTTGCACAATGCACATACTTGTTACAACACCAGCATTGTCCCACGAATCTTGACCTCTTCAGTCCTTCTGATTGTAGGGTACTTTTCTTGATCTGTTGTGCTGTTTCAGGAGAGCTCTGCTTCTTTACTGTCTTCATCCATATTTGTTTGGAATTATTCTTCCATCCTGCACTTTTTGTGGAAACACAATTAGAAGAATCAGTACAAGATGGTATGGATGGTACCTTCTTTCTAGAAGATGTTGCACTTTTATTAGAGGATGTCTTTCTCCTAGAATCATCCTGCTCAAAGCATACTTGAGTAGCAACATGTCTTCTTCCATCTGACTGGGAGGATTCAGCTTTAGGTGATTGCAGATGTTTCAATATCACCTCCAGTTCTAAGTATTTCATATTGAGGGAGTTCTTCTCATCCTCAACAGTTCTTAGCTTCCCTTCCCAATTCTCCACCAGTTGTTTCATCTGGTCTTCATGAACCTTCTTCAATTCTTACAATGAATTGTCCAGCTCCTTCACCAATTTGACTTTTTCTTCAAGTTGAGCATCTCTGACATTCATTGAAACTTTGTGCCTCTTTTCCAGTGCATGGAAAACATCTCTGACCATTATTTTAAAGAAATCTTTCTCAGAAAGGCTTCTTTGCAATTCTTCAGCAGTGTCTTCATATCTTTCATTGCAAAGAGAAACGGTTTCATCTTTAGCCTTCACCAGCTTTCTGAGAGTGTTGGTTATCCCAACCCTTTTTGCCAATTGATCTTCCATTGCATTGGCTTCTTTTTCTAACTGTGATTTTTCTTCATGAAGATCATGGATGCCTGTAGCTATACACTTTGCCACTTCCATGGGAACTTTCTTCTGAAGATATTTGAGTGCACTCTGAAGATCATTCATTGTTTCAACTTCATCACAGCTAGGACATGCTTTCTTCATCTTCTTGGCCTGTTTCTTCTTTCTATTTTTCTGAGTCTTGGCAGATATCTCCATTTGAGGCTGGTTACTCATTTCCTCAAATCTGCACTTCATAAAGACTCCCTTGGATCTTTTAGAGGTAACCTCGCTCTGATACCAATTGAAGTGCCCAGATCAGTGTGAATCACTGAGAGGGGAAGGGGGTGAATCAGTGATCCTTTAAAACTTTTTACTAATTGATTCTTAATCAATTAAACCTCTATGGCTTGTTAAGGCCTCGATCCACTCTTCTTATGTCTCTCAACCTTTCCTGGATAACGCAGTAATGAAAAGGCACAGGACACAAGGATTTACAAGGTTCGGCACCAAAGGCCTACATCCTTGCCATGCTCTCCCAGCATGGATTCTCCCATTATAATCTGTTAGTATTACAATGGTCGATACAGCTTCCCACCGTATCTCTCCTGAGTCCCACAGGAGGGTCTTTATACTGCGTCCCACAGTGTTACCAGAGTCCCACTGGCCTGCTCCAGAATCCCACTGAAGACTTCTTCCACCCTGAGTCTCACAGGGGTCTTCTCCTGGCTGCTCGAGTCACACGAGTAGCTCTTCTTCTTGTTCAGCTCTTCAAGTATCTTCAGCAGTCTGGGATAAAGACTGCTGGCCTTGCTCTGTACCTCTGATCACTTGTGATGATCAGGTCTTCTCGTCTTGCTCAGGATTTATCTCCTTCTCAGAATGACCTGGCCTCTCTCTTCAAGAATCTTCAACAGCCTCTGAAAAGGTCTGTTGGTCTTGCTAAACAACTTCTGATCACTTCTCTTGATCAGGCTCTTCTCAATCTACTGCAAACTCAGACAAACAATATCTTTCACTTCAGTCTGGCTCAGTCTCACTTCAAATCATCTTCATGCACTGAGTGCGTGGCAACTCTGAATCTTCATGCATTGATTGCATGGCCTTCTCAATTTCTTCAAGATCCTCTGGTCTTGGTCAACTCAGATGCACACTCACTGATTTGATCTTTGATTACGTGCGCATGTGCATGCATGCATGCATGCACTTCCTTTTTCTCCTTGGTGTGATAAACCCACAATGGGTGTAAATACTTTTAGCACACACACCTTCTTCCTTCTTCACACTTTGTTCTTTTTGTTTACACACCTAAAAAGTGTGTTGTACTTTGTGTGGGTCTTCTCCTCTTCTTCTAAGTGAGCACACACTTATTGTGCACACACATAGCCTTCGGCCACTCCTTTAATTTGCACACACAATTTGTTCTTTTAATTTGTTCTTCAAAGTGTGCACACACAAGGCACTAAAGGCCTCGGGTTCTCCCTCTTTGCACAAGCCACTGCCCGTAGGTGTTCTTGTCTTCTTGGCACACAAGCACAAAGGCTCGGCCTTCTCAATGTTCACACACGAGGCACTACCTCGGTCTTCACTTCCTCTTCAAGGCGCGCAGGTGCTTGGTTCGGCCTCTCCTCTACTCCATTGTCGCGCAGGTGCACAAGGCACAAGAGCCGTGCAAGGCCTCGGGTGCAAGAGCACCACGTCGCGGGCGCGCACGGTGTCAAGGACACCTACTACCGCTCAACTGCGGGCTTCAACCGTGGGCGCGCAAGGTGCTGCGGCCCCGGGTTCTTCCTGCCCCGCAAGGAGTAGGCGCGCAGGGGACTTCTCCAACCTCTTTTGCGCAAGGTATGCGCAAAAGGAACAAACAGAGCCAGGGGATGGCTCCGGGCTTCACTTCCACGCAAGTGGTGCGCGCAGGATGTTCTTCGCTAAGCACCGAGGCTTCGCGGGACTTCAGATCTTCAACAAAGATTCAGCAAGCAACAACGAGGTCTCGACCTCTCCTTTTATAGGCAGAGATGCCTCGTATCTTCTGCGTGAGATAAATCTCGCATCACCGAAGATTTCAGATCTTCATGATTTTCTCCTCTGTTTCACGTGGGTTCCATTTTCTTCCTTTATTTTCCTCTACATGCATGCGACATAGAACGCATGCATGGCCTTCGGTTAAGGATAATCCATGCAAACAATAAACCACACAAGGCCTCGCACCTTCGGTTTGCTTTGGCCTTCTTCGGAATTTTTCATACGTTGCATGCATGCCCATATTTATACATGGATATGTTCAGTTGGTCCAGACGAACTCAATGGTGTCTTTATCTTCGTCGGAGGTGGCCGGAATCTCGAAATCAGTCTTCGGAGGGCCACTGGTTCAGGCGGCGTCGCGGGAGGTGCCTCGGCCGAGCTCGAGGTAGAGGATGGTGCGGCAGCCGTCAGATCAGGAGTTCGAAATACATCAGACGGCCGCGATCAGAAGATCTCGCGCGGGATCGATCGTGCGGTCGAGATCTGGCGCGCGATCGATCGAGCGGCTCAGATTCAATCCGCGGCTAAAATGCGCGTCCCACATCGAAACGGCGGCCGATTTTCACGCGGCTTGTCAATGTGCCGCTGCCGCAACTCACCAATTGAACTTCCCTCCTCACGGTGCCGCCCCGCACCGTGTTCTCCCTGCGGGCGCGCTCTGCGCCCACTCTGTTCCCTGCGGGCGCGCTCCTAGCGCCCACTATGCACACTCGGGCGCGGGGGTTTCACCACCGCGTGTCCTCGGGGGCTTAACACGACCCCTTCCGCGCTCCTCCGGGCGTGCCCCAGGCGCCCATGCGGTGTCCTACGGGTGCGCCCCTACCTCAAGGATGTTGCCTTGGCCTTGAGGGTTCCCCATGGGCGTGGTTAATAATATTAATCATTATATAAAAGTTTAATGATAAATGTTTGGTTAATTGGTAGTTTTTTTATCACATTGAACACATTTTTCTTTATAAAATAAATATCATGTGCAAAAAACATTCAAAAACCTTAAATTAGAAATAATACATATATAATAGTCTTTTTAAACCATTAAAATGGTTTCATGACCAGAATTAAAGATGTTAACAGAATGTTGAAAACCCATCATCCTTGAATGTGATAAATTAACACCTCTTGGATGGTGTTTTCATTTATAGTATAAAATAGGGTAAAAGAGATATGATAATTAATTGTTCCATTACCATAACAAAATTATGTTACATGTATGTTACTGTAATTATCATAACATTTTGATGAATGGAGGTGAGTAAAGAAAAAGAAAGAAAGGAACATGAAAAAAAATAAAAGAAATGAAAAAAGGAATTTACCTCTTGAATATATCTTCTTGACAACCTCTTTAGGGGAAAGGATTTTATATTTTTAAGAGACCAAGGGATTACAGATGTGGTAGAGGGGATTATAGTGATATTTTAGTAAAATTTTTATTGGGTATAGGTCTTGATAGGAGTGAAGAGTAGAGGTAAAGAGGGGTGGTATTTAAAGTGGAGGAGAGGAATTGTTTCCAATTATTTTAATCATTAGTTTAAAATTTTTTCTCATTACTACAAATAGTATTTTTTATTTTGAACATAAACAGTAATGAGTGCATGTTATTTTGATATAATGGACTTAAATTTTCTATACATCAGTGGATGTCATCATAATTCATGTATTTAGCATTTGTTATAAATCATCGGATTTTACTATTCACAAAAAAATTATGTATTATAGAAAAATCCAAAAAATTCACACAAACAATTTTTCAATTTGTATTGTTATAAAATTATCTAAATTTTTCAGAAATAATTTTCTAAATATGTGAACTTTAATTTTTATTTAAAATCACGATCTACTTGAAAAATAATAATTTTTAAAATTAAACTTTCTTTTTTAACACATTGAAAAAATAATTAAGGTCACTAAAAATTATATTATAATCATAAGACATAAAAATAATAATTTATGAATTAATTTTATAAAAATAAATTTTATTTACATTTAATAAACTAGTCATAATATTTTAATTAAATATATACGACTTAGAAAAATACCAATACTTAATTTGTAATTATTTTAAAATATTTACATAGTTACACTGTGATATAATTATATCATATTATCACATAGTATGGAAAAATTTTATTTATACTTTCATTAGTGAGGTTACTATTCAATTGGTTGGTTTACTATTCATAAGGGTCACAGTATTATTCCAAAGGTCAATTTACTATTTCATTAGAATGTGTTACTTAACATCTAGAGATACCTTTTATTTCAGTCATTATTCATTTATAAGGTTTCTATTAATGAATATATGTAATATTGTATGGTTATACAATAAGACATAATTATATTAAGGTAGTTTAAATGATAAAACCTTAGGTTGTTACATTCATCCCCTTATGAAATTTCCAACTAAAGATTTCGTTTTACATTCTAAGACATAAATAAGTGTGGGTAATTTTCCTTCATTGCCTCTTCCAGTTACGATGTTTCCTCTTCATACTTGTGGTTCCACCATAAAACATAGATCAAGAGAGTAGTATTTATACATAGAAATTTATCACTATGATCCAAGAACTTCATTGGATACTCCTCATAAGAAAGATCATTCTCCAACTATACCACCTCTAAAGAGAGTTCATTTGATGAATCTTGTACGAAAATTCCTTAAGAGGGATACTTGGAATATATCATGTCCTTTAGACATGGTAGGTGGAAATGATAGTCTATAGGCCAAAACAATGAAATAATCAAGGATCTCAAAGGGGACGATGTACCTAGGACTTAGCTTTCCTTTTTCCCCAAACCTCATGACCTTCTTCCGTAGAGATATATAGAGGAATAACATGTCCCCAACTTTGAACTGAAGGTCCCATCGATGATTTTCTACATAACTCCTCTATCAAATTTGGGCTGCCTGGATGTGTTGTTGAATGGTATTCACATTATCAACCATTTATTAAACTATTTTAGGTCCTATAAGATTATTCCCACTAACTTCATCCAAGAATGCTGGTGTTACACACCTTTTCCCATAAATGGATTTATATGGTGCCATTCAGATGCTCGAGTGGAAAATATTATTGTAAGAGAATTTAACAAGTGTAAGATGTTAGTACCATACTTTTTTGAAGTATATAGAACATGATCTCAACATATATTCTAGTTTTTGAATAGTTTACTCATATTCACAATTAGTTTGAGGATGATATGTCGTACTAAATTTCAATTCAGTTATAACACCCCAAAAATTTTATGGTAGTTTCTATTAAATACATTCTATTCATTATATAGTCTGTATTTCATGAATCATTGAGACTATATGAAACAAAACTTGGTTATTTATTGAATAAATTCATAACCTATCCATTAAACTTGAATTTTTCACTTCTCTATTTTAAATTTCATAAAGAGGTCATCTACGGTTGTGATCAGAATGTTATTTTATATATGATAGAACCAAATGTTTTTGGTGAATATTAACATAACTTTATGCATAATAATGCGAATAGTAATATGAATCTTATGAATAGTAAATCAAATTATTATTTTATTTTTTTTAAGGTTGTAAGGAAATGATATGTTGATCAATCTTTCAAGGTGTTAAAAAATGAGTAATAGATTCTAAATTGATATTTTTGTATAAATTTTGATTTTATTCAAAAATTACACTAATAATTTTTAAAATTTTATTTTCCCAAAATGGAGTTCCTTTTTTAATTCTACCCATCGAAAAACGGTTAGGGTGATGTTTTTGGGATTTCTCTAAAATACTTGATTTTTTGTGAATATTAAAAATACAGTTTTGAGTTTTCAGTATGATTAATGACATCAGAATGATGTCATAATTAATATAAAATTTCGGTAATCTTTTTTACAGTAAAATATGACATAAGGTGTCACAACTGGATAATACCATGGAAAAATACCACTATAAATCCCATGGTTTTTCAAAAACCACAAATGAGGTGTCCTTTGAAATTAATAAAAAACTTTGTCTCATTTACTATAAATACCCACTCATACATTAGTTTTATTTCATTAAAAACTAACTATCCCAAAATATATTTTAGTTTTGCCTCTCTAGTAGTCCTCTCAAGGTGTCCTCAAGCCCCCAAGGTCCCAAACATCATGTTTTGGGAGTTACTCTACATGGTAAGGTAATTTACTACCCATCTCTTTTTAAAGATTTCATTTTATATTTTTCTCTTTTATTTTCAATTGGATTATGTTGGGATATGTAATTTCAAATCCCACATTCTGTACATATTATGTAAGAATGATGAGATACCCCTTTTTATCTTATGAAAATATTTTATGAAGTTTTAAGTGACGTCGTTACGCTGCTGAATTTTTATGAGGGTTTCCCAACCTTTCTTTTATTTCAAGTCCCTTTATTTTATTTATATTTTCTCATATACCCTCATCAAAATGAAATGGTAATTAAATTACCTTACATGAAATGTAATTTATTATTCTAACATCATCTATTTTTTCTCCCTCCCCTTATACTAAAAATGAAAACATTGTCTGAGATGTGTTAATTTATCACTTTCAAAGACGAGAGGTTCTTGTTTTTTATTACCATATTCAATTCTATTAAGGAATCCATTTTTTTGGTTGAACCAAATCATAATATAAGTATTCAATATAACATAATTTTTTGGAATCCTTACACACTCATAATACAAAATAATAATACAAAACAAGTTCATTATGCAAAAAACCGCCATGTTAATCCAAGCGTTTATCATTATATTTTATTAAACATTCATCCTCATAGTTTGTAAGACAAAATAATTATAAGATAATTTATTTCTCTTAATGTAACATATAATCTAATCATAATTATGGATGATTGACCACATTTGAAACAAAATTCTATTCATGAATACAAGTAAACTGATCATGAAAACCAAGAAAGAAAATGCTTCCGAAACAATAAAATTGAGCCTCTTAAACCCATAAAAAAGCCATGAATGAACCTAATAAGGTTAAAATAAATCAAATAAATGTTTAAGAGGTTTTTTTAATTATTAATTAATTAAGATAAATTTTATTATTCAGGCCATTAAGATCAATATAAGAACATGTTTGTGTATAAGGAAATGGTATTCTTATCTCACATTAAATTCTGTGAGATTTCCTTTATTCACCACTTATTTATTTCATGTGGTGCATTGTTTACTAAAATTTGATATATATTATCATGATTTGTTTAATATTAATGGTTTTATGTGATTCATTTTTTGGTTATTAATTTTTGGTCATACGACTCGATTGATTATAACGTTGTAAGGAACTTTATCTCAATCTATATTTCATTTTCATTTACTTGGTATTGTGCACCTAAAATTCATTAGGTGGTGTATCCACTATCCATTTGAGATCAATTTTCATTTTAAATTATTAATATTTTATATATCCATATTATGGTTTCATGAATATGATTATTGTCTTAATTTTTATACCCGTTTACATACGGTGTTTATTTAGAATGTTGTTTTAACTATAGAAATAATGATGAATATGTATCCTCTACCCTATATGGATATTGAGAAAGTATATTTTAATTGTATTAAATCTATGTATAAATAGTTATTTGGACTTTAAGTGATTTTTGGTGCCTTATATATTCCCTCGATGCATCGACAGGTCTCATTAGACAAATTAGTTGGGGACAAACCCTTTGAGTTTATTTTTCCAAAAATCAGACAGTTTTCATATAAAAAAATAAATTGTCTCATGCGATCATAGGAAGCATTCATGGGAAGAGATATGAATCACTATATATAATACTGGTGATTAGGTGAGTAAATACAGAAATCACTGAGGATTCATATAAAAAATAACTTGTCTCTTTATCTCAAGAGCCTCCCATCAATTTTAGCCACCAAAAGATCATGTGAAGCAAGATAAGGATTGGTCTTGTGATTTAAAAATAACATTGACTAAATGCAGGATGATCATGAAAGGCTGAATCCATCATGTGAAGTATTGGTTATTTCATGAGTGTTATAAGGATAAGAGATAAGGAGTTATAAAGATGTTCCTACACCACCTAAATAAGGTGCATGTGGGATGTGCACCGTGAAAAGAAGATGCATCCTCGACTGAAAAAACCAATAAAAACCCATCCCCCTTAATAAAATATATACTATAAAATGGTGAAAATGATGAGATAATATGAAGTGAGAAATTGAGAAGGAAAATAGGTGGGAAGAAAATTGGCTACAACGTTCAGATAAAATCTTTATGTAACTGTGAGATCCATCCCCTGGTAACATTCATGTGATAACATGATTATTTGAATGTCATAAAAAACTATCATGTGAATTCCTTGTCCATGAAATACTCATATAAACCCTCTATTATTAAAATAATTCTTATAACCCCCCTGTTATGTATAATGTGATCCCTAATTCAAGTGTCCTAGACAGATAGTCCTCATTATAATTCCTCTGCACATATAACGCCGCCATGAACCTTGGATAGACACCATTGGTAATGAGATGGTGCCCTTTTATATAATTAGGTTGTCTTAAAACCATTCCCTTAATCTTTTGATTCTTTTGGGTATTCATGGCCTTATTATAAGTACCCCATGTATGAAAATGCATTTTCAACTCTCAACCATGAACCCTCATCCATGCATGAAGATACAATATGTAGCCCATGTACATGTTTACATAACCGTTTTCAAGACCCCATTGAGGTCATGTGGAAACATGAGAAATTGATCATCATGTGAATCCATCACGAGGGAATTCCTCAATATGTATGTGGCCTTCACATGAATGTAAAACCATTGAAATTTCTCCCTCTCACCATGAAAACCCTAGGATGTGTTCCCTCGAAATGAACACTTAAGAATGCACTCATCCTTCTAAGGAAACTATTTTCCATGAAGCCATGACCTGATACCCTTATACATGAAACTTAAACTATTTTACATGATTGTGAGAAACCATCACATGACTCTTGCATGATAAAATGATTATGTGACTCTCTAATGGTCTCGTGATTCCCTCATGTAGTGTAAGCCAAGTTAGTTTCATTATGCGAATATTTTTCAGAAAAGATAATTTGATCATGAGAAAACATATTAAACATGTCATATTCAATCATGTGAAGTAACTTGGACAAGTTATCATTGATAATGGGAAGAACCTTGGACATTTTATCTTTGATCATATAAATCACCTTGGACATGTCATGCATACACCGCTTAACATGTCTTACTCGTTGGGTAGAAACTCAGTATATGTCATGATGATACTCTTGAAATGTTAGATAGACACCTAAGAAATGTCCAGAAAACACTCTGTATGTGTTAGACTGTCACCTTGGCTATTTCAAGTGGACACCCTAGGATATTTCAACCTTATTTGTAGGAAATACTTGAACCTAAACAATTAAAACTCTTATCCATGAACCTTAAATTGAGTACCCTCATCACAAGGGGAGTTCCAATAATGGGATATGGTTACTAACTCATAAGGAACTATTTGTTTCATGCTCATACCTGGAACCTTGTGTCATACCAATCATACTTAGCAGACCTTCCATGGCCATCGTCTCTCTTTATCTATCAGATGATAGATGATGAACATGTACCATTAGCATCCATCCTAGTATAATCCCCTAACATTCCTAAAAATTAAGGATCCCCAATTGGAATCCACCACGGTGTAATCACTTCTATATCTGAAATATTATTAACTAATTGGATTGAATTCTACCACAAGAATACCATACTTCTTCATCCATTAGTATATGAGAAGTTGAATTTTATACATGCATCCTTTTAGGTGCATTCCATAACTGTTCCCTAAAGCAACTAAAACCCATTAGTAGGTTAGGGAAAAACTAAACTATAAGAACCCTGATTTTTATTATAAATAAGATGTTAAGGACACCTTCTGAAGGCCTGATATCCATATGATATTCTCCATGAGACTAGTAATCTTACCTCTTAAAGGGAATATTTATTTTGTAAGCTCGATACAAGTGTTCTGTCACATTATGTGACTAATATTCCATTATCTATAGTATCTCACATCGATCAAGACTCACATTGGATTAGATATCAGTGATGATTGTAGCAATATCATGATTAGAATTCCCTCAATGTGGTAAATTCATTGGGATATAATCCAAATTAAAAATTACCTCCATTCAATGTGTCATAATCTTAATGAGGAAACTCAAGGTATTCATACATGCACAAGTACCACTCAATTCCTGTTTTGTCACATATTTTATGAAGACAATGATCGTAACAAGAACTACAAGGGATTAGATTCCTTCTATAAGAAGGATTTGTAGGATTCTTTATGAAGGTCTAATATCTATATCAAGCACTCTATTAGTGATCCATTTTGGATAATTCTGGTATTCATATGTAGTGAGTCTGATCACTTGTTATCCCTTGTTTTTGACACCTAGCATGACTTATGATGGATTAGGGATTTGAAACAATCATATAACCAGAATCATAAATACCACCCCATGTGGAGAAATATAATTTTGTAATATCCATTTAATGAAATGATACGATTACCCCCATACAATTTTACCCACCTTAGTGTATGTATCTATGGAATTAACATATTGACAACCTTATAGAAATAACTGTCATGAGAATTAATTATTTATCATTGCTCATATATGTGTTGAGAGAAGATCAAACTGCATGGACCTTGATTCATTTATTAAAATGATACAAATTATGATTCCTAAAGGCTCTATTCCTATATTAAAGTACTTTACACATAATTTTAATCTACATGGAACTTTCCTATTATATCACCTTAAACTATGTCAAATGAACTACACATGGATTCATTCTTGTTCTCACAAGATATGCAGGATGCCTCATTAAGTTTTAAAACCATCTCTAACACACTTATTTCCTCACTTTTTTGTAATAAACACTAGATATACTAAACATGGATATAAACTAAATCATAATAAATGAAGAAGTGAATAATGGAGAACCTGTGACATACACAGTTGTTGCATTCAACGCATGCTCTTGATCAGGTCATTAGTAAAGGGGTAACCAATATCGTATCAAGGATTGGGAAGGATTTGATAAACATTAATTAAATATATAATATAATTCTTGAATAGTTAATAATTAACCTCAAAGGGGTGTGATGATCATGACCTCCCATCCTATTAACCAATGTGAGTTTTTAAGTGTCATTGGGTTTGAAACCCTATTTGACCACCTGCCTTTGGAAAGCAGGTTCATGCTTTTTCATGTATGTTGGAATCATTGTAATTTTATTTAGGAAACAAATATGTTAATCTAGATGAAATTTATTAGATAACCACCCTAAATCACCAAAAAATGTATCATTAGGTGAAACCAACAACATTTTTTTGAGAAGAATCACCGAAAAAACTTTTTTTCGATAAAAAAACATTCAAATATTTTAAAAGCAATTTATATCAGAATTCAAAATGAAATTTATTCCATTGAATAAAAATAGTTAAATTTTAATATTAATGAAATAATTATTCTTAAAAATTTAATTTTAATTTATCCTTGTATTTAATTTATACAATAAGGTTATTTTGAACAAAAATCAACACTGTTCACTATTTATCAAAGAAATTAATATTTTCAAAAAATTCTCAAAGAATCATGCAATGATAATTTTGACATGTATATTTATAAAATAAAGTTTATTTTTTCAAATATTTTTTCTAAATTTTTTTAAAATAATTTTATATTATATGTGCAATGTGTGACTAAACCATATTGTAGAAAAAAAATACAGTTTTTCAGAAAATATTTAATTTTTTACATTAAAAGAAATATCATTTTATTGATAATAAATGCCTAACAATATATATATGTTTAAACCCAAAAAGTTTAATATTTTTGTTATTACTATTTATACTCCCCAACTAATTTGCTACGTTATAATGATAACTTTTTAATAGAGTATCATGTTTCGTTCAAACCTAGTGTTTCATGCTTCGTAAGATATTGAAGATAGTAGATTTATTTAGAAATAAATATGTTGTAAAGTCTTAATGTGTTACATTATATTAAAATATTTTTGTTTGGAGACTTATAGTATATAAAATATGATGTTCCTCTTTTAAAATCATAGGGAATCACTTTATTTTTGTGGGGAAATGCTTTTAGGAATTGGAATATTAATAAAATGATTAAGTTGAAGAAACATCAACCAAAAGATACCAGATGAATATTTCTATACGGTTGTATCAGGTAGATATTATGATGAGGTGTTCAAATGAATAACATGATAGAATTTGTATCAGTATATAACAAGTCACTAGAAAAAGTTTTACAAATAGAAATCAGATGAAGTATACTAGACAACCACATTAAGAATCTTTTATTCCACTAGAGAAGGTATGTGCCTGCTGTTATAAAATAAATTGAAGATAAAGAAGTAATTATAGGAAAATAATATGTGGAAAAAGTTCAATCAAAATTGTTGGAACATATTGATTCTTGTTATTAAATGTTCTTAAAAATCATACAAAAACATTTTTATATCATTTATCTATGTGGGGATCACTTGCACTGTGTATTTTCTATAGTGATATTGAAGTGAAATCATATTCTATACTTCATATAACCATATTCAAAGGATTTTTTTCTATTAGGGTTTTAGCCATAAATTATATATAAACAATACCATATACTAGTTACTCTTATTAAGTAGTGAATCATTAAAATACATGTGTTCACATGGTAATGCTTGTTTTATTGTTTTCTAGCAATGTCATATATCTCTAAAAAGTGGTGAACAATGTTTCTTATGAAGGAAAACATGAAAATAAAATATTATTTATTCTTCCCTTACCCTATTAATGACCATAAAGATCCTAATGTTCCACCTCACCTAGTGGTGAAAACACTTCCTCAAAAATCATTTAATTTTATTAAAATAAGAGAGGGAAAAAGCCTACAAAAGAAAAAATAAGGGGGTTTAAAAAAGTGGATTCCAAGAGCATCACCTGAAACTATGTTTTTACACTCTGAGTGAAAATATCCAAGACTTATGAAAATAATGGGCTGGTCATTTTGAGATTATTGAGAAGTATGATAATCCACCATAACTTTCACCTCTCTCCAGGTATGAAGAATGGTGTCATGATTGTTCATAAGAAAGTTGAATTTTCTAATGGAATATTCAGTGGACCAGGGAACACGTCCTTTACCTGATAGAGCCTTGTTGATAGAGATAGAATCATTCTAAATCTCCTTGGTAGGAATGCTCCTCTAATTGTATAGATGGATTCCTGAAAATATGGCATGGGCTTCCGAATAAAGGGAATCCCCACTCATATAGAAAGTCGAAAAGGAAGAAACAACTAATCCCATGGAATCTCTGATAACTCCACCGCCCCACATGGAATCCATGAAACAAAAACCATCAATATTTATTTTATTCTTTGTGAGAGGATTTTTTCAACTAATCCATTATCCACAACATGTAGCATTAAAATTAAAGAGGGAATGCAGAGGGAGAATATTCATGAGAGAAGGCACATACATCAAGTCTTTGTACATCATGAAGAAGTCCAAAATTAGGCCATTGATATTTAAAATGATTCACAGGTTTTATGTCATGAGAATTTTATGTTTCATATCATTCATTGACAACTAGACAATCCAATATGCGCCAATGAAAACTATCGCTCTGTCCTTTATCTCTGAACTGGGTTTTTTCTCTGCCTAGAAATACTACTGGAAGAACGAATTTCTATAGAAAACCCGGTATGAAAAATATGAATGTTGTCTGAAAGAACTATAGAATATATTTTACCAGTAATTTTTGAAGAATAGTTGGTTCATAGATTCAACTTTAATCCCACTATAGAAAAGGCACATAGAGTTGAGACTGACCCTTCTTCACTTTACAATATCATTAGAAGGAAGATCATTTTGCTGAACATTCCATACCAGGAAAATGAATTTTTGAGTGGTGTTCTTACACCATAAAATGTCACTCATCGATACTAACATTTGGAAACAAATTTATGTTTATGAATGTATCTAATAGAGAATTTACCAGTCACATATCCTGTGAAGATGCACTTATCCGGATCACTAGTCATCACAATGATGTCAAAGAGAATTTTTTTGTTATTGTCCAAGGTGGAACAAATGAGGGTGGGGTGATCACTAGCCTCCTTGAAAGTGATGTTAGGAGAAGGGTAGCTTAGTAATTCAAGGATTCCCTTCCAAAAAGATGATGTCCCCTTTTCCAATTAATCATTGGGTATGCTTCTGAAGAAATTGTAGATAAGGTTATACCAGATTTTGATTTTTGGAGGGTCTACACCTGGAGATCCCCACAAGGACATAATCTCTTTACATATGTTTTCCCTAAAAATTTTTCATTCAATTAAATACTAAGAAATATTGGTATGAAGAACATTTATTGTACCTGAAACACTTCTTATGTCAATAACTCCTATGTCGGATTGTTTTTTCAACTTATTCCAAGAAGACCTGAGGAATTTACCTTGTAGGCGATCATCCCATAAAAAGTATATCAAAGTGGAATAATTTTTATAAATCACCTTATTTGTAACCTTATGAGATGAAAAAGTATGCATGGGGATATAGGAAATTATAGTGTTGATCAACATGATTATCCCTCTAAAAGATAGGAATGTATTCTTCTAGTTAAGAATGTTACCTGGGATTTTATCAATAACTGTGTCGAAGTGTTTGATAAGAAGGGTGGTGGGGGACATATTACAACCCAAATAATTCATAAGTAAGGATCCTTTGTTCATAGAGAGACTGATTTCCAAATCCCTTGTTCATCTCTTCAGGAATTTATTAGGAGCAATGAAAATAGTCTTCTAATGATTAACTCCCTGTCCACTCAATGAACAATAAACATCAAGAGCCTAATTAACCCCCAGTATGGACCTTATACTAACATTAACAAAGAGGATGATGTCATCTATAAACATGATATTAGAGATACCCCCAAAAGAATGTTTGTTTTATTAGTGCTAACTTTACCCACTGTAATACAATGATTAATATAGAGACTGAAGACATCTTGATCCATGATAAAGAGAGAGGGAGAAAAAGGATCCCCTGGTCTCAAGCCTTTGAAAAATTAAAAAAACTGAATTTTTTACCCAAGAATAAAGTAGTCAACCATGGATAATAAAAATAAAAAATAGAAGATCAATAGCCCATGATGAAAAACCATGTCTGTGAGGACCCAAATGATAAATCACAACTAATCTCAATCATATTCTTTGATCATATCAAGCTATATTGCCACATTTCTGCCAAAATTCTTTAAGTTTATGTCTCGGATGAATTCCTAGGACAAGTTAATATCCCCATGAATTGATCATCCTTTCACAAAACCATGTTGTTCTTCAACTAACCATCTCGGAAGGTAGGGGACAAGCCTTGTGTTGAGAATTCCAACCATAACTTTATAAGGTACATTGCACAGGCTGATTAGATGATAATTTTTCAGATAAAGGGTAAAGTTGACCTTGGGCACAAGTACAAGTTTAGTTTCACATGACACATAAGGACGATTACCCCTTGCAAAATGTCCTGCATGACACTGATCAAACTCCTTTTCAAAATATCCCAGGAAACCCTGTAAAAGATGTAGGGAAATAATCCAGTCCAAGATCACTAAAATGATTTATGGACCGTACCTCATCTCAAATTTCACCCTTATTTAGAAGATAATTCAAAAATACATTAACCACATCAAACACTGAATAAGGAATATAATCAATCAAATAAGAAGGGCCTCTCAGGTAGCCACCTTCCATGCGAGGCTTTGGAGAATCATGAATAGTCTAAAAGTGGTTATCAACCAAGTTCCCAATGATGTCTCTATCATTACTGTATGACCCATAATCCAACATTATGTTAGGATTAGAGAATCTTTATTTTTTATTAATGTAGGAATAGAAATATCCAGTTTTGTTTTCTCCTTTACAAAACCCTTTAATCTAAGATTTTTCTCTCGCAACATGTTCCTACTTCAGAAGAAAATTAGCTAACAAGTCTTTTCTGTACAGCAGCTCCACAAAGGTACCATCATCCCAAACATTCTCACATTGTGACTCAAGACGTTGAATATCTCTTCTTACAGCCTCTGGTTCAAAATAATTAGGAGGAATATTCTGGACCCATGATCATGGTAGACTTTTATGATACCTTAGGTAGTTATGAAGGATGATCCATGAGTTTCTACCAACAGAAAGGTTCCATGAATTCCTCACGATGTATATAAAACCATAGATTTTAGCCCATGAAGAGGAAAAATGGAGGAATTAATCATTATCTCTATAGTTATTCAATATAATGAGAATGGGTGAATGTTCTGAAAGGCTATGTAACTGATGGGAAACTTTGATGTCAAGGAAGGTAGATATAACCACTGCATTCAACAAGAAATTTTCCAAGAATCTCTATGATCTCCTATTACCACACCGGTTGTTGCACTAGGTGAATGGATAACCAGATAAACCAACATCTACAAGTCTATTGTTTTCTATTAGCATGAATGAATTTCAAATTTATCTTTTGGGAAATATACCAATAATCTTTTTCTCTTTAGTACAAGCCAAAATGTTGAAGCCCCCACCAACTAACTAGGGCACATCTCTTGGGTTGAAAACACATAGATCATCCCATAAATATTCTTAGGCATGAGAATCACACTTAGAGTCAGCTTCTAACTGATCTCTGGCCCAAACTACACTGGGATTGAAATAGGGTTGAGATACTAAATAGTGGTGCTTGACCACCAATGATTTTGATGTGGAAGGAAGATTTTCCAAGGGAGGTGTGTTTGAGGGGGAATCATCCATTTTTCTATGAGGAGATCTTATAATTGGAGGAGAATCTAGTATAAGGTTATTAGAAGATTATTATATTTGAATCTCCTTGATAAAGATATGTGTCATATAGGGGGGGAATAAGGGGTGAAAGGATCCCTAGAAAGACAAAGATAAAACTCACAGCACAAAGAAAACCATTATTAGCAAGAACGCATGCCCTTCTGTGGGGGATATAAACTAGGTCCTAACATTGAGGATATGAGACCTCCATAAGGCTATTTCCTATAGAAGTAGAGGCTTCCTACCTTGGATGAGAGGGAGGATTAAGCACATTATTTCCTAAAAATCCAAGACCCATAACTGACCCCAAAAGAGGAGATACAAAAACCATACAAGAGAACAGACAAATATAGTTTTCTGATCCTGAACCTTTGACTATCTAAAATATCAACATTCTAAGAAGGCATGGCCATAAATATGGAATCTTGAGAAGAATCAGAGCAGGGAAGGATAACTAAAAGATTGAGACTAATCCTTCACCCATTCAACTTTGATCTGCAACTAAGATGGGAGAGGGGATGCTAAGTCCATCTACATACATATCCTCACTATAGCTGCATCTTCCAGATGAAGAAACATATTATACACATATAGGAAGGATCCTAAGGAGTTACCAATACCTTGAAAGAAGCAAGGGAGTTTATTTTAAATACTTTTTCTGAGTTTTTTTTAAAAATATCATAGGTTTAAATATTTTTAAAAAATATGTCTCAAAGGTGGCATTAGAGATTCCCCCTTTTCCCTAAATTAATAATTTTTTTTCTATTTTATTTTTTATTAAATATTTAAAATTTTAAAGTTTTATTAATATTTTTTATGGTTATACATATATATATATAAAAATGGTCCAACATAATATATCTTTTATTCATGTAACTGATTTCGATAACCTATAAAATAGAAACTATAAGACCTAAATGAATTATATTTTTAACATTGATTGAAAATATAACAAGTAGTCGAAAATAAAAACAATTTATTAAAAAATGTTGATGAAAAATAATTTATAAGCATTCTTATCCACCTATATAATACTTAATAATGTTTGATGTGCTTGATTTCTCTAGACTATAAAATAAAAACTATAAGACCGTTATGAATGAAATTTTAAACATTAATTAAAAATATTACAAGTTGTCAAAAAAATAATTTCTTAAAATATGTCGATGAAACATAATTTATATGCCTTCTAATCCACCTACTTGAAATATAAAATACTTCAAGTACGTGACTTTTCTAGCATATAAAAATAAACTATATGACCGATATGAATTAAATTTTAAAGATTTATTAACTATATAAAAAGTAGTCGAAAATGAAAATATTTTTTTTACAAATGTTGATGAAAAATAATTTCTAATGTTTCTAGTCCAGCTACTTGAAACTTAAAAATGTTTCAAGTATGTGACTTTGCTAGCCTATAAAATATAAACTATAAGACCAATATGAATGAAATTTTAAACATTAATTAAACATATAAAAAGTAGTTGAAATTTTAATTTTTATTTATATGGGTCTCATAGTTAATTTTTTATAGGCTTTTAAAGTCATGTACGTGGATTAGGATTATCCTCCACATTCATTCCTTTCGCTCTCACTTCCGAGTTACTTTTCTTACATTCATTTCATTTTCATTTATTTATTTTATTTATGAAACTCATTATTTTCAATGAATTTTTAGATGTTTATTATATATTTTAAATTTTATTTAAATTTTTTAATACTTTATATTTTATAATATTTTAAAATCATCTACTTGAAATTTAATGATTATTCCTATGTTTTATGTAGTTGACTTTGAAAGCTGTCAAATATAAACTATGCCCAAAATATTAATGAAAACTGAAATTATGGATAAAAAATAAGAATGGATAATAGTAATAATAGTATTTTCATTTCATTATAATGAAAACATATAAATGAACATGTATAATCAATGTCTATGTCTATGGAGAGGATATTCCATCCCACGTGATGGTTTGAAAATAAGTTGTCAGCGTTAAGTTTTCAGTAGAGTCTGATGACCAGGAGAGGGTTAATCCTTAGGCACTGGAATGTTGACTATCACATCCTCCATCTTTGTGTCAGTTAAAGGACCTGTCAACTGCATCAATTACTTCCATCCAGATCCTTCTCTCTCTAGGGTGGTAAAAACAAAATTTAAGAATTTCCCCACATGTGATAATTGTGGATGTAAAAACATTGACAAATGATTTATGAGAATTGTATTTTACAAAGTTGTGGGGAGAATGGATACAAATATCATGATTATAGGGGAATTAATTAATTTTTCAATGTGAAATTTTTCATCGGTAAGGAGGTGAGTCACTATGAAAATTAATTCCACAAGCATCGAGGGATTGTATCTTAGAATAATTCAAGACACTAATGTATGTAATATGTTATTGATACTTTCGAAGTGGAATTATTTCTATTAATGTGAATTTTGATCCAAGAAATATGTTGTGAAATAATTTTATTAATAAAATTATCTTTGTAAAAATAATATAATGTATATGGTTTGTATTTTAATACCATTTCATAATGGATTTGATTGAATATTTTGAATGGAACCAATCGCCATGAAAGGTGATTTAGTAAAAATTTTAACCACTTTTAAAACACATGATTTGGGGAATATAACCGTAAATATGTGCTTAATTTTGAGAAAATTGGAAAATTATATTTATGGGATGGTGTTGGTGACCAATAAAGTAAATAATTATTTGATGAAAAAGTAATTCATGATGGAGTTTATTTTATTTTATGGATTTATGAAATAAATTCTATAATCTAATATTTATACTTAAGGAACAAGGGGAACTTAATTCATGAAATCATGTATGTTTTTATTAAAGATTTAATATTAATAGGTATTTAGATATTTGGTATGTGTCTCTAAGATATACAATTTTGTATTATTGGTATACATTTTTTAGAATCATAGATACAATATTTCTAAATTTTTGGGTCTTGAATTTTTTTAGACATATTTTTTAGGTCTTTTCTGATATCTAATTATGGATTGGATTAAGATAAACCATGTTAATTAATAATGTTGTTTTAGTAATTTATCTAGTTATCCATATTTAATAACTTATTCTAATCATTATGATACTATTATTTCATTATATAAATGTTAATTAAAATATCATACACATAATGTTATAAAAAAATATGGTAAAGAGAAGATGATTTTGGTTTTATAATTCATCTTTTTGGTTTGAGGATTTAGATATTAGGGTTTCAGATATTGTGTTTTGGGTATATGTTTTTTGATTTTTTGTAAGTTTTTAAGGTTTAGGTTTATGAATTTTGGGTTTGGTTTTTGGTTTTAGGGTTTAGGGTTTATAATTATTATATTAAGGTTTAGGAAAGATTTTTTTGGGTTTAGTGTTATGATTTTGGGTTTTGGGGTTTAGAAAACTATGAAAAAGAATATATAACTACATATAATTTACAATATGGGAATGTCACAATAAATAAAATAAGTCTGTGTGGCTGAGAGTGTGAACTCGAGCCAACAATGTTAGGGAATCATTTTCGGTTATGATGTTATTGATGAAAAATAATGAATCTCAAACTCTTCCATTGATCTTGAGGATAGTACATCTTATTACGCATCCTAATGGACTTCAGTCTCCCATGAGGACGCAACCAATTGATGTCAGGTATCACTATCAGCTAGCCTTCAGGTATTGGGAAATAACAAAACACCCTAATGGGAATCCATGGTGCAAAATAATAGTTAGAAATGGTGTCCATCTGGTATACTGGATCCACATATTCTTCCTATGATATGTTCACAGAGGCACATGTTGTGATGGTGTGGGTGAATGGAAACCAGAAGGCTTGAACGTTTCCACATTGACATTGCCTCGTTTCCAGTAATACCACCATTTTTTCACTAATGAGATTTTTGATGGGGTCTGAACTCTCTTGATATTCAAATCGAGAGTCTTATCATCGAAAAAGGTAGACATGATAACCAAAAGCTTATTCAATATTCTTTTCAATGTCTTGTTGAAAGTGTATTTCATACCTTATCCCCTGTTGTATTCGGTCTGATGCTATTTTTTATCTATCAATAAAGTACATCAAGCATCAATATAATGTCTCCGGAACTAGGGCTGTTATAGGTATCTTCTTTATCCATTTAAAAACAACATTGATTTATTCCACAATGTTTTTGGTAATTTATCTATACCTCTTCCCCTCTTCATATTCCAATGTCCATTTTTCTTCTTTAATCTGCATCATATAATCATAAACATATTGATTAGCTTGGATGATTTGTTCAAAATATTCTTCAATATTATATTTATCTGAATCATATTCTACATAGAATATATGATATTTCACATAATTTTATTTTATCATTATGTTAAAATAGTAAAAAATAACAAATACAATGTTTACCGTGCCTCGTGATTTTCTTCTTCATCGTTTCATTGTGGAATTTTTTATGTACATTTCTAGCAATG
The DNA here is from genome assembly GCA_963277665.1 of Viscum album. Classification (NCBI taxonomy): domain Eukaryota; kingdom Viridiplantae; phylum Streptophyta; class Magnoliopsida; order Santalales; family Viscaceae; genus Viscum; species Viscum album. Next base: position 846,461,324 of record OY728134.1, on the reverse strand, counting down.
TGTCTAATGCAGAACCGATGATGTGCATTTGGGTATCTCCATATATCAGGATCTACATTGATTGACTCATTAATTTCCCTCTGGAGATCAGATGTCAAACAGACACCTTGAATGTTGGTGAAATGGTTACTAATACATACTAGAAACCAACACCATGATTCATTGTTTTCTTTCTATATAATGGAAAATTAAAGCATAAGAGATAAATGATTTCCATCTTGGTTTACCGAAATAAAAATCATGCCCTTGTATTTATTTTATAGAAATGTTCCCTCAATCTGAATGAACTCTTTCCCCAAGGAAAGATGAAATCATCCCAATAAGTAAGAACAATGAAAAAGGCATTCTGATTAAGAACGGAATCCCTAGACAAGGATTCGAGATTCCATGAGATGATTAAGCATTAGAATAGTGCAAGAGGAGGTTTGTTGACCTCGAAAATTGCTACAAGGGTCCATTAAATATGATCAAAAGCTTCAAGTAAGGATGCAGTTGAGACATAAAAAGTATAAAGACCATATTCTGAGCATAAAGAGAAGCCTTTAGAATAATCTGGAAAACCTTAGAAGCCATTATGATTGAATGAATTGCAAAAAATCACATCATTGAAAGACAAATAATGCAGAGGACTGATTGAAGGATAAGATGTTGAATATCATAGATCATAGATACAATACATTACAAAATAAGTCTACCCACATGGTAAAATTACTATAGTGGAACCATATGTTTGAGGAGGAAATATGGGAATTGAAATATGAGATGAAAAATAAGTACCCTCATATTTTTTAGTTTACAAATTCAAAATTGTAGGGATAAAATTCTGGGGGGGGGGCATATAACAATCCTTACATGTAGAAATTAAATTCCATTTTAAATGAATATATTTCTTTTTAATTTATTCAGTTATAGAAAATATATGCACTATATTTCATTTTTCATTTTGAACTATTATAAAATATATAAATAATCTGATAGTTGGGCATAAAATACAATTAATCATCGTAACTATTTTTAATATATCCATTTTACAATGACCGTTAATAATTGTATTTACTATGAGTTATAAAAAATATAATTTGTAGCATGGTTTGGGATCGATGAGACACATCTCCCTATCTTCTAATGCATTGTCAGCTCAGGGAGTTTGGATTCCCCAGCAAGGTTTCTGTGCTGAATAGGGAATATTTCTACATTGTGTTGTCTCTGTGGGAATACTTCATCTCGATATGAGGTCACAGTCCCCGGTCTAGGTGTTTTTGGAGATTCTCCCTATTTCAATGGTCAATGGATGTGCATTTGGGTAAAGAATCCTCTATATTTATGGTGTGGATATCTCTCCCTAGGCTGCCTTTACCTTTCATGACCCCAGTTTCCTTAGTCATATCGAGAATTAGCTGGGTTCCTTTATGTGCTCTGATGAGAGGTCTCTTCATCTGGAAGATCTATAGATAGCTTGGAAATGTGTTGATATGGATTTATTGTCCCCTCTCCATCCAATATTTGGCTCAGAGTTGAAGGGATTCTTGATTGGTTTCACCATCTGGTGTTTCCTTCGCCACTGTGCTTTTTCTCAAGAAATCACTTTCAAGGACATGCATCATATGAATGTCATAAATTATGGAAGTCAAAATAGGATCATGATTAGGTTAATATCCCTTATCATCCCATGAAAACTTCTTCTGTGCCCAGGTTTTATCATTCCAAATTTGAATTGGGGCCTAGAGATATAAAGAAGGGATTTCTAATATCATTTTCCTCGTCGGATGCAGAAGCTTCCTCTTCCTCAGCATGTACTATAGTGACATAAGCTCCTATGAGTTTTGATTTAGTTCCTCTCAACTATAAAATTTCCCTCTTGTTACATGATTCTAGAAGTATTATTATTCTACCATTGCTTTGGGAGTACATTTATTAGGATTCTCTCTTCCCTTCATGCCTCACTATCAAAGAGATAGACCCAGGAGACTCTTCTTATTTTCTTTTGCAGTTTTCCTCTCTAGTGATTATCTCCACTCCCTCTCAAATGGGTATAATATTTCTAGATCCCCATCCTATTTAAATCCCCCCTTCACCTAAAATGTGCCATTTTCCAAATTTCATTCTCATTCTTTTCTAATCCACAGTCCCTTTTGTAGAGCTTGAACTGGATCTTAGTCGAGATCTACATACAATACAAGGTATTCAAAGCGGTTTCATGGCCATGAGTCTGGGGACAGTTCTACGAATCTCATCAATCGATGATTAATCTCCTCATTTGGAATATTCATGTTATTAAGGTCTCTCATCTAGTTTGTGGTCTGTAGTAACACTCCCCCTTTTTCATTGTCTTGAAGTATAATATGGATAGCGAAGATATCTTCCATTATTACTCAACTTGGCACGATCATCCTAAATTCCTAGACACCATGAGGAACTCTTGGGACCAATCCTTTAGAGGTAACCCATGGATATTTATCTATAATAACCTAAGGAATATTAAGGGGAATCTCCGATACTTGGTCAATACTCTTCTATTAGGTGATCAAGAATTGGAGGATCATAACACAGACATCCAATGGTTGGAATATATCCTTGATTCAGCGTGAAATGATGATACCATTGGTGCTTTGAGATGTCATATGAACTTACTAAGAGAGGTATTTTTGAAGCACGAATGTATTTATTGTGAATGATCAAGAGTTATATGGCTTCATGAAGGAGATATAAATACTCAATACTTCCATGGAAACCTCAAATAAAAATATAGATTTATGAATCCCAAACGGCAGCTGGAAGACAGATCTTACACTAATGATAGGGATGTTGTAGGTAATATGAAAGATTCCTTCTTCAGGTCATTATTGGGATCCCTTAATCTAAGTATGGTGGGGGGCTATACGAGTGGGTATTATGATTGATTTTATTTTATTCCCTACATTATGTCTAATTAAGTGAATGATATGTTGAAACCTATTCCAAATGAAGCATAAATCTGAGAGGTAGTTTGGTCCATAAATTATGATAGTGTGCAGAGGCTGGATTTATTGCCTACTTTATTTTATAGGATCTCATGAGATATATTTAAGGGGAATATTATCAGTGTGGTGTAGGATTATTTATATGGTGGTAATCTCCCCCAAGTGGCATGTTCCTCTAAACTTTCTCTCATAACCAAAGTCCACGATCCTGAATCTCTAAATCAGTACCACCCTATCAGTTTGTGAAATTTTCTATATAATGTTCTTACCCATGTTCTAAACAAAAGTCTTTCCTTTTTTTATAGTTGGGTGGCAGAGGAACAAATTGGGGTTGTGAAAGGTAGTTCATTCAAAGGGGATATTGGCGTGGCTCATGAAGTGATAAGTGACTTAAACCTAAATACCTCTTGTAGCAATGTATCCAATAAACATCATAGGAGTAAATATTATGATTGAGTTGAATGGAGTTTCACCAATAGGTTATGAGAATGAATGGGGTTTTTAGTGTGGGTCATTGATATTCTCTTTCGATTATTTAGCTTTCCATGGTTTTCTACCTCTTTTATGGGAAAATAGTTTGGGTTTTTAATTCCTCTAGATGATTGAGGCTCTAAGACCCAATATCTACCTCCATGTTTATCATTGATCAAGATGTTCTCAGCTTCTAATCTGATCATTAAATTAGTCTGGGAAAGATTTTCCCCTACCAGAATAAATGTTAGGTTGGACCTATATTCCATATTATGTTCACAGATGACAAAATTCTCTGTGTTAATGGTAGTAGAAGGTTTTTCCAAGGGGTTAATGAGGCTTTAAAGGTGTATTGTTCTTGGAGTGGTCAAGTTCTCAACCATGAAAAAAGAATTTGTTTTTTCAAATAAATGTTTTGAGAGGAGGATAGGGGATTTGGATTCCAGCCTTGGTATGCAGAATGCTTCATTCCCTATGGTCTACCTTGGTACCCCTATGTCCCCTAATACACTTCTCATCAAACACTTTGTTTTAGACATTGAAAAAATCATGGGTTGTATTATCAAATGAAAAAATAGGTTTATATCTCTTGGAGGGTTAATTAGTTTGATTAACTCCACTCTATCATCTAATCCTATACACATCTTGGCCACACTAATGGTCCCAAAGAAAGTGATTTCCAACAATGAGAAAACTATAAAATCCTTATTATGGGATGGACACATGGAAGGTAAATTTCATTGGTATTCTTGGATCAATCTTGTAAAACCCATTAAGGAAGGGGGTATTAACCTAAAAACTATTTAAGAAACCATGAATGTTCTTTATGAAAAACTTTCTTGGGAAATAATAGAGGGGAAATGTTATGGGGTAAACACATTCATAGTACATATGTAAATGATGGCAGACCTTATAGATTTAAGTCCTCTAGAATTCATAAGATGATCCAACCCTATATTCCTATCCTCCAGCATTATTCTTGATGGACAATTGGCAAGGGTGAAGTTTGCTATTGGAAGCATAACTGGATATTTACTCTTCTTAGGTTACCACACTACCCCACTACTAGTATCATCTTTAGGGAGGCATTAAATCATACCACATTCATTCGTGCCACATTGGATGACAATAAGAGGAGTATCTCTGAAAGCATTGAACTCACTAATGATCTAAATTGTTGTGTTTTCACTTGATATATTATAGTTATGTTCAAAATCAATTATTTTTATACTTCTTAATAAGTATCTAATTCCTATGATTTGTGGGGAGAATCATTATAGTGCAAATAGCTTCCTTCAACATTATACTTCATGTTGTGGTGTGTAAAGAACAATTCACTACCAACTAATGAGAGATTCTATTGGAGAGGGACTATCCTTGCTTCTAAATTATTGTATTGTAGGTAACTGAAATATGAGACCATGAACCACATATTATTCATTAGGGATTGGGAAAATAAGGTTTGGGGATCTTTCATCCAGTTTACAAGGTGGTCCGACTAGTCTGTATCAGTTGAGTTTTTCCCATATCAATGGTTCCAAGGTGATTTTAGACCCAACCTTGAGATGAAGGCTAGATTTTTAATCCCCATTACTAGATGTTGAGTCCTATGGTTGTCCAATAATTATTCAAAACATTACTTCTTATCAAGGTACACCAAAAGTATTCTTTTCTAAATCAGAAACATTTTTTTGGACTTTTTCAAGTTATGCAAGGACTCGACAGATGTACCCTCTCTCATGGACGTATGTCTATTTCACTTATCCCATCATAATGGAACATATGTTTAGGGAAAATTGATCAAATGGAAACCCTATATCTCATATAAAAATCTTAACATAGATGGATCATGAAACATGAGTTCTATGAGGGGTGGTAGAGTGATTAATGACCCAAATGGATTAGTTATAGTGGATTTGTCGTCTTTCTTCAGGAATTGTTACTCCCTCCAATTGGAATCCCATTCCACATTCGTAGGGCCCATTCTATATGTTCAGAGAAACAATACTATCTAGGATATTGGGAATGATTATCTAACAATTTAAAATGCAATGTCTGGTAAGGGACCTATTCTTTGGGCCGTTGAATACTCCATAAAAATGTCCAAGAGGCTTATGAACAACCACATGTACATATTTCAAACATTGTATGAGGGTAATGTAGTGGCCAAATTTCTCTCTTATAGAGTGTCTCAAGAGGATAAACTCCTTTTCTTTTCTAGTATTGGTTCCTTCCCCCTGAGGGTGCTAACTTCGTTGGGAATGATGCTATTGGGATAAATTATTTCATACCCCCTTAAGTGTATTTTTGTAGGCTCTTTAGCCTTGTTTCATTTAATAAAATAACAAAGTATTTTGGTGGTTATTTTTTAAAAATTTATAATTTCATTTAAAATAATATTATATGATAAGCACTGGAATTTGAAATAAAATTTATGTTCATTTAATATTATTACAAATAATTTTTTATTTCTATATACATTGTAATATACTTTAATGATGTCCCATGAAATTTTTATAAGGTTCATAAAGTTGTTTGTGCTATAAAGACAAATATTGTTTCAATAAATAATGAATTTTATTTAAAAAATAGAAATTATATTATTTAGAAAACTATTTTAGTAAAATAAATATTACTTTTCAAATCATCATCTAAAAAATATCTAATAGTGAATTTTTCATAATGATCTAAGACAATCAAATTTTTTGTGTAAAAATTAAATTTGGTATAAATATATTGTATGTATTATGAAATTATAAATGTTTAATTGTGAAATAATAAATACTATAAAATTCACACCTGATGATTTTTTATCTTTTTATAATAATTTGTTTTTAAAGTAATTTTATAAACATATAATTATTCCTCAAAAACCTATATTATATTTTAGTTTATAAAAAAATTATTTATAAACAGGAATCACACCCACATCATGAATGTTTTAATTTTCATTATTTTGGATACTAAACAAATAAATTACTGTATATCACTCTTTTTTGGATGAAACCATTTGATAAAACCTTGGGATGGTCTGTGGTTTTCAATATTTTTTTACTTAAGGTCCAAAACCTATTTCCTAAAATTAATAAGGAATCCATCTCTCCTTTAGTATAAATACCAACCAAAAATACCCTTTATATTCCCTCCAAATCATTAAATAACTATGTTCCCATCTATCACCATCTCAAAGTCCCTTCAAAGGTTTTCCCATGATCATATGAATCTCCTCATAAACATTTAGAAGAAAATTCTCCAGTAAAGGATTCTATTCCTGTTCCTATTTATTCAAGTGCTTCCATTATATAAATCATTTATAATCACCATTTATTATATTTTAATGTGTTTATAAACATCCATTTACAACAAAATTAAATTTTTATTAATGAGAAATTATGTATACTCTATCATTATAAACATTACCTAAGCTGTTACTATGTCAATGTAATGTATATATATCTCTCCTTCTTTCCCTTCAGGGACTTACTTTGAGTTATGCCTTTTTATTTCCAATAGTTCATGTTGACGTGTGTTTTTAAAAATATTTTTTTATTGTAATTATGATTCCCAAGTAATGAGATACCAACTTTTACTCTCACTAAACCCTTCTTGGAACGTTTATTTACACCTATTATGTTTTTGAAATTATTTCTTGATTCTCCGCCACAATCATTTGTATTGTGAATACTCATACAAATTTCCACTCAATGGTATTAACTTAGTTTCACCAATACTTTATTGAATTGGGACGTCTATCTATGTAACCAACACTCTTTAATTTTTGGATTAAAAGTGATGAAATATATCCCTATGTTGTATGATATACGTGACACATAAATTCATGAACATGATATAAATCTGAGAGGTGGGACTGAAATTATATATCCAAATAACACATTGGTTAATGCTTTTATCTCATTATATACCTTGTATGGTTCACAATATATTAGACTTAACACACTATGTTATGATGTCTCATCTAGTAGCCTTGACTTACTATGGTGATGTCATGTTTAATATTGTTTCTGCATTCCTATAATACGTTGATTTTATCATCTTATGTCATAATTAAATATTTATAATTAGTATTCTCACATTTATATGTCACCATGTTGTCCCTTATAACATTAATTTAATAATTTAATTTGTTATATTTGTTAATTATTACCTTACTGTGCTTTATGTATCCCCACTTTATTAAGTATATCCCTAGGTTATCCCATATAGTATTAGAAGGTAAATGTAATTTATGGGAGTGTTAGTTTTTTTCAATAATGTCATTACATCCTTATTTCAAGTTTTTGTGATATGTACCTTATTACCCAAATACACTAGGCCTCTTGATTATTTGAGATTTTATTATGATTATATATTTGTTATAAATCATAAAATAATGTATATAAAAATTAAGGGTTGTTATTATTCTATTCCCAAAAAACATCCTCTTAATGACTTCATCCCAACATGCTAGAGTCTAACAAAACATTTCATATAGTTACTCGAAATTTTCCATCTATACAATAGAATGAAAATAGTTATTCTAAGAAATTTCATCTAATGAAATATGTTGATTTGGACTTCTACCATAATCTAATGAGGATGATTGAAGAATATCTTCCAAGTTTCTAATTGTTCACTCAAACTATCCATCATCTTGATGAAGAAATGTTTTAATAAAATTTAATTTTAGGGCCAATGAATTTTTAATTATATTAATATATTTATAGGTAAATATATGATAATTATTATATACAATAGAGAAATAGGATCCATTTAATTTGACTATATCCATAAGATAAAGTCCATAAAGTTGATCAAAAGATATAATATCTCAAATAGGAAGAATATTAATATATTTACTCAAATGAAAAAAAATAACCAAAATCAAATTATTACATTCATATGTGTTTAGTAATCCTACCACAAAATCTAGGGATGTTTTTTTCCATTTTTATTCAAGCACTGATAATGGATAAAGCACCCCCTTCATGATTTGTTTATCACTCTTAAGATATTTTTAGGTAAAAATATTAATAGTAAAATTAAAAATATATTTATTAATTCAACCCTACCAATAATATTACTAAATTTTTCTATATATTTTAGTGTTAGTAGGATGATAAAAAAATGGTGATCTGTGAGCTTCACTCACTAAAAACTTGTTTAACTGGGAATCACTTAAGACATACTACTTCTTTCAAAATCTCATCCCAACTTATTGGGAAATGTTTTACTTCAAGAAAATTTCCCATTATTAACAATTACACTAATTATTAAAAATCATGATCTTTTTTTGAATATTATTAATTTTATCTGAAAAAAGATATTTCAATGACACATGAAGCAATAGAGATGGAGTTTTTAAATGCACAACTCCAATAAGAAAAATTAATTAAAACATTAACCAAAGAATCATTTTCCAAATGTAGTATGTTTAATGATGCATTATATTTTAAAAAAAAATATGAAACAATATGATATTTTATATTATATTTCACTTTAAATACTTTTAATTTATTCGACAGCTTGTTATACATGCAACTCCAAGTCTAAATGAACCATAATATTGTATAATGTTATTACATAGCCTATAAATTAATAAAGTGAATAGGAATAACCAGTATTTGAAAAAAATATCTATAATGGTTTTATATAAATAAAATCTATTGATAAATAGGTAATAATTTTTTTGTAAAGTCATTATATTCTTTAAAAATACATTTTTTCATCAAAAAGGGTTTTATTACTTTTTGGGATAAAATTATATAATTACTTACCCATAATTTTAGAATATTAATTTTATAAAATGAAATTCATTTTTGAAACCATCAGGTTAGAAATTTTTTGAGTGAATATCTAATTATTTAATGAATAGGTTTATTTTCAGGTGAATAATGAAAAATAATTATTTTATTGGAAACTATATTTTCATTTAGAGAATTTACATAGTTTCATTTTGTTTTAGAATGGTATTAATAGTAAAATTATTTCATTTATAGTATTAATAACCCAATTAAGGTCATTATAATTAGTTTTATTTTTTATTTTTTTCTAATAGAATTTTATACTTAATAAAACAATTTTTTTATGGAAAACTGTTGTTAGGTCTACTAGGATAGATACCCTGAGAGGGGGGGGGGTGAATCAGGATATGACAGATTAAAACAACTACCCCTTCTGATCTTGTTTTTCTGTTAGAAAAAACCCTCATCTCTCTCCTTCCCGTTGCAGAGTATGAATAAACTTTAAAGCATGCACATGACACAAAAATTTTAATTGCTTCACCCTCACTATGATACGTCCATGTAGAGTACACCGGTGGTGTGCCGATGTACCAATTCCACAATAAGAACACTTATGTTTACAAGTTCGAAAGAGAATCACTGTCCCTCCTAGTTTACAACCACTCACAATTTGAGAACTCACTGCTCTCTCAACTGAAGTGAGCTCATTGATTCTTCAGAATAACCACACACAGTTTATTGACATGTAGGTCTCTTCATTTTCATGAATACATACATCCTCAACTATTGAAATATGCTCTGTTAAATCCAAATTTCTTCAACTGATGAATACTCTTTTTCCCCTGAACACTGCGAAACAATATTTTGAATGTACCTTCAAAAAGCATCCTACTTCCCGAAGCTCCCAATTTCATGAAGCTCACACAAGCCCTTGCAAAGCTCCTCCCTTTTCGAAAATCACATGCCTTCAAATATCTCAGGACGTCACAGAGCTCAAGTCTTCGTAGAGTGACTTCCCTCACGAAGCTCACTAAGCCAATGCGGAGCACCCAACTTTCACAGAGCTAGAATAACTTCCACGAAGTTTTTTTATTTCGCAAAGCACAATGCCTTCACGAACCCCCTTTATGATCCAAAGAAAAATATTTCCTTTTAAAATTCTATGTGCTTATCTCGAGGGGGTTGAGGATTATTTATAAGTGATTCCACCGACGCTTGAACCCTCCATGCAAAGTCAGTGCCACATCATCACAAATAGAAAATCTAAGAAATTCTTGCAAAAATTCTCTCAAAATCTCAAAGTACCATGGAAATTTTCCGATCATGGTGGTCATCATAATCGTGGATCATTCCATCAATTACTTTGCTCCTTCTCCATGAAGCTCCACTCGTAATTCCCTTTGCCACCACTATTCTCTTCAATGATTCCATTTTCAAAGCTTATCATAATGGTGAGGAATCACCATTAACATTTTTTATGTCTTCGCAAAATCCAATCTAGGAAGCCCATCTTTGTGAAATTCATGCCTTTTCCATGTTTTGATGTGATCATCAACGATATCCAATTTTCGCGATGCTCACCAAACTCAAAATTTTGGACCCAATGAATTTTCCATACACTAGAAAATGGAGCCAACTTGTATATGTTCTTTTGTACCACCTCCAGATCTTCTGTTGCAATGCCATAGTTCTTTTTCAATATGGATTGTTAACAAAATATCTGGAACTCGAAAATTCATCAAGGAAACCTGAATTTTCAACAAACACAAGAAACCCAAAAATGCTGTAATTAATCCTTGAGGGATTTTATCCCAACAACTTCATTCTGTCTCAATTTGCATTTTTAATTTTTTATTAAATTCTACCACATATATAAATTGAATTTCATAATATTGATTCAGTATTTGAAATAATCATTTCAAGATTTCATAGTGATTCCACATTAATGTTTTTCATAATTCATAGTAAAACATTTTCATAGTGGTTAATGTTAATACACGTTCACTATAGGTTAAACAAAGACATGAGGGTATGTTTGACAATTAAAATTATCAATATAATATTTTATAGTTATATCACAACCTAATATTATCCAACCCTTAATATCTTTCCAGTTTTTAGCATTTAGATGGGATATGAAATTATTATATTTTAATATTTTAAAAAATTCCATGTGTGTCCTCTCCCCCACTTATATAGGACACCACTCCATTCCCTTATTTTCACCACTTTGAGCCACATATCTCAAAAAAACATAATCAATTCCCTTATAAACATCAATTTACATGTTATCGAGGTTATATTCTTCTTAAAATACAATCTGAAGGATCCTTATGAAATGATCTACAGGAGGACAACCAAAGGAGAGGTAATCATTCTACCCGAACTCTTTCAAATTATTTATTTTTATATATATTTTAAGTATATGGTAATATTCATAAAATAATAAATTTATTATCCTAAATATAATGAAATTTTATTATTATTAATTAACAACAATTATTCACCCTTTTCCCATCAATTGGGAGGTGAAAGCATCTCTTGTGCGTAAGTGTGGACTAATACCTCCATGTAGTGTTACAATTTATTTTCCATAACTATCATTAATAGGTGGTTATTATGATAGGATTAAATATTATATATGATATTTCTGAAATAATTATAATTTTTAATTGTAATATAACATCTATATTCTTACCTTTTCATCTGTTAGGGGACGATAATATTTCTCACACGTATGTATGGACTACCATCTCCACGAAGTGATGTAATTTTTTCCCATTTTTATTTTACATGGGAGGTAATAAAGATATATTTAATGGATATATATGTTAATTATGATATAATTATTATTTTTAATTATAAAGGTCTGTTATTATTATTATTTTTTAATATAAAAACAACGTTCATTGGTATGAATGACCTGCCATCTCCATGATCGATGTAAATATATTTTCTATATATACATTTTAGGGATGATTCTACATATGTGAATAATGAATATATATATATATATATATGATATTTATATCATAAATTAAATTTTGGATTTTATGGAACCATGATCAATGTGTGAGTACAAGAACAATAGAACCGAAACCTCCAAGAATAATTAATCAATAAACTCATAGAAATGATTGTTTTAATAATAAATTATTAATAAATGTGTAGTGAAATATTATAAGTGAATAATATATGATATTATAGTAATGAAAAATATTATGGTATTTATTTATAATTAATTTTTTTATCATTCAAGTGGTTGGATTGCTTTCAAGGAAAGTCAAACATGAGTTAGTATATTTATGTTTCAAGATTATTTTTATTTGATTGTTCATGATTAAATTTAAAATGAAGTAAGTTATGTGATAATTTTATGATAGACTCATTTTATTTTCTTATAATCTAGTTATCCATAAAATTTCAATAAATAGAACCATTTCCCCCCTTTGGTACATATTATTATAGGTAAAATGTTTTTTTAATAGGAAAATTCTTTTCTCTTTGGATGGGAATATTTTTCTTTCATGTCAATGTTTTTTTAAAATGTTGTTAGGAATGGTTTTATATTCTCATATTATTTTCTAATGTATTTTTTACCAATATTTTACTTTCTATATTTTTTTTTCAAAGTAACATTGTTTTCATTTTCCAAACAAGGTATATTTTAATTTTTACAGAAAATATAAAATGAATCCTTGGTTTAAAAAACAAAACATGAACATAATTTCACACAATCAAGAATTATATATGATATTAATCATCTTCTATAGACTTCAATTTTTATTTTCACTGAAAATATTTTCTTTCATATCTTGGAATTTTTATTATTATATATAAGTTATTTTGAGATGAAGATTGCGTCTTCTTCAAGAAATATTCCTGTGATATTTTAGAGAAACATTTCATATATGATATCATCATTGATGTTCATTATGTTTAATTTTTGATATGATTATATGTTATCATAAATATTATTTATCTAGATGGTTAATGGTTATGCTGATGAAATATTAATGAAACTAGTTTTTTTGTTCCACAGGTTAAGATAGGATTAATGTTTTTAATTTCATGTGGCATACATATGAATGGATTTATGATAATGTGATGAGTGGCCCCATTATTATATATCCCTCCATTTCATTAGGTAAATAATAATTTACTTTGAGGTCAAATAGTACAATTTAAGTTATTGAAATCATAAAATATGGTACATGATAGGACATCACATCCCCAAAAGATGGTACACAATAGTTTTTTCCAACCTAAAGTAGTTACATGTGTGGTTAGCTCAAGGATAACTTTTCATGATTCCTTGGTGGGTAGTTGAGACATAATATTTATTTGATTATGATTACGACACACCTTATTCCACTATTTTATGACATTATTCAATGCCAGTGTTATGTTCTCATGGATAATATTCTTTGATTTTTTAATGATTCATGTCTCATGAAATTTCAATATTTATACCATGCCTCATTTTTATGGTATATGAATAATTGGTTATGGTTTTAAAAGGTTAATATCATATTCTCATATAGTAATACTCCTGTTATATTTAAATGTTCATTGATAATTCCCTTGTTTACCAATATTGATCATCAGATATTACCCATTATTATGTTTTCTTTTTCCCAAGATATAAATAAATGATTTAAGAATGTTGTGTCTTATAAGGGTGATAATTTTAATTTTTTAGGTCGAAGATGATGTAGACCACTTCTATACCATTTGTTTGTGTATTCATGTATCCAAATTACCTAAATTTATATTGTTCTAGAATTGATTTTAACAATCTATAATGAATATTCAGTTAATAAGATTTTATATTTATTTATGAAAATTATAGTTTTCTATAAATAATAGGTTTAATATTTGTTTTAACTAGATGATAGTGGATATTAAAATTATAAATCTGTATCAATCACAACCATCTTCTTTTCATCAGGTTCAACTAATTTTGAGTATATAATATCAGATTTTATGGTTAGTATGTATTTCACATTTCATCCAAAATAAATGATATCTATGGATTTTATAAAAATATTTTTTATCCAATTCAATATGATTTAGAGTATAATTTATCGTGGTATGTTTGAATTTCCATAACACATATAACATCACCCAATTATTATACATAAAAAAAACAAGGCCCTACACCGAAGCTTCTATATACAAATAAAAAACTAATCATATCTATATAATGAGGCTAACATTGAAGTATTAACCAATATTTTCTTCAATTCATGGTAAAATTAATCACATTACAGTACATAGGTTAATTTAACTCATTTTCAAGTTAACAAATTTAGTGGGATAGATAACTGATTATTGTTTTCAACAAAACGACCATAGTAACCTACTTGTCTAAGAGAAAATTGAATCTCCGATAAAATTTCAGGCCATAGAATTCTTACAAAACATTAGTTTTTGGATGATCAATAGTTATACTATCCTTTGAAATAATATTCCCAATGAAAAAAATCTTATATAACGAAAATCAATATCTTCTCAATATTCCATTAATAAATGAAAACCACCACAAATTTATCCAAATAATCATGAAAAAATATTTTCACAAGATGAATAACTATAGAGGGTTCAATTATTTACAAGAAAAGATTAACCCCAAAATCCTAATGGATATAACTAGTATAATTGTTTTTTACAAGAACTTATTACTCCTGGAAATTTAGTTGGTAATACTAATACATTAGAACATCCTTTGAAAAATAATGATCAACTTGGGATTAATCAAACAAGTCATCAATATAAGTGAATTGATAGATGTTATTAAAAGAAAATTTATTGATTACTGCATAATCAATATATAGTATCATTGAACTATCATTATTTTTAACAAAAAAAATATGATCAACCCATGGTGAAGTTATAAGATGAATAAAACACCTTTAAAGAAACACATATAATTACTTTTTCAATTAAAAAAGTTCTACTACGGCCATTCAGTAAGGGGGTTCTAAAATTGGCATAACATTAGGCACAAAGTTAATAGTAAATTAAACATCCCAATAAGAAATAAGACTTATAATATCATTAATAAATATATCTAGATAAACATTTACTTCTAGAAAATAACTAATTTGAATAGTTGATTTATTTTTAAGGATATGATTTATATGAAATTAAATTTCATCATTAATTAGTTTATTATCATCTGGATATGTTATCAATGGTATAAAATAAGTTTTATATACAAAAATAAACTCATTTAATAAAATAACTTCATTAACTCAATAATCTATGTAATCATGATAAATTGAATTTCAAATCATACCGAAAATAATTTCAAACTCTACAATGGGAAGGATAATACGTATTATTAGAACAATCATTCAATTAATGCAAATAAGAGGATTCCTATAAATTTTTGTTACCATTATACTACTCTAGAGAGTTTTTCCAAAAGTATTTAATTAATTTCATGAGATGGTATTTCCATTTCAAATGAAAATTTCCTATAAAAAAATGAATCTATAGATACCAAATCAAACAAGACATTATAATAGTTTGAGAAAACAAATAATGTGCTTATTACTACATTATTGTAAGATTTTATATTTCCTGAGTTATTCATGAATGACTTTAAAAAATATTAATTATTTTAGTGATTATGATTCCCCTTGAGTAAATATCTTTTGATATTAATTAACATAATAACCCAACACATTTAAATTAAAATATTTGACTAGTGGTTGAATATCACTTTTCTAATTATTTCTCCAATTATAACTTTCTTCCTCATTATCATGAGGCAAGTGACTAATCTTACCAAATCAATTACACTTTTCCAATCGTATCAAAAAATCCATAAAACGTATTTTACCATATTTTAATCATTTGGTGGGTTACCTCGATATTTCTTTGTTGAATGCATCACCATTTAATTAAACACAAACTACATCTTATTAAATTCTTCATAGGGTATATAAGTGTCAGAATACTCCATCTAATCTTTATCATCACATATAAGAACATATTTATAACTTTTAAATTCACAAGAATCCATATATATTTATTAACATGATTTTAGTCCTTTGTAAAATATTTTAATTTGACTCTAATTCTCTATAATGAAATTTGGTTCGTACCTTTCTAGTCAGGTAATTTTTTATTCATAAGAAGCCACTGAATATTCATACTTTTTCTTAAAATCTATAAATTATTATTCCATTGTATATTAAAGAATATTCAAAAAAATAATTCTGAAAAAATGATATTTATAGACTACCTAGTCTATGACATAAATATTTTCCTTTTTTATTTTAATTATTAATCATTGACTACCACCTATCAAATTGACATTAAAATCCCTAAATAGAAATCATTATCTTTTATTTTTTGTATATCAAAAAAAATTAAAGATATTACCTAGTGAATTTATCTAGAAATTAAATATCAACATGTTTTAGGATCCATAATAATTAATATGGGACTATTTAAAAAAACATCACTATAGATATTTTTATCTACTAAGAATTTTCCCATTCAAATTCATGGGTACCAAAATTAATATATTATTTCAACTATGTTAACACATATAAAAACTAATCTATTATAATCATTCTAGGACACTAATTTAGAAAATATCATTCAATTTTATCCTTCTTACATCCTCCAACCTGTTTCATTAATGGAAAAAATTTATAAATAAACATGTATTAGATGAAGAAACATGTAAATATGTGTAAGATATTGTGTATTTATGGGATTTTGTAATTCAATATGATTTTCAAATTTCAAATAAGTGGTGGGGTCATTTTTTTAACAAGAATTAATAATCAATTTTTGAGGATCGAAACAGATATGTAGATGTGTGTTATATATGAAAGAAAGACCAAGAGTCATATCGAGGGTTTATAGGAGCCCTTGGATGATTTTTGGGGATGATGCATCCAATTCCATAGAAGATCCCCATGATAGATAGTGGAGTCTAGCAGTAGAAGTATCTACTTCATAAATCTACTGGGTAGCCCATGGGATTATTATGGTGGAAAATTACAATTTTCCACCCCCAATTATTTAGAGGGGGAATCCCCCTATCCATCCCTTTTCACACTTGTATAGACTAGGGGTTTTAACCCCTTTCACTCCCTTAGTAACCCCTTGTTAGGTATGTTAGTCTTTAGTATTTTTCTGTGATTTGAGGTAATCCTTTATCTCTTCCCATCAATGTTGTCTCCCTACTCTCTTTTTAAATTATATTTTCTCAATAAAGAATTTTAATTCTGAGTCCACTAAAGCATAGTGGAATCAAAAATTGTTGATGGGGAATATAATCATCCATAAAAGTTGGTGTCTTAAGAAATTTATACATGTCATCAAGTTCCATGTCATTGACGTATGTCATCATAGTTTTTTTATATGATTTTCAAATTAAATTAAAATCATTTCCAACTATTTTGATTTCATTGTTAGGGATTTTTCCCGATTTGAGGTTGAGGGTATTTCAAAGGTTTTTGGTTAGTCATTGGATGTATTTCTAGTTTGATGAGACTGACCTGTGAGAAGTTGGTAATTATTACTATTTTAATAGAATAATCTAATTTTTTATAGCTTTTTGGAATTCATATTTATTATGTGATTATAATTAATTAATTTTGGTGGGTTTGTTGTGAGGTAGGGCCTTGGATATCTTGGATGGACATGGGTGTGTATTATAAGATACTTCTAGAACTTTTGACATAATCTATAAAGATTCATTCAAGGTATGTGGTCTATGATATTTTCCCTTCAAAAAACTTTCATGTTAGTATGTGTTGTGTGATGTTCTAGACATCCTCCATTGATATAGAGGGATCCTTAAATAAATATATTACTCAACCAAATAAATTTAACAAATAAAATCATAAGATTAAATTTTTAAAAATGAAACATGTGCCTTAGCCTATATATATAGAGGGAAAGGTTCCAAGGGATACTTCAGTCCCTCAAGAATCAGATAAATTCCTTTATCATCATAGATCATCACCTTATAATATAACAATGTTGTAGATTGAAATGGACAATGATGAGAATTCTTAAATTATGCATGGGTGAGGGAGACCTGTTACTCTTTGGCCTATGTGACTCTATCCCGTTTTTAAGAATCATGTGCATTGGCATAGTAAGGTTGGCCTTAGTTGTTTTTCATGACCCACAGACCAAATGCCTAATTTCATTATGGCCTTAGGGGTCCTGATGTGTTTCCGGGTACATATTTGGGGAGTTCCTTCTCTTGAGATTTACTGGACCATTAGCAGGGACATAGAAGGGACCCTGATTGGGGAACCCCAGTCACATTATGACCCTAATAAGGTATATATGGTAATGGGTAGTGGGTACTAAGGGTATCCAACTGAAGAATATTTAATTAAAACAACCACTATGTCTAGAGACATAATGAGATGGGTTCAGACATTTGAATAACCCCTGACATAATGTTATGTATTAATTTATCTTAAAGTTAAATTTTAATTAACTTGAATTATAAAATCATAAATTAATTGGTAGTTCTTGAGTGGCATGTCTCCCTCAACTAATTTTATGGTCGGGTGCCAAGGACCCCTAGAACTAGGCCCCACCCACCTTTTATAGATATATTAGTTCCATTGGAATCTAGATTGTGATGAACCAGTTGGTTTCACATGGTTATAATCATATGTTTATTTATACTTGTTTGAATGGATGTAGTATATAAAGTATATATATATATATTGCTGGATTTCTTATACAATTTCCACTATCTCATAATTAGTAATGGTGATCAGTAAATGTAATTATATGTTTGAATTAAATATTAATAATGATTGTAATTCCTTGGATGCCTCGTGAGCTCATGATCAAATATTTGAATCTACCTTACTAGAATTAAAAGTTTCTCTCAGATTCCTCCCTACATCAAGAAACATAGGAGGTTGATGAGTGAATCTTTAAAACCATTCTTAGTCTGAATGTCGCCCAAGATGCCTCACACACTTAGATCCAGATTATTCTAGAGTTTCTATGGTGGATGAATTTTCCCTAAGAATTGGATTCTTTTCATGTCCCTAATGATAATAATGATCCTACAAATTGATTCTAAGGATAATTTGTATACTCTAGTTAACACACTATAATTGCATTTCCTAGAGCTATCTAGGAATAGTCTATAGAGATGATGATTGATGGATGTTGAATTATCTTCTATAATCAAGAGAGTATTCCTTATATATTTCCTAAGTGCCATCTCCTTCAGAATTCATTCCAGTTTCTGAATTTTGATTTCCTATATATTGTGAACTTTGAATCTGACATTAGAATGGAATAGGGAATGTAGAGATGTGATCTGGGTTCCAATACTTACTCATATATTCAGTGATATTCCTAGGATTACAAAGATCCTGCTCAATGTTTTACTTATGGTATGTTCATAAGATACATGGAATCCTAATTTATATTTAGTGGAGAAAATCATGAGTGATATTGAGGCTTGGAATTTTATCCCCCTATGATGATGTAGCTTGCATATATATATTTCTCATATTGGGAGAAGTAGCTATGTTTACACCGGTGTAGCCATGATGACCAAATTACGACATTGTTTATTTAATTTATTTTCATCTGTTAATTTTATTATTTTTATTCAGTTTATTTGTTCACATACAAGTACTCTATTATTACCCATTATATACAAGATGACATTGGTGGTTCGAATAATATTATTAACCCCAATAGCCCATAGTCTGTGGTTATTTCATTACACTTACATAAGTACAAGAGATTAAAAACGTAGAATTAATCACTTTAGTAGTCTTTAAGAAATACTTACAAAAATGGTTTGATTTTTTACATTTGTAATTAAAAATAAAACTTAATAGTGAAAAATAAACTTCTTCTTTGACACCTATTCATGGATATCATCTTCATAACATAGGGAAAGAAAAAAAATAAAAGGGGTAAGTAAAATCATTTGTAAGGGTTACATACCACAAAAACATGAATAAAAAATAATTAAAACATAATTAATAAGCCATAATAAATAGTATAAGGTAAATAATTGAAAACATATTCAATATAATAAAATAAATGAGAATGAAAATGCACTGATAGATTTTTCATAGTGAAAATATCATGGATAGTAATAACTGAATACTGAATGAAATAAATGAATAATTATTTTATATCATTTTTCTAAAATAAGAGCCACTATGATCAAGACCTTTCACAATATGATTTTAGTTTTTGGGGATAAATCTAACAGATTCTTATTTAAAAAAAACGTGAAGGATTTTTTTCCAAATGATTTATCTAATGATATATATTAATGCATCAAGGGCCTATATTAAGTCTAGCCCCACAAATCACTAAAATTAAAATGGATTATTAACACATAGATTTAAAGCATGAATAATATTCCATATTAATGTATTGTTATTGAGTAGAGGATAATGATTTATCAATATTTCCCCAATTAAAATGACATTCAAAGTAAACACTATATTTAATAATTATATACGACATAGATAATAATAATATACATGATACAATAAATATATATATTAAATGAAATATTCATTTATTTATGATCCTAAATAAAAGGGGAATTATAAAAATGAAAGAAGTGATGAATATGGCATATGTCCCATATAAATTAAAGTGACATGGAAAACCCTTACCACTTTGTAACTAGTCAAATCGTATAACCCATAAAATTAATAATCATAAAATGAAACATTGAGTACCATTAAGATAAAAATATTAATTCTATTATATATTAATGTGCATTATGTACCCCACACACAATAAATAAGGTTGGAATAAGGAATATATATCAGTGAAGTAAAACTGAGATAAGAAAACCCTTACATTATGTTCGATAGCATTCTATACTTGTACTTAATGTCTTGGGTAATCAAATTAGATTAATTAATTAATTAAATCAAAAAATAATAAACATATACATTATATATTATAATTTTATTACTTTTTTATGGTGGTTCTGATGTGTTATAAAGTTTAATTCTGTTGTTCCATGAGCGTTCGTTTCATGGTTTTATGGTCTGTTCTATTATGTTTAACTATGGAAGTTATAATAAAATGGAAGAAAATAAATATAAGTAGAATGAAAGGATATTAATATATTTAAAATATTTAAAATGGTTATATATATATTTTTTTATATGGTATAAGTATTATTCATTAGATAAAATGTTAATGAAAAATAGTTAGTTTATTTTGGCTGTTTTTGATAATCATGAACTAGTTTTTTTATTATATAATATTTTGTATATATATTAGTTCAAGAATAAAATTTAAATAATATATTATTATTTAGAGAAAACAATGGTTTTATGACTAGCCTTCAATACAGTAATGGAAGAAAACACATCATTCACAAATGAGGTGAATTGACACATCATAGATATTGTTATCATTTTTGAAAAAAAAAAGAGATGAGAAGAGATTTAATGATGGATATTCCATTAACTCAATAAAATTAAAGTATATATATGATATTGTATATTCCATTACACTTTTTATGGGTGAGGTTAGGAGAAGATAAGAGAACAAAATAAATTAAAAGAGAAAGAATGGGGAATTTACCTATTGAATATTGTCTCCTTGAGAACATCCTTAAGGTAATTATATTTGGTCTTTTGGTAAGAAAAAAGATCATGAAAATGGTAAAGAGTCATGGTTAAATAATTGGGAATAATTTATATAATATTAATGTTTTATAAATAGTTATGAGAAGATTTTGTGAGGGTGGTATTTATAGGGGAGGGGATGGGTGTCTTTATTTATTTTATTCAATTTTTTATTGTTTGGTCTCCATACTATCAATAGTTTTGATTCCCATGAGTAAATATTGTAATTAGAGAATTGATGTTCAAAATAAATAGTTATTACCTCATCCTTACTTCATATAATACTCAATAATTTATTTATTTAATAATAATCTTAAATATTGTAAATTATCGTATTTCACTATTCACAAGATTCCCCTATTTTAGAAAAATCCCCAAAATTAACCCTAACCATTTTTTGAAGTGTAGAATTCAAAAATGGAATCCATTTTATAAAAATAATTTTCTAAATATGATAAATTTAATTTTTAATTAAAACAACAATTTATTAAAAAATTATTATTATTATAATTGATTTTACGACACATTGAAAAATCAATTATGGTATCATAATGTTATCTTAAAATTATAATGAAAATAATAATAATTTTTGAATCTATTTTATGAAAATATATTTTATTTTAAATCCATATATTAATTATTAAATTATAAATAAACATTTATGATTCAAAAAATTACCAACACTTAATTTATAATTTTTAAAAGATTTATTACCTTATTATATGATATGAATATATAATATATTAATTTATGAGATAACTAAATTTTATTTATAATTTAATAGGTGATATTATTATTATAATGGCTAGATTAAAATTAATAATAGTCACATTATTATTCCAATAGTTTTGTTAAAATAATATTATTTTATAGTATATCATGGTTTCTTTAAGCTCAGTATTGCATAAAATGTAAGATATATAATAAATTTAATTTATTTAAGAAGATACATACTATAAAATATTGGGGTGTTATGCTCTTCCCCCCATCAAAAATTTCGTCCTTGAAAATTTTGATAAATATCTCCATCTAAACAGATGAGGGTTGTTCTTCTTCATAACATGGTTAGGTTCCCACATTGCATCATCCATTTTATGGTTTCTTTAAATATATTTTAAAAATCGATTAATTGGATTTTTAATAAATTCCTTCTTGTGTCATAAATCTTGATAGTCTCTTCATAGTTCAATAAATCAGGTTTCAGTTCTTTTTCTCCATAGGTGAATACATGCATTGGGTTTTGCATGCGGTTCATTAAAGGGTCCAATATACTTAGGGACAAATTTCCCTTTTTTAATGACCCTTATGACACCATTCCATGGGGATACTTCCAGAAAGACAAGATATCCCTCTTGAAATTCAAAATCTTCTCTCAGGTTTTCAGAATAACTCTTTTTCCTTATTTATCATTCTTTAATATGTACTTGAATAATATTTAACTTTGTCATTGTTTCTTTAATATGTTCTGTTCTTATACGTTTCCTATCACTAAATTTATCCCAACAAGTTAGAGTATGACATCTCATTCCACATAACGCTTCATATGGGTCCATTTGAATACTTGAATGTAAACTACAATTTTAGTCAAACCCTACCAAAGGTAAATACTGATCCCACAAACCTTTAAATTCAATTGGGAATGATATAAAAATGTCTTCCAATTTTTGAAAAGTCCCTTTAGACTATTTTTTAGTTTGAGTGTAATAAGTAGTACTAAAATAAAGCTCAGTATCAAAATCCTTCAGTAGAATCTCATAGAATTTTGATGTAAAATGGGGATCTAAATCATAAATAATCAATATAGGTTCACCATGTAGTCTTATAACATTATTAATATATTGTCTTTCTAGTCACTGAAGAGGAAAAAAATATATTATAGATAATAAATGTGTCTATTTTTTAAGATGATCATTAATAACCCATGTCATAACATTATTTATGGGGGTATTTGGTAATCCATTGAGAATCCCACAATTTTTTCATCCCACATCGACAATAGAATAGGTATAGGTTGGATGACTCCTCTAGTATTATGTCTCTTAGCCTTCACTTTTTAAAAAACTAGACATCTTGACACATAGTCATCAATTTCCTTCTTCATATTATCCCACCAAAAATATTCCTTCACATCTCTATACATAGTGTTACAACCATGGTGTATAGAGAAATTTAATCTATGAGCATCATCCAGTAGATCCATTTTTTTGCTCAGTCATTGATGGAGGACATAGCCTCTTTTCAAATTTCAGAACTAAATCCTTATAAATGAATACCTTCAATATTCCATCCTTAATGACTTTAATTTCCTTTTAAAAATTCTCATCATCGGATTGGGAGATTTTTATATTTTCCCATAAATATAGTTTCATTATCATTTAAAAATGGAGTGATGTTTCCCCTTATATAAAAATTACCATATCAATCTTTACTAAAACCATAAACATTGGATCTCTCTCATTCATTATTTGTGAAAAAAATCCATGATATTTCATACTTAATGAATCCACTGCCTTATTTTCTTTTCCTGGAAGGTAGTGTATTGAGAAATCATAATCTTTGAGTAACTCAATACATATACATTGCATCATGTTGATTTATTTCTCTGTAAATATGTTTTTAAAACTATTATGGTCTATATATTTATCACATATATAATGATAGTGATAGTTTCTCCATATGTTCTATGTAAAGATTATAACTACATACTCAAGATCTTGAGTTTTATAATTTTGGTCCTTAATATTTAACTACCATGATACATATGTAATAACATTATCATTTTTCATAAGGAAACAACCCATTAATTTCTGCGATCTATCACTATATATAAAAAACCCATCATTTTCTGATGGTAGTGTAAAAATAGGATGTATTAAATAATATTCTCTTGAATTCTTAAAAATATTCTACATATTTATTTATACAAAATTAACCCCTCTACATATGATATTGGTTAACCGGTTAACCAATCAAGAAAATTTATGAATGAAACCCCAATAGCAACCTACTTAACTAGTGGAACTAAGTACCTCAGTCATGTTCATTGGTGATTCTCATGGTCTTCATAGAATTGTGGATACACCATGATATCATCAAGGAATATAAAACAATAGTCAAGATATTCCTTGAATACTCTATCCATTTGATCCATGAAAACTCAAGGTGCATTATTCAATCCAAATACATTAAAATAAACTCATAATGTCTATACCTCGCCCCAAAATCTTACTTCAAAATATCTTCCTTCCTTACTCACAATTAATGATACATAGAATGAAGGTCAATCTTCAAAAAATATTAAGCTCTGTGAAGTTAATAAAATAAATAATCAATGTGAGGTAGATGATAATTTTCTCTGTTATAATATCATTGATTTCTATACAGATAATTCAAAACCTCGTGGATCTATCTTTCTTCTTAATAGAGAAAATAGAGGCTCCCTAGAGAAAGACACTATGGATAATAAATCCCTTATTAATCAAATCAACAAGTGGTTTCATAAACTCCACTAATTACATGGTGTCCCTTCTATATGTAGTGTTTGATATTGGTCTTTCACTAGAGATTAAATCAATTTTAAATCGAACTTCAAACCCTTGGGGATGTCTAGAGAATTCTTCAAGAAATCCATCAATGTATTCTTATTCTGTTGGTATGTCCAAAAATTGGAGATTAAATTCCATATCCTTGAATGTTGTTTTCTCTTCCACCCTAAGAATTTCAATTTTTATAGCTTATGGGGGTAGATCTAGATATGAATTAGATGATGAATTTTCTTCCCTAAAGATAAATAATTCTACATCTTCCTATTAAATCGTTATTTTCTACTTTGTGAAAAACATTTACACATAATATTTTGGTATAAAATCCAAAATGAGGATTATATCAAAGTCAAAAAAAGCTATGATTATAATGTTCAAAAACAATATACATTTATGTGTCATAATAGAGACTTACCATAATATATCTATTGAAATGAGACTTCCCTTAGGAGTTTTTACAGAAAAAACAATAAATAAATCAAAATGAAAAATGTGAAATTTTATTAGAGAACATGGTATATATAAAAGTGTGTAATGATCCTGAAATAAATAAATCATTGGTTAAATTTGATGATATGATTAATATACCTTACACCACATCATTAGTAACTTATACTTCAGTTGTAGTGATAGTATAACCTTCTCTATATCGCCTTATAATCTTCTATGATAGATTTTCTTGATGATTGTGAAACTGATTTGAATAGTTCCACATTTAATTATAGTTTAATAATTAATGATCATGAATTTTTTTCTTCCCCATGCATTCATTATCTAGATGAATCATTTCTATGATCTTATAACAGACTCCCATAACTTTCATACAGTTCCTATGATAATTATATCAATAATTTTAGTATATTGATGATTTATTTTTTCCCATCTTATTATTTGATGAATTACATTTTTCATGTTTATCATAAGAACGTTTTTATGTTGAATTTCATTGAACATATAGAATCTAAAAAATTATTTCTATACTTTGATGGAATATAATACTATTTCATCATATGGTGAAAATGTATGAGAATATAGTTCCCTTCACAGACATGTCTTAAGAATTTAAATGAATTTATTTGTATTATTTTCTGAATCACATATGTAATATATAACATACTTGGGATAGTATTGTGAAGGTAACATCATACTCTGCAACCCTCCCTTATTTATTTTTCTTTAAACAATGTAATTTTCTCTTTATTCCGGTTTTTTGTTCATGAGTGAAATATTTTTCAAATAATGTTTCTTTAAAAGTTCTCCACTACATGTATTTTATTTAATATTCTTCGTTAGTATTCTACATCAATAAAAAACTTTGATTAGAATCACCCTTGAGGAAATATATACCTAGTAATACATTTTCCCTTTCATCACATCTCGATTCCAGAAATATATTTTCAAGGGACTTGATCCCCTGCATAGCTACAACTGGATTAGTAGTCCTACTAAAACTCGGGGGACTTATGTTGCATGAAATAATATGACATAGGTGTAGTATAGATATTAATCATAACATTAGTAAATTTTCATTATATGGTCATGATCTAGTCACCTCCAACAACAACTATGTTGACTTGCTGAGTGGGGAAATCCCTACATTATCTACGAGTATTGATTCCCTTTCATCAAATAGGATCCATCACTAAATAATGATTGACACACCTAGTTAGATCATAATAATCAAGAGTATTTATAAAAAATTCACTAAAAATAATTGTTATAATTCTCATTTTTATTTAATATCCAGTTTCTAAGGTTTCTTCTAAACCTTATCAAATACCAACTGTATCAATATTGACCCTAGTAGCCCAGAGATGATGGTTATTTTATTACAATGAAATAGATAAAAGAGATAACATCACCAAATATTGACCGTTTTAGTTTCCTTGAAGAACTAAATACATAAATATTTACCTTATTATATTAATAATTAAATATAAAACATAACAAAGGAAAATAAAATTCATCCTGTAATTTTATTCAAGTATTTCATCTTCAGAACCTGGGGAATGAAATATAATAAAAGGGTGAGCTCAAATGATCAGTAAGGGTTACATACAAAATAAAAATGAATAAATAACAATTTAATCATAATAAATATGGAATAATAAACATGGAATAGTAAAAAACTAGGAAAAATTTCCATTTGATCAATAAAATGATAATGAAAATGCATCCACAGATTCTATCATAGTGAAAATCTCATAGATAGTAATAATTGAATAATAAATGAAAGAAATGATTAATTATTGTATTTCTTTTATCTATTACAAGAATCACTACCATAAATACATTTCACAATATGATTTATGTATGTTGGTTTAAATCCATTGGATTATACTTGGAAACAAATGTGATGGGTTTGTCTCTAACGGAATTATATCGTTAGTCGTGTGGATGCATCAAGGGGATATATAATATTGGGCACCACCTGTCACTGTAATTAAAAATCATTCTTCATATATAAGTTTAATTCATGAAAATAATTCCTTATGAAAGTATCTGTATTGAGTAGATGATATATATTTATCAATATTTCCCCAATTAAAATAACAGTAAAAGTAAACACCGTATATAAAAATGGTATATAGATTAGACAATAATCATATCAATGATAAATTAAATAAGGACATTTAATGAAATATTTAATTATTGATGATAATAAATAGAAGGGTATGTACTCAATAGAAATAAGTAATGAATTTGGAATATGGGCCATATAAATTAAAGTGATATGAAAATCAGTTACCACTTTGTAATCATTAAAATCATATGCCCTGTAAAATTAATGATCATAAAATAAACATTGAATTACCTGAATAGAAATATATTCTTGATGTAATATATTAAAGGTCATTATGTAAACCTCACACATGAAATAAGGGTTGAATAATGGATATATATTACCAAAGTAAAATTGAGACAAGAAAACCCTTAACTTATATATGAAAGCCTTCTGCACTTGTACATAATGTCATGGATAATAAAACAAGATTAACTAATTACATAATTTAGAATATATTTAACCTATTTTTCATTTATAATAATTTTTTAAATTTCATTTATAGTTTTTTGGATAATTTATTATTTATAATTTTATAGTTCCGAGAGCATTCGTTTCAGCATTTTATGGCGAGTTCCCTTATGTATAATTATGGGAGTTCATATAAAATAGAAGAAAAACTCCAGAAGAGGAATGAAACGATACCAATATAAAAATATTATTTTATATGGTCTCATATATCATGTTGTTATATGGTATAAGTATAATTCATAAGATAAAATGCTAATCATAAACATTTAAGTTATTTTGGTAGGTTTTCAATCAACATCAAATAGTTTTTTTAATAATATATATATATATATTATTTCCAAAAAATAAAAAAGTTTTAATTTATATATTATAAAATTATTTATCCATAATAATTGTTTTATAACTATCCTTGAAGGTGTTAAAGGAAAAAAAACTCATCATCCATGAAGGTACTGAATCGACGCATCACGTACAATGTTTTCTTTTCTAAAATAAAAGGGGAAAATAAGAGATTTGATGATGGATATTCCATTAAAATATTAAAAATATAATATATATTATAATGGATTCACCATGTCACTTTGGATATGGAGGTGAGGAGTAGATATTAAAATAAAAAAAATTAAAAGGGAAAGAAGGATGATTTTACCACTTGAATATTGTCTCCTTGAGAACCTCCTTTAGGAACCTAGATTTGGTATTTTGGTAAGACTAGTCGGTCTTGTATGTGGAGAACCTCTTCATAAATATTATATTCTTGGGAACCTCTTAAATATTGTCTCAAATTTGTATTTTGATAATAGTAAAATTATTTTCATGATATTAATTCAATTATAATTTTTTTGGTATTATATAATTAACATAAATTCTTACACAACACTGACATAATATTTATTCGACTAATGGATAAATAAAATAATTAATTTTAAAAAAAATTAAAATTAATTGAATTTGAGTGAGTTATTATGATACAGGTTTTTTTAATATAAATATAACTTATTTGGTATATGTGAATGGTATAGATTCAAATGAAAACATATTCTTGATGCATTAGAAGTCAAATAAAATAAAAAATATCAAAATGAAAATAATGATATTATATGAAAATATTATTTTATTAAATTATTGAAATATAAATAAAATATTTTAATAGGAAAAGTAGGATAATATACGGAATAAAATGTAATCCATTTTCCAATAATGAGCCAATTTTAACCATATAAGTAAAATTATAACCCCTTAAGATTGAAAATTATGTTACTGAAATTAATGTTAAAATATGTTAAATGAGGGGTTAAAAGAGATGATAATTTTTAAAATACAAATTAAAATAATAATAAATCTATTTTTGGGGGGTATTTAAACCATATGAAACATTATTATAAAAAATTTGGACATTTTTAACCATTCTTATTGATAATGAAATTGTTATATTTTTATCTTTTTATAATTTGAATTGTATATTTTCCTTTCTGTATAAAAGGATACCCTTAAATTATCTTATTTACTCCAATTTGAGAAACTTAGTAATAAAATGAAATTATAATTACCCTTCTAAAAATATTTATAAAAGTTACAGAGTATTTTATCTCCATAAAATACCAAACCTAGGTTTTATAAGAAATAATCTAAAGGAGGTCTTCGGAAGAAGAGGCTACCATCTTACATGACCTGTTTCAATATATTTATTATTTTAACTCCTATAAATTTATTGTATTTATCTTAATATAATAAATTAAATATCCTAAATATACTGAAATTTTATTATGATTATTTTTCTACAATTATCCACCCACTTTTCCATCAAATGGAAAGTGAAATTATCCCTTATGCATATGTACGACTTACTGTTTCCAACTAGTAATACAAATCAATATTCATCACCAAATTTTATGGATGGTTATTATGATAGTATTAATTATTAAAATATATTTTTATAATATAATTATTATTTATTAGTTGTAATATTATATCTACAATCTTACCTTCCAATCTGTTGGAAAACAATAACATCGCTCGTGCAAACGCGTTGAATATAACATCCACGAAGCAATGTGACCCATTTTAAATTTCACTTTTATATGGGTTATAATAATGATATATTTAATTAATATATAAAATTTATATTCTATAATAATGAATCTATAATGGTGAATTATTATTTATCTTTATTTTGATCAAGGAAAACAATTTTCATATATATGTACGACCTACCATCTCCATGAACTATTTAATTCATTTTTTTATCTCTATATTTTATAGATTAATATAAATTTATATAATTTAAATATATGAAATTTATATCATGGATAAAATTATACATATTATGGAACCATGATAATATTTAAAGGATAAAAACTACCAAACCAAATAATTCATGAAAAACTAAGTAGTTATTACCTAGAACAGCGATGTTAACAAAGAATTATTAACAAATGGGTGATTAATGATTATAAGTAAATAATATGTGATATATATTAGTATGGTTTCACAATATAATTATAATAAATATATATTTATTATAAATGAGGTTCAAAAACATATGAAGGAAGTCGAACTTTAATTAATGGTTCATTTGAAAATCTCATCATATTTTGGGATTTTTTATGTTTAAAAAATAACTAAGGAAATAATATCATATTTATATCTTAAAAATAATATATTTTATTCTAAAATGGTTATTTTTTAAATTAAAATTATTAATTCCCTTTTAATATCTTTAAGGACCTAAGATACCAACCAAATTTTGTTAAAAAAATTGACTTTGTTTTTTACTATGTTGGGAATACTTCTATTCCATATCCATAATTTCCATAAATTTATAAAATAATGGTTTCAATATTGTAAAATTATTTATTAATTTAATTTTAACTAATTTTTAATTTTTATTTTTTTAAAAGAATATTATTTTGATTTTCTAAACATGGTACTTCTTGACCTTTTTACAATATTTTGAAAGAAATGTTTTTTAACTTATATAGAAAGAATATAATTTCCAACAACCATGAAGAATAATTTATTTTAAGATTCATCTAAATGTTTAAAAAATTATTTTGGAATAAAAAGGTTTCCTTAATATTTTGGATATTTTTATATTTTAAATATGCATTTTCAAAGTGGAAAGGGGTATTCGCCTCAAAAAAATTTCCAGTGAGTTTTTGAAAGTATTCCCATATATTTCATCATCATTTATTAACTCTTATGATAAATTTAGGTTATTGTATTATTATAAAATCCACCATATTCCCCTTGGATGTTTATGATCATCTTGATTGGGGAATGTATTAGAATTCCATATACATGTTATTATGATATATATAGTTATTTATTATTATGGATAATTGATTAGGTTATGTTGTTTATTAATATTATGAAAGAATTGGATTTATTAAGTGATGAATGGGGCCCAAAATTATATATCCCCTCTATGAATTGATTGGTATCAGGATATAATCTATGTTGAGTATTTGATTGAGGCCTTACACATTTATGTAACATGTATTCGCGTGAGGCCTTAATGGTATATATTATATGTCCTGGAAGAAGGCCTCAACTATAAGTTATGATGCCTAGAATTTGGCATTACATAATTATGAAATTTATTTTTTATATCCATCAGTTTATTTGAAATGTTTTTAAACTGTTATAATGTTTAAAATTCTTTTTATTATTTATATGAAATTAATTGATCATCATTTATTAATAACATATTATTTATCTTTTATTTACTTCCTAATGTCTATGTTCCCTTACTGAGAATATACTCTCACCAATTTCTTAGGTTTCCATTACCTATGATTTGTAAGAACTATATTCTAATTTTAATTAAGGGATATTATAGAGGAAAAAACATGATCCCAAAGAAAATACTATGTCATATTTTAGGTTTTCAAATGTAATATACGATCTAATTATGTATCTAGTTTAGAAAAACTACAAAACTATTTGGTTTTTTCTTATATTATTTCTTGTATTTATTAAAAATTTAAACATTTAATCATCATATATGGGATAATAGCGTTGCGGTATTTAAATTTGGTATCAGATAATGTTTTCTATAAACTTTGGGAACTTGATTTAGGAAAACATAGATTTTCTACATAACCCAATGATAGACCTTGAGAATATTCCGAAAGAAGCCAAGCTTGTTATTTTGATATTAGTTATACATAAATTTTCAATTTACCTTTTTTGTTTAACTAGTTTTTAAATTATAGATTATGATTCATAAAGTAATGATATAATCTATTATGTTCTAATGTTTAAAAATGGCACCTAGTGGATGTAATTAAAACCATATCAAATGTATGTAATCTATGTAGATATTTCATTTCTAGGAAAGATAATTAAGTTAGTGTAGGAGTGGGAAAAATTATAACAATATTGGTGGTATGACTCAAGTTATGACTAATAATAATTCTCATATGAAGTATTCTATTAATCCATAATTCATTATAATAATGTCCTATTGATTCATTTTTCATCATCTTCAATCATTCAATGGAAAAAAATCCATTTTTATATAAGCAATAGATAATATCCTTATAGAATACATTTCATATTTTGGGAATTAATGAAAGGGATAAGGTTATCATGGAAGTTTATCATCTCTCAATATATATAGATCAACGATGGTTATTGATTCAAAACACTATGTGTGAGGAAGAAATAACTATCATGGAATGGAAGTATTTTAAGGAATTTTTCTTGAAAAAATATTTTCCTCATGAATCATGAGTGGATATGGAGGGAATTTTATTATGTATAAGAAATAACAAGAAGAATTTTTTCTATGTATGAATCTGAATTTACATGGTTACCAAGGGAGGCTCTATACTATACCTAATCCAAATAGTAAGATTAGTAATTTATTTAATGGGTAAAAGTAAATCCTTTAGATGGAACTAGTCACATAAAGATTATCATCATATGACGATATAATATAATTTTCTATAAATACAGATAAACAATTTTCCAAGTCTTATGGATTTAATGTAAAATAATAGAAGTAGAGGACAATAGAAGAAAAAGTGGATAAAAGCTAAAGAGAGATAAGAATATTCCAACATGTGAGACTTGTGGAAGCAAACAACTTAGTACATTCATAAAAGGAAAATCATAATTATTCATATATATATAAAAATAAAATTATGTTCATTAATTCAATGGTATGGGAGAATCCATCAATGTGCGATGATTAAACTGTAAGAATATGTGGCATTATTACAACCAATGCCTAAAACATCAAGGAAAAATAATAAAAAGGAAGAAGAGGGGAGAAGATCATGATGACCAAATTACTAAAACTAATGTGGGTGTTATTAGAGACATGGTTAAAGGTATAATTCTGATAAAATAAAAAACTAAAAAATGTTTTATTGGATTTTGGTTATACCCACTCTTTTATATCTAAATACTTTTCTTAAGGTATTTTATAACCACCTCTTAAATTCGATATTGAGTTGGTAGTGAAAACACCTAATTGTAGGATGGTCAAGTCTCAATTTTATAACTCCTCTTTAGTATAATTTCATGTAATGGTTCTTTATAAAAATTTTATTACTCTTCATATAGTTTAATTTGATATAAATTTGTATATGGATTGACTCTCACAGTATAGAGTCTATATCAATTATTGAGGAATGGAAGATACATTTTATATTCCAAATCAACATTCGATCATCTATCTATTCAAGGAGGAACCTAAAAAGGAAATTGAAATTAATTCCATCATTTGGGGTTTTCTACCTATTTATGTGGGATATTTATCTCAAATATTTGGAGAGAAACTCAAAATTTAAATTGTGTCGATTATTTGGTAATATACTGATATGTTTCATGTGTAATTTCTTAGTCTTATACCGAATCATGAATTTTTGTTTTTAATAGGACTCATACCATGTGCAGCACCTATTTCAAATTCTCTATATAGAATATACATAATTTATTTATCATAATTGATGAAGAAAATCAATGAGAATCAAAATAAGGGATTCATTCATTAATGTGATTCTTTATGGGGTGAATATGTTCTTTTTATTAAGAAGAAATAAAGATCAATGCATAATTTTATTTAGTATTGGTAACATAACATAATTACTATTTGAAAAAAAATTATCTTGGACCCTATACTGATGACCTATGTGGAAAATTACATGGATCTATATATTTTTCAAATATTTATCTTCAATCTAGAAATCATTATCTAACAATCAAAGAGTATATACCCAAGAAAATATTCTATGTGAAGTATGATAATTATGAAATCACAGAAATTACGTTTTTAATTACCATTACTCAAACTATATTTATGGAATTAATGACTAAAGCCTTTAAATATTTTATTGATCAATTTGAGGTATTCTTTATATAATATATTCATGTATATTCAATGAGAAATGAAAGAGCATGAAGAATATTTGGGAATTGTAATGAGGTTGCTGAGGAAGGAAAAGTTGACTGCAAATTTACCAAGAGTGAATTTTGTTTTTATAATGTCTCATACTAGGGACATATAATCTTGGGGGTAATATATTTGGGTATCCTTTAAAGATAGAAGTTTTTAACAAATGGCCAAAAACTACTATAGTAACCAAACATAATTATTTATTTTTGTTAGATAGATAATACATACATTTTGTGAGAGATTTATAATGAATATATAACAAAATCACCAATTTAACTCAGACTTGAGTGATGTTATTGTGGATAGATGAATGCGAATAGAGTTTCAAAGAACTAACGAGATGATAGTTTAGTGCGCCTATGATTACTATAACCTATAGTAGAGTAGTGTTTTTGATTAATGGTGATGCATCAAAGAATAGACTAAGATGTCTCTTATTTTAGAATGATTTAGTGATATCATATACCTCACACCAATTGAATTTTCATGAGAAAAAATTCACAACTCATTATTTAGAGTTGTTAGTAGTAAATTATTCATTGAGAATATGGAGGCATTATCTTTATGGTGAAAGGTTAGATATATACACTGATCATAAAATCATTAATTATATATTTATATAGAAATATTTGATTATGAACCATAGAATATGGCTTGAGTTAATCAAATATTATAATTTCTCAACACGTTAGCACCCTAGGAAGGCAAACAAGGTGGATGGTGCTCTGAGTCAGAAAGGCCATGAATGTTTTTTCAATGGTGGGAATTAAAATATATCCAATATTTATGTATTTTTAGAAGATAGATCTCAAAATAAAAAGGAAAGGGGAATGGTATTATCCTTATTAGATGAATAATTATCCATCCATCCCTAAGAGGATTTTCAAGGCATAAAAGAAATATGTGGAATTAAAAAAGAATGTGAGGAGTGTTCTTATATTCAACAAAGAAAATAATAAAATGACAAGGTTTATAAACCTTTTATGTGTCCCATAAATACTATAATTGAATAAGTATTCATTGTATAAAACACATAGTTTATCAATAGGTATTCATCCTGGAAGTAGAGAGACAAATAGATATCTAAAAGATTATTTTTTTGTGGGATAACATGAAGAGGGATATGGAAATGTATATATCTCAAACATTGATATTTCATCATGTTATGGTTTAAATAATGAATCCTAATGGTGTGTTACAACCATTTACTATACCATAATGCAAAAGGAAAAAAGTCAACACCATCAATTTCATCATTAGACTCCCTTAAGCATCAAAAATCCATAATGCTATTTGGGTCGTAGTGAATCACTTTAAAAAGTCATCACACTTCATTTCTATCAATAAATATTTGTATCTTGTTAAAAATTATATTATAATAACTAAGAAGTCTATAAGTATGAATATAATAACATTATCTATTGTATATGATCAGAATTCGCTGTTAATCTTGATTTTTTGGAAATTTCTTTAGTGAGATCTCAATATAGAGTTGCATTTCAGTACAGAGGATCATCCATAGATACATAGAAAGTTTGAGAGAAGTATTAAAATCATATAAAAAATGTTGATATCTGGTTGTATGGACTTCAAAGTTTATAGGGATTAAAAACTTACTTGGGATGAGTTATATAATAAAAATAACTTTCATTTGAGTGTTCAGATGACTTTTTTATGCCCTATATAGAAATTAGTTTGAACTCTAACCTGTTGAGATTATTTTGGAGAAATAAAGTTATTTGGACCTGAGATGATATAGGAAATGTTAGAGAATTTTAGATCCATTCAAAAACAAATCATGTCATCTTATATTTAATAGAAAAGTTATACTAACAATGGTCAACATGATGTATAATTTGAAGTTAGTGAGAATGTTTTTCTAAGAATTTCTCAATATTAGAAGGTTATGATATTAAAAAAGAATTAAATTCATAGCCCTATATATGTTTTCCCTTTTTATATTCTTGATTGATTATAGATGGTATCTTATCACTTTTTGCTTTCGCCAAACCTCTCTCATGTTAACGACACGTCCCTAATATCACTCTTGAAGAAGTATAAAGTCGATCCTTCACATGTATTTAACTCCAAAGTTATAAAATTGGATCATGATCATTCCTATGAGTATGAACTGGAATAACTATTTTATCTTAGAGATAATATGACTACACACTTATTTAATGTTTCTCAAGAAATCAGAAATACAAAAAAGCTACATGGGAATCCAAGGATGTGATTAGGGACATATATCCACCTTTATTTTTTCAGAGTGAAAAAATTGAGGGAAAAATTATTTATAAGGTGGTTGAATTTATCTCCTTAATAATTTACAATATATATATTTTTAAATTAATTTAATTTCTTTAATAGTGTATGTTACATGAAATACCGACTTTAAACAAACATCAACATACTACTAAAATATTATGTGACCATTTTAACCTATCTAATAAAATTATAAGGTATTATTATGGATAAATGAATTATTAAAATTATATGAATAAAATATATTCATTGATTATCAAATTAATATTAATGGGAATATAAATTATCTGATATTAAAAGAGTGTTTTTTTAGAAATTTTTTATGCGCACAATATATTTTTATAATTATAAATTAGATAAATCATTTATATTGAAAGATTATAATGAAATTTATATTTTAAATATTTATTTTTTTAAACATTCATCTAATGTTTTTTCATGAGATATGAATAAATCTAATTTAATGATTAAAAATACATTTTCCTAACAAAATATTTTTTATTGGATTCTATGCAATTATTAAAAAATAAATTTCTCCCAATTATTTATATTGAATTTGAGAAAACAGTTTTCATATTTTAATTTTTTAGGTTCAAATTTGGTAAATAGGTCCATTTTATTTTTAGGCATTCTGAATAGTAACCGTGGTATAATTTATCACCATGGTAAAGTGTCACAGAGGATAATCTATGTTAAAATTGAGTTTTAGGGTCATCATTTTCATCAAAATTAATATTTAATGAATTAAATTAGAACATTGTTACATGAGGATCAAATTTTAATTGTTTAGGTGAACTTTGATATTCAAATACCCTATATAATATTAAAATAAATTAAAAATACAAAATGTCACTCTCTTAATTTTAAATATATATTTTGTTTTCACATAGAGGAAAAAATAATGTGTTGCATGAATATAAATTTTTATTTTGATATTAATAAAATTATTTTCATTATTCTAATCAATTTATATTTTTATGTTTCATATAATAAAGTTAAATTCTTATGCAATGCTGACAAAATATCTATTCAGCAAATGAATGAATAAAATAAAAAATTTCAAAAATGTTAAAATTAGTAAAATTTGGGTTATTTATTATGACCCATGGATTTTGTAGATATATATAACATATTAGGGATATTTTAATGGTTTATATTCTAATAAAAAAAATTTATGTGATTGAATTCAAAAAT
The DNA here is from genome assembly GCA_963277665.1 of Viscum album. Classification (NCBI taxonomy): domain Eukaryota; kingdom Viridiplantae; phylum Streptophyta; class Magnoliopsida; order Santalales; family Viscaceae; genus Viscum; species Viscum album. Next base: position 846,423,079 of record OY728134.1, on the reverse strand, counting down.
AATGAATAGTGTTAAAAATTAAAATAGTGATATTTTATGAAAATTATATTTTATTAAATTATTTAAAATAATTAAAACATTTAAATAGAAAAAGGGTGATAAATTTTAGTATAAAATTACATCAATTTTCCATTTATGATCCAATTTTCACCTCATATGTAATTTTATTACCCCTTAAGACCGAAGAAGATGTTATTGTTGTTAATGTTAAAGTAGGTTAACTAAGAGGTTAAATGAAAAGATAAGGTTTAAAATAACACATAAACTATCCAAATTTTATTTTTATATGATATTTCGACCATGTAGTTACTTATATTCTAATATATTTTCATTCATAACCATTTTATTTGATAATGACTTTGTTATATTTTAATATATTTTTATTTCCAAGTGTGTCATTTCCAACCCTTATTAAACAACTCCACACCCTTCTCTTATTTACAACACATTGGGGAACCTAGATCCACCAATACCTGACTATTAATCTTCTCAAAAATATTTATAAATGTTCTAGTGTAAGAACCCATATCTTATTTTCAGGTATGGATCTTGATTTCGGGTGTTTTTTAGGAAAAAGAATGATTTTGGAAATTTTGTAAGTACACGCCGGGCACTCATAAGTACAAGTCATGTACCCGTTTGTCGCTTGTCACTGTGTACTAGCTGTGTGGACTTCCTAAAGAGGGGACCGATTGAGGCATGTACACGACATGTAAATTAAATGAACACGCCATGTAATTTTCTTTTTATTTGATTAATCAGACTGGGTCCACGTCAAATCTTCAAAACGACCTTTTTCTAACTTTGTTTCTTACAGGAATGACGAATACTCTTTGAGCCACCAATCTTTGATCCTTTATCCAAATGAAATACCATTGGTTGCGTTGGAATCATCACGGTGAGCCCTTCCTTCTTTTATAGCCCTACTTCCTATTTTACCCCTTTTTCGAGTTATACAAGGTTGATAGTTTTTTACATTTTTTGTAGATCTATGATGTTCTTGGCCGATTAAAGGGAGGATGTTTGTGAGTGATCATCCTACAACATCAAGGTAGGTAGTTTTTTTCCTTTCAGAGATTTTCTTTGAGTTATATATGCCTAAATTCTGATTACCCATGATTTGGGTATTTCATGTTATATAATTGAACCCTTTTATCAGCTTCATTATAATGATTGTTAGATTAAGGGGTTTTGTTGATATATTATGATAAATTTCATGTTTAGGGGACACCCCATGAGTGCATCTTCTTTGTTTGAATGTTTATGACCGTTTGGTCTAGGTTTCCTTTGTGGCTGACCATGTTTTCCTTACCTTTCTTATTATGTTGGAATTTTTTTCCTTTCTGATGCTAGTTAAATGTTTATGTTATGAATTTTACCTACTTATACATGTATTAGATGAGATTACTTTGGTCTACAAGATAATGTTTGCGCATGATTGTATTACACATGGATGTGAGAACTTTGTGTAGTGAAACCTCACGTAGAATGGATGTTGAGGGATTCCCTAGAGTTTCTATTATGTTTATATTTCAAGACCATAGGGGGGGTTGATGGTGATTTCTCCCTCAGAGTGTTCATAGTATACCATTATGATACCATAAGGGGAATTGATATTGAGTGCTTCCTCAGAGAGTCTGTAGTTTACCATTAAAAGACCACAGGGGGAATAGACGGCGAGTGCTTCCTCAAAGATTCTTTGTTCATGATACCAAAGGGGATAGACTATATGAGATTCCCTATAGGGACTTGAAATCATTATTTAATAATTATGTGTTTAAATTTATGGGTTAGACTGTGTGAGATTCCTCATAGGGTTGTTGTGAAGGATTGATTCGTTGTGACGAGTCCGCCAAGCTAGTGCACAATCTTGGACTCAGTCTTACTAGAATGTTATATAGTCTTCTGATACATCTATTTTTTTCTATTATCTAGGGGATACAGTGTAACACCCCAAGCTTACACGGTATTATTTCTTTTGAATAAATCAATAGCTTTCATTGTACGCAACTTCAAGATTCTGACACACCGTGACAAATCAAACTAGCCGTTATGAAATGTAATAACCAGTTTTTGAAATTTTATAAATTTTATCATTCAAAATTTACTTCATTTTTGGATTCATAATATCAAAATTATCTTAGGATGAATTTTTGGTATTTTTCTGAAAACATTCAATTTTTGATGAATAATGAAAAAACACTCTGTTATGGGTTAAAACCGACTTTTTATGTAAATAATTAATTTTTTTAATTTAATTTATTTTATGTCAAATAGATAAATAATACATATATATGTTCAAAATAATTCATTGGAGTCATTTTATAATAAGTTTAGATATATAAAATTTTGTTGAATTATTTACCCCCTTTTACGCACCTCCTAGCTGCATTTGAAAATTTGTATGAAACATAATTTTACCACTTCTGTCAGTTGAATTTCAAAAATATTAGAGAAATGGTTAATTTAAATAAGTAATATTTGGTTCAATAAGATGAAAATATTTTTTGGTGAATAGCAACTTTTTACTTTTATTTTCCATTACTAAATGAAAATAGGGCAATTAAGGGTAAAAATGATATCATAATTACCCTAACCCATGTACTAATTCTATTGGATAAGTTTAATTCGACCAAAAACAACCTTAGGAATAAAATATGATCCCGTTTGGTCAACTTGTATTAAATTAGTACATTTATTATTATTTTATTTAAAGATGAGTTAAAAGAGTTAAAATCAGTGTTTAATAAATAAACCATTTTTAATCAATGTTTATACATAAGATAAATTCAACTATAAATATTAATTAGAAAGATAAAAAATTTCGTACATAATGGTATTTTATTTAAAATTTCTATACATTAAATAATTAAATTTATTTATGACACAATAATGATGCAGTAAGTACCTTATTAGTGAAAGATTAAAATAATTGATATTATAAATATCCAAATAAATCTAATTTGAAACTTTTAATTAATTACATTAATTTTATTGGTTAATAAGACATGTTAGGGTTTATTAACTGATTTTTTTCTGATGTTATAATGTTTTTATGAATTAAAGAAAACAAAATACCAAATAGTGTCAAAATTGACATAAAAGAGTTTTTAAAACAAATATTATATTATTAATTTGTATTCAATTCCTAAAAATCTATAGTTTGTCCAAATGGAATAAATAATATTATATATTTCATTAATTAACCATGTGTGGTTCTCTTAGAAGTTTATAGTATGTTTATAAACCATATAATATAAAAACACATAGAGACATGGTAAATGTCAAACTATTTAACTAAGAGTTAAATATAAAGGATAAGGTTAATATGATTATCTAAACTTGTCTAAAACCTAATGGTTGAGAGGTTTTCGACCCAAACCTACCTTGGACTTTAAATAATTCATTTTCTATCCATTAAAACTGAAAATGATTTTATTATAAAATAATATTACATGCTTTTCCTAAACTCACCCTTACCTCTCTTATAAAAGGTCACCACCCCTTCCCTCATATTCACACATTCAAAGACATTTGGCTCTGAAAAAACCTACCCAAATATCCTTTTAACTATCCTCCCTTCATCCCAGGGGCCTTTTCTGTGTCAGAAATCCAATCTAAGGATACCTTCTGATCAAATCAAAAGGTAGAACCCGAAGAAGAGGTAAATATTTCATCACCTCTTTCAAGTTCTTTTCTCATTCCACTTCCTATTTATTTGTTGTTTACATTATAGAATTATAACTCCTGTATATTCTATATACTATGATGTTATTATAAAAATGGTACAACCATATTCATTATTCTTTCCATCTTATAAATGACAAAGTCATTATACGTGCGTATGTACGGATTACCGTCTTCAAGTCATGGGGTAGTTAGTAATTCAAACACTTCATCATTTGGATGTGTATAATAATGAGTATAAATGATATAAATAATAAATATAACATGATAATGATTATTCATATATGATACACAATCCAATTATATATAATTTCAATATCAAAATAATGATATTGTCATTCGTGCATATGTACAGACTACCGTCTCCACGAATGCGATGAGATTCTTTACCCATCGTAATGATCTAAGAATAATTTTCATTTTATGATTAAAAATAATTTTTTGAACATAATACTATTATCTATATGATTAAAATACATCCTATCCATAACAAACATGGCTTACGTAACCAAGCATATAAAGGAAAACGAATCAGTTAACACCCGAAACGATGATACTATTAAAATATCATTAACAAAGAAATTTTAAGAGATCATATATGATAACATATTAATTTATATGGTTCTTTTATAATTTAATAACAATTATATCACCATTATATTGGAGGTTAACCTAACATCGACAATGGAAAAGTACAAGTTAAGGGTTAATTTCACAATATCTTTATTATCTGAGGTTGTTTTTACGTGAGTATCTACTGGGACCTCTTTATCATCCACATCCGTGTTTTCTTAAAAAAATTATTTCAAAACATTTTTACAATTTACTAGAAAATGTTTTAAGTTCATTTATAACCTTATTTTACCTTATATGTTTTTAAAGGACTCTTTCCGTCATTTTCCAAACAAGGTACTTTAGGACCTTTTCGACAGAATTAAGGTAAGAATATTTTCTTTTTTAACTTATACGGCGAGTGCGGCTATTTTTCACTGTTATGACCTCATATAAGCTTACCATACAATATTATAAGAATATCTTTAAAATAAATGTTTTCTTTTATAATTATATGACTTTTAAATGATTTCAAAATAGAAATAGATATTTCTATTTTTTTTTGATTTCATATTTGTCAACATCCTTTGATGGATTTTAAGCTTATTTGAAGTTCATTTGTTATGCTACAAAACTTCCATATTGTATTGAAGGTTTTGTGATTTTTTTTGAATATGGATGTGTTATTTTTACACCATTCATGGTTTATGAATAAAGTATTGACATTTCATATGCTAGTTTAAATACGAATGTTTATGTAATGTTTAAACCTTTTCATATAAGGAATGCATCGGACTTGGTAAGTGACAGGTGGAGCCTTCTATAGATACTCAATGCATAGGTATATTTCATGAGACAAACTAGTGTTCAGGCACAAGGCCTTGAATGAATCTTATTTTTAGTCTTGGAACAAGGCCTTGACTATGTGGTTTTGAAGACTGTCATTATGCATTTCATCATTATGAAAGTGGATATTGATATTGCATGTGATTATTAGACTAGTAGAATAACCATATGAAAAATTAAATGGAATTATTTGATTTTAACTTTTCCATATTATGCTGAAGTTTAAGATTAAAATTCTTTTGTTTTAGTCTTATACATGGCCTTAAATGTTTATGATTGTTTATGAAAGTTTCTGATACATTGTTATCCTTACTGAGGATCTGAGATCACCCCTTTCTATATTTTATTTTTCCCAGGATGTGAGGAAGTATTTTATGACTGACCTATAGGAATAGGGTACAGATATAAGTGTGTTCAAAAGTGGAAAAAATGTTGTAGATGTTTTTTTCATGATGTAATGTAAAAATTATGAGGGTATCTAGTACTTACAAAGATACTAAACTGATCGGTCTTTCGGGAGATGATTCCTTGTATCATGCCCATGTTATGTAATAGTTCACCAACTCTAGGAAACTGGGGTCGGGGTGTTACCATTGGTATCATAGGAATTTTAGTACAAACCGTGGAAGCTAGATTTAGAAAAACACTGATTAAAGAAAATTACCCTAAGATGGACTTTGAGGATTAGTATAGAAGAAATTCCTAGAATTTTTGTACTGTAGAGATTTTGTGAGTTTTCCAAGAAATAAATCCCTATCTGGATATAATAAGTTAGAAGTGGCTCTGACACGAATGTGTCTAAGGGTAAAACCCAAAAGCACCGCTTTGAGCTAGACTCAAACGAGAACTGGTACGCGACAACAGGACTTTATGCACTCTTGGTTATGACACTCCACGGGGATATACTTAGGATAATTCTCATTTTCTTTACAAACAATTATTAAGGTTTTATGATTATATAATTCCTTAAAGAAAACCTTTTTATTATTATGGATTATATCCATAAACTATTCAATTTATGTTCAGTGTTTTACAAGTTTGAAATTATGTAATGTGATTAATAAACTAATCTAGCTTATGCCAATGTTTATAATTAGTGCCTAGTGGAATGAATGGACACCATATGAATATATGTAATATATTTATGTATTTCTCTCCTAGTTAATATAATCATAGTGGAGCTGGTGAAGAAACTGGTGATGATCATCTTATCACTATACTGGGGAAACTCACTCAGGTTTTGAATAATAAACTTACCCGTTTGGAGAACCCTGATCCACAACATGGAGGATCAATGTTAGACCACTTCATGAGGAAAAAACCACCAACATTCAATGGGAGAACAAATCCATTTGTATCTAAGCAATGGATAAATTCCTTAGAGAAAATAATTCACGCTTTGGGGAGTAGCGAAAGGGAAAAAGTAGTCATGAAAGTTTATCTCCTCCCAAGAGATGCTGATCAATGGTGGTCATTGATTCAAAACAAAAAGGAAGATGATAAAGTATCAAATATAGAATTAAAGTATTTTAAAGAGGTTTTATTAGAAAAATAATTTCTTCATTACCATCGAGGGGATATAGAAAGACAATTTCTGATCCTGACACAAAAAGGAGGATGAGAATGTCGCGAAGTATGAAGCTAACTTTACAATGTTAGAAAGGCATGCTACAGATTATATACATAACCGAAGAAGTAATATTGATCATTTATTTTAATGGTTAAAACCATTTCTCCATTGACCATTAGTCACATAATCCTTCTCATCGTACGAAGATATTATCTCATTTGCTATCAAGACATAAATGGAATTCTCTAAGTCTTATGACTTTAAAGCAAAGAAAGAGAAGAATAGATCTACTGAACACTCTGGAAATGGAAATAAGGGGAATAAGGGAAAATTTGAATATCCATCCTGTAGTAAATGTTGGAAGAAACACCCCGGTACTTTCCTAAAGGGAATGAGAGTCTCTTACAAGTGTGGTGAAAAATGCCACCAAGATCGTGATTACAAGTGGAAGAAAGAGGATGTCAATGATGAATGGTACAATTGTAGATAAAAGGGGAATTATTCAAATGAATTTTGTAAGCACCAAGGGTACTTACCTCAAAAAATGACAAGGGGGAAAGGCCAAGATTATGAAATCACTACTACGGAGGTTAAACCTCCGAAAGACTTGGTGGTTGGTAATTTAATGGTTTCCTCAAGTTTATCCAATGATTTCTTTAATTCTGGATCATCGCATAATTTCATATCTTCTCAGTTTTCTAAGAAAACTAGATATTTTCTATTTTACTAAACAAGGGAGTCTTCTGTCAAAATACCTCATGGAAGTATCATCATAACAATGTTTTGTGAATTAGTTCCCATTAGGGCATATACATGTTCTTTATCTTCAGATCTCATCGTCATACCCATGATTGAATTTGATATAATCCTCGGTATGGATTTTCTTTCAGACCATGTTGCGAAAATCTATTCTAAGAAGAAGGAGGTTACAATTTTCGATAATGATAAGGAGTACCTTATCTTTTGAGTAGAAACATCACCACCTTATTCTTATCTAGATCCACCCCTATTAGCTCTACTAAATTCAATTTTTGGGGAGTTTGAGAATGAAATAATTACAGGAGAGTAAAGGAATGTTCAAATAGAGGACATAACTATTGTGCAAGAATATGTTGATGTGTTTTTGGAGAATTTACCTGGACATCCTCCAGAACAAGAAATTGAGATTTCCATTGATTTAATTTCAGGTTCAAGGCCCATATCGAAGACCCCTTATAGAATAGAAACTTTGGAATTAGTGGAACCAAAGAAACAATTATATTAATTGAGTAATAAGGGATTTATTCACCCTAGTGTTTCTCCATGGGGAGCCCCAGTCCTTTTTGTTAAGAAAAAGGAAGATCTATGATGTTCTGCATTGACTACATTGAGATCAATGCTATAACAATAAAAAAGTATCCCCCACCTCGCATTGATGATTTATTTGACTAACTCCATTGAGATAAATATTGTTCAAATATTTACCTTCAATATGGATAGCATTAGTTGTGTGTGTAGAAGGAATACATTCTAAAAACATCATTTCAAACAAGGTACGAGCATTATGAGTTTACAGTGATGCCTTTTGGGCGGACTAATGCACCATCGGTTTTCATGGATCTAATGAATATAGTTTTCAAAAAATATCATGATGACTTTGTATTGGTATTTATTGATGATATCCTGGTATACTCCAAAAGCTATGAAGATCATGAAAATCACTTGTGCACCATTCTGAAAACCATTGGAAGAAATGAATTAAATGGGAAGTTTAGAAAGTGTGAATTCTAGATTCAAGAGATTTATATTCTTGGCCATATTGTCTTTGAGGATGGAATATCTTTTTATCCTTCAAAGACCAAGGAAATCCAAGAATGGCCAGTACCGATGAGTATAATTGAGGTATGTAGTTTTATTGGTTTAGAAGGTTATTATAGGCATTGTGTCCAGAATTTTGCTTGATTGGATAACTCATTAACCAAGCTCACACATAAATGGATTAAATTTGTTTGGACAAAAGAGTGTGAAGAATGTCTTGAAGAACTGAAGAGAAGATTAGTCAATGCACATATATTGTCTATACTATTGGGGAATGATGGGTTTGTTATTTATAGTGATTCTTCAAAGAAAGGACTTCATTGTGTCCTTATGCTGAATGATAGAGTTATCGCTTATGCATCATGAAATCTAAAAATTCACGAAAAAACTATCCTACTCATGATCTTGAGTTAGCAGCTATAATATTTTCTTTGAAGATATGGAGATAATACCTCTATGGTGAAAAATGTGAGATATATACTGATCACAAGAGTTTGGTGTATATTTTCTCACAGAAAGAAATCAACATGAGGTAAAAGAGATTGCTTGAAGTACTCAAGGATTATGATTGCACGATACACTACCACCCGGGGAAGGAAAATAAGGTGGCAGATTCTTTGAGTAGAAAGGATCATGGAGTTTTTAACGAGATTAGAGTTGAAAGGGATCCTATTTTCATCGATCTATTAAAGATGGATATGGGAATAACCATGGAAGGTGAAACATCAATACTTTTTAAAATGGTTGCCAAACCATCTTTACTAGAAAGGATAAAGAGTTCTCAGACTGATGATGAGGAGTTTCAAAAGATGATTAAAGCTTTGAATGATGGGAGATTGATTGACTTTGTATATGATGATGGAATTTTGAAATTTGAGAAGAGACATTGTGTTCCTGATATACCTAACCTAAATAGAAATTTTTTGGATGATGCCCAAAGCTCTAATTTCTCTATACTCCCTAGGAGCACCATGATGTATATAGATTTGAAGGAACATTTTTGGTGGGAAAACATGAAGAGGGATATTGCTAAATTTTTTTCAAGATGTATTTTTTTTTCAATAAGTGAAAGCTGGAAGGAAACAGCATGGAGGAGTCATAAAACATCTTCCCATACCTGAGTGGAAATGGGATAGTATTTAGATGGACTTTGTTATATGGCAACCAAAAACTCTTAGAAGAAATGATGCAATATGGGTCATTGTTGATCGTCTTACCAAGTCAGCACATTTTCTTACTATAAGAGAATATTTACCACTTTAATGTTTAGTAAGACTATATATTAATTAATTTTTAAGACTTCATGGAGTACCCTTATCGATTATTTTTGATCGCGATCCTTATTTTACATCAAGATTCTGGAAAATTCTTTAGAAAGACTTGGATTATTAACTTTGTTTGAGCACTACCTACCACCCTCAAACTGATGGACAATCAGAATGGGCTATTCAAACCTTCAAATACATGTTCAGATATTTCTCACTTGAATTTCAAGGTATAGGGATCAATATTTACCTTAGATATAATTTTACCATAACAATAGCTTACATTCAAGTGTTCAGATGGAAATATATGAAGCGTTATATGGAAAGAGATGTCACACACCAACTTTTTGGGATGATGTTGGTGAAAGAGAATGTGTAGGCCTGAATCTTGTTGATGAAACGTTGGAAAAAGTGATGTTTATCCAAACCCACATCAAAGCATCCCAAAGTAAGCAAAAAAGATATGTCGATAACTGAAGGAAGGATTTGGAATTTCATGCAGGAGAACATGTTTTCATGAAGGTATCTCCATGGAAGGTAGTTATATGATTTAGAAAGAAGGCTAAATTATGTCATAGGTACGTTGGACCTTTCAAAATTCTATAACTAATTGGGGTTGTATCTTACTATTTGGAAATGCTTCCAAGTCTCTCCAAAGTTCTTGATATATTCCACATATCACTCTAGAGAAAATACATGCCTGACCCAATGCATGTACACACCAATGAGGAAATTGAAAAAGAACCTGATCTCTCTTATTCTGAAGATCCTGTCAAAATTATTGACCCAGGAGAACAAGTGCTCAGAAACCAGACAACTTGTTTGGTAAATGTTCTATGGAGAAACCATAAGATGGAAGAGGCAATGTGGGAACCAGAGGAACTTATGATGAAGAACCACCTGAATATTTCTGTGCGGTATTATTATATAAATTTCCATGATGAAATTATTTGGAATAAAGAATCTAACACCCCAAGCTTCCACGGTACGTTTCCTCTTGAATAATGAAATACCTTACATTGTACGCAACTTCGAGATTCTAACAAACCACGACCAATCCAACTACCCATTATGAATAGTAATAACAAATTTTTGAAATTTTATAAATTTTATTCATCAAAATGGACTTCATTTTTGGATTTTGAATATCGAAATTATATTATGGTTAATTTTTGGTATATTTCTAAAAATATTCAATTTTTGATGAATAGTAAAAAAACACTGAATTATTGGTTAAAACCAACTTTTTAATTATTTAATTAATTGTTTTATTTTAATTTATTTTAGGTCAAAATAGATACAAAAAAATATATATATGTTCAATGTAATTTATTGGAGTCATTTTAGAATATGTTTATATATATAAAATTTTATCGACGTATTTATCGTCTTTTACCCACCTCCTAGGAACATTTTCAAATTTGTATAAAAATTAACTTTACCACTTCTGTGAGTTGAATTTCAAAAATAAAAGAGACACAGTTAATGTCAGTAAGTAAAATGTGGTTCAATATGATGAAAATAATTTTTGGTGAATGTAACTTTTTACTTTTATTTTCCACGGTTAAAAGTAAATTGGGTAATTAAGGGTAAAAATGATATCATAATTACCCTAAAACATGTCCTAATTTTATTGGATAAGTTTAATTCGACCAAACAAACTTAGGAATAAAATATTATCCCATTTTGACCACTTGAATTACATTAGGATATTTATTATTATTTTATTTAAAGGAGAGTTAAAATAGTTAAAATCAATGTTTAATAACTAAACAATTTTTAATATAATGTTATAAATAAGATAAATTTGTCCAAAAGTATTCATTAGAAATATAAAATTATTTCCGACATAATGGTATTTTATTTATAATTTTTAGATCTTTAATAATTAAATTTATTTATGACATACTAATGATGCAGTAAATACCTTATTAAAGAAAGATTAAAAAAATTGATATTTTAAATATCCAAATAAATCTTATTTGAGAATTTTAATAAATTAAATTAATTTTCTAGGTTAATATGAAATGTTAGGGTTAATTAAATGAATTTTTTTTGAAGTAATAATGATATTATAAATTTAACAGAAACGAAATACCAAATTGTGTTGAAATTGACATAAAAGAGTTTTTAAAACAAATATTAAATTATTAATTGTGATTATATTCCTTAAACAATAAGGTTTGGCCAAAGGGATCAAATAATATTATATATGTCATTAATTAATTCCTTGAGGTTCACTTGTAAGATTATAGTATTTTTATTAATAGTAAAATATAAAAATACAAAGAGACATGGTAAATGTCAAACTATTTAACTAAGAGTTAAATTTAAAAGATAAAGTCAATATGGTGACCTAAAACTATCTAAAAACTATTGGTTAAGCGTTTTTTGACCCATATCCACCTTATCCTTTAAATAATTTATTTTTTATCCTTTAGAAAACGAAAATTATTTTATTATAAAATAATATTTCAAGCTTTTCCTAAAGTGACTCTCACCTCTCTTATAAAAGGGAACCTCTCCTTCTCTCAAATTCACACCTTAATAGCCATATAGCTCACCCAAACCATGACCAAATATCATTTTAACTATCCTTAATTAATAATATATGCTTTCCTTTAGTCATAAAGCCAACCTAAGGATCCCTTTTGACAAATAAAAAGGAAGAACCCAAAGAAGTAGTAAATATTTCCTCACATCTTTCATGTTCTTTTCTTCTTCCAATTCCTGTTTCTTTGTTTTTTCTATTCTGAAATAATAAATCTAGTATCTCCTATATACTAAGATTATATTATAAAAATGTTACAACCATATTCATTATTCTATCTATCGTATAAATGACAATGTCACCGTACGTGCGTATGTACGGATTACCATCTCCACGTCGGGGTGTAGTTTGTTATTCAAACACTTCATCATTTGGATGGGTATAATATTGAGTTTAAATGATAGATATAATAAATGAAACATGATAATTATTTTTTATATATGATATAACATCCAATTATATATTATTTTAATATCAAAAGAATGATATTGCCGCTCGTGCATACGTACGGAATACCACCTCCACAAACGCGATGAGATTCGTTCTCCATCATAATCATTCAAGAATAATTTTCGTTTTATAAATAAAAATAAGGTTTATAAACATAATATAATTCTTAATATGATTAAAATACATCCTATACATAAAAATTATGGATTACGTAACCATGCATATAAAGTAAAATGAATTAGTTAACACCCAAAATGATGATACTACTAAAATATCATTAACAGAGCAATATTATAAGATCATATTAATGTATATGGTTCTTGAATAATTTCATAACAATTATTTCACCATTGTAAAAATGGTTATCCTACCCTAGAAAAATGAAAAGTACAAGGTAAGGGTTAATTTCACAATCTCTTTATTATCTGAGGTTGTTTTTTACATAAGTATCTTCTAGGACCTCTTTATCATCCATATCCATTTTTTCTTAAACAATATATTTAAATTTTATTTACAATTTACTATACCATGGGTTAATATAATTTATTCCCTTCTTTGACCATATATTTTTTTAAAGGAATCTTTCGGTCGTTTTCCAAATATGGTACTTTATGCCCTTTTCGACAAAATTAATGAAACAATGTTTTCTTTTTTAACTTATATGGTGAGTGCTTCTATTTTCCTCCATTATAACATCGTTGAAGTTTAGAATACAATATTATAAGAATATTTTCAAAATAAATGTTTTCTTTTATAATTATATGACTTTTAAATGATTTCAAAAAAAGAAGAGACATTTCTCTAAAAAAAGTTATGATTTCATATATGTCAACATCTTTTGATGGATTTTTATCTTATTTGAAGATGATTTATTATGACATAAAACATCAATATTGTATTGATGGTTTTTAAATATGTTTGACTATGGATTTTTTATTTTTACACCATTTATGTTTTATGGATAAAGTATTGACATTTCGTATGCTAGTTTTAATACGAATGTTTTTATTATGTTTAAACTTTTTCATATGAGGAATGAATTGGACATAGTAAGTGAAGGGTGGAGCCCGCTATAGCTCCTCTATGCATTAGTAGGACTCATGAGACAATCTAGTGTCTGGGAACAAGGCCATGACAAAATCATATTTGTAGTCTTGGCACAAGGCCTTGACTATGTGGTTATGAAGTATGGCATTATGCATTCCATCACTATAAAAGTGGCTATTAAAATTGCATGTGATTTTTAACTAGTATAATATCCATGTTAATAAGTAAGTGGAATTATTTGATTTTATCTTTTCTATATTATGCTGAATTATATGTTTAAAAGGATTTTCTTTTAGTCTTATACATTTCCATAAATGTTTATGCTTATTTATGAATGTTTCGGCTACATTATTATCCTTACTAAGAATTTTAGTTCACCTATTTCTATGTTTTATTTTTCCTAGGATGTGAAAAAATATTTTATGGTTGACCTATAGGGATAGGATAAGGATATAAGTGTGTTCAAAAGAGAAAAAAATTTGTTGATGTTTTTATGTCTTGATGTAATTTAAAACATATTAATGTGTCTAGTACTTCCCAAGATACTAAACTGATCAGTCTATCGGGACATGATTCTTTGTATCATTCCAATGTTATGTAATAATGCACTGATTCTAGGTAACTCAGGTCGAGGCGTTACATTCAAAGCTTTGGTAATTCCAGGGATTCCATTTTCAACGGTTTGAATATTTAATAAATGTAAATTAATGTAATTAGAAACTATTAGATTGTTTACTTTTGAGTTCTTCCTTTTTAATTACTTCATCTTTCATATTGCCAACTATATATATTTATTGATAGTTGGGAATAATTTTTTTGTGGTTTCCTATAATGATTTATCTCACACCCTCTTTGGGTCATGATTTTTGACCCAAACAGATTATATGATTGCAGGTATAGATAAGGAAAATCGTCCTTCCTCTGTAGGTACTTGATTACTGTGGAGCTGGAGAGCATGGGACCATGATGAGACTTGTAATGATGCAGAAGTTTACTTGTTTTATTTTTTTTCTTTTGTTTAGTACTTTATTCTAGCATTGCGACTTGTTTGGATTCTTTCCTAGGCAAATGTGACTTCCATCCTTTATATATGTGCTCTGGTTGTTTATTTACTATCAACCATCCACTATTACTTTTTTGTATAATATTAATATTTTCAATTTTGTTTGTTATTTTTTTCCATTGTGTTTCTCTAATAATTATGGCATAGTTTCCCCACTATTACACCCAATGCCCTCGCTACTAGTCAGTAGCCTCTAGAATTCAGGTAAATGCGCTTGAGGTCATGTGACCAATTGGGTAAACGGAACCTTTGGGTGGCACCTAAATCCAAGACATTACATCTATATGTGATGGTATCCTCAAAATTATATACCTATGGTATATATTAAAGTTTTTTGTGGAGGTCTCATGAAGAAGAGGTAATCATCTTATAGAAAGTATTTCAATTTATTTATTCTTTTATCACCTCTAAATTTATTTTATTTATCATAAAATAATAACATATGTAACTTAAATAATATTAATGTTTATTATTATTATGAAACCATAATTATTAATCTTTTTTTCAATCAAATACAGTATGAAAGTTTCATTCAGGCGTATGTACGACTTACTGTCTCTACATAGTGATACAATTCATTTTCCATAACTATATTTTATAGATAGTTATTATGATGGGTTTAATTTTTATATAATAATTTATAACATAATTATTATTATTTAATTAAAATATCATATATAAAATATTTCCTTCCAATCCATTGGAAAATGATAACAATGGTCATTTGTACGTGCAGACTATCACCTCTATGAAGGGATGTGATTCATTTTTCATTTCTGTTTTATATGGAAGGTAATGGTTTTATATTTAATGAATATATATGATTTATATTTTATAAAAACAATTCTCTAAATTTTAGTTATTTTTTACCCTTTTTTGATCATCCCTTCTTAAAGAGAAAATAAGTTTCATGAATATGGATGGTCTCCCCTCTCCATGAACAGTGTAATTCATTTTTCACTCTCTATATTTTATAGATTACTATAAATACTTATAGAATGAATATATAGATATATATATATATGTATGATATTTATATCATGGATAAAATTATTGAGATTATAGAAAAATGATAAAACTAAATTGACTGAAACTACCAAACCAAAACATATGCGAAAAACGAAGTAGTTATTACCCAAAATAATTATTTTAACAAAAAAATGTTTATAAACATGAGATAAAAGATTATAAGTATTGTTTATGATGATTTCTTTCAGGGTGTGCGAGTCTGTCGGGTTGAGGATGAAAGGTGCGGTTTTGTTTCCTAACATTCCCGCTTTCCAAAGGCGAGCAACATCCATTCATTATTCAAGGAAGTTTTCTCTTTGATCGAAATGGGATGATGTGATGTCGGTTATTCCTTCTCTGGATTCCGCCTCAGAACTCTTCACCTAGTCCAGGTCTCGCATATATATTTAAGACATTGTTCGTGAAACTCTCCATAGTGCCATATCTTCATAGACACTAGTTAATTACACTACTTATGTCGGGACTTTCCAAGGGGTCAGGTCAGGGCAACAACCTTCGGTCAGGGGAGTAGTTATGTTGGACATCACTAAAGTTTCTGGATGCTGGAACACTGGCGCATCTAGGTTTTGTCCTCTTATTATAGGGCTTCTCGAGGGCATGGATGCCCGAGGAATCCCGCTTCGAATAGGAGGAATTATATGCCATAGGCATGTATCTGAGGTTTTCCTCAGCTTCTCGTGTTTAACATGGGGTATTCCGCAAGTTTAACATGAAACAATGATAAATCATACTGATCAGAACACTTGGTAGAGTGGATTAGATGAGTGTAATCCCTTGAGGACACACTAATGTATGTGGGTTGACATGACCTCACTGAGATGTGGCGGCCCGTGTTAGAATCAAGATGGATGATGGTGTAATGAGTTAAATGGGTGGTGAATGGGATGTAACCATCATGAGGATGATGGTAATGTCAGGGTTTAGTCTCAGGGAGGCTTCCTATGTATCCTGGTGGAAGGGAATCAAAGTCCGCATAGTTCAGGAAGGTAATTGGATGACTGAGGAGGCGACCCATGAGAATGGACATGTGGACGAGACTCGAATGAAGTGGAATCTCTAGGTTGGGGCTTGACCTTCCCGAGAAACATAGGCTCGAGTGAAGGGTCAGGCGATGAGCTTGAATTGGGGTGTACACATAGGAAAACAACCCAATGATATGTATGAGGCTTATGTGTGGTTAGCATCCTGGGATGGTCTGACGCTACTAGGATGGACCAAAGATGTGGGTCCCAGCGAAGGGTTTTAGAATGGCTTGCTGCTAAATGGGGGACGTAGAGGCTTACTGCTGATCGGGAGACACAATGGCTTACTGCTGACAGGGGGACACAACAGCATACCGCTTCGTGGGGTTTATAGTTTAATGTAATTCATGATGAAGGTGAACCGAAGTGAAAAAGGACCTAGGGTCCAGATGGATGGTGTGGGCGAACCAACTTGAAGGGGGGTCAAAATGAATGGGTGGAGGGCTTGAACATCGTGGAGGCTTCCAACGTACCCTTCCATGGAAAGGATCAAAGACCACGTAGTTCAGGTTGGTGTTTGGGGCTTACAATCTAGGCTACACAAGGTGTTGGTGAACCGATGTGAAGGAGGTCGGAATGACCGGGGTGGTGGGATTGAACCTTGTGGATCCTTCCTACATACCCTATCTTGGAAAGGATCAAAGACCTCGTTTTTCATGATGGTGTTTGGGTATTACACTCTAGGCTTCCCTTGGTGTTGTTGAACTAACGTGAAGGAGGTCGTAACGACTTGGGTGGTGGGCGTGAACCATGTGGAGGCTTCCTACGTACCCTACCTTGGCAAGGATCAAATTCCTCATAGTTCAGGATGGTGTTTGGGGCTTACACTCTAGAATGCCCAAGGTGTTAGTGAACCGGTGTGATGTAAGTCGGAATGACAGAGGTGGTGGGATTGAACATTGTGGAGGCTTCCTACATACCCTTCCTTGGTAAGGATTCAAGTCCTCATAGTTCAGGATGGTGTTTGGGGTTTACACTCTAGGCTGCCCAAGGTGTTGGTGAACCGACGTGAATGATGTCGGAATGACCGGGCTGGTGGGATTGAACCTCATGGAGGCTTCCTACATACCCTGACTTGGAAATGATCAAAGTCCTCGTATTTACGGATGGCGTTTGGGGCTTGCATTCTAGGCTGCCCAAGGTGTTGGTGAACTGACTTGAATGAGGTCAGAATGACGAGGGTTGTGGTCTTGAACATTGTGGAGTCTTCCTACATACCCTACCTTTCCAAGGATCAAAGACCTCATAGTTTAGGATGGTCGTTATGGATTGAACTCTATGATTCCCCAGGTGTTATGGTTGATTCTTACTCTAAGACCACGTGAGTCATGCTCAGTGTGAGAAACAAGACGAAACAAAGACCTAATGATCACATCACAAAAGGTGCATCCATGGGAAGTGAAGTGGGGCTCATGTGTGGTTACTGGACCAAAGAGAAAATAGGGGCTCATATGTGGTGAGCATCCTGAAGAGGATGGGACTTACTCCAGGATGGGGGCCCGGTGGCGGTAAATCCCAACAGGAGAGGGATTTGGCACTGAGGAAAGGAGGAGAAACAATGTTACCTCTAGAAAGAAAAGCTAGGGGCTTACACCAGGGTGGTTTCCCTTTCCCCATGTGTGAGGAACGAGGTGAGGTCACTATTTGATGTCAAGTGTTGAGGACGATGGTGCATGGCTATTTAACATCCTAAAGCTCGGATGAGGGAGAGTTCACTCCGCACCCCTAGGACTTACATAACCGGTACCCTCTGCACCTTGGTGAAGAGAATGGGTGGGAAACGCCATGTCTAGGGGGTGTTATGGAGAAAACCGTTGGGGAGTCCACATTAGTGTGGCTATGCAAAAAATCAATAGTCGTTAGTGTGCCTATGAAACTAATCATGAGGCGAATCAATGCAATGGGAGGTATCATCCAAGGGACATTAAAATTGCTTCGTGTAAACCGGAAGGGATGCATGGGAAAAGGAGTTGCCGAGAAAAGGGGTTCACAGGTAGAATCCTAGTGAAGCTCTGGTGCCCCATGAAGTGGATGGACTCCACGAAGGGACGTACTTCACGAAGAGAAATCTCCTAGGCTAGGGATAGGGCATAGGTGCATATGAGAGAAGCTTCACGATGTGGAAAGGGATTCACAAAGAAATTCCTCACGAAGCAAGGTTTCCTTGAAAAGCAATGCATTGTGAAGCAATGTGCTACATGATGCATAGTTACTCGACCTTGGCACTTGGGTTACATGAACGTTGAGGGTGATTCATGAATCGTAAGTGCTCCATGAAGACCCGATTCCCCTTGGGGATCTTCTTCCTCCATGAAGACTCATAGCCTTCGTGAAAGGAATCCCTCTTGGAAGAGGGGATCAATTAAGGCCAAGTGGGAGGTACTTCGCAGAGAAAATGTACCTTGTGGAGATCATGGTTCGCAGAGCAGGAAGTGCTTCGAGATTTGGGAGCTCGGAAGGTGAAAGGTTAGAGAGTCCTTACCAAGGGCCTGAGGGGAGCCAGAAATTTATATGCAAGAGGAGCCGCAAAGTAGGGTTTTCTCAGCATGAAGATGAAATTTACATTGTGGAGGGTTGTGAATTTCAAAGGGGCTTGCAAAGCTATCCCACCTCCTTACATCGCGGCATGTCACGAATGTCAAAGGGGGTCCTAGATCTTTCCTGCCTCCATGCATCACGTTGGGTCGCGAACGTCAGAGGGTCTCGTAGAGCTATCCCGCCTCTTTGATTTCTGGTGGGTTTTTGTTTCGGGTCACGAACATCAAAGGGTATCACGGATCTGTCTCTCCTCCTTGCTTCGCGGCAGTCCACAAAGAAGATCTGTGGCACCAGTCATAGGGCTCTGGGATCTCCGTGATCTGTCTTTGTGAATTCGTCCCTAATGCTTTCAATATGTTACGTTCTCCCCCAATTTTTGGCGTCAACAAATTCCCCCCATCAGACTGGGAGTCGAGGAGAAAACGAGAATCAAAGTCTGAGGGTCCATCGCCAAAATTAATTGGCTACCTGTGAAGTGGCCCGGTGAAGAAAGCTCACGAAGCATCCTTGTGAATGAGGCTCATGAAGTGGATCAGCGAGGTGGAGGCTGGGTGTGACGTGGATTCCGCCATGGCTGGATGCGCCATGAAGCCCCCCAGGGCAATCACAGATCATGGAAGATGATTATGCACTTCATTGACAACATCCCGAATCACTATGGATGGATGAGATGGACAGACTTCGCTCGCGACTGCGTGAACTGTGTGCTGGTGGAGTGGAAGCCCAACGTCCCCACTTTCTCTTCCAAGATCTTTTGGCAGAGAAGATTTGGGAGTATGACCGTGGCCTTGGTGTGGGCTGGTAGTAGAGGAAATTAGTGAACATCAAGAGGCTGTAGGAGGATTATGATGAGGTCCAACCACTGATGAGTTGGTTGGACGAGCACTCAACCACCCTTAACACACTATCGGGGCTGACACTGCGATTGAAGGCCCAGCTGGCAGAGGCCGAAGAGGGCCTGAGGCGAGCCTCGGAGGAAATGAACATCATCTGGACTAATGTAGAGTGGTCCCATATTACATCCGATGAATTTCCCCCCATCTATGCTGACGAAGAGTGAGAACTGAATAGGTGACATTAAATCTTGGATGCCACAAGTCGGAGGGTGGAAGAGCTGTGGCTTTCTTTTGAAGGTGTTAATCCGTTTGTGGGAGGGGTAGACCCTCAGGTGCTATAAAGATCATAAACCCTCTAACACACTTTCAGACTTTGATTATTTGGATGCCATAGAATGTGTGAGACTCATTATTAGTACTAGTTTTACGTGCATCTGTTATATTCACTAAATTCCCAGTTATCAATCCCTAAGCGCACGCGGGACTAGCCCAATGTAAGAAAAAAGGGATGATCACAATGTTATTTCTCCCAAACATGAAAGTTCTAACCATGTTTTGGAATTATCGGGTTTCAAAAACTATCCGGGATCTCAGAGAATAAATGGGGGAGGCCTAACCGGAGAATGAAGCTCTCAGAACAGTCAGATTACAGTTTTCCCAGTGTACTCTTGGGCACAGATGGGGTAACACCATGGGAGTTGGAATTAAACTGAACATAGGGGAAAATGAAAAGTGTGAATCACATTCACATCATTCAAAACAATGTGTGGCTAGTGTGACAATGGATGATAACTATTTACAATGTTTGAAACATAGCATCCATATCATGTTAGCCTGAAATGGGGAAAAACAAATGATGGTCGACTATTGACCATTTTTGAAACACAAGACCTAACTCAAAGTGTTGTCCTTAGTCTTCTAGGGAATTGGCCCAGGATGGTAGGTGAGCCGATGTGGAATGGGACTAGGCCATTAGGGGGTCCCTTCAGGCAAGTAACAGGATGGCGATCCGAATGAAAGACACAAAAAGCGTGAGGTGGAGTGATTGGTTTGTTCGAATGGATTCCAACACTCCTGAAATTACGCCACCATGGTGGAAATTCATTAGGTGGGTATATCGGTCTAATCAGGGATAAAAAATAATTCCAAAAAGTAATTCATTGATGAGGAACCTTCCGCCTCCAAACGTTATTGTGGGCCATCACGAACTTGTTCAGGGTAAAGCTACCATTTCATGGTTCCCCAAGAGAGATTAGGTCCAGGGGCCAGAAAAAGAGGGGGAATGGGAATCATGATTCATGGGTATGGACCCGGAGATAGGCATTTTGGGGTTTCCTATGTATCCCATGAGAATGGGAATCAAGCCAAACATAGTTCTTAGGGCACAAAGTGGTCAGAGACCAACACCGATAGGGAGAATCATCTTTGGAAACTGACATCCCATGATTAACATAGGTCATCCCGAACATGTTCAGGGTAGAACTAAAGTTTAGTGTCTTGCGTTCAGGAATTATGGACTCATGTAGTTTAATGTTATACGATAGGACGTGGAATGAAAGGGAAGATCCCAAGAAGGGAATATGTGGTGCGGTATCTATACACCCGACGTGAATGAGTACTTGGTCCGGACCACATCACGTATCACAGGAGGATACTCTTTAGGTCAGGGGACCAAGAGTGAAAATTAGGCTAGGCCCAAATCAAAGTGGTCGGGTGTTCGTACGTACTCCATGAGGATGGGAATCAAGCCATACGTAGTTATAAAATCATATTTTTAAGTCATGCGGGATGAGGAAAGGTGCGTGTGACATGGCTGCACTAGTACACGTCCTACCAGAAATACTAAGCCCACATGAGTCGTGCTAGATGTGGGAAACAAGAAGTAGTGATGGGAATTTCCTAGCATAGGGAGGCACACATTAGGGATGAGGAGGAACTAGGTGAATAACGTCCCACTAATTCTGACCAGCCTATATAGTGCACCTAGATGTGCAGAGGAGTAAGGACAAGTATGTTGGAATTCCACTAGAACATATGGAAGTGGAAATATGTGAATCACGATGCTTGAGATCTAGACCACAATGACAATGGCATGAAAATAGGGAATAAATATTGACCATGTTCGAAACATAGTATACATATCGTGTTATTATAGAATGGGGACAGACAGATGAGGGTCGACCACTCACTATGTTCGAAACATGGGACCTGTCGCAAATGTCGTCTATGGTCTTTAGGGATGTTGGCCTGAAATGGTAGGTGAGCTAAGGCGGAATGAGACCAGGTTGTGAAGGGGGTCCCTCCAGATTTTGAAGAGGACGAGGATCCATATAACGAGCTCATGAAGCTTGGATATGGAAAGATGGGAATTTCCCTATGAAACTTCCACACTTCGGGTTGTTTGTCATAACGCATCTGAGTACGAAAATGAGATGAATCAGATAGTAGGAGTCAAGTCCCTTACTAAGGAAAAGGGTCATAGAGTCACACACTTTCAACATAAAATCCTGGGGTAGACCATTAAATGGGATTTATAAAATGTTCTGTGCACAGGGCTGCGAAACAGCCAAACGTGATGTGGAGTTCCCGTAGGGTGATCTTAGTTTTGGGTCATAGAACTTGAACCACGCTGTGAAACAATATGGGAAGCACATGATGAGGCTATTGTAAAACATGATGTGAATGAGAAACTAAGAGTTACTCACCATGCCACATGTTCTCGGATGAGTTTGAGCCAAGAAGATGAAAAATAAAGGACATGATTTGTAGATTCCTAGGGCTGGAGTCAAGGACAAAAATGCATGGGTGCTCCTACGTATCCCATGAGAATGGGAATCATGACAAACGTAGTTCTGGAAGAGATCTTAGTTTATGGTCTTAGAGATCAGAACATGGATGGTAGGAAAGGAGAGACACAAGATGATGTAATTACAAGACCCGGCTTGAATGGGGACCTGGTCTAGATCAACAGTTTCTTCTTGGGGGAGGTTTCAGGTCGAGGGACTGAAAACAAAAGTTAGGCAAAGCCTGAGATAAAGTTCACAGACGTTCATACATACCCCATGAGGATGGAGATCAAGCTGTATGTAGTTATTAGGATGGAATGGCAAGATACCAGTGCCAGAGATAATAAGGTTGTGTGGGTCTGGCCCTTGCACTAAAAGAAGCGGTATTTGATATATCTTATTTTTCCATTAGGATGCATGGTTTTTTTGTGAAGTGATGGATCTAAGATCTAAGGTTCATGTATCTATACAGGAATCAATCCATATATAGGCATTGACAAATGGTATGGTGAGTAACCAATACCAAACATGACTCCCCCTTGGGTGAGGTCATCACAATGTAGTTTCATTTTTTCATCATTCGGCCAGGATGATAATGTCACAATTTAGGTTCATGTAATGGGCCCAACCGTGATATTTTAACATTGTGCATAAAAGAAACAAAAATTTAAAGTCATGTGGGACTAATCATCATAGTTTAAAGTCATATGGCTCAGATTTATACAGAATAGATGAGGTTCCAAAGGGGATGCACACACCATGATAAATCATATCTGATGTGAATGAGGAAAAGGTCTACACCATGCTATGTGAAATTAAGAGGAGGGAACCTCAGTCCGAGGGGCTAGGAAATATTAAATGAAAAGGGGGTAGGAGAAACAAGCTCCCTATTGATCTGGACTCGAAAATGAGACGACCAAGTGTTCCTATATATCCCATGGGAATGGGAATCAAGCAGTACATAGTTTTAAGATATATCTTAGTTTATGGTTTTAGATCTTGACCAAGGAGAAGTGAAACCCTTCCATGTGAAGAAATCAACCTGATCCCAAAGACCATGTGAGTAAAACTCGGTGTGGGAAACAAGGGTAGAAGCGGGTTTTTTTCAAAACCTGGAATGCATACCAAAGGGAAATCGGTGTGGAGCCCCCAATTATGCCTTCGCCATGACATTATCCTCCTAACGTGCTAATGTGCACTCAGGGATAGTGTCATGATTTTAAAAATTACATTTGGACCTGATGGGGTGGACAATTATGTGAATCATGTAACCAACATTTAAGGCTTGAAGGGGCTGGCGTGACGATGGAGGATGACTGTTGACCGTTTTCGAAACACAACATACATACCGCATTAGCCTATAACGAGGACAAAAAAATGAGCATTGGCCATTGACCATGTTCACAACATGGGACTCATATCAATTTGGTGTCTAAAACCCTCAAGGATGCTGGCCTGTAATGGTAGGAGAGCCCTTACGCCCAGCATCCATTCCATCTAGGGTCCCTTCAGGTGTGAAAGGTTATGGAAGCCCAAATGATGGGGAACACGAAGCATGAAAAATGGGCGAAAGCATGTCAACGTAAAATTTTACACTCCATATGTTGAACTAATGTACTCTTATACACATTGGTGAATCACTGAAGAGGGTCGAGGTGCTCAACTAGAGAGATGCCAATTTGGAAAGAGAGTATAGTATAAGGGGACAAAGAACTCTCAGAAGGGAGAAGTACATGGCATGGTTGTTACAAACCGGATGTGAATGAGAATATAGTTCCATACCACACCATATACTCACCCCTTGGGAAAGGGTAGGCCTAGGGGCCAAGGTTAAAGGGATATCTCCAAGAGACGGGTTTGGACCCAAAGTCGAGAGGTTTGTTCGGTCCTACGTGTCCCATGAGGATGGAAATCAAGCCACATGTAGTTCTTCAAAGAGGTAATGTGCATTTTACCATCATGCATTAAGGACACAAATGGGTAAGATACCCCGCACAAAGTAGGTGTATGATGCTAAGAGTATCTCGACATCAATGAGGACATAATCCCACACCACACCATACTACCCTAAGTGAGAACTTGGGATGGGGGCCAAAAAAGGCCAAGGGGCCTGAGGCTGGGCCTTAGACGGAAAGTCCCAGCTAGTTTTCTATTTAACGTCCTATAGTGAGGACGAATATGGATAAGTTATCTCATCTGGTGATGTGTACGGAACAACGAGTAACCCGATGTGAATGAGGACATAATCCCATTCCACACCATACAATCCTGTGTGAGAACTTGGGTTGGGGCCTGAAATGGCCAAGGGCCTGAGGCTGGGCCTTAGACTGGAATTCTTGGCTAGTTTTCAGTTTAACATCTTGCAATGAGGATGACGAAAGGGATAAGTTACCTCAAAAAGGAAGGTGTACGGCACAATGAGTAACCTGGCGTGAATGAGGACATAATTCCATACCACACCATACAATCCCGTAAGAGTTAAGACTTAGTCCGTGGTCCCCAGATTAGGCCACAGATAGAATGGTGTGTCTAGATTGTAGTTTAACGTCTTACTATGAGAACGAAGGTGATCTTAGTTTAAGGTCATAGAGCCTAGACCATATATTCCTATTTTAATGTCATATGCATAGGACAGAAATGGTGAATCAGCGTTCTTATGGAAGACCACAAAGTGGAAATGATCATTGAAGAAAACTGTTGACTAGGTTCATAACACAGTATCCACACTTGTGTGTCTATAATTTGGGGCCAAAAATTGAGTGTTGACCATTTAACATATTCGTGACATGGGACCTGTATAAATTTTCCACCCACAATCCTCGAGGACGTTAGCCAGAAATGGTAGTAGAGCCCTTGGGACGAGTGTCCATGCCATTCAGGGGTCCTTTTATACATAGAAGATGATAGAAACCCTATTGATGGGGATCGAGAAGCATGGGAGGGAATGTGATCATGGGATCAATTATAAATTAAGGTAGGGATGTCTTAAGGAGATATGTGTGGTGTGGAAAAATAGCCCGACGTGAATGAGGACATAATCCCATACCACACCACACAGTTCTAAATGAGAACTTGGGCTAGGGGCCGGAAAAGACCAAGGGGCCTGAGGATGGGAATCCCAGCCAACTGTAGCCATATGAACTCTTGTGCAGTAACCACCTCATCACAGCTCTTAATCTCACGTGATTAGTGCTCGGTGTTGGAAACAAGGAGTCAGACTCAACTTTTCCTCATAAGGGTCTATGAACTGGCATCACCTGAAGAGAATTCGCCACTTGTAGATACAAAGGGGACGAATGAACCACTACACTCAATGTTTGGGACATCTTGGGGTGGCTATAATGACAACGTATATCTATTAACCATATTTGAAACACAACGTCCTTGTAGTGACCTGAAATTTGAATAACAAATTACCATCGACCACTGACCATACTCGCAACGTGAGACTTGTGAATTTGTTGCTCAACATCCTTGAGGGCATTGGCCCGAAGTTGTAGGATAGCCCTTGGGCCTTGCATCCCTACCATTCGATGACCCTTCTAGATGGGAAAGATGATGGATTCCCAATCAAAGGAGTGGGTGAAGCATAGTTGTGCCCATATGTGAAAGAGGCGGACACCTCCGAGGAGTTGGATGTATAGAGAGATCGTTATGATCTAGAAGATATTAGGGGAAAAACCCTACACCACACCATATGTATGGACCCGAGGAAAGATTTCGGCCTTTGGGCGTGGCCAACAAATGAAATTTCCGGGCATTAATATGTATCCCATGAAGATGGGAATAAAACTGTAAGCAGTTCTTGAAGGCCTTGATGTTTAGCAACGTGCAGTGAGGACATTAGAGGATAGAATAATGGGGAGTGGGAACATGGTCCGACCATTGTAATCCTGACATGATTGTGGATAAGGAAGCCTATTCCATATCATGCAACGATCCTCCAAGAGAACTATACCCACAGGGTATAGTAAAAGAGAAGAGTTTGGGACTAGGCTTGAGATGAAATTCTTGAGACTTCCTAGGTATCCCATGCGGATGGGAATCAAGCCACACATAGTTATAAAGGGACAAGCAGTTTAATGTCATGTGGTGAAGATGATTAATAGTTTAATGTCATACATGATGAAGCAGTTTAGGGTTGTACATGACCCGGCAGTTTAAGGTCATGTAGGACCAAAAGGTTTAGGGTCATGCCAGACTGTATGCAGTTTATGGTTGTGGAGGAACATGGACTAGCTAAGGAAAATTATTTCTTGAGAAACTTGTCATTGGTGGGAGGAGTTATATGCTCACCATCCATGGTCACTAGGGAGTGTGCACCATTGGGGTAAACCCTGTTAATTATGTAAGTTCATTCCCATTTGGGCACTACCATGGGTGGTTTCCTACCAGGTATCATTGGTGTTCGAAGGTCCATTACCAAGTCAGCTTGTAAGAAGGATCGGAGCTGAAACTTCTTGTTGAAAGCTCTGGCTATCTTGTTTGGTTGGTTTTCAATATTGTGCATGGAATGAATCCTATTCTGGTCAAGTGCATCAAATTCAGCCAGTTGAATTTTTGTTACCTTATCTGGCGCTTGTTGGTCATAGAACACCATGTATAATGAACTCAACTGAATCTCGATGTGCAGGATGACCTCAGTTCCGCACACCATGTAATATGGGGTCACCTAGGTGGAATTATGGTTCGTCATTTGATAAGCCCGGAGGGCGTTGGGGAGCCTGTCTAACCAACTCTTCTTGTTTTAACCAACCATTTTCTACAAAATATTAGAGAGGGTTTTGTTGAATGCCTTGATCTGACCATTTTATTGTGCGTGGTAGCATGAGGTGTGGTTAGAATGAATGTTATAATTGGCGTACAAATTCTTCAAATAGTACGCTCAGAAGTTGGTGTCATTATCTGTAAGGACTGTGTGAGGGACTCCAAACCGGTAGATGATATTGGAGCTCACAAAGTCGATGATAGAATGGGATTTGACCTCCATGTGTGGGACTGCCTCTGCCAACATGGAAAAAAATCCATAGCGGTCAGGATGAACCAACATTGGTGATCTGTCACCGGTGGATATGGTCCCATGACATCCAGTCCCCAGACTGCAAATATCCAAGAGTAATTGGTAGTGTTGAGAGGCTCTAGTGGCTGATGCATGATGTTGTCATTAACTTGGCATGCATGAAATATCTTGGAAAACTCAATGCAATCATGGAACATGGAGGGCCAAAAGTACCCCAGTCTCTAGATCTGGTGAGATAGCTTTAGCCCTGTCTGATGAGCCCCGTAGGAACTGGCATGAACCTCTTGCATGACCTGTGAAATCATAAATCCTTTGATGCAACAGAGGATAACACCATAAAAACTGTGCTTGTAGAGGATATTCTAAAGACTGGGACAACTCTGGAGGGTAAACTGCAGTGCACAACATCGGATTTGCTCATGCTCGACCCAATCAGTTGGGAGGAGACGATTTTGGAGATAATAAACAAAGGGGTATCTACAATCAAAATTCAGTTCAACCAATACACATGAGGGACCTTGGGGTCCTGATTTGGAGGGTCTGGTGTAACTATGGCTCACTTATAGGCCTTCATCATCACGTAGGGTGATGGGAGCACTGACTCTCTGATGTGCCATGTGGATAATCTGATCAGCCTACTCGGGTTATGCAAGTGATGCAGCCAGGCCGGCTAGGTAATTCACTCAACTATTCTAAGATCAAGGGATATGAGAAAATTTCGGTCAAGATGGGAACTGGACCATTAACTAGAGTGTGCGCTCCAACAACAACATGAGCTCTAGTTTTCTAACGACCTAGTCCCCTTTGATCTACTTGATGACTAGTTCGGAATCCCCTTTCAAATGAAAATGGGGCACATTAATCTCAATGGAAAACTCAGGGCCATTAATAAGAGCCTGATACTCTACATCATTTTTGGTGTAGCCTTATGACAACATGAATGAGAACAGAATAATAGTTGATGCTGGGGTACTAAAGACAATACCCAAGCCTACCATGTTGAGCCTGGGATCATTGAGACTCCATCCGGTGGAACTCTGGGAAGCACCATCTAAGTCCATATGCCAGCACAATAAGGCATAATCTACAGAGAGGATTACATCATCATGAAAATTGTGATCCAAGGACTGCTCAGCCAGAGCTGGATGGGTGACAAGGAAGTCTGCCAATGCTTTCCCCTTAATAGCTTTTTGAGGGGAAAAACTGATGTTGGACAACTGGAGGATTACCACCCACCATGCTTGAGGGCCTTTCAACATGGGGTAGTTCAGAATGTACTTCATCAGATCTTTCTGAGACACCAGCTATACCTCGTGGTGCTGCAAGTAGTGTCACAATTTTTTCACTGCAAATACCAACA
This sequence comes from Viscum album, assembly GCA_963277665.1. NCBI lineage: Eukaryota > Viridiplantae > Streptophyta > Magnoliopsida > Santalales > Viscaceae > Viscum > Viscum album. The sequence continues at coordinate 846,393,660 of OY728134.1, read as the reverse complement.
CAAGTAAGTTCTTTTCGATGGGGTAGTATCAATTCTTCATATCAAGGAGCATGTAAGTGAGGTTCTAAAGGCTTTTCTCTATCCCATCATTGTTCTTCTGGGAGAGAAGGGCACTAAGAGATCGTTTCCTAACAGTTATAAAAAGGATCAATGGGTTTTCAAAGATAGGTGGAATCAAGACTGGTGGCTGGAGCAGATACTTCTTGATTTCCTCGAACACGGTTTGGCACTCTTCATCCCATTGGTAAGTAATGCCTTTCTTCAAGAGACGAGAAAAGGGTTTACCCTTTCCAGCTAGATATACAATGAATCACCATATTTAGGCTAAGTGGCCTTTAAAACCTTGAAGCTCCTGACTATTTCTCAGGGGAGGTATCTGGCTGATGTCCTTTATCTTCTCTAGGTCGATCTCGATGCCTCGGTACCTGACAATAACGCCTAGTAACTTCACATAGGTGTCCCTAAAGGCACATTTCAATGGGTTCATCTTTAGGTGTCGAGAATGAAGGAATCCAAACACTTTATCAAGGTCCTTAACATTGGCCCCAGCACTGGCTAGATTTGAAAACCAGATCATCCACATAGAATTCCACTAATGTCCCAAGGATTGGCTAGAATATGTAATGCATGGCCCACTGATAGGTGGAACTTTCATTCATTAGGCCGAAGGGCATGACCTGGTAACAAAATGTACTTTGTGGTGACCTAAAGGTAATAGACTCCTCATCCTTGAGGTCCATATGGATCTGATTATATCCGGAGTACCCATCCATGATGGATAGAGCATGTAACCCTACTGTAGCGTCAATCAGCATCTCTGTCCCTAGGAGGGGAAAATCATCCTTTGGTCACTAACGGTTGAGATCTCGGAAGTCGATTCAAACTCTGATCTACCCGTTCTTTTTACTAACTGGCACTATTTTGGATAGCCACTTGGGGTACTTGACCTCCTTGACAATGTTGGCTTCGATGATCTTGTCAACTTTGGCCTCTACCATGGCACCGTGTAAAGGGTGCTTCTTTCAGGGAGGCTTCTTGAACCCGCGATGATTTTTTGGGAGACTGAGGCAGTGTACAGCTACCTAAGGATTTATCCCTAGTATCTCATCATAGATCCAGGTGAATACATCATGATGTTGCTTTAGGAAGTCTATGTACTACTGCTGCTCCTCGAGGGACACGGTAGCACTGATCAACATGGGTCATGGATCTTCCTCGCTATCGAGGATCACCTGTACCAGTTCATCGACCATGGAAGAGATTACCCCTTCAAAGATAGGGGAAGAGTCCTCCAAATCCTCTTTATATCTTCTGGAGGAGGGATCTCCCGTGGGAGGAGCATCGTCTGGGTTGACAGCCTCCAGCGAAAGGCTAGTACTATCCTGGGTGGTAGTGGACACTACATCAGGGGATTCACGTGATTCCGAAACCACAACAATGTAGGTTGTCGATCTGATCATGTCTCATCTTCAGCCTAAGGGGAAATGCATTTTGATATCAAGGAAATAGTGGCACGTTGGCTTGAGCCGGTTGATTCCATCCTGGAAAAATAGGAACGTATGATGTACTATCATTGCCATGGGGTGGACATCCTGATACCATACGGGGGTAGAAAGCTTTGGGATCACCTGATCCTGATTTCTGTAGGAGTACGAGGTGATTTTCCACCATTGCATGGACTTGGGAATATGATTCTCCCTTGTACCAGAGACAACAAAACATTTCCCCATGTTGGGGGTTCATGGCCTCCAATTGATGGATCAAGAAGACATAAGCATCATCCAGACCTGCCTAGGGGTCAGCTGCAACCATGATGGGTTCAACCTCACTGGCTTGAATCTGCTTTTCCTTTTCCTTTTAACAGTCATCTTCTAGGTAGCGTCCTTCATAAGAGGAAAAAGGAGATGTGTCACCTTGGACCACGCCCAATCAACCATTGAGCTAGTACTTGAGGAACTAGTCATACAATGAGGTAACCACTATATACAGGTGGAGCCATGGTCTGGATATAAATTCATTATACATGGTGTCTTGGGAGACAACCATAAACTCGGTGTCGGAAACTAGGACACTGAACTGGGTCTTCAAACTGATCTTTATGACCGGGTTCTGCTCTATCCTATCATATCCTTGGATCTTATGGTTAGAGGGAGTCAAGTCATCCTCGGATAAACCTAGATTTCATAATGTCTGAGATGGGATTATATTGATCTCGGAGCCTGTATCAATAAGACAATGGTGAACCATCATGTTGTTGAAGTGGCGGGTGAAATACAATTGTTGAATGTGACCTTGTATAGGAGAACCTTCATCTTCTCCAGAGAATGAGATGATGGCCTGACATTCAGCATTCTCGAGAGCCTCCACATGAAAGTCTTATGAATCTTCTACCTCCATCTTGAACTAGAGGGGGATTCTTAAAGCCTCAATGGGGACCTCACGCATATCTGACGATAGGAGAAGGGACTCGAGGATAGATATCCTATATGGAATTCTTGTAAGATGTTTGAGAACATCATACTTTCATGCCAGGCATGAGCTTCTACTTGTAGAAGGATGCTCTGTGACAGGGTGAATGGAAGGCACTACTAGCTGGACCAGCGACTGACGGGTGCTGGGTATCTCTCGCTACTCACTAGTTGAAGCCCACAAAGTAGCTACTGGATGAGGAATGGATGACTGAGACCAGCTTGTAGCAGTGCGAGGCTAGTCGCGGCATGGTTGAGGTGGCTCTGCCTGATCCAGTAGCACAAATGTGGTGGAGGCGTGCTCGACGACACCGGATGACGAGGCTGCTCATGCTGAGCTCTGTGTTGGGCCTGCTGTCTGGTATCAGTGGCTTGCACGACATAGCTAGAAGTGCCAAAAGATTTTCCTTGACGACCCATATGGTAGTGACTCCTCCGACATTGGCACCAGCTGGGGATGTTGGGGAGGTCCGCCTGGCACTCCCCATCGTCAAGAGTCATGTAGGGGTTTACCAACTCCATGGATTTAACTGAACGGTACCCTTGACTATCACTTGAAGAGTCATCCACTACTGGGTAGATTCTGGGAGGAATCCCCATCTCCAAGGAAATGAAGTCACTGATATTACGGGATGATGATGGAATTGGCTGGGCGCATTTCTTTCCCTTGTTTCATCGATGCTTGCTCTACTGGGAAGAGGATGGATGGGATGACGATGCATAAGAAGTAGATTTGGATTCTTAAGGCTCCTGCTTATTCAGGAATGCACAGATGATACCATGGGCATGGGAGACTGTTTTGTGAGCCATCCAGTTGTAATACATCTAAGACCCACGGTTAGAAACCTTCTCCAACTCGCCCTCCCTATCACTGTTGTTGTCTAGACTTATGATGATGCATGTCACTTGTGTCGGGGCCGGAACCAACTAGACTATCTTGTTATCAACATGTTGTTGAAGCCATTCTTTTAACATATAGCACTACTTGAGAGTGTGCCCCAGGATCCGTTGATAGGGGTAGTAGTTGGGGTGATCAGTGATGTTCGCCTCTGCTTGCCTTCTGCACTCAGCCAAATGCACAATCCCTTGTTCCAAGGCACTTCAAAAATAGTCAATAACCTGATTCTCATTAAAAGAGTAGGTCCACTTTCTTCTATCCAAAAAGGGGCCCTTGGAGCCTGGCTATGACGAGGAGCTGGATGATCCTTTCGAGGAGGCGGAGCCTAATTGTCCCTCCTTGGAGGTGGTAGTGCATTACACGGAGGCACCTGCCGATTCTGAGTGGGCCACTACTGGTCTGGAGGTTGCACAAGTGGTGGCGGTCCTCTGCAAGGTTGTGGAGACAGTTCCACTGGTAATAATTCTCGGAATCTGGGAGCCTCTATTTGGGCCACCCTGGCGGGTTCGGCTCTGACAACCCTTCTGGTGGGAATTGCTGGAGGCAACGGACCTGCCTGACTGGCGTGTTTCAGGGATTTTTTTAGGTGCTGGGCCTTTTCTGAGAAGTCTTGGAATCCTTCAGGGTAGTTCTGGGAGATTAGAAAGTAAACCAGTTATGTCTTATAATTTTCCAAACACATCGTCAGCAATTGTTTCTCAGTTAGTGGCATGTCAAGTGAGTATGTAAGTACTTTCAATCAGGTGATAAAGTCTTAGACACACTCATATCAAGCCTCTGTTTACATTTGAAGAGGTCTGCGATGCTTGTCTTCCATGTGGTGGAGCTGAACTGGTAATGAAATTTCCTCTAGAGGTCCTCCCAGCTGGTTACCGATCCAATAGGGATCTGGTTGTACAAAAAAAACACAGGCCCCTCAAATGTCTGCACAAAGCATCGGATCTTGGTGGCCTCCTATTACACTGGAGTTCCTAACATGGGCCCACACATTGAGGTGAAGTGGGAAAGATATTTTGGTGGGTTCTCTATCTTGTTGAAGGGGGAAATTGTGGCATTCCATAAACCCAGCGGTGCTAGAATATCATCCACCCATGCTGGATATGGCTTGCCTTCTGGTGGGATTACAACCTGTGACATTTCGAAAGCCTCTTGGTGGTAAGTGAGTTCCACCATTGGATCATCTTGGTGGGGGTCCCTATCTTGATTGGTATCCCTAAACATGAGCACATTGGTGGGTTATTCAACACAGTAAGCATGCCCAACAACTCGTGGAACTGTTGGTAGAGCGACCTGTGGGGAAGCTGGGGGAACCCGATCTAGGTTCCTTGGATTTCTGCGCCATTCCAGAGTTTTTGGTGAAACATACCATGCCCTCTTGTCGTATGTTCTAGCCTCAACCCTATCTATGGGAGAAGGATGATCAGGGCCCCCTTGGTGTAGCTCGACAAGGAGAAGTTGTTCCTGCCCCTGCTGCCCTATCCTAGGATTTTCATAGTCTAGTCGTTTCTCTAAATCACATTCAATGAGAAGTACAATGACTAAATTATTCTATTCCACAATTTTTTGGTGCAACATAGCCTTCTCAAGGTCCTCCTCTATCTTCTACACTGAATAGGATGGTCAGAGTGTTTGGCAGCTCTGAGGTGATCCTTACCCTTACTGTGATTTTGGCTAAGGACTAATGCCTCGATGGGTGCAAGGAGACATGGATGAATTCTTTATTGGTGAGTAACTCTTCTTGATGGATAAAATAGTGGTGGCATTCCCTTGAGGGGTAAGGTACTATTAAGAAGCTCCAACTCATACTCCTCATCCACTATATCTGAGATGTTGATTGTAACCCTTCATGGGGGCATATCCTCGATATAGCCTAGAAAGTCAGGATGCTGCCAGATAAGACTAATCAGGAGGGTAGCATACTACCCCCAGCCATGGATTTTCACATAGGGGAAGCCTCATTGATAATCTTGTAGAGTACATTGATACTCTGAACGTACTGTTGTTGGAGGGTCTTACGGCGGCCTGGTGACTCGGGGCGATGGGCCATAGGGAGTGCTGCCAAATCAACGAGATGGCATTACTCACCAATTACATCAAAATTAAAGTGGATCCGGGGATAAATAACTCATTGATGATGAAGGAAAAAGTGCATCATCCTGTGGGTTTTGTGGAAACACTCAATTTCCCCGGGGGTGAGGGATTCCGGCGCACGGAAATTCAGCGCTGCCACGAGCCAAAACATCCTAGAGAAGTGTTCCATTGAGAGGATGTTAAATAATATCCTTGGACAGGATTCAGGGTCTGGACCTTCATTACCACACTTGTCAACCATATTCAACTGAGTAACTGGTAGCAGCACTAAGGCAGACCGCTGGGGTGGCAGGCTGGCCGATGGAGAGTACAACGAGTGGGCTGACTAGCCACCGAATCTCGGTTTTCCCTCTAAAGATTATAGTGACTTGGACACTACATCGTGATAATATGGGTTGACTTACACAGTTCCTAGATCAAGGGCTTAGCCTACTGGAGATAGGACATACTACTGCTCGCCTGCCATTGGTCCCCAAAATAACTCTCTGTGATCTCTTGTCGAGGTAGAGATCGCTTTTAGTGACGAAGATTGTGATTGCGTGAAAAAAAAACATATGGGGTTTCCAAATTTTCATCCGTCTAGATAAACCTGCAGAGGGAGGTGGGAATCTTATAGACCTCACATTCAGGGTGTACTAGGCTGATGTGCCTCGTTCCCGCCCAAACCCTTTACTCGGATAGGAGAGGGGAGGGTTCTTGTGTGGATTTGTATTCTGCTTTAGAGTCTGAGAAGCATACTTTCTTAATCTCTATCAGGACCTTCCCAGAATTATTCATATGGAAGTGAAGAACTGCCTTCCTTCCCCTGGGTGGCTCTTCAGGACAGGGATGATTTTTGATACGAGGTCCTTCGGTCGCACTGGTGCTGGGGCGGAGAGCGTTTCTCACTGAGTATGCCAGGGTGCGAGGAGCACCGGGATAGATATCAAAGGGGACATGGGGAGGACCTCCATGGGTATAACTAGAGTGGGGTAGACCTCTTCTGAAACTGACAAGAGAATGGGGAGTACTTCCTAGATTGTTTCCCATGGTGACCTCAGTAGGGGGAGGGTCTTTATATCAGTCTAGTAGAACACGGTTAGGACCTCTGTGCTGGGTGCTAGTGAGGTGAGGCTGGTCTTCACCCCTCTGATTGTTGAGGAGAGGAAGGACTTATCTAGCTACTAAGAGGATACAGGGAGGATCCCCATGTTAAAGAGAGACCAGATGTGCAATGCCCCCACACAGGCAGTCGGTGGAAGGAGGAATGACCACATATCCGGTGTAGTGAGCACGGGAGAGACTTCGTTGTAGAGCGTCACTTCCATGGGGAGGAACCTCATTTGGAATGAATGTGCCATGAGGCAGAACTTCATGTTGAGCCTGGAAGAGGGGAAGGCTCACATTACCCATGGTAATGGTATGGGGATGACCTACATACTGGGTGGCATCACTGTAGGTTAGTCCACGACGACCACTACCTATGTCAGTGACCAAGATAGTCGACCCAGCCTGCCCGTGGGCAGGTTGGGGCCTCAATCCAGGTCGAGCGTATAAGTTCCCCTACTCAGCGTATATAGGGAGCTGGTGGTATGCGTCAGCAGTGGCTCTGGCCATAGTAGCTTCTGAAATTGACGCCCCTTGGCAAGCGTCCTCTTCGGCTTGTGCCCGACGTTGGTATATGGTTAGATAGACAGGAGCCGAAAGAGCAGGTTCGTGTCTTACCTACTCCTCGTTCAGTAAGACTAGGTGGTGGCACTGACATGGCCAGGTGGGATCTCTCACTGGGATCCCCTAGAATGGGACTCTAACCGGGCTCGCATGTACATCCCCTACCCCATTGGCGTAGGTTAGGGAGTCGTTCGAGCATTGCGGGGAAAGGCTCCCGAAATGGTTATATATCAATGTGGGGAGCAGCGGATCCTAGTGTGGCCCATGGGGGTGGTGTTGATGATGAGGTGTAGGATCCTCCAAATCAATAGGGGAAATATCACTCGTATGGATGATCCCCTCCTCCTCATAACGGCGCACAAGTTCGTTGATTACCCTCTGCTGAATAACCTCGGATGGGGAGATGGGACGTGGGTGCCCCATGGCCATGGGTGTAGAGGCCATTGCATAAGAGGCGGTGCCACAAGGGACTGTCACATTGGCACTTCCCCTACCTCTGCATCGGTGGGAAGGTGGTGATTCTGTTCTGGGTGCAACAACTTGATTCCTGAAGAGCAGGGAGATTAACTCATCAGTGCTGAAAGAAAATGGAATCGACGACCAATTACCTAGCGCCATCCTGTCTTCCATGACCGGTAAGAGGGGTCCACCCTGAAAAAGTCATATAACGGGATGTCCAATGTTTTACTTACCCAACTTCTGGTGAGTATCACGCTAGGCATGCTATTTTCTTGACGGGACTAGGCAATGGATAACTGGATCCGGTGACATGTTATTCCATTGATGCCTCAAATGCTACTAATATCTTTATTGAGGAGAAGATCTTCAGTTCATGTTAAACATTTCTATTTTTGACACTTTCACTAGGGTGCACACATCTATTATCTTGAGGATGAAAGGTGAGGTTTTGTTGCCCCGCATTCCCGCTTTCCAAAGACGGGCGACATCGGTTCCTTATTCCGGGACGTTTGATCTTTGATGGAAATGGGATGATGGGATGTCAGTTATTCCTTTTCTGTATTCTTTCTCGGAACTCTTCAACTAGTCTGGGTCTCCCATATAAATTAATGACATTGTCCGTGAAACTCTTCCTAGTTTCATATCTTCATGGACACTGGTTAATTACACTGCTTCTATCAGTTCATTCTAAAGGTTCTGGTCAGGGAAGCAAACTTCAGTCAAAGGAGTAGTCACGTTGTACATCACTGGAATGTTTGGATGCGGGAATAGTAGAACATCAAGGTTTCTTCCCCTTATTATAGGGCTTCTCAAGGGCGCAGAAGCCCGAGGCATCCCACGTCGAATGTGAGGAATTATATTCCATAGGCATGTGTCTGAGGTTTTCCTTAGCTTCCCGTGTTTAAAATGGGGTATGAATCAAGTTTAACATCTAGTGGAGATGTATGAGACTGATCAGAACACTGGATAGAGTGGATTGGATGAGTGTAACCCTTGGTGGACACACTCATGTAGTGGCATTGACATGACCTCACTGGGATGTGGCGACCCAGGTAAGAATCAAGATGGATGATGGGCGATGAGTTAAATGGGTGGATAATGGGATGAAACTTCCATGAGGACAATGATAATGTCAGGATAGAGTCTCAGTGAGCCTTCATACGTATCCCCGTGGAAGGGAATCAATGTCCGTGTAGTTTAAGAGGGTGATCGAACGCCTGAGGAGGCAGCCCGTGAGAATGGACGCATGGATGGGACCCAAAGGAAGTGGAATCAATGGGTTGGAGAATGACCTTTCCAAGACACATAGGCTCAAGGTAAGGGTCAGGAAATGGGATTGAATTGGGGTGTACACATAAGACAACAAACCAATGATGTGTTTGGGGATTATACATGGTTAGAAGCCCGTGTTGGTCTGATACCACTACGCCAGACCAAAGATGTGGGTCCCAGAAAAGGAGATTACAATGGATTTCCACTGAATGGGGGACATAGTAGATTACCACTAATTGGGAGACATAATGACTTACCACTGACTGGGGGACATAATGGCTTACCATTGCATGGTGTTTATAGTTTAACATCATGCGGGACGAAGGTGAATTGACGGGAATAATGACCTAGGGACTGGATAGATGGTGTGGGAGAACCGACGTGAAGGGGGGTCAGAATGAATTGGTGGTGGTCTTGAACCTCAAGGAGCTTACTACATACCCTTCCTTGGAAAGGATCAAAGACTACCTAGTTCAGGTTGGTGTAAGGGGATTACACTCTTGGATGCCCGAGGTGTGGGTGAACCAACGTGAATGAGGTAGGAATGATCGTGGTGGTGGGCTTGAACTTCGTGGAGGCTTCATACGTACCCTGCCATGGAAAGGATCAAGGACCTCGTAGTTCAAGATGGTGTTTGGGACTTATAGTCTAGGCTGCTGTTTCGCACAGAATCCGGGGATGACCTCCTGGACGGGAGATTCAAACGTTCCGATCGGTTTCTAACGGGTTTGTTCGTAGAACCGGAAACATCCAATGATTCCACATCCGTTTGGACCTACTTTCCAAAGGCAGGCGCTCATTAGCTTGTGGACTAATGAGGCTTGGGAATTTGCATTGGTCGAGAGGATGGGAGGTCGGACTCATCACACCTTTTTGAGGGGAATTATTGTCTACTCCGGGACTCTCATTATAGATTTAAGTTATGTTCGTGAAACATTATTACATTACCAAGTATAAAATGTGACTTCCTTTAGTTTTAACAATCAATGATTAAATATGCAAAGAAATTTAGAGAATCTTTTATATGTATTCGAGGATCTTCATCAATAGAGAATCATGTATATCTGTTTATAGATTCTTGGTCAATGGTATCCTTCAAAACATTTATATAAAAGTCTCTTGGTCATTTATGATGACCAGACTGATTTTAAAGCCACTCAGTGGGGCACTTGAAGTTTATCGTCATTCAGAAGGACAGAGATTATTTCAAAGTTGGGATCGAACCCATAAATGGGATACCTACGTATCCTTTGCTTTCGAAAAGGAATCAGAACCCACATAGTTCGAGAAATGGAGTATGATGTTTATGATTGATGGCTCAAAGATTAATGTCATAATTACTTTTACACTCTAAGATCACGTGAGTCATGCTCGGTGTGAGAAACAAGAGGTATTGGTAAAATTTAGACAATTGTTCCATGAAAGATGCAATCATAAGAATTTGTTTGGGGATTATGTATGGATGACTGCCCATATAGATGAAGGTTTAGGATTTACTTTTAGGGAGAAAATCCATGAACAGGGTCCATAAAGTTATATGTGCTTCATGGAGATTTGAATACTCTAATCTTGGGGCTTACTCCTAAGGAGAATGCCCAAGTTAGGAGGGGACTTATGATTGGGTTTTACTCCTGAAAAGGAAACCCAAATCAAAGGTAAATTATGACTGTTTAAGAGAGATTTAAGGGGAGTTGGAGCTTATTCCTGAAAAGGAGACCCAAGGTTATGACTGAGTCTTATTCCTGAAAAGGAGACCCAGGTTAGGGGACTTGGGGCTTATTCTTTAAAAGGAAGCCCAAGGTTATGACTGAGTCTTATTCCTTAAAAGGAGACCCAGGTTAAGGGACTTGGGGCTTACTCCTGAAAAGGAAGCCCAAGATTATGACTGAGTCTTATTCCTGAAAAAAGGAGACTCGGGTTAGGTATTAAGGTTTGGGGCTTACTCCTGAGGAGGATGCCCATATTTGAGGTTGGGGCTTATTCTTAAGAATGATGCCCAAGATTAAAGGATTTGATTGGGGCTTACTCCTGAGGAGGATGCCCAATATTGGGAACTTTAAGAATTTGGGGCTTACTCCTGAGGAAGATTCCCAGATTAAAGGTTTTATAACTGGGGATTATTCCTGAAAAGGAGACCCGGGTTAGGATTCTCTCATCTTAAAGGATGAGGTTGAATGAATGAACTCTCCATATTTTAGTGACATAAGGATATTTAAATCACTAGACTTTGAGAGAGATTCCACAGAATTCCTTTCAGATAAGAAATTCAAATCAAGAAATCATGCCATAAATGGCTTTAAAGAGTGTCTTGAAGACTGAATCTTTAAAAGGAAAGGTGAAATGGCTTAAGAGGGGTAAAAATGGGCAAGATGGGCACCCAAAAAGATAGGGGCGCGCAAGTCTTGCAAGGCGCGCATGTCTTCCGTGGGCGCGCAAGTATTGGTCGTGCAGGTATACCTGCGCGACACATAGTGTACTTGCACGATTTTCAACCAGCATTGAAATACTTGAGCGACTCTTTTTTAAACCCTTTAGAATGTTCTCGAGGTTCTTCCAAAAAAGGGACGCGCAAGTTATATTGAAGGAAATAAGTCGGCGCGCAAGTGTTTGATAAGTTTCAACACATAGGCCTTCCTTCTTCTCTTTAAATCTTCCGTTCTAGGTAAGAAATTACCTTAGAAGTGTTCCGGATGCTTTGAGAAAAGACATGGGTGTTGGGAGTTTCAATACGAGTTTCTGGAAAAAGATCCTCTTGAATGGGGGCCCACAGGGTCTATTTATAGGCAAAAGAAGACCCCGGGCGGTTACCGGGCGGTTACCAATTATGTTGCGCAAGTCACCTGCGTGACCAAGGTAGCCGCGCAAGTACATTTGCGTGCCAGTTAGATAACTTGCGCGGTGAGGTTGTTGTTGATCCTTTCTTCCTTCCTTTGTTGATTTTTGATGTTTTCTTCATAGGCTGAATCACTTTGAGCTCAGATATTCCCTTTTCTGATCATTAGATTCTGTGACGAAAGGAGCGTCAACAAAAGTCCCCCCTCAGAGTTGGATCCGGAGAGAAATGAGGATTTGACTCTGAGGAAATCAAATCCCTACAAAGGAAAATGGAGGCGCGCAAGTCTGCAGTGCACAGAGGGCGGCGCGCAAGTTTGCGTCGCGCAGGCCTTAAGCGCTATGGGTGCGGCGTGCAGGTAGTCTTCCTGGCCTATAAATACACGGCCTCACCTCCGTACAAGTATCCGGATTTCTGGACTTCATACCTTCTCTAGCTCTCGACGCGCAGGTCACCTAAGCCGCGCAAGTCTCTTTTCCACTGTTCCCTCACTGTCGCGCTCCTGTAAAGGTATTCGTATTTGCGTGGTTTAGACTTGCGCGTCAAAAACTAGCGTGGCATCCGAAATACTTGTACGCCATTGTTTAGATTTGCGCGACTTAATGCCTTGGCCATTTTTTCCGAATTATTTCACAAATTTTAAAAAATAAACCCATTTAAGAGTTAAATTTGTTCATCTTTTGTGCAGATTCAATGGATCCTAAGGGAATTGGAACGGCTGATGAACTGGCTGGCAAGCGGATTGATGACATGATGAACATTATTGGCCATTATTACTATGATATCTACAACAACACTTTCCCAGATTTGGATAAGTACTTGAAGAAATATCATCTTAATTTCCCACAGAGCATCTACCTGTCTCTGTGTGTTCATGGTCATCTGCAAGGATTCAATGTTCCAAATGCAGACAATTATACACCTGAGATGCAGCTGCACTACTACTTCTCTATTTCGGTTATGCTATGTATTAAGAGTAACAACAATGGAGTGAACTTCCAATTATTCTTCCATTTCATTCCCTTGCAGATATGAAAATGGCAAACCCATGGGCTGAAATGTTTTCTACTAATGGTTGGTGGAGAGAAGACAAACATGATATTAGAGCAATATCTGAAAAGAGTACTCTCTCCAAATGGCTCTTTACTTCCAATGCTCCATTCTCAAATCCATGTATCCATCTTCCAAGTCTCTTGGACAGAAACAGAGTCACTGTTTGATCAGCAGAAAATTTTCTCAAACCGCATTCAAGAACATCCTTTTACAATTGTTCCAAGAAGAGTTGGTATCACTGCATCTCTTATTGTATCCAGTTGAATGAATGAATTCTAGGTGGTTGCTAATGAAGATATGGATGCCGTAAATCAAATGAAGTGTTATGTTGAAAGCCTCTTTTAATTCTTGAAAGAAGAGAAGAGACTCCAGTCTGTGGATTTCCTTCTAACTCCTGTGTATCAATGAAAAACACTTTTGTCTTCAATCATTTGTACCTGCATTCTTCCATTACCTGCTTCAAATTTACTTAATCCAATGGGCTTAGTAATCATAGTTTGATTTTTACTAGGATTATTACAAATAACCCTACAAACTTTGAATCTTTTAACTGCTCAATATTACCTAAATCATACAAAAAATGTATATTTAGTGAGCTGGAACCTGACTTTTTTTCAGAGTTCCTTTGTCTTTTGTGTGGGCAGTTTAAAGTCATCCACGCCGGACATAAAGGGGCTAATGTTTAAGGTCGAAATATCTTTGACCGAAATGGATTAAAAAATGGATTCAATTCCTTGACAATTTATCTGAAACCATATTACCATACTCAAGTATGAGGGAAAAAATGTAAACTATCGCTTAAGAATATTTGAATCTGAGGAATGATATGAAAAAGAGCTAAAAGGCATTAGAAGAAGTAGTTTCCAAGAATGAAGTTACTATTATTTAACAAAACCCGTTAGGGGGTTGAAATATGCAGGTCCACCTATGGGCATTGGCTGCATGGTCAAATAAATAGCATCTTTTGGCTGACAAGTCTGTTATGTAGACGGTTTATGCAAGGCCACCTATGGGCACGTGCTGCATAGTCAGGAAAAAGAACTCCCAGAAATTTACTTTCCATGTGCTAAAAGCCAGTGAATGTTTATGGATATTCAAATTTTCTAAAGTATAGAGTTTGTTGTATGGAAAAAGGTACTTGAATATGGAGAAGATATTTCCGAACAAGAACATCGAAGAACTGGATGAATATCACTCCTACGAAGGTCTGACCCAAACGTAGGGAAGAAGAATAAACCATAGACTTGAATACTTTCAGATCATGAAAAAGGATATGGGACAAATATGTTAAGGATGGCTATTTTTTGCGGATCCCTACATACCGTCGTTTAAGACAAATAAGGACAAAAGAGGCATTCTTCCCAAGAATGAAGTTACTATTATTTAACAAAACCCGTTAGGGGGTTGAAATATGCAGGGCCGCCTATGGGAATTGGCTGCATGGTCAAATGAATAGCATCTTTTGGCTGACAAGTCTGTTATGTGGACTGTTTATGCAAGGACACCTATGGGAACATGCTGCATAGTCAGGCAAAAGAATTCTCAGAAGTTTGACATTTTTGTGACTAGACTTCATGAAAAGGGTTATGAAGATATAAAAATATTTAAGGTTAGGATTATAACACATAAAGATGGGTATTGTCCAATGTATATAGAGATACATAGGTCAATGAAAACCATAATCATGTTGTGGCTGGGTCCTGAATTGAAACTTGGACTTCATTACCTATCTCATAAGAATGAGAATCAAGCCATACGTAGTTCTTGAAATGCAGTTTAACGTCATGCAAGACGAAAGTATGAGTGATCTTAGTTTAGAGTCATAGAATTCGGACCATAATAATGAATACACAGTGTGTGTTTTCATGAGGACTTTTCAGCCAAGGGACTAAAAGTGAAATTTGGGGTTAGGCCCAAAAGACTTGGGACTAGATTCGAGGGACACTCGAATGTTCCTACGTATCCCATAAGGATGGGAATCAAGTCCACGTAGTTCTAGAATTACCCTTTGTACAAATTTGGTTCGTACATTTGAAGGGTGAAAGGGGACTTTAGTGCAATGATGGTTTTAACCTAAGATAAAAAGTTTAGGCATTACCATGTATGCACGTAGTCTTTTGAAATGAAACATGATTGAAAAAAAATCAATGTCAATAATGGTTCCTTCTCAAATGAGGGAATCAAAGAATATTGTAGTTTATTGTCGTACCGGACAAAAGTGTTGTATAGTTTAACGTCATATAACAAGGACGAAAGTGAATCAATGTAAAGATATTGATTCCAGGGGCGGTTTCACAAATCATCATCATATGAGATGGTGGTGAACCGATGTGAAGAGATTGTTTTTGGGCTTGAACCCTGGGAGGTTGCCTACATACCCAGCCTGGAGGGCAAGGATCAAAGTCCGTGTAGTTCAATTAAAGAATGAATTAATGATCAAGTTGTTCTTGTGGACAACGATCTATTAAAAAAAATATTGTTGGGACTTACACATGGTTAGTGGCCCAAAGGGAGTGTTATGGTTGATGTTCACTCTAAGCTCACGTGAGTCATACTCGATGTGAGAAACAAGAGGTAATAACAACCTTAACGATGCACAGTTTAATGTCTTGTAGGACATAAAAAAAAGGGACTATGCAGTTTAAAGTCTTGCAGTTAGGACTATTGGTGCTGCACAGTTTAGTGTCATGTAGCAGGGACAAAATACAGTTTAATGTCATGTAGGACCTATCAAGGATTTTCTGTAAAGTTTAGCATCATGTATTTAGGATGATGGGGATAAAATAGTTTAACGTCATATTGGACGAAAGGGGGACTGTGCAGTTTAATGTCATGTCGTAAGGACAAAATAACACACCATTTATGTCATGTTGGATGAAAGTGTGAATAGTTTAAGGTCATATGCATGGACCGTGGATGGTGCAGTTTAATGTCATGCTGGACCTTTTATGATTATATAGTTTAACGTCTTTCCGGACGTGAGGGACTTTTATACAGTTTAGCATCATGTAGATTAGGACGTCACAGTTTAATGTCTTGCTGGACATAAGGGATTTGCAAATAGTTTATGGTCATATACATAGACAAGGGATGATGCAGTTTAAGGTCATGCTGGACGGTTTAGGGAACTTTTTCACAGTTTAATGTCGTGTGGGACGAAGTTGCAGTTTAAAGTCATACTGGACCACTGCTGTATAGTTTAACGTCATATATCAAGGACGAACTGGTGCTATACAGTTTAAAGTCATGTAGCTAGGACTAAGGTGAACCAATATGAGGATATCAGTTCTGGGGACTTTTTACAGTTTATCGTCATGCTGGACGTTGGAAGTGCCACACAGTTTAATGTCATGTTGCTAGGACACAATATAGTTTAATGTCATCTTGGACAAAATATAGGATCTTCTGTACAGTTTAATGTCATGTAGATAGGACATAATAACAGTTTAATGTCATGTAGGACATAATATAGGATCGAATGTGATTGTTTTGGATCTGGGAACAATATTTTGTGTTTATACAAAATACTTCTTCAGAAATCTGGAATTAGTTGGAGTCGTGATGTGTTCTCCATCCATTGAGATCAGAGAATACGCTCCATTGGAGTAGACCTTATGTATTGAATAAGGTCCTTCCCATTTTGGTTCAAGCTTGGGAGGCTTCTTTCCTGGTATCATTGGTGCTCTGAGAACCAATACCAATTCTCCCTGAATGAATGAATGAAGATGAACTTTTTTGTTAAAAGCTCGTGCTATCCGATTATGATAGATTTCCAAGTGGTGCAAAGTGCACAATCTTTTCTCATCTAACTGTTCCAATTCATTCAACCGCTTTTGGGATTGCTCATCTGTTGATAACTGATCACAAATGGCTATTCTGAGTGAGGGCAATTGAACTTCAATTGGAAAGACTGCTTCTGTTCCATATACCAATGAATATAGAGTAGACCGCGTTGCATTGCGAGTGGTAGTCCGATAAGCCCGTAAAGCATGAAAGAGTTTATTAGGCCATGACCTCTTATCTTTATCCACCATCTTTTTCAGTATATTTGAAAGAGTCTTGTTGAAGGCCTCTATCTGGCCATCAGCCGCTGCATGATATCGAGATGAATGGTTGGACTTAATGTTGTATTCTTGATACAATTTCTTTACCACAGAAGAACAGAATTTGGTGTCGTTGTCCGTCAATATGGTATGAGGGACACCAAATCTAGTAATGATGTTAGACTTGATGAAGCTAACAATGCATTTAGAACTGACTTCTTTGAGAGGTACTGCCTCTGCCCATTTGGAAAAGAAATCAGTAGTAGTAAGAATGTACTTAAACTACTTGGTCGTAGCTGAAGGGTAAGGTCCCACCACATCCATTCCCCATGTGGAAAATGGCCATGAGTATTTAGTTTTATGAAGCAACTCTGGAGGTTGATGAATGAAGTTGTCATATACATGGCATGAATGACACTTCTTTGTGAAATTAACACAATCTTGTATCATTGAAGGCCAAAAGTATCCAAGCCTTCGAATTTGATCAGACAGTCTATGTCCAGACTGGTGGGCACCACAGACTCCTGCATGCACTTCTTTTATGACAGCCATTGTCTCTTCACCATCAATACATCTGAAGTGAACTCCATCGAAACCACGTTTGTAGAGAATTTTCACGAGGTGGTTTGGGCCATCATAAAGAGTAAAATTGACCACACGTCGCCGAATTTGTTCTTTCTCGGCTCTGTCAGGTGGAAGTGTTCCATATTGAAGGTATTCCCTGATAGGTGACATCCATCCTGTAGTATGACCATATGGTTTAGGAATGGGACTAATTTCATTAATTTCCTCTGTTCTGACTTGAACATAAGGTGAAATTGGACGACGGTGGGCAATACAGATGGTTGTCTCGTCCCGATTTGGATCTGCTAAAGCTGTGGCTATATTAGCCAGTGCATCAGCTTGAGCATTTTGTGATCTTGGGACATAAGAAAATGTCGGTTCTGAAGGGAATTCCGACATTAACTCTCTGACGTAATAATACAAAGGGATTAATTCTTCTTTTCTGATGGCATAATCCCCATTGACTTGTTTGATTACCAGGTCTGAATCACCTTTCACCTTTAAGTGATTCACTTGTGCTTGAAGCGCTAACTCCAAGCCTGTAATGAGAGCTTGGTATTCAGCTTCATTATTGATACCACCTTCCCACAATAAAAAGGAATAAGGTAACACTGCCTTATCTGGAGAAATGAGCACAATTCCTAAACCAACTTTGTTGAATTTAGGATTTTCCATTTTCGTCCCTGTTGGACTTCTAGAAGCGCCATCAAAATACATTTCCCATGTTTGAGGACTCTCTTGAATAGAGAAAACTTCCTCATAAGGGAGTTTGATATCTGAATACGTGTCTTCCACTGAAGTATGTTCAGCCAGGAAATCAGCTAGAGCTTGGCCCTTAATTGCCTTTTGGGACACATACTGAATGTCGAACTGCTGTAGAATAACCGCCCACCTTGCCAGACGTCCTGTAAGCATTGGACGACTAAGGATGAATTTGAGTGGATTATTACGAGATACCAATTGGACCTCATGATGTTGCAGGTAGTGTCTCAGTTTCTGAACTGCAAAGATTAATGCTAGGCAGCACTTTTCAATACTTGAATACCGGGTTTCTGCTTCAAGCATAGTTCTACTGAGATAGTAGAGACTATTTTCATTCCCAGCATCATTCTTTTGAGAGAGAAAGGCACCCAATGATCACTCTAAAGCTATCACGTAGAGGATAAGAGTTCTACCCTCAACAGGTGGCATGAGTACTAGTGGACTCAAGAGGTATTTCTTGAGAACATCAAATGCTTCTTGACATTCTTCAGTCCACTGGTAAGTGACTCCTTTCTTCAATAATTTGGTAAAGGGTAAACTTTTGCCTGCCAAATTGGCGATGAAACGTCAAATATAGGCTAAGTGTCCTTGAAGTCCTCTTAATTCTTTTAAATTCTGAGGAGGTGACATACCAAGGATTGATTTGGTCTTCTCAGGATTGACTTCAATACCATGATGGCGTACAACAAAGCCGAGGAATTTTCCTGAGGTTACCCCAAAAGCACATTTTAAGGGGTTCATCTTCAAATTATGTTGTCGAAGCTTGTGGAATACGACTTCCAAATCAGCCAAGTGATCAAAACGTTGTTTGGATTTAACCACCAAATAATCTACATAGCATTCAACAAATTTCCCTAAAATAGGTTTGAAGATACGATGCATGGCACGTTGATATGTTGCACCTGCATTCTTTAAACCAAAGGGCATCACCCGGTAACAAAACACACCTTGAGGAGCTCTGAAGGATGTATATTCCTCATCTTCTGGGGACATTTGGATCTGATTATATCCAGAATATCCATCCATGAAAGAAAGTACTTCATAGCCAGCCGTCGCATCAATTAAGAGTTCTGTAATCGGAACTGGGAAGTCATCTTTAGGACAATACCGATTAAGATCTCTGAAATCGATGAAAACCCTAATTTGTCCGTTCTTCTTCTTTACAGGGACAATATTAGCCAACCACTTGGGATATTGAACTTCTCTGATGAAGTTAGCTTTGATAAGCTTATCCACTTCAGCCGCGATTTTGGAAGCATAGGTTGGGTGTGTTCTTCTCGCGGCTTGCTTGAATCCTCGATGTTCTTTTGGCAAACCCAAATGATGGGTGGCAACATCAGGATCAAGACCAGGCATCTCTGTATAATTCCAAGCAAAAATATCTTTATTTTTCTTTAGAAAATAAATATACATCTCTTTCTCTTCAAGGGTCATGGCCGCACTAATTAAAGTGGGGCGTGGATCTTTCTATGTACCCAGATTTACTTCTCTGAGTTCATCCACAGTGGTAGAGATACCCTCTTCAAATGCTGGAGGAGCATCTCTAAGATCTTCATCTTCCTCTTTATCATGTGTTATTTCTTCCGTTTCTACTTGAAAAGTAGATGAAAAAACGAAATTCTCATGATCATAAGAGATGTCAAAATTTACACATTTTGAAGAAGAATCTTCCATTTCCGACCCTATTGATGATAAAGGGTCTTCTTTGGGAAATAAAGAGGAGATGATAGATTGAGAATCAACATCAATATTCACCTCTGGTGTTGCTATAACTTCTTCTAGCCTGATTAGCGAAGTATAGACTTGTTGGATTTCAGCAGACGAAATGAAAATGTCACCACTTATGCTTTCATCACTGCTTGGTAAGTTACCAATTTCTCCCATGTTGTCTGTCTCGATTGCCGTAATTGAAATTATGGATCTTTCCATAAGAGTATTTTGATTTGGGCCTATTTTGTCAATTTGACTGATAGGTAACACATAATCTGTACTCACATGTGAAAATGGATTTATTGGAATTTTTTCCAAACCATATGGAGCATTAACTTTGGTAATTTCCTTCATTGTAGATTTTTCTCTTCCCTTCATGTGATAAAATTCCGCCTCAATGTATTGAGACTCACATGTCTTGAACGGGGCCTTATCACCATACAATGTTCCAACTTGACCATCAAAACAGTATTTGAGACATTGATGGTATGATGACGGAATAGCTGCATGCTGATGTAGCCAGGGTCTTCCAAGCAAGATATTGAAAGCTGAGTCTTGATCAACAATCATGAAATCCGAATTGGAAACAAGATCTCCAAACTGAGTTCTGAGCGTAACTTCTCCTAGTGGTTCTTGTTCATTCTTATCATATCCTTGCAACATCATGGTAGAAGGAGATAAATCAGATTCTGTGAGGCCCAATCGACGAAGTGTGCGAATGGGCATGAGGTAGACTCCTGAACCATTGTCAATGAAAGCTCTTCGAACATATATACCATTGAATTTTCCAGATAAGTACAAAGGTTTTATGTGCCCATGCACAACATCGTCTTCATCTTTATCAGTAAAAGATATCACTGCATGGCATTCTGCAGGATTATTCTCTATGTGATAGATTTCAGTTGCAGAAATTTCAGCTTCAAACTCCTGAGGACTTGACAAAGCTTCGATGAGTGCTTCCCAAAGATCTCTTGACAGATTCAAAGCATCCAAAATTGATAACTTGGCTGGTACTTGGGACAAGTGTTTCAATATATCATACTTTTGATCTAGAGGTCTGCGTTTCCCAATAGGAATATGCGGTTTAGCAGGTACCTTGGAAGCAGATGCTTTGGAAACTGATGCATCTTGTATTGAAGTTGGAAATATCATTGGTTTTGGAAGATTAGACTGATTAGATCCATTTACTTGCTGAGATAAAGAAGATGGAACCTTTAATCGGTCTTCCAAAATAACTATGCCGAAGCTGAGTTGGCCATTGGAAGAAGAACTTGCTTGTTCTTTTTGAACTCGCTGAAGGGCTCTACCACGAGTTTCTGCTGCATATACAGTGCTAGCAGGGGTAGAATTAGAGTAGTGGCTTCAGAAAGATCCACGTCTTCCCCTATATCCTGAACCTCTAGAACTTCCTCGGGATCCCTTATTTGATACAGGGAATTCAGGCTCATCAAGACTGGAATATGAATCTGTTAATTGAATCATATTAATAGAACCAAAGATTAACTCTTCGTTTGATAAAGACTCTGCCTGGTTAGCTTGTTTAGGCTGTGCCGTTTGGTGGGACGATGCCCGTGGCTTCGAAGTAGATGGCATGAAATTTGCCAGAGTCAAAGACAATTTAGGCTTTGATACATACTCATCTTCTTTCGATTCCTCTTTCTTCTTTGAATTGCGCTGTCCTTTTGAGGATTTCTCTTTTGATGGAGGCTTTACTACAGCTTTTGTAGGAGACACAATTGGATTCTTCAATTGTGTTCGCAAAATGGAATGGGTCCGATTGATTGTCTTTCTGACCATCCAATCATCATATTTTTTCACAGTTTTGCTTTTGACTTCCTACCACTCACCTCCTTCCTCTGGATCTGTAGCGGTAATACACGCTACATGAGCTGAAGAACCCTTCAATTTGACTTGTCCCAAGTTGACCATCTTTTGCAGGAGTTCTATAAAGACAAAACACTCCTGGATGGGATGCCCCAACATTTGATGAAAGAGACAATAATTGGGATGGTCTTCATCTCCTTCCTTGTTTGGCCTCTTGGGCACTGGTAATTGAACCAAATTATTTTCCAGAGGTGAAATGAAGTAACCAGGAACTTGCTCACTTCGGAAAGAGTATGTTTTACTCTTAATATCCTCAAATTGTTTTCGTCGTTGATATTTTTGATCATTTGGACGAAACAGCCTTTATTGTTGGTGTTCAGGAGGTGGAGCCCTTCGAGAAGATGAAGGATTTGAAGTAGAAATAGGTACAGAAGCCTGTTTAACCATAACTGTAGCAATTTCTGCTTTACCCATTCTTCTTCCTGTAGCTGATGGAATTACACGAGATTTAACCTTAGCCTGTATAAGGGAATCTTCAATCTGTTGAGCGATTGAAGTAAGGTCTCGAAACCCACCTGTGTATTTCACAGGGATCAATGGCGTGCGTAATTCGTCACGCAAATTTTCCACACAGATTGGCAATAATTCCTCCTGAGGGAGTGCTAAACTCAAGGAATACGTTAATCCCTTCCAACGAGCAATGAAATCAGAGACTCTTTCATTCTCCCTTTGCTTGCAGTTTGTAAGATCGAAAACTGTCGTTTTTGGAAAAGTTGAGCTAACTGAAGAAGGAATTTTTGACGAAGAACCTCCCATCCGATGACTGACCGGGATTGCAAGCTTGTATACCAGACAAAAGCTGGTCCTTGCAAGGTTCGCACGAAGCATCTGAGTTTCACTGCTTCTTGCTGCTCTGGAGTTCCCATCATAGAATCACAACAAGACACGTAATGCGTCAAATGTTGTTCAGGGTCGCCTGATCCATTGAAGGTAGGGAAAATAGGGTTTCCAAAACTGGATGGAGGAGAAATTGAATCTACCCATTCAGGGTAAACTTTCTTTTCAGGTTGAAATTGCACTCGTTTCCCTTCCATAGTTTCTAACCGAGCTGTTAATGACTCAATAGTAGTTATTAACTTTTGAGAAACGTCAGGTTGAACTTGGTTTTGGGTAGGTGCAATGAATGGAGCTTGGACAGACGTGGTGATTGGTGCTGCAACTGATGGTAGTGCTGCCAACCGTTGTTGCGTTTGACCCATAAGATTAGACCTCTATGGGTGTACTGATAAAGGAGGATATTCTTGATCCATCTCAGTAGTTACAACAAATTCCTTCTACTATTGGACTTCAGAATTCTTAAGAAGAAGACTACTCTGAAGTAGTTCTGCATTCAACCTTCTTAATTCTTTCATTTCTTCTTCCTGTTGTGCAAACCTTTGCTCTAATGAGAGTGATTGACCTCCTTCAAAGGA
Organism: Viscum album; assembly: GCA_963277665.1. NCBI lineage: Eukaryota > Viridiplantae > Streptophyta > Magnoliopsida > Santalales > Viscaceae > Viscum > Viscum album. The sequence goes on along the minus strand of OY728134.1, from coordinate 846,370,561 downwards.
AGGGTGAGAAGTAACCTGATTCTTTCCTTTCCCCTTATTGGATCCTTTTCGGAGAGGGGGAAGTGGGTTATTTGAAGGAATACCCAGATTTTGGGTAAGCCTTTGATTACGTGTGCGCACACCTTCTTCATTTAGGTCTGTGTGCGCAACTTCTTGAGCAGGAACCTCTTCGTCTGATTCTTCTGATTGAGCCTCATTTGGTGAATCAGCAGCAACAACATTGATGACATTAATGGATGCATATTCAATGGAATCCTTTCTATCTGCATTTCTGTGATATTGTCTCCTTCCATGTCCATGATAAGACATGGCATTCCGTTGACTTGATCCCTCAGGAATTTCTTGGAGAACCGTCACTTGGAGAGAATCTCCTGACAGCTTGGCTCTTCGTTCCTCTTGAGGCTTATTCCCTAATCGAGAGAATACTGACTTTCTCTGAGGGAGGGATTGAGGATTTGAAAAAGTCCCCAGTCCGGTGGACTGGGGATGTTCCTACTACTTCCGCTCAACTCCTCGAATCCCATTTGTTGACTCTGAGGGTTGGGTTAGAGAAGTCCCCAGTCTGGCAAGCTGGGGTGTATCTTGACATGATATGTCTGAGATCTTCTTAAAATATCTCTTGATCTTGCGAATCTTAGTTCAGAAATTAGCTGGATGCATTAACCTGTATCCACTTTTATCACCTGGTTCAACAGACCGTTGGATGATTTTCGAAACTTCTGTCATTTTATGACGTGTTTGCTCCAGATGAGAGGCTTGTGCAATATTCTCGCCTGCTTGATGTAGGAGCAATTCAACAACTTGTTCTCTATATACTTGATTTTGAGAGGAACTAGTTGAAGCTTGTTCTTGAGCAAGATTTTGATTATGAACAAATCTCATTGACTGTGGCCGGCCATGGGCAATAACATTGCATGAGACCATTTTCGGCAGGCTTTGCTGACCGGAAAGCACTGTGAAATGTAGTGCTCCGTGAACACCCCATCCTTTGATATGAACATCATATGGAGCATTGTCAATTAACTGACGCAATTTTTTTAGTGCGCCAAGGCATGAACGTTGAAGGGTTCTCTGTTGCTTTTCAGCCTTCAAATACCGAGAGACTGATAGAGATGCCAAATCAATCTGACGTTGTAGCCCTTCTATTATCTTAAGATGATTTTAATATTCATCGTAAGATAATACCTTCTTCTTTAATTGACAAAGAGTTTTCCATATGTTGAGACGAATATCATGGATTCCATCATCCGTCAACATCTTTGGAATGTCGTACTGGGAGTCAGCCAAAGGCCAACACATGACTGGTACATCACCTTTTTCCAGTTTTTTCCTCATGTTCAGCATTTCCTCTTTATCATTAAATGAAGATTCTTCTACCTGTTTGGACCAGAGTTGGTGTTTCCTTGTTGCTTCATCTGATTCAACAAGATTGGTAGAGAAATCACTATTCATGCTAGAAGATGAATGACCCAGGGATGGTTCGGAAAATAACCTGAACCCCAGGCTATCTTCTGATGGAGAAAGAGTTTCACCTGCCAATAGTAAAGCATCAGACATGACTGGTTTTACGTTTGTAAGTGCCTCGAGATAGGAGGGCTTTCTCATCACTACATTGCCTTCTGAAGAATTTTCGAGACAACGTGAATCACTACTGCGGAGAGGACTTTCGCAGCGAAGTTCATCACCATGAGGAGGACCGTCATGATGGGTTACAGCAAAAGATGAAATCTCTTGCTCCTTGGTCTTCTGACCACACAGAGGGTTCCTGTGGCTCTCATCTGAAGAAGAAACTTCAAGATTGACCAAATTTTTATGAAGCAAGTCTTCATGAGGAAGTGTCTGTTGAAGACCTTCAGAATTAATGTTCCCGTTATTGGGAACTGAGGGAGTAGAATCTTGAATTCTGACAGAGAAATGTCTGAGGGCTTCAAGAACTCCAGCATCGAGAAATGCTTGGTTACAGATAGGCCTTTGATCTCCTGACTGTGCTGGGCGGATCTTTTTCTTAGATGCCTTCTTACTCGCTTTAGAAACTACTTGATGACGAAAGTGATTGCTCTGAGCAGGTGTATGTGCCTGATCAGGAAAGATGGTCAGGTTAGGCTGACGATCTCCATTCAAATCAGGTGTATGTTCCTGACTTGGTTGTCTGTATGATATGGGGGAGTATGCCCCATAACCCTCTTGGACTGGAACAGATGTGTGTGTCTGTTCCGGAGTGAATCGTTGATGTGTCACTCCATTTCTAGGGATAGATTTATGTGTCTGTCCCTGAGATGATGCTGAAGCTGTTATGATATCCTGGCAAGCATCCAGAATATGAGCAGGAATTTGCTTATGCTCTTTCACCATTGACAAAATATGTTTGGTGACTTCAGCCGCCGGAATGGGGATATACGTCCATTCCGGGCTTGGAGTAGGTGTATGTGCCTGCTCCTGTCCTCCTTTTCCTGTCAGTGAATCCTGATAGTACTCAAGTGTGGAGGCAGAGAGTTGAGTTTGCCCCCTGTTTTTCGTCGGGACTTTCCGACTGACTTCTTCGTGCGCTACCAAGCGAGACTGTTGGTAGGCTTGATTAGTATTAGCAGGTGTATGTGCCTGCTGATTACACTTCGCCAAACGCGGTTGACGAGATCCATCATATGTAGTCAGACGAGCCTGCTGACTAACAGGTGATGTATAAGCAGGTGTATGTTCCTGCCTATGGTACTCCGGCGGAATTGCCTGGCGGGATAGGCTTGATGCTGCCAGACGAGTCTGCTGGACAGCGGAATTAAAACGAACAGGTGTGTATTCCTGCTCGTTGTTTGACACCAAGTTAGGTTGGTGGACTTCTCCGGAGATGGCAGGGATGACAACCTGCCTATTGTTAACTGGATTCCATCTCTGGAGGTTCATCTTGCCTGCTCGGGTTCGAGGAACCTGAGCTAAATGCCTGGAGTCGGTACCCTCATCATGTTGAGGGCGCACTACCGCACGAGTCTGGCGGCGATTGTTGATGGGAGCCCTCGGGAAGGACTCCTGTCTTTTTGAACTAAGGCCCTAAGGGACCTGATCATTCACTTCCTCAGAGTAAGGGAGTGAATGTAAATTGTGTTCCATGGATAACGATCCGAAACGGTTGGAGACGGTAGTCAGCACCGCCTGCTTCTTGATTGCTGGCCGCCGTTGTCCGGACGACCAGGTAGAGTTGTTAACTTGGAGGGCTTGACGAGCGGCCTCCAGAGTTGGGATAGTACCGTTGCGATGGTACTCCTTAACCAGTGCATTAGAAACCCAGCGTTGAAGACGCTGAGTTGGTGATGTCATCCTCAGAGCGGATGACGTTCTAGCAGGAGTAGCAGCATTGGTTTTCACAGTAGCAGACCTCACAGTAGAGGTGTTCACAATAGTAGTATTCACAGGGGTGAATTTAAGGAAATCCATTTTGCAGAAGATCTTGAGAAAAGAGTGCCTGTTCCATGTAACAGACATTATCAAGATGAATCCGGCCACTGCATCTTTTGGATGAGCACATGTCAATGATTTCTTTGTTAGCCCAAGGGTCCTAACAAATAAGAAGAACATCACTTTAACTTGGCTAAGGATTCACGTCGGGTTCACCATTTTTTGTTTCGCACGGAATCCGGGGATGAACTCCTGGACGGAAGATTCAAACGTTCCGATCAGTTTCTAACGGGTTTGTTCGTAGAACCGGAAACATCCAATGATTCCACATCTGTTTGGACCTACTTTCCAAAGGCAGGCGCTCATTATCTTGTGGACTAATGAGGCTTGGGAATTTGCATTGGTCGAGAGGATGGGAGGTCGGACTCATCACACCTTTTTGAGGGGAATTATTGTCTACTCCGGGACTTTCTTTATAGATTTAAGTTATGTTCGTGAATCCTTATTACATTACCAAGTATAAAATGTGCTTTCCTTCAGTTTTAACAATCAATGATTAAATATGCAAAGAAATTTAGAGAATCTTTTATATGTATTCGAGGTTCTTCATCAATAGAGAATCATCTATATCTGTTTAGAGATTCTTGGTCAATGGTATCCTTCAGAACATTTATATAAAAGTCTCTTGGTCATTTATGATGACCAGGCTGATTTTAAAGCCACTCAGTGGGGCACTTGAAGTTTATCGTCATTCAGAAGGACAGAGATTATTTCAAAGTTGGGATCGAACCCATAAATGGGATACCTACGTATCCTTTGTTTTGGAAAAGGAATCAGAACCCACGTAGTTCGAGAAATGGAGTATGATGTTTATGATTTATGGCTCAACGATGAATGTCATAATTACTTTTACACTCGAAGCTCACGTGAGTCATGCTCGGTGTGAGAAATAAGAGGTATTGGTAAAATTTAGACAATTGTGCCATGAATGATGCAATCATAAGAATTTTTTTGGGGCTTATGTATGGATGACTACCCAGATAGATGAAGGTTTAGGATTTAATTTTATGGAGAAAATCCATGAACAGGGTCCATAAAGTTATATGTGCTTCATGGAGATTTGAATACTCTAATCTTGGGGCTAACTCCTAAGGAGAATGCCCAAGTTAGGAGGGGACTTATGATTGGGTTTTACTCCTGAAAAGGAAACCCAAATCAAAGGTAAATTATGACTGGTTAAGAGAAATTTAAGGGGACTTGGGGCTTATTCCTGAAAAGGAGACCCAAGGTTATGACTAAGTCTTATTCCTGAAAAGGAGACCCAGGTTAGGGGACTTGGGGCTTATTCTTTAAAAGGAAGCCCAAGGTTATGACTGAGTCTTATTCCTTAAAAGGAGACCCAGGTTAAGGGACTTGGGTATTACTCCTGAAAAGGAAGCCCAAGATTATGACTGAGTCTTATTCCTGAAAAAAGGAGACCCAGGTTAGGGATTAAGGTTTGGGGCTTACTCCTGAGGAGGATTCCCATATTTGAGGTTGGGGCTTATTCTTAAGAAAGATGCCCAAGATTAAAGGATTTGATTGGGGATTACTCCTGAGGAGGATTCCCAAGATTGGGAACTTTAAGAATTTGGGGCTTACTCCTGAGGAAGATGCCCAGATTAAAGGTTTTATAACTGGGGATTATTCCTGAAAAGGAGACCCAGGATAGGATTCTCTCATCTTAAAGGATGAGGTTGAATGAATGAACTCTCCATATTTTAGTGACATAAGGATATTTAAATCACTAGACTTTGAGAGAGATTCCATAGAATTCCTTTCAGATAAGAAAGTCAAATCAAGAAATCATGCCATAAATGGCTTTGAAGAGTGTCTTGAAGACTGAATCATGAAAATGAAAGGTGAAATGGCTTAAGAGGGGTAAAAATGGGCAAGATGGGCACCCAAAAAGATAGGGGCACGCAAGTCTTGCAAGGCGTGAAAGTCTTCCGTGGGCGCGCAAGTATTGGTCGCGCAGGTATACCTGCGCGACACATAGTGTACTTGCGCGATTTTCAACCAGCATTGAAATACTTGAGCGACTCTTTTTTAAACCCTTTAGAATGTTCTCGAGGTTCTTCTAAAAAAGGGACGCGCAAGTTATATTGAAGGAAATAAGTCGGCGTGCAAGTGTTTGATAAGTTTCAACACTTAGGCCTTCCTTCTTCTCTTTAAATCGTCCGTTCTAGGTAAGAAATTACCATAGAAGTGTTCCGGAAGCTTTGAGAAAATACTTGGGCGTCGGGAGTTTCAATCCGAGTTTCTGGAAAAAGATCCTCTTGAATGGGGGGCCCACAGGGTCTATTTATAGGCAAAAGAAGACCCCCGGCGGTTACCGGGCGGTTACCAATTAGGTCGCGCAAGTCACCTGCGCGACCAAGGTAGTCACGCATGTACATTTGCGCGCCAGTTAGATAACTTGAGCGGTGAGGTTTCTGTTGATCCTTTCTTCCTTCCTTTGTTGATTTTTGATGTTTTCTTCAAATGCTGAATCACTTTGAGCTCAGATATTCCCTTTTCCGATCTTAAGATTCTGTGACGAAAGGAGCTTCAACAGCTGCCCAAGGTGTTGGTGAACTGACGTGAAAGAGGTCGGAATGACCAGGGTGGTGGGATTTAACCTCGTGAAGGCTGCCTATATACCATTCCTTGTCAAGGATCAAAGTCCTTGTAGTTCATGATGGTATTTGGGGATTACACTCTAGGATGACCGAGGTGTTGGTGAACTGACGTGAAGGAGTTTGGAATGACCGGGGTAGTGGGATTGAACCTCATGAAGGCTTCCTACATACCCTACATTAGCAAAGATCAAAGTCCTCGTAGTTTAGGATGGTGTTTGGGGATTAAACTCTAGGCTACCCAAGGTGTTGGTGAACTGACGCGAAGGAGGTTAGAATAACCGGGGTGGTGGGGTTGAACCTCATGGAGGCTTCTTTCATACCCTACCTTGTAAAGTATCAATTTCCCCGTAGTTCAATATGGTGTTTGGGTCTTACACTCTAAGCTGCCCAAGGTGTTGGTGAATCGATGTGAAAGAGGTCAGAATGACCGGGGTAGTGGGATTGAAACTTATGGAGGCTTCCTACGTACCCTGCCTTGGAAAGGTTCAAAGTCCTCGTAGTTCAAGACGGTGTTTGTGGATTACACTATAGGCTTCCCAAAGGGTTATCGTCGATGCTTACTCTAAGCCCATGTGAGTCATGCTCAGTATGAGAAACAAGAGGCAGAAATGACCTAATGATCATGTCGCAAAAGGTGTGTCCATGGTAAGTGAAGTGGGGCTCATGCGTCGTTAGCAGCCCAAAGAGGAAATAGCGGGTCATGTGTGGTTAGCATCCCAAAGTGGTTGGGACTTACTGAAGGATGGATTCCCAGTGGTGGGAAAGCCCAGCGGGAGAGGGATTTGGAACTGAAGAAAGGAGGGGCATGTATCCTGCCTTTGGAAACAAAATCTAGTGGCCTACACAATGGTGGTTGCCCTTTCCCCGCGTGCGAGGCATGAGGAGAGGTCACATTTTAACGTCATGTGTGGAGGATGATGGCGCTTATGAGATTAACATCCTGTATCTCGGACAAGGGATGGTTCACTCTACACCCCTATGACGTACATAACTGGTACCGTCTGCACCTTGGTGAAGAGAAGGGACTAGAAATACTGTGGCTGGGGACTGTTAGAGAGCAAACCATTGGGGGGTCCACATTAGTGTGGCTATGCGAATAAGAAATATCTGTTAGCGTACCAATGTGAAGAATCATGAGTCGATGCAATGCAACGAGATGGATTGTCCAAGGGACATTGAAATTGCTTCGTGTAAACCTTAAGGGCCTCATGGGAAAAGGAGTTGCCGAGAAAAGGTGTTCATAGGTAGAAGCCTTCTGAAGCTCTGGTTCCCCATGAAGTGGATGGACTCTGCGAAGGGATGTGATTCACGAAGTGCAGTCACCTACACTAGGGATAGGGTATAGGTGCCAGTGGGAGGATCATCGTGAAGTGGAAAGGGATTCACGAAGCAATGTCTCGAGAATCAAGGGTACCTTGGAAAGCATATAATTTTGAAGCAATGCGCTTTGCGATGTACAATGACCTGGCCTTGACACTTGGGATACATGCACATAAGGGGTGATTCGTGAATCGTAAGTGCTCCATGAAGACCCGAGTCCCCTTGGGGATCTCTTTCCTCTAAGAAGACCCGTAGGCTTTGCGAAAGGAAACCCTCTCGGAAGAGGAGTTCAATTAGGGCCAAGGGAGAGGTACTTCATGGAGAAAATTTACCTAGAGAAGCTCATGGTTTGCAGAGCAGGAAGTGATTTGTGATTAGGGAGCTAGGAAGATGAAAGGTCAGCGTTTCCATCCCATGGGCTTGAGGGGAGCTTGGTATTTATAAGAAAGAGGTCCTGAAAAGTAGGATTCACTCAGTGTGAAGGCGAAATTTGCTTCGCGGCAGGTCACGAATGTCAAAGGTCTCGTGGATCAGTCCCGCCTCCTTGCTTCATAGCGGGTCTTTGCGGAAGGTCGCAAACATCAAAGGGTCTCGTAGAGTTGTCTTTCGTCCTTGCTTTGCTGTTTGACATGAACATCAAAGGGGCTCGCAGAGCTGTCCCACCTTTTTTCTTCATGGAAGGTCACGAAAAAGCCATGTGGCATCGGTTGTAGGGATCTGGGAGCTTTGGGATCCTTCTTTGCAAGGTCTTCCCTAATGCTTTCAGGATGTTCTATTCACCCCCAATTTTTGGAATCAACAAGTATATAATATATGATATATATTATTATATTTATATAATACATTTATAATAAATCAATATTTATTATAATAGAGTTTCAATCACGTATGAATGAATTTGAACTAGAGGTAAGGGATCATTGTATAATATTATCATTAATTGATATTTTTGTGTTTAAATCTATACATTGGGTATTATTTTATATTTCTATCTAACAAAAGATATATTTTATTCAAAAATATTTATTTATATAAATGAAAAAATTTACTTTCATTTTCCTCACTTTAAGGACTCAATATATCAAATTAATTATTTAAAAGGAAAATTAACTTTATTTTTTACTAAGACATGATTATTACTCTTCTAGGTCTATATTTTAAATAAAATGTATAAATTAATGTCTTAAAAATTACCCAATGAATTATTAAATAAATTTTAACTTATTATTTAGATTTTAATAAACAATTAAAATGGATATTCTAGTTATATTCCAAACAAGTAACTTTTTGAAATGTTTAAAAAATTTCAAATGAATGTTTTCTTAACTTATACGGAATGAAAAATGTTTTTCATCATCATTATTAATAATTTCTTCAAATCTTTAGTTACAATTTTATATGGTTGTTTTCAAAAAATAATCTCTTAAAACTTGGAAAATTTTTATATTTTAATTCAGTGTTTTCAATGTGAAAAGGGTATTTTCCTCAAAAAAAGATTACAGTGATATTTTGAAAGTATTTTCATCCATATAGTCACACATTATTAATTAATATTATTTAATGAAGTTATAAAATTATAATCCCATCCAACATATTTCTCTGTTTAGTTTGTTATCATCTTGACTGGGGAAATTATTAATATTATATATTTTTGTTCATTTAGTATAGACAGATATTGATTTTTAATACATGTTGATTAAGATATATAGTTGATTTATCTGATGAATTAATTAGAATAATTTAAGTATGGGTGGGGACAATAATTACATAACCCCTTGATGAATTGGTAGGTATAATGTGGATCATATGTTGGGTATTTGGCCAAGTCCTTAACCATTTGGGTAATATTACATAACATGAGGCCTTGATAGTATATTTTAGATGCCTTTTTCACAAGGAATTAATATTATGTTCATATTTTCCTTATTAAGAATTCAAACATTATTTATTCATTTATATATTTCCATGAATTTATTTGAATAATTTTTTTTATCCAAGGATAAGTTTCCAAATCATCTGAATATTTATATGGAATTATTTTATAATCATTTATTCTAGCCATAGTATTCCTTCCTTATTTATATTTTGGTGTATGTATTCCTTTAACGAGCATAATATCTCACAAATTTCTTATGTTTCCATTCCCAAGGATGCTAAGGAATGTTTTATGATTGATTGTAGTGATAAATAGAGGAAATAAATATGATTCAAAAGAAAATAATTTAATATATTTTATGTTTTAAAATTTGATGTGTAATTCAATTATCTAGGTTACCATGATAAATAAACTATCATATCCATTAGGATGTGGTTTATTATATTTATTACTAAGGTAATTAAGTAACCACTGGCTCTGGGCTACTAGTTCCAGGGTTTTTAGATGGGTACCCAACCAATTCTCCACCTGGTTGTAGACATGAGTTGGGATGAGGTCTAGGACTAATCATACAGGATATATTATATGTGTATATAGATATTGGGATGCGATAAAACTATTTTTTTATAAATAAATATATTTTGTTTCCTTTTATTCTTCTTTATACATGAACCAACCCAATTTCCGGTTAGTGTGAGTACGGAATAACTGTTTGGGCCCTTACAAGATTTCATTTTCTTTCCCCTATTTATATTATCTAATTTAACATTATTTTATTTATGATGTATCCTGTTTAGTTACTTTACTGAACCTTTATTACTGTAATATGAGGGAATAAACTCCCCATGGACACACCTTAGGCCCATTCTTCTGGTCGGATATCTTTGGTGTTTGGGGATGTGTGTTTGAGGCAATGTGGCCATTCATACCAGTTACTATTCATAACAGCCAAGGTGGGGAGTGAAAATGTGGTATCAAAGAAGTTACATTACATTTTCCTTATTCCCTATTACATTGAAATGATATGGTTGTGTATTATTTTCACCTTGAGAGAGGGATTTTTTTTGGATTTTGTGATTTATTATGGATTTCTGGATCTCATCCTATAGGCGGGAGGCTAGTGCTTGATATTGACTCTTGACATGTAGAGGATAGAGGTATTTTCTCATGATTCATATTTGAAACTTAGGTTCACATGAAATATTATTTTCCATGTGAGATTGTAATTGTTAATGATGATACTAAATGTTTAATGTGTTAACAATAACCTAAATGGTGTTTTTCTATATAGGTTCTCAGTGGAATTCTACTCAGTTGGACTGCCTTTTTATATAAATGTTGGAAGTACCTTGTGGAATATCCCATGATATGGCATGAAGATGGATACAATGATATATTTACTTCAACATAAGAGTTTCAATAACCCTTGATAGGTTGAATAGGCCCTCAGTGCTGTGTTAGTAGTTTTGGTTGGGCACTAGGGTATTGTGACTACTTAGAGTGGGACTGGTAGGATAACCATGTAGGAACTCAATGCTCTTGCTTTGAACCTAGTTGGGTCGATTTAGAAATGAAGGCCTTTATATTGACCCTTATATTTTAAGATCGACATGTGATGAATTTCTTGTAGACCCCTTGTGGGTGAATCCTTTTTAGACAGAGTTAACTAAAAACATGTAACAACATACATGTTTTTTTCTTAAAGATGATGATAAAATATTAATTAACTAACCATAATTATGGTTATCATGTCAGATAATCTATTGTGATATTGATATATAAATTCACAATCCATGATAAATAAGATCCTCAAGGCGGTATTACCATATACAGATACCTAATGTGGGTCAATCCATCATCGTTTCTATGTTGACATTGTGGTCCATAAGGGAGATGTCTTGTATGAGGGTTCTCAAAATGGATTGATGACAGATAGTCTGATTCAAGGAAAGTGATCTATTAAATTATTATTAATTATAATCATAAAATAATTAAATTTACTATTAATGGATTTAACTTAAATGGGATGCTAATTAAAAATTTTATGTTGTTTTCCTCTACGACGTTCCAACTCGGGTGACACTCAATAGTGCCCCTAACTTGGTTGGTCACACAACCTCAAGCACACCTCCACATACATCAGAGTCTACTGAATATTAGTGAGGGCCTTGGGAATTACACTTTCGAGACTTTTCCCACATCTTAATGTGGCGAAAAATAGATATAGATTTAGTAAATAGATGGAAAATATTTGTGGGAGTATAATAATGAATAAAAAAATAGGTCTGAAAGCAGATGTAATGCTAAAAATCCATCAATAATAATCAATTTAAAAGCTAAATAGTAGTCAAAAGATGAAAATGTAATGAAATTTCTATAATCATTAGTAAAATATGTATACAAGGCGGTATGTATTAATTAAAATACATTATATACAAAATAATCAAAAGACAAAATATTATCCAATCACACTAATCCCTTTCTTGGTTATATACTACAATGATACATCCTAAGTAAGAAAGCATGTTAGGTTTCCATGGTTAGATTATTCCCCTTTTCAATTCATGTGATCGTATAATATGACCCAGTACTAATGAAAATATAGACAGGGTATGTGATAAATCTTAGTAGGCCACCACCAACATTTTCTACACAATCTAATTGGGAATATAAACTAAGCAGTGTCCACATATATATAAATGTAATGTAATTATGAAATAGAAACTCATACCTCATTCTAATTTCGTAATTTCTAGGAGTGTGAGGTAATTTAATTAATTTATATATATTAAGGATTTGAAGTGTTAAAAAAACTAAAATAGATCATAATAATAATGAAATAGGATCAAAGGTGGGACCAATGCATCCATGACTTCAAAGGTCAATCCAACTCACTGTATTAACTACTATAGTCTAGAAATAAAGGGTCCGATTGTAATCCAAGGGGATTTACCTAGGAATTCCACTATAAATGAGTCTAAATTATTCCATGGTTCTCATCCATTTTAATCTTAATATGAGCATGACTGGGCCTAATGGGGTGAATCCATGGCATTATATGTTTGTAGACGTCAATCTAGATCCATGAAGTGTATATGAGACATCATAATATATATATCTAGTGAGGGATCCAATTCCATCATGTTGGGAGTCCACTGGTATACAAGGACCATATTCCAGGGTGGGTATCTCTCTTAGAAACCATAACCTTGAATCCGAATGGAAACCTTTGAGTACTCATGGAATTCCCTTGGAAATGCTAGGTTGGATCAAGTATAACCAATCCTGTAAAGATAAAACATTCCATATGAAATAAACACCTTATACATATATATTTTTCCAATGAGGTCATGTAATACTCATTCCAATAGATAAGTAATTTTCTACATTATGTTACCTTTAATCAATGTGGAATGGTTATACAAGTAAATGTAACAACTTTTCACATTAAATACTTATTTTTTATGAGGTTGATTACCTTAAATTTAATTATACATGATAAGGTGTGATGAGGATATGAAACCACTATAAATTCAATTTCATAGTCACTTATTAGGTTCATACAGTTTAATTTAATTAAACATGGAAGGGTGATTTATAGTCATACAAAAAATTAGAATTCAATTTATAATTTAACATGGACAAGTGATATTTATAATATACATTCCATTAAAAAAATAAAATATTAGTTAATTAATTTAAACAATTATCTTATCAAGGTCACGACATAACACACCCAAACAGTGGAATATATAGTCATAATAAATACAATAAAGTCATAATAGAGAACATGACCTACTTAGGGTGAATGACGTTGAGGGTCCTACCTAAAATAATATAAATATCATTAATGATCATGGATCCATAAAATGAGTTCAACAATTATAATAAGGGAATATAAATTTAAAGTGAAACGCTTGTTAAATCTAGTAGGTGACAAAACAACAAAAATTTATAAAGGTGAGACATTAAGGGATGAGTTATAGATCACCTACCCTAAGCCTATAGAAATTCACATACCTATTATCAGCCCTTTTTGTCTAGGAATAGAAGAAAGTTAATGAAATGATCAACACCATGAAAATCAGGAATATGAGCCTACATCAAAATTACATCATTAAGAGGAAGGAAAATAAATATTTGAGCTGTAGGATTGAAGAGATTACATAGAGGAATCCAATGAGACAATTAGAGATATAATTAGAACTTAGATGATGAAATGGGATCAAAACAAATTAAGAGATGTTTTAGATCTCATTTGAGAGAAGAAATGTGCCTCTATTTTCTAAAATGAGAAAATAGGAGGAACTGTAAGCTAAATAGAAAATAAAGAAAAAAATTCTCTTTTACCCAAAAATTATTGGGTCTCATGGTTGTGTTGCATATTTTTCCAAATCATACGCCAAGCGTGGGAACCTCACGGCTTGAAATGTAAACCTGTATGGTTTTGCCCCATTGTTTTAGAAACTATGTCCTAACTGTGCTATTTGGATATGTTAAAAATTGGAGACCATCCAAACTGGCATGTAGCCATTGGTGTACAATCAGGGTAGTCCATGTGACCTGATATTCCATGTGAAATTATCTATAGGGATAGGATAAATAATGTGGGATGGGACTCGTGGTTTCTAATAACCATGTTGCGTAGTTATTTATTCTACGGATGTGGTTTTGATCACCAAAAATTCCCCATACACCCCAGAAACATCCATTAACTCCTTAAGAATCCATTAAAGGTTGAAGATAAACAATCATATTGAAATTTAAATGATCCATACCTCCTAGAACAATAGGGTTCTTACAGTATTCCCAATAAAAGAAACTCATACAAGAGTTCTCTTTCAAGGGAGAAAAAGCATAGTCCGAGAACAACTCAAGCCACTAGAAATGTACATAGGCCTCCCGCTCATAGGAAATGTCTTGTACATAGCCATGTTGACATAGATACCATACTAAAGGGACATCCGAGCCTCAAGGAGCCTTTATTATCTGGTCAATGATGCTTGTTGGGTACTCCTAAAAAGAAGAATTAGCATCTAACTAAACATTCCTAGGATCAAAATTATGAGATGGTTTGACATTATAATAGATAATCTATGAAATGTAGAATATTTAATCTATTGAACGAAACCTTTGAGGTAGTTGAAATTGATATGATACTGTACCAACTCTATTAAGAATCTCTAATGGCTTGATAAAGCACGACAATGACTTTCCTTTCCTCTATATCTTTTTATGCCCGGTTCTAGGTGATTCCCAAAAAACATAATCATCAACCTCAAACTCCAGAGTTCGTCGATGGTGATCAACATAAGATTTATGTCTAAACTATGTGGTGTAAATATGCTTCCTGATTAACCCTATATGACTTGATGTCTCATATATGAGATGGAGAATGAGTAGCATTGCCTCTCATGCCTCTAACCATCACAGGGGTTAACATAATGACCTACCATACAAGGCCTCATACAGAGCAATCTGAATCGTTTCTAGATAGAGTTTATTATAGGTGAACTTGATAAGAGGGATATAATTCTCCCAAGAAGTTTTAAATCAAGGACACATGCTCAGAGCATGTACACTGACAATTGTATCATCTATTCTATCTAGGCATTAGTCTGAGGTCGAAATTTTTTTCTCAATAGAACCAATGTACCCACATCTTTCTATGACCCCTTCAAGAACCTCAGTGTTAAATGAGCATCCCAATCTAGAATGATAGTATGAGGGACCCTATGTAGCCGTATGATCTCATGAACATATCATCTTCCCAGATCATCAACTGAGACATTCTTCTACATATGAAGGAAGTGGGATACCTCTATCAATCGATCCATGACTAACCAACCCACATTAATACCTTGAGGTGAACTCGATAATATGAATACAAATAAGTTTTAACATATTCTAATTTCCATTACAGGATTAAAAATGGATGTAACAAGCCTATAAGCCTTTTTTTCTCTGCCTTCACTTTCATATAGGGGGAAACCTGTTGATAAAACCTACTATCTAAAAGTTCATCCTAGGCCGCCAATATTGGTGTCTCCAATCATGATACATCATGAAAATACTGGGATGAACTTCCCACAGAGAAGCATGGGAATCTCGAAACTATTCCTCTCTCATATATGTAGGAACCTAGATACTTCTATGTATATGTAGGATGTTATTTTTATCCAAATACTAATCCAAAGGTGAGTCCTCACCCGAGATTCTCTCTCAGAGAACCAATCCCTCAAGATTTGAAATATACCTTCACTTTACCCTATCAAGGATTAAAGAGGTAATGGATAAGGACATTATAAAGTGGACACTTATGACTATATTGAAACTCTTTATGTAACTTATAAAATAAGTCTAGAAATTTACTTTCATAATTGGATTCTTGTACGTCATGTTACTGAGTCTTCTAGCTCAGTGCATCAACTACTGCATCTCCCTTTCCAAGATTATAGGCAATCTCAAAGACAAAGGATTGAAGATATTTGACCCACATTTACATTCTGATATTCAATTCAGGTTGTGTAATGATATATTTTATCATCATATAGTCCATTTAAACCAAAAATAGCTCACCCGATAGAATGTGTCTCCAGAAACATTAGGTATGAATAACTGATTCTAGATCAATCTCATGTGTTGGGTAATTATGATTGTGAGGTATAAGCTAGTGAGACCCATATGCAATGACTATATTCTCCTACATCATAACTACACCTATATGAATTCCTAACACATCATATAATATCGTAAATCCACTACCAAACATTGGTTGAACAAAAAATAGTTTCAATGTAATGCTTCCTTTCAGCTCCTGTAAGGGATTCTCACTTTATTCATACCACAATAACTCTACAAATTTATTTTTAAGACCAATAAAAGGATTAACAGGGCATGATATATCCTTTAAAAAGTTATTTTAATATCCAACCAACCCCAAGAAACACTTTATATGAAACATTTTATTCAGCAGCTCCCAGGAAACCACATCACTCCCCTTCCCTTGGTCAAAAGTACTTTCAATTCCAAGATAATATGACTTCAGAAGTGAGCTTTTTCAATCTAAAAGTTTCACATAGCTAGAATAGCATATAATTGATCCTCCCTTAGTATATTAAAAAAATATTGATTTTCTTATCATGGTTTCTATGAGAATTATAATACACCAAGATTTCATGCACAAAACCCAAGACAAAGGAAACAAAATTTTGGTGTAAAACCCAATTAATCAAGGCAATAAAAAGGGAAGGCACATTCGTAAGAACAAACAACACAACTAGATAGTCATATAAACTGTACCAACTGTTGAAGGTTGTATGTGGTAAATATGAAGGCCTGTATCACACATAATGATAGCCCAATCTCAGATTGATCTTAGAGAATACCCTACCTCTTCATAGATAGTCAAATAGATCATCCATTCAATTTAGTGGATACGAGTTATTAATCATAATCTTCTTCAACCATTGGTAATCCACACATAAACAAATTTTCTCATCTGACTTCATGTAAAAAATCATTGGTGAACCCCAAGAAGAAGTACTCGGTCAGATGTAAACTTTAGACTCTAGGTATTCTAACAATTTCTTTATATCATAGAGATTAGTAGGTTATATGCTTTATAGAGGAATGGAAACTGGATCTACTCCTGAAACAAACTCAATTATAAACTCTACATTTCTTATAAGAGGTAATCTTGAAAAAAAATTATTAGTGAAGATTCCCATAAAATGATCAACTATAAGGTGAAATTTATCCAAATTTAAAACCTGATCATCCGTATAAAGTCTATCAATAAGGGTGGTCACTCCACCTAACCCACAATGATCAAGTCTAGCTCTATTATAATGGACATTTCACTCACCCTTGTAGGAATAATTTCCACCCTCTATTTAAGTGAATGATACCTTGAGGTGATAAATGTGCACTTTTTCATGATAAGAAATCAACAAATCCATCCCAAGATTAAAATCAAACCCTTTCATCTCAAGGACAAGGAGGAACCATAATAAGTAATAACTACCTACCTCAAGGGGATAGTCCCTGCATTAACATGTTCCCTTAGACCACAATCCCATGGGTGTGTACAAGGTTATCAACCCATAGAAATATTGAATTACAACATGAGACATTACATGGTTGATAAAGAGATAAAAGAGTGATATGTACCTATATCTAGCAATGAAGATACAATTGTAGAGAATAATATAATAATAAATCATAAAGATGATGATCACACACTCTGATCCTCATGTATAATCTATAAAACAAGAAATTGTTCTAATCCACAACCCTATGCTATAGCTCAACTACCCTGAGTAGGTTTGATCTTCTATCACTGATAATTATAAGTCTGGATACTATGGTTATGACCTCCTCTTCAGACTTTTCAGTATGAGGTACTCCAAGTCCCATCTTTATGGAGTGTAATAGATCCTACCCCGAACGGTGGAGCTAGTGTGGATCCTCTTCTACTGAAATCAAGTGGAAAGTTCTAAGAAAATATCTGAATATGCCTCATAAAGCCTCAATCAAGTCACTCAAGGGGGTATATATCACTTTAAGGCTTCAGGTTCCCATATCCTTCAAAATAATGGTCTATAACATAGTTTCTAGTGTAGATTCTCTATATTCCACTACTTTGATGATAATCCCAAAGGACATAGTTTTTTCTACACAAGGAACTACTTCCCTGTCTAAAAAATAAACCTCAGTACCTTGTACTATCAACTAATCTCATGTTGAAATAAATGAAAAGATCCACATTAACAATACTAGAAATGGTAGGTAAGAAAAATAAATTCACCTGTGATAATATTGAATACTTGATCTCATCCTCAAAAAGTATCGCTCGCAATAGTTCATCATCATTTAGAAGCTGTGGAAAACACTAAAACTATGTAAAAAATAATTAATAGTCCATGATGGACCTAACACCCCACTCCAGATGCATGAACTCTCTGGCTCAATTGGATATCAGCTTCTGAGGTAAATGTAATAATAGAAGGTAGTGTGGGAGTCTACCCAAACCATTCCCTAATGATAACCAGCCTGAGTAATCAAATACCACCAGAATTTGGAAGAATTATAAAGCATATTGGGGAAAATTTTGACCCTCAGTTTTTGAAGAATTTAAAAATTCTCAAAGGTTGAAGGAATGTACTCTATGAAAGACTCAGTATCCTATGGACCACCACCCCAAGAAAATATGGGAGAATGTTGCTGCTGGAACTCATGAATCTAAAAATTCATAGTAGGTGTAGGTAGCAGACCACCCTTCATAGACTGAATCAGATGTATTAAACTGTTGTGAAGCTAAAATCAGTGTCTAGTTTGGAAAAAATAAGAGATGCATCAGGTGGTACTACTAAAGTGATCATTGTTGGGTCTAATTCCACAACATTTAAAGCATGATTATCATCAGCTTTTAGGTTCACTACTAGAGTAATTTGTGCTATCATAGCTTTATAAATTCCAATATCTTGCCGCATAATTGATTGAAAATAGATAGAGTTAGTAGAGGATGTATGACATAAGTAAAGTGGTCTCACTTCCCAATGTATACTACCCCAAAACACTCTAAGAAGGCTCATATATTGGTATGTGTTCAAATTTAATTTACAGGGGTTCTAATAGGTGAAGGTTCCAATTCACTTTTCCTCATAATTTACTAAAAACAATTTTATTTTATACGTCAATATTTACATTTATGGTTTTGTTTTCTTATATACATATAAAATGGTTTGATTAAATGGATCAACATTCCCTGTTAATGAAGGCCCATAAAATTAATAATTTAAATCGACACCCATTTAATGATAATTAGACCATATACAATTCGGTCTCAGAATGTAATGAGTAATTTATGATGGCTCGACTCAGTTAATTACTCTTTCCAATTAATAGGGTCTCATACACCTTAGGAATTGAATTTGGCAATCACTCAATCATAGAAAAATCCAACTTATAGATTAAGGGGTACATAGTTGACATGGGTAAAAACCAACTACTAAATGTTGCACCCCAAACCTATACTAGATAATACTATTTAGATTGATGATGAAAATTTAAATATCCAATTACCTTACCCTGAAAAATATGTTAGCAGCATAGGAATATATAACAACCATGGATCACTCATGAATCAAATGTAAAACAGGAAATTCATGTAGCGATATTAAAATGAACCAATATGTCGTAGAATATGCATGGTATATGTGTTCTATGTGACCATAATGACGCTTGTAACAATTATCATTTCCATACAAGACTAAGAAAAAATAAACATCATGCATATAAAAAATTGCAATTCATGTGAATCACCAAATGATGAAAATATATGAACTGTAGTAAGATAAATATAGAACAACAATTATCCATTCCTTGGAAACATGGAATTTACCCCGATCATGGGTTATAAACTCCCAAGAATGGATTATAACCAAATTTCAACATATTACCAATATTCTCATTAAATTTTCCAATCAACAAGACAGAAGAAAAGAAAGAGGCTATGATACAACTTTGTGATGTCCTAAACCAGGTTTCACTCAAAGTTTTTCCAACCCAGTTGGTCGCATGGCCTCAAGCATGCCTCTGTATATGGAAGTGGTTGTGGACTAATAGTGAGAACCTAGGGTGTGCCCATGGGGAGACTATTCCATTGTTTTAGAGTGGACCACCATGGATATAATTATAATAAACAAATGAATAATAATAGTGGAAGTATAATAATGAATAAATAAATAATATTGGAAGCATAAGTAAATGTAATCAATCATCAATAACAATAAAATCAAAAGTTGACAAATACACTATAAAAAATATGATGATGTTATTATATGTCTCTATTAAGTAGGAAAATAGGCATGTAAAAAATATGTAGTAAGAAAAATACATGATATAATATAGAATCAAAAGACAAATAACTATCCAATAATCTTGAGATCCCTCTTGATCATCTACTACTAATATCCATTCTAAGAATGTAAGTAATTCATGTGCCTATGGTGGGATTCTTCCCCTTATCCATGTTGATGATAATATAAGCTTCTCGAGTACCAATGACTGTCTCGATATGGAGTGAGATAATTCTTAGTAGGCCACCATCAATAGATTCTATGAAATTGAGTATAAATAAACATAATATTGATAATTTAATTTTCACACAACACTAATGTAAAATTAATAATGTCATATTAGATGTAAAATTATTAAAAATTTATTCAAAAAATAAACACTCCAGTAAATCTAACAACACCAATCTATTAAAAATTATTACATTTAGAGGATAATTAATTAATATGATTTAATATTAAAAATATTATTCTATATAAAATGACTATTTTAAGTTTCAATAAATTATATCAAGAAATTTTAATCAATTATTATGATAATATATAGTATTAGAATATTTTTACTTGTGTGTTAACATTATTTTAGTTCGAAATTGGAATGGAATAATATTAAGAACACTTAATATTCAAAAAGTAAATTTCCAATAAAATTATTTTTTATTTTATTTTTATTTGAATTTAAAATATCTATCTGTAAATTTTATAATTTGAATTAGATAAAAAGGAAAAAAAATTATAATTTCATAATTATCTTAAAATTTATTTTTTATATTTTTATGAAATATTTTATTTTATGGTGGCTAGTGAAAATATTGTTTTTAACATAACTGTAACTTTTATGACATTATAGTTATATAATAGAGAAAAATAAACTTATAAAACCTTTATTTTTATCAACTATGTGTTTATGGATTAAAAATATATATTTCAATATACTATTAAAAATTTAGAAAACCAAGGTCCAATTTTTTTTAAATTAAGTAATATTTTCTATTAATTGAAACTATTTTTTCACATATCTTTTAAATAAATAATATATTTTTAAAATTATTATTTTTATTTCAATTAAATCTACATGAATTTATTTTCAAATTTTATAATATTCAAATATATATGTTGACAAATAAAAAACATTAATAATCCTATAAAAATATCAGCTAAAAAAGATGATTTTTTTCTAATAAAAGGTATTTACATGTTACATGTACTAATGTTAAAAATAGGATTACTTAAACATAGAAATGTTATATGATAAAATGAAATTAATATTTGAAATCAGTAGATCTAAATTTTATCATAATTACAATGTTATTTTTAGGCATTAAAATTTAATAACTTATTTAATAATTAGCCACCATTTTAAAAACCAATAATAGTAAAAGTGAAAAAATTACGAGTAAAAGACTAAAAACCTTGTATAATAAATGTGTAAAAATTATTTTGTAATATATTATAAACCTTATTTCATCCCCAACCCATTATTCTCCATTTTTCTTAATATGTCTTGTGAAAAATGAGCATTATTTAAATCAAGAAGTTAAATTTACAAGAATGTCATTCCCTTCACCAATAAAATAAGATCACCTCCACCCCATTTCTAAATAATCCAAAACCCTTTGAGAAAATATATTCTCTCTCTATCCCTTTATAAAATCCTCCTAATCAATTTCTATGTTCTAAATGTTCCTTTCTCAACCTTTTAGAAGCTACCATGCATGGGAAGTGAATCTCTCCCTCCTATTTTCAATTCAGGAACTTCCTTTCTAATAAGACTTATTATTTACATGTGATCAATATTAAATGTGTTTATAATAAATAATTTATAATTAAAATTATTCCTTATTGAGGATATACTTCCCTTCTCTCTCATTCAACCCTTTTCATATTCCCTTTTTTTGAGCTTTCATGCCAACAAAATCACTCCATGATTTTCCATGCCATATATTCTTATTTAGAAAAAGCTGAAACATTGTAAAATATATTATAATTTGGATACAACTATAAAAAATATGAACCTATTGACAATCACCTCAAAAACTTTTGGTTGAGAACTAACAAACTCCTCAATTTTGTGCATGATGACTGGGCCTATGAATACATACCTAGATTGCCTATATTGGGGGATAGGTTGTCGTTAATATATTATTTTAATTATCTATTATAAAATATGTATAAATAATGTAAATATATATTTTTATAAATAATAAAACAATATATGATCCTATAAGATAAATACTTGAAAAGATTTGGGATTAAACTCACAAATAGAATTTATTACAATAAGTATCCATTTTAATTTTTAATTTTTCTTCTCTTAGAAAAATATAGGGAAATAGAATGGATCATATTAAAAATGGATGTGATGGATAATGAAATCATATCCTTACCAATATGATGTAAGTTAGAGTTAAAAAGTTTTCTATGCTGATATATCACCTTTCCCACATTAAGAATATTAACATGATCCACGTTGAGCATCTAGCTTTACCAAGAAGGGAACAACTACCGTTTTAATCCTTCCTACACCAAAAACCACCTTCATTTAAAAGACTCTTTAACCCATTGATTGTTGAAAAATGGATTAATTATATGGAAAATATATTTTATATACTTTATTTTTTTAAAAATTAAGGGTTTTTATATGTGTGCCACCTAGAGGGAGATGAAGATCATTGGTTGAAATTGACCATGAACACAAATCCAAATGATGAAGTACAAGATATGGAGTGATAAGAGATTAAAAATATCTTTTTAAAATTATTTAAATTAAATTATATTAAAAAATGAAATGGAGTTCTTGGATCTTATGAATATAAATAATCAATTGATCTGAAGTAACCTGATTAATTTTACAATGATTATGCGCCATTCTTAAATATGTTTGATTTCTTATGATGGGATAATTGATCAATTATTTTGTTGAATGTACCCTAATCTATGTAATGGCTTTGTGATCCAAGATATTTTGAGGTTTGAGACGTGATTTTTGTGTACAATCGAATTTTAAATGGAATTTGGGGATACATAATGGTTCTCCCTGATAAAATGGTAAGAATAGAATGATGGAGAAAATTTTCAATAATAATTTTTATCATGAAAAAGAAGGGGGAAAACCTCTCCTATGTAATAAGTGTGGGAAGAAGAACTTGGGTAATTCTATTTATGGATGTGGGAAGTGTAAAATGTTTGGAAATGATGGCCATATAGCTCAAAACTATCATGGAGATACAAATCCTCAATATAAAAATGAAAATGATAAAGGAAAGATGGTGTAAGCATATCCTTTAGTACAATTATTCAATAATGGAGAGTATGTAAACTTTATAACTTTTTATATGAATATTAGAATAATATAAGGAAACTAAATTCAACCCCAACAGAGGATAAGGGAACAAGGAAATGATTTTTCTATCACAGTAACTAATATTAAGCATCTGAATGTTTTGTTGATATATATACTTATTATTTACTAAAAACATTCAAATGATTTTTTTTATTTTTTATACACATTACATTATTTAATTTAGGTTTTCAAAGATAATTAAATTTATACCTATGTTCATAAAAGTATAGATATTAGTTAAAACTCTTGTAGGGTCAATTTATACATCAATTTTATATAGAGATTCTCATACAGACTTTGGTGAGTAAAATATTATCTCTAATCTAATAGTAATTCTAATGATGTAATTTCAAATTATAATAGGGATGTAATAGCTATAAAAAAATAATTCCAAGATAAATTATATATTCAAGTAAATTATAGTGGTATTATAGGGAAATTCTAGAATTATTTTCAAAGGAGAGATATCTCGTCCTGGGTTTTGTCATGAACTAACTCTTATATGATTATTTATGGAAATTATTGTTGAAGAGGGGAAATAAAGTGAAAGATGAAAAATATAAACATTATTACCACTTTTCAAGTGTACATTGATGTATCTCCTAAAGAATTATTTGGACCTCCACATAAAAGAGTGTTATAATTATAAATTTAACTCGTATCCGGATATCAAAATTCATCAAATACCCCATATATAAAAGCATTAATGGATTAATATGAATTGATAAAGAAAATAAAATATATTTTATAAAATAATTTAATCTTCCCACGTGTTTATCCTTGAGAAAAATGTTCTATTTTTAAAGAAAATAGATTAATCAATGATGTCATTTATTGATTATATAGAACTAAATAGGATCAAGATATAGAAAAAATAACAACATCCTTGAATTTATTATTTATTCAATCATCTTAATGGATCTCAATTATTTTCAATGATTGGAAATCAATTTTCTTATCATTAGCTATGAGTGAGGAAAGAGGATATTCTAATGATTACATTTTAAAAATGGTATGTTCATATTTTTTATGCCATTTAGTTTAACTAATAATCCCATTATTGTTATGGATTTTATGTATACAATCTTTAGGGACTACCTCAATAAAAGTTTTTGGTCATTATTGATTATATTATGATATATTAAAAAAGTCATGAGGAATATGAGGAACACATAAGGGTTATATTTCAAACTCTTTGTAAAAAATGTATTTTTTATAAATTCATTAAATTTGAGTTTTAGTTATAAAATATTTCATTATTAAGACATGTTTTATCTTATGATGTACTCTCTGTAGGATTATCTCAGATTATGTTTGCCGATAAGTGGCCTCGTCTGAATATATAATTGGAGATTACAAGTTTTTTTTGGTTTAGCTGGATAATATATAAGGTTTGTGAAAAAAATTTCCATGGTTTTCTAATATTCTACCTAAGTTAACAAAAATTGAACATAATTTTTACTAGATAAAGGATATTAAAGAAAGATTCCAAGAGATAATGAATAGGTATGCTAGTAACCCAATGTTAGAATTAACCTCTAATGGTAAAGGATTTTTTATTCATATTGATGCATCATTTAAATCATTTGGATGTTTTATTAAGTAACATGAAATGAATAATTGTTATTCATCATTAAAATTGAAGTTATATGAGAAAAAGTATCCTAAACATGCTATCGAGTTTTCTTTGGATTTTTATGATATATAGAAATTGGGAATCTATATGTATTGATATAACTATGATAAATACATAAGACACAATATTCTAAAGTACATATTTACATTGAATGAACAAAACATGTGACGAATGATTTGGTTAGTGATTTTTATGATCTATGATTATCAAATTAATTTACACATGAAAAAAGTCACTCATGCACTGAATATGAAATACCATGGATTAATTATAATGATTATAATTTAAGGATATCCAATGATTATGGAATTTATAATAATGAACATAAAATTTATAAGGGAAGAGACATCCTCAATATTATTCTATATGATTTCATAAACTACATTACTAAGATGGTTTAAGAAAAAACAATGGGAAGATATTATGATATAAAGGAAGATATAAGAAATTAAATATTGGAAGTTTCTTTATGTATATCCTATTAAAGAGGAATTACTAATGTTTTGAACAATTATATCTATCACATCTATTTTAAACATAAAGATTTTTTTGAATGAAGCTCGCATATTTATATTCTCTATACATCTCAAAAGCGTGAAAATGTAAAGATATTACCATACACATTATTTGTGGGATAACATGAAAAAGAAAATTTATTATTATTATATTGGATGTTTCTTATGTATGCAAGTGAGAGAATAACATCAAATTCCTAAGAGAATGTTGTAACCACTACTAATACCTTTATGGAAGTGGGACACCATCATTATGGAATTTATCACTTCCCTTCTTAAGACATCAAAGGGTGAAAATACCAGAGGTGTAATTATTGATATATTAACCATGTATTCACATTTCACTGCTATATGATAGGATCTTCCTCTTCAACGCATTTCTCATAAGTACATTCAAGTATTCTTTAGACAAAATTGTACACCTATCATGACCCAAACCACCAGGGACCACTTGGATAATAGTATGTCTTGAATAACACCCTGATCCCATATCCGATAGGCTTGGGGATAGTGACTAGCACTGAGTAGGTATATCACACACCTAGTAGGACTTACAATAAAGTACATGTAAACACATAAAAATATACATACTACATTATAAATAAAAAATATAAAAAAACTCATACAGTAAATGCATGCATAAAACAATCCCATAACAGAGTACATCATGAAATATATAAAAAATAGGGAAAAAACCCACCAAAAACTAAAATATATTCTAACCTACTAACAAAAGAGAACTATTATCAAGATGAAAATTCTTGTAATCCTCATTTGTCCATCTAGCATAAATAAGCTCCACCGACTCCTTTCCCATTTTAGACTCCATCGAAAGGCCTATCATCTACATAATACCTGACATGCATGAGAAGAGCCCTTATTGGGGTTAGTGTAATCATACCCATTATGACACCCCAAAATCACCAAACACTTAGATTCATAGGGGGATTTATATCTATATCACAAAGCTAATGGAATAAACAAGATAAAATATATATGATAAAAGGAAGAATACTGGCCTCATGGTGAGATCACATCCTCACTGACAACCTCATATTTTTTCCGAGGATACAAGGTAAAATAAATCTATAAGAAATCACTCATCGATTTTCTATTTATTTATGGAACTAATCTGAGAGTATGTATGAATCAAGTATCTCCTAGATTAATCACTTAAGAACTGAGATGGATATTTCAATATTCTTATTATATCAGACTACACCACACTAAAAGACAACAGACATCAATACATAGATAGGGGATTACACTAAAGGCTATGGTGGATATCTAACTATAAATAGATCAACCCACTAGTAAGGGATGACATGTCTGATATATTGAATATAAGACATATACCTAACCATTAAAATATCGATAGAGGATCACACTGGGGGCCTCATAGATGGATACCTAGCTCAAAATAGAACTAACCCATAAAAGATATCACTCATCCTATGATTATGCTAGGATAACCCATTGTAACCTCTTGGGGATAGACTTAAGGAATTCACACACACATATATAGGTCATGTGAACTCACCCCAGATCATAGAACAACTGTATTGAGAAGAAAAAGGTCTATAACCTTCTCTACAAAGAGTATAATACATTTACCATGGGGTATACATCAAGTCTCGCAGAGTCTATAACTACCTAATTTCAATCATCTCAAATGGTATATATGTGTCAATATACAAGGTGTATTGTTATAACATAGGGTGTTTAGAGGTACGGATGGTACTCATCATGTTCCACCATTCCAAGCCCATACACATTACAAACCACCCAAGATGCGCCCAGTTACACACAGTGTGGGAGGGAACATGGCATAATGGGTGTCTACTACCATAAATGCTGAGTTAGCTAGATAATAGTAAAAAAATGTGGGTCCTCCACACTATGTGTAATATTTAACTCATTGTATGAACCCTATTGATCAAACAAGGGGGTCCATATGACATATATTCTTATGTACTACATGCCTTTAAGTTTAAAATTTCATAGAAACTTTTAATATTCATGTGTATCTACCCACATCACCTCTTCCATCACTAGTCATTTTTTGATGAAAAAAATAAAGGGAATTTTTTTTATTTGAGTTTTTTGAATAAAATGATGGGTATTATGGACACCACTCTCCAAGAACCCATGGGGAAATAATAACACTAACAATAGGAAGTTGAAGATCCCTTGTAATTTTATTAAAAAGGAATACAAAATGTGGATGTAACACTTGAAGACACATCACTCTAACACATTTTATATTTTTACCCATGGAACTCAATTAAGAGTAAATGACTCCAACTGAGCCATTATTGGGAGATGGTTGAACTCTACAGTCCCATATTTTTATGTTTTCCAAAATTTACTTGAAAATTAATCCTCTATATTTATATTATACAGATTAGAAACTAATAGAGTTTTCCTTGGAATAATATGAAAAAGGGATGTTTGTATTTGAATAAATGATTATAGATCAACTAAAAAGTCATATATAACATAGTCTATTTTCAATCAGTTAATAAAAATAACTCAAGTTTAATTCACCTAAGGGAGTACAACATTATATGGATTCAAATTATTTTTATTTATGACTATAATAATTCCCTTATAACTTCTTCTATTTTGAATAATTTTCTTGGGATGAGATTAAAATATCTGTGGAAAAAGATAAATAATTGTTAGCACCCACCATATAAGGAAAACATATTTTGTAATTTGATGAGGTCACTGCATAATTTGAAGATATAAAATCCTTGGGGCTTATATATAATTCAATACATTTTTAACATCACAATGAACATCCACTAGAGGGCACAAAAATTTAGACAATGAGAACCCTTAAATTATTTTCCCACTACCTTTATAAACATATTTTTTTATTCTGGTATGGGTGTAATGTACTATATTATAGGGGGACTATAAGACTAATTCTCGCTCAATGAATCCGACCAGAATAATATGTGGTGGTTTATATAAAATGGATCAAAACCACCATCAGAATGGTGATAATACTAATACTACCCACTGGGTGTAGTGAAATACCTATCACTAACATAAGGTGTTAAAACATGATTTCTATCTTTATATTAATTTCATATAATTTTTTATATATTTAATTATAGTATTTTCATTTAGGAAAAACCAATGAGTTGATTTTTTTAAAATAATAAGGATTAACTAAAAACTTCCCATCCAAAATAAAATAGTTGTATTACTCATTTATATTCTTCTAACCACTAAATTATTTTGTGAATTCTACTGATAATAATTGTGTATAGTTATATTAGTTTGGGGTGTCAATTTGTTTTATGAATAATTTAAATTAATGTTTGGATGTTATTTTTTTTGTTTTTTATTTTTTTTGTTTTTTTAATTTAGAAAATTGATCTTTAAATGATGTCCTACCTAGTGAAATTAACCATGTGAGTTTTAGGGAATTAATTTCTTACATAGTTGAATTTATATGACTGATTGATTATTTTTTTCATTATTTTTAAAAATAGTTTACTGATCTTACTAAACTAGAAATGATAACCCATGTAATTGATTGATAATAAATATTTTCATTTCCTTAACCATGAGACATTCTAATCATTTATTGCATATTATTTCACATAATCACTTTCTTAAGACTCTCATGTTATGTTGAGAGACTAGAAGCTTCCATAATTTTGCATATTCTTTCATTTGTTCAATGAAAACCCCTTTTTAATACTAACCACTATTTTAGGCTACCTAGATATTTGACCTAACATAATCCTTATTAACCCAAAAAACTATTAGGTTAGAAACATTGCATTCTAATTCGATCCCTACCTACCTATCCCTTTTATACACTTCTTTTTATAATTATAGAAATAAAGGGGGGTGGAGGGTGTTCAGATGGTAATTAAATGGAATAAATTCATTGTTTTGGGTTGAGTGATAGTGTACCTAAAATATATTTTGGACAGTATGTTCACAATATTTTCATTATCATTTTTTTATCTTTTTATCTCTAAAATTGTGTATAATAATTTATATATATATAATATAAAATAAATAGTTCAAATAAAAAATTCATGGATAAAAGAGTGATATTAAATAAATTTTTTTACACTTGTTTAATTTTTTACACTCATTAAATATTAAATTTTAATGGTCTGAAGTGATTAAAAAAATACCCTTTTGCCACAATACTTTAAACAAAAATTCCTACCAGTATTTAATTTTTTTGTACAGAATGTTTTATAGATGTCTTGAGTAGCACATTTCTTTCTTCCAGTAGGGAACTAGGACCGTGGGAAGTATATGGTAAGATAACATGAAAAATTTTATGGGGAAAAAATTATTTTCAAATATTTTATCATGAAGATAAAACATTCCCACATGATGTAGTTCTTGAAGTGAATAAGGTAGGATTTAAATGTTTAAAATGTAGGTGAAATACTGTGGGGAATTGAGCATAACTCATTAATAATGAATTTTGTTATTAATGATGGATGATTATTTTTATTTCTATTCTATAGTTCTTGTGTTTATAGCTATGAATGATAATAATTGTTGTGAAAATTTTTATTGTATTTCTGAGGAGTGTAATAGTTTAATTGATGGAGTGATGATGTTTCTGAAAATTTTAATTTATTTTCATTCGAAATTATTTCCACAACATAGTTTATGACTAGGAATATAACTCATTTTTATTATATAAATGAATTTATAATTGAATTGCAAAATTTATTTAATCATTTATTATTAGTTATTTTATTATTTTTTAAAATTAATTTAAAATACATACATTGAATTTAAGATTATATGTTTAAATTGGTAATAGGTGTATATTCTTGATTCTCTAAATTTTTTACCACTTTATAAATAATTGGAACAAAAAAAACACTAATTTTAGTTTCCTCACACTTTGAGGGTAATTTCAAGACATTTTCTATTTACTAATAAAAATTTGAAAAATTCACCCAAAAGAGTTTTATATGAAACATAATTTCAATAGGATGTGAAAATTGGAAATTTTGTAGTCTCAAATCCACACATGATGTAGTTATAAGAAGAATAAAAAACTGATATAGTGAACTGATTCGTAAAAAAATATTCGCATGTAGAGTGATATGTATCATAACTCTTGAAAGAGGATATCATAGGTGAAATATGTATCATGTGGTATTTGATATGTAATACAATTTCTAATAATCCTACTTAGTGGATGAAATTTTTGTGTTTTCCAAATATGATGAAATAGAATATTTAATATTTTTTCACAATTGAGTTCATACATAACATATTTTTAAATGTATATATGCCATTTATAATATTATATAATTAAAAATATCTCTATATAAATTATTTTTTAGGAAAAGGGATGTGAAAGATATCATTTCATTGCTTAAGTGATATTTTGGATATTAATTTTGGTAATATCAGTGGATTTTTAAGATGGTCTATGGGATAAATTGTCATTTCATGTTGGAATTAATTTTTAAAATTATAGAAATAGATAGGTATTGTTTAAAACTCATTATTGTTTCCTACCCAAGTAAGGAAAATATTCTCTAGTTATTCCATGTGGTGACCATCTAATAGACAATCAATTAAAATATCATGGGAAGAATTTTTGAGCTGAAGAGAAGATTCAATACATATACATCTAGAAGAAATATGGACCCCTTAGCCTATATTTGTGAAAACCATCAGAGGAATAAGGGATATCCAAACATTGAACCAAAGTCAAAAAGTAGGAGGGGGAAAATATTATCATTCCCTATAAGTATTCAACCAGTTCCAATTTATAAAAGATCTAAGAACTCAGATTCATCATGGCCTGATTTAATTAAGTTTTCTACAATTTTTTATTTTAATATTAATTCATTATTTTCATATTCCTTTTCTGTTCTTACCTCACCCAAATTTATTTGTTTTTATTAAAAAAAATGAAGTACCGATGATTTCATACTATATGATGTTGGAGTCCTAACCCATTATAGGAAGGTTGAGGGGAATTATAATGGAATTATTGATTTTATATTCTTAACAACCAAAACTATTTTTGTGATTTTGTTGTGACATTAGAGGTGAAAAGTAGGGAAGTAAATTTTCACTCCATTATCCTTAAATAATTATACAATATTTCAATTATTTATATTTAATGTCTCCCTCCAACTAGATAACTCACTATATTTTTTAGAGGTGAGTGGTTTGAAAGGATGAATGGTCTGTGGCCATGGGAAAATGTGTGAGTAGGTTCATTATATTTTCTATGGAGGAGTTTTTCCCACTCACTAAGGTGAAAAAATGTGTTTCTCATCTAATTGAGGGTTTTTTATCAGAGTTGTATTCTCATACATGGTAAAAATAGGGTATTATTCAATTAATTGTATTGAGTTTACTTATTTAATTTGGTGATTTAGATTAAGTCTAAATAATTATAGCAACCATGGTAATTAACCATAAGATCGTAATTTTTTTGAGTGACATTTATTTATTTCTTTTGTATTAATTTTAAAAAACTAAAATCCTAAATAAACAACGCTTTTACAAATTATTTTTGAAAAATTATAAAAATAAACACAAGTACTAGATAATATTATATCTTCATGGAATATCCCTTTACGAGATAAACTAGTGATCATCACTCAGTTGTATATAGGTAATTTAAAATTTTATTTTTACAACCATATACAAATATGGGATATCACCTGTAATACCATCTCACGCCATACTTACTCAGAAATATATTTCTAATAAATTTATCTATGTTAGGAAGCTAATATATATATATATAATCTATAATTATTCATGTAAAAAGTATAAATGATAATAAGAAAGGCTGTAAGGATTATTCTTATCTTACTTTACCAATGGAGACATGTTCTTATAGGAAGGTGAAGGTCCATGTGAGGGAAGGTGTTATCAACATATATAGAAATTATATTCGAGCAGAGGCTGTAGACGATGGGGCTGATCCCATCAAGAATGTCATGCATAATACAGGCATGAATGTTGAGCATCCTTTGGAGCTACTACTGCATTACAATAATGAAATGGAAAGGGAATCCCTTGTGATCAATGAATCAATAGAATATGATGATAAAATAATTGAAATGACTATTAGGGTGGACACTAATGGATAACAAAGGGATTAGATTGAAAAGTAGAATTGTATCCTAGTAATAGGTTTCAATGCAGGGAAAATCAACCAAGAGGAATACATGCAAGCGTGGGACAGTATAGTGTGTCAATTTGAAGACCATATAAATTATGATCCTAAAACATAGATAATTTCTTTTTTATGGATTCTTCTCAAGGGTGAAAATGCCAATAATATTATGTTTTCTTTTAAAAACTTTGTTTTGTCATGGGGTTTCTTAATTTTTCCTTAAAATATTTTTTTGGATAAAAATAAAAAATTAAGTTATTATGATGTGGCATCCTCAGAATGAATACCCATATATTGGATTACCATATACCTATTAGTTTGGAAACTTATATTGGATGCTTCTAGTATATTTTAAAGTTTCAATATACCATTGGATAACCCCATGTTGAATTAAATATAATATTTTACCCACTTCCTCATTGAGATGTATTATTTTTTTTAATTATATAGAGGATGAAACTTTGGTGGTGTCTACCACTATAAAGATTTATTAGTTTCAGTAGTGGTTATTTACCTTATTATAGATTTCTATTATTTTTATTCCTTCTCAAAACATTCCTTCATATCCTCTTAAATGGTTTTCCTCACCTTGGATCCATCACAATTCCAAAATAGAGGCCCAATGTTACCACATATACTGTAAATGATACCTATTGATCAATCTTCTTGCGAATTTACATTTATATAAACCCAAATATAAACAGTTTACACAAAAAATTATGCAAATTATTTAAAAAAACATAACACATAATTAATACTATCAATATTTCTCCAAAAATCATTAAATAAAATAAAATAATCAAGGATCCTTTGATATTTTTGGTGTTTAATTATGATCTTATTTTTTTAATTTTATTATCAACTACCCGTTTAATATTGATATCATCTCCCATGAAAAATAATAAAAAATTATAAGATAAAGTATGTAGTAGATTTAACTACACACCTCCCTATAAAGGAATATGGATTCTATAGTGTAGTACTAGTAGATTACCTAGTCATTTATCTAGAATAAAAGGGATTAATTAAAAGTTTCATGAGTTATTTTACATAGGAAATTTATGAAAATAAGTATCTATGAATATCTTTCAAATGTAATGATATAAATAGATATGTATAATTTAAATTAGCTTACCTTATGTTGGGAATCTAGTGCTCACTTTTACTATGCATGGGCTAATCTGTAAATAGACATAGAAATGAGGTAAAGTTACTTATTTATTTCAACATATAATTAAATTATAATGAAAATAATCTATAAATTACATATAATTTCTTTATCCTTCTATTATCAAACATTCATAGTGAAGCATCAAGTGTCCATAATCTTTCTTTACAATCCTCAACTATGAATGAATAGTTCTCCATTGAAGTGTTTAGGTTTTCACTGCCTTACTCAACATTACATTTTTAGTTTTTTGCTTTAAGGCCCAAATATTTGTGTTTATCAATCAAACATTTTACAGTGAAACTCCTCTAAATAACCCTCACTATAAGAAAATATGTACTATATCATGTGCTCTAATGTAGGTTTAACTATATTTTTTACATCACACTCACATATCGAAATCTAGAGATAGTGTGGGAGTAACCAATGGGGTTTGTGAGTTTCCACCTTTATTATATCTCTTATACAAACAAGGAAACTATAACTAACTATAAAAATAAATATCAAAAAAGGGAGACATGATAAATTTTAAAACAATCATAAAATTTTAAGAAATTAAACTTCAATTATAATTTATTTGCATGTTATAGTAATAAAAATATTCCTATAATGTATTATATTCACATATAGAAATGAATGATGAGGTAAAATAAGGATAAATTTTCTAGTTAAGACTCTATAAAGATCTGTCTGACTATTTATTTTCTCTTATAACATTAGGTCACACCCTAGATATCTCTTATAAGCCAAGAATCAACTCATTCCTAGAGCATGTACTCTTAGTTGTCTACTATGTTGAGTAAAATATCAACATAGTTTCTTCTCCTTACATAATTAAGTATTCTTTTGTACTTAAATCATTAATTTCTTGGATCATTTCCATGTATCATATTATGTGATGTGATATCTCTACATGTAAATTTTCATATTTTGGATCCATTACATACCTAAACATAGTTTGTAGTGTCAAATACCCAAATCCTCTCCCCATTTGATCATGAAACATGTATAATTTTATTCATTTTTTTACTTTATTTGGTTGTATAGGTATGTATAGATATTATAATGTCCACCGTACACAATCATGAAATCAATGTTCACATTTAATGATCTCTATTTCCCTTCATTATATTATTTTAACTTTATCATTATCTAATAATACTCATTCGTTGTTTGTAGAAACATTTTCTACTGGATAATGTCGCTTGCTTTTTTAATGAAATATAATTTTTTATTATTTATATATAGATGTGTTGGCATCATATATAGACTATCATCTAGGATTTTTTCAATATTCTTGTTGTTACTTTCATTGCTTGGTCACTAATATAATCATTATAGAAGTATTCATTCATAAAAAATATGGTATCATTTCACCCCATTCATCCTCTTAGTTAGTTTTGTTTTTAGACTATGTAACCCATATTATTTTAGCATCACTATCTTAGACTCTGATATAGATAGGATCTAGTATTTATCCTACATTAGTTGTGGTTATAGGCTAGTGTTTTCTTCTTAATTACCTCATAATTTCTTTAAAATAAACCATTTTTCTAAATCATAGTTTAACTATTAATATATATATATATAAGATTCCTATATTATTATAGTGTTACGGTTGGATACACATGGAGTTGGTTTCTTGTAACTCTTTAAAATTTTATGCGAGAAATGATCTCCTATTCTCAGTGTATGTATAAGAATTATGTATTTTCTAAAAAAATAAAATAATTTTATTATTCAAATAATTTTACAATTACAATTCAAAGGAATAAGACAATGAAATTAAATAATATACATAATTTATAAAGACAATTTCACTAAAATAATTTATTTGAAAAAATATATATATATTTTTCAAAATGACGATTCAAATATATTCCAAAGATGACATAAAATAGACATTAAAGATATTCATTCTAAATATGAATAGGTAATACCATCAAATATTACTAATAAATACAATAAAATTGTATTTTTTGTTATCAAATTATTAAAATATGTAAACTAATTATCGAAAACTTTATGTAAATTTTTTTCAATCAATAGACTTATCTATGGTGGGGTTTCATAGTTAAATTGTTAAATATAAAAACTATTTCACAAAATCCTTATAATATATGAATCATGATTGTTTTATTAATCATATATTTTAAATCTATTTCAAACCACAATGTTATCCATTTTCAACCACATTTATTTCTCTTAGATACTAGTGATTCTTCATCTATAAAAATACATGATGACTTTTAAAAACATAG
Source organism: Viscum album (assembly GCA_963277665.1). Lineage (NCBI taxonomy): Eukaryota > Viridiplantae > Streptophyta > Magnoliopsida > Santalales > Viscaceae > Viscum > Viscum album. Next base: position 846,334,386 of record OY728134.1, on the reverse strand, counting down.
TTTTTCTTATGACATACCTATTTAATCAACCTAGAATAATTCCTTATAAACCACAACTATAATTCCTTCATACCTTATATCATATAGGGACAATGAAAAACCCATAAATTTTCCAAAACCATACCTACAATGTGACGTACCAAACCCAGATTCCACTAAATGGGTGCATCGATCCTGGTGGGCCACAAGGCCTCAAGTTAATCTTCCAAAAAATCTGAGGCTACCGACTAGTAGTGAGGGCCATGGGTGTGTCTGTGGGGAGACTATAACATCATAATCAAAGTGTAACACAAAAGATTAATATAAATAGAGGTAAATAAAAGAATCAGTATAAGTAAACAGAAGATACAACAGAAATTAGAGACAAGGGAAAAAATAACTGAAATAACTAGAATAACATATAAAAACTGATGATGATATGTCATGTATCTAGAAAACTATAAAACATGGATATTAGAAAACAGAAAAAATAGATTCCACAAAAGTATAATGGAAATCAAATTATTATCCCAAACATCTGAAGCTCGGGCTCGGTCATCTTCTATTAAGCTCTATCCTAAACAATAAGAAATCAAGTGTTCGAAGATGTATGCTTCCCATTATTAACACATGCCACAATTTAATATTCTACAGGTACCAAAAAACACCTAGAGAGGGTGTGAGATAATTCTCACCCGACCACCCCCAATAATGGCTATAAAATCTTCCCTGTGTAATCGAAATTCAATAGTGTGAAAGCATGCATATATAAAGTAATTATGTGAAATGTAACTAAATACCCATGTACTTTCTTTATCCCTCAACTAGAATCTGATAATAACCAGTCCATTAATTGAGTATTTCTAGTTTATAAACGAGTCCCATGTCAACAATATTAAAGGTTATATGTTATGATAAGGAAACCTATAATGACATTTAATAATAATGTTACAAGGTAATAACCAAGGCAATATAGACCTCAAAGGTTTCCAACTCTGTAATAACTATAGCATGACTAAGGTTAATAGTGTAATCCAAGGAGAATATTCCAGGTCATTGCAAAATAATGTGACTAATGAATATAAGATGATAATCCAAGGTAAAATGGGTCTAAAAAATACATGTCCTTATGCTATGTAACCATGGAACCTACATGTCAATACTAGATCCAAGGACTATATGAAAGGAATCCTTTAATACTATGTGATGGATCTTATGGTGGCATACAGGGTATCTAAGAATAGACAAGGATTGAGATCTAGGTGGTTCCTAACCTGAGAAAGCTATATCCTTGAATTAGAATGGGGCTCTCGAGTGGTCATGGAATTCCCTGATAATAATCCAAGGCGAGCTCAAGTCAATCCATTACTATATAATTATGAAGTCATGCAATATATCATTAGGTTCAATTGTTTCATTAATGTGATTAGTTTAAGTAGCATAAAACCTCTATTAATTACATTTAAGCCATACTCAATAATTAAGGTTCATTCCAATACCTTCCATTAATGTGGTAAGGTGTTATACAAACATGCAAGCTATTAATCATTCACATTCAATCCAGTCAAGTCATATAGATAACATATATGAAAATTTCATATTCACAATTTTTATCAATTTGAAGCACTTACATTTGGAGTGTTAAGTGGTGAGAATAAATGGTACATGGCACTATGAAATTTACAATATAAATCATGACATTTAATAGATAAAATCTTACCCTTAGAACAGTCAAGCCATGTCACACCTGAACGGTGGCTCAAATGTGTTAAATACTAAAAACCCAATTATGACTTAACATCCTACATGGGACAGATGGAGTTATGGGAATAAACACCAATAATATATCACACATATGGAAAGATCATAATGATATGGTTCTAATGATTATAATCATGACATATAAATTCAATAAACAACACCCGATGAAATCAGTGGGCCCTACACAACAATTCTAAAATTAACGGACTTGAGGGTTAAGTTATAAAACTACCATGTTAGGCCTTTGAGACTCTGATACTTAGGTATTATCCCTTAATTTGTTTTGAATTTGAGTTGATCTAAGAAAAGGGGAAAATACTCAGACCATGATAACTGGGTTCAGAAAAAAAGAGAAGGAGAGAGGCTTAAATAGACTCGAGTACTTACCATTGTGCATACAACATTGTAAACAAAATCTTGATCGGATCCCAAAAGAAGGTGATATATTGATCCATAGCTTTGGCCTTCAAAAAATATCTAATATTAGAGAAAAATATGTTATTCCTATTGTATCTCGGATTAGGAAGAAGGAAGGAAATTAATTCGATCATTAAGGGAAAAATAGACATTTTACCTAGAAAAAAGCTTATGCACAGCTCAAAACCCCGTGCACAAACTGTGAATTAGTACCTAGGAAGGAGGGGAAATTGCATGTTTAGGTCACAAAACCATGGACCAACCATGCACCAATTGTGCGATATGGTTCAGCCCAAAAATAAACCATTCATATGGTTAGGAAAACTGTGTGCCAATTGTGCTCCAACCGTGCGATGTGGCCAGTTTCATAAACATATGGTTTCCGTGCTCTGAATAAGACACAAACACCCCCAACGACCTTTTATAACCCATTATTTATCCATAATAGGCCTGAAATAAAGAATTATACAGAAATTTAAAGTATCCTTACCTAAGTGAGAACTGGGTTCTTACGGTCTTCCCCCCTTTAAAGAAATATTCCTTGGGTTCAACATTCATGGATTGTGAAACACTATATATGAAAAATTATGGCCACTGAGCATATATTTTGGCCTCCCACTCCCAAATCTCGCCTTCCATGAAATTATTATTCCATAAAACCCATACTAGAGGGACAAACCGGCCTTATAGAACTTTCTTGCTTCAGTAGAAAATGTGTACCGTATACTTCTCAAAGGTAGCATCCGCATCTAACTCAACTTCCTTGAGATAAATGCTATGAGATGGGTCGACATGATACTGGGGATGCTATGAAACATGGAATATGTTGTATATGTCATGGTACCTCTAAGGTAATAACAACCAATAAGATATCAGTATGATTCTTTATAAGATCTCAAACGGACATACATAACAATCTGACAACTTCTCTTGTTTATGTAATCGTCTATGCCTGAACCTGGGTGATACTTGAAGGAAAACACAATCCTATTACTTTAACTCTATAAGTCATTGATGGAAATTGGAACCACATTTTTGTATATATTAGAAAGTATTCATATGCTTTTTGATCAACTCAACCTGGCTCTGATACCATTTTTGATGGAACAGTCTATCCCACAATCATGATATTATCCTCTTTGGGCCTAGACCACACAGTTTTTCATTCCATGGGATATTTCCATTTAGAATACCCTAGGAAAAGGCCTCATGGTGGGGGAAGTATCCAAAATAACTTATAAATGGGTTCTTCCTGATCCTCCTCCTTTGATGTGGGATTTTCATAATCTACACCCTAGAAGGGACCAACATCCTTGCTAACACATCAAATGAACACTACCTCTGACACTACTTTGTGACGTCCTAGACCCGGATGACACTTAATGGGTTCCCTGAGCCCGGTGGGCCACATGGATTCAAGTGAATCTCCCCAAACACCAGAGGCTTTTGACTTGCAGTGAAGGCCTAGGGCGTGTCCATGGGGAGGCTATTCCCTCATTATGAAAGTGTAGATAAACAGATGAATTTAAATAGAGGTAAATAGTGAAATCTATAAAAGTAAAAATATTTCACAACATAAAATAGAGGAAATAGTAATAATAGTTGAAATGAATTGAATAACATACAACAATTGATGACGATATTTCATGTATCTGGTGAACTGGAAAATGAGGATAAAGGACATTCAACATAAAATTTTCCAAAAAATTATAAAGGAAATAAAAAGACTATCCCAAGAATCCCATGATCTAGATCATTCATATACTATCACGATCCATCCTAAATAGCAAGAAATCAAGTGATCTAAGTCATATAATTGACTATGTTAACATATACAACCATGTAATCTACTACAGGTTGCAAACCACACTCGAATAGGGTGTGAAATAAATCTTAGTGGGCCACCACCAATGGTGTCTATAACATCTGGCCAGGGTAATGGAAATGTAATTGTGTGAAAGAATGAATATATAATGTAAAGAAATGCAATGTAAAAAAATACCCAAGTACCTACTTCATCCCTTGGCTAGAATATGAACATAACCAGTCCATTAATAGATTATTACAAGTTTATAAATGAGTCACATGTTAACAATAGTGAAGGTTCCAAGTTATGACAAAGAAACCTATAATTTTATTTAATAATAAAGTTACAAGGTAATAACCAAGGAAATATAGACCTCTAGGGTCTCTAACTCAGTAATAACTATTTCTTGGGTAAGGTTATGTGTTTAATTTATGGATCATATTCTAGGGAAATACACAATAAGGTGACTACCGAATCCTAGGTGATCATCCAAGGTAAAATAGGGATAAACATAGAATAGGCCCTATTGGTTGTAACCATTGAACCTAATTTCCAATATAGGATCCAAGGAGTGTATCCAAGGCATCCTTTAACACTATGTGAGTGATTCTATGGTGTAATACATAGAATACAAGAATAAACAAGGATCAAAATCTAGGTGGGTCTTAACTTGAGCAAGCTATATCCTTGAATCACAATGGGGTTCCCAAGTGCTTATGGAATTACCTGATAAGAATCTAAGGTGTTCCCTTGTCAAGCCATTCTTATTTAATTATGATTTCATTTAATATTTCATTTGGTTCAAGTCTTTACTTTAATTAGTGTGATTTTTCAAGTAGCATTCAAGAATTATTAATTACATTTAAGGACTATTCAATAATTAAGTTTCATTCTGATACATTCCATTAACGAGGTATGTAGTGTTATGGAAATGAAACCTATTAATCATTCAAATTTAATCCGATCAATTCATATACTTAATATACATTCTATTTCCATTTCAAATTTAATTATCAATTTGACAAACTTACCTTAGCCGGGTCAAGTGGTGAGAATACATGGTACTTTACACTATGTAATTCAAATTATAAATCAATCCATTTAATATAGAAAAGCTTACCCTTAGATGGGTCAGGCCAAGTCACACCAACATGGTGGCTCAAATGTATCAAATACTAAAAACACAATTATGGAATAACATACTACTTGGTATTGATAGACATGTAGGCATGAACACAAAAAATTAATCACATATATGAAAAGAGAATAACGATATGATTCTAATTATTATAATCATGAAATATAATTTAAATAAATGGCACTAGATGAAAGTAGTGGTCCCCAGACAACAATTCCAAAATCATATAACTTGAGGGATGGGTTATAGAAGATCCACCTTAGGATTATGGGACTCTAATACTTCTGTATCGACCCTTGGTTTGTATAGGATCAAAGTATATCAAAGAAATAGGAAACCCGATCACACTACGATGCCTGGGTGGAGAGAAAAGGAGAAAGAGAAATTCTTAAATGGACTAGAGTACTTACCATTGTGCATCCAACAAGAGAAATGAAAGCTCAATGAGATCCTAGAAGAAGAAGATATCTTGATACCGATCGTTGTAATTCAAAAAGCCTAAAAAATGATAGAAAAATAAGTTAATCACACTAGATCTTAGATTATGAATGAGGGGACATAATTAGATCATTTAGGGTAAAATATGCATTTTACCCAGAAATAGATTATGCACGATTTGAAAAACTATCTGAAAACCTTGAAAAAGTTCCTGGGAAGAAGGGGAACCTGCATGGTTAGTCCGCACAACAATAAAACAACCATATTTTATGATTTTCCCAAAAATAAACCATCAACATGGTTAGGAAAACCATGCGCCAACCGTGTGCCAATTGTACGATATGGCCATTTTCCCAAAAAGATGGGTTACATGCTCCGAACATGCCCCATACACCTTTAAGACCTTTTCTATGTCATTAGACATCTATATTAGGCACATAATAATGAATTTGACCAAAATTTAAAGGATCCATACCTGAGTGAAAAATCATGTTCTTACATACAATGTGGTTATATTCATTATTTAGTTCAATAGAATTGTCTTACACACCATCTTTAGATAAAATAGAACCATGAATAGATTTCAATAATGGTGGTGTCATGATGAAAACTATGGCATAGTGTATCATTTCATTTTTGACTATAATTGTTGAATTATTTTATCATCATCCTAATAAAACTAACACCTCAAAACACCTTATACCAAAGGATGGTCTATTTATCATCCTCAAACCATATCAAATCCTCAATAAATGATATAAAAAATTCTTTTATCCTTCAATTTTTTCATATTAACCTAATTAAGTCACATGAAATTAATCAAAATAAAACATAAAAATATTCCAAATTTATCAATAGTCACCACTTTAGATTAACGTAGGTTTCAATATACTCATAAGTTTGGTTAATTGGAAACCTAAATGTTTCCCACATATTGCTAAAAATTACCATGTTTGTTGGAAAATTCACAAATAAAATAATAATAAATGACATATTTATCACCTTAATTCTATATTATTGATGATCATTAAGAAAATAATAGTTTTATAGAAGGATTTCATATATTTTCCCTTCACCACTTATCTTTAAAAATATGTTTAGGAGAATTAATATCTGTGTATTCAATGTGATGATCAAGTTATTCCCTATAGATTGTATCTCCCTTATTATAATTGGATATTTTTCATAAAAAAATATAATATAATTTCACCCCTTTCATGAAAAGATATAGAAGTAAAATATCCTCTACCATTTACAAATAAATCCAATGGTTTAAATTTTTATTTTATGTGAAAATAAGTATTCATGTCTAGAAATAAAACAAATGGGAGTAGAGATTTTATAAGCCTTCATAAGTTTCATGGAGGGTATAAATACATAGATTCAACTGATTCTTCTAAAAAGTGGGTGGGGATAATGGTTTTTAATTTCTTTAGTTTTTAAAATTCTCTAATGTGATCTACCCTGAAAATATATTATTCTAAATTTTCATTGATTAAGTGATAAACAATTTTAATGACTTTTTATATGAATGTCATACATTATTCATCATAAGATCAATCACACTTTTTTATCATAAAGTATCTTCATCCGCATCTGAACTTCATTTATATGATCTTATAACTAGTGACCCATCCAAATTAGTTAGCTACAAGACTTTATCAATAAAATAAAACCCACATTATCTCTAATAAATGATTTAAACCATTTCCCTTCTCTAATCAATCAAAATAATTTTACCTAAATAAAAAATGTTCATATGTTTAAGGATTTTTTTATAAAATGATAAAATCCCAATATATATTAGAAAAATAAACCAAATAATTATTTATTCCTTGTTTATACACTAATATAGTATATATTGAACCATTTAAATACATATTGATCCTCTTAACCACCTAAAGATACTCATACTTTTGATTTATTTTAATATATTTTACCAAACATATTTTATAGAAAATATTCGAACTTATAATCATTATGAATATTAAACTTACAAAAATTTATTAGAATAATTTTGTGTCAATTGAATATTATCTTCACTCTTATAAGTTTATTTCCATAAAATATTTTTGATGAAAATTTATTATTTGATGATATTTCATACTTTTTATGATTCATATGAATATTTAACTTCAGAGTAAATACACACCCAAGTCACAGGTTTACTTGATGATCCAAAATTTTTATGGGTCCACTAATTACGAATATTATAATCTCTAATTTATTTTTTATTAAACCCCCAAAATTAATTATTTTTTATTCCATAAAATATAATATCATAAACATAGACGAGAACCATGAATTTTTATTCATTTATAACTTTTGAATAAAAGTTTAAAATAAAATCACCTCGGTTCAATTCATGGTTCGTAAAATATGAATCTACTTGATCAAAACAAGACCTTATTTCTTACATTAATAAATATAATGACTTATTTAGATAAAAATAATTACTTTTATCATCACATTGTTGAAAAAACTCATGTTTATCGAAATAAAATTATTATTTAAGTAATCCATTAAAGAATTTTGTAACAATATCATTATGATAAATCCTGAATTAGTTTGATATCAAATTAGAAAAAAAATTATAATTATATAATAATTTCCATAAATTAAAATCTTACATAAACATCAATTCCATTAATTTGAATATATCTATTGTTAAAAATTCCTACCTTGTTCCAATTCACAATACTAACATGTTTCTTCTTGAATTATTATTTTATTCTAATGAAATTGTAAACATTTGTTCACTTCTAATGCTATTAATTATTAATATTTTATATTTTTTAATCGCTTCATTCATAGATTTTACACATGATTCTTCTGTTTCCCATTCTTCAAAATATGATTTTTAACTTATAAGGATGATGGTATTTATTATATTTATCATCCAATGAGTTTGTTGTGATACTTTTTTATCACCAATGATATTCCATTAATCAATTTTAACCCTATTAATTTCATTTTAGTTGGTAAAAAAATCGCCTAAAAATAAAAATATTATTTTTATTCAATAATATAATATTATTCATCTAATGTACATTTAATTTCCCTTTAAAATAAATACATAATTTTATTCTTCTCCAAACATTTCATCCAAATTTTAACATCATTATTTATTTCTAAAATTATAATCAATAAATATTCCATCCCTTTTATCAAAAAAATTTTGTACACTTGTTAAGTAAATTATATTCCTTTTATTAAAAAGGCATTATATTCATTATTCTGCATAGAATAAAAAATAAATAATCTTCTATACACAAATTATCTATATGTTATTTATGTCAATTATTTGATCATGATGTAACACTTACTTTAAAAGGTATGAATTACATTAGAGTTGGTTTCCATCTATTCCACATTTTGAATAAAACAATCTTTCATCCATGATAAATTAGATCCCTATTTTCTGTATAGACATTAAATTACTTTTAATTATTTCTATTAGTGTCATGGTCTATCACTAGAATTTTGTACTTCCTTTTCTATTTTATTCCCTATGATATTTCTAAATGTAGATACTTTAAATTTCTTGATATTTCATACAAATGAAACATCATATTTTATTGCACGTATATATAAATAATTTTTCACTCTAACAATGGTGAATTTTATACCATTGTTTAGCCATAAATTTTTATTCTTCCTTCTACTTTTTTTAAAGTCACCATTGATATGTTTTTATATAATCTATCTCCTCAAAATTTTATCTCATAAACAAGATATAACATATTTTAATATAATAATTAATAAAATTTGATATACCTTTCTCTATAAGTCCCATTATATGTCATGGAGACAAATTTTTTGGTAAATATCATATCAATTAAGTCCTAAACCATTTTATGCTTTATATTATAATAATTTTATAATAATTATTCCCTCTCTGAAATGAATCACTTTTCATTTATATATCTATTTTTACAATTGGTAAATCAATCTACATCATAATTATTACAAAGGTTTCTAAACATTATTGACGTATTTTTTTAAAAAATAAATTTTATAAATTTATATACTATTCAATAATAAAAAAATGAATTTACTTAAAGATCCATGTGATAAGTATTTTTATTGGTACTCCTTCTTTATATAAATTCATCACCATTATTTCCATTAAGCAAGATTCCCCTCCTATTGAATGTAACATCAAGATCAAAGTAATAAATTTTTCTCACAAAAATAAGGTTTTTATAATTCTATCAATAATTTAAATCCTCAATTTTAAATACATTTCCATCTACCTTCTCCATTACACTAACACTAATAAATATTATCCTTTTTTTCCGAATTAAACCATATTATCAACATGATTATTTATGTTCTTCAATTTTCTATAAATTCCATCTCAGTTGGATAAACACCCACTATAAATAATCTATGTTGTATTATTCTTGAATTTATATAGTGAAATATCCACTAAAATATTATTCTATATTTTAAATTTTTCCTTAAAAAGAGTATTATCTAATTTAATAAATATTTTAGTTTCACCTCATTGTTCAAATCAAGTACAAGGATTCCATATTCGTATTCTTTATGTTGGGAGAATTTATTCTCTAATGAAATTGTATTGATGGATTCTCATTAAAATTTTCCTAAGTATATTATGGAATAATTTTTTGATATAATTTTTCTATAATTAAATTATTTATTACCATCATTTGAAGAGTGTAAACAATACTTGTTGAAGTAATTTTTTTTGTGAATGATATGATCTGGTCCTTTATTTCATGATCATGAGACCTTATCCTTGAAAATAAATCCTTAACTTGTGTTAATAAATCATTATATTTCCCATGTTTACTCAAAATAATATTTAGTAAATGGTAATGGATTTTAAATCCTCTTCTTAATTTCTTTTAATTATAATTTATTTTTATATAAAATTCTATGTGTTTGGTTTTGAGAGTTTCCACAAAAAAAATTCTTTCCAACCAATAATAATTATTTTCAATTATTTTTTTCACCCTTATATAACTTCCCATTGTATCTTAATCTAAATATATTAGTAGAATATAATTTTATTTTCTTAATCACTCATTATGTTATATAGGGGCCTTCTTTTATTTTCATTTTTCACGATCATTTCCCTATCTCTAGAACATAATTTACTTATCCAATTATCCATATTTTAACTCAAATTTAATGTTTTTATTTCAATGTTACTACTTAATATTCACTTTATTAAATATGTTTTCCATTTAGTTGTTAATGTAAAAATTAATGAAAACAATTTCCATTTTTTTCTTCAAAATATTCCATGAAATTTCCTTCTTCTCTAAGATATTCATGTGAAACATTTTAGCCGTCCAAAAATACTATTGTTGGGTTATTTTTATTTTTAAATAATTAATATACATTAAAATTAATTTTAAATTAAAAAAATATTTCTATTCTTCATCCTTGGAATATCCAACTCTTTAATTACTCTTTATAGTTCTTATTTTAAATCAACCACTACTTCTAGTTGATCATCATCTCAATTTTCAGTTTTAAACTTCTTAGTAATTTTACTCACCTATCTTACAAAACATATTTTAATTTGGTTTCTCCTTTTTCAAGGGAATACCCATCCTTTTTTTCTCATTTCTAATGAATTGATTCCTTTGAAAAATTATTATTGATTCATTATCAAAACAGAATTTTGGAGTTCTAATTTATGTAATTTTCAATGATCATTTTTTGGGAAAAAATATCACCTTATTCTATATCATTTATTAATGGTAATGTTTTAGTGTTATGGAAAATTTTTCCACATCTAAAATAGGAAAATAATATATTTCCTTTGAACCAACATTTTCACACTCTAAATTTTTTATCCATATGAGTGAAAATTTCATATCTTATATCATCCTTACATTTAATAGGGATAATATCAATAATCTCTATTCGATTTAAATATATATCTATGGATGAGTGGTTTTTTAATTACATTTAGATTTATAGGTATATCATATCAAACAAATATAATCGGTGGATTATAAAGTGATAATTGAGAAATATTATATTATTCAAGAACTAATATCTTTACATAGTTCAAATTTATAATTATCATTATACTTTTCATTATGAGTTATGTTTTTATATTTTAAAAATAATTATGTATCCTTAAAAAATTAATGATGCTTTAATTTTGATATTTCATTTAATCATTGAATTTTATATACAAAAACAAATATTTGGCTTATTTTATATAGATAGCCTATTTATACGTATAATATAATTTGACTGAAATAGATTTATATATAGTGTAGCTAATAACCATTATCTATATTTTAATTAAGAGTACTCTAGTAAATATATTATTTTCCCTTTTAATCATCATTTAAACACTTTTTATCTATTCATTTAATGATATATTTAATGGGTTTGTAATATAAATTCTATGAGTTTTAAGTAATAAAACATCCTTCCAATGAGATAATATATTGAACCACTTTTGGTCTTTCAATATATGATATTTTTATCCATAAAAAATTGAAACTACTTTAAAATTAAAAAATTATCTATTTCAAGACTTATTTAAGATAGATTTTCAAAATATCACTATTTAGATTTGTAAAAAAAATTATTATGACCATTGTCCTAAGAATTATAAAAATAATATTAATTTTATTATAATTATATTATTATTAAATTTTATATAGTTAAATTGTTGAAAATATTTTATGAACAGTTTGTGAAATTATATAAATAATATCATTCAGGTACAAAAATAAAAACATGATGACATGAAATTTTACATGGCTTGTAGAAATGGACCATATCCAGTGTGAATAATTCTAAAAATGTACCAATGTAAAAAACAGTACATACACACTTTTATATTAAGAAAATTCTTTAGGATTAGAACTCTACCAACTCCAAGGTTAACATAAAATTAGCTTCCATGTTGATATACTGAAATATTAAATGTATTATCAATACACAAATCAATGTAGTTATTTAAAAAATCTTGTATTATTGGATTTTTCATTTTAATATTTATATTTATATACCAAGATTTATCATCAGAGTCAACATGGAATTTGGGTGACCTGATACCTCTTATTTAAATATTAAAAATTTAATATATTTTACATGGATTGTTTTTGTGAAAATGTATTTACTCATTGTTTGATACTTTAGATAGAAAATCTGATACCAAATTTGATTTTTGAATATGGTGTTTACCCAAGGAACGACCTAATGTTGGTTGGAGATGAACGTTCGGTTGAGGTAGTCAATGGTGGTGCCTTTAATTAAAATAAATAAATATTTTTTTTAAAACCCTCAATATAAATTTTTCTTTAAATAACAAATTATAAAAATATCTAGTGTTACCTGCATGACCCTGGGTGAATTTAAGAGGAGGCTTGGACATTCTTCATTAGATGATCAATATCGGATAAAAATGGAAATCAAATCATGGTGGATTGAGAGTCTACAAATATGGAGTAACATCCTCAATATTGGTGAACACATTCTTGATTAAAGATTGATCCTAAATAGTGGTAGGGATCAGAAATGTTAGTTTATCTTATTTTAATGAAAATATTGATCATGGAGTTTTATATCTATATTTTATTGATTTGTAATTATCGGCCCTTTACATTAGAATATTTTAATAAATGAAAATCTTGATTCCAGTTTTTTTATTATTCATTTTTAAAACATATGGTTTACTGTTATATGTATTCCTTGAAAATGGATGCTTGGATAATAAATTTTTTACATCTTTCTTTTTCATATCTGACCACTGTTCTTCATATTCTTCACCATTGGCCAACAACCTCTCGGTTCGACGTTGTCAGTGTGGGTTCGAGCGGGATCAAATCCATATATTTATTATGTTTTTTGAATGACCTAGATGATAGTGATTTATATATATATTTGGATGAATTATGGGTGATTTTTCATGGAACAAGTATCTAGAGTAGTTATGGATAAGAGATTCACCATGGGATGTGCGCTGACTAATCAATGGTAGATTGAATTCCTGATTTCTGTCCATCTATGGCCTGAAATTGGCCATCAGTGAAATAAGATTTTATTTTAGCATATTTTAAGTGGTTAAGAGGGGTAATAAGTAATAGAAAATTTGTATCTAGGATATACATGAAGAAACATATGTTTCAAAAAAATCCTAACTATATGGAATGTGCGGTAAAGAACACACATCATGTAGTCCCTTGACTACAGTGGTTAGAGTTTTCAAATATATATATATCACATGCTATGTAGACCCACCATACACTATGAAACCATATAATAAAGGCTTAGTGTTTATTTAGTTAGTGCATGAGCACTAACATAATGAGCCACAAGATAATGGCTTGAATTCATTGGAACGACCAAGTACTGAGACACAACCAAGATACCTAGACAAGACCATGTACGTGGGCATGGGCCGATGTACATGTGCAAGGACGAAAAATCATGGGAATGTCCCCAGTTACTAAGAATCTCTATGATCAAAAAATACACTCCTTCTAGTAAGGCATGGATTCCCAATCCATATCAATTATATAACCCAACTAGGCAATGAGGTAGGGAAACAAGACTTTAGGATCCCCACACGCCAAGTTTATTCCCATAGAATCGTTTTTCTCTCATATCTCTTTCTTCAAAACTCATAATTTAGAAAAAAGTATACTATCCTGAGTTTTTTGACACATAAAATATGATTTTTTTCCTTCATTGAGGACTAAGAGATAAAATATTAGGATATATAAGAATTCCTCTTCTTTAGTCAATTATCGATGATGTCATTGATCAGGGAAGGATCATTTGAGAGATGTTTGGGTTGGAAACCTCGTATCGTACAAGTGTGTGGGTCCCCTACATTCCATTATTTACTATGTGATACCCCTTATCTCACCAGGGTGTGGCTCTTATATATATATATATATATATATATATATATATAGTGGAACACCCTAACATACTATGGAAAGGATCTTCAATTCCCTGAGTGGAACCCCATATTGTAGTAGCGTACATGTCCCCCGCTCAATAAGTGGCATCCCCCTGATAGAATGGGGTGTAGGTCCACTATTTATCTTTCAGGTGATAGGTAACCCCCTTTCATTCTAGGGTATGGTTCCTCCACTCATTGATTGGAACCCATTAGTCACACTATGGAATGAGTCCTCTATCTATTGAGTGGCACCCCCTTTTCCTACTAAGGCGTGAGTATTCTATTAGAGATTATGCACCCTTAGGATATGGGGTATTAGAGAGGTGCAAGACCTCTACAAGGATTTATCCGATAGACATATGAAATTCTATGAATTGGTGATGTACCTTTAAAGATACAAATAGAATATTTATACTATTCTAGGATGTGAGAAGAAAATCCACTTTCTCTCTTTCCTAGGTTTCCTTTTTAGCATAAATCTATGATGGATTTTATTTCCTCTTGTTATGAGTTGAGTTGAATTTTTGTGTATCTTTTTAGGGATCCCATTTTGGGTTTCTAGGTGTCTTATTTGGTATGTATATACACACCCCTATATTGGATTCCCCCGTATGTGTCATTTATTTTGAAGATGACAGACAATTCGGCGGTGACATCAGTTGAGCATGGTGATACTTGTGCACATTAACCATGTTTAGTGGTCAGACATGGTGATTAAGGGATGATATCTCTAATTTAATTCTTATTATAGTTTTTTTCAGCATGGGATATCATTTTGTTTTTTTATGTTTATTTTTTACCATTATTATTTTTTATACATTAGCATACTCTATTATATTCCCTATGATTTATTACATATATGGTTTTCTCAATATGATTATATATTTTTATTATTCCCATGAAAATTTTCATGGATATTGTTGGGTGTGTGAATATAGGTACATTAGTTAAATCCCCCCATTTTATTTGTTTTTCTTTTTGGTGATTTCCCCTAGGATTTTTCCAATTGGAGGTGGACGTGGGGTTGTGACAAGTCGGATTTTCGTCAGCCGAGAGGCCCCCGATCGGTTGGGTTGTTAAAGAGTTTTATTAGATTAGTTCATTACATGGGATGGTGTTTGGAATTTTCTCCTTATGTGTAATTTTATTAGACTTATGTAAACTGTGTGGATGTTTCCTGATTATGAATTTCAGTCTAGAGAGCTCAATGTTAGTGCAATGACATAAATATCTATTCATAAGGCCTCTAACTACCTACTTTCCAACTCATCATACATCGATATTGGTTATTGGTAATAGTGGAACATGAATCATATAGAATTGAGACTTTTTATTAAGCTTACTATGTTATCTCCACACACACACACACACACATATATATATATATATGTGCGCATATAACGGTGGTACATCATGGCCACTTTCCAAATGAATCTACAAATATTACTAGCCAGGTTATTGATATAAGGTCATCATTTCAATCTGGAAAGTGATGAGGGATCACATCAAGGGCTATCTTATGAGGTGTTTCCTCTATGAAATAAAGGTGAAACACCTCCACTTGTAAACCAGTATATAGAATGACAATTTCATGATTATGATGCATGAAGGAATAGAAATATACACTAGTTCCATCATAAGAGAAATATGTGGTTCTATAGAGTGATAGATACCCATGTAGTGAAGGATTGTCTTGAGTCATTGATCTGAGGGCTTAGAATCGTATGGAACCTCACTGATTATATTTTTTCACCAGAAATCGGTGTTTTCAATGGACCAGTAGGGTACTGGTGGAGACTAGTCATGGGTACTCATGATAAGATGATACTCTCATGGTCTGACTTATATATGATGCCTAATTAGGAGTATTACCCCTCTTTATTAAAATAAGTGAGGATCTAGGATCCCCAAGAGCTAAGGTATGGTAGTATTATAGTTTCTAAGTATTCCTTAATGTTTACTAACCTTATGAAGTACTTGCTCGACATGGTGCAAGGTGGTTATTTCTGAGCGTGAAAATTTGAGTAGGATATACATAAAGACATATGTGCCAGTGTGTAAAAATTAAACATTCTCAAAAATGATGGAGTCCTAGAGTGGAATTTGGTGATATATATCTCCCTTTAATATTAACGCCATGTAATTTTAGTTCTTTGTGCATCTCATAGTGATGGGTCATCTTTCATATTGAGTACCATCTAGTGTGATATTTGAAGAGTATGTCTAATCATAGTCAGACCTAGTCATGTTGACATGTGACATAGATATTTTTTAGAGGTTTTGGTTATCCGAGAGAGATGTGATAATATACATGTAATGGGCATGGTAACATGGCTCGCAATTTTCCAAACTTGTAAATCTGAGGAGGGAATGCTGGGGGGATATGGACTACCATGATAAAGAAAACGTCATGTTAAATGATTAATTAGGTATATCCTGGGTGACCTCCAGGGTGGTGATTCTGGTAGATTAGTTGGTGTAGCTCTATAGTGAGGAGTTGTTAGTAGGGGATAACACATTATGATACTCCAATCACCACCACAAGGTGTCCCACATCAAGATCCAAAAATTGGATGTCTGGGCCATGTCCAGTTGATAGCTATGGACAGATATGACTAGGCTACACATGATATGCTCAGAGATATGATCTATGTTTATTGTACTCTTTCACCATTACTGGTTGATATATGTTCTATTCAATCCATCATCTCCATATACCTATTGTGAGAGATGGATATTCTTGATAAGTTTTTATCCTAATATATTTGGCTATAGGTTCCTACAAAGAATGATTCTTTAGTGTCTCTTATCTACTGGAATTGAGTACAAGAACATGGCTGAGAAAGTTTCTCATGAAACCTCTTGGTTGTCAGGTGAAGCCTTTTGACATCATCTTGGGTATGGAATGTTTTTCCACTCTTAGAAGAAGATATAGTTTAATCATGAGGGAGTTATATTCTTTCAAAAAGATGAGAAGTGATTTCATTTATAGGAATGAGTTATATCATGACTGAGTAAGTGGGACATGAAGGTAAGAAGCTACATCCATTCACCCATCATTTGGATAGATTGTCCCTTGGAACAATGAGATATTTAAGAATCCTGATTTTTTTAATAGTGGATGAGTTTATAGATATCTTCCCAAAGGATTTTCTAGGACTACCTCCAAGATAGGATACATACTTCTTCAAGGACCTTCACCACAATACTGCACTGATATCTTCTACAGTATATCATATGACCCCTACAAAATTTGGGATCTAGGGGTGAAATTGGTGGACCATCAAGGGAAGGATTTGATAAGACCTAGTGTGTCCTCCTGGGTAGCTCTAGTATTGTTCATGAAAAAATATGATGGGATATTGAGGATTTGTATTTATTATCATCACCTAATCAAGGCAAAAATAAATAATATTCCCCCCATGCCAATGACTTAAGGCCTCATTGACCAGTTTTGAGATGCATGTTTGTTAATGAAAATCGATATTATGTCTGACTACCACTAGTTAAGGGTTTTTTAGGCTAATATTATGAAGACATGATTTTTATGTCACTAATGACATTATCAGTTCATGGTGATTACTTTAGGTGTGAAAAATTCCCCCACAATGTTTACAGATATGATGAAGAATCTGTTCTCACCATAGTTGGAGTGTTTTTTTGGTTTTCATTATAGTTGAAATACGCATTTACACAACATCATATAAGGATCATGAAGATCATTTGAATATGGTCATAAATTTACTTATGGAGCATCGTCTTTTAAAGTAATCCTTGAATGTTCTTGTTTTGGATACATGAGTTTCACTTCCTGGGACATGTCATCTTTAATAATGTTTTATCTATAGACACAATAGATATTGATTTAATGATTTACTGGGATCCACCCAAGGTCAGGTCAAATGTGTATTGTTTTCTGGGCCTAGAGGGGTACTATAGGAGGTTAATGGTGGATGTCTCTAGTAATACAACCCATCTGACCACCCTAATGAGGAAACAAACCAATTTTACCTGTCCCAAGTAGTGTTAGTGATAATTCAGGGATTCAAGGTAGATATTGACTAGTGTCTCTATGTAGAGAATACCAGAGAAGGTCATAGAGTATATAGTTATTTGTGACGCCTTTAGAGGTGGTATTAATTGTGTGTTGATGTATAGGAAAGTTGTAATCACTTATAGGTCAGGGTATTTGATACCCCATGAGAATAAATTCAGTAATCGTGAACAAGATTTAGTAGTGGTAAGTTTCTCTCTAAAGATATGTTGGCATTTTCTTTTGGAAGAGTGAATTGATATATACTAATTCCATCAGAGTCTTAGGTATATATTAAAAAAGAAAGTGTTTAACTTGAGACTGAGGTATTGGTTGGAGTTCCCATAGGAATATGATTTTTATATTTTTTGTACTTCTGGAAAATTAATAATGGTGGATGATTACTTTAGCATGAAGACTCATTCAAGCTTGGTGGACGAGGAGACTAATAATTTGATTCATTACAACTAACCTTGGTGGAGGATAGGGGTGCAGTTTTTCCCCAGACAAGGTTGGTGACTCCTCTTCTCCTTTATCATGTGAGATATGGCTAATTGGTATACATTAATCCAAAGGTTATATGTGAAACAAATACCCTTATGGTATGAAATAGTTGTATTTTTTGAAGTAAGAGTGTATGTCAACATTTTCTAGGAATGGACTGTGGTTCGATCCATGTTGCATGAGGAGGGGATGAGGGAGCTTCACACTTTCCACTTGGTTGTACATCCCAGTGTAGAAAATATTTACAAGTACCATTAGCGATAGTTTTGGTGGAACGAAATGAGGTAGAGTATTTTCAATCTTATCTCTTACTGTCTCACAGGTTTGTAGAAAAATATTGAGAACTATGTTCTGATTGGTTTGACACACCCTCTTAAGATCCCATAGTGGAAATGGGGTGAAATATTCATGGACTTCATGATGGGTGTTTTTTGGATAGTGAGAGTCTTGATGTCATCTTGGTTATTTCTTAACAAATTACCAATTTGTTAAACTTCCTTTGAATTATAGGGTATTTATTAGTTGAGATCATGGGGTAGTTGTATTTGGGGGAGATCATTTGACTTCATGGGGAACCATCGACAATTATCTTCGGTCAGGATGCATAATTCACATCATGGTAGTAAAGAATCATGTATGATTTATTCCAGACATAGTTAATGATGTGTACTTTGTTATACACCTAGACAGATGTCTAGACTGAGTGGAATATCCACTGAATGTAATGGATCTTCCTCATTAATGGTGAATGAATTTTTTACCAATGAATAATCCTAAATCATGGTAGCAATCATAATTTGTGATTTTTTTATTTTTATTAAATTATTGAAAATGAGTATGTATTTTTATTTTTTTAAATCTTGGATTTTCATCAAATTTCATGATTCATTTTTAATAAATTCATATGTTGATAAATATTTATTTATTATACATTTACAACTTCCATTATCTCTAAATTTATTTATTTTTCCAATAAATCTTTGATAATGTTGGATATAATTTTTTATTTTACATCTCTCTCCACTATTGTTCATGTACTCATCATTGGACCATGGGTTTGTGGTATGACATTGTTGAGGTTGGTTGGAGTGTGATATACCCTTCAAATTCATAGCAGTTGAGTGAATGACATAGGGGATGATTATTTGAAAGTGGATTGGGATGTATTATGGCTGATTCTTTATTGATAGAGGATATGGAGTGGTGAATATTATGGGAGTTTCTATAGGATGCATGATATCTAATCATCTATAGATCATATTCCCAATTTATGACCATCAGTGGCCAAATATCAGCATCTAGAGACTTAACCTTCAATTTAAGTAGAATTTTTGTTTTAAATAGGCATAATCAAAGGTATAAATATCTGATCATGTATTTTCGTGAAGAAACCAATGTTTTTATAAGAAACCTAAAAACACAATGAGTACTATAAACAACACACATATTATATTCCCAGGGCTACAACAACTTAGGTTTCAAGTATAGATAAATGTCACATGTTGTGTGGAACCACAATTTTCCATGTGACCCTGTGTTGGTAGCTTAGTAAGTAATCCAAGAGTAAAAAAGATCAGATATGAAAAGGTACATATGCATAACTGGAGTACATGGTCACATTCATATACATGCAAATTACCAGGATACCTAGGCACAACCATGTGCATAGGCATATGATGATGTACACTAGCATGACTGGAAGAGCACAAGTGGGGTCTGGTTTCCTGAGATATTCCATGTATATCCAATACAAGTTGTGTAGTGTAGCATGCCTACCAAATACATGTCAAGGATAGAACATATTCAGGTGATGAGGTGGGTCCACATGCCATAGGGACCCCCATACAAACAGTCTATTCTGATAGAAATTTATTCCTCTTATATCTCCTTTTTAGACCATAGATTTGGGATTATGATTATCCTATCATGAGTATTTTCCATAAGGAAATTCATGGTGGCCTTGGTTGTGGCATATGATCTATGATCTGTGGTGTTAAGAGCATGACACATTGTCAGGCGATGCTCGACAATGGACGATATTAGGGAAGGATGATATGAGAGGTGTATGGGTTTGCAACCCCCAGTCACACTAGGATATGGGTCCCCCTCATTCCTCTATTTACTATGTGGTACCCCTATTACACTAGGGTAAAGATACATTATCTATCAATCTATCAAGTGGAACCCCTAACGTAATTGGGAGTGGGACCTCTTTTCACTAAGTGGAACACCCCCCTTTCATATTAGGGTGTGGGTCCTCTATTCACTAAGTAGGACAACTTTTAATGGAATAGAGTGTAGTACCCCTACTTCTTTATCTAGTGAGTGGTTCCAACCATTCATGAAATTTTTAGGGTCCTCTGTTCACTGAGTATAACCCCCTTATCTTATTAATATATGGGTCCTCTATTAGATATTATATCCACTAGGGATATTCAACAACACTGAGTTATAGTTCCTCCAAATGGGGTTATTTGACGGATACTTGAGATATTGGGAATTAGTGATAGAACCTTAGATTAGTATTCAAACTCAATATCCTAGGATTGTTTGGGAGATGGAGATCCCCTTTCTCTCTCACAAGTAATTTTTTTTTTCATTTATCTATGATGGGTTTCATTTTCCTCTTATTATGGGTTAGGATGTCATTTTTTGTATCTCTTTATAACCCCCTTTCAGAGTTTTTCGGTTTCCTAATAGGTATGTATATTCTCACTCATGCATGGTATTTTCCTATAAGTTTCGTGTCTTATGTAGATGACTGACATTTTAGTGGTGACCTTAGTAGATCATAGTGATACCTAGGTGCATTGACCATGTATGGTGGTAAAACATTGAGATTAGGAGTTGGGATCTCTAAGTTATTTCTTATTATAGTTTTTTGGTTGGGATTTCATTTTTGGTTTTCTGTTTATTTTTTCCCATTATTCATTTGATTAATTTTTCATTGTCTTTTGTATTCTCAAGATTTTGTTTCATTCATGGTTTACTCTAGATGGATTTTACTTTTTATTATTACTATAAACATTTCCAAGAAGATGGTTGGGTGTGCATACAAATACATTAATTAAAGTCCTCCTATTTCAATTATGCCTTATTGGAGCTTTTCCTAATACCACATCCTATTAGATGTAGGTTTAGGGTTGTGATATCTTGGATTACCGTTGGCCAGCTGGCCGTAGTGTTTCAAAGTAACACCTCTTCTATTAGAGGTATTCTTAGGGTTGTGATTTCATAGTAGCACTTTTCTCCCTAAAATAATAGATAAATTATTTTTATTTATTGACATTTCATATTGATCCTCCTATAAAGTTTTAATATATTGAATATAATTCCTTGATATTTTTTAAAATCTTTAATCTAGATTTTACCTTTTAAAAATTAAATGAAACCACTCATATTGGTACATTCAAATCTATCATTAAATCTCTATAACATTGAATTTTTTAAAATATATTCAAATATATAAATCACGTAGATATCCTTAAAACCATGTTTTTACTGGATTGACAATTTTTTGGTCTCATGGATAAGATATTTAATTAAAAAACTGTGATATATATTTCTTATTCTGTATGAATCACACCCATTTCCTTTAAAGATTTTATGTCTATACCAAAACTTATAATTTTACTTTTTAAACATATGTATGTTTTTCTACATCATATTAAGTATTTTTCATCATGAAAACCAAAACTACATTAGTAGTTTATTTTTCTGCCAGTAATACAATTTTAGTCCACTCAAACACATTTTTGAAACCATAAAAAAATTAATCCATGCCTTATAACAACCCAGGAAATAATATATTATGTATTTCTATATTTCATAATATTTATGAACTAGATATAAATTAAATTCTAAAGTATTTTTAATATAATATACGATAAATATAGTTTTATTACTAACGCATTATTTTTATAACAATATTTTTGTCACCTACTAATAGAAAAATGGTTTTAAAACTAATTTTGGAAAAAAAATTAAATTATATTTGACCAAATAATATTATTATTTGAAATAAGAATAAAAAATATACTTTAGTTGAATTTTTAGTATTTTTATGATAAGTTTCATGCCTTGATAAATAGTGAAAAAATACCGCATTTTAATTGAAATTTTTTTTCATCAAATTTATTTATAGAGTCGAATAATATATTTGAATGGGTTTTAAGTATAATTAGATTATTTTTTATCAGTTCATCTAATTTAGTTAATTAGATTCAATTTTAAATTGAAATTTTATGTTAAAATTTTTTGAACTTTTGAATGTTTTCACTTTAAAAACCTATTAGATCATTTTTTCAGTGTGATTAATTTGTAATTAATTTCTGAATTTTCTTTGTTTTTAATATCGAAAATTGGATTTTATATTTCGAATCATAATTTTTAAAATTTATTAAATATATCTTTTTAATTTTTTGATGTTATTAATATTAAATTTATTGATTTTTATATAAACATGGTTAAGGGTAAATCAGGTAATTATGGGTAAAAATAATATTATAAATATTATAAAATTACCATAAAACGTGTCATAATTTCATTAGATGTTTTTTTCGATTAAAATCATCATTGGGCGGAAATTATAATCTTTGGAAGTAAATTTTATGCGAGTATGACATTTATAATTTTATATGAAAGAGAAGTCTGTTTTGGCACACTTTTGTTTTTAACTAGTGAAATATTTTTAATAAGGGGTTACGTAGGGGATCTATTAAAATAGAAATATTATTTTAAATAATAACTTTTTTATCATTGTCCGGGTAAGTTATTTTTTATTTTTGTAAATAAATAATTAAATTAATGGCATATACAATGATGACAAAATACTTGTTTAATTAAATGAAATATTAAAAAATAGATATTTAAAATACTAACATAAATATAATTTGAGATTATTAATTTAATTCAAAACTTTTTTATATTACTTTTACTTTCTATTGATGTTTTGGATTATTGGTCTTAATTTATCTTATTATTATGATATTTTTAATAATTTAAATGATGAATATCATCAAAAATTATAGGAATGATATTTTAAAATAAATGATATTTTATTAAATGTTATAAAATTTCTAAAAATCTCAACATCGGAAAAATAATTGGGATAAGTCTTAAACTTTCTCCCATAACTAATTTATTTTTTTTGGTATTTTATAGTAAATATATTAACCGTCAATGTGTAAATTACATGATATCAAAGTAAGAATTAAAAGGGTAAAATAAGGGTAAAAATAAAAAACAAGTATTTGAAAATAATCCAAAACATTTCTAGTTTTTAATGGATTAATGTATCTAGACCCATCCTCATTATATCTTACCAATGAGTCACTTTAGATATATTTTTGAATATAAAATTAATTTATATTAATTTAATATTTTGAAAAAATCTAATAGTACACATCCCATCTCCTGTAAAATAGAATCCATTATTCTCCATTATTCACAACTAAAAACTATTATAGGTAGGCTTAGGGTTATGATATCATACTAAAAAAATTTCTACATAATATAATAAATAAATTATTTTTAATTTATTTATATTTAATATTTATCCTATTATATAGTTTTAATATCTTGAATTTAATTCCATGATATTTTTAAAACCATTAATCTAGATTTTACCGTGTAAAAATTAAATGAAAACATCTATATTCATACATTAAAATATATCATTAAATATATTTAAAATTTAATTTTTAAAAATATATTAAAACCTATAAATCATTTTGATATCCTCAAAACCATGTTGTTACTGGATTAATTTTTTGGTTTCACAAACAAGATGTTTAATTTAAAAACTATGATATAAAATTATTATTCTCAATGAATCAAACTAATATTTTTCTATCCCAAACCTTATAATTTTCCATTTTCAACCAACATTGGATTTTTCCAACATATTATGTAGTTTTCATTGAGAAAATTAAAACAACATTAGTATTTTATTTCTCACCAGTAATACAATTTCAGTCCACTCAAAAACATTTTTGATCCCATAAGAAAAATTCATTAATTCTCGATAAAAACAAAAGTAATAATAGAATATATATTTTTCATATTTATTAATATATAATAACTATTTATAAATTATAAGATATAATATTTTCTATAGCATATATGATAAATCCAATTTTATGGTTAAAAACATTATTTTTCTAAAAACGTTTAATCACCTTCTAATGGAACTGTGTTTTTTAAAAAAAAAATTATCTAATTTATTAATTATATTTGAAAAAATAATAATCTTCTTTGAAATAAAAATATTAAAATTTATTTTGGTTTATTTTTTGGTATTTTCTGCTAAGTTTCACGGTTTTAAAAATTGTTAAAAAATAATGCATTTTAATTAAAAACTTATTTTTCAAAAAAATTATTTATAGAGTTAGATTATATATTTAAATTTTTTTAATGTATAATTAGAATTTTTTATTATTATTTTAGCAAATTTAGTTTATTGAACTCAATTTTAAATTGAAATTGGATATTAAAACCTTTTGAACTTTTGAATGTTTTTACTTTAAAATCCATTTTATCATTCTGTCAATGGGATTAATTTGTAAATAATTTTAGAATTTTCTATGTTTCTTATTTTTAATAATGGATTCAATATTTGGATTCAAAATTTTCTAATTAATTAAATACCTCCCTCTAATTTTTGGACAATATTAATATTAAATTTAGTAATTTTTTTATTAACATGGTTAAGGGTAAATCAAGTTATTATGGGTAAAAATATTATTATAAATATTATAAAATTACAATAAAACCTATCCAAATTTAATTGGATAATTTTCATCAATTAAAATCATCATTAGGATGAAATTATATTTTTTTAAGCCACTTTGATGAGAGTATGACATTTATAATTTTATATTCAAAGAAAACTCAATTTTTCCACACTTTTGTTTTTAAAAAGTGAAATATTTTTAATAAGGGGTTATACAGAGTATCTCTTCGACTATAAAAATTATTTTAAATGATAATTATTTATCATTATAACTATAGTTTAATTTTTATATTTAGTTAATAAATAAATAAGTTAAAGTCTTATACAATGATGACGCATTATTTGTTTAATTAAAGGAGACATCAAAAAATGATATTCAAAATACTAACATAAATATAATTTCAGATTATAAATTTAATTGACAAATTTTTTAGATTAATTTTAAATTGTATTGATTTTTTAGAATTATTTGTATGATTTTATCTTATTGTTATGATATTTTTAAAAAGTCATGAAATGAATTGGATCAAAAATGATAAAACTAACATTTTAAAATACATGATATTTTATTAAATGATATAAAAATTATAAAAATATCAATATCAAAAAAATAATTGGGATAAGTCTTAAAATTTAATCAGTGACTAATTTATTAATCTTTTGGTATTTTATAGTAATTATATTAACTCTCAAAGTGTTAATTATATGATATCACACTAAGAATTAAAAATGTAAAATAAGGGTTAAAACAAAAAGACAAGGATTACAAAATAATCCAAAAATTTATAGTTTTTATTAAATGAATGGATTTAGATCAATCCTAATCATATATTAACAATTAGTAACTTTTGATCCATTTTTTATAAAAATTTATTTTATATTAATTTAATATTTTAAAAAATTCCAAGAGCACCCATCCCATCTCATATAAAGGGGAATTCATTATTCTCTATTATTCTCACCTAAAAAACTATATTGTTTAGTCAATATCTACCCTAATACCTTACTAGAACCCCTCACCACATTATAAAGCTCCTATTTTAGGCAAAAAAATTACCTTATAGGTGTTAGGGGGTTGATCAAAGGATATCATCTGAAGGAGAGGTATCAATTTTAATTATGTGTTTCAAATTTAATTTCTTCTTCCAATTACTTAAAATATTATTACACCATGATGAAATAATAAATCCAGTATCATCATAATTCCAAGATGTTATTATTTTAATATCATCATATAAATCCATCTCCATTTCCATCAAATGGAAAAATAATTAATCATTTGTGCCTATGGCGGACTACCACCTTGTGAAGTGATATAATACATTTTCCATCATCACATCTAAATAATATCCATAATAATGGAATTAATTACTATATATGATATTCATTGAATATTTATCATTATTAAAGAATAATATATCATCTACATTCTTTCCTTCTATGCACATAAAAAAGATAATTTCATTCCTACGTACATGTATACTATCATCTCCACAAAGTGATGTGATTCGTTTTTCATCACCACCTCAAATTAATGATATATATATATATAATATATTTAAATTATTAATATTATCTTTATTATGTTATAATAATTTTGTAAATATAAAATAATAATTGACTTATTTCCATAATGATCCTTGAAAAATTGAAGTGTTACTCATGCATGTGTACGACCTATTGTGTCCAGGATTATAACATTGTTCATTTTTCATAAAAATAAATAAATTTTTTGATTTTAAGGAATAATTAATGTAAAAAAGTGATTATTATTTCGTGAATATATATTTGGAGATGATGGAATTATTAACAATTTATCTATTGATATCATACCAAAGTCATTTTTAACTCAAGTACTGAATATCAAAATAATGCCCGATATGAATTAAATAATTAAGTAATTTTTATAAAATGATAATAAGTGATATATAATGAATAATAATCATTTAAATTTTCTCAATAAATTATATAATTAACCTAACTTTATTATTCATGTGGTTAAATATTGTATGTGATGAGTTGTGCTCCTATTAATGGAGATTCATTTAAAAAACCCTCGTCTAAAGTTCATTTTACAAAATTCAAAGGGAATTTTTTTGTTAAATTATACAGAATAAGTAGTTTATAATAAATTTATTACACCTTATTACATTAATTTTTTCTTTTTAAATTTTAAGATTTATTTCTAAATAAAATGTTTTCATTATTATGTGTATAGTTTTATATTTTAAAAGTGATATTTACAAGAAAAGGGTATTTTCATATGTGAAAGTATTTTTCTCATGGGTTTAAAAGCATTTTCAAGGATTTTAATCATGATATGTTGTTGGTAAATTTTTTTTATTGGTTTATTCCATTATAGATCATGATATTATGGGTTGATCTCCATTATTTCTCAAGATATGATGGGTTGAGCCCCATTATAGCTCTTGGTATGATGGGTATGCCCTATTATCACTCTTGAATGAATTGGGTGTTCCAGAGATGGTATTCAAGTGTAATATTATTCCATTTGTAAATTTTAATGGAAGTGTGATATGTTAAAGATGTATCAAGGAACCTACATTATTTTTCTATACATGCAAATGAGTTTTTAAGAAAAGATGTTTTAATGGTTTTTATGTTTTCAGTTGACTAATGATTTCCTTCATTATGTACCATAATAAATTTTTTGTGATCATCCCAAGTTATAAAAGGTTTTTCATTGTTTATAAGGATAGGTAAGAGAAATAAAGAAGTCATTTTTATATTTATGAATTTTTTTAATGAAAAATAATCACGTATTATATTGAAAGGTTTATATTTTGGAAGAAATGGATACTGATTTATTAGTATCCAATTTGTTTGAACATGGGATATTATGTATGAATGATTTTATAATTTTTTTAAACTCTAAACTAAAAATATCATCAATGTGAAATAAATTAAATTATTGACTAAAACTCCGGATTATGTACAGCTTAATGCTAGGACCTTATAATTGGTATCAAAGGTCATCTTATATAAAATTAATAGTTAGGGTAATATTAATAACATTACCTTAAAAACTTTCCCATATGGGATAGATAAAATTCTATTTAATTTGAACATAACCAAGTTTCTTCATATAAGATATGTTTTGTAGGGAATGGTTTTCCATAGATGAAACATGAAAGCTCTGGTGGGAATGATTCATGAGAAAAACAACCTTCAATATCAGTATCCCAAGATAGTCATAATTAGAAAGTAATAGTTTGTTACTATTATGGATTAGTTTACACATGCTATAAATAGTGGTGGAATCCATACATGAGATAATCCACAAAGAAATATGTCAGTGGAAGATCATTTTATAAGGCAACATCCTCCACCTTTCAGTGGAACCTCAGATCAATTGGTAGATGAAGGATAGATCAATGTTCTAGAAAAGATATCTGTAGTAATGGGATGTTTGGAATAATAAAAACTAACCCTAGATATTTATTATTTTGAAGGTAATTTCAATCAATGTTGGTATTTGGTTAATAATAAAAAAGGAAAATATGATCTTGATTCAATGGAATGATTTTATTTTTAGAGTCTTTTTCGGGATTAATATTTTCTAAAAATTATTCGACCCATAATGGGAAAACGTTTTTTGGGACTAAGGTAGAAATATGACGATTTTGTTCTTATTTATGAATCCAATTTTATGAAGCTATCATGATACTTATGATATATTATTTAATATTTTTATAGTCAAATTAATAGATTCTAATCTGGTTTGAAACCATTTTAATGAACAGATTTGGATTCATGAGATTTTAAAAGCTATTAGAAACTTGTTTATTATGCTGAATGATTTGAGATGGTGTTTTTTAACATGTATGTGACTCATGATAATAAGAATAAGAAGTGTCTAGGTTGAAATTCATGGGAGAAAAATTCATCAAAGAAATATATTGGTAAGAAATTCAAATTCCATTTTTGTAAAATTTGTGGTAAAACGTAACATAGAGAATGTCATGTAAATTATGGGAAACGATAATAATGTGTAATGTTTGGATACATGTCTTGTGAGTACGTGGAAAATTATCAATAAAATAGTGATTACTTTATGGTTTGATGCTTTAGTTATAACGAGTTGGGTCATTTTTCTAATGTGTATCCAAATGCAGACACTTAGGGGGAAATCAAAAATAATGGAATCTGAAGGGTGTGAAAAACTCATTTGAAAATACCTCAACAGATATTTAACTATCAAACAAAGTTGTATCAGGTACATTGAAATTTTAATAGATTTTTCAAATGTGTTGTTTCATTTAGGTTCTACAAATTCCTTTATTTCTATGAAAGTTTCTGGTAAATTTGAAATTCCACCTGAATAAATGAATCTAGAACATATTGTAAAAACACCTAATGAAATATTAAGAAAAAAAACAATTTTAGAATCTTCCTGTCTTTATCTGTAAAAATAAATTACATATTTTTTTCTCTTGTAGATTTTGATGTTATTTTAGGTATGGATTGTCTTTCCATTTACCATGCCAAGATAGCTTATAGAGATAAAGAAGTTTCTTTTCATAAAGAGTTTTTGTTTTGGTACAGGAATGAACCTATACCAGTGATAAAATATTAGAAAACCAAGAAACTTTTAAAAGTGGGAAATGAATGTTATCTTTCCCATATTTTTTAAAAAATAACTATTTAAATTAATGATTTGTGAATTGTAAAATACAATTTGGATGTTTTCCCGATGCGTTTCTCAGTATTATCCCTGATTGGCAAGTTGAATTTACTATTTACTTATTTCTTGATTCTTGGAAAATTTCTAAACCCCATAAATGAATGAATCATATATAAATTTTAGAGTTTAAAAAGCAATTGTATTTTTTTTAAATATTGGTTTCATATAACCTAGAACTTCACCATGGGGTTCTCCTATCTTGTTTTTTAAAAATAATTATGGTTTGATGATTCTTTCCATTGACAATAGAGGTATAAATAACATCACTTTTAAGAAAAGATATCATTTTCCTCATATCATTATTTTATTTTATCTTCTCCAGGGAGCATAATATTTTTTTGAAGGTTTACATGAGGTCGGGTTACCATCAATTAAAATTACAGGATGAAGAAATTCCAAATACTATATTTTGGGCTAGCTCTGAGAATTAGGAATTTTTAGTTATGTCATTTGAGTTAACTAATGCACCAAATTTATTCATTGATTTATGAATGAAATATTTTATAAGTATTTTTATAGTATTTTTGTTGTGTTTATTGATTATATTTTGGTGTTTCAAAAAGTAATAAGGAACATGAAATACATATATGATTTTTTTTGAAAACCATAAAAGAAAATAAATCATATGGGAAATTTATATGGTTTGATTTTTAGATGGAAAATATTTCATTCCTTGGTCACATTGTTTATATAAATCTAATAATTGTTGATCATAATAAATTAATGTTTTTGGAGAAAGAAAAATTCCCAAAAATTTAATCTATATTCATATTTTTATTGTTTTATAATGCAATTAACAGAGGTTTTGTTGAAAACATTTCATGGTTATGTAAACAACTGACTAAGTCAAATCGAAATGGTGTGATGTTTATTTGGAAAATAAAATGAGATGAATATTTTTAGGAATTGAGATGAATATTGGGGAATGGTACAGTTCCAGACCCGCCTTCCAAAAATGGTAAATTTTTCATCTACCTGGATTCTTCAATGAAAGGACTTGGTTGTTTCCAAATTTATAATGACTAGGTAATTTATTATGCTTCATGTTAGTTGAAACATCATGAGTTAAATCACTATAAACATTATTAATAATTATCTACTATATTTTTTTAATTAAATATTTGGAGGCTTCATTTAAATGGAGTAAAATGTGAAATATATATTGGACATAAAAGTTTGAATTATTTATTCACTCAAAATTAATTGAACATATGATAGATAAAATGGATTAAAATAATCCAAGATTGTGATTCCACAATTTATTACTATCCTATAAAAAATTGAATGATTCATTTAGTAAGAAATGTAATGCTACATTAACCATGATATGTTTGGAAAGTGACCCTTTGGTTAATGATTTAGTGAATTTTGGAATAGAAGTTATTGGTGTAGGAAATTACTCTTTTATGTATGAGGTTTTTGTGAAATCATCTCAATTATAAATAATTACGAAATAGAAGAAGGAAGACCATGAGTTGCAGAAAATGGTAGAATTGGTTAAATAGATTAAGTTACCATAATTTAACATTGATATGGTTTGTGTTATTATATTTGGGAAGATATTATGTGTGCCTTTTGATTCACAGTTCAAGAAAGATTTATGATGTGAATCTCATATTTCTCCATTTTTATTTCATCATGCCAGCACTAAGATGTATATAGAACATAAAGAGTATTATTTATGGGATGGAATGAAAATAGATATTACAGACTCTACCCTAAAGTGTTTAACTTTTCATCTAGATAAAGAATAATAAATATTGCTGAAGGGGATGCTTCTACCTGTCCCAGATCTAGAGTAGAAATTGGAATATGTATCCAAGGATTTTTATGTGGGATTGTGAAATACTTCACAAGGTAACAATATGATATGTGTTTTTGTTGATTGAATAAATAAATATTATTATTCTCTACTTATTGAAGATAATTTATCTCTAGATCAAATCTCCCGGTTTTATATTAAAGTGATAGATATGTTTTATGGAGTTCCCATCTCCACTGTATCTGAATATGATCTTAGGATAACTTATAACTTTTTTAAAGGCCTTCAGAAGTCATTTGGAAATGAATTAAATTTTATCATAGCTTTTCATCCTCAATTAGATAGACATTCAGAAAAAATTTTTATAAATTTGAGGATATGACACATGAGTTTTTAATGGATTACCATATAATTTTGGATAAATATCTTTATTTAGATGATTTTTTATAATAACAATTTTCATTCTAATATATAGATGGAACCATTTGAGGGATTTTATGGAAAGTGGTGTCGAACTCCAGTATTTTGTTATAAAGTAGGTGAAAGGAAGTTGATGGGACAAGAATTGGTATATGAATTGGTAGAGAAATTTTAATTGATTCATTGAAACATGATGACATCTTAGAGAAGATAGAAAATATATGTCGATAAAAAGAGGAAGGATCTTTATTTGGAGTTTGGTGGTCAGGTATTTCTCAAAGTTTATCCATGGAAAAGTGTAATGTGTTTTGGTAGGAAGGGGTAGCTAAGTTTTTGGTTCATTGGACCCTTTTAAATACTGGAAAATTTGGTCCACTTGTCCATCGAGTGGATTTTCCTCTATGTTTTTCCTAGGTGTGCAATTTTTTTCACCGTTAATTGTTAGGAATGTATATTCTAGATCCATCTCATATTTTGAGTCTAGAAGTAGTTCAATTAGAAGAGAATATTTCTTATGAAGAACAACCGATTTAGGTTCTTAACCATAGAGAGAATTTTTTGTGGAATACGTTGATTCATTTGGTTAAGGATTTATGTAAATATCATTTGGCGGAAGAGGAAACATGGGAATCAAAAAATGCTATAAGGGAAAGATATCCCCACTTATTTAATAAGTGATTAAAAATTGTAAGGGTGAAATTTATAAAATAGGGGAATAATGTAACAACCCAGGTAATGATAGAATAATTATTTTTATTATTTATTAATTTATATGAATTACATAGTATTTAAAATATAAACTATCTCTAATAGATTATATAAATGATATAGTTTTATAGTTAAAAACTTTATTTTTATAAAAAAAGTTTTATCACCTTTTAATAGAATAGTGGGTTTGAAACTAAATTTTTTCACATTTATAAATTATATTTTACAAAATAAAATTCTTATTCGAAATAGGAATATCAAAATTCACTTTGGTTTTTTTAGTATTTTCTGATATATTTCATATTTTGATGAATAGGGAAACAATAGTTCATTTTAATAAAAAACTATTTTTTTATAAAATTATGTTATATAGAATAATTATATACTTTAATTGTTTTAATGTATAATTAGATAATATTTTTATCATTTAATCAAATATCGACAATTTTAATCAATTTTACATTGAATTTGGATATTAAAACTTGGTGATCTTTTGAATTTTTTTACATTAAAACCCAATTTTTTTATTCTGTCAAGGAGATTTTTTTTAATTAATTTATTTAATTTATATTTCTTTAATTTTGATAGATGAATTCAATATTTTGAATCCTAATATCAAAATTTTTTAAATATGAACCTTTTATTTTTGAACATTGTCAATAGTAACTTTAGTAATTTATTTTATTAACACGGTAAAGGGTAAATCAGTAATTAAAGATAGAAATAATATTATAAATGCTATAAAATTACCCTAAAAAATTTTCTAATTTAATCTTATAAGTGTTTTTAGAAATAAATAATCAATTGTGAAAATCATAACCTTTGTAATTCAATTTTTTTAGAGTATGAAGTTTATAATTATATATATAATGAAAAATCAATTTTGTAACACTTATGTTTTTTACAAGTGAAATACTAATAATAAAAGGTTTTACAGGGGATCTCTTAAACTATAAATAATATTTTAAAATATAAAATTATTATTTTAGTCATCCAAATTAATTTTTATATTTTAGGAAATAAAATATTAAATTAAAGGCTTATACAATGATGTTGCCGTAATTTTTTAAATAAAATAAATATCAAGTAAATGATATTAAAAATAGTATAATAAATATAATTTGAGGTTATTAATGTCATAAACTAATTTTATAGAAAAAATGACTTAATATTGGTGTTCTAGAAGTATTGGTTTTAATTTATATTTTTTTATGATATTTCTAAAAATTTATGTAATAAATCATGTTAAAATTTCCATTATTGATATTTTAAAATAAATTATATTTTATTAAATGATTTAAAATTAATGAAAATAAATAATTATTAAAACTGAATTTTATAAGTATTAAAATTTCATAAATTATTAATTTATTGGTATTTTCACATTTTATAGTAACTATATTAACCATCAAAGTGTAAATTACATGACATAACTGTAAGAATTGAGTGAGTAAGGTAAGGGATAAAATAAAAAGATAAAGATTAAAATAAAATAAAAACATGTCTATTTTTTATTGGATTAATTAATTTAGACCCATAATAATCCTCTATTTTAATTATGTTACTTTTTATATATTTTTAATATGAAATTAATTAATATTAATTTAATATTTTGAAAACGTTCAAAAAGTTCCCCTCTTATCTCTTATAAAAGGGAACCCATTATTCAATATTATTCACATCCTAAAATCTATTTTGATCAGAAAATATATACCCAAATATATTCCCAGAATCAATACACACATTATAGAGATATTATTTTAGGCATTACACCCACCTTATAAGTGTTAATGTGTTGATGAAAAGATATTGTCTGGATGAGTTTTTCATTTAATTTACTGTTTATATTTTATTTATTCTTCCACATACTTCAAATATTCTTCCAACATAAAGAAATAGTTAATATTTTATCTTCAGTATACTGATATTTTTTTATGTTAATATCATCATATAAATTCATCTCCATTTCCATCAAATGGGAAGATAATTAATCGATCATGTTTACGATGAACTTCCAACTTGCGTATTGATGTAATTTTTTTCCATGAATGCCTCTCAATAATGGTCATAATGATGGAATTAATGTTTACATATTATATAAATGACATATTTCACATCATTAAATAATAATATTTGATCTCTGTTATTCCCTTTCCGTGAACATCAAAACGTTAACATTGTTCATGCGTACGTGTGAACTATCACCTCCACAAAGAAATATGATTCGTTTTTTCATCACCAAATCACATGAGAGATATATGTATAAGTATATTTAAATTATTAATATGATATTAATGATATTATGATCATTATGTAAATTTAAAATTATAATTACCTTCTTTCCATAATGATCATTCAAAAATGGATGTTTTACTCATGCATAAGTATAGCCTACCGTCTCCATTATCCTAACATTGTTTATTTTTCATAACCAAAAATAAGTGGTTTAATTTAAAAGTGTAATTGTTGTATATAGGAGATTGTTATTTCAGGATTAACATTTCATGATTATTATGCTAGAGATTGTGGACTTATGTCCACCTTAACTATTGATATCATGCGAAATTCATTTTGGACTCATGTACCGAATGTCGACAAATCAACCAACAAGAACATAAATAATTATGAAATTTTGGAAACATGATAATAAATGATATAAAATAAATAATAAAAATTTAGATGTTCTGAAGAATGTATATAATTATCCTAAGTTTATTAATCAATATGTAAAATGATTTAGGTTATAATTCAGACTCAAGGTAAGGGACTTTAATTTTAAAAACCCTCATTTAATGTTTCTTTTATAGAAATAAAAGGGAAGGTTTTTTAACTTATTGGACATGATAGGTTTACTCCAATTTCATAACACATTATCAATTTAATTTTTCATTATTAATTTTCATAGTTCTTTTCAAATAAAATGGTTTCATTATTTTTTGTGTGGTTTTTATAATTTAAAATTGATATTTTCATGGAAATTGTATTTTGATATCGAAAAGTGTTTTTATCATGGGTTTAAAAGTGTTTTCAAGGGTTTTGATCAATATATGTTGTAATGAAATTATTTTTATGGGTTTATCCAATTCTATATCCGGATATTATGAGTTGATCCCCATTATATCTCAAGATATGATGTGTTGATCCCCATTATAGCTCAAGATGTGATGACTGATCCCCATTATAGCTCTCTAATGCATTGGTTACTCAATAGATAGAATTAAACCATAAGGTTATTCCATTTTTAAGGCTGAATGTAAGAGTGATATTATAATTATGTCCTAATAAACCTTCTTTATTTTTCTAAGCATAATAATGAGTTTTTAAGAAGATAGATTTTAATGGTTTTCCTGTTTTCACTAGACTAACCATTTCTTAATTTATGTACCTCACTGAGAATTTTTTGATCTTGACAAGTTTAACTTTTTTCATAGGTTATAATGATGGTTAAGATAATGGGGAATTTAGTTTGATATTTGTGAGTATTTTTCCTAGAAATGCATCATGTTTTATTTTTGAATGTTTTATATTTTGTAAGAATTAGATACTATTTTGGTAGTAGCCACTTTATATAAACATGGGATGTAATGTTTGAATGATAGACTAATTCACTAAAACTCTAAATTAAAAAGATCATCAATGTTAAAGAAACTAAATTCTTGACTAAAACTCAAGATTATGTAAGTTTTATGGTTGTGGCCTTATATACCTCATTTTTAATAAGGATTATATAATAGGAGATCTTAACCATGATTATAACCATGATAGTGTTATAATATTCATCATGGAGAATATATAAACTCAATAAAACATCTTCAAAAAAATTACAAGAACCACAAACAAAGTTCACTATCCATGGAATAGTCTTAAAAATCATCGTATTGTTTTAATCTATTTCATAAAATTTATCTCTTATTTCTTACATCACCATATCATGAAAACGTATCCTCAAAAACAGCTAGAAACATAAAATAGGTTTTTATATTTATAGACACATCTCTAAAACTCATAAAATCATTTGTATACCCCATATGAACATCAATATTTTCAAATTCCATCAATTAAGGATAATTTAATACAATTAAAATATAATTTCAATATTTTCCAATATTTTCTATATTCTTTATCATTGTTCAACTTGGGTTTCAATAATAATAGAGCATGAGAAGGCTTTAATCATTCCTTGTGGTATGGTTTATTGGTATTTTTTTCTAAATTTAGAAACTAATATGATGATGTTATAAATTTGAATAAGGGAATTTTGTCAATATTGTGGTGGGTTCACATGTCATGAGACTAATGTGTTAATTATTTCAATAATCCTAAATATTATTAATTCTTATAGAGCATGGATAGATTAGAAAATCATTCTTATGTTAGGATATACCATTTTTATAGAAAATTGTTATATTCCCATGATGTGAATTTTACAAGAAGTGTGTGAAAGAGAGATAATAAATTTTATGCATATTGTTTAGTTAATCATCTTTCTTATTATATTTGGTTTTAGAAAGTAAAAATAAATTTTATTAATGTTTTTATTTAGAATAGAATTAGTTTTTTGTGTTTTTTAAGGTATACACTTATTATTTGGAATTATGTTTCATTAAATTGATATGAAATGTGCATTTGTTTTAATTTACATGGTTTCTTGATGGATTAGAATGTTTAGCTCATAAAATAATACAGGATAAGCAAATATATGTCCTTATATAGAGTGTTGTGAATGATAAAATTGAAACCATAGATGTAGATCCTAAATATCATCCAATGGGGTTTATTATAGCATAAACAATAAATTACATGTGTGTATTTTGGGTGAAAAAGTGGAGTTATTGAATTATTAGATTCACTAAGCTTGTATTTTTTTTTGAATTTTTCCTCATCTTGAGGATTTTATTTCTTATATAGATATTATTGATTTGATTGACCCTTTTAAAAGTGATACTATTTTTAAGGTATCATTATAATGATATTTTTGTATAATGAAATTATTATTTTTTCAATCATTGTAATTGAGCAGTATTTGTTCTTGGGACACCAATATCTAATCCTTTAAGATAGTAAAATCTCTAGGGTTTCAATATATTTTTCTACACCCTCATACCCATAAAATTTAAGTGTAGAATTGTAGTTATTTGTCAGATTGAAGTTTTTTAGATCTAACTATGCTGCTAATGTTATTATACTTGAAGTATTTTTGGGTGTGGAACATGATTCTTTATGATAAATCTATAATTGAGGATTTTCAAAACATGTTACCCAGATGGCTGGGACCAATTCTATAGATTCTACTACCACTTTGGATAAAGTCTAAGGGTAACATTTATTGTAATTTTATTGGTAATAATATCCTTTAAGGGTTTATATTTTTTTATTATAAACAAAAATATTATCTGAAAATTTCCTAGATACTTT
Organism: Viscum album; assembly: GCA_963277665.1. Taxonomy (NCBI): domain Eukaryota; kingdom Viridiplantae; phylum Streptophyta; class Magnoliopsida; order Santalales; family Viscaceae; genus Viscum; species Viscum album. The sequence goes on along the minus strand of OY728134.1, from coordinate 846,295,652 downwards.
TTTGTATAATTCATTATTACAATTATCAAATTTTATATAATTTTTATATAATTTTTTATACTATGTTTGGGTTTTTTTATAATACCACTTTTTACTTGGAAATACCTTTTGAATTGATCAGAAAATATATTATAAAATGGCCTGAAAACATGTGTGGTACAATGGTATTTAAGCCTAATTTTGACTACATTTCACCCCCTCTCTGTAGTTCTATATATTCATTTACTAGGACAAAACATGGTATCCATGATTAAATATACATGAATCTAGATCTGTTTCTAATATACCTTTTTTTTTACATCAATTTTATTAATACACTGTTGTTTATAAAAATTTATATAATCTCCCATATGTTGTTGTGAAGAAGAGGAAATTCATTTTTGTTTTGATATAGAATGACTTCTACTCAAAATGATTGAGTATCTAAATCCTGGATAATCACCAATATTTGGTGGTAAAGACTATAAATATTGTCAATATAGTATGAAAATTATTATTATTAATATGGGTTTCATTCATTTTCTTATAATGACCATAAATTATAGAATTTTCATTAATTAAATACCTATATTCAACCATGACGAGAATCTATAGAATCAATAAAATTATAAAGAATATAATACCTTTTTCTCCCAATGAAACATCATATCTGTAGTTATACTTAATCATGTGAATATATAAATTGTAGATAGTAAATTTTAGAAAATAACCACTTTGTAACGTCTATCATTACTGAGAATCAAAGAGATAAATTTCTTGTTGATTTTAAAGCATTTTATTTTTACATGTAGAATTAGTATTTCAAATGAATTAGTGTTTCATAAATGTTGTTAATGGAATTAAAAAATTACGTGAGAAGAAAATATATAATGAAAAACATGTGGATAAGGTGATTGGTATTTTTTTAATGTAATGGGAATCAAAATTGATACAAATAGAAGACCCTAAGTGTTTATAAAATATTTGTACTATTGATTTTATAATTACTCTCCTGAAATATGATAATATACTTAAGGGAGAGGTTGAGCAGTGGATGAAAATAATAGAGTTTCATTCACATCAACCTCCAGCACTTTAACTTTTAGTTCTAGAATTTCAAAACACTATATTACTATAAAGAATAAATTTTAAAAATAATTATATGATTGCAATTTAAAATATTCTGAAGGAGTGATCTTTGTACATGAGAGTAATATGGATAACATAATTATAAAAACGAAATTATGGTTTTAACATCATAAGAAAAAAATATAAATATAAGAATAATGAACAATCAAATTAGATATGTTATGAGTGAAGAAGATGGGGTATATCAGAACAAGTTAACATAAGTTAATGAATAAGAATAATGATGAGAGAATTTTAATTATAAAGAAAATAAAACCAAAAATATAAACTAATAATACTTGGTATTTCCTATGGAAATCTTTCATCTGAAGATAGTAGAGATTTATAAATATATGATAGTAAAAGGATAGTCAAATTTTACACAAATACTCATCAGAATGATCTTTCCTTTATGGGAAAGAAACTCCTTATTTACTTTTATAGATATATCTAGAATATAATTTTTCACTTACTTTAGATGATAATAATAGTTATAATTAATTGGAATAAGATGATGATATTCAATTATTTGTATTAATGACTAGATAATTTACTTAAAAAGGAAGTAAACGAAAAATTAAAAATACCATGACATGGAAAATGAATGTTTTTCTAATGTGGAATATATGATTTCTAAATATACCTCTAACATTTAAAACCAGTCTTTTAAGATAGATTCTAATTGAAAACATGTCTAAACTCATAATGATCAAAATTCTGTTAAAAAACTAATGTTAAAAATTAATAACCAAAAAAATATTATATCTAGTTTTACATATAGTATGTGTAATTTTGATAATATCTTAAGAGATATGATACCAAGTCGTATATCTTCTAGAACATATTTTACTTATTGAATATCACACATTTAGTTAAATTATTTTGTAACAAAAAATGTTCCTTTTATACTAACAATTAAATTGGTGATTATTATAGAAAAAATTATTATTAAAAAAAGATCAATATTTCTAACATCATAAGGAATATATTTCCAATGAGCCCATAATTTTACAACAAAGTGTAGTTGGACATATAATGGTTGTTGATTTTTTTTGCTAATATTACTGGAACCTTTTATGTATGAGTGCTAAAATTTTATATTTGTATTTTTCAAGAAGAAAGGATAAGTAGTATCAGAGATAATATTCTGTACATGGACAATAAATTTTATCATCATATAATAAAAGTAAATTCTTATTTTTATAATATTCAAAAATTGAAGTGTGGTTGAATCACTTTTTTATATAATGTATAAGGTAATATCATTGGTATAGATATTTTTTACTTGTTGTTAATTCTATAATTTATAACTTTTGTATTGTTTTAGAACATAAGAGTAACCATATTAGTAATAGTCAATTATGTGAGGATGTGTACTCTGTGAACATAGAAAATTATAATTTTCTTTTAAAATTTCAGATGGAGAACATGTTTTTTCTGCAGATAGTTATAATAATGTTTACACTCTCAACAAATAAATCCCTTTAGTAAATAGATCTTTACTTGTCATTATGTGATCAAATATTCCTCATGACATTTTCATGGAATATTATGACATCACAAAATTCAAAACATAGCTAAATATTATTGAAAAGACACAAAGTAGGAACATTGGGAACAAAAGTTTAATTCTACCAGAGTCTATGGATATTGAAAATATGGTAAGAAATAAAATACTAGAAATAAAACTACTAGTTAAGTCACCACATATGACGTATTTATGTTACTACACATGTACCTTTTTAGACCTATAAAAATAAAAAGTATCATAGGTCAACAATATGTGTTTGTCTGGGTGGATAATTTGACTATGCAAACATGGAAGAATACTTAAGAACTTAAATCAAAATAACTTTTGAAATTAAAAAAATTAGCACTTGTTAAAAATTTAAAAATCCTACCAGTTTTCAGTATTTGAAATGATCACAGTAATGGGATTATATAGTCTAATTTTGAAATCTTTATAATCAAAATGGAATTATAAATAGTTTTTTATCACTTAAAAGTCAAAAACAGAATGGTGTAGTAGAGTTAAATACTAAAACCCATTCAAAAAATTCTAGTCATTTTTGTGTGAGTATTTGATTGCTAAGTATTTTTGGAAAAAATAAATGACTCTAGCTTGCTAAACTATAAATAAGGTTTTTCATTGTCTAGTTTTTGGTTTGACCCCTTATAAATGTACACAAACCCACAAATAAAATTTTAATGTCAAGTCTATTGAAACAAATCCTTATATGATGTTTTAACATCCAATGGATACTCATAAAATTTTTATTTTTGAAAAAACCGTTCATTTTATTAAAATATATTGATTACCATCTATCATAAATTAACAAACCAGAGGCCAAAATCTTAGAAGTCAGACTACTATAATTCAACTTAATAGAAGTAAATTCTTTGATAGATTATTATCAACATATCCTTTAACATTGAAACTAGAAAATAAAAATGAATAATCTAAGTAATAATATTATTTGTGGTGTAGTTCATCTTGTAAGTGATTAATGTTCCCATGTAAATGAATTTAAGAATCATGCATTCTTATTAAACTTTTAACATAAAATAGATTATTATTCCTTGAGTGATTACACTTGGATAATGGTGATGAAATAAGAGATTAATCAATTCAAAATGAAAAAGTTTTGGACCTTGGTTGATCATACAAAGGATCTTTCATTCATTTATGTTAATGGTACTACCTAAATAAGTGTGATAAAAATTGTATTGTAGTCTCGAATAAGGTGGGTCTAGTTTCTATAATTTATAACTATGATGTGGTTATAGATTTTGGAGAAACATTTTTTTCTGTGGCTAGGATTGAGTCCATATATATCTCACATACCTTCACAGTTCACCTTAACTTTACCCAATTTCAAATGGATGTAAATAATGTCTTCATAAATGGATATGTTTAAGATGGTTTTTATATTTAAACCCATGGTTTTGAAACTATCTATTATTTAGACCATGTTTTTAAACATACCAAAGATCTCCACCGACATAAACTAGTTTCGATATCTTAATATGTCAAATTTTCTAATTTCTTAATGAAAAATAACTTTTTAATGAAAATGTTGAATGAAAAAAATTATAGATAAAAATTTTAATATCATTATCATTGTTTAAATTTTTTCCGTGAAATTAACGTTGGACCACCTAAAAAAATGTTGATTGTTTCTCAAAACATAAGCAGAGTAAGTAAAATATGAGAATCATTTCAAAAATTAATTATTTTCATAGATCCCAAATAACTCATGTACATTAAGGAATAATATTAACTCAACATAAGTATAGAATGGATTCATAATATACTTATAGAACTTGTAATTTTATTTAAGATTATTTACTTATGTGGTCTAGTAATATATAAAATTAATTTATATTTTATACTACTAAATCTGAACATGTGGCTACTAGATGCTTTTGTGCTCAATTGATGTGGATGAAACACACACTCAAAGCTTTTCAATTGTGTCTTAGTTAAAAAAATTAAAACACCAGGTTTAATTTTTTAAATGTTTTTGAAAATCACCTAATTTTTAATAAAAATTTCATTAGACATCACTTTAATTAGGATGACACAAAAAACATGATATTATACACAAGGTTATTATAAATTGATATTATCTTCTTGAAATTGTCATTGAAAACATAAAATCCATTTGGTTTTAAAATGTTTAATATAAGTTAGGTATGATCAATGCAACATGGTCATAATTTATTCTTTTTTATTTTACTATATATTAAAAATGAAAAACCCATCTAGAATGTGGAGGTAAGTTTATTTTTTTAGAAGAGTACTGATTTTTCATGTACGTATTTTTTATTATAAAAATGTTCTTTGAATAAATATTATTGGATTTACTTATAAATTTTACTTGAACTATGCATCAAGACAGTTAATATTTCAATTGAATTCAATATAAATAAATTTATGAACGTACATTTCATTTAATTATTTATTATAATATTAATAACTCCTATATTTTTCTTTTATTTAATATTTTTTTCATGTGAAACAAATCATATTTTGAATACCTTATTTATTATAATAACCTTTATACTATGATGCATTATTAAAATTTAAATATACATAGTACACTTAATTATACAATAACCAGAAACTCATTAATTTTTGAAATAATTCATATATATCCGATTTACCATTGAATAAGTTAAGGTACTATTTCTTCATTTGGAAATATTCAACTCTGTTTTTTTAGAAGATAATAGAATTTTATTAAAATATTCTTCAACACCAAATTAATAAAAAGGGTATCATTTATAGGCATCATAAGATAACCCCTGAAATGTTCACTTTATTAAATATAATTACTCATTGATTCTTATTGTTGAATTACATTGAATAATTTAATAAAATAGATGAATACAGCCCATTTGAAGATAAAGGACATTAAGTTGGAATGTATAGGTTTATTACAAATTTTAAATGGTAAATATTTTTTATTAAGTATTATATAATTTTTCTTTCTTTCTTTTAAACATTCTGCACTATTATTTCATGATGTCTCATCCTTATTTGGTTATTTTTTACAATCACAAAAGAGGTATATTTGTGAATAATTTATATATGTTAATTTCTATAATTAATTTATCTTTTATTTTTTTTTTGAAAAAATTTGGGTTTTTATTTTAAATTGTGGGGAAGTTTTGAAATGATCATATTAATATGGGAGAAACTCAATAATGGAGACAATTGTTTTGATATAAATAAATTATTAAATGATACTTAAGGGAGATTTGGTTTTTAATAAAGAATTTTTTTCGTAAAGAATGTATTTTATTATCTATTACATTTTATCCAAGGGAGATTTATCAAAAAAAATATACGGAGTTACCATACATATTAATTTAAAACATACCTTTTATTCTCTCACAATAAATAGAATTAATTTCTTCATTTAACATGGAATATTTATTTTAGATTTGATATATGAGAACCTCATCTTTAATCTAATGTTTGGTTTAACTATGTCATTATGTATATTTACAAGAATTAGCACAGTGTTGTGATGTTGTATAGATTAGAAATCATGGAATTATAGAGACTGAAGATATATTCCTTAACATAGGGAATGTTGTGTCTAATGTAAATGCTACTATGTTAGAGGATCTTTGATTTCAAACACTAATGTTTTTTTATGACATCACCAATAAATTGGAAGAATGGATTCATAGAGTGTAATAGGAGTTAATTAGTTATGACATTTCGAGATCATTAGCTCATTTTAAAGTTTGAATCATATAGAATAATTGATTCCTTGCATTTGAATTTTTGGATTCATTGAGTTTTTCCCTAGAAATAATGTTGTTTGAGGTATAATTATAAATCTCATAACCTTTTCCCTTTTAATTATACTTTTTTAATCCTTATGATCAAGGGTGGTCTATGATTAGAACATGGATTTTCTGGTCTTTCTAGATTAACGATATTAAGAGGTAAGAATTTGTTCATATGCACCAAAATATTCAATAAATTTCTAGTGCATACTTACAACTTATCATCAGATCAAAGAGTTCCTCTAGTCTAGAGATACCTAGGATATTGATATGCTTATAGTCAAAGAATTTTTTAGAATGGATTTGATACCATTTGAAAATTCAATATTCAGTATTGTTCTAGTAGTAGGATAATGATACCTAGGACTAGGTATATATATCATTTTACTTATTTAAATAAAATAAAAAGGATTCATTTATTGTAATCATATAGAAAATAAAATCCTTTTGGTTTTTCTATATTTTTTTTCAGGGACTCTAAACATTTTCCAAAATTTCCATGAAATTTTATTTTTTACTGAATATTGTGTTTATCAAACATTTTATAATTAAGGATAGATTTTTTATTTTTATTTTGAATGTATTTTATTGAATTAAATCATATTTATATACATATATATTTTTGATTAGACCGGAACATGTATTTTCTGATCAAATTAAAAAATTCAAACGGATAAATAATTCTAAGTAACATTTTTACTTTAATTCACCACCTATTATAGCTCATTATCTTATTTTACATATAAAATTGTACTTATAAAGTAAAAATGACAGGTTATCTGATAATAGTTTCATTATGTTATACATGTATTTATAAATTAGTTGGTTTGATTGAGATGGCTATGGAATTACCATTATTTGGGTGTGTATGTAAAGGATCTCACAAAAAGGGGTTTAATTACCAAATAAATTTATATCTTTGTGATTTGGTTCTAGTAAGTCTTTTATTTTTTTAAGAATAGTATCATGGGAGGCTTGTTATATAATTATAAATGATTATAACTAATAAATATACCCATATCTATCATTAAGTCACAAACTAGTAGTAACCTATGTGTTCTTTGGATTAATATCTATAAGGAAAAATTGTCTAAAAGTCCTTCAGGATTAAGAATAATAGAGAAATAAATTGATATTAAATTATAAATACCTCCAAGATTGTGATTATTGGATTTGACATGTGATAATTAAACATGGTTCCCCTTGGATAGATTCTTTAGGCAGTGTTGTTTATCTAAATTTGATATTTATTATTCTTGGAAATGTGTTGTGAGATGATCATGTGTTGAGGGGATAACCAACTGTTACTATTGGATGGGGAATTTACCTAGGATATCTCTTATAATGGGTTCAAAATATTTTTTTAAATTATATAATCAATTTAATTTGTAATGCTTATTTCTAATAATAGTGGTGAAATTATTTTAATTGGGTAATCTATTTCTGTAATCGAGGTTATGGGATGCGTACTAGTGGATTTGTGGAAACTAGATTAGTAAAACACATGATTGAATTACATTATGGGTATCTAGATGTTGTTTATATTTTTTTATTTTTTATAACATGATTATATTATTATATATCATTATATTTATAAAATAAATATATGAAATTTAAATACACTCTCATGTGGTAGTTACAAATTTGGAAAATCATTCTAAGTTGTTATAATCACTCTTTACATGTATGAAATTTTTTTTAAATGTTACTACTTGTGTGTACCTTTTGAATTATTTTATTTTATAGAAGGAAATGCTTTTTTCTTGTAGGATTTTTTAGGTTTATTTAGTTGGTGGTGTTGAAGATACTTTTTAAGACATGTGTGTCATTTTTAAACACTTGTTTTTTCATTTTGTTGAATAAATTATTATAAGGAATTGGGTCATACTTTAATTTTTTATGTTTTTATATCTTATAAAAATTTTCATTTTTTTTCTCTCACAATATTCATATATATACAAAGAATATGTACTCCCATGTGAATATTCTATATTTTTTCTACATGTAGTCTGGGTATGTCTGTTATCAAAGAGTTGTTGTTCTCATTTTAGTAAAATTTAAATAGAATTATGAGTGATAGGTATTAAGAGAAACATAAAGATAATGATTTTTTGTTTAAAATTTGTCATTTTCAACATCTTATATAAATTAAAGTGTATTCACTTGAAGCCACATGGTAATCTAATCATAAATTACAATGTCAATTCTCAAGTGAAGCATTACACATGGTCTTTGAATTTTCTTCACTTAAATGTTTTCAAAGCATTCAATATATGAGTCACAACATTACCCCCTTGCATATTCTTATTATTGGTTGGATTCTTGTTATCCATGATGAAATTGATTCTCATATAGAAATTTATATGTTTACACCAAATGTTAGTTATGTGATGTTCCTATATAATGAATATGAACACATTTGGTTGAGATTATATTTACAATATTTTGATTTACCATTGTTGTATCTTATATTTTATTATTATTATTATAATATGGACCATTATAAATTCTAAAAGTTCTATTTTATTATAACCATTAATTCGAGTGATTTAATAAATTTCCCACATTTAAAAAATTATAAAATAATGACTAATGTGGTGTATTTATCCGCATTGAGTAATTATTAATAATGGTTTCACTTTATTTATACTTCATTTAGTAAATGATAAAGTATTTTAAATTCATGACAATATATTTTAGTTCAAAAAAATACAATTTTCCTTTATTTTAGCATGTTGTTGTAATTTAGTTTCACAAAATAAAGTAATTTTAGTACCATGAAATAATTTCATCAATTAAAAGTATTATTTATAGTTTAAAAAAATATAGAAAACACAAAAAATGTGTTTCTATATTTTGTTAAACCAAATATATGTTATCACACAAAATTATTTAGTTTAGTGAATAAATATTGAAATACGTGATAGAGATCTTATTTTCATAATCAACTATCCATTGAGTTTTCCCATACCAAATAAGAATTCTTTTAATTGATGAATATATATATATATATATATATATATATTAACAGTAAAAAATGGTTGTATTATTAATATAAACTAAAAATGAAGAACTAACTACAATTTAATCGTTATGTAATTGCTTATAATAATTTAATTGCATCAATTTATTTTTTTATTATGAGACCTAATATAAATAATTAATTTTTTAATTCTTATTTCAAAACTGAACTAACCACTTATTCACTTTGTTAAAATTATTTATAAATGATTAATTATAATTTTTAATCTAACATAGAGATATCCCATAGTTTTTATTAATAAAAAACTATCATTTTTGAAGAATTACTTATACAAGATAAAAAGTATACTATAATATATAATTTTTTTTTAATGTTAGTAGAGGTCTATCATTTAGAAATTAATTTCACTATATATATAGAAAAAATGTATTTTGGAAAAATAAATAGTCAAAAATTTTAGTTCTATGCGATAACTAATTGTGTACATTTTTCTCTATTAACAAAATTTTACATAAAATAAACAATGAATCTGAGGATATAGGGTAAAAATATTACTTCTCATCAAACAAAAATATTGTAATATTCATTTTTAAAAAAAAAATTGAATCACATGTAGGAAAATTTATTTTTACATGGTAAAGAAGAAATTTTATTTAAGAAAGACAATACATTTAACTTCAATCATCTATTGAAAAAGACCAATGAATATATAAGAATAAAATAATAATAAAGTTAAAAAATTAATAATAAAAGATTACAACAATATAATAATGTAATATTGAACAATTATAATAAATATAAATTTTAGTTTTTAAAATATACGTTTAATCATTCAGGAAAATCCTAAATTGAATTGATGTTATTTTGTTCTTACACGTTAAAACAAAATTATGGAAATTTTCATAAATTTTAGAAATAATTCTGGGTTTTTCGCCATTTAGAATATAAGATTCCTGATTATAATATCAAAAATAGTTATTAATATGAAAATTAAATTTGAATAATTTTGGAAAATCACATATCAGATTTATGTTTGTTGTGTTTGTTAGGATTTAAAAATAATTGATGATTATCTTCCTAAATTATTAAGGAAATATAATATTGTTTAAGTGATTTTGATTATTTTTTTCATTTTTGTACAACCAAAAATGATTTTAGGTTTACAAATTTATTTTCTATAATTATATAAAAAATTTATGTTAGATTTATGTGCGCTTTAATATTATAAAACATAGATTAAGTGAATATTTTCTTATTTTATCTTGATAATCCAAAATATTTTTATCAATTTATATATTATGGTATGTGTTTAGAGATTAAAAAAGAGTTATAAATATAAAAATGATCTTTTTATCCTTCTAATAAATGAACATATTGGATTAAGTCATGGTTTTTCCCTTAAAGAAAAAAGGAAATTAATTTTTATTACCGTAATTATTTTCCCCTAATCCTAGATTGTTTAATAATTTTAACAATGTAATGATTTTTTTAAAAATTAAATGACTTATAATTATAAAATAGTTATAATACCTTGAACTGGGACCTAAATATTGATCCATGAATTAGAGATCTATATGAATTCATGTGCATTTTTGAGATCATAAATTGCTAAAGTGTAATGAGATGGGATAAAGTAAAATATTGTCAATTTTTTCCTCAAATTTATATTAATAAAATGGATAACACTACATGGTGACGTAAAAACAATTTTATTTAAAACCATTAAATTCTCAGTGAAACAAAATTTCTTATTATAAAACTAAACATGGGTGAAATATATATGTTTCTAATCAACTATAAATAAATTTTACTAAAGACCAATATATTACCAACTCTATAATATATCTAACAACGACCAATATATCTCTCCATAATGAGTACCAAACCATTACTTTACAAATATTATGACAAGTCATATCTAAATTTCCCCTCAAGTCAACATGTCGTGGGTTTGTATAAGCCCATTATTATTTCCAAAATGACTTTGATAAATTTCAACTAATGAAAAATATTAAAAAATTAACATTAATCCATAATAAAAAAATGATTTTTATCCTCAAAAATTGATTTACCCAAACATATTAGAAATCCCTTATTTCTAAAAATCTATTAATTTTAAAAATTAATCACTAAACAATAACATTCCAAATTTGATTTGAAAATATCAATTTGTAAACCATTTTTCTCACTGAAAAAATCCTTTTGGAAAACTCATATTTTCCCAAAGTTCATGTTTTCCCAAAATTCTAATGGAAAACTCACTAATTTCTCAATAATTGGCTGAATATTCTTCTTCTGATATATTTCAATTGAAAAATTTATATTTCTTTAAAATATCCTCTTGTAAAAGAAATATAGATCATAATGTACATTAACTAAATAAATGTTATCTATATTCCTCAATTATTTCTAATCATATCTAACACAAAATTAATGACAGTTTTAATTGTTATAATATTTATGGTGTCACTTGGTCCAAATCCTCTATAATGGTACTATTTTTTAAATAAATTGTTTTATTTTCTCATTTGAATGAGGGGGTTGTTTATTTATTGATAATAAGCTAATATTCTGATGGATATTTATTAATTTAATTTTTTATATGGGTATTATAGATTCTAAATTTTTTGTAATTAATATATTTATATCATAGATCTTGTGATATATATTATTAAATTAATATGAACTTAACAAGATTATTTTGATTAGATTTACCAAACGTTTAGACATTAATCAATGAATCAACGAGGGTATCGATCTTAATTTCTTCTCATTGATGTAATGTTTATTAATCCATAAATACATATGTATTTTAGGTCCCAATAATCCATATAATCCAAATGTATATCTATATATACCACTAACCAATGACATGTCTGCATAAAAATACATAACATTAATTTATGGAATATTGAATGCATGTATCTCTCAATCACTTAATAACCCAATATTATGAATTAATCTAATGGGGGTCTTACTCATACAATATTTTCATTAATTATTTTATTATTATATTTATTATGATTATTTAGAAGTAAAACAAATGTAATTGGTGAATGTATATGTTTTTCATGTTATATTAACACACACATACAAAAAAGGAAAACATACACTTTTGTTTGAATTAAATTAGAATTAGGGGAATATTTTCAAATAAATTGAAATTGAATAAGAAGGAAAACTGTACTACATAAATGGCATTAGAATAAAGTTTTTTAGTGAAAATTCATTTTAAAAACAAAAAATCGATTTAACAATTATTTCAGGATTAGACAAAGGAATGTGTATCAATGTTATTAAGGAGAAGTGTGAGGATAGTTATATAAAGTTGTAACATTAGTTTCTAATTTCATTCCAGCCACTAATTGAATCTTATTAAATTCAATCCCTTATCTTTGAGTAATAAAGTACCAACCATTTTCAATGTAAGGATAAACATGTACTTATGGAAAAGGTGGTGGTTAGGTTTCCCTATATGTCTTTATAGTGATTTGGCCTCCCATTTGAACCATGAAGAAGCTTTATCTTATAAAGTGTTATTTTAAAAAATATTATACAAACATGGACTATCCAAACAACAATAATATTATCCATTTTAATTTTCTAACTAAATATATTTTCTTTTAAAAAATTTATATATTTTCCTAGTATTGTTCTATTTTCTTATTATGAATGTATTTTAGGCTAAGAAAGTAGAGACATATTATGAATAAATATGGTAAAAATTTATTCCCATATTTCTTTAATTTCTGGAAAATAATTTACATCTAAATTAGATAATTTTACTGGGATAAATATCAATATTAGTATGTTTTACTTGAATATCACTTTGAATTATGGGAATGATTTTTGAGTCATTGATAGGTCACATATATACAAATACGGGACATGGAATTTATATCCAAGATTTCCTTGAAGGTTATTATTCCTTTGGTGGTGTTTAATTTAATTTCGAACACTTTATGATTGCTAGAAAATACATCATTCTTATTGGAAATATTTGTATGATAAATATTTTTAGCCATATATTTGTTATCTAAAGGACCATCTAAATGAAAAATTTTGCGATGTTAATAGTTGAATGATTTTTAGATGAATGAATTATTGATCCTAAAAAATATAAATTATTTTATTATATTTCATTATACAGTTATATGATCAGAATAGATAACTTCATTTTTATTGGATGAATTTGAAAAATTCTATTCATATATTTTTTTGATCAAAATAAGAACATTGATTGAAAATTATACATTTTTAATGTAAAAAATAATTAAAAATATTTAAAAATCATAAATAAATATATAATATCAACACCGCACACATTGTCTAGTAAATGGTTTTAGGTATAAGAAAAACAAACACATAAAAAAATAATTTCCACTTACTAACAAATATAAAAAAAATCATTGATTATTGGGGTGTAAAATAGTTCACACACCTATAATTTATTCAAAACAATATTTTTAAAATAATCATGTTGATAATTATTTTTTAATGAATATAATTAGAAATTGAAATTTCGGTATGACAAATATAACTCATCTCAAAAATATGAAGATGTTTTTACTGGGTTTACACATTCAAAAATTGTTATTCCATGTGTTTTTAAAATATTGTAAAATTTATTCACATACTAATGTGAAAAAATATCAATGGTTATTTTTAGTGTGTTTTCATATTGATTGGATGGTATGAAAATGATGTCCTAAGAGAGGAATGAGTTTTAACAAAAAACATTGAAAAAGTAATGCATAACCAATAAATTGAAACATGATAGTAGATAGAAAAACTTATTTAAATGGGCATAAAAACAAGAATAAATTTCTGAGAGATGGGATTTTAGGGTGATGGGATAAAATTTCAAATTATATAAAAAACTATTAACTTATCAAAATGGCATGAGAAGAAAACAAAATACTAGTGTTTTTTTTATATTTTTATTTTTTCCCTTTTACAATTTTCTCTCATTTTTACTTTTTTTTTGTTTTTTGAATAGTTTTGTCGATTTTTTTTAAAAAAATGAAATTGATTTGATTTATTTCCCAATCCTCACCGAATAAAAAACTATCCCCACAATTAAAAGTATTTTTGTCCTTAATCATATGAAAGAAAAATTGAAATTAATGAAAATAATCCTGAAATAAATTTCATTACCCTCACACTTCAAATTTAAAATAACCATAAATTGAACATACTTGTAATATTTGGTGGTATATGGTCATGGTCTAGTATTTTGGTTATAAAAAGTATCACATTATAGAATAATAATGTCATTTAAAAGAAAATTTTATGTGTAGATATGATAATGATATTTAGATATTTTAATTCCCATGTTATTCAAAAACGATCACTATAATATTAATGTAAACAAAATTAAGAAAAAAACTAGAAGGTTAATAAACATTAGACTTGCAGCAGATGGAAAACACAAAAAAAATAAATTGATGGTCATAAATAACTGTATCGAAAAGATGATTGTGTATCACATGGGAAGGGTGAAAATTTTCTAATTTAAATGTGGGAAGTCAATACTAATCTTTCCTGAAATTTATTTTATCTCAATTTCTAGTGAAAATAAGTTACTTTCTAGATTAATATAAATTCTCATCAATACTTGATAATTGTTGTAAAAAAATTTAAAATAAGATATTGACTAATTATGATTCATTTTTTAGAAAATGAAACATAAAAGTTAAGAAAGAAAAATTTGAATATAGGAGATCAAGAATATGGAAGAAATTTATAGTAAAACAATTATGGGGGATAAAAAGAAAAATTAAGGACAAAAAAGGCATAAAAGTGGGAAATATGCAATGGGAGAGATAGGGTGGTAGATATTTTGAGTTAAAATGTTACTTACTAGTTTGTATTTAGAGGTTATCTTTATCCACCGAGTTATTAGTCCTTTATAATTAAAATATTTTCAGTAAATGTCATGGTATATTTTCATGGATGTGTATTATCTTGGTAGAACATTAACTGATGTCTACAAACTGTGAATTTCTTTTAACAGAAGAATATTATTCTTTCAGAAACCTAAATTTTTATTAATTTTTCAAAATAAATGGATCATATCATCAATAATTATCTTTATTATGATTAAGTTAAAAATTATAATTAAAGAAAATTAACTTATCACATTCATGAAATACCTTTTAGAGGTAGTGGTTTTCATAGAACTCCTTTTTTTCTCTCTTAATATTGGAATTCTCATAAGAATCGAGGAAAATGTCATCAAATTAATTTGTTAGTCCAAAAATTACATATTTTAGTAATTAAAAATCATATTTATTTAATTTATAATATATTTTATTTTTTATGAAACTAAATCCATTATCTAGAAATGAATGAATATTTTTCTAATTCTTCAATTGACAACATGATACCTTGAATCAACTGCATAGTATATGTGACCAAACAAATGACTATATGATCTACTATGAGGAACATATAAAAAAGGAACGAAGTGATCATGAGAAAGATCTGAATAGACACACGTTGTCTTGAGTGAATATTATTATCAAATATGAAAAGGCATGGATCAACCACGCATCTAAAAAATGACCACAAAGCTATCCAGATCAATCTCATGAAACATATTGTGACTAAAAGATCAAATAAAAGTCCAAGTATCTATTACAGGATCAAGTGATGTGATAGTGGTTAGTAGTCTTGAAATCGGAAATTTATTGAACTGACCAATAGTGTGAGGTGATCAACTACAAATGAAAAGTGATTGAATATCTGTAAACAATAATTGAATGAAAAGAAAAATTTTCCAACATATATATTAGTGACTGAACAAAAAAATATCAATAAATTAAATATGTATGTAAGTGACAAGATATGATTTATGGAATATTTAAATAGACCATAGATAATGGTTACTGTTATATTATTATGTTTTTAAATATTAATCAAACCCATTTTATATACAGGATTAAAATCTCATTAGAACCATTTAATAAACCTAGATCTCCCTTCAAAGTATGAGAATCCTTGTAATGATTTATCAATATCTATTTATAAAGTTATAATTCATTTTAATAAGATATAATAAAGAGAAAGTATATGGGAGACAAATATAAAAACACACACACATGATATTGAGGCATCAACGTTTTCCTAAAAGAAATATGAAGATCATATACTCTGTTTCAAATATATGTTGCCCATTTTTCTCATTGGATATTCTAGAAAATATCAAGATAAAAAATTTTAATCCTCACACACCTACTTATAATTATTTATATAACTACAAGGAGGGATGAATTTGTCATGTCCCGGACCTGGATTCCACTTAACAGGTTCCCCAAGCCCATTGGGTCACATGGTCTCAAGTGCATCTCCCTAAATGCCAGAGGTTGCCGACTAGTAGTGAGGTCCTAGGGTGTGTATATGGGGAGACTATTCCTTCATTACCAAACTGAATTGTAGAAGATGAAATTAAACATGAGTATATAATAGAAGCAACATAAGTAAAGAGAAAGCTCGACAAGAAAATTATCAACAACAGTAATAATAACTGAAACAACTGAAAAAACATTCAACAACTAATGGTATGTCATGTCACTAGAAAACTATAAATAATGCATACAAGACAATAGGTATACCATTTACCATAAAATAATAAATGAAATCAAATACTATATTAAGAATATCATTCTCCGGGATAATCATCTGCTCTCAATAACCATCTGAAAAAGCAAGCAATCAAATTTTTGAAGTTGTAAGCTTCCCTTTTTCAATAAATGCAACCATTTAATCTTCTTTGGGTACCAAACTATGCCCGAAGAGTGTATCAGATAAATCTTAGTGGACCACCACCAATGGTGTTTGTAATATCTGTCACGTGTAATGTAAATATAATAGTGTGAAAACATAGACCTATAAGGTAATGTAGTATAATGTAACTGAATACCCAAGTACATACTTCATCCCTTGGTTTGGGTCTGAATATGTAAACAATTCAATATATTATTTTTACCAGTGTATAAATAAGGAACATGTTTGAAATTTCAAAGGTGCCAAGATTTATCAAGGAAACCTATAATGATATCAAATAGTTATGCCCCAAGGTAATAATATTGGCGACATATACCTCAATGGTCACCAAATTAGTAATAAATGCAGCCTGGCATGGGTAAGAGTGTAATCCAAGGAGCCTAGTTCAAGGCATTCCATAGTGATATACCTTCCATATCCAAGGTGATCGTCCAAGGAAAAACAAGGCTAAGCAGAGACATGGACCTATGGGCTGTAACCATGGAACCTAATTGATAATGAAGGATCCATGGAGTATATTCAAGTCATCTAATGATAATATGAAGGGATCTTATTGTGAACTATTGAGAATCCCAGAATAGAAAAGAATCAGGATCTTGGTGGGTATCAACCCATGCAAGTCATATCCTTGAATCAGAATGAGGATTCCTAGTGCTCATGGAATTATTTGATCAGAATCCCAATGTGAGATTGAGTCATGCCCTATCAGTTTAATTGTGATGTAATGTAATATTTCATTCGGTTTAAGACTTTCCTTTCATTAGTTTGATAATTTCAATTAGCATTCATCCTTTTAATTGATACATTTTGTTCAAGCTTTTCCTTTCATTAGTGTGATGAGGCCATGTAGTATGAAACCATTCATTTAACCCATTAAATGTATATTCTATATTCATGGTTCATTTTTATACCTTACATTAATGTGGTAAGGGGGGATATAGATAAGTAACCTATAATTCATTTATATTTAAGATCATATCATACACTTAGTATACTTTCCAACTCACATTTCAGATTTCATTGTCAAATTGAAGAACTTTCCTTAGGAATTTCCTGTGGTGATCAAACACACTACATTACATTATAAAATTATCATTATAAACAAGCCATTTAATATTGAAACTCACAACCTTCTAAAGGTCAATCCAAGGCACACCTAAATGGTTGCTAAAACATGTCAAAACACTAAATTGAAAAATATGGCATAATAACCTACATTTTATGAATATAGTTGTGGTCATAACCACTAATAACTAATCACTCATTTGGAAATATCATAACCACAAGGTCCTAATATTTATAAACATTGCATATAAATTCCATAAACCTCACCCGATGAAATCAGTGGGCCCCATGTGACAATTCCAAAATCAAAAAAAAACATCAAGGATGAGTTATAGAATACACACCTTAGGGTTGTATGACTCTTGTCCTCCAATACCGGCCATTAATTTGGATCGAATTAGGGTATATCTAAGAGAAAGAGAAAAATTATCATACCCAGATATCTAGGTCAGGAGAAAGAGAGAAGGAGAACAGATCAAAAGCACTCAAGTACTTTCTGTTGTGCATCCAATGTGACAAAAAGAAGCTTGAAAGGATACCAGAAGAAGGATATCTTATGATATCTAGCTTTGGCCTTCAAAAAGATAAAAAATGAGAGTAATGGAAGATAAATTTTCATAAATTCGGATTAGGGAAGAAGAGGGGATCTAATTATATCATTAATGGAGAATTTAACTTTTTTACCTAGAAAAATATCTTATGCATGGTTTGTTCACATGGTTTGAAAAACCATCAACAAATTGTGCACAATTCCCGGCTAGAAGGGGTGCTCACATGGTTTTTCCACAGAGCTATGCACCAACCATGTGAGGTGGATCTATTTGTAAAAACACAATACGCATAGTTATTGAAACTGTGTAGCATTCCTACATAGTTTATAGTTAACCATTCAACTGGAATATTTTTTCCAAAAATATGGGTTCTCAACTTTAAACTTTCTCTAGAAACCCCTGAGATCTTTACTAACCCACTAAGCATCCATATGAGGTCCAAAGTAAGGATTTATACTTGAAAATAAAAGGATCCATACCTAAGTGAAAAACTAGGTTCTTACATTCTTCCCCCCTTAAAATAAATCATCCCCGATTTCACCTTCCAAGGTTGGAGAAACCTTTTCTGAGAGAAAATTTGGCCATTTGGCATGTACAACAGCTTCCTTCCCCAAGTCTCATCTTGTACTTGGTCATTCTTCCATAGCACTCGTACTAGATGGATAGACAGACCTCATAGAGACTTCTTTCTCTTGCCAATTATGTATGTTGGATACTCCCCAATGGTAGCACGAACATATAACATAACTACCATGGGATCAAAGGTATGGGGAAGATTTACATGATATAGGAGAAGCTGTAAGTTATGATAGATTTTGTGCATGGAACAATACCTTTGAGGTAGTAGCAACCGATAGGCTACCAGACCTAATCTCTCTAGAATCTCAAATGACCCTACATAATGAGGTGACAAATTTTCCTAATTTCATAACTGTCTATGAAAAAACCTATGTGATCCCTGAAGAAAAATATGATACCCGACCTAAAACTCTAGATTTCTTCGACGATGATCATCATAAGTTTTTTTGTCTAGACTAATAAGTTGTAATTATCTTTCTAATCAGCTGAACATGCTCTGAAGCCTCCTGGATAAGATGAGGACCTTGTAGGGATGCCTCACCTACCTCTACCCAACATAGTGGTGAATGTCATGGCCTACCTTATAAGGACTAAAATTTAGCCATTTTAATTTCCTCATGAAATTTATTATTATAGGAAAACATGACAAGAGGGATATTATTTTCCCAAGAACCTCCAAAATCAAGGACACTTGCTCGAACCATGTCCTCTAGAACCAGTATTTTCCATTCTGATTGGACCTCAATCTGAGGGTGAAAGGATGTGTTTAGAAGCACCTATATTCCCATAGCCTTTTGTAATCCATTCGGGAACCATGAAGTGAAATGTAACCCCTATCTAAAATGATAGTACATGGAACCTTGTGTAGTCATACAATCTCATGGAAATAAAGTCTTCCAAGCTCATCAACTAAGAAATTATCCTAAATAGGAATGAAGTGGGATGAATTCATTAGTCAGTCAATGACTACACAGATAGCTTCACTACCTCTCAGAGGCCAAGGTAAGATTATAAAAAAAATCGATAGCAACATCTTTCTATTTCTATTTCGATACTGGATGCATCAATAAGATTCTTTCACGTCTCTGGTGCTATAACTTCACCAACTGATAGGTGGAACACCTAGTGATAAAACATATTATATGATGTTTCATCCCAACCAACCAATATCGGCATCACATTTCTCGATACATCTTGGTGATTCCTTGATGAACTTCCAACTGAGAAGCATGAGACTCTACCATAAACTCTTCTCTCATATCTGTAGGAACTCAAATACATCCATGTAAAATTAGGATGTCATCTTTGTCCCCATACCAATCTAGAGGCAGGTTATCTTCTAATACACTATCTGATGGAACTAAGACTTTATGATCTGATATTTGTATACTATTCACCTTCCCAAGGAGGGAAGATGTAACTATTTAGGATTTGAGATAAAACTACTCATGAATGTCATGGAACTCTAGATGTACCTAGGAAAAGAGTTACATTAACTTCCATTCAACACCAGATTCCCATACGGCATGTGCTTGATTTTTCTGACTCAGCGCATCTGAAACCACATTTCCCTTCTCGGGTGAAAAAGTAATCTGCTAATCAAAGTATTATATATATTTCACCCATTTGCACAGTATAAGGTTCAATTCATGCTGATAAAAGATATATTTGAGGAACTTGTAGTTCATGTACACCATAAAACCATCACCCATCAGATAATATCTTCAACAATGTATGGCATAGACAACTGCAGCTAGCTCATGGTCATTCGTCAGGTAGTTTATATGATGAGGTATCAACTTATGAGATATGTACTCAATGAATCTACTTTACAACATCAGCATTGCTCGTAGGACAATGCCTGATAAATCATAAAAGATGGTATAACCTATACCTAGATCAATATGATTCAGAATTGGTTTTTATACAATCCTCCCTTTCAGCTCCTAAAAGGACTTATCACATGATTTTGAAAATAAGAACATGACACCCATCTTTGTAAGAACAATCAGAGGTAAAATATGATGTGATATTTCTTGTATAAAATTCATATAATATCCATCCATCCCAAAGAAACTCCATATATGAAGCACTTTCATGGGATCCTCCCATGAAACTACAACACAAAACTCTTCTAGGTCAATAGATACTCCATATTCTGATTTTATATAACCTTAGAAGTGAGCTTTGTCGATCCATAAGTTGATCATAGAATTATTGGCATAAAGATGTTTCTATCTTAGTGTACTCAAAATGTTCGCAAGATGTTTGGCATGGTCACTATGAGTGTGAGAATACACAAAGATGTTTTACACAAAGACCATGACAAAAAAATACAAATAGGGTTGGAAAACCCTATTCATCATATCCATGAAAACAACAGGAGTGTTCATAAGACTGAACGGCCTAACAAGGTACTCATACAAAAAATACCTACTATAGAAATTGTACAAGTTATCTATGATGTCCTGACATGCTCTTGATGAAAACGTGATCTTAGGTTAATCTTGGATAAGACCTTTCTTCCTCAAAGCTGGTCAAAGAGACAGTATATTCGAGGTAGTGGATACTAGTTCTTGACTCTAAGATGTATCAACCTTTTGTAATACAAGAATCGACGTAATCCTCCATCCACATTCATAAATAAAAGCATGGATAAACCCCAATAAGATTTATTGGGCTGTACAAAACCTTTGGCCTCTAAATCCTTTAACTACTGCTTGATATCGTGAAAATTTTTAAGATCAATTATGAAATGAGGAATGGAAATTGGAGCTACTTATAGAATAAGATTAATTGTAAACTCTACCTCTCTTTCAGGAGGTAATCTAGAAAAACATCTGGGAATGGAATCCCTAAATAAATCTCCTACTAGAGGGAAATTAGCTTGTCGTAAACCATAATCCTCCATGAAGAGACTTATAATTTTGGGTGGTCACTCTACCTAGACCCTGATGTTTTGGTCCCCCTATACCATCATGGACATCCCACTCACCCTTATATATATAACTACTACCCTCTAGTGATGTAAATGATACCTTGAAATGATAACAGTCTACAAAATCATGATGATGAACTGACCATTCCGTCCTCAGTATGATGTCAAAGCCCACCATCTTGAGAACAAATGGGTTGTATAAGAAAGGGTAACAACCTACTTCAAGGGGAATGTCCTTACACTATCGTATGCCCTCTCTTCATACCCCTAATGGAATATCTTGGGTCATTACACCATAGTGATGTTGTATATCTAGTTCGAGACTCTCCATGATAGATATAGTTAAAAAAAATTGAGTAACCTATATCAAATAAAGTGGACATTATTATAGAGGATACTAGAACAGTACCTTATACTGTATGTGGTCATGCAACCTGATCCTTGGGTATTGGATGTAGTGCATGACACTAACCTAATCTACATCCCTATGAAACAGTTGGACTACCACGGTCAAAACTAATCATTTGGCACTACTGGTGATCAGGGGTATGGAAACCACGACCATAACCTCCTCCTCATCCAGACCTACCGGTGTTGTCCCAATTCGCTATCTAAAATGGCGTAAAATAACTCAATCCTAAATGTGTATCTGCTACAGATCTTTTTCCACATGAAGCTGGTGGAGAGGTCCTACGAAAACACTAGTTAGTCCCTATATGTCCACAAGCCAAGCATTCCATTTTGTATCTATCACATTGAGGCTTCTTGTTCCCCCATCATCCACACTGATGACACACTATGGAACTATCTAAACAACCACCCTATAATTCATTGACCTAATGAGAAACCTTGATGGAATGTTTCCTTCCACTGGAAGAACTGTTAAACTACCTCGACACTGGTCCTCTATTCCTGATACTTTCTACGCTCCTCAGGTTGTGCTTAGTGATAAGAACATGATTGATAATTTATGAAATGGTATGCAAGAAAAAGACAATCACATATAATTGGATGGTGTACAGGAGTCCATCTTCGAATCATCTAGCATGCAAAATCTAATCACCTACTAAAGGAATTGAAATGCACTATGACTCCATGAAACATGATAAACAATACATAACTAACATATAACCCTTATTGAGATGCATGAACTCTTTGGCTCTGTCACATCTCATTATATGAGGAAAGAAATGATCACAAAAGGCAGTCTATAAATCAACCCATAACATACCCTTATGAAAATCATCCTAGGTGATCACATTCCATAAATGATTGGATGAATCTCAAAGAATGTATTTTTCAAGATTGACTCTCCGCTATAGAGGTGTTTGCAGATGCTCAAAGGTATACTGGGTGGCATCAAGCCAAGACTTATCAGCCTCTGAACCGTCATCCCCTAAAAAGTGTGGAAGATTATACTGCTAGAACTCACGATTTAGATCATCCATTATAGGTTGAAGCCATGGAGAACCCTGCATTGACTGAATCAGATGTAGGAAACTATCACGAACATGAAAATTAGTTACCAAATCAGGTACAATGAGAAGTACTTTGAGTGGCCCTTTTAAAGGTAAGACACAAATCTTAGGCCCCACCATGTTTGAAGCATGATTGTCACCACCCTCATAGTGTATGTTATTAGGACATCGTAGTGGAATTGTTCTCCAATATCTAAGAACATGCCTCAGAAAAATTTTAGAATCATAAATATAGCATCACTAGAAAACACTAAATGTAATAAAACTCACTACCCTAGGCATACTACCCCATCTACCAGCTTAGACAACCAGGTATCGGTAAGTGCCCAAGTTTAAGTTTTATTTCATTTTACATGTAATTAAAAGATTCACTCCTTTAACTTTCATAAACAAGACAATGTAGGATAATGAAGTGAAAAAATTTTGTTTTATAATTCATGATTCACTTTATAATTGATAGTGATTTCCGATAATGTAGTTTCCATACACATATCACTAGAAACGACAGAGATTTATTTATAACAGAATTGACTGACTCGGTAAATTACTCATACCAATCCATGGGGGGCCATACACCTGATGAATTTAGATAGGAAATCGCTTAATAATAGACAAGAGTAATACTATTATAATCTAACTATCACACCATCACTCGGTAATTAGAGGTATATCAAGAAATCAAAATTAATGAAATGAACCTATATAACATGGAAATATTCATGACATGTGAATTCTAGGTGCCTATAATGATGCATGTAATAATGATCATTGACCTCATATCATCCTGCCAAAGATGAAAAAATACTCTTATAGAGTAACAATCAACAACTCCACACAACATATGTATCACCCATTGGGGAAATAAAATCACCTGTAATAAGAAAAATCAGAACAACAATTATAATTTAGGCAAAAAGGTTTTCTATCCCTAACATGGGTTCATAATTCCCAAGCCCAACTTATGAGCAAGTCCAAACCATTCCTAATCATCAATATATTGTATCCAAATTGTATGAAAGACAAAAAAAACCCTTTAATGAAACGTTGTGACAACTCGGACCTAGATTCCAGTTAAAGGGTTGCCCGAGTCTGGTAGAAAACATGGCCTCAATTGCATCTTCCTGAAAGATAAAGGATGCTTACTAGGAGCGAGGGCCAAGGGTTTGTCCATGGGGAGACTATTCCTCCATTACCAAAGTGTAGGATAGTGGATGAAAGTAATAATGGGTAAATAGTGGGAGAAATATAAGTAAACAAAAGGAACAACATAAAAATAGAGATAGTAATTACAATAACTAAAACAACTAGAATAACATTCTACAAGTGAGGATATGTCATGTCACTTGAAATATGAAAATCATGTATACAAGACAGTAGGTATAATATATTCCACAAAAGCATAAATGAAATCAAAGTCTATCCCAAGAATCTTGAGCTCTGGCTCGATTATTTGATATCATGCTCCATTCTAAATAGCAAGCAATCAAGTGTTTGAAGTTGTATGCTTCCCTTTTTTTAACATATACAACCATGTAATCTTCCCAGAGTACCAACCGATGCCCGAATAGGGTGTGAGATAAATCTCAGTGGGCCACCACCAACGGTGTCTATAACATAGAGCCCATGTAAATATAACAGTGTGCAAGAATGAATATATAGGGTAAAGTAGTACAATGTAACGAAATACCTAATTACCAGCTCCAGCCCATAACTGGTGTTTGAACATGTAAGCAATTAATTATTTTATTATTACCAGTTTATAAATAAATTATATTTTAGAAATTGCAGAGGTTCCAAGATGTAACAAGGAAACCGGTAATGATATCAAATTGTGAAGTACCAAGGTAATAATGAATGCGATGTATACCTTAAGTGTTTTCCATTCAGTAATAACTGTATTTTGGCATGGGTAAGTGTTTAATCCCAGGATCCTACTCTAAGGAATTCCAAAATGAGGTGCCTACATAATCCAAGGTGATCATCTATGAGAAAATGAGGCTATGTATTGATAGGGCCCTATGGGTTGTAACTATGGAACCTATATGTCAATTATGGATCCAAGGAGTGTATACAAGACATCCTTTAATAATACGAAGGGATCCTATGGTGTCATGTTAGGTATCCAAAAATAGACAAGGATCGAGATCTAGGTGGGTATCAATCTATGAAAGACTTATCTTTGAATCATAACATGTTTCCTGAGTTCTCATTGAATTATACAATTAGAATCAAAGAAATAATCGAGTCGGGGCATTTTTATTTAATTGTGAATTCATGTAAAATTTCATTTGTATCAATCCTTGCCTTTCATTATTGTGACAAGGTGAAGTAGCATGTAAACATTTAATAAATTCATTTGGTTCATGCTTTTCCTTTCATTAGTGTGATGAGGCCTTGTAGCATGAAACTATTTATTTAATCCATTTAAAGAATATTTTATATTCAATGTTCATTTTAATACCTTCCATTAATGTTTTGATTGGTGATATAGATATGTAACCTACTATTAATTTACATTTAAGACCAATTCATATGCTTAGTATACTTTCCAGTTCACATTTTACATTTCATTATCAAATTGAAGGACTTACTGTAGGTGGGTTAAGTGGTGAGAATAAATTGTACTTGACATTATTAAATTATCATTATAAAAATTCCATTTAATATATAAATGCTTATAATTAATAAGTTCAAGCCTAGGCACCCTCGAACGGTGGCTCAAACATGTCAAAACACTAAAACAACAAATTTGGCATAACATCTTACATGGGATGAATGAAGTTGTTGGAATAAACAGTAAAAAATAATCACATATATGGATATAGAATAACTATATGGTTTTAATTATTATAAATATGGCATATAAATTCCATAAATGGCACCCAATGAAATCGGTGGGCCCCACACAACAATTCAGAAATCAATATACTTTAGGGATGAGTTACAGACCACCCACCTTAGGGTTGTACGACTCTTCTACTCAGGTATTGGCCCTTGATTCGATCATATTCGAGTATATATAAGAAAAATATAAATAATCTCATACCCTGATGTCTAGGATGAGACCAACAGAGAAGGAGAATGATTCAAGAGGACTCCAGTACTTACCATTTCTTACCCAATGTGACGAATGGAAGCTCAAATTAATCATGGATGAATAAAATATCTTGATCCCTAATTTTGGCCTTCAAAATGAATTAAAATGAGATCAATGTAGGATAATCCCGCATAAGCTTGGATTAGGTAAGAAAAGGGGATCTAGTTACACTATTAAGAGAAAATTTGACATTTTACCTAGAAAAATGGGTCGTGCACGGTTTTTCCGCTCGATTTTCCAAACCATGCAAAAAATATACATGGTCACTTTGCTAGAAGGGGTGATTTCATGGTTATAATGAATGAACATGAGCTAACCATGTGATGTGGTTCTTTTTAGAAAAACAAAATCTCTATGGGTTATCCAAACCATTTGACATTCATGCATGTTTATACAAAACCATGCTCTAAGCCAATTTCTTCCAAAAAGATGGGTTTCGGACTTCTAAATTTCCATGAACACCCCAGATACCTTTACTAACCCATTATTCATCTATATTAGGTCAATGTAAATATTTATAATGAAAATTAATGGATCCATACCTGAATGAAATATCAGGTTCTAATAGAAGTACCTGTAGAACAACTGAACAATTCACCAAAATCATAACATTCTATTACTCTATTTTTACTTAATATTTAAATGTGTGTATGCTAAAAGATTTTCATATTTTAACCCCATGTATTTTACTAAAATATATAGTGAAAGAAATGTTTATTCATATCTTTATCATTACTCCCACATAGAATTGTATAAGTGGTTATTTATCCTAAAATGCATGCATGCAGTTCTTATCATATATTCCTCCAATATAAAACTATGACAGAGGATCGGTGATTCCTAGTAATTCATTTAATATATTTTGAAACATTATCTATGTTTTTTATTCGTAAATTTTATAATAAAATTCATGGTAAAATATTATTTCTGAGTAGAGGGGGTTATTTATTTTTATTAGACTAAACCCCTAGTTTATCCTGTTGTGTTTGTTTTCTTTTTTTTATACTCTATTTTTCAAAAAAAAACTACTATCTATTTTCTAAAATATATAACAGAAAAATCACAATGAAAATTAATTTTAATTTTTGTTTTATATATGTTTTTTGACTCAAGTAATATTATTTCGATATTTATAAATATATTCCAAATTTTTTTCCTAACTGAATGACGATCAATCTACTTGTAATGTTTTTAAAAGATCACCTTATATAATAGAATATTTTTACATAACTGAGCATATTTTATAAATTGGGGGAATTATTTTTTAACCTATTTAAATAGAAACATTGATTCAAAACTAAATTCACCCCCTCTTGAGTAGTCTAATCTAACAAACATGTCGTATCAAAGGAATTTAAATTATTTTTTACTTTCATATACTTTCAACTAAAGGTGTCAAATATTATAATTATAAATTTATTAATTTTTGGTTAATAATAGGAAATAAAGAACTTCTATCAACTAGCCTTATATTTTTAATAGAACTAATTATTATCAATGTAATATTAATAAAAAAATCATTTAAAAATAATGGGATTTGTTATTTGGAACCTTATTGAGGATAAACCTAGAAAACCCAAACCTGATAGAGTATAATAGGGAAACCACTAAAGCTACAATAGTATTTAAATGTAAATTTTTGAATTCATTATAATGTACATTATGAGAATTCTAATTTCATCAAATATCTACTTGTTCAAATAGTTTTTAAATTTGGGATCCTCTTATTATATCTTGTGAAGGAACTTCCAATATCTTAGAAATGAACTTAAATACATATACCATTAAATATGATAAATTAAAGATGAAACATGATGAATCCATTTTAAACATGTATCCCAAGTTAAATGATATTCTAAACATGATACATGCACATGGGAAGAAATTTATAGTCAAAGATAATTGATGAGACTTCTGAGATGTCTACTAGATAGGTATAGGTGTACCTCTTTTTACATCATAGAATCACATGACATATGCAAACTAATTGTGAATGAAATCATTGGAAAATTATGATTCATGAAGATAAATTGAATCTAACCAAAGAAGAATAAGATGAATTAATGGGGAAATAATTTTCTTTTATAACATCCGACTTAAAAACTAAATATTACAAAATTTTTACCATTCAAGTGACGATGAATCACCTTCACAAAGTGATGAGGAAATGGATCACTAATAAAGATGAATCATAATGTTATATAGTAAAGAGAATAAGTTTTTTAAAAAATTAAATTATAGTAGTGAGTAGAATAATAATGGAAACTGGAGAAAGCTGTATAAATTTGGAGATTCACTTGTAATGAGTGTAAAAGAAAAGGAAAAATAAAAGTAAAACATTCATTATTTTTAATATATGAAAAATTATGAGGAAAAAATAGCTAATAAGGATATGAAGTCTATGTAGATCACATCTGAGGATAGTTCAAGTGACTCTGACTCAAGTAGAGAAGATAAAAATGATGGGGCTAACATGGGTTTCATGAAAAACACATATGAGGAATTAAATATCATTTAATCATCTCTTTTTAATTTTTTTAAACTCACAAAATGATGAGAACATGTTCATGGAGGATATGTTGGAGTACTGTTACATGCTTGATAAAACATTTAATGAGTTGAAGGATAAATACCATAGTCTAAAGAAGAAAAATACTCTAACTGTTTCTTTTAATTATTATTTTTATATTGAAAATGAAATAAATAATCAACTGTTAAAGTAAATCATTAAAATTAAAATTTAAAATATATAATTTAAAATGATATGTAAATATTAACCAGTGGTATATATCAATTTTGGTTACAATGCCAAAAAAACTTGGCTCTATAAAATCATTAATTCTAATGCTATTTTGATATTAAATTTATTATTTATAGATGGATTAAAATATAATATTATTATAATCTCATAATTATGTGATAATGGTCAAAATTTTAATTTTTTGAATAATTATTGTAAAATTTTTTATTACAAGCGTGTGTTTTTTACTGCTCAAAGTAATAATAATGTTTATATTTTTTCTGAGTTCATTAATTTCTCAACATAATTATTGTATGTGCGTATTAAATAAAGAGTCTTGGAATTGGAATAGGTGACTAGTATATTTCATTCATTAATCATTTAGGAAGATAAATGGAAAACTATTAGACAAGGACCTACCTAAACTATAATTTTGAAAACAAAACATTTATAACCCATGTCAAAAATGGAAGAGACATAAGATATCCTTTCAATCCAAATAAATAAGTTTCAACTCTTCCACCACTAGATTTGGTTCATGTGTATTATTTTGGACCCTAAATAATTTCAATCCTAAATGGGAAGCACTATATTTATTTTCAAGAAAAAAACTTTTCTAGATATACTTGGGCATTCTTTCGAGCCCACAAAAGTGAATCTTATTTTTATTTTTCAAAGTATGACAATCTAAATAAAATCATAGAGGACTTATAATTAATACCTTATGAACTGGTTATAGGTGTTAGTTTGAAAATAGGGAAATTGAATATCCATTATCACAATATGGTTATAATCACAACTTCTCTTTTCAAAGGACCCCATAGTCGAATGGTGTAGTAGAAATAAGAAACAGAATTTCTCAACAAATTTCCTAGACCATGATAAGTCAATATGATTTACCCATTTATTTTTAGGAAGAGATAGTGAATATATCTTTCTATATTATTAATTAAGTTTTAGTTAGACAAATTTTAATGAAAATACCATATGAGTTAAAAAATGGGTAAAAACCAAAATTTTCTTACTTTTTTATTTTTTCTAAAAAATATTATACTTAATAAAAATAATAATTAAGGAATATTTGAATCCAAAAGTAATGAAACAATTTTCCTTGGATATTCTAAATAAAATAAATCATAAAGGTTGTTCAAAAAAAGAACAAAAATTATCGAAGAATTTATAGTTTTGAAATTCGTGTAAATAGATCAACATGAACATAAGACCTCTTTAGAATAACTTTAGGATGACCTTTATAATTTAAATATAAATGTCATACCCTATGATAATTAGTTGAAACATTCTTCAGAAAAATCACCCAAATTAGAGGAATTATTTGAACCAGAACCTAGGAAAGGAAATTTTGTATCAAACAATTAAATCCATAAAACCATTAGAACTCATAGAATCCATTCCTTAGATTCCATATTTTTGGCCAAGATAAAGGAGATAAGATTAGATATTAAATTAGAAACAAAGTTGAACTTAATTCCTTCTAGTCTCCACATGAACCTAATAAAATCATTGAATCAATAAATTATTACTTATAGATATTGTAAATGAAATAAGAGTTCAATTATTTTAAGAGGGAAAATGTCTAAGAACTATTAGAAAGACACAATTACTTCCTAACCATTAACACCAAGCAAATGTTTAAGAAATACATAGATGTTTTATGTACTATAATAAGAAATAAAATAAATACAATTTACACAAGGAAATAGTAATGAGGAAGGTATTAATTCTGAATAAACCTTTACATCAGTAGATATACTTGAATCTATTAGAATGATTATTCGTTATACGACACATTTTGATTCAAAATTATTTAAAATTGATGTCATGAGTGATTTCAAAAATGGTTATATAATTGAGGTTGTTTTAATGGGAAATCTACCTAGATTTCAAAACCATTATTTTAAATAACATGTATTAAAATTTAAAACAGAGTTTAATGGTTTAAAAAATGTCTTAAAGACTGGTATGATTGGCTCAACAAATTTCTTATTTCAAATAGTTTTACAAAACGGGTCACTAACCATACTTTATTTTTTAAGATAATTTAAAACGATTTTTTGGTAGTACAAATCTATTTTAATGATATTATTTTTGGATCTTCAAAAATTTATTTATGTACTCAATTTTCCAAAATGATGAAAAATTAATTTTAAATTAGATTTATGGGTGATTAAATGTACCGTTAAGGATTTGAAATCTTTCAAAATATTGAGAAAATAATATGAAATGAAAGTAAATATACTAAGTATATATTAAATTTTTTTTGTATTGGATAGCACTAAATGTAATGACACTATCATAGTTACAAGCTATAAAATGGATCTTGATGAAAATGGATTTCTAATTTATTATGCCACTTATAGATGTATGATTTAAATTTTTTTATACTAAATTGCTAGCTGATTAGATATTATTTCTAGTGTGTGGAAATGTGAACATTTTTAAACAAATCCTAGATAATCTTTTATAATTAATATGAAATTAATTTTTGAATACATCAATAATATAAACAACATAGGATTTTTATACCCAAAATGACAAGAATTAAAATAATATAGAAATTCAAATATTAATTTTAGTGTATGTATGTTTGATAGAAATAAAAGTTCTTCAACATATCAACATATCACCTTTTGGGAAATTATTTAGTTTAATGGTGTAGTATAAAACAAAATTTTGTTTCATTTTATACTACTAATTCTGAGTTCATATCTTTAGGTAGTTATTGTTCACATATTCTAGCGATAAAAAAACATTATTGGACAATGGACATGAATTCAAACATGTACCTATAAATTGTGACAATATCTGTGTGACAAATATTTATAATAATCCTACATTACAATCTAGAACAAAAAATATTGATATAAGACATTACTTTCTCAGTGATCATTTTCAAAAATAATATATCACTCTTGAATTTATTAGCATAGTGCATTAACTTGCTAAAAGTTTCCCAAAAATCATAAATTATTGATGAAACAATTATATCAAAAATCAATTAGGTGTGATTAAAAATTTTAAAGTATTTTTATGAATAACTTAATTTTCTTTATAGTAGTTTTATAGATATATTTATGCTAATTTATTATAAATTATTCTATTTATTTATTTCATTTAAAATATTTAATATGGGGTTTAAAAATACAAGAATGTTCTATATTATTTTCCACATGTTACTATAAAATAAAATCCCTAAATTATTAATCAATACAATATGAGTTGAATCATCACAAATTTTCTAACCCAAACCAAGCCCTCTTTTCAAACCATCTTTCTCAAACTGCTTCTTAGAATCCATATCCCCCATATCATGTTTCTTAGTATTACTAGTTATGATGATGATATATTTAGGATATAATGTTCCCAAATTATCTAAGTGACTAAAGGAATATAGAAAATGTATAAGAATATTTATAAAATCAATATTGTTTCTCAATAACTCATTCTAGGGTCCTGAAAAATCCGCAAAGGAGATTCTACCCAAATCCCCCAATGAATTGGGGAAAATAATCAAAGAAGGGACACAAATAGGACCGGTCCATAAACTGGTCCCATGGAAGCACAATGTGGCTAGGCCCCGCGAGGCACCCCCTCCACGAACCATTTTCATTCGCGAGATGGATGTCAAGAGCCTTCGCGGTCGTGAGGTAGGATGGGCGCTAGTCCAATTCATCATCACGAACCACCCCAACCATGGACCACGTCGGCGTGTTTAAGCTTCACCCGCTGTTGTTCGTAGAATAGAGGCGTAACCCTCCCCAGCCACGGAGCACTCCCTGAGTTCGCCTCGCTGAGGGGAGGAAGCATTCAATACCCATAGAAAATCGTGGATTGACCAAGTCAGCTGTAAACTGGGTATTTGCTTATGGGCCTCCACAAAAGGTGCCGCGTGGCCACAGATACATCCCTTTCCCCTCTCTATAAAAGGATACCAAGGGGGGAAGAAAGGGAGATCAGAGAACTAGAATCAGATTCAGAGGGATTGGAGATTCGGAAGGAGATCGGTTGAAGGAAGGCTTCGGATTTTGAAAATAGCGAAATTCCCACCTGCGAACCACAGCAGGTATACGAATTAAAAAGGAATTGTAAAACGCATAATAATTTGGTGAACCGCGAACCTAAAATAACAAAAACAAGGAGAATCGTGAACTATATCCCATCCGCGGATGACTTCCCTGTGGACCAGGGAGTTTATGGCTCTTTTCTAATACGTCGCACCACGTAGCACTCTCCTATGCGGCCGAAGCCCCGACCGAAAAGCCTCTGACCAGCATCTCCCTTGGCCGCCGCTGCCCGCCTGGAACCCTCTGCGAACCACCCTTGTTCGGGATTGAACCCAAAGCCATGAACCACCCTAGTTCGTGGGGTGCCAATTAGTCCACGGACCACCCTAGTTTGCGAATGGATTCTCTAGCCGTGTGACACTTCCCCACGCGAAGGGCGCCACCACCCATACCTTTCAGTGGCTCGCCAAATACTTCGGTGTTCTCATTTCCTGAAAAAGATAAAATCCTTCTGATCCAACCAAGTCCTCCACGACTCCCTCATTGGCCTATTCATCAGCCCCGAGCCGAGGCCTCCACCAGATCCATCGGATCCGTGTGGTGTAACTTTCAGGCACATCAGAGATCCATTTTGAGCTCACATACCCATGGTAAATTGGGGCAAAGGGGTTTCTGCGACCCTTGAGCAGATTCTGGAAGCATTCCTCGATTCACATTCCCATAGTAATGTGATGCCTGAGCTCGGAAATCCCCTCCCTTCCCCTCAACTTGTTGAGGGTTCCTCAGAGATGGTAAAATACCCATCAGAAGGAGGTCCTCATGCACTACAAGAGAGGATATGGGCACAGGATCACCCCATTTCCCTCTCCTTCTAGGCTTTGTTTCCCCGGGCATCCATCTCGGAGTAATCCCCGACCTCATGGGCCGCCCTCATGTGTAAGACCCACTCCAATTCTCACAGACTCACCTCTCGCGACCTGATCCTCTGGTCCCTGATGCCTCTTGTTTCTCAAACCGAGCTTGACTCATATGGTCTTAGAGTAAGCATCGACCATGACATCCATTATCTTGGGCCTCCTCAGAGTGTAAGCCTCAATCCATTATCTTGACCCTCCTCAGAGTCTAAGACCCAATCCCCATCCTAGGCCTCCTCAGAGTGTATGCCCCAATCCACATCCTGGGCCTCTGCAGAGTGTAAGCCCCAATCTATTATCTTGGGCCACCTCAGAGTGTAAGCCCCAATCCACATATTAGGCTGCCCCAGAGTGTAAGCCCCATATTAATCCAAACTATGTGGACTTTGATCCCTGTCTCCTAGGTGGGGTATGTAAGAATCATCTCTGAGGTTCACGCCCAATAGCGGGTCATTCTGACCCCCCTTTCACATCGTTTTACCAACATCATGGTCCTCCTCAGAGTGTAAGCCCCAATCCCCACTATGGGCCTCCTCAGAGTGTAAGCCCCAATCCATTATTCCGGGCTGCCTCAGAGCGTAAGTCCCAAGACAATGCAAACTACTTGGACTTTGTTCCCTCCCCCAAGGCAGGGTACGTAGGAAGCCTCCAAGAGGTTCAAGCACGACCACCAACGGACCCCCGGGTCTACCTTCATGTAGGTTCTCCGACGCTCTCCATCCGAACTACATGGAATTTTATGCCTGTCCCCTGGGCAGGGTACGTAGGAAGCCTCCCTGTGGTTCAAGCCTGACAACTGGTTGATCCGACTGTCATCACATCTGTTCACCACGCCGCTCCTAGTGCTGCCTCAAGTGAGTTCCGACTCTTCAGGGTCATTAATCCAATGAGGGATGGCAAACCTTGTGCATAAATGATTCCAAACCGCTGTGTCCAGTTGACCATTTCCCACCAAAGCTAAATCTGTGGATACTATGTTTGGGTATAAACCAATGATTCGCGAATATATTAATATGTCTCAAATTAACAAGAGAGTCCTGAAACAGGCAATAATTTCCCCCCAAAAAGGGTGTGATGAGCCCGACATCCCATCCTCCTGACCAATGAGAGTTCTTAAGAGTCATTGGTCAGACCATCCAGCGAACGTATGCCTTTGGAAAGCAGGTCCATCAATCATCGGATACGGAGCCTTTGGGTGTTTTGAGGCCTAAAAAACAAAAACGAAAACAAATGGTGAACCTGACGTGAATATTTAACCAAACATGATGGATTCAACATAATATCACCCTGTTCCCCCTCATGATCTAAAGGAGGGCCAAGAAAGGTCATTAATTACACATGGGATTATGAGATGCTACTTTGACGGGTTTGCTTCTTGTATTTTCTAAAATGTTTTGCAGTTACTACCTTCATAACTCCCTTCGATCAAATGGAATCTCAAAATAACTCACAAGTGCATGTTTCTAACAACGCAAGGACAAGACTTCCTCAACAACATAGGACCCCGTCACCCACCCAGCATCTTCAACGCTGGGATTCGAATACTATGATCCGACAGTTCCACATGAATGGTACTCTCCCAACGGTGGAGGCGGCCATGCACGCCCTCCAATCCATCGAGATTCGTTGGTTGCCTGCCCAGTAGCGACCGCAAAGGCGGATCCTGACAACCCCTGACGCTATCTACAACTATTTAGAGAGTCTATCCCCGAAGCGGGAGATTGCATACCTCCCTTATCTTAGGGAGGTGGATGAGGTCGACATTGAGGACTTCATCCCAACCAAAGGGGGTTTCCACTCCAAGGAACCCACCGGAAGATGCCATCATGGTCACGATGCGACCCAAAATCTTCACGCCAAGGAGGATGTCTCCCCGAGGATTCAGGCCCACGCTCCCTGAGCTTCAGCCCCTCGGACTGCCCCACGAGGGCGGAATACGTACAATCAGGGACCAGTCATCACCCTGGTCCCTGAGGAGGAGCTCTGCTGCTCAGCCATGGAGACGTACCATGAACAGCCACCTACACTTGTTTGCTCCTCCTTAGCCTGCCATCCAGATATGGCGGCATCGTACGAGCCGGCACGCATCCCCACTGAGCTACATCAATCCCATCGCTCACACAGGATGATACTTACTTGGCAGGCACCTCTCCCTACCCAGGGTCGTGAAGCCCACCAGCTTGACGTGGTGGCGACCCAGCGCCTGTAGGACCAGCTCCTAGCAGTTTCTTCTGATGCCCGCCATCTTTACATGGCGGCAATCAACAAAGCCCGCTACCCAGATGTGGAGGTAAATCATAGGCAGTCACGTCTCCCCGACAACAAAGGCCACTGACTCAATATGGTGGGAAACCAATATATGCAGGGCTAGCTCCCTACAGATGCATGTAAAGCCCGCCACCCCGATGTGGCGGCAAATAGATAGATAAATCAGTGTATCCTGGAACTGGGGCAGATTCATTCACCTGCCCCGACACAGGAGAATTGTCAATACCCACTGACCACTGGAGGACCGAAGCAGGATATTCCTACTCCAATACCAAAATGGGCCTTCATTCCCGTTCCAGCCAAATATGTCTTTCTACATATCTGACAATGATGGAGAAGAAGATATCGATCCGAGATCATATCTTGCAAACTTTCTAGCATGTAATTGCATCAGCGGCAACAGCAAGGACTCTGGCCCATGAGCCCATCTCTCCAATTGAGGCGACTCATCTAGGAGATGAGATAGCCACCTCAGAGCAGATCTGCATCCCTGCTTCCACCCAGGAGGGTCGCCGGCCATATTCTGTGATGCAAGGGCAACCGGATTGAGCAGCTTCACTCGTTTCAACTGGGGGACACCCATCCATCACTGTGGATGCTCCAGAGCTAGCATATATCCCTAATAAAAGTCAATATGTTTGTTGACATATCCCGATAGCATCACGGGAACCAATTAGATAGGGACCCAAATGTGAAGGTGGTTGCCAACAGCAGATGGTCCCTACTGCCCGCAAAAGAGCGCCCCGAACGTGCCGAAGGCTACCGGAAAATAAATAGCGTGTTCATGACTCCGCTCTACTGTAATCTAGGGTTCCCAACACCGCCAAGAACACGTCAATATTTCGTAACACTTCCCACTCATTACCATATTATGGGAGCAGTAGTAGCAGTTTCAAAGGTCCTCCCCGCAATGTCGCTACCAGCAGCTCTAAAGGTCCTCCCTAGAGCACCCATGGGGGCCTCCCCCATGGTCATATAATTATTGATCATGAGAGATCCTCTTTTGATGCGAGTCATGGAAACCCTCCACATGGCCAGAAGATCGAGCAGTAAGAAGGTCCTCCACTTGCTGCGGTCCACCCTCAAGGTCCTCCCCGGGGTATACACTGCAATCACTCTCCATGCAGTGGGACCACAGATTGTGATGGTAGTCATCACTATCATAGTTGCAACTATGGAGTGTCTCCCCAGAGTGGCGCCTCATCATGACAATAAGGCCCTCCCCTTGTCGTGGCCAACCCTGAAGGTCCTCCCCAGGGGTTACTCTATAATGGAACTCCGCGTATTCGGGCATCAAATCATGGTGGTAGCCCTCACCACCCTGATAATGGAGGTCCTCCCCGTAGATATTTCAAGAAACGAGAAGGCCCTCCCCTCATTGCGGTACATTTTGGAGACACTTCCCAGGATGTATCCCGTAGATATTCTCCCTGCGGCAGCAATAATGGTAGTCCTCACCGTTGCCGCAGTTGTGATGGTAGACCTCTCCACCACATCCTCCATTGCAAAGTTCCTCCCTACAATTCCCTAAATCAAATAAGAAGGTACTCCCCTTGTGGCAGCATGTCCTGAAGGTCCTCCCCTGGATGTGTGTCGAACGTCAATCCATGATGGTTATCCTCACCCTGATGGCATTTTTTTGGGGAGGTCCTACCCGTAATGACGCTACGTAGCCAGAAGGTCCTCCCCTTCAGGCGACAGGCCTTGGAGGTCCTCCCTAGGGTGTGCACTGAAAAATTCCTCTATGTAGTGAAGCATCAAGCAGAAATGGTAGTCCTCT
Source organism: Viscum album (assembly GCA_963277665.1). Classification (NCBI taxonomy): domain Eukaryota; kingdom Viridiplantae; phylum Streptophyta; class Magnoliopsida; order Santalales; family Viscaceae; genus Viscum; species Viscum album. The sequence continues at coordinate 846,257,038 of OY728134.1, read as the reverse complement.
CCATTACAGCCGCCATTGCGGAGGTCCTCCCCACGATGACATACTATTTCGACAGGAAGGCCCTCCCCCTGCCGAAGCAAGCACCGAAAGTCCCTTGTATGCCGAGGAACTCAAAATGACGGGATCGAGCATGTCATATTCCCAGCTTGTCACTAGAGATGCCCTCCTTCGATCAAGAGTCATTCCAGGGCTTCGTTCATCTTCTAAACCACCTTGGAATCACCCACAAGACAACTCAATACCTACCGGTCCCACTGCCTCTGACTATAGTGAGTGCCTTAGTTGGGACGACCAGGTGGTGGAGTCACTAGTGGAGGAGTATGCTGATATGATGCACCTGAGGAAACGACTGGCCGAGGATGACATAACAGTTATGTTTTGTCCTACGACCACCTCTCAGTTCGACATACCTAGAGAGTTGTCAGGAGAATGCATACATGGCATCCGCCATAATATATGGATGACCCTCTGCCGGCTGAAATCGAGAATCTGGACCTATGACTGGTATGTAGACCACTCCAAGACGATAGGAGACCTCCTGCATCACATCGATCTGAAGGCCCTTTCCTCGACGTGACAACAACTCCTCGAGAGGTGCAAAGGGAATATGGAGGCAGCTTGCCTCCATGCACTACATGAGCTGTGCCGCATCATCGGTGATGCTCTGACGGGAGTCCATATCAGGGGATGGGGAAAACATGGAGCTCTGTATTTCACTCTACTCCCCACCCAGAAGAACCCGTTCGTCTTGGTGTCTTGCAACGTCGTCACGACAAGACGGCAATCTAGTGGAAACCCTGTTCAGGAAAGGCAACACACCCAACAGAGTCGGGCCTTGAGTAAGTCCCAGAAGCGTCAAGCCCAATGGGAACAAGCCATTCAAAAACTCATGGATCAGGCCACCGAGAGAATACAGCAGACCTCTCACCTAAGAGAGGCCAATCAGCGATATTCGCCTGCCTCCCCAGAAGGGACTGATCTACAGGTGAATTCAGCACCAGATCTGATTCACCCCCGGATGGGAGCACACGAGATCAGGCAGGTCGCAATAGCCGCAGCCACTACCGTAATCCTAGATCAACCACAGCCTATAGGGCTGGGGGTATTTTTAACAAAAAATGCCCCTGTAAGACCAATAAAACTAGGAAGAGACTCAACGTTCAGGGAACGGAGCCAGCCACAGCCCTCAGGGCTGGGGGCATTGTTACCCCCTAAACAACAACCTCCCCCACGAGAGTCGGTATTCTCTCGTCAGGGGAGGACAGTCAGAAGAGGATGTTCCCGTCCTATCCCGTCTTTTGAATCAGCATCCCCTCCGAGAGGAAGGTGTACCATAAGGTTGCATCAAAGAATTCTCCACATCACCCTTCGTCAAGAAGTTCGAAGTCAATCCCAGGACACAAAAGTGAAGTCCAGTAGAAGATGCAGGAGATCCTCTTTATATTTGGAAGTTGACTTCCCCTCCACCACACAATATGCATTCATCAACGCCATAGAGGCTCACCCCATAGGTGACAGTGGGGAAAATGAAAATTCGGACAGATTGGGAGACGACGGTTCGAGTCAGGATGTGACTCACAACGAACCCCTAGGTGTGCACACCCAGAACCAGAGGGATACCTTAAATATGGCTGCCCCTTCAGCTAACCTCCCTCCGCTTACCTTGAAAGATTCCAACAAGGATAAGAATAAAGGGACAGTTACCCTTATCCTGTCCCATTATTTTGATAAAAACGAGCCACTCATGCTCGAAGAGAGGTTCTCTCTACAGGAAGAAGAGATGAAAGAATTGAGACGGCTTAATGTCGAGCTACTCCAGAGGAACCACCTTATTGAAAGTGCATCCCAAGAGGGACCACATCATGCACTCATAGAAAGTGCACCTCAAAATCAAAGGTTTTCCCTGAAAAACGAAATATGTTCGGGGCTCCCATCCAATGAGGCGTCTGGCCCGTCCAACTACCTAGATGTGGATCCGGATGAATACCAATATTTCCCTCCACTCAGGAAAAAACCGGAGTGAGTACGCCTGAACCCTCCGAAGGTGACACAAACGGAACGTGCACCATTGGTGCCGGCCAACCCGGACCCTCAGGCAATGCCTCGGGCTACACCTGCCCAGGACCGGGCCCAATAGGATGTATACCAGGGACTCACCAACACTATCAAGGCACTAACAGCTCGATTGAAAGCGATGGAAGGTCGACGCGCTCCGATACAACCGGAGCGGAAACCATACCCAGATTGGGTGACCAACACACCGCCTCCACCCAATTTTGGGAGCCCTATGTTCCCCATCTTCAATGGATCACGTGATCCAGAGTAGAATTTGATGCACTATGCATCCTATTGTGACCCTGTGACGGGAACTCCAGAACAACAAGAAGCAGTGAAACTCATATTCTTCGTAAGGACCTTGCAAGGGTCCGCCTTTTTCTGGTACCTGAGTCTACCAGCCCAGTCAATAAAGAGCTGGGAGGACCTCCAGCAGCAGTTCCTGTTCCACTTTAGCTCAATGCTGTCGAAAACAACAGTCAGCAATCTCATGAATTTCAAGTAGAGGGAGAATGAGAGGGACTCTGATTTCATCACCAGATAGAAAGGTCTGACCTATTCTTTGAACAGACCAATGTGTCAAGATGAGATGCTATCCATATGCATCAATAATCTTAGAGATGAGCTGCAAAAACCGCTCATACTAGTGGAGTGCACCACTAGCTTTCGCCATCTCTTGTCCATTGCCCAGATAATTGAGGACTCCCTACAGTGGACTAATTCAAAGTCCTGAATAGCCTCACAGGCTCCTGTGAAAAATCCCCTAGAGCTGAAGTGTCTACTATCACATTCAAGCTGGCCCCTGTTCCCACTCCGCTACTCTGGCCTCCACTAAATCATCAAGGGCCTCCTATATATTAGCGGCCGCCCTGCCTAAATGGGACGATCAGCGTGGACCAAAGAGGAACTAGTTTTTGGAACGAAGACAAAAAAGTATACTTGGTCCGGGATGATCAAGTATGTGGCTACTTCATTGCCTCCATGAATTGCAACGCGCTACGCCTCTCGGAGCCAAGGAAGCCTAAAGAAGTCGGCCACGATGAGCGGCCAGATCACCACCCGTACCATCGGATGTTGGGGCACAGTATCCAAGAATGATTCGTCTTCAAAGACCTCCTAAAGAGGATGGTAGATTCCAGAAAAGTGGAGCTGGGACCACCCCCCAGCACATGTGGCATGTATCTCTACCACCGACTCCGACAATGAGGAGGGATGGAAAAAAGTCACCAGCAAACAAGGGAAAAAATTTGACAGCTGGATGAATCGGAAGACTATCAACCGAGCCCATGGAATAATCCGAGCTCAACTACAGCAGCCAATGTTTCCACAAACAGCCCCTGAAGACGTAGAGCCGACAGCATCGGCCTCACAATCCTCTATGATCTGGTCATCTGGGCAGAGTCGAAAGAGGAAACAATCACTAGAGGAGCAGTCCGCGGCGGGGCCAAAGTTAGTCCCGACCCTGGCAGACTTTATGCCCTCGAATTTGAAACCATGGGCACCGACCCACCATATGGCACTATCAGAGACAACCGACCAGGTTGACCTGTCAAAGGATGAAGAGCCAATTTTTTGTTCCATCAACATCATCCATCTCATGGAATCATTTCCTGACAATGGGTATGACTACAAACCCAAGTTCCCTGCATAGGGAACCGGGCGGAGGAACCACAGAGGTAGGGGATACCAGGGGAGGTGCAACCGCGGCAGAAACCAACCCTATGTCAGGAACCCGGCCCAAACCGTTAGTATCGTGGAAACCCATGGGAGAACCCTTCAGTGGACTCATAAAGTGAGGGAATTCCCCTCTACATCCACAAGCAGCCACTCTGGCACTGTTGTTCTATGATACCCACCAGAGGAGGAGCAAGTGTCTGGTTGCCTAGTGCACACAAACAGACCAGCCGGGCCAAGTCCTCAAAATGCAGGAACACCATCAGCATCTGTCCCTGCGGTCGGTCCTTCCTCGTCAAATGCTCCAGCTCCCAAAGCACCTGCCAAGACTCTCCCTCCAATGGAGAAGCGTCGGCCGCTGGAGGAGAAATATGATATCCTTAAGCATCTGGCATCGGTACCAGCCAAACTGTCAATCCTAAATGCCCTGGGTTTGTCATCCGACCATAGGGAGGTGCTTATTGAAGCTTTGATCAGCCCCTGGGAGTTTCAAGATGAGGTATCTACCATCGAGATTTACCGGACGGAGACTGGCCTGACTAAATGCAATGCGGTGATTTACTTCGCTGATCAGGATGAAGACATCATCATGCAAGGACACGTCATACCGTTATATGTTTCCAGCATGTTGAATGGTATTGAGATCCGGAATGTCTTTATAGACAATGGATCTGGAGTTAACCACCTTCCTCTACGGACACTCTGTAAGTTGGGCTACAGTGAGGACGATCTAATTCCCTCAGCCACAACTCTGTTGGGTTACGAAAAGAGTGAGCAGAAACCAATGGGACAGATTAAGATAAAGACCCAGTTTAGTGACCTAGTAGCCTACACAGAATTCTCGGTGTTCCAGCAGAGCACAACATTTAATGCCCTGCTGGGAAGGCCATGGCTCCATAAGCACATAGTCGTTCCTTCATCTTACCACCAGTGTATCAAGTACTGCGTCAATAGACAAAGAGGGACATTTCACGCCGACATGGCCCCTTTTGAGCTCTCCAAGCCACATTACATTGACTCCGGGTTCTACGAGCAAAATAAAAAAAATCATTTGGTCAATGGTGTTGACTGGATCCCCGCTCCAAATGGCCTGGAAACGGTTCCTGATGACCCCCTCAGGCATCTTGGTAGAGATTATGTCTTGCCCATCAACCCCGTGGAAGGTAGGAGTTCAAGTCCGGACATGCACTTAGATGTCCTCATGAATTCATCCATAACAACCTAGTGTGACAATGTGGGAACATCCGCTGACCCTCAATCAAGGGGTGAAAGATCGAGCAAGGACGCCCACGACACCTCGCCTACGGACATCCAAGAACTCGTGACGGGAGCTCTCTCCTCGTCAGACCAAGAAGATGTGGATTTGAAAGAAGAAGAGGGGGAATATCTCAGGGATGCACCTCCCGCATTTGAGGAAGGCATCTCCACGACTGTGGACGAACTCAGGGAAATAAACATGGGTACCAAGAAAGACCTGAGGCCCACTCTCATTAGTGCTTCCATGTCTCCCGAGGAACATGAGGTATATACCTCCTTCCTAAGGAAACAGTGAGATGTCTTCGCATGGAATTACACGGAAATTCCAGGACTCAGTCCCGAGGTAGTGACACATCACCTAGGTATTCCAGAAGACCACCCGAGCTACAAACAGGCCGCTAGAAGGACACACCCCTCGCATGCTTCCAAGATAGAGGCAGAATTCGATAAGCTCATTAAAGAAGGATTCGTTAGAGAGGTCCAGTATCCCATTTGGATGGCCAATATCATCCCCATCAGGAAAAAATAGGCAAATCAGCATCTGCATTGACTTCAGAGACCATAATCGGCATTGTTTGAAAGATGACTTCCCGGTTCCAATCACCGAGTTGTTAATTGATGCAACGGCTGGTTATGAGGCTCTATCCTTCATGGATATCTATTCCAGATGTAATAAAATTCGAATGGCTTGATAATACAAAGAATCAACTGCCTTCAAGGCCCCTCAAGGGGAATTATATTATAGGGTCATGCCCATTGGTCTCAAAAATGTTGGCGTGACATATCAGTGTGCCATGCATCGGATCTTTAAGCCGTTCTTGTAGAAATTTGTGGAATGTTACGTGGATGACCTAGTGGTCATGTCCAGACAATGCTCAGATCACCTATCGGACCTTAATACCATCTTCAACAAGCTCTAGAATCATAACGTGAATATGAACCCCTTGAAATGTGCCTTTGGGGTTACCTCAAGGAAATTACTTGGCTTCGATGTACGCCATCTTGGCATCGAAGTCTACCCTGAAAAGACGAAGGCTATCCTGAGCCTGCCACCTCCCCAAAATCTCATTGAGTTGAAGGGATTTCAAGGACACCTAGCCTATATTAGGCGGTTCATATCCAACCTGGAAGGCAAATTTTTACCTTTCACCCTGTTAATGAAGAAGGGGGTGATGTACCAATGGACTAATAACTACCAAGAGGAGTTCGAAAACTTAACGAAGTACCTCTTAAGACCACCGGTGATCATGCACCTGGTTGAAGGAAGACCTATCATTCTATATGTGACGGCCCTAGAGAGATCACTATGAGCCTTCCTCGCACAAAATAATGACACATGCAGTGAAAACAGTCTCCATTACCTCAATCGAACCATGATTGATGTTGAGACTCGATACTCAAACATCGAGAAGAGCTGTCTGGCCTTAGACTTCGTAGTTCAAAAGCTACGACATTATCTACAGCATCATGAAGTCCAGTTGATCTCACAGAGTAATCCTCTCAAGTAAATCCTCATTCGCCCAATGCTAACTGGATGCCTATCCCAATGGGCGGTCATCCTGCAACTGTTCGACATCCAGTTCTTGCCTCAAAAAGCCATCAAGGGCCAGGCATTAGCATACTTTATGGCAGAGAACCCTTCAATAGGGACCACTGCACTGGACACCAAACTACCTAATGAAGATATCTTCTCGGTCCAAGAGGAGTTCCCCGCATGGGAAATGTACTTTGACAGCGTGTCCCGAAGCCCCACCTGGAAGAGGATAGAGGATCCCAGATTTAACAAAGTGGGTCTGGGGATAATACACGTGTCCCCAAAAAAGGCAGTTTTGTCGTATTCCTTCCTCTTGTTAGAGGGATTTTCAAACAATGATGAAGAATATCAGGTCCTCATTTCAGGCCTGGAGCTCGCACTCCAGAAACAAGTACAACACCTTAAGGTAAAAGGTGACTCGGAGCCGGTCATCAAGAAAGTCAATGGTGACTATGCTATTAAAAAGGAGGATCTAATCCCCCTGTTTGACCATGTCCGAGGGATAATGACCGAGTTCTCCATAGAACCAACATTTTCTTATATTCCCTGGTCCCAGAACGCTCAGGCTGATGCATTAGACAACACGGCCACGGTCCTAGCCAACCCAGACCAGGATGAAACGATCATCATTATTGCTCACCATCGAATGGTATTGACATTTGTTCAAGATAAGATGGAATAAATCCACGAAGTCAGTCCTGTCCCTGAGCCATATGCTCCTGCCACCAGCTGGATGACCCCCATCACAAACTACCTTCAATGGGGAGAGCTTCCATCAGACAGGGTTGAACGATAGCAAATACGGAGAAGGGAAATCAATTTTGTCTTATATGGAGGCGCGTGCTAGCAAGAGGTACTCTACAAACAAGGCCTCGATGGAGTGCTCCTCAAGTGATTTGATGGAGAAGAAACTGTTGACTTCATGACTGAAGTACATGCAGGTGCGTGTGGAGCACATCAACCAGGGACCAAGATTTCCCATCAGGTTCGAAGGCTTGGGTACTACTGGCCCAGAGAGGCACGAGACTGCGAGCATTTTACTGCAAAATGCCACTCATGCCAGATTCATCAAGCTAAGTACTCCTTGTCATTTTCCATCTGGGGGATGGACGTCGTGGGACCATATCCTCCCGCCACGACCAAACAGTTGAAGTATATCCTCACGACAACCCACTTTTTTTCCAAATGGGCAGAAGCCATACCCCTCAAGGAGGTCATGGCAAGAAATATTGTCACCTTCATGAAGACCAATATAATCACCAGATTTGGTGTCCCTCATACTATACTAACGGACAATGACACCAATTTCTGCTCTGCTGAGTTGAAAAATCTATACCACGAGTATGGTATCAAGGCTAACCACTCATCCCGCTACAATGTAGTGGCCAACAGATAGATAAAAGCTATCAACAAGACCCTATCCAATATCCTCCAGATAATGGTGGAAAAAGACAAGAAGTTATGGCTGGATAAACACCTCCATGCATTGTGGGATTGTCGAACCACAATCTGCACCGCTACTCGGTCTACCCCATACTCATTGGTGTACGGAACAAAGGCGGTCCTTCCCATTGAACTCCAACTTCCCTCACTCTGTGTTTCCATCTGTGATCAATTATACGACGATGAGCAGTCATAAATGAAGCTAGGTGAATTGTAACAGCTAGACAAGAAGCAGTTGCACACTCTGCACCACCTGGAAGTGTACCAGAAACGGATCGCGCGATCCTTCAACAAAAAGGTCCGCCTCCGGTCTCTCTTGGAAGGGGAATTAGTGCTGGTCCTCTGGACCCCAATGATACCTGGCAAGAATCCTCCAAAGTTGGAGCCCAAGTGGGAGGGACCATATGTTGTACACAAGGTCTACTCCAACGGAGCATATGCCTAGATCTCCATGGATGGGCAATTCACCACAGCTCCTACCAATGTGAAATTCCTAAAGAAGTATTTCACATAGAGACCAAGAAGTATTCATCGTCCTTACCGCATGATGATAAAATTCACGGACGAAGAAAAAAAATGAGATGTATTCATCGCCTTTACCGTACGATGATAAACTGCATAGATGAAGAAAAAAAAGGAGATGTATTTATCATCTTTACTGCACGATGATAAACTACATGGATGAAGAAAAAAAATTAGATGTATTCATCGTCCATACCGCACGATGATAAACCGCACGGACGAAAAAAAAATGAGATGTATTCATCGTCTGAGCCGCATGACGTTAAACTGCCAAGCACCCAACGGTCCAAACACTATGACCTTAAAATAAGAGTATTTCGACCAAACTGCATGATGTTAAACTACCAAACACCCAACAATCCAAACACTATGACCTTAAACTAAGAGTATTTCTTCCTCACCACATGACGTTAAACTGCACGGACATGGTGATTTAAAACTTCCCTCTTCCCCTGTGTATGAACCAAATCTGCATGGGGTGTTTCGTCTTTCAAAGAACTATGTGAGGCTTGATTCCTACCCCCACAGGATATGTATTGACGCCAGAAATCCACACCCTGGCCCATCCACCTCAAAAAGAAAAACAAAAATGCCCATTCCACCGTGTACGAACCGGACTTGCACAGGGTGTATTCCTATCCTCACCGTAAGATATTAAACTGCATGGAGTTCGTCCTTACCGCATGACATTAAACTCCACGGATAATAAGAGTCAATAATTCTCCCATCCCTTGTGTACAGACCAGACCTGTATGGGGTGTATTCATGTCCTCACCACATGACGTTAAACTGCACGAAATCCAATAATACCCCTCTTCCTAACCACATGACATTAAACTGTATGGACCTCGTCCTCAACGAATGATGTTAAACTGCACAGATTTTTGAGAACTACGTATGGATTTTATTCCTGCCCTCGCAGGATACGTAGTGACCATGAAATCCCCTATCCTGGACCAACCACTCTCCAATAAATGCCCTCTTCCCCCCATGTATGAACAAGACCTGTATGGGGTGTACTTATTTCAAATATCTACGTGCGGCATGATTCCTGCCCTCACAGGATACGTAGTGATTCTAGGGTTGCCCATCCTGGCCAAGCCCCCTGAATAAAAGATAAAAATGCCCTTTCCCCCCGTGTACAAACCAGACCGGCACGGAGTGTAATTCTCATCCTTACCACATGACATAAAACTACACGGATAGCAAGATTTAAAAATGCTCCCCTTTCCCTGTTAATGGGCTAGACCTACAGGAGGAGTATTTATGCGTCCTTGCAGCACGATGTTAAACTGCACAGACGATAATGTTAAAACTGCCCCTTCCCCCGTATATGGACCAGACCTGCACGGGGTGTATACTTCCTCCTCACGAGATGACGTTAAACTGCACGGACTTTGTCTTGACCGCATGACGTTAAACTGGATGGACTTCGTCCTCACCGCACGATGCTAAACTGCACGGACTTCTTCACGACCCTCCCAAGACACATGGAGATATGATATGGATATAATCTTTGCACATCTGGATGCATCCTCTCCATACATCAGAATCTATGACTCAGATAATTATGGATATTCATAACCACTCATGGCCATTGGAAGTGTAAAGTCATCGACCCGTGGACACCTTTCCATTACTATGCATACCAATCCCTCAGTGGCTCTGCATAATGATAGCCCCTGGCACATCTACCAAAGGCAATATTTCTATAAGCGACACTCTTCCTAGCTCCGTACGCTTGCTGGCCTCAGAGCCCACATACCGTACCTCATGATCCAGAAGTTTATGGCGAAGTGGTTTACAAGTTAATTCCCCTTTTCACATCCAGGTGTTTCTAGGGTATCCCTATCTAGCTAGCCTATGTGTCCGTCTGTGGTTCACATAGCGACCAGCATCAACGAACATCATGCCAGGACTAGGCTACTTTGACTCAACGGACAATTATAGTGAAGATTCTTCTTGTATACCTAGACACCATTATCCCCACATGCCGAACTCTGCATTGTGGGAAATAGTGTATTTTCATAATCATTTATGGCCATTGGAAGTGGAAAGTTATTGACCCAGGGACACCTTTATATGACTAAGCATACCATACCCTCAGCGGCTCTGTATAAAGATAGCCCCTAGCTCGTCCATCAAAGGCAAGATTTCCTCGGGCGGTACTCTTCCTAGTTCTGTATGCCTACCGGCCTTAGAGCCCCCACACCACACCTCCTGGTTAGGGAAAACTTAAAGTGGCAGTTTACAACCTTCATACCCCACCTTGTTCCAAGTATATTAGAACATGTTGACTCAGTTATCCTTCGAGTGACTGCAGCAATAGTCACCCAGTGGTCGGAGCTCTATTACCGATAAACTAGGAGTACTTCATCCTTACTGCATGATGTTAAACTATATGGAATTAAGGCACACCCCCGCTCAAAAAAAACATCAGTGCAGGGGGCTCTTTGAAACTCTACAAGAAACCAGGGACGGATATCCCCAACATGTCCAGCCATTCTCCGGCCAAATGACAGACTTCATCACTCGGATAATTGTGGATCCTCATAACCATTCACGAGTATCGGAAGTGGAAAGTAATCAACCCGTAGACACCTTAGCATGACTATTCATGACATGCCCTCAGCGGCTCTACATATTGATAGCCCCTAGCACGTCTACCAAAGGCATGATTTCCATAGGAGATACACTTCCTAGCTCCATATTCTTACCAGCCTTAGAGCCTCCATATCATCTCTCATGATCCAAGAAGCCCTGGAACTATGATTTACACCAATCAACCCCCCCCCCCCCCACCCCCATGTCTGGGGAAAGTTGAGGTATTAAAGCCTAGTTATATTCTGATGAAGAGCGGCCTTTGAACCTACTTCCTTGCCCCATGACGTTAAACTTCATGGGATATCTTGGATGCTTGGCACAAAACTGCAAAGGCCAAGCACTAACCATCCAGGGAAATGCCTCCAACTACAAGTATTTTCACTGGTTCAAAAAAAAATTTCCCCTTCCTCGCTGCATGACGTTAAACTGCATAGAAACCTTCAAAAATGCCTCTCGTCCTTGCCTCATGACGTTAAACTTCAGGGAATATGTCCCAACCACATGACGATAAACTACACGGTCATACTCGTCATGGCTTCAATGAGAAACAGAGGCTTTTCTCCATCCTTCAGTGCATGGGTCAGACCTGCACGAACAACCACCCCACACCAGTGTGAGAAAGAATTACTTCACCCATTCTCGTGAAGTTTAGTCTAGATATTTCCCACATATTGATGCACCCTCTCATCATAAGCCATACTCTGTACTCTAAAAAAACTAAACTCTCATAAGCCACCCCCGGTGGTCCCAAATCTCAACTTCCCTAAAGTTGCTTACCTATTGGAAGTGGATAGTCTTTGACTTAAGTACACCTTTGTATGAATATGCATACCATGCCCTTAGCGGCTCTGCATATTGATCGCCCCTGGCCCGTCAACCAAAGGAAATATTTCCTTAGTCATTGCTTCTCTCCATACGCCTCATAGCCTCTGAGCCCTGATTTCTATCCCGGGATTAAGAAACCCTCTGAGCTACAATTTACTGACCTCTTCCACAATCTTACATGAATGTGGAGGAACGTCTTTGAAAAAATTACAGAGAATTAGGAGAAGTCATTCCATTTCAGATGAGGTCCCAGTTGCATTACTTGAAACTGCTCCAAGCCCCAACCATCGTTTCTGCTAGATAAATGCGTAGGATGGGAACCTTTCTTCCACACTCCTGATTGATACAGATGTCCTCAAAACCTTTCAGACACCACATACCCTTTCTGAGCCACCCCTGGTGGTTTTCATAATTTTCCAAGCCACCCGTTGTGGTTTCCATTAGCTGGGCTTCTATGAAGTCCCCTAGCAATCAAAAATGAATAGTCTTTTACTTAAGGACACCTTTGCACGACTATGAAAACCATGCCCTCAGCGGCTCTGCATATTGATCGCCCTTGGCCCATCTACTAAAGGCAATATTTCCTCAGGCAACGCTCTTCCTACATCTGTACGCCGACACGACTCCCATGCCTTGATACATGCCCTGCATGCCGTTCAAATTTAAACATGTTTCCCCCCATGTGTGTCGGAAGAGTATTGAGAAATCATTTAATTAGTTTAATGCCATTGGGGCCCTCGCCCCACCATATTTGGTCAAAGCTGTTAGACCTAAAACACCAATAGTGATAGTCTTGACGGTGGGACTTTAAACCGCTCACAAAAGAAAGAGGCACATAGCCTGTTAGGCTTAAAAACCAAAAAGGGTGACCGAATAAAAAGCAGGGTTATACCTGCTGGGTCCACACTAAATGGGACCAGGAAAAATCAGGGTATTAAAAGAAGAGGCAAAGAGTTTGTGGGATTTTCCTAAAAAAACCCTAGAAATGGTCAGACTATGCTCGCTGGACCCCATGGTCTAGGAAAAATTAAGATTTTGTTTTCTTGTTTTATGATTAATTCTGATTCGGTGAATCATTTTTTACACCACAATTGTTCTAAGTAACAATCAAATTTCACAGCAATAAGTGATTGGTAGATACTGTGTTTTGTTCGAACAAAAAAAGGGAGGATTTCCACAAGTTGGGGTCTCACCTTCACACAAAAAAAGTGGGGAAGAGGGGTAAGTAAAACGAGGGATACAAAAGAGGCTCTGATATTTATAAAGAAGCCTGACTCGCTCTCCCCACCAAATCAGCGACCGCGCAACGAAGGTCGTTACATGACTGTTCCAACACTTCCTTCTCCCTGGTTTCAACCTCAGCCACCAGATGGATACGCTCTATTGCAGTTTGGAGGTCGTTGATCCCTTTTCTGGTAGCTTCAAGACGACCATTCATAGCCGATAACTGATCCCTCAGCATCGTGGCCTGTTTTTTGCATTCGTGCAACTCAGAGGATAGGATGACCGCATGATCTTGAGAGATCACCTCTCGTGCTATTAGTTGATGGAGATTTTTTGTAATTTCCTCCAAGTTTTAGGCCCCACAATGAGTGGTATCGAAGTGAGCGAGCTCGCATTTATTAGTGACAACTTCCTCACGGACCATGACAACTTTTCAAGCAAGATAATGGAACTGTCAATAGTCAAAACCACCTGACCCCAAACCCAGGAAGAGCTGACAAAGAGAATCGGTTTTAGTTTCCATTTGTCTAAATGGGTTTCAGTGATGATTTCACAAATTCGGGGCCAGGCCCAATTGCACACAGCTAGATGGTCCGCCATGGTATGAGGATCTATGGTATCCTCGCTGGACGACACGAGAACAAAGTCTGGCATGGCAGCCCGTGCGGACGTGTGCTCACTAGAAGTTGACTCTGAAGTTGGAACGTCTGGAGCCTCTAACCCTGGTTCAGGCTTGGGGACCAAGTTACTAAGCCTGGTATCGAATGGAAGAACCTCCGGGATGGTCTCGCTGGGACCTGAAACCATAGGTTCGTCCTCATCCACGCACAAGAGGGCTGAATTTGTCTGAAGAGCGGCCCTCGCAGGGTTGGGAGAGGAAAGTACTCTGAGTCACTTTGATCAATGATCCATTAGTTGATCCTCCCTTAAAACTGATGAGGAAGGTGTGGTGGATGCAACAGCTACCATACCTCCTTATTTGGGAACCTTCCATACAGCCTTCCCTATGATCCCATCATGATAGTATTTTACCCATGTTTTAGCATACTCCATGGAAATGCTGACAGACGCCCCCGTATCAGGTATGGGAATGCTTGCGTCAGATCCCTCCCGTGTCAACATCATCCACCACTGACGAAGTATGGCTGGGTGTAGTCCCTGAGCCCGAGAAGGGGGAAGGGAAAATTGGACTTGGATGCACCCGAACAGGCGAGAAAAGTGATACGGTACATATGGCTCGCACAGGGAAACCCCATCAATTCGTGCAGACAGAAACCCGTCCCGCAGGGAGATCATGTAAGAGCGCTCCTCCAGGCTCCCCCGATAGTTGTCAACTAAAACACCAGAATGGGTGGGGTAGGGAGTGAAGATAAACTGGGAGAATTCGCTTAGAAGCTTGTGAACTTATCTAGAATTGAGGGACTTCATGCGAACTCTGACTATATCCAGTAGGGTAGGCCGAAAGGTTGGTATCTGGATGGTGGTGTTGTGACTATACTCATAACAGCGACAATGATCCGCCACCCAGCCATACAAAAATTGAAATGGACCGCTCTGACGGTAGGGTGACCCGCCCACCTACATTTGGATCTGTAGCTCATAGATACGGGCAAAAGTGGGCACACATAAATTCACTAGGCGGCCCTCTGCTAACTCAGAAGACATCATCAAAGTGCAGGCCCAAACACCTGGGTTAACATCTCGGGAAGGAAATAGTGAGCTGCACAAAAACATAGAAAATAGACCAGCCAACTGGAGCATAGGTGACACACCAGGGCGCACCTCGTAACCCCATGAAAGGTAGTCACCCGCCTCCAGAACTGCCCAGTAGGAGCCTGGGGAGGATCGTGATTGCTGAGAAGGGTGTGTCCTGGGGTGCTTGATCTTCAGCACAGGACCAGTAGTGTTCAGAAATAACCCTATCTAGGTACCATAGGGAATGAAAGAGCGGGCACGCAATGCCTGACCCAATAATTTCTCTACCATAACCAATATATCCTTCTCCAATAAAGTCATTTGTTCGACGTCGTCCCATGCGTCGAAAGTAAGAAGAAATTCATCATACATCTTGCCCGTAATCGGCAGTCCTCCTATCTGGTAGATGTCCCACACACTAATGAAGACATCCCCATGGGAAAGGTGGAAAGTATTAGTACATGAACACCAGTGGCTGAACAGGTCAGGCAGGATCGGAGATGGTGGATAGATTGCGAATTGGGAAGCCCACACTGCGGAGTATAGATTGACTGCTTCCAATAGTTCAAGAGACTCCCAACAATGATGGTGGACCCAAAAAGCCCAAGCCCAATCATTTGAGAAGAGCCCGCCGGGCCGAAGATCCCACCTAGGAACCCACCCTGTGTCAGGACCTCTTCGAGAAAGGTTGATAATAGAAGGGTAGTCCTTAAGGAAAACTTTCTGAGAAAAGTCATGAGTGCACCGATCGCTTTGGGTCCAGACATATCCCCTCAGAATAAATGTGTTTTTCGGACCAGAATTATAGATTATCTCCCCATATTGGGTAAGGTTTTCATGAATTAATTTTTACGATGCTTCCAATAAAGGATAAGGGAGACCTGAGAATATAGGGGGGATAGGGACGTCATCCTGAAGACTGAAGCCATAGAGAGGGAGCCAGTTTGATAGTGGACAACTCAGAAGCTCAGGAGAGAGCAGGTTCTTCAGTACACCATCATCAGGAATGATGGACCGAATAGGGTCTTCTTCGATGCCCTCCACTTTGGGAATCATAGTTGAATGTCTCTCTGAGCCAATTGGGAGCGGCTCTGTAGTAGGCCTCAACGCAGAATGAGTGGGAACCATATTTTCTCCCTGCATAGTGGGAGCCAACAATTGGTTAGTCCGGAATAAAAATATTGACAAAAAAATAACCGGATATATAGTTAATGATCCTTCATAAGAAAATACAACAAGGAGGCCTCAAAGGACGGTTCACGATGACATCATCCCGCGAACTAGCAGTTTGTGAAATCAGTCTGTGAAGCCCTAGCCTGTGGAGCGTTGGCCAGGAAACCGTGAACTAAGTTGCTTCGTGGAATTTCAATACCATGTTTAAGTGATTAAGTTCAGGAGATTCAAAAACTTTTAAAGTTCAAGATATTTTGGTCTGTGGAGAATAGAAACCACGAAGAAAGTTCCTCTACAGCCTGTCATCACATACTTTTTAATTAATTTAAGAGTAATGGTTCGTGGTTGAGAAGTTGGTCCGCAGATGAAGGAAACCGCAAAGAAGGAATGGTTCGTGGAGGTCACTACCAGTTTGCGGACAAGGCACTTCGCGAAAGAGAAAACACGCAGAGGCGAAGGAGCTCTGGTTTCACAAGGAATTCTGTAAAGGAAAAATGAAGGGCTCCCCATATTTATAGGCATGGTCCCCTACCGGGTCCACCTCTCTACTGCAAACCATCTCAGTTTCAGGACCACTTTGCATCGGAATGGCCCCCTCTTCATTCCGATTGGACCCCATTCTGATGGGGGGCTTTTGTAGGGTCCTAAAAAATCCGCAAAAGATATTATACCCAAATCCCCCAATTAATTTGGGCAAATAATCAAAGAAGGGACACAAATAGTACTGGTCCACGAACCGGTCCCATGGAAGCACAACCTGGCCAGGCCCCGCGAGGCACCCCCTCCGTGAACCATTTTCGTTCGCGAGATTGAGGCGGAGATCCTCCATAGTCGCGAGGAAGGATGGGCGCCAATCCGGTTCATCATCATGAACCGCCCCAACCGCGGACTGCATCAACCGGTTTAAGCCTCACCCTCTGTCATTCGCGGAATAGAGGCAAAACCCTCCGCAGCCACGGAGCACACCCTGAGTTCGCCTTGCGGAGGTGGGGAAGCATTCAATACCCACCACAAATCACAGATTGACCAAGTCAGTTGTAAAACGGGTATTTGGTTATTGTCCTCTACAAAAGGTGTCGTGTGGCCACAGATACATCCCTTTCCCCACTCAATAAAAGGAGACCAAGGGGGGAAAGAAAGGGAGATCAGAGAACTGGAATCAAATTCGGAGGGATTGGAGATTCGGAAGGAGATCGGTTAAAGGAAGGCTTCAGATTTTTCAAACAGCGAAATTCCTACTCGCGAACCACATCAAGTATATGAATTAACAAGGAATTGGAAAATGCGTAATAATTTGGTGAACCACGAACCTAAAATAACAAAAACATGGAGAATAGTGAACCATATCCCCTCGGAGGATGACTTCCCCACGGACCAGGGAGTTTATGCCTTTTTTCCCATCCGTCGCACCGTGTAGCACTCTACTACACGAGTGAATCCCCGACCGACGAGCCTTTGGCCGGCACCACCCTTGGCCGTTGCTGCCCTCCTGGAACCCTCCGCGAACCACCCTGGTTCGCGGATTGAACCCGAAGCATCGAACCACCCTGGTTCGTAGGGTGCCAATTAGTCCACGGACCACCCTGGTTCGCGGACGACTTCTCCAGCCACACGACACTTCCCCGCACCAAGGGCGCCACCACCCATACCTTTCGGTGGCTCACCAAATACTTCGGTGTTCTCATTTCTCGAGCAATATAAAATCCTTACGATCAATCCAAGTCCTCCATGACTCCCTCATTGGCCTATTCATCGGCCCCGAGCCGAGGCCTCCACCAGAGCCACCGGATCCGCGTGGTGTAACTTTTATGCACATCAGCATGCCATTTTGAGTTTACATACCCACGATAAACAGGGGAAAAGGGTTTTCTCCGACCCCTGAGAAGATTTCTGAAGCATTACTAGGTTCACATTCCCATAATAATGTGGAGTCTAAGCTCGGGAATCCCCTCTCTGCCTCTCCACTTGTTGAGGGTTCCTCAGAGATGGTAAAATAATCATCAGAAGGAGGCCCTCATGCACTACAAGAGAGGATATGGGAATATAAGCACCCCCTTTCCCTCTACCACTTGGCTTTGTCACCCTAGGAGTCCATCTCAGAGTAATCCCCGACCTCATGGGCCACCCTCATGCATAAGCCCCACTCCACTTCTCACGGATGCACCTCTCGCGACGTGATCCTCTAGTCCCTACTACCTCTTGTTTCTCACACTGAGCAAGACTCACATGGGATTATAGTAAGAATAGACCATGACATCCATTATCTTGGGCCTCCTCAGAGTGTAAGCCCCAATCCATTATCTTGGGCCACCTCAGAGTGTAATCCCCAATCCACATCCTGGGCCTCTTCAGAGTGTAAGCCCCAATCCACATCTCGGGCCTCCTCAGAGTGTAAGCCCCAATATATCATCTTGGGCCTCCTTAGAGTGTAAGCCCCAATCCACATCTTGGGCTACCCCATAGCGTAAGCTCCA
Organism: Viscum album; assembly: GCA_963277665.1. NCBI lineage: Eukaryota > Viridiplantae > Streptophyta > Magnoliopsida > Santalales > Viscaceae > Viscum > Viscum album. The sequence goes on along the minus strand of OY728134.1, from coordinate 846,238,558 downwards.
CATTAATCCGAACTACGTGGACTTTGATCCCTGTATCCTAGGTGGGGTACGTAGGAAGCCTCTCTGAGGTTCAATCCCAATAACGGGTCTTTCTAACCCCCCTTTCACATCGGTTTACCAACATCATGGGCCTCCTCAGAGTGTAAGCCCCAATCCCCACAATGGGCCTCCTCAGAGTGTAATCCCCAATCAATTATTCTAGGATGCCTCATAGCATAAGTCACAATCCAATGTGAACTATGTGGACTTTGATCCCTGCCCCCTAGGAAGGGTACGTAGGAAACCTCCAAGAGGTTCATGCCCGACCGCCAATGGACCCCTAGGTCCACCTTCACATCGGTTCTCCAACGCTCTCCATTCAAACTACGTGGACATTGATCCTTTTCCTCTAGGCAGGGTACATAGGAAGCCTCCCTGAGGTTCAAGCCCGACAATCAGTTGATCTGACTGCCCTCACATCGGTTCACCACGCCGCTCCTAGTGCCACCTCAAGCGAGTTCCAACTCTTCGGGGTCATTAATCCAACGAGGGATGGTAAACCTCGGGTATAAATGATTCTAAACCCCGGAATCCAGTTGACCATTTCCCACCAATGTTAAATCTGTGGATACTATGTTTGGGTATAAACCAAAGATTCACGAACATATGAATACATCTTAAATATATAAGAGAGTCCTGGAACAAGCAATAATTTCCCCCCAAAAAGGGTGTGATGAGCCTGACTTCCCATCCTCTCGACCAATGTGAGTTCATAAGAGTCACTGGTCAGACCATCCAGCGAATGCCTTCCTTTGGAAAGTAGGTCCATCAATCATTGGATACGGAGCCGTTGGGCGTTTCGAGACCTGAAAAACCAAAATGAAACACTCATTAATGAAATAGAAGTTGGTGTTTAATGGTTTAGGACCATTTGATCATTCCTCTAGAGATATCTTCTCTTTCATAAAAAGAAATGTTGGTTTTTTTATTAAAATAGACCTTTTTATATATTCCATAAAAAAGAGTTATATTTAAATATTGTGTTTGAAGATGGATTGTATGAGGTTAGGATTCCAAAAATAATTGATATCCAAGAGTGTGAGTTTACTTCAACCTTTGGTGATGATTGTTTGAGACTCCCTTATATTAGAGAATATGAGGACTACTAGAGTATTTTCCATGTGAATAACTCCCATTTTGAAATTAGAAAATGTGAAGGATGAAGTGATTAATGACGATACTTATATATGACCAGTTATGAATGAGATGAGTGCAGAATGTAGACTTTTATTGAAGTCGATTAAAAACTATATCTAACTAAGGAAGGTATATTTTAGCCTTATAAGGTATCATGACATTATTTTATATTTGATGGTGCATGGAATGAAGATAATTATTTAATAATTTCAAATGATGAAAATGGAAAAATTACTCAAACCATCCTCATGATTTAACTCACTTAGTTACCTAGTGATTATTTCGTTATTACTAGATTAAATAAAATTATTCTCATTTGTATTTTAGTGGTATTCCAATCAATGTGGTGTGTCTAAATTAGACCATCTATAAGAGGATATAGATTTGATATAATCCTTAGAAAAATATGTCAATAGATAAGGAGGAGACATTGTTTGAGAAAACAAATCCTATGACTCATCCTTCTAGGGAATATTTTTTATTAATGATGGTTTGGAACCTGATGAAGTTGTTGATGTAGATTATTATTCTAATGAGGAAGAATCCAAATCTATATATTTTTCTTTGGAATCAACAAAATTATTTTAGGAAATCATTTAATGGAAACTATTAATAAAATTATAGATTTAATATAACCTATAAGGGAAGAGAAATCACATACTCATGATGTTCAAAAGTTTTCTATGGTTTTGTTATGTGTTGAATAAGAACATAAATTACCTATAATGGATGACACATTAAGAAAATATATAATATTTTAGGGGTACAGAGTTCCAAGGCCTATGTTATATGGACTTGTTCTTGTAGATTTCAAAAGTGATACGGACATGCTTCCTACAATAGTGGAGGGTCTACCTATATTTGAAATAGGGGGACCTCTAATTTTTTATTTCCAACCATATAATAACGAATCCTTAGTAGATAAACATGTCATTGATTTGGTTGTGATTTCCCGAGTTGGCCATTATTTATATGTGAATAAAACGAGAAATAAAGAAGCTTTAAAGGATGATATGGATGAAATAATGGATTTTAATGATGATGATGATGATGATGATGATGATCTAAAGGTATATGAACATGTTCTTATGGTTCTTATAAGGTAAGAAGAATTAGTAGAGCTAAATTTTTCTATAACTATTTCAGAAAGACCTGTAAGGACTACTTATTTAGAGAACTAGTTTATGTTGTTCACTACCCCCACCTTATCCTAGATATGTTCATACTAATATCTCCCAAGAAGATCCTATATATGACTCTTCTCCTAGAACTGTAGTTGTGTCCTTGGAATATTATCAAGAAAAATATTAATCCTCTTTGAATGAGATTGATATACCTACTGGGATCTTCTCTTCAAAGGAAGAATCTTGAAGAAAAGGAACATGTTTTTAGTGATCATTATTCACATCATTATAAAGATGATTTCTTTCCTGAAAATTATCCTACTCGATCTTCATATGCTAGATATCAAGACAGATGACCCTCTACTGGTCAACCCTTTGTAATTATTTATAAACAATTCATTCAGTTCAAAAAATGACCTTTTAGATGGCTTAAAATATTTTTTTGAGTATTATATGGACTAATAATGATGATAGGGAAGAATAAATTGTCTATAAAATCCAATCAATTGTTTCAAACCTTCATCCAATAGTTTTTATGAAAATATATCATTTTGAATAACAGATTCGATCTTTTAAAAGAGAAATGGAGGGTTTCAAATGTCAAATTTGAGCCTTCAAATATGATCTGTTAGACATGATGAAAATCATGGATGCTTGGTATCTTTCAGTGATGACTAATCCTTGAAAATGTTAACCACTACTTCATAAACTCTTTCTATTTTAGTTTAAATAGATGGGAACTTTATTCAAAGACTGATCTGTGAATATATTAATAATTTTTTACAGAGTGTAAAGGATGTGAGAAATGAAGATCAAATTCATATTTCTACTCATTGAGATAATTAATTTTATTTTATCTAGTGAGAATGCATTGAGAGTGATATAGAAAAAGGTGTAATTAAGGTGTGGTAAAGTATAATTTGAGCAGGATTTACATTAAACTAGGACATATGTTTCTGTTCAGATCATTATCGATATATATTTGAAAATACCACATATAATAGCTTCTTTCATTTCCATAATCGATAATTTATTAGTAATGAATCCTTTTCTTAATGAATTAATGTATGAAAAATATGAGTTAATTCATGTGATGGAACATAGAACAATATTTGAGGCAGATATTACATGGATCAGAGAGCTATGCATGTATGTTGTTAATCCCCATATGATAGCACCTACTTCTTTACCTCTTTCTAATTTTTTGTGCCTCTCCTACCCAAGACTCAACTTATGCTACTTCTCTTTAAACCATTACGTTTCATATATATCCAAAAGTACCTTTTGGGTTCACTCTTTCCCAATACCTTGGTCATATAATTCCTTTTTCAAAAGGAATCACCATTCCAGGACCTCTTGAATTTCCTCAGGCTGCTACTCCTACGCTAGCTCTATTTTTTAGTAAATGGAAGAATCCAATTTACCCATGTACCCTTTTGTTGCCATCAAAATAATTTTATGATTACAATCTTATAGTTCTTATGTATATTTTTCGATCAATTAATGAAAAATACTTTTAAATATTATTTATGTGTTTGTTCTTTTTATTATTCTATCTTTTTTTCTATTTATTTATTTTCTCTATTTAACCCTTTATAGTTTATTTTTTATAATATCAAATGGGGAATAAAATATATTTCATAAAAACTATACGAATATAGAAAGGTATAAATTATAATAAATAAATAATGAATCAATGAGTCCAAAATTTCATATTGTTCTAACAGTGATTATTCAAAATTACCAATTACTATATAAGATTATAGAGTTTAACGTCTAATTTTTAATTCATTTGATAAAAATATATGTAATGATTTATGATCATAAAAAAGGGGAATATTTTTGCATTAGTATATTAATTACTTATTTTAATAATCAAAAATCATGTTTTTGTTATTTCTTATCTACTTTATGTTTTATGAATCTAAATTCATTTTCTAGAGAAGTATGAATATTTTTCAATGTCTGGAATCAACCAAATAGTACATGTAATCAGTCAAAAAATATATTTGATCAACCACTTGACCACAGTAAAATTATAACAAATGAACCAACAAACTAAAAATAATGATTTGAATGACTACAAACTGTCTCAAGTGACCACTATGATAAAATTTACAAAGTCATGTATCAACCGCATTCCTAACATACCGACCCCAAAGCAACACTGATTAATCATAAAAAAGAATGTGATAGAAAGATAAAATGGAAGAAAAATTTTCAACTGCAAGATCATGTTAAGAGGCCACTGTCGGCAGTATGAAAATTTAAAAATTATTAGATTGACTATAATTATAAGGTGACTAACCAGAATTGAAATGTGATCAACTACAATTAAAAAATGATCAATCATGAATTTGAGTGATGGACCATACAATATATCAAGAATTCAAAATGTATGGAAGAGATCATTTTTAATGCAGAAACATTAAATCACCCAAGTATAATAATATGTGTTATATAATTATATTATTAAATATTAATCCAACCAAAACTCCAAACATAATTAAAATCCTTTCAAAAGTATTTAATGAAGTAGGATTTAATTAAAAAACAATAGGTTATTAATAATGATTTCTCAATTGTCATTTCTGGATAGATTATTCTTTCTAAGAAGAAAAAATATAGTTAAATTGGATGGGATACTCAAATGAAAAACTTGAACATGTGACACAGAGACATTAAGGGTTTTTTTAATTAAAAATAAATATCTTATACTCTGTTTCAATTATTTATAACCCATTATTCTATCAAAAGAATCAAAGACACATCAAAAGAACATATTAACTTCTTCATAAACCTATTCAAAAAATAATAAGACAATGGGAACAAAATAAATACCAACAGAATAATAAAAGATACTATACTACACTGAACTCTTCAGCTTTCTCTTACTATATATTAATTTAATTTGAGTTGTGTGTGTCATATAATCTAGTTACATTTTATCACTAACACCATCATTGAAAAATATATTTAAAGATACTCTCATTCATTGATTTATTATTAATCACTTATAGATTTGTGGAAATGTATATTTTTATTTAACTTTATGCAGTAGCTGTTATCATTTATTTATCCAATGTAAAATAATGGAAGAGGATATGTGAAGATTTGAAAGGATTGTGTTCTATTTTAAAACCGATTCTTTGTTGTGGATTAGTTTATTTTATAATAAACTAGCTAGAAATAGGTGATTTCTAAGTGGGAGGGATTAAGTCTCGGCATGAGACTAAACCCCTTGCATATTCCATGATTTGTTGTTATCTATTTTTTATACTTTATTTTAGGAAAAAAATAGTTTCTATTTTAAAAAATATATAAAAAACATTACTTTGAATGTAAAGTTTAATTATTTATATATTGTTTGAATCAAGTAAAATTAATTCAAAATCTAGAAAGAGGTTTCAAATGTGTTTTAAAATGAATTTTGATAAAACTATTGATAACCTTTTTAAAATATCAAACAAAATCATTCTAAAGTTTATATTAACTTGGATTATTTTATAAATTAAAGGATTTAGTTTGAAACCTATTTGAATATAAATTTTAATTGGAAACTAAATTCACCCCTATTGATTGTTCCACTAAAACCAAGAAATTAAAATTTATAAATCACTATACACCATCGTTTTAATAATTAATATTTAATGTTTTCATAGACAAAAATGATTTAAGTTGATTTTTGACGAGTAAATTATATAAGTCTCCAAAAAAGTATCGTAAACATTTACATATTAATTATTGTTTATAGTATATTATATAAGAGTAATGCGATTAACCATGTTTTTCAGACCAGTATTATATTATTGAAATCATAATCCTTTAAAAAAATATTTTAACATCTATTTTTTAAATTTTAGTTGATAGACTTTTTTGGAGGTGATAAAAATTATATGTTTTATATGCAGCATCATTTTTTGTAAATTTATTCCATTATTCAATTATAAAAAAGGGTTATTAAGTCACTCAAAAAAGTTACATTGGGTTTCAAACTTACTAATGATGTGTATTTTGAGGAAATCCATCATAGTAAAAGCATCAAACCTTCTATTGGATTTTTCTCTTCTCACTGCGACACATATTCAATAGAAAAAATAAGCATGATAAGTAATTTGTAGGATGTAAGGGATTCATGTAATTGATAACACAAAATCAATGATTTCATATAATAATAATTTTTCTGGGGGAATATCTATGCATATTGATTTTTCCCAACTTTTGGATGGTAATACATGATTGATAAAACTCATATGAGTCCTTTAAGTGTGTGGTCAAGATAAAACTAGATTCTATAACCTTTAGTGTGGTAATGGTTAGTAAAATGATTCCTCTGCCTAGTAATGAATGAAAGAATCCAAATATTGATGGATTCTATTTTTTAACATATTTTATAATTACCAAGTTATCCAATATTTTATAAACCTTATTATCTTCCCAAAAATTGTATTTTTATTAAATTTTTTACTTCAACTATTTTAGTTGGTAAAATATTTCTATAATAAATAAAGAACACAAGTATTTTTTTTAATTTTGGAATACCTCAACAATTTTGAAGTGAGATATGAAAATTGTTAAGTGGGTATTTATGAAAGATAATTTCAAAATTATAAGAATTAGAAAATCTACCAAGTTTTCAACAAACAGGGTTTCCTTTTCCATATCTATCCCAAATATCAGGTCAAATTCATAAATCATCAAAATTCATCTTATAAGATTTAGTTTCGAATGAAATGTTTATATAAGAACATTAAGGTGTAGTGGTTAGTAAATATTATGATTTTAAACATGAGTTATTATGAGAAAATTTATCAAAATCAAAAAACCACATGTAATAGTTTTTCTTCAATGATAGTGTAATGGTATTGAGTATCATTCATTGCTTTTTTTAGAAATAATACTTGATGAAATAGAATATTTTATATTTATACGATTAAGGAAAACCCAAATATCTCTATTATATAAATTTCACAAGAGTTTAAATTGAAATGAATAGTTATAAAATTGTATTATTGGGAAATATATGAGTTAATTATTCAATTCAAGGAATGTTCTCTTATAAGAATCATTAAAACTAAATATAACATCATTTTGAAGTAATCATATGATAAAGAGTGTGAAATTATTGATAATACAAAAATAGAATCTGGGAATTTAGAAGAAATAATTTTATTTATCAGACATATATATGTTCCAAAAGTGATTATAATACCTCAAGTTTTGTAGGATTTACCTGAATACCCTCATGAGTCATTATGTTCCCTATAACTGTCCATCTAGAAATCATAAGTTGTATTTTTTGAAATTTATCACAATGTTACGATACATAAAATTTTTCAGGGATAATGACAGCGAATACAATCATGATTCAATTTAATCAACATAAACAGTAAACCCTACCATCAAATCATTATGTGTTTCTCAATGAACTAATAAACAATGGTAACCATGCACTATTTGAATATCATGGGATCATTTCAACAGTAAACAATCATTCTAATATATGTGTAGATTGTAAATATGAAAGGGTACATTATTTTCTATTATTCATTTGAGGTAATTACGATTTTAAATTATTCAATTTAGACATAAATAAATAAATAATATCAATTTATAGAAAATTATTCAAGTATTTAGTTTATTACAGGAAGTGAGTTGTGATTTTTTATTACACTAGAATTCAATTTATGATAATAAATGAACACATAGTACATTATTTTAACTCAAATCAGGACTATTTATCTATGTTCATTAGTGATAATAATTATACCACCTATTTTAGGGGCACAATATTTTTACTAATAGAATGACTATCATAAATAAGGTATATAATAATGACTTTGAGAATCTTGATGAACTCTACCTTTACCACAACATGTATGTGTGAATTTAGTCTTGTTTTAAAATTCCTAATTGTTATTAATGGTACCTCATGATGTATATAATACATGAAGTCATTAATATAGATTCTAGGGATATCATATAAAATCCAGATTAAATAATATTTATTTTTCACTAAGATATTTATGAATATAGATTCCTCACTTTCAATAAGTGAAGAAAAGATGATGGTATCATATTATTTATTATGAAAGAAGAAGGTATACATTAGGTGATCCAAAATAGGTTTCAATTTAAGAGTATCATATATCTATCACGTAAAAAATTTAGGATCATATAAGTGGAATCCATTTATTTCTATATATATTACATAATTATATTCTAACATGGCCTTGAAAAGATAATAGGTGATATAATAATTTATATATTGTTTTATATCACATATATTTATGGTATTATATTTGAACTCTTAATTTTATCTAAACCAATGATTATATTTTTATTTAGTGTACTAATCTAACAAATTATGCTACTATAAGATGTAGATAATAATTATAGTTCAAGGATCACTTTATTCTCAACATGTATTTTTTAAAGAACATATAGAGAAAGAAATGAATTAGAAGGGTGTCATATGGATATTAAAATTTTTAATGACCATTTGGTCACAAGATTCCATTGACATTATTCTAATATAGACATCGATTGTTGTTCTGACTATTATTAAAAAAGGTCTTCCTAGAATCAAAGGATCTTTGAAAGAAGACATGTCACATTATATATCACGAACATATAATTAGAAATGAAGGTTATATCATCGAATTGGATAGTGAAATAATCAACTACTCCTATTGAACAAACCATTCTATGATTATCCAATTGAAGGTAAAAACTCATAAGTTTTAATAGACCTAAACCAAGTGCGTAAAAGGTAATCATAGAAATTACATTGAATATAGATCTTAAGTAAGTAATTTAATCATTAAAATTCATTCTTCATATTTATAATTGAAATATAAAGGGCCTATGGTCTTTAAACATCATGATAATGAATTTTTGGGAGGAAACATTTCCAATGATTTTTAATTTTATTTGGTTTTTTCTCAATTATGTAATAAACATTGTATAATTAATAACTTTTCATAGTATTCGAGAGAAGTATATGTCATAATTTACCCTTTTAAAAAAGTATAAAATATAATTATTAGGTTCAAAGGGTTTGGATATATCTTGTGGAAAGGGGATTGGTTTGGTTTGAAAATATAATTACTTATGAATTTGTTTTAGTTTGAATCATGGGTTGTTTATTTTTTTTAAAATCCAATCAATTGGTTTTGTATATATGTTACAACATGAAGTATAGAGATATCTTTTACTAAAATGTTTTAATATATAAATAAATTATCATTATATTTGAGAAATGGTTGTGAAAAATGTTTGGTTTTATTATGTCATAATCATTAATTGAAATTTGAGGCAAGATAAAAAATTGATTTTAAATGTTACTTGTATTGATTGAGGGAAGAGGAAATGTTTTTTGAGAAAATTATACATTGGATTCTAAAAATATTATGCATGTTTAATGTCTAAATTTATTTTCATATTATTATTAAGAAGTCAATTATATCATTTATTGGACTTGGGAAAAATTACTAGAATAATAGAAACCATGATGAGAAGGAGGATTTCACCCTTGATATTGTGAAACAAATGGACATGGTTATTTGAAGTTCCCCCCAGTAGGAAAAATGGGGAATTAATTTGGAATTTTATGTGGGGGATTAGGGGTTGGGGGACAAGATTACCATTCCACAGGACTATATGGAACGTCCGACCTTGATTCTAAGTAGGAGATATAGAATCAGAGTGGGACTAGTCAAAATTACTATCTTACGAACCTATGAAACAAGTTTTAGTGTTCCAATAATTAAAATAATTCATTGGTCTCTATTTTCAAAACTAATATGATGGATGAACCTATAAATAAAGACATGTGTTCGTTGGATGAGAAGCAAAGCTACAGATAATATAGTTCTCTATATGGTAAGATAATTGGGACTAAGGAGATGAAAATCTTGGGGTTTTGGTATCCACTATCTATTTATTTTTTATCCTAATGAGATCTTCCATTCCCACCTTAGTATTATATTGTTCTATAGACTAAGTCCCTTGGGGTTTTTTCACCGGATTGGGTGATCATGTATTGAATTATTATTTGTTTGATGACATATTTCTTATGAGATCTCATGAAACTATGGGCATTTGTTACAAAATTACAACCACATTTAGTATTAATCAGGGTCATTTCCATTGAAACTAAACTCATGTAGAACTATAATATTATAAGTTTTGGGGGGATTTTTTGGTTTCTTCAAGTTTATAAATTCTTTTGGAACCTCTCCCAGTGTTCTTAAATTAATTCATTTGAGAATAGATTATTGTTAGTAATTTTCATTCAAATAGACGTGATCCAAGAAGTGATGATTAATTTCTTAAGAAAGAGTCACTTCATATCATTTAATGGATTAAGAGAACCATGAAGGTGGTAGTATAGAAATTTTTTTATGGAGTAAAATAAGGAGAAAATGAAATTTATATGTTTTCATTTTTATCAAAATAACCTTGTGGATTCGTGTAAGTGGATACTCTAAAGAACTCGGTGAAGATGAGGATCCACCCCAGCTATCCCATAAAAATTTTAGAAGATGTTTAAAAATTAATTTGAGGTTTATATATTATTTAATATTAATATATAAAATTCTAAGGGTTTGGTAATTTATATCATGGGTAAATAATTCTATTATATTTTTCCCTAGGTTTATTCATATCCATATTTGGAAAAGGGTTTCACAGTGGCTTGGGTTTGGTTTTGTTACACCTAGTATTCATTATAATCTAACTTATAGTTCACTATATTTGAATATGAAAAAAATTTAAGAGATCATTTTGGATTATATGGATTATTCATACACAAAATAACGTTTTTTAAAATTATTTTTAGTGAATGGATATTAAAAAAGGTTTTTTATTTTTCAATGATGTGATATCTTTTTCTCTTTTTTCTAATTTTAATTTATTTCTTACTTTTGATTTTTTTTTTGTAGTGAAATATGGGAAATTTAATTTATTAAACAGACATACATGAAAATGGTAAAATTTTAACTGATTTTGAGTATTTAATACAAGAAAAAAGATCAGGTTCTATGTAATAATGTCTACAGTGGAACTCCAGTCAATTCCTTGACACCGGTACTATTTTTCCAATTAATTTATTTCTTTTTTTAAATTTTGTGTGCGTGGTGGAGGGGTTGTTTGTTAATTTTTCATATATAAAATAATTGATGGAGATTTATTTAACTATTTTATATTTATTTGGGTGACTTTAAATTTTTGGATTCGAGATGCTGATTTCATTGATCTTGTGACATATTGTATTAAATTAAAATCCTACTAAATTTTGATAATAATTCATAAATAGTTTGACTTCAATCCAAGACTCAATTAGGGTACTGGTCTTATTATATTCTCTTTTTATGGAAGGTTCATTAAACTATAAATACATATGTATTCTAGGTTCCGATTATCCATGTAATCCACATGCCCAACTAGATATGTCACTAATTTTTTTTTACAGGACATATGTGACCACCCCAAAAGTGGGGTAAATTAGTGTAGGTTAATTCCCACCAATTACCACACCTTATTTTTACCTATAATGCAATTTCGTGAATGGATCTCTCACTAATTTTTAACTTTATTTTTATGTAAGTAATATAGGTATGATTGAAAAAAATGAACACATGATATTGTTCTTGAGGTGTACCTCCAAGATGGAGGATGACTATATCCCTGGTGTATGGTGGGTTTTATCCAACACATAATAATTCTATCTTTATATCAATATGAATCACAATGAAAGCTATATCCTTGAAACTCAATTAGTTTTTAAGATATTGTAGATTTTTATATTTTATTATAATTAAGGTGAAACAAATATTTTTGATATAAATATTTATTTTAGAAAAACATTTTGGAAATAAGTTTAAATTTCCCAAGCATGTTGATAAAAAGAATGTTCCCAAACAAGATTCTATATATTTACTATATTGATAAGTTTTGAGAATATCATGTATCCCAGTGTTTGAATAAATAACAATGGTATTTTCATTATTTATATAACAAAGGATGAAATTACATTAGAAATTATTAAGATTCCTTCACATAAGAACCTTAATAATAAGGTCATTTCCTTTATATTATATACACATAATTGTTTTAATCGTGAATTAAATAATATAAAGTGGTTTCTTCGATGATATATATGAAAAATATATTATGATTTCATTAATATTATAAGAATAAAATTTTATTACTAAATATTGTATCATATACTTGATATTATAAAGAAAACTTCTAGGATGTACTTGTCTAGAATTGGTTTAAGAAGATTTGAAAACATTGAAGTTATGTGAGGTCTATTAATTTAGATTATTTATAATCATTATATCACATTATGTAAATTTATATAGTTAGTAGTTAATCTCCTTTTACATTTTAAAAAAAAATAAAAAATGAAGCAACACTAACTATGATTAGATAAAGTTTTCTTATAGAAAAATTGAGTTGATGCAGAAGAATAATTATTAATATACTCTATGGAGTATTAAAATAATTCATTTGATTGAAAATTATTTTGATTTTTATTTATAGGTATTCCAATGAGATTTTATTTTTTTATGTATGTTTAATCCAATAAATATTAGTAAAATGTTATATAATAAAAGAGGAGAAATGAAAAAATAATGCATTTTGTAAGGTACATTTGGTAGTGCATATAGTCATCGGAGTGAAATCATAAGAGTCATTCAAGATATGTAAAATGAATTTAGGAAATTTCATTGAATGTATGAGTCATTATAATAATTCATATAATCCAAAATAAAATAATATATATTTCAGAAATCTAGAAAATTGAAATAGTATAAAAATGATAAAGTCATTTTATTCTATCAGTTGAATATTTTCTAAAGTGTTGCGATAAATAATATAATTCATAAGAGTCACTATTTACTCTTCATAATGTAATTTTGAAAATGTAATTAATCTCTTTGTGTTGTGTAAAAGTAATCTATTCCACTCCTAAGAGTTAGTCAGAGTAAATTTCTATCACATATCATTCATATTGATATTTTATAAGAGTCATCTGAAATTTTATAAGATTTACTTGGTTATTTAAAAATATTCATTAACTATTTATATGGTTTAAATATATATAAAAAGGTATGGTTATATATAAAAAAGGATGTTGTGTTGTACCTAAAATTAAATAAATATCATGATTATTCTTATAATCATGGTCCAAGATATGGCATTTTTTGAAAATGACTTATGAAAAAAGAATAAATTTTTATTCGATAATGATTATCAAAACATGATTGTATTTGAGAATAATGAATAAAATGAGGTTGAATATGTTAGATATATTCATGTAGAGAATAAGAAAAAAGACCAAAAATCTATTTGAGATGAATGATCAACTGAAGTTGTATTTTCTATTTAAGATATGGTCACGCTGTGATAGAAGAAATTATGACAACAATAGTTATGAAACATGTTTTTCATAAATTTTAGGGTTTTATGTGAATGATGTATTTCAGTGGTTTTATAGGAAATTTTCATGATTATTATGGAATAATTTGATGAATAAAATATCAATAATCATGGATCAATCATAGGCACATATTCAAAAACATTAATTGGTTAATTAAAAATAATAATAATGGAAATATTTTACTTAGAATCATGACGAGATATAAATTTTTCAATGTAATGGATAATATAATCATGTGGTTTTGGAAATATATTGGTTGAGAAGAAGAATCACATTATTAAGTCTCAATAATAATGGAATTAGAATAAACCATTTGACAGAATAAGAGAAAATGATTCATTATTGTATCTTATAGTATACATTTTGTATCAATGATAAAGTTGACCCTATGATCATATTTTATACTCTTTGTATTGATGATCAATAGTTTCAATGATGAAACTAGGGTTGATCAATTTCATTTAAGAAGATGAGGAGGAGGATGAAGTGATAGATCTACCTTTCTTTGGTTGATCATTATTCATCAAAAAGAATATGTTTGTGTTTCACAGCCTATGATATACTTATATCATAAGGTGTAAAGAAGTTTGAGGCACCTGATGTGATCATTAAGAAATTGTGATGAATATTATATTGACATTTTCTAGAAGATAAATGAGCCTACACTATTGATATTACTTCAAGGGGTGAAAGCCTTTTCATGTAACAAATGAACAACATGTCAGTCCATGAATTATACCTGGTTGGTTCTAAAATTATTATTCCAAGGATACAACATTTATTAATATTTAATAGGCAATAAAGGTTGGTTTTTATAATCATCAAAGAAGCACCATCATTCACCAATGTCATAGTAATCCACCTAGGTGCAAATCCTTATTAGTAGACATTGATGGACATTTTTTCCTATCAAAATTATTTCAATACATAAATAAAGACCAATGTTGAGAGAAATAGGGATATAATTATTCACTAAAGATATATATAGGTGAAAAATAAGAAATTTTTTAATTACATAGATTGGATTCAACATTGATTCACTCAAAATCAATGTCTTCCATATTGCAAGTGATCCAAAAAAATTAGTATTCGGGTATAGCTTCCACCTCTGATTGGATACTCAATAACCAATGGATTTTATAATTTTGATATTTTGGGTAGATTCTTTGAAATATTTATAAAGTATATATTTTAAGAAAGATGTGGGATTTTATTAAATAAACCATGAAATAGAGATTTTCAAATAAACTAAAAAATAGTAAAAAAAGTAATGTAATGAAATTGATAAATTCACCATCAAAGAATGAATAAAATAGTGGATCTCTATAAATTAAAATTAAAAAAATTAGATTTATTATATAATATAATTTGTGAACTCTTTTCTTAATTAATCTTGTGATGAGATGGAATACCTATATTTAAAAAGAAGAGAAATTATTTTCCCCAAATATATAATTCTAAAGAATATATATATATTTCATTAAGGAATAATATTTTTGGATAAATCTATAAGTTAGAAGATGGAAGATAATTTATACTCGAAGGTCTCAAATATTGTTCATGAAAAAATGTAACCGAAAACTCGATTCACAATTTTTCTTTTTAAGAACCTTGTACCTTTTGGGAACATCACATATTTAGATAATCATGATATGAAACATATAATGAGTCTAATGCTCAATTTTTAAATACCCTATTGAAATTTCCCATATAAATTGTCACTATTGTTGATGGTTTTTTTAAAATTATGAAAAATTGGATCACAAAACATGAGGAAGATAATGAAAATTTAGAGAAATATTTAGAACAATGGGTTTTGTTTTCTATAATTCACTCTATATAATTAGAATCTATGAATTTAGTGAAAGTGTATATTGAATAACGTTGCTATAATTTTCATAATGAGTGACTAACTAGAATCAATAAGAGATAAGAAGTCAAGGAAAGTCTTAAAGGACACAGCCATGCATTATAACAGGTAATTTCTTACAATGATTTTCATTTAGGGATACAAGCCATTTGGATTAGAGGATTCGTATTTCTATTCATGAAAATGAAAAGATATATAAATTTTAATTTGAAAACTTTTTAAAGGATTGTGAAAAAATATTTAAATTAGTAGAAAAAAATCCCCAATATTTATTATATCTAATTATAGATGAAACTTAAAAATATATAATTGATAGAAGCTAAGTATTCATAATAAATTGAGAGATTTTTTTGGGAAATAACTCCAAATATAAATCATGTACTAAAATACCTATATATATTAGGAAAAATATATTAAGATTTTATAATGATGATTCTATAAAAATATCAATGAAAAATATATAATCCATTTTATAATGTTTTGATTATTATTATTCTTGTTTTATGTAAGGGAATGTTTCAAACAATATGTAAAATAACTTGATAAAGAAAATTCATAATGAACCCACAACTATATCTACAACTCATATTTGAATGTGTGGCAGAAGTCGTTCCCTGAATTTTTCTTAAAATAATGGTTTATAGATATAAAAAAGTTATGGGATTAAATCTTTCCAGCGAATAGCTCAAAGAATAAAACGGTTAGTTAACCAATATTGGTCATATAAAAGGTTCATGAACAAGTATATTTCTTATTGGAATGATTTTTCAACTCATTGATAATAATTGGTGCCTACGTAATGGTGGATAAAGAGGGATAAGATATAATCAACATAAAAGTACAGAAAATAAGGATCAAAATCTATTTATCTCAAATATTATTGAATATATAGAAAATTTAATTTTAATTAGAAAAATGAGTGGTGACACTATTTAATAATAATAGTTTTAATCAAAAATCATGTGTTAAGTGATGATAAATTGAGAAGACAATAAGTTCTAAATAAAATGAGTGAGAAGAAATATGAAGATATTTATTTGGGTCATGCGAAAAAATAATCAAGTAAGATATGTGTACCTATGATGTTAAAGAAAACCACACCAAAGGGAATGTGTTTACTCTATTTTAGTAAATGAAAACACACTATAGACTCATAAACAAAATTATGGGTATTGGTATTAATTTATGAAATCAAAACAATAATGTAAAATTATCTTAGATAAGAATTAGGGGATTTGGTTGTTGAAAATAATACATTATAAGCCATGTGAAATATCCAAGTAAGAAAACCATGATCCTAAAAAGTGTATAATAATAATGATAGATCGCCTATAAATGGTAGGAAAATTATATGAAGAACAATTGAGGGAATTATAAAGTGAAAAAAATCAATTTCACAAAAATAAATCTAATTTTATAAGAGGTTATTAAAAGATGAAAAAAAAGGCCTCATGAGGAACATTATGGAAGGTTCATGCAAGTTAGATACATAACAATGGATTATTTAATCATGATACTAACCCAATTTTTTATTTTACTTAATATTAATATGTAAATAAATGATAGGAGTTCATTGATGGTAAATTAATAGAATAATATTACATACAATGATGTTTTCAAAATAATAAAGGCATTATGTTTCCAATGAAGATCTATAGATTACAAATATAAATGAAAACATTAATAGATCACCCAAAATTAGGGAATAAATGAATGGAATATCTTTTCCATGAAGAATATTTGGATCTTTATTGTCTCACTAATGTTTAAATAAGTTAAAATTAATTTGAAGAAATTATATTTGAGCTTTATATACAGAGAATTGTAGGTCATTCAGGTGTTCTGGGGGACTGTAACACCCTGATATTTTGTGTAATATATTTTTAAAAATAAATTTAATCTTTTTAAATTTTTTTTATTAAACAAAGAACTAATTTTAGTATGATTTAAATTAAATATTTATTTTTTATTATTTTTCATGGAATGCATATTTTATATTTCATTACACACAACATTGAGTTTAAACGAAAAGAGACGTACTATAAAAATATTTTTATTTAATAAGATAGTTATCACCTAGCTATTGGAATGATTGGTATTAATATAACTAAATATATTAGGGAAATAATTTTTTTATAAATGTATTAATAATAAATTATTTTGTGTCCAATTAAATAAAAATACTATATGAAAATAATATAAATCTATTTTCTAAAAAACTAATTTTATACCCACAAGTAAGTTTTACATCAAACAATTTGTGAATGATTTTAATGAAATTTATATATTATATATTCAATAAAATGTTTAGCATTCATATTTTTTTTCTAATGAATAAAGAATAATATATCAAAATTTATGCTTAAGAACAATATTTTTTAAAGAAGTGGTTTTGTTTCCTTTTTCACACTTATTTTTTTAAAACTAATTCTTTACACTTTTATGAAATTAAATTTATAAAATATTTTTTAAAAAAATAATGTTAAAATTATTTAGTGTAATATTTTGTTTTATATATTAAAATATGAATTTTTAGATGAATAATGAAAAATACTATTCTTTATTTAGAATTTTCTTTTATACTAAAGATTCAAATAATTAAAAAATATTTTATAATTAGTTTAAAATAAATATTAGTTAAATTATTTACCTCTTATCCAATTTTGATTATTGAAATCATTTCAAATTTGATTTTTTATAAAAAAAATTTAAACTTTTGAGAACTTTTCTCTTCAAGAACCACCTTTCTCATTGCGTCTGTGAGATTTTTTTTAAATTAAAATTTGTGACTACTATTAATGGAATTGTAATGAATGGATTTATATTTATAACAAATATAATTTATATTATCTAATATTTTCATATTAATGTTTTACCATAATTAATAGCGAAAAATAGTAAAAATTAAATACCTCGGTTAACATAAAAATGGGTTTATGGGGGGTTTAAACTGAGAAGATAATGGTTAAAATTTCTATAAAACTTGTAAAATTTGTATTTTGTGGCCATTTTTAAATCTTGTCCTCAAAAATTAAGAATATATGTAAATTTTTTATATTTTTTCTTGGTAATTACTTTATTATTTCTTATTCTTCTAGGAAATTTCTGAGTACATTCCAATTGGGTTCCTTTCCCCCACTTATAAAATGTTGGCACCCCACATCAATTATTCACACCTAGAAATCCATATAGTTCTTCCAAAACATAAACTTATCCCTAAAAATCCATATAAATTTTCTATACCTTATATTACTCTAAAAATAATAACAATATTTGTCCTTAATAAGTGAATCAAATGTGGTGTTTGTATTTGAAAGTAATTATCCTCACTAAGATTCTTATTTTTCAATTGTTTTTTTCTCTAAATTCAATTCTATTTTAAAACATCATGTATAATAACAATTTTATTTCCTATATACTTATATGATGTTATTTTAATTTAAAAACCCATATGAATATCCACTTCCACCAAATAGAAATCTAAATCATCGATCGTGTCTACGGCAGACTACCACCTCACGAACCGATGTAGTTTAATTTTCATCTCTAACATTAAAAGATGTATATAATGATTAATATAAAAAATTTGCATTATATTTATGATATTAATATACTTATATAATTTTTATATCAAATATACCTTCTTACATTCTATTCCATGGGGGGATACAATAACATCGCTTGTGTGTATGGTGGGCTACCACCTCGTGAAGCAATGCAATTCATTTTATCTTACGCTTTAAATGGAAGGAAATAAGGATAGTTTTAATTAATTCAAATCATATATTCTAAATAATAATGATTTGGAAATGGTAATATATTATTTAACTTTCATTATTTCAATCCTTTGAGAAAAAAATGAAACAATATTCAGGCATACATATGGCTTACGGTCTCCATGAACTGTGTATTTCATATTTTATCTCTAAATTTTATGGATTATTATAAATTAATATATATTGAATATATATGATATTTATATCATCATTAAAATTATTTTATTTTGGGACCATAATCATAGTAAGAGGTCCAAAAATTACAAATGAAAACATACAGAAAAAATAAAACTAATATTCCTTAAATTGTTAATTTAATATAGATTTATTAATAAAAAATAATAAAAGGTCATAAATATTTAATATTTTTTTTATTTATATATTTATGGATATATATTTATAATAAACTTATATTTATTATACATCAGGTATTAATGAGTACAACAAAATTTGAGACTTAAGGTAAAGTATTTTCGTTTAAATTTTTTCTTCTATGAGACACAAGTCATATTCACCATAAATTTATTACATGTAGTATACATAAAAGAAATAAATATAGAGACCAAAATTCTTCCTTATAATTATTTGAAATATTTCTATATATGCATTTTTAGAGTTATTTATTGAGACATCGTGCGATTCAGAGGCCCAATGTTCCAAGAATTAATTTTATATTGCACGTGCACATATTTTTAATGAAAATGGGGTAACTCTTAAATGGTTGATTAGATTAGAAATATGAGACCATGGTTTCATTTGAAACCTAATATTTTCCCTTGACATGATATAAAGTTAGTCAGTGCGGGATGTTCAAACCCCTCGGTTGTTGGAGGTGTGTTTAAGTGGATAATTAATTAATTCATTTTTTACCTAAAAGAAACATTATAAATATATCATTATAGAAACCTTTATAGGTTTAGCCTTACAACATCTACAATCTACGCTGAGAGCTCACCTTCCCCATGTATTCTAAAATCATGATGAACTATGACAAAATATTCAATTGGATTGGATTTGGACACACCAAAGGCGATCGATCCTTCCAAATCATTATCAAATGAATTATTTATAAAATATTAATCTGTAATTGAGGTAGGACTTTTCAATTGATGTTTTCATTCTTATGATTAAATTTTTTGAGTATATCATTCATTATTCTTTTAATTTTTCACTATTTCAACCTATACATGTGCCCCTATACCTAATTATTTTTGTTTTTGTTTTTTTCTAATACGGAATCCCCATTCTTGATTGATTGGCCAAGAATGCTTAGCATCAATAATTTAATAATTTTTCTTCTTATTTTCCCCATTATTTCCTCACGGTCCTTATTGGTTAGATCCTCATAGTCCTGGTATGACATTTCTTAGAAGTACCAGGTTCGATTAGGCCTCCATATTAATGGTGGATCAATGGAATGACAATAGGCAGATGAGAATGAAATAAATTTAGGATCATTGTGAGCCATGGATGAGTGATTCAGTGTACAAAAATCATAAAAATTGATGTAGAAAGAAATAGAGGCATAAAAAAGGATGATATGACCCTCGATAGAAATCAAAGATGATTTTAGGAGAACTATGGCCCTGATCTGGACATCATAGCTAGATCCCATGATTTTGGAAGATTCAAGAAAAAATAATAGGTGGAAATGGTAGATTCAGGAACATAATTCCGATCAATGTTTTCCAGATGAGACCCAACTACACACCATTTTAAATAAATAAATCTTGGTGTGTATCCCTCTCAGTAGTGTCACAAGTTTTTTAGATAAATTATGGGAAACACGACATGTAGTCCCTTCGATATGTCATGTACCCTATCCTGGTTGGATAAACTGTGTGATGAGTCACATGGATGGGAACCCTTTTGGACGTACAGAAGTCCAGGTATATTCCCATGTACTCTATTACATAGAAAAGGTAAGCATCACCCGGTCCTAGTCCCAGTTATCTAGGACACACCATGTAGTCCACCTACATGGTGTATACTCCTGCATGGATAAAAATCCATGTGCCGACCAAGGACACGACCAGGCTAAGTAGAAGTACCACATTCCATGTGGGTCCTCTCACACACTATGTATTTATTGATCTCTTCTATGAAAACATTAAACATATGTATCTCAGTTTTTTGAACTCATATTTTAGCCTATATGTAGGCTATATAGTGTGTTTTCTGCATAGAACGTGATAGAGCCCTCAGTTGTGGAATTTGAGATATGATGTGATTTTTTAGAGAAATGCACATTTTAAGGTGACCCTTTTGATGGAAGTGATTATTCAAAATCACAAGATTCAGAATTTCAATTGGAACCCTCCTATGGGGAAGGTAAATGGTCCTTAATGAATGCGAGTGTAATCCTTTAGTTGGTCCAAGCATGGGTCCTCAACCTCTAGAGTGGAACCATATTTTCATAGCAGGGAAAGGTTACCCTATATAGATTGTGTGGCTCCTCATATATGTATCATATTGATGAAACTTGGTTTTATATAGATTTGGAATCATGAGAAAGAGGGGAACTTTCCCCACTAAGACATGTTTTTTTGATGCGGCCTAGAATCATGAAGGCGAGTTATTTCCACCCAAATAGGATACTATAAAAGTGAATTGAATTATTTCCTTAAAATTTTGTGTTTAGGGAAGATGTACGAGATGGTGGGAATTGTTGATGGAATTTTGGAACTGTTGACTACTCTTCTTCTAGGGATGAGTTGTGAGATGGAGATCCCCTAACTCTCTCATTATCGCTTCTCTTATTGAACATATATATATATATATATATATATATATATCCTTCTTATGTATTCACTCCTTGGATTTGGTTACTCTCTTTCTAGGAGAGGCGAATATGCACGGGTTATTCCATGTAATTTCCATTTTTATCTCCTCATGTTTGGATGATCATACTCTCCTATTATAGGTGGAGAAGACTCGACGATTAGATTATCTACTCATTGTGTTTATCCCCTTCTTCTTGGATAACATTACTTTCAATATTTTTAGTTAGAGATGTACTTTTTCACTATACCTTTCATATCTACGGTCTTTCTCTTCCTCTTTTACATCTTAATACCCCCTCATATTTCAGGGCATTTTACTTGGTATGTATATACTCACCCCTACATGGTATTTTATCACTTGTGGCATGTCTTAGGAAAATGGAAGATAGGTTGATCATGACTACAAAAAGGCTTAGGGGTACTGGGTTCTTAGACAATGAAAAATGGTCATAGCTAGGGTTTTAGGAGTGGGGATCTCATTATTTTTTTTTACTTTTCCTGTTTTGTTAGTTTGGGACATATTTATGGTTGGGAAAGTATTTTTCCCATTTTCTTTTCAATTTACACTATCGTGTTATTGTACTATCTAGAGTTTCACCCCTGATTGGTTTACCTTATAGTAGTTTTGAATATTGTATTCCTTCCCACTTTTATTTTTCATTGAGTTGGTTGTGTGCATGTGTATTGTTTTTAGGATAAGTCCTCTTTGAGTTTAGTTATACTTTTGGCACTTATCTCCACCCCTAGAATATTGAGGTGGTATTGGGGTAGTTACAACCTAATCCCCAGCTTAAGTTAGGTTAGGATAGATTGGTATCAATGAATGTTAATTCCTTGGGATGTTTTTCAGAAGTTTCACCTTTAAGAGGGATTTTTTTTAGGTAAATAGTGTTGACGTGTCTCGAGTGTGTCTCTCAAGTCGGGGAATCTAGTGATGTTGTGGTGGTTGACGTTTCCATTTACTAGGTCCTTGAATACTTTGTTGTAGACACAACATGATGTGATATTTGTTGTAGGTATAAATGGTAGATGTATCATATTGGATTGAGTATTTGACTATACTTCTTGAGTAATATTCTTATTTTTTTTATGTATATATATGTTCATCTGACCGTGGTACTCCCTAAACAATTTTTAGATGCCTCCAAAATGACAACCAACTAGAATACCATCTCCAGTTCAAGATGATAATTCTATGAGCGACAAGGCCTATGTTCAGGAACATCATGAGATCCCCTTTCTCCTGGTGGACAATAATTAGGTCCTCACCCTACCAAGAAGTAGATCATTCCAGTGGAGTAGGCTGAGTACGTGTACATTATTAGCATAATTCGTGAGTTCCATCTTCTGAGATCGATGAGGTTCCATGACGATCTAGATACATAGGAAGTATAGGATTGTATAGAGGTTATGTTTTGAATTTTATGGCATTGTTGGAACCCTACATATTATGTGGTAGCACTGAAATCCAGCCATTTCCATGGAGTAGGTGGGTGTCATTGGGGCCTTGTTTCACAAATTCATGATGAGTTAACACTCTCATGGGATGAATTCCTGTAACTATTCTATGAGGAGCAATACCTTTATTTATTATTCATACTTTGGATATAGGTGCTTATAAATCTGAAGAAATTAGGTATGATAGAGGCTGATTATGGATCAAGGTTCACATAACTATTGCGTTATTCCCTTGAAATGATCCATGATAGCTACTTTTGAGCATGAATATTTGAGAAGGGACTCTGTAGAGAGGTCTAAGATAGTATTGTACCCTTTTGCATCCCAACCTATTACATTGTGTTAGAGAGTGAACTAGGGATAGAGATATTTCATTTAGTGTGACTCCAAACAACTGGAGATGGAAGTGGACGCGAAAGAGCTGAATAATGTACAACAGCTAGCAGACACCGAGCGCCAGGACCTCAACATATGAGATCCTTCCATGACCAAACTCATAGGTGTGGTCAAAGGTAGAATATGGGTTTAGGGCATCTCAAATTAGGGTAGTGATTTACTTGTGACGGGAAAGGTCGCATTGAATGAGACTAACTGACCAAGATTGTAGAGAAACCTAGGCTTATTGCTAATATACCCCCATGACAACGACAACAACATAATTAGCGGTCTCCTTGGTGTAGATAGGGTGTTACCTAGTGAGGAGGAGATGTCCGGGGAGTATTCAAAGCTATTGGTGAAGGCTACCCTGCATGATCTATCCACCAGCACCATCAGGTGGCCCACATCAGGCATAGAGTGCTGGAGGCTAGGCCTGCAGAAAGTTGTAGGCTTTGGATTTCTATGATCTCACAATACACAAGTTGATAAGAGGAAAGATATGTGATTATTTTACCCTTATTTAAGTATTAGTAGACACAGGTTCCATCCATTCTGTGACATCCTAAACCAAGATGAAACTTAATGGATTCGCCAAGCCCGGTGGCCCACATGGCCCCAAGCATTTCTTCCCAAACGCTAGAGTCTGCTGACTAGCACTAAGGATCTAGGGTGTGTCTGTTGGAAGACTATTCCATAATTAGTATAGTGTAGAATATTGGAAGATTATAAACATTAATAAACAATATAAATAATATAAATAAATATTGGAAGAAAACTAATAAAATAGATAAATGAGACTAACAATAACTGTATCAACTAGAACAATGATGATGTAATATCATGAGTCTTCAAAACTAGGAATCATGGAAAAATATATATAGACACAACATGTTAATCATGTTAAAATAAAACAAGGGCTACTCTAATTATCCCAAGATCCAACTTGGTCCTCTAGTACCAAGACCCATTCTATCAACATGAAATCAAGTGTTTGAAGATGTATGCTTCCCTTTGTCAACACCTGAAGTCATGTAATCTACTCCTGGTACCAAATGGAACCTAGAGAGGGTGTGAGATAAATTTAAGTGGGACACCACCAACGGTGTCTATAACATCCCTCCCGTGTAATGGAATATAGTACTGTGTAGGCATGAATATGTATTGTAAAGAAAGCAATACAATATAACTAAATACCCAGATACCTGCTTCATCCCTTGGTTGGGGTCTGAACATATAACATGTTCATCAATTAAGTAATTACCATTTAATGTTAATAGGTCATGTGAGGTATATCCAGCACTATCATCACCACATGATAGTATAAGTAGTAAATGTCCAAAGACATAATAATGAAACCTGAAAAATATATTCAGTGAGGGAGTTCCAAGGTAATAACCAAGGTAACGTAGGTCACGTGGAACTCAAAACTAGTAGTACCTAATTCTAGCTGAGGGTTTATAGTTTAATTCAAGTAGAGTAATCCAAATTATTCCACAATAAGTCACCTACCGAGTCCAATGTGATTGACCAAGGTAAAATGGGGATAAGCAAGGATAGGGCTCTATGGGCATCCACCATGGAAACTACAAGTCATTGCTGGAACCAATAAGTTTATTCGAGGTATAATGTAACAATTTAAGGGACCCTATGGTAGCATATTTAGAATCAATGGAATAAAATAAACTAGAGTCTAGGTGGGTATCAACCTAACAAAACCACATCCATGAATCAGAATGGGGTTCCCAAGTCCCAAGGTATTATCCTCTCATAATCCAATTTGAGATCAAGTTAGTCCAATCCTATATGATATTTAAATCATGTGATCATTCATTAAGTTCAATCATTTTCTTCATTTAGTGTTGATAGTACAAGTATCATTGTAACCATTTTTCATGTCTTAATTAACCATTAATGTATATTCAATTATAGAGGTCCACTCTGCTACATTCCATCAATATGGAAATGGGTTCTAGGAACATTTAACCTTTATCCAATCTCTTTTGATAAGGCCAATTTTTATATCTGGTATATTTTCTATATCAATTTTCGCATTTAATAATAAATTTTAAGCACTTACCTTAGGTGGGTCAGGTGGTGAGCATACATGGTACGTTCCATTATTCAATTCTCATTAATAATAATCCATATATTATAGGAATGCTCACATTTAGGAAGTTCAAGAAAAGGCACACCTAAACGGGGGCTCAAATGTACCAAAACACTAAAACAAAAATATAGAATAACCTCTGACATGGGGTGGAATGAGGTGTGGGGGTAACCGCTAACAAATAATCACATATTTTAAAATATCATAACCATACAATTCTAACAATTATAATCATCGCATGAAATTTTAAGAAATGTTCCCTGATGAAATCAGCAGGCCCCACAAAAATATTCCAAAATTTACTTACTTTTGGGGTGATTTATAAACCACCCACCATATAATTGTATAACTCTCCACCTATATTATTAGGACTTCATTTTCTCTGGATCATAGTAGATGTACGAAATGGTGAAAAATTCTTACATGACGATATATAGGTTGAGAGAAAGAGAGGAGAAGAATGGATAAAGGGGGCTCGAGTACTTACCATTGCACATCCAATGTGATGAATTGAAGCTTGATCAGATGTCAGATGAAGGATATATCTTGATCCTTAGATTTGGCCTTCAAAAAAGCTCTAAAATATGTGTAAAGTGGCTTAATCCTACTAGTTCTTAGATTTGGGAAGAAGAGAGGAGTAAATACATCATTATGGGAATTTTGGACATTTTACCCAGAATTTATCATGTGGACGGTTTGTCTGCATGGTTTGTGAATCCATGTGAAAACCATTCAAGAAAGTTCTTCCTGAAATAATATCCTCCAAACTGTTTGATCAAACCATGTGCAAGCCATGAACGGGTACCTTGGAAAAATGGGTGTTCTCATGGTTAGGACGCATGGTCATGCGCCAACCGTGCGAGGTGGATCTATCTAAAAAAAAGTTGCACGGTTTCCCAAACCATGTGTAATTAATGCACAGTTTACTCAAAACCATGTTCCAAGGAAATTTTCCCCAATAATTATGGGTTCTAGGCTCCGAACAATCCTTGTACACCCTCAAAACCATTACTAAGTCATTATGCATTAATATTAGGTCCAAAGTAAAGATTTAGACTCAAAACTAAAGAATCCATACCTTAGTGAAAAATTATTATCTTACAGTCTTCCCCCCTTAAAAGAACTCTCCCCTGAGTTATCCTTCCATGGGTAAAGAAAAATTGTCTAAGAACAAATATAGCCATTGTAAATGTATTTCATCTTCCCTCTCCCAAGTCTCATCTTGTACTCTTCTATGTTTCCATACCACCCATATGAGAGGGACAAACATTCGTCAGAGAGCCTTAGTTCTTCATTCAATGATACATTCTGGATATTCCTCAAAGGTAGCATCAACATCTAACTCAACTTCCTCTGGATTAAGGTATGATATGGGTCAACAAGATTTTGGTGAAGTTGTGAGACATGAAATACGTCATGCATGGCACGATATATTAGAGGTAGTAGTAACTGAAATGCTACTATCATGAATCTCTCTAGGATCTCTAATTTCCTGACATTACGAGGAAATATTTTTCCCTTCTTCCTTATCCATCTATTCCCTTTCCTGGGTGATACAAAAAAAACACAATCCCCAAAATCAAACTCAAGAGGTCATCAGTGGCGATTGGTATAGGATTTTATTCTAGACCGAGCAGTAGTTATACGCTTTCTAATCATATTAACCTGTTTTGAAGTCTCCTGAACAAGATGAGGACCTAGTAGGGAAACCTCACCTACCTCTAGCTAGAATAAGGATGAACAACATGGACTACCATATAATTCCTCAAAAAGAATCATCTGAATCACTGCCTGAAATTGGTTATTATAATAGAACTTGATGGGAGAGTTATAAATTGCCCAATAACTACCTAAATCAATGAAATATGCTCATAGAATATCTTCTAAGCCCTGTATTTTCTATTATGATTGTCATTCAGTCTGAGAGTGAAAATTTTTTCATAGAAGCACCTAATTCCCCATAGCTTTCTATAAACCTTTATAGAACCATCAAGTGAAATGAGCATCCCTATCGAAAATGATAGTATGTGGAACCCCATGTAGTCATATGATCTCATGGAAATACATTCTTCCCAGTTCATCAATAGAGAAAGTCTCTAATAGGAATGAATTGTATGATTTCATTAGTCAGTCAATGACTACCTAGATAGCATTGCTACACCTCAGTTACCTAGGTAAGACGAATATGAAATCCATAGAAACATCATCCCATTCCCATTTTGAAATTTGAGGTGGATATAGGAATCCAATAAGTCTCTGGTGCTTTGCCTTCACCAGTTAATTGGTGAAACACCTCGTTATGAAGCCTACAAAATAACGTTTCATTCCAGGCCACCAATATAGGCATGATATTTTTCGATACATCTTTATGATTCTAGGATGAACAATGCACTGAGAAGAATGGGTCTCTTTCATCAACTCCTCTCTCATATCTGCAGGGAACCTAGATACATCCACGTAGGTGTAGGATATTTTACTCTATCCATAGACCAATCCATAGGTGGGTTATCTCCTAATATACTATCAAAGAGAACCAAACCTTCAAGATTTGAAAATTGACTACTCTTCATCTTATCCAGGGGGGGATGAGGTGACTGTTAAAGATTATAGGTAAGACTGCTCATGGATATCATGAAACTCTAGATGAAGTTCAGAAAAGAGGGCCATTATCTTCCAATTATCATGTGATTCCTATATGGCACGCGTTTGAGTTTTCTGACATAATGCATCAGATACCACATTTCTCGTTCTAGGCATATAGGAAAGATGAAAATCAATTGATTGTAAATATCTGACCCATATCAAATATCTGAGTTTCATTTCATGCTGATAAAAGATATATTTGAGGCTCTTATGGTCTGTGTACACCCCAAAGTTCTCACCTAACAGATAATGTATCCAGCAAACATAAGTAATGGACAACATCTTTTATATCAAGGTCATGTGTATGGTATTTTCTCTCATGAGGCCTCAGCTGCTGAGATCTATATGTAATGAATTTATCTTCCTACATCAATATTTATCCTAGGGAAATTTTTTATGCATCATAGAAGATGGTTTAGCCTTGTTTAGGTTTTGGAAGAATTAGAATAGGTGCCGATATAGCCTCCATTGTAGGTCCTAAAAAGATTTGTCACATTTTTCTGACCATGTGAACATAACCCCCTTATTTGTAAGACCAGAAAGATAAGAAGAAATATGTTATAAGTCTGGTGATAAAAGACATTAATATCAAGCCTGTCTTAAGAAACTCATGATAACAAACACTTTCTTGGGATTCTCCCAAAAAACTATAGCACTAACCTTTTCAGGGTCAATAGATATTCCGGATTTTTGAAATAATATGACTCATGATGTGGACCTTGTTGATCCTTAAGTTTCATTTAGCAAGCTTGGAATAAATTTGATGCTCTCTTAGTGTACTCAGAATGATCTCAAGATGTTTGGCATTGTTTCTATGACTGTGAGAATGCACAAATATGTCATCCACAAATACCCTGGAAAAAGAGTCCCAATATGGGTGTAAAACTTAATTCATCAAAGCCATTAAAATTGAAGGTGTGTTTATAAGACCGAATGAAATAATAAGGTACTCACATAGACCATAACTACTATGGAATGTTGTATGAGGTATGTATGGTAGTCTGAATCGCACCTAACGATAACCTGATCTGAGGTCGATCTTAGAGAATACCTTTGCTCCTTAGAGCTAGTTGAGGAGACATTCTATTTGAGGAAGTGGATACCAATTCTTGACCATAAAATGGTTCAACCTTCTATAATCCATACATAGACATAAGGTTCCATCTTAATTCTTAGTGAAAATCATGGGATAAGCCCCAGAGTATGTACTATGCCATATAAAGACCTTTACCTCTTGTTCTCTATCTACCTATTGATCTCTTGAAGCATAGAAGGTTCCATCTTATATAGAAGAATGGATACAAGCGCTGCTCTTAGAACAAGCTCTAATGGAATCCCTACCTCTCTCTTAGGAGGTATGATAAGATATTCATCAAGAAAGACTTCCTTGAAATGATCAACTACTGAAGGAAAATAATTTTGAATAAAAAACAGTTCCTCCATGAAAATATTTTAAATCTAGGTGGTCACTTCACCTAGCTATTGATTATTTGGTCTAGCTCCCCTAACTTGGAAATACCACTCACCTTTGAAAATATAATTGATGCCATATGGAGATGTAAATGATACCCTGTAGGGATAACAGTCTACCAAAGTGTTATAGTGGACTAACCAGTCCATCTAAATAATGACATTGAATCCTATCATCTTGAGAAAAAATAGATTCCACAAGAAAGGTTAACTGCCTACCTCATGGGGACAATCCTTGCAATAATGTATACCCTTTTGTCTGTCTTTACAATGGAGTATAGAGGTTCAATAACCATAGTGATATTGTATTTCTAGTCCATGTCTTTCCATGATAGATACAGAAATAAATGATTTTGAAGAGAATATATCAGATGAAGCAGAGAAAATGGTAGAGGCTACTAGAATAGTACATCATAATGTATATGGTCACACAACCTGATCCTTGGGTATCATCTATAATGAATGAAACTAACATGATCCATTTCCCTGTGAAAATTATGGATTACTAGGATCATGAATGATCTACTGGTGTTTCTGGTGATCAAAGGTTAGACTACCACATCCACAACCTCCTCCTCAGCCAGACCTACCGGTGATATTCCAACTCCCCGCCTGATGCGGTACAAAAAAAAATCAGTCCTAGGGGTGGAGCAGATACTGATCTTTTATCACTTGATGTTGGTGGAAAGTTCATACAATAATGCTTTAGATGACCAATACAGCCATAATCCTGACACTCTATTGGGTCTCTATCACATTGGGGCTTCTTATTCCATTGTCTTCCACAGTGATAACACACAACATAGCTATAAAAATGGATACTCTGGCTGCCACTGCCTTGAAAAGAAACCTATAGGAAACGTTTCCTGCCACCAGAAGAACTACTAGCCTAATGCAGCTATGATAATTCAATCCTGGTACTCATGTTATCCCTAATGTTATTCTCAATGATAACTACCTGATAGACTATTTCAGAAAAGGTTGTAAGGTGAAATATATTCACATGAGTTCAGATGGAATACTAGAGCCCATCCTCCAAACACCAAGCACGTGAAAGGTCATCACCGGTAAGAAGTAGTAAAAAGCACTAAAAATTAGTGAAACATAAATAATATTCCATAACTATCCTAAAACCCTAATCGATATTCATTTACTCTCTGGCTTTGTCAGCTCTCAGGGCCTGAGGAAAGAATAGATCATATAAGGGAGTCTAGAAATCAATCCATAATATGCCATGATGACTACTGGCATGGGTAACCACTTCCCATTAACGCTTGACTGAATCCTGAAGTATGTAGGTAAAACTATTTACACTTTACTCTAAAGGAATTTCCATATGCAGAAAACGATATATAGCATGGCCTCTAGACAAGACTTGGTAGCCTAAGAACCACTATCCCTAGAAAAGGTGGAACTATGCTGCTGCTAGAACTCACGGGTTAGATCAGCCATCGTAGGTGCAACTCGTGGAGCATCATGCATGGAATGCATTAGAAGTATGAAACTATCACAAAAGTGGACATCAGTTCCTAAAGCAGGTAGAGTAGGCAGAGCCTCAAGTCGCACTGCTAGAGGTAAGACCGGTAGCTTAGGGCCA
Organism: Viscum album; assembly: GCA_963277665.1. Taxonomy (NCBI): domain Eukaryota; kingdom Viridiplantae; phylum Streptophyta; class Magnoliopsida; order Santalales; family Viscaceae; genus Viscum; species Viscum album. The sequence continues at coordinate 846,206,724 of OY728134.1, read as the reverse complement.
ACCATGTTTGGAGAATGATCATAAACTCCATCCTGGTGAGTGAAATGAGGACATCTTGGAGACATTAGTCTACAAATAATAAAAACACCCCTTAGAACAGGATTAGAATCCAGGATATAGCATCACTAGTAGAAACTAAACCTATAAAAACTCACTTCTCATGGCATACTACCCAAACTACCCACCTAGATGGCCAGGTATCGGTAAGTGCTCAAGTATTAGTTTCATTTTGTTTCACAGATAATTTTTAGTTTCACTCCTTTAAATTTTATAGACATGACAAGGTGGGATAAGGACTTGAAACCAATTCATTTTATATTTCAGGGTTCAATTTATAATGGATATCCATTTCTAATAAATCAATCCTCATACACTTATCACCAGAAAATGGCACCCACTTTTTTGTATCATAATGGATTGACTCAGAAAATTACTCATCCCAACCAATGAGGGCCCATACACCTCATGAATTGAGATTGGAAATCAGTCAATCATATCCAAATTAATACATGTACAAATAATTTATCATTTCATCAATCAATAATCACAGGCATATCAAGTAATGCAAAGCAGTGAAATTCACTTATATGGAATGGAAATATGCATGACATGTGAACAATAGGTTCTTATAATGATGCATATAACAATTCACCTTTCTCTTATATCATCAGGATAAGGATGAAATAAATTCTCAAACAGAGAAATAATCTACAACACCACACAACATGTGCATCACCCAATGGTAAAATAATAACAACTCTAATAGGAAAATTAAAAATAAAAATTATAACTTCTGCAACATGGTTTTTACCCCAAATATGGGTTCGCAACACCCAAGTACGTCTTATGATCAAGTCCCAATAATTCCTATTCTCAAATCTATTATATTTAAATAGTAAAGCAAGAAAAGAAACCATCCATTGATACCAATTTGTGAGATCCCTGACCTGGATTCCCCACAACGGGTTCCCTGATCTCGGTGGGCCACATGCCCTCAAGGGAATCTCCCCAAATGCCAGAGGCTGTTGACTAGTAGCGAGGGCCTAGTGTGAGTCCAGGGGAGACTATTCCCTCATTCGCATAGTGTATCAATGATTAAGGAAATATATAGTAATAAATAGTGGAAGCAATATATATAAAAAGTGGAATAAAAATGATTATATAGAAAAATTGGACTAACAATAACTCGTATCAACGGGAACAATAATGATGCAATTTCGTGTGTTTAGAAAACTGGAAAACATGGATACAATAAAAAAGTCATAACAAGTTCTATAAGGTAAAATAAAACAAGGGAAACTCCATGAATCCCGAGATCCAACTCATTCATCTGCTATCAAGATCTGTCCTATCAGCTTGTAATCAAGTGTTCAAATATGTATGCTTCCCTTTTTCAATATGTGCATTCATGTAATCTACTCCTAGTACCAAAAAACACCTGGAGGGGGTGTGAGATAAATCTCATTGGGCTACCACCATTGGGGTATATAACATCCATATTGTGTAATGTAATATAGTAGTGTGAAGGCATGCATAAATATAGTAAACCATGATGTAAAATATAACTAAATACCTAGATACCTACATTATCCCTCAGATGTTGTTTGATCATGTAACCAGTTCATTAGTTACGTAATTACCATTGAGTGTTAATAGGTCATGTGAGGCATATCCAATACTAACATCACCTTGTGATTGTATAAGTAGTAAAGGTCCTAAGAGAGAACAAGGAAACCTGAAAAAGATATCCAATGAGGGAGTTTTTAGGTAATAACAAAGGTAACATAGATCTCATGGAATGATAACTCAGTAGTATATGAGTATAGATAGTGGGTAAGACTATAATCCAATAAGTTTAATCCAAGTCATTCCATAATATGGCACCAACTGAGTCCAAGGTGATAATTAAGGTAAAATGGGACTAAGCAAGGATAGGGCCCTATGGGCTTCCACCATGGCACCTATGAGTCAATGATGGATCCAAGGAGTGTTTCTGAGGTATCATGTAATAATGTAAGGGACCCGATAGAATTATACCAAGTATCCGAGGAATAGATAAGAACTAGAATCTCGATGGGTATCAACCTAAGAAAATTTCATCCTTGAATTGGAATGGGGTTCCTGAGTCCCATGTTATTCTCCCATCCGAATTCAAACCAAGATTGTGTAGTCCATTCCTATTTGATATTGTAATCATGTAATAATTCATTAAGTTCAAGCCTTGTGTTCCATTAGTGTGTATAGTCCAAGTATCATTGCAATAATTAATCATTTATTAATTAACCATTAAGGCATATTCAATTATATAGGCTCACTCTACTACCATCCATCAATATAGAAAGGGGTTCTACATACATTTATCCTTTATTCAATATCATTTGATAATGCCTTGTTATATACTTGGTATATTTTCCATTTTACATTTCACATTTAATAATAATTTTGAATCACTTACCTTTGGCGGGTCAAGTGGTGAGCATACTGGCACATGCCATTATTCAATTCTCATTAATAACAAGATATTTATTATAGTAAGGCTCACTTTTTGGAATGTCAACAGAATTAACACCCAAATGGTGGCTCAAACATACCAAAACACTAAAACCCAAATATTCCCTAACCTTCAACATACGATGTATTGAGTTGTAAGAGTAATTGCTAAAAACTAATAACATATTTGGAAAGATCATAAAAATACTATTCTAACAAGTATATTCATAGAATGAAAATTTAATAAATAATCCTCGATGAAATTGGTGGGCCCCTAACGAATATTCCAAAATAAATGAACGTTAGGGATGAGTTATGGACCACCCACATTAGGGTTTTACGTCTCTCCTCCTATATTATCAACCATTTATTTTACTCAGATAAGATTAGATCTAAGAAAAGGTAAATAATGATCACATGACGATAACTAGGTTGAGATAAAGAGAGAATAAGAATGGCTAAAGAGGAATCAAGAACATTCTGTTGCACATCCAACGTGACAAATGGAAGCTCAATCGGATGTCGGATGAAAGAGATATCTTGATCCAAATCATTGGCCTATAAAAATCTCAAAAATGGAAGGAAAATGTCTTATTCCCAATGGTTCTTGGATTAGGGAAGAAGAGGGGAGTAAATAATTCATTAAGGGAATTTTGGACATTTTTCCAAGAATTTATCATGTGCATGGTTTTTTCGCACAGTTTATCAAACCGTGTGAGATGGTTGTGCCCAAAATTACATCCTTTTCACAATTTGATCAAACCATGCAAAATCCATGCACATGTACCTAGAAAAAAGTGGAATTTTCCCCATTAGGTTGCATTTTAGTGCGTCAACCGTGCGAGGTGGCTCTTTAAAAAACACAATTTGTGTGGTTTTCCAAACTGTGTATAATTGCTACACAGTTTACTCTAAACCATGCTCCCAGCCATTTTTTCCCAAAAAAGATGGGTTACAGGTTCCGAACAATCCCCACACACCCTCAGAACCTTTACTAAGTCACTATGAAATAATATTATTTTTAATATTAAGATTTATAAAACAATTTAATGGATCCATACCAAAGTGAAAAAATGGGTTCTTACACCATACATCATCTCTCTACTCCTGGTATGAGAGCTGGAGCTCCTAATTGAGGTGCTACCACAACAGCTTTGTCTTAAAGCACCCACATGGAACACTTATTCTGTGTCTTTTATATACCAGCAATGAAATATATTTCTTGGAGGAAATAGCTTCACATGGTACTTTTTTTAATCATGATTGAACCATAGGATGTCATACTGGGTATGGATGGGTTTTCAATGTCTTGAGTGTAGATCAATGGTCTCTATTGACAAGTTAGGTGCTAACATGCTGATGGGTGGGTATTCTCCTTTTTAGTGAGAAAGATCTCATATAAGGGAAATTGGGTTCTAAAAAATGATGGTTGCATCCCATCAATAATTATTTATCAATTATATCCCATGTTGTAGAATTATTTTCTAGAATATGAGTTCCTTTAGTTGTAGATGATTATATGGACACATTCCCTAAAGACATCCTGAGACTACCTCTGAAGCGGGAGATGTAGTTTTGCATCAACATTCATCCTGGGACTACTTCGATATCCCATGGGTAATATAGGATGGCACCAACTAAGCTTCTAGTGCTAAAAATATGGTTTTAGGACCTTTGTGATAATTATTTCATCGAACCCATTGTGCCCCGAGGCTGCTCTAGTGTAGTTTGCGAAAAAGCAAGATGACATCTTAGGCCCTTTCATTAATTATCATCACATGAACCAGGACATGATAAATAAAAATTACCACGTTGTAGGATTGAACACCTCTTTGATTAGTTTCAAGGTGTGATATGGATCCTAAATATTGATCTCAGGTATGGATACCACCATTTTCAAGTTTGTAAGGATGATATTTCAATGTTGGGAGTATGAATTTCCTATGGAGAGTATGAGTTCCTATTAATTACCTTTGATGTGACAAATATGCCCTCCATGTTTATGGCTTTGAAGAACCATGTTTTCTAGATATACTTGGAATAGTTTTTTGTTTTCTTCATCAACTACATATTCTTCTACTCTAAAAAAGAGGAGAACCATGAATAGAACTTGAGGATGGACATAGAATTTCTTTGAGAGCACAATCTTTATTGGAGACTCTCAAATTTCTAGTTCTAGATACACGAGGTTTAATTTCTGGGGAATTTCATTTCCAAGCATGGTTTATCCATGTATCCAGCAAATATCAAAGCATTTATTTCTTTGTACCCATTCAAGAACATGTTAACAGTGTAGAGATTTCAAGGATTGGCATGGTACTATATAAGGTTTGTGGCTGATATCTCTATAATCACAGCCACTTTGAATGACTTGACATGGAAAGGGAAGTTTTTTATCTAGTCTAAGAAATGCCAAAGGTTCTTTGAGGAGTTTAGGTAGACACTAATGGGTTCTCCAATGTTGTGAATACTAGAATAATATGTTTAGTATATAGTGTATTGCAATTACTTGAAAGATGGGATGAGATGTGTGTTGATGTAGTGATTGAAAGTTATCACATACATGTCGATGCAGTAGAGACCCTACAAGAAGAACTATTAAACTCATGACCTAGAGTTTGTTCTGGTAGTCTTCACCCTGAGGATGTGGAGACACTACCTTCTGGGGGATTTCATTTTGGTTTTCTCAGACTACTGAAGTCTTAGGTACGTCTTCATGTAGAGGGACATGAAACAGAGACAACAACACTGGTTAGAGTTCCTAAAAGGATATAAATTTGAGATTGTATATACTCCAGGGAAGGGAATAATTATACCATATACCTTTAGTATGATGTCTTAGTCTCAATTATTGTAGGATGTTTTGGTGCAGTTGGATTCCCTACATCTGACCCTGGTAGAGAAGGAGGATTTAGATTTTTTTACAATCGATGGTGTTGAATCATTCAACTCTTGATCATGTGAGAGAGCCCTAGATGGGAGACATTAGCTTCAATGTGTTTCATGATTATATATCTAATAGAGAAACATCATATGGATATTCTGAATGAGTGAATCATGTCATCCTATTCTAGTAGTGAATAGTAATTCTAGTCACATTGAAGGAGGAAGTGATGTGGGATTTCCACACTTCTCATTCACATGTACATCTTGGTGTGAGGAAGATGTATAGAGACTATTAGTGGTAGTTTTTGTGGTTTGACATGATATGAAGTGTAGTAGATATTGTCTCTCAGTGCCTCACTTGTGAGTAAGCGAAGGCTGAGTAGCATGTTCCAGCTGGTTTGTTGGAGCCCCTTGAGATCCTAGTGTTAAATTGTAAGGCATATCCATGAAAGTTTTCACTGTGATTTCATGCACATAGAAAATACATTACACCATCTTGTTGATAACTGACTGAATCATGATTTCATAACATTTCCTTTCATCAGGGAGAAGATTATTGTGGACAGCTTGAGATAGTTTTATGTAGGTGAGATCACTCAACTTCACGAGGTTACCATGAATATTGTCTCCAACCGTGATAGGAAGTTAATATAATGATTGTGGAGATTACCAGAGGAGTCATTCATGGCCCACTTTTGAATGATTACAACCTTTCTCTCTTCGACCAATATATAGATCGAGCATAATATCTAGGTGTTGTAGGATAGGCTGAGGGATTTCATGTTGGGATTTGAAAGAGTGGGGAGGATCACATGCCCTTGGTAGTGTTTTCATACAACAAAATATACAACACTAAAATTGGTATGAAACCTTTTGAGGCCATTTTTGGGAGAACTTTCATGTCACCCTTCTGTTGGATAGGGATTGGTAGGTCAACTTTTGTTTTCCTGGAGATGGTTTAGGAGACAACAGAGAAAGTCTAGGTCATCTATGAATGGATGAGGACAACCCATGTTAGACATAAATCCTACAGAGATCGCCATCATATGACCATGGATTTCAAGAAATATGAAAACATTTTCCTTAGAGTTTCTCCTCAATGAAAATACATAGATTCATCCGGGGAGGCAAGCTATGTACCTAACATAATTCATTATTAATCCATCATGCCTCTTAGGACACTATTCTAAAACCTAAATTATTAACAAAAAATAAATAAATAATTAATTACAAAAAATTATTTGTAACCATACAAACAAAAATAATAGTCTCAATTACATTGGTAATGTGGAGTTCATATCATGCAACTGTTGGCCAAACACACAACATGACATATTACCCAAGATCCAACATATTCAACAACACAAGGTGTATAAAAACCCCAATAAAAATTGCATTTTATTAATATGGATTTAATTCTACATGGTATGAACCAAAAATTCTTACTACATTAAAACTAACATGATCTTGTACTACCTTGTAATATCCATGCTTTGGTGTCAGATTGTAATGCCCCACTACCCTGAAACCACTCACATGTTGTCCAAATTGGTGGTGTTCCATGGGAACTTTTGTGTTCCACCACATACATCGAATGATTTGAATTTTTAATAGGATTATATTAGATGATAGTTGGGAGAAGATAAAATACAATTATGTTGATAATAAGGACACAAAATAAGCAATAACTCATAAACAACGTAATAAATTTAAATAAAATAAGTAATGACCCAAAATACACTTATAATAATACTAATAATATCCACATTTCATGTAATTAATATAGTAGTAAAATGGACCTCCCATGAGTAAATTAGATTCATACATGTGTAAAATAACTCAAAGAACTTCCATACCAACACTGAGGAACCACCTATCCAAATGAAGAAATCATTACAACCTACACATACGTTGTATAAACATAAATATCCTCTAAAATCTTATTGATTCTATCATTTTATTATCTATTATATGGGACATAAAGTCTATATTAATATCATAAAACACATTATAGGTGTCATTAAGAACTCAATAATCTACCAAAAAATGGTTTCCCAATATAGTATCCATACATATTCTAATGTATGAAAAATATAATAACAAGCATTATTAGTTAACAAAAACATCATCATAACTCATGGTCATCAAAACATGGTGATTATATACATGATTCATATATTTAAACAATGGAAGGATACATCCACAGTATATTATACTAGAATATCACTTGGCATCCCCATCAAACTGATGTCACTTGGGTTATACATCCTCCACCACCATCTTAGAAATCAAGAGTCCACTCTAATTTCCCCCTAGCACTTAAATAACTCATTACTCAATCTAGTCCTAGTATATCACTAAATACAATGAAAGAATTTCTTATATACTATGACTCTCTCACCAAAATATATGTTTAATGAAATGTGAACCCTCTCTATACTGATGGAAAATACCATCCCTCAATTCCTCAAAATATAAAAAACCCCACCACCGATCAAAAGTGTACTAAACCATCTCATGGGCCATTATCTATGCGAACATGACCATGATGACCCCATAATTCAACCTATGAGGTAAAAAAATAGCAAAATGAAATGATGCACTATCAAGAAGCCTTCATCACCACTTACGAACAACGTATCTACCCCATTATTGGTCAACACCATCTACCTCACACAGAAATGCCACAACATGATGACATCTCAAAAATACCCAATACTTAAAAGAAGTTTTCATGAAAATTGAGCTCACAAACACCTAACCTAGACCTATTATTATAAAACCAATTTTTACCACATGATACTACCCCTGGTATCTCCTAAGAACAATAACCACCTCAAACTATTTTGTTCCCTATCTCACAACTATGACCTCATACATGATTATTTATCACATGATGTATAATATATCTATAAATACAAAATACATAGGGACTTACTTAATTCTATTTTAGAACTCCACTCACTAATAAACATCAGACGCTATATTTTTAATTGAAATAATTGGTAAAATATTAATAAATCCCAGAAATTAGAGTTTTTAGTGGGAAAAAAGAAATAGTGAGAAAACGGTATTTTATGGAACAAGTACATAATACCATAAAATTGTAAGTTATGTGGTACATCAGGGTTTAAATGACATTGTTCTTCAATAAATTTATGCTATGTAATTTCTGGGCTTATAGGTCATGTATGGTTTCCCTCTCATCCAAGTTAAAAAGATGTTTTTTCCTTAATAAATGGGCTTAACTCCAACTTGTTTTAACAAAGTAATAGGAAGAAATATATACATTATCCACTTGTATACTATTATCCTTACCCATTTCCCTCTATTTAATTATATGACACAAGATTCTAAAAAAATAGGCAAGAAATCCATTAGAGAATAAGATGAAAACAAGAGGTAGATGGATTAGATGAATATATTTTATTGTAAAAGATAGTGAATAACCTTAAATAAAAGTTAAATAGGTGATTTTAATCATTTATTAAATATATAAATGGTTCTAAAAATCTATTCAACCATTTTATAGTTTAGAAAATTAAAATAACACACTAAGTATAGGAATATCTTACTAGAATATGAACATAACCATTTTTCCAAAAAAAAATAAGACTAGAAATATCTTACTAGTAAAGTATCAATCATGAACAGTTATTTCTATGCATGTATCCACTATTAATATTGATTCTATAATTAGTATATTATATGAATAGTGATTCACAAATGTGAATCTACATGTAAAATTGATTCCAGCACATGTCCTCACTTTGCACAATGATTTTAGCATAAGCATCTTCAATGAATTGTGATTCTAGCATAAGTCACTATAATAAACAATGATTATAGAAAAAGTATCTACTATGAACAACGATTTTACATAAACTCCTATAATAAGTAATTTATGCACAATTCATGACATTAAATATTTATTCCATCATAAGTCTCTATTAGAAAAAAATGTTCACCAAAATTCAAGAAACCCACTAATAAACCTAAAAAATACCCAAAACATAAAACCATTTATTAACCATTTCAAACATATCATACCTCTTAAATAACAATAGTTTCTCATTTTAAACACTATTAAAAAATATATAATTTAATTACTTTATCCTAAACCAAATCTCATGGCCCAACCCAAATACCATTCCCAAATACCTGAGAAATTACACTAACCATGCAATCAAATTGCATAATCTATGTTACAAAGATCAAAGAGTTAAAATTTTGTTATAGGGGTTGATTCAATCCATTAAATCAGAATAAAAAGTGGAAATGAGATATTAGTAAATCATCTATTTTTTCATTATTTAGGTTGAAGAATAAGTCTAAGATCCCAAACCTATAATATACATATATGATTACGTCTAAATAATTTTGAAGAATCCATTGTAATTGTTTCAGTTTGAGTAAGAATATCAACTCCAAATTTTCTAAGATGGACATGGTCTGATACTATTGATATTATATTATTAAGGTGAATATATTTTATTGTATCTAATTAATTGTATATTTGGGCTTTCATTATACCTTGTTAGTTCCAAGAATAAAAGTAAAATGATATAACCTTACACAAGATTTTCCTGGAAATAAATGTTTATATGTGTGTCTAGGGGATAACAAGAACTATACATCGGGTACATAGTCATCCACACTAGATGGAAACTCATTTACAACCCATGATGTCCATTATTTAATTAATCTATTTAGTTAGTATAATCAAGAAATGGTGATGGATGGTTTATCTCACAAAACATAGATAGAATATCTCTATTCCATTCTAATGTGATTGCTCTAGAAATACCTATGCTTCCCTACCACTCGTACCAAGTGGAAAACATAAGGATAAATTTTTTTCTATATTTTATCATTTTGTTGTGTGTGGATGAAGTTGTGTTGTGTCATTTCATGGAGTATGGATTTGATGGATCTACTCGTGGAATATCCTTGCGTTTTTTGAGGGTTTATGCTCTGTGAGACTGGTGATAGGTGGAACATCTTAACAAAGGTTATTAGTATGGATGACTCATTAGTGGTTATGTGAGATAGATCCCTAATGGTTGCTACAAGTGATGGTGTGTTGATGATGGAGGTAGACAATAGGATGTTAATGGTGGAAGATGGAATTGGTTTCATCACAACGGTGGTTGGTGACGGTCCATAAGCTGTAGATCAGAGACTCTGCCTGGATAGAGTCAATATTGGTTCAGATGGCACTAGAGGTGGTGAGATGCATGGTTTTCTAGATTGGAGAAGGTTAGAGTTGTGGCAATATGGTCATACATACCGGATTCTATTTGGCATTGTTTTTTTTGGGCACTTGTTCAGTCATAGGATAATGTATAGAAGGATTTGGTACCCTGGTAAAAGTCCTATGGCAGGGTGACCCACTCATTAGTGAGAATGGTTTTTGGTTACTGGCCAATATGACCTTCAGACAATAATTCAGATGCTGGACCTGACTGGTGATAGAACTAAGGCATGTGGTGGTTGCAGATCCATTTCATAGGTAATGATTCTTTTTCTGCTGATGGGGTCTCATTAATGGTGTTTGAGATAACTAGTGACTGGTTTTGTGATGTCCTTAGGAAGGGTGGACATGGCGTGCTACCACCAATGTTCAAAGCCCATGGTGAATGGGATATTTTTGTAGTGGGAATTGGTGTGGGGTTCATGATAGTGAAGACTATGAGCCAGTGAAAACCATGGTAGGTGGGCGACCTAAGGTTGTGTTTTAGAGGATAATATAGTGATAGACTGGTGTGTCACCTCAGGCCTAATTTTTTAACCTCTAGGTTCCCTAGGTAAATAAGTTTTCAATGATGTTTTTGTTTTTAGGTCTTGTTGGGATGCCAGTGTTGTTGTTTTTGGGCCTTCAATTTATTATGATGTCGGTCTTCAGGTCTTCTAAATGTTTTTAGGGACTTTTAATTTTATTTCTCTGTGGTGTTTTCATCATTTATTGTTTTGGTTGAATTTTTTATTCTACAGAGTTTCCATTGGTGTAGTTTTATTTTATTTAATAAATTTTTAGGGCCATGTAGGCTTGGTACCTAAACATTCCTGGTACACTCACACAAACTAAATGTGAGAGAAAACAGAAAGGTATCAGTTCAATAATATACTTTCATGGTAGAAATAGATGAATTTTTTTATTATAAAAAATATCCCCAACACTAATTTACCCCCACCCATCTTGGTGTTGTCCATATCCCAAGTGACCCTATCATGTAGTAATCAATACAACTTCCTATTTTATTAAAAAAAATATCTTATTGTTTATCTATTTTTCTATACTATTTCATAAATCATCAAAGTTTTGGGTTGTTGTAGCCCATAAATTATTTATTTTTATAATAAAAAATCATGTTTATGTTATTTCTAATCCATTTTAAATTTTATTAATGAAACTTCATATTCATTAAAAGATAAAATTTCACTATGTTTTGAATTGAACAAATGGAATATATGATTTTCTGCATGATAAAACTGGTCACCATATGATATAAAACAAGTGATCACAAAGATAATGATTTTTCAGAAAAGATTAGATTGACCACATACCTAATTTATCATTCATATCTAATTTTTCAAAAAAAATTAGACCAACTACATGATAAATTTAACATCTGCAAAGAAATGATGAAGAAACAATGTGTATATGAATAATCTCTACAATTAATGGTTTGACTGCACATTGTTTTATCATCAACTACAAGACCAACTTAAGTGACCATGGTTAGTAGTCTTAAAATTGAAAATTTATTTGAGTGACCAAAAGTATAAGGTGATCAGAAAAATTTACAAGGATATTAGCCACAATTAAAAGGTGATCAAATGTAAGACAAAATTATTGACCATAGGTACAAGTCATCAATCCTAAAATATATCAATGGATCCATAAATTATTAAAGTGACCATGGATACTGACGTGGAAACTTATAAATATATCACGTCTAAAGGAATGAATTATATTATTATATTATTAAAGATATTAATCCAATCACTTTTTGATGTAGAATTAAATGCCTTTTTTGAAGCATTTAATGAGCCCAGATTTCCTTCCAAAGCTCTAAGACCTTCAATGATGATTTTTCAATGGATATTTCTAGAGAGAACCATTATTTTTAAAAGGGAACCCAAAGGGAAGAAATATTTGTAATGAAAAAGAGAGAAAAACTTGCACCCAAGATATTCAGACATTGAAACTTCTCCTAAATTAGAACGACATAAATATACTCTATTTCAAAAATAACAATCCCCCCTTTCTTACATGATCTTCAATGAAAACCCTAGAATACATATTAACATATTCTCACATAAATTACACATTAAAAGATAAAAATGAGAATATAATAAATACAGGAAGAATAACATAACTCCATTTTCAATTTCACCAAATTATTCACTTTATCTTACTCTATTTTATTTACATTTTACATGTGTGTGTTTATAACTATTTATGTTTAAGAACCAACTACTAGTCTGAATTGCAGATTAAAAGACACTAAATTCAACATTTATTTTTTCATTCTCTTATGAAGAACTATGGAAGATGTTGTGAATACTAGACTGCCTAAATGCAGTTGATATTTATTTATTTACCCCATGAAGAATTATGAAAATTTTTATGTGTATCTTGGGTAACCTTTTATTCTATTATGTAAAACCCATCTAGGTTTTTGATATGTTAATTTTATAATAAATTATTTGTAATTGGTTGATTGTCAAGTGGATAGGATTAGTTATTATATTGACATTGAACCTATTATATATTTTTGTTATGTTTTTTCTATTTTTTATAATTATTTTTCAAAATAAATCTTTATATTTTCTCTAAGCTATGTAAAAAAATTATCTTCATATTTTTCTCTAATATTTCTTTTATATTCAATGTTTTATTTGAGTAAAACTATTTCAAATGTTAAGAGATTTTTTATACTTTTTTAACTGAGTTTTGATTTAACATAATAGAATATATTTGAAAATAAAAAATTATATGAATATCTTATTTTAATTAACTATGTGTATTATTAAATTGAGAGATTATAGAAGTAAATCAGTTAAAAAAATAATTAAAATCTTAATTATCCCATATCTTTAGTTTTCTACTTCGACCAAAATTTGGTATCAAATGTTTTTTGAAATAAAATAAAACTATAATCTTGATTTATAAAAACATCTAAAAATTACTATTAATGATAAAATTATTTATTTTTGGATAGTAACAGACCAAAAAGAACTTCCACTAGTGAAACTCATTATTTTAGTTGAACCAATTATGATAAATTTTAGATCAAGATGGAATTACATATAGAGATCATGGGATTTGATATTAGGACCGTTATAGAAGAAAATATTTAAAAAACCCAAATCCTCTAGAGATGAATGGATAATTTCTAATAAGCTTCTATTTGAATATAATTTGAAATATATGAACACATTATACTGTGAATTAGGGAACAAAAATTCAATAGAATATCTTCTTATTCTATAGATTTTGAAATAAGGGACACACTAGTTGTTTCTCATTAAGTAACATCAATTGTTAAATAGATATTCTTAAATAATTATACCATTAAAAATGATAGATTCAATATTAAATAAGAATAAACCATTTTTTATATGTATCTTATGTTAAATGAGATTTTGAAAATGATGCATTTACTTGGGAATAAAATTGAAGATAAATATCAATTGATGTGACTCCTGAGATGTCTATCTAATAGGTGAAGAGGAACCTCAATTTCATTTAGGGAATATTATAACATATATAAATTAATAGTAAAAGAGATTATCATAAAGTTTATGATATATTAGGAAGAACTCAAAGTGAATTAAGAAGAAGGAGATTAACCAAATAGAAAGTTATTATCTTTAAAGACATATGACTCCATGATAAAAGATAAAATCATATATGAATGTTTTAGTGATGATGAATCACCTGTTGATAGTGATAAGGAGATTCCTCACCTATCCAGACAATTGATGAAGTTATAGTAGAATAATAAATACTTCAGGAAATAAAATTATAGAGGTAATTTTGACAATAGTAGAAATTTAAGAAAATGTTGGGAAAAATGAGAATTTCACTAATGATATATCATGTTACTAGTACCAAATAAAAGGACACATAAAGGAAAATTATCCCAGGCTAAAATATAATTAAAATTATAAGGATAATGTAAAATGGTATATTAATTCTAAAAAAACCATAGGGAGAACATTCGAGGATAGTTCAAGTGACCTTGACTTCATATAGAAGATAAAAATGATTTATCTAGCAGGTGCTTCCTAAAAAACACATCTAAGGTATAAATAATATTTATGAAACTCCTGTTAATTTTTAAAATCCATCTAATAATAAAAAATGGTGTAAATTTGATTAGGGGGATCTATTTGAGTATGATAACATACTAGAGGAAACAATCAATGAGCTGAAAGATAAATATAAGACTTAAAATAATCAATATGATTTTTTTACTCACTTTAAGTCTTAATATAGGGTAAAAAGGATAGAAATACTCAATTATTAAATAAAAAAATAGAACATAAAATTTCCTTTGAGAATCTAAAGAACGATTTGGAAGTATTTTTGAATACTATAGAAACGCTTACTAAGATGATTGGGAAACAAAATATATCAAAGTATAACATTGGGATTGGTTACCAACCTAGATAGAGGATAATTTATTATAAAAAATTTGTTCATAGATAATGTTTTACAATTTTAGTATATAAATATAATTCATATGGACCTAATTAATTTTATCATATTTTATTGTGTAAATTTTTATTATAGAAAACATGTTAAAAACATTGGATTCTTGAGGATTTTATCACTAACATTTATAGAACCAAGAAAATTTGGTTATAAAAATAACTTTCATTTTAAATATTCTTTAGGAAACCTACTTGAAGAGAACTAGTAAGAATCCATGGTATCTAGATAGTGGATGTTCTAGAAACATGACTAGGTACTACATGATCTTTAGGAACTATATCTATGTAGATAATGGAAATACCTCATTTGGTGACAATGCTAATGGAAAAATAATTGTAGTTGATCAAATCAGTAAATCTCATATTATTTTGATTTCTAATGTCTTATTTGTAAATGTTTTAAAATTTAATATTCTTAGCATCGAAAATTTAAGTGAATATAGTTATAATATTAAATTTAAAAATTATTATTTTAAAAATTATTATTCTAATAATGGTTTAGTTTATCTTTCCTTATGAAATGAAAATATTTAAGTTATTTATTTCAATTAGTTATTTTCTCAAAATATTTCTTATTAATTTGCCTTATATAAGGATTCTTAGATTTGGTACAGAAGACTATGACACTATACCCTTCACTCACATAGAGAGATAAGTTGAAAATTATTTGTTAAATATATACCTAAACTATTATTTTTAACATACAATTTTATTAGCCCATATTCAAAATTAAATCATAATAATATCTCTTTCAAACAATAGAAATAAGTTCCAACTTATCAACACCTATTGTTGGTTCACACAGAATTTATTAGACTCTATTGAGTTTCAATACAAAATGAGAGGTAATCTGATTATGTTTAACTAGATGACTATACTAGATACATGAAGGTATTATTTTTACCTCATAGAAGTGAATCTTGTTAAAATTTTAACAAATATGAATTTTCTATGGAAAACCTTAGTGACCGAATGGCCTGAAGGCCTAAATTTTTATTAATTTTTAGATAACCCCCTTTAAAGGAAAAAATTGGGAAACCTCACATGACGTAAAGGACATAGAAACATCAACATGTATTTTCTTTTACTATGACACCATAATAGAATTATGTAGTAAAAAAAATATAACTCATTAGGATATTGCAAGAACCATGCTTAATGAATGTATCCTTCCTATTTACATTCTAATAGAGGATATCAAAATAACTTACTATATTATTAATATAATAATTATTAGATATATTTTAAAAAAACCACATATGAGTTATGGAATGGGAGAAAACAAAATTTTAGTTGCATTAGAGTTATATGTTGTAAATTTTATAAACTTAATACATATGATAATTTATGTAAATTTCAATCTGAAAATTAGGAGGGAATATCCCTTAGTTGTTCGACATCTAGTGAGTTATACAGGGTATTCAATAAAAGGGTCATTTTTTATGAATAATATTTACATGGAAAATTTGATAAAATAGGCCCACATGAACCTAATACCCCATTAGGGAACCCTAAGGTAGAACATTCACATTTAGATATCAATTATAAAACTAATGATTGTTCTATGAAACCTTTAGAAAAATCATATAATTCATTGCAAGTGTTTAAAACAAAATCTATTGATGAAAATGATGTATCAAATACATTTATCCCTATCACTACTAATACTCCTAGAGACCATGGATTATATTCTATAGTTAGATATATATAAATTGGATTATAGTTTATAGATTCTCTTTGAAGTCAAGATAAAAATCTAGTTTTATTGTCAAATATTAAACCTAAAAATATCATAGAAGAAATAAATGACGAGTTATGGGTATTGGAAATGCAAGAAGAGTTGAATTAGTTTGAGATAAATAAATTTTGGGAATAAGTATTAATACCTATATAATTATAGACCCTTGGTACTAAATGAGAATTTACGAATAAGCTTAATGAGTCGGGAAATACAATTTGAAAAAAAATCTAGATTGGTTATACAGGGATATATTTAAGAAGAATCTATTGACTACCATGAATAATTTTATCTAGTATCTTGACTTGAAGCTATGAGAATGTTTCTTTCTTATGCATCACATTTGAATTTCACATTTTATCAAATGGATCTAAAGAGTGAATTACAAAATGGTTATATAATTGAGGTTGTTTTTACATAACAACCCAATGTATTTCAAAACCCTCATTTTCCAAGTCATGTATTTAAAATAAAAAAAATCATAATATAGTTTAAAATAATCTTCTAGACCTTGGAATAATAAGATCATCACTTTTCCTTTTTCAAATGGTTTTACAAAAGGAATATTTAATCCAAATTTATTTTTTAAAATAATTTCAAAAAGTTATTTTATTATTAAAATTTATGATTATGATACACTTTTTAGATCATCCAAAAAACTCTTCTATATTGTATTTTTAAAAATAATGTAAAATTATTTTTTAATGAGCTTAATGGTTGTGTTAAAATAATTTATTAAATAAAAAAATTCTCAGAAAAAAGATAGAATTTTTATAAATCAAATAAAATACACAATGGATCTTCCAATTTATTTTGACTTGGATCACACTGAAAGTAGTGATACACCCATGAGTTCAAGTTGTAAACATGATCTTGATGAAAATGGAAAAATAGTTGACCAAACCACTAGTATATGTATTATTGGAGGTTTTCTATACCTAACTACTAACTGACGAGATATTATCTTTCGTGTGGGAATATGTGCACATTTCAAATTAAATCTAAAATTATATCATTTAAATGTTTTCAAAAGGATTATCAAATACCTCAACAATACAACCAATTCTGGAATGTTTTTCTTTAAAATACATGAAATCATGCTAGTTAGTTATTCAGATTCTAATTTTTGTTGGCTATAAGTTATATATAAAGAATTCATCTAGAACATGTATTCTTTAAGAAAAGTATTAAATTTCATGTTGTGGTATGAAATATAATTAAATATCATTATTTACTGTTAAATCTGCTTCATAGTGGTTGGTATTTATTGTGCATATATTCTGTGGATGAAACACACATTATTTGAATATAGATATGAATTCATCCATTCACCAATAAAATATAATAATAAAAGTGTGAAAAACATTTCCCAAAAACATGTATCAAATTCAAGGAAACAAATTGAGATATGAAATCACTTTTTGAGAGATCATTTTCAAAATGGGGATATAACTCTTGAATTTATTATCACAATGCATTAGCTTGTAGACATTTTTAAAAATCCATTAAATTATTAGATAATGAATTATATCAATCATGATTTATATATGATTATTTTTCTTATTTAATAAATAATTTTTTAGTATTATTTTAATATTATTTTCAATATTTTTATAGATATATATATCAGTTCTTCTTTTATTGAGCATTCTGTTTAGTTATTTTATTTTATAATATATTTAATGGTTTTACAAATATATAAAATGATTATTTTTTTAAAGTTTGTTACTGTATAAGTGAATCCATAAATAATTGAGAAGTAAAATCAGAGTTGAAGAATATCAATGATTCTAACCCAAACCAAACCCTTATTTTGGGAATTCATTCAAGAAACTTTTCTTTGAATCCCCGGATCTTGAGTGGTGATTCTTTTTCTTCTCAGTGAAGATAAAGAGATCATTCAAATAATATTCTATTTCATTTTCCAATATACCAAAATATTGTTCATTTATGTTAAGAAATTTTTTCATGCTTCCTCTATTAAAACATTAAGTATTATTTCAGAGGGAGGTTAATGTTGAATGGTTTAGAACTATTTATTCATTAATTTGGAGTGTAATGTTATTTTAGAATTGGATAAATTTTATTTTTGAAAAGAATAACCCTTTTCAATCCTTTCCTAGTAAAATAATTAAATTTTAATATCGTGTTTGATGTTGCAGAGTATGAGGATGTTATTCAAATAGTCATTGATTGTCAAGATTGTTCGTTAACGTCAACCGTCTTGGATGATTTTATTAGAGTCATGCATATTGTAAAATATGTGGACTATTAGATTTGATACCATACGAACCATCCCCATTTGATATTGGGACTATTCTACAAGAATTTGAGGATGATAGATCACATTGAAGACTAGTCACTAATGAGCTAGGTGCAGAATGAAAGTTCTTATTGAAATTAATTTATCACTCTATATTACCCCGGAAGTGATATTTCATCTATTTTAAGTTTCAAAATATATTTTACTTATTCCAATTAGTATACAGAATTAAAATAAGCCTTTATCAATTTTTTCATGCGACATGCAAAGGAATTAACCAAACCATCCTCCGGATTCAACACCCTTCCATATCTAATGATTATTTTTATTTATATAGAACAAAAAAATTTGATTCCTTTGGGGTTTGAAAGAAATTGTTTACATGTGGTTTATATTTGAATTAGACCACATGTAAGTGGATTAATATCAGGTAGAATCCTTTTAAATTTATGTGGATTGATGATGAAGAGCCTCTCTATAAAATATTCAATCTAGAATCACATACTTCTAGTCCAATAGATATGATTTAAATTGGTTTAGACCCATATAAAATGGATGATGTGGATTGCTAATATGAAGAGGATGAATCTAAAGTCATGGATATAAATGGGGATTTCAGAAAATCTTTTTAAGAGTGCTTAGAAGGGTCTCATTTTAATAAATCTCTCAATGAGGGAGAACTGAAGAAATAATAATTACCTTCTTCTCATGTTTTTCATAAATCTTCTCGTGTTCTAGTGGAAGGTGGAAGATATCCGAAATTATGCATTTTGGTTTAATTAAAAAATGAATATAAACCTATGAGGTGGGAGAGAGTTACACTATCTATGTTTTTTGGACCAGATCTTTTATATTTTTAAAGAGATAAGGATATGGATCCTATTGTTGTGTGGAAACCACCTATGTTTGAGATATGGGGGCACCCATTTTTTATTCAACTTACTTCAATAAAGAAGCCCGTACAGATTACTATTTATTTGATATGTGTATATCTAGATCTAAATATGTTGTATGAAAGAATGATGAAAAGGATAATATAGAAGATAAGAAGGATGATAAAGATTATAATTAAAATGATAAGGGTGATGAGGATGTAAATAATGTTGATTAAGATAATCCTACAATTCAATATAAACATGTTCTTACTATTGGTGTAAGGTAAGGACAATCAATTGATTCAAAAAATTCTAACCCTATTTTAGAGAGACAAGTAAGGCTTCAAAATTCTAAATATTTTTAAAATATATTGGCTATTATATCTTACCTTAGGGATGAATCCACAACATATTCTCAAAAAGAATCAATGTATTTATCTTCTCCTAGAATGGAAATGTTGCATACAAAAGATTCAAATAAGGAATCTCATGCCTCACTAAAGGAAGATGAAAAAACTCTTGGTATCTTCTCTCTTGAGGATGAATCATGGATAAACACTCCTAAGTTGAGTGATCATTCTTCAGGTGAGAAAGATGATTTCCTTCCCGAATCATCTCCTTCTCAAGCTCGAGCTACTCCATATTTAGAAGCTAGACCTTCTCTAATATTGATATTTAGTAATAACATCTACAAAATTAGTTAAACTCAAGAATGACATTTTGGATGTCTTAAATGAATGTTTTTTTCTATTATCTAGGATAGTACTCATGAAATAGATGATAACATTATATAAACTAATGAAACTATTGTTTATCTCATCCAACTCAAGTTTTTTATGAAAATAGACCACATACATAGGGATATTCGATCATTAATAATAGAAATGGAATATTTAAGAAGAATAACTGGATCCCTATAACATGAAATTTCAAATATGGTGACTACCATGGAAGAATGATATCACTCTATGGTGATAGTTACATCTAAGAACCTCTTCCTGATTGAGTTTCTATTGATGGGAATTTAATTTGAAGATGTATTCAGGAAGAGTTGTATAGTATCTTCAATAGTTTAATAGATACTTGAAGCCATGTACTAATAGGGCTTGTGCACTGGAAAAAATGTGATTTGATTAAAGATAAATCCCTTTACTCTGTAGAAGATAAAAGAGTAATCAATGGTGTGATAAAGTACAATCTCTAAAGGATTTTCACTAAAGAAGATCTTAGTACTCAAAAACTATTTTTGGATAGAGATTTTAGGATTCCACCTCTGATAAATAAATTCAAATCCATTGTAGATAAGTTATTAATGATGGCCCCTCATCTAAATCAATTCAAATTAGTGAAATATGAGTTCCATAATGTTGTAGATCTTTGAAGAAGATTTGGGAGTGATATTACAAGGATCTTAGAGCCATACCTATATGATTCTAATTACCTTATTCTAGAACCTCATAATCTTCCTTTACCTAACATATATATTTATCCTACCTTGGACTCAACCATAGTTTTAGTTACATATAATTAAATTATTCCTCCATCTACCTCACTTATACCCCCTATAGGACCCTTTAGTCTCTCTATTTCTCAAGCTCTTAGCCAGATCCTACAAATTGGAAATGTAATCCATATTCCAAATCCTTCTATAATTCTGTAGAATACTCCTTCACCTTCTCTGGATGATGAAAAGGTAAAGGATCCATTTCAACCTTCTTCCCATCTAGTACCTGAGGACACCAATTCCAATTAGAATCTGACGGGGCTTAGGTAACCTTTTTTATTATTTAATGAAATATCATATTATTCTTATTTATGTGTGTTCTTTTTATTCTATATGATTTATTTTCTATTTACTAAATATTTACTATTTTAAAAATTTATTCATTCTTTTTTATAATTCAAAAGGGGGAGTAAAAGACATAACCAGATGTGTAATATATTAAAACCAGTGTAAAACATGTCTTTTTATCAAACTAATACCTATTAATCATTATTACTAATTTATTGCTACATTAGGTTATAATCTTTAATTTCTAATATTTAATTCTTGGGATAATATTTTAGGCCATGATTTATGATCAACATAAAGGGGGATATTGTTGGTTTAGTCCCACAATTCTGTATTTAAATAATGTAAAATCAGTTTTATGTTATTTATAATCCATTTGTTTATTTATGAGTGTAAATTCATTTTTAAGAAATGTTAAATTTTTAATAATCCTAAATAGGGGGCACAATATATGTGAACGATGGAATGAAAAAACAAGTGAATGCATGTTATATATCAAGTGAACATATAGAGAAGGTTTTTTTAAGGAATAGAATAATTAAAATCATAACTGATCAGTCATATCTGATTTTTTGCAAACTATTGGATCGACCAAATGAAAAATCTATTGGCCTCAGAGCTATAAGGAAGTGGCTGTTGTTTGGTCAATAATATCTCCAAGTAATAGTTTTATTGCACATTGATTTCTTATCGACTACAATCCCAAATAAAGAGACTATGATTAGTATTCTACAAATAGAAAAAATATTTGATCGACAACATGTACAAGGTGATAAAACAAAAGTAAAATTTGATCAACCATAAGATAAGATGATCAACCATAGATACATGTGATCGACCATATAACATATCAAATAATCAAAAAATAATTAGAGATATAGTGTATTCTGATGTAGAAACATTTAAATCAACTATTCCTAAAAGTAAGTATTATATTATTAAATATATTAATCCAACCACTTTTCTATAAAGAATTAAATGTTAGTCAAAATAATTGAATGAGCCCATATTTATTAAAAAAGTATGAGGTCCTTCAAAGATTATTATATAAGGGATATTTATATATGTAACTTTTTTTAAGTATATATCCACTTAAATAAAAATATGCATATTGTAAGAGATAGAGAGAAACATTTATACAATTCAAAATACATCAGAACTTTTCCTAAATAATAAAAATGAACATATACTTAGTTTCGAACATAAGTGACACCCTTAACTCGCCTAGTCTTTAAATAGATATCACAAGAACATTTGAATTACCTTGTACATCAATTTGATATAAAAAATGATACCAAGAAAATAATAAATAACTATACAACAAGAGAGAAACATAATCTATATAACTAAATTATTCACTTTCTCTTAATTTATTTTATTTACATTTTAGTTTTGAGTTTTTCAAAACTATTTGTATTTAAGAATAATCTTATATTTTTAACTAGAGAGTGCAATACATACTCTTCCAAATTTATTTATCCATTATCCCCTGAAGAACTTTGTAAGAGGTTGTATAGCCTAGAATATTTGTGTACAATTGTTATTTACTTATTTCTCCCACAAAGAAGAATGAAAGAGACTTTCTATAGTCCAGATGACCATTTCTATTGTTTACTAAAACCCGATCATAGTTCTGGATAAGTTTATTTTATAATAATTACCTTGGTAGTGGGTGATTTTATGTTGTAGGAGATTAGGTATCGACTTGACAATGAACACATTATTAAATTTTGCTACATTTTTAAACATTTTTAAAATATTTTCGTAACATGTCTATATATTTTTTATAAACTATATTAAAAAATTTTATATTTATATTTGAATTTATTTTTTGTGTTATATTTTTTTTATTCAAGTAAAACTATTTCAAATGTTTGGAGATAATTTAAACATATTTTAACTGAGTTGTGTTGGAACATCAAAGATGGTTTTTGAAAAGATAAAATTAGCAAACTATACTATTTTAGTTATGTAGATGTATTTATAAATAGTCATATTCATTTTTTAAATATTTTTTAAAATAATTTTTTAATTTTAATCTTAATTCAACCCCCTCCTCAGTTTTCCACTCCAACCAATAGTTTGACTCTTCTATTCTTCTTTCACAATATTATTTATTTGTTGTCTCACTATATTCTTCATCCCTTGTGATAAAGATATTATTTTGGATATTAAATTAGATGATATTTAATGCATGTGGTATTCTATAGAAACAGAATTATATCTTCTCTTTTAAACTATTCATTTTCTTCACCAATGAAGATAATCATTAACAAAGAAACATTTAATTATTTATTTTATTTTAAGTAAAGGATCTCTCAAATGATAGCAGTTTGGGGCCTCTCTCAAAAAAATATTCTAAATATCATTATATATATTTTTATAGAACAACATGGATATTATTTTCAAACTCTAGATATATAAATTCTATAATATTCAACACCATGATTTTCACCATATTAACTTCATAAAATAATCATGTGAATATATACCCCATGACCAAAAACTCTATTAATTTTCAGTAACTCTCAATGATTCTTAATCCAACATTTAGAGGAATTTTAAAAATAGTAAATGGATGGATGACTAATTATTATGCCCATGATAATATCCCTAAATATCGACCCTTAATAATTTGAATAGTGTTTTAGAATGAAAAAAATCATGTTAACTTCCAATAAGTTTGAATATATAATTTCCTATAAATATTGACATCATATCCTTTTAATTTCTATGAAATCAAATTTCTGATAACATGATGTCAGTAATAATATATGTATATACCCTTGAAATGGGGAATTCTTCATCATGGAACAACTTAATTTTTCAATTCTCAGATAAAATCATATATATATAGATCATCATGAAATTTGAAATTTAAGATTTCAGTAGAATTATAAAGATTATGTGTTTATTCTATATTATAATTTAAGAAATCATTATTTCAAAAATACAATTATATTATGAAATAAATATTACATATCACTAGTAATTTTGACATAAATCTAATGTAAATATTTGAAAATCTAGGTGAATTTTATATATCTCCATATTGACACCTATTTATCTTTGAAACTGAGGGGGTTACCTTAAATATCATATTATAGCTCAATAATTTACTAATTTCTCAAACTATAAGTCAAAATGACTTTTATACATGAGTAAATTACTCATACACATCCTTTAACATTTCAAAGTAACTAGTATAGATATAGTGTAAATTCAGAGTAACTCTTAAGTATCTCTTTGAAAATATATATCAACACTTACATATGAAATGAAAATCAAGTTGAATCTAATATAGATACTAAAAATTTAATTTAACTCTTTTTTAAATAGGAGTTTAGACAATTGAATGTTACATGGAACTTTCAAATCTTAGACCGTCTCTCTGGTGAGAATTAACCAAATTCAAAACATCTCAAACAATTTTAATTAATTTTTCCAAACTTCAAATCATATTTAATCATCCCTAAAATAATTCCAATTATATGGAATAATATAAGAACTCATTGAAGTATGTAAATATAATTATACAATATCTACCTTCTTCAAATATTATTTAAATATTATTCAATTTTTTTTCTCACATAAAACTATTCTTCACCTTATGATAATACATAATATGGATATCATTTTATCTTAATATCCTCATAGGGAAATAATATATAACAATAACCATAGTCCATGTAACCCTTTCCTAATACATAAATATCATCAAATATTCTTAAACTGATTATTCACATGAACCATTGTCTTGTATCTTCCTCATAATTTTAATCATATTTTCCATTCTTAAGTGGATAGGTAGTATCCATAAAATATTATTGTCCGATAAACCCCATAAGTATATGTATTGTTGTATTAACTGATATTTTTCCTTTTAAAAAAATTATAAGAAATCACATCCAACCTCTAAGGTTTTTATTTAAGCATAATTAATTATTTGAAACTCAACATATAATGAAACATTTCTTAGGTGCTTAATTTTATCTCATCATCTCATATTCTTGGATACTCTAAACTCTTTCCAATCTTCTAATACCAATATATTTTTATATCATTTTTATAGAAACAAAATAAAACTCAAAACCATGTGGGTTCAATAATCAACCCCTATGGATTTTTTTTAATACCCATGCATAATATATATGAAAATATATCTTCTTTTATTTTTCCTATCTTTCCCTTATTGATAATAAAAATAAAGGATATTGAAATAAGGTAGTATTATTTCACATAAATATATGTTCCATTAATTATTCCCTCGTAAGTCTACATGTGTAATGTTTTTTATAAAAATATAGAGGGACTATCATTAAACAATTGTATATATCAAATTATAAAAATTATAAAAATCCAAAATTTACCTTTTGAGGGGTTTTTAAATAGATTATTTAGGATAATACCACTTTTTTAATATATTTTCATGAGGTTTTCAGCATGAATTCATACACAAATATATCCCCCCAAATTTTCATATATGATTATTACATAATATTTTATGAAAAATAACATAACAATAATAAAATATAGAATTAAAAGGGTTAGTATATTTGAAAAATTAGGTTCACACAACATGATTTCGTATGAAATTATAAACATTATTTAAACACTTATTCATGGAACCCCTAAATGATTTCACAACTATATTAATATACAAAATCACTTTAAGAAATACATTAACGGAAGTGTGATAAAAATCCAGTAAGGAGATGAATAATATAGAAGTTACATAAGACATTAAAAATATAGTACATGTATGAGTATAATCATTATCAATATACCGAATGAAAATTATTATCATCATAAGTACAAGGGAATCATTTTATAGTAACCTAAAATTTTGTATTTGTATAATAATGAAACATCATAACATTATGGTCCATAAAACACATAAATTATAAAATAAATCTAGCATCATGTTCATGTGTAGCATAATTTTTCAAAACATAAAAACATAAAATGTGTACAAATATAGGATCAAGATCATGGATAATACATATAATCACAAAAGATATATCAAATTACCCAATGAGTTAGGGGCATATATAATTCTAGTTCCAACTTTCATAACATAAAATTCTCATAATCATGAATTCCACATAGAAAATAAATTATATATCAATTATAAACATGAAATAATCCCATGATAATAGAATAGTTTCCATGGTGATGTCATAAATCATATGTAAATGAATTTACATAGATATTTCCAAAATTGGAAGGAAAAAAATTATTCATAACAATATAGAATAATAGAATAAGGGATCATGTTTCTTAACAACAAAAATATGAAACATAAGATGAATCAATTGGATATTTCAGAAATGGAGAATTATAAATAATAATTACGGTAGCTATTAATGCATTATAAGGAACTAAAACATGAATATCCGTATAAGAAAAAATGTGAAGTAAACTATAATAAATTTAGAGGAAATTTTTAAAATAATCATTTTAAAAATGTTAAATTTTAAAAATTTATAAATAAGTTTAAATATAGTAATAAATAAACTTTATAAACCATTGAAAAATAAATAATAACATTCATGAAAAATATAAGAGAACATAAAAATAAAGGATAATGAATTGGATATAAAACCTTAAAATTGGGTTTTAATGAAAAATCAAACCCTTTAAGTTTCATATTGCATTTTACATTTTCAAATTCATGAAAAATAAAATGAAATTTGTAATTTAATTTCATAAGTACCATATCAATGTTAATTCCATTATAATTATTCATTTTCATTAACTTATGATGAGTTTTTATTTAGTTACTAAAATGGTTAAGTTCACATAGAATGTTTTGGGGGTTTTTCGTTTATAAAATCAAAATAATATCAGTATGTTGATTATGGTCAAAGTTTTTATGGTTAAATTATTTCCATAATCTTAAATTTGGTATAATTATTATTTTTTTATACTAAATATAGTTTTTTAATCAACAATGTATGGAAATCATGAAAAATAAAAAAAACATCATTTCTTGGAGATGGTAGTCGGTATATAGGCAAGATCAATTTTTTCATTTCACTACTTGGTGAAAAATAAATAAATTAGTTAATATTTAAATTTTTTATAATCATAAATATGTTATAAATGTTTTATTTTTAAATTATTTATATTTTTATTACAAACATTGTGAGGTATTAATGTAATATGAATCACATCGCTTCATAGAAGTGGTTTTCTACACATACATAGAAGGGATGTTATTATTTTGAAAAGAATTGAAGGTTGAGAATATCAATAATATATTATCCTTAAATAATCATAATTATTTAATAAATATCAAATTGAAGATAATTTTTTGACTTTATGTCAATAAGGAGTAAAGTTTCAATAAATTGTCAATATGTGTATGGAAAGGTGATGATGTATGTTGTGCCAATGATTAAAGTGTTGACGCTTAAAATATTGTTAGAAATTCAGTCAAGATCCCACTTTGATTAAGGAAGTAGATTGTACAAAATCTTATAATTTTAGAAGTGGTCTTATGTTCCAAGACTTGTATCAAGGTGATACATTGTAACAACACTTGAAGAAGTCCATGAAATGGTCAATTGCATGAGGAAAAAATTAAAGATTCATCCATTTAATCTAAATGTATGAATCTTAAAAATTAGATGATTGTTTGAGATGTTCCTCAAATTCCCTAAAATATGTTAACAGAGAACACATACATCACAACAATAAGACCATGAAATATGATTAAATTCACAAGGAATGAAGAAATTATCCATGCATCATCTATTATTGAATCAAGAAAAAATATTGAAGATCTTGGATTTGTTATTCCCAAAATAATGTCAAGAGGAGAATTGAAATGAAATGAAAAGGTACATGATATTGGTATTTAAAGATATGTGGACATGGACTACTATAAAGTTAGTTTTTAACCAAGTAGGGCCTTATATTAAAAATATAGTCCAACCAATGAGTCTAGATGAGGACTTCAACCTAAGACACATGCAGGACCCGAGGGTCAACCACACTTAAGGGAAGCCTCAAGGTCAGCCCTGTAAGAGGAGCAGGGCATGCGGGCCATGTATATTCCCAAAGGATCACACATGGTGATCAACCTATGTGGGAAAGGTTCATAATGTGGGGGCCATGTATATTCCCAAATGATCACACATGGTGATCAACCTATGTGGGAAAGGTTAATAATGGGTTCAAGTAGTGCACATGGGGAGGGAAGTGTGGGCGTCGAAGTGCGCCTATAGAACACCTGGGTGGGGTGGCACCAAGAGATATGGGAAGATAATTTTGAGCTGAGGTTTCCGCAACATGTTATTTTAAGAATCTGCAAACCGCAACTCATTTCTATGTGGTACGGGATTTAATAACATGGATTCAATCTCATCCATCCATCTGATCGCGCGTCAGTTCTCAACTGCACGTCACATCCTGCGTCCTGTTATGCAATCTGAGTCGTCCATCAATCTGCATCACATCTGTTCGAACTAGGACCGTTTTAGGATCCCTCAAAAGCACCATCATCAACCTCTAAAGCACCTGCACCACCTGTGAACCAGGAGCTCCATCCTAATGATGATCTCACCACTACGGCCACCATTTGAGCTCTGTTCAACCCCGTTATGATTGTTTGAGTGTCATGATAAAATGAATGCATTAAAACATTCATGCATGAAATTAATGAAGAAAATCGAACGAGGCCAAAGAAAATGCAGTTGTGAGGCCTCATCTTGCATGGATGAAGCTCAGGTAGGATGGTTCACATGTTTTTGAAAACACATGCACATGATTTCATTCTTATAAATGAAGATCCCATAGTTTAAAAGGAAACACCCATGACTTTACCATATCATAATCCATATTTGAAAATATTCAAAGATGGATATCTCAGGAATTAAAAGATTTTATGCCTGCGGTTTTGAAAAATCTCCTCACATAAAAAAGGAGGATCCCAGGCTAGTAATAGTTTGCTAAAATTCTCATAAAAATGATCTCTCACTTCTCTAAAAAAATAGAGACACCACAAACCCCTCTTGTTCACGAAAGGTAAAAGGTTTTCTGCACAGCTCTGCTAAGTGATGGAAAAGAGGATCTCACAGGAGTTTAACAAGTGTTACACACTCTTGAAACCTCCTTGAAAAGAATAACATCATCCTAACGCTCTGCGTGATGAAAAATCACAAATATGTGATTGGTTTCCCAAAATCTCACCTCTATTTTATGAAGATGTTTTTTAGACATACAATCAGTGCATATTCACCCTTGTTGTGATCTTGTGAATAAAAACCCAAGAAACTCCTTGTTTTAGAGAAGGAGACTCTCACGTACCCTAAGCATGAAAGATGAGAACCTTTTTCCCTCTAGTTTTCATGAAAAATAAGAACACCCTTCTATTTGAATCTTATTTATATACAGTTTATAGGGGTTTGTCTTTGAAGAATAAGGTGATTGCATGAAGGCCAAAGCCCTTGCATGATTTCTTTGAGGAATAAGAAACTCGATCCCCTGTTTATTCACAAAGAAGGATAGATAGGGCATACATGATTCACATTTATGCGTATGATTTATTTGAGACACCCAAGTGTGCAAGAATAATCCATACATTGAATTTACCCATTCAGTGTTGAAAAATAGCATAAATCAAGAAAACATTGTGTGTGCACATCTGAATGAGGAGGAAGAAAAAAGATAATCACACAAATGAACTAAAATAATTCATATTGTAATAAATACACATTTGTATTTAACCTATACTAAATAATAATTGTGTGTTTAAAGAACAAAAGACAAAAAGAGTGTGTGATATTAAGTGAGAAAAAGAAATAGGAAGTGTTTGTGCTCAAAAGGTTATACCCATAGGGGTTTTCACACAAGCAAGAGATAATAATAAGAGTATATGAATTTATGCATGCCCATGCACACATGAAGACGCTTAAATCAAGAATTATGGTGTGTGAAAAATGAGTAAATAAAATGAAGATAGTCATTGCATGTGAAAAATCATGAGACACACTCATTGAACCTAAACTATTGATATAAGAATAGTGTGTGATTTGAAAAAGTTATCTATAATACATGAATGAAATCATGCATAATCACATGAATATGGGATAAATCTTTGAGATACCCAAGATAAGAGGTATTGAATTCCAGGAAAACCATGCATGAAGTGAATGAGATCTAAGACTAAATCCAAACAGAATTAAAAGAATATCTTCTATATATGTTAATAGTATTTGAGAACACAAGAAAGAAGACAGAGCTGATATTGTTCAGTATTCTTATTTCATTCTTGAAGTGGTTTTGTGCACCATTTCCACACACATATGTGTGTTCAGGTCTTCATCGAAAGAATAATGAATTTCCTGAGCATTGCAAAACTGAGGACTGATCAACATAAGTGATCATAATTATTGAGCAAGTCCTATAGACCTTACCAAATGGTGTTTAAGATTCTTGAAGAGATACACACACAAGTGTGATTTAGAAAGTCTGTATGGGAAGAGAAGAAAATCATCTATAATGAATCGAGAAAAAACAAATAAAGAATATTCTCATCTGACTCAAGATCTAGAAGAACCTTTTGTGATTTAGGGAGGAGGATAAGTCTTTAGTGAAACTCTAAAACAGGCCAGTGGGATACATTATAAAGACCTTCATGTAGGAATTTGGAGATTTCAAGAGTGACTTTGTATTGACCATTGTAATTAATCATCTAATTATAGTGAATAATCTGTGTTGGGGAGAATAACCAATACAATAAGGAGTAGGTCTGTTAACCGAACCTTGTAAATCCTTGTGTTTAGTGCCTTTACATTTACGACATCACTCAAGGTAAACCTAAAAGAAACAAGAAGAGTGGATCAAGGATTTAACAATCCACATTGGTTTAATTGAAATGAATAAATTAGTAAAAAGTTTAAAAGGATCACTAACTCAACACCTCCCCCTCTTAGTGATTCACACTAATTCGGGAACTTCAATTTGTATCAGAGGGAGGTTACCTCTAAAAGATTCAAAGTAGTCTTTATAAAGTACAGATTTGAGGAGATTATTGAACCACCTAAAATGGAGATATCTTCCAAGACTCAAAAAAACTGAAATAAGAAACATACAAGGAAGATGAAGATGATGCTTATTGTTAATGGGGAGACACATTCTACTAAAGTTAATATGAAAGGTACAACATGTGATATTTTTTTGTTATTATGACTCCTCTGATGAAGCCTACTCAATATGTGATGATGATAGGTCAATTAGTGATCATGAGACTGCACTCAAAGATCATCTAAAGAATGTCCCTAGAGATGTGGAAAGGCATTGTTTCATGAATTGGTACTCTTTAAGATTGAAAACTACAATGGAAAGAAGAAGATGATGCCACGGAAGATGAATTAGATAAAAGGGTTTGCATATCAAACACACTCACAAAACATGTGAAAGCAAAGGAAGAAACTATTTTTATTTCACTGAAATAATTGATGAAGTTAATGAATAATTCCAAGGATGTATTAGAGAGATATAATTATTTGATATTTTTTAAAGAATCTTTCCATGCATTTAAAAATTTTCACAATGTCTCTATGTTTTTCAAAGCTGGTCAAATAGAAGAGAAAGTTAACAAGGTAAAAAATCTTGACACCTCATTACAAGAATTAAGGAACTAACATGAATAAAAAATGAAAAATATGAAGGATAATTGGGAAAAAAAATATTAGATCAGTTGAGGATGAAAAGAACTCCCTCAACATGAAGTGTTTTGTTATAGAGGTAAAAACGAAGAATCAACAATCACACAAAGCTGGAACTTCCCAAACAACTGAAATAAGAGGTTTTACCAATCAAGTTTTCATTTAGGAATATGATTCCAAGAGGAATATCAAATAATCTTCTAATAAACGGAAAAATCCTCCAAGAATAAGGAATCCCATAACCCAGTTATTTTTGTTTCTACAAATACAATTGCATCTGTGAGTACAAGTCCAATGCTAAAAGATGGGAAGATGTGCATTGATTAAAATGTTGATACATCCATCAAAATTTCAAAGATGTATGTTGGGATGATTATGAAAAAAACTCCCAAAATGGATGATCTAAATAAATATATACAATTATATAAAAAACAAAGCACTAAGTTTATCCATAATGATACTACAAGAAAAAGAAGGAAATTTATTGTCTAATGTTGGTGTTACTGGATGCTTGGACATCATGCCAATGATTGCTGGAATAATATGTTATCATATGAAAATTATGGAAGTCCTACATTCAAGGAATGTGTATGTGAAGAGATAAAGCATTCTGTAAAGAAAATGTTGAAAATAATGATGAAGAAGAATCTGGCTATCAAGAATACAATTGAATATCTTGAAGAATTATATGATAATTGTAATAGAAGTGGTCACAGTTATGATGAGTGCTTGTTTATTCATACCATTCCTCATGCATATGTTTATAAGAATCATATATCACAAAAAATACAGGAGAAAGGAAAAGAAAATGAAAAGTCTTCTATTGGGAATATGAAAAACACTGAAGTCAAGAAAATAGTGAAAGAAATTATTCCTTAGAAGAAGTTCAACTCAGATTCCAATAATTACATCTCAACCAAGAATAAATTCTTCTAATGTGGAAAGAAAGTTTATACCATGTATAGATATAAAAAAGCCCTGGAAATGAATGGAAGCAAGCTGAAAATAAAAGGAGAATCAATCTAGAATAAGATTGGATTGACTAAAGACATTCCTGAAGATAATCATAATAATTTTCCTAAGAAAGTTAACTTGAAAACATTGAATAATATATGTGAATCTCCAAACCTTAATATGTTAAGAAGTAGTGTTTAGTTATCTGAACTAATCAATTGCAAATTGCAAGAGAACTGCTAAGAGTTGAAGATGAAGTACTACCTAAAGAACGGGAAAAGGGGAAACATGTCATTCCACATGAAGGAGAATTCAAATTTCATGAGTGGTTGTAATCATATGACAAAATAAGTGTCTTAAAAATAATGAAGGGAAGGTGAAAGAAGGTTGGACATCATGAAAATAAATGTATAACTTTTTTACCTGGCCAACTGGAGAAATTAAAAATTGAAAAACATGCACCAGTGGAAGCTGCTTCACTACCAGAAGAAGTAATGATAAATAATACAAAAAAATTGAAGGTAAATGTATTTAAAGGGTCAATCCTGAAAATGAAAGATCAAAATGTTAAATAGATAATAGACACCAGATGAAGAGTTCCAAACACTTTAGAGCTTCAAGGAAAGGAGTTCTTGGGTTGAGAGAAAACATTCAACCCCGATGCTTCTATTAAGAAACTCATATGTGTTCCATCTTATTCCCTTATATTTATTATATACATGTGATTACATTGAAGGGAATTAAAGGTGAAGTTCATCCTCAATATCACAATTGGATGGGAAAACAGTATAACTACAAGTTGGACTCATTATTCATGATTTGATTATTACAAGAAGTGATCTATAATGGAAGATTATCAATAAGAATATCTTTAATATTATTTGATGATATTCTCCACCATGGTAAATAAAAGGTAGTTCACCCGTTTACGGGGAGAAAATATGAAGGAGATGAAATCAAATATTATTTCATGAAAAATCATGAAATTCATATCATCTCAATAAGCTGAAACTGAGGTCTTCCAATAACAATGTGATCAATTATTCTTAATTGTATTTATCATGTCAATTAAGGGACAGTTCTTGATTGATGACAAGATGTGATGAAAGAAGAAGATTTATCTTTTCACATGAACTTATTAATATTTTTGGTGAAGTATGTATAGGATTTATCATTTCATTGATAATTCTTACCATTTACAACCCCTCAGATAAGTGTTGATACATTCTGAGCATGATTTCACATGTATAGTTTTTTTATAGAAAATATTGAAAACCTCGGTCATATCTCTCTTTTCAATACTGGGTTAGCCCAATGTATACATAGAGTTTTTTTACTAAAGGCTCTTTGCTAAGTGAACCATGTGTTATAATCCCTCTCTCACAAATATTCATGATGATATTATTTTATGGGAGGAGAAAATGTTTTGAACAAACCCCATTACACGAATGCATTTGGATGCCAATTGCTACAAGAACTCTGATTGATAACATGGCACAGAACACTCATCAGTTTGGTACAAGTTCAAGTGTTCCCATTCGAGGTGTCCATGAGGTACAAATTAACGAATTCAAGAATAAAGGTGGACAAAAAGTTTGTATAAGTAAGTACCCTTCTTGGACAACTAAATCTTTCCCAAGGAAAATACCAAACTACACCCCCCATCCATTGTAGTATATGCTCCTCTGATACTCACTATTCTGACCAATTCCCTCCAATTGTGAGAAACTTATGAGAATTGTGAGTCAATCATCCTTGGAAGCCCCTATAAGCAACCCTTTTGGGAAGAACCACACTATCCATCCAACTCTTGGTGGAAATAAAATCATGCTTATATGTAAGGGGGTATTAAAAAACCTCAATAATAATGGAACCAATCGAGGTAGAGTAATCATCCACCACCACCCATAAACACCCAACCACCACAAAGCCTATTCCAAACACCCCCTCCAAAACCTGAGTCTAGCCTAGAAGATATGATGAAGAAAATGGTTTCCAACATACTCCAATTACAATAAACCACTCGGGTATCCATACAACACCTCAAAAACAAATTATGCCAACTATATAACTCAGTGGGTGAAATTCCAAGTCATGAGTCAGTTAAACTACCCTCTCAAGTATTAGTTAACCATAAGGATAAGGGGAATGTAAGTAACATAACCCTTAATATTGGGAAATAACTTAAAACCCACATTAACCCTCCACTAGATTCATCCACTCCTAAGGAAACCGCCACCCCATGTGCTGAAAATGGTCTAAGAGAAGAACATCCTTATCCTGTGAGAATCACTTCCAAATGAAAGATTGTGTATGTAGATAAGTTCCATATCCCAACTATTCCTCCTCCATTTTCCCAGAGGTCCACCTGATTAGGAAAAAAAATAAAACTGAACTTGATAAGGAAATATTGGAAACATTATCAATAGTACAGATTAACATTCCTTTGATAGATGTCGTGATGAAAATTCCAAGATATGTGGAGTCTTCAAAGGATATGTGTACACATTGAAGGATATTTCATGGTGATGACAAGGTAAGTTTGGGGAGGACTATTTCAGCATTGATATAACTATCACTGCGTACCAAATGCAATGATCCTAGAACATTCTTGATTCTATGAACCATAGGGGCGAATTCATTTTCCAATGCTATTCTTGATTTACATGCTTCTATTAATATGATCCATCACTTTTTTTACTCTAAAACATGATAAGGAAATATAGGAAACTTTAAAAAAAGTGTTGTTTAACATTCCTTTGATAGATGATGTGAACAAAATTCCATGATATGTATAGTTTTTAATGGAGATGTGTACACATTGAAGGAGACATAATTGTGATGAGAAGGTAAGTTTGGGTAGGAATATCTCAGCATTTATTGAACTGTCACTGTATACCAAATGCAATGATCCTGGAAACTTATTGATTTTATAAACCACGAGGGAGTATTAAATTTCTAATGCTATACTTGATTTAGGTGCTTCTATTAATGTAATTACTCACTCCATTTACTCTACATTACTGGTAGAGGAACTGAATCCCACTAGAATTGTTTTCCAACTGGCCAACTGGAGTACCACACACACCTCTTGTGTGTTATATGATATTCTTGTGGGGGTAAAAATTTTATTTTTCCCTACTGATTTTATGTGAAAAAAATGGAAGATGATAAGATGAATGTACATACCCCATTTATATTAGGGAGACCATTGATGAAAATAGATAAAAGCATAATTAATTTCAATAAAGGTACATTATCTAGGTAATTTGGTAGTGATATATTTCAATTCAATATCCTTGATTCCATGAAGCACCACTCTGAAAAACATTCCTCTCTCCCTCTCTTTGTCTCTCTATTTATTCAATTGATGTACTCCCTTCCCTGAAAAGAACAACTGTTCATTCCCCCGATCCCCTTTCTGAATTTTCATCATTAATTGAAATTATTGGAAATGAATCATCCATTGATTGTTGTAGTGGTATAGAAAAATTCCATGCATGTTTATTAATTGATAATTTCTTGAACACTAAGGATCCAATGACCATTGATGATATTGTTATGCTTGTAAAAGTTCATTCCTCGTCTAAGGATGATACCATTATTTCGTGCATAAAACAATAATATTAGAGCATCATAATCATGACACAAGTACACTTGTTCTTAACTTTAATAAAAATAACAATATCTAATCTCATCCTATAAGAGTAACTAACCCAGTCATCTTCCTTATTTTCCCGTTCGCTGTCTAAATTATTACCCAAAGAGTTAGAGAGCTATATTGGGGGTAGCCATCATCATAATCTATATTAATATCACCTTTAATAGTTCATAAGGATAAAGTACCATATCTTGAAGAAAATAATTTATAATTTAGAGATTTTCTATCATAAACCCCTAGAAAATATCACATGAATCCAAAAGTAAAAACACTGTCCATTTTGACTAAAAGTTACGAAAAAAATGTTCCTTTATATTAAAAACACTTAAAGGTGAAAAATTCAAAGAAGAGTCGAAATATAAAAAACATTAAAAAATTTTGTTAACTTATATAGTAAGGATGATAATGAACTATAGTTATTATAGTGGGAAATGTCGAATAATCTAGATATGTTAAAAAACATTTTTTCTGTATTTTTGTAAAATGTCAAAAATAACTCATATGGAAAGCATTAAAAAGATTCATTCTTAAAAATTTATAAAGTGAAATATAGTAAAAATTAAATTAATAAATATCTTTATCATAGATAATAACATTTTTGAAACAATTAAAATATCATGGTAATGGAGGATAATGATTTCGAAAGAAAATATTAAAACTGGATTTTAATGAAAAATCACTAACATTAAGTCTCATCTAACATTGTACATTATCTAAATAAATAATAATAAAATTATATGAATTACTTATTTTATTATTAACCATTTTAATTTTCATTCAATTATCATTATTATTTTTAATTTGTTTATTACCTTATTTTATTTGGATACTCAAATGGTTAATTTCACATTGGATGCTTTGGGGTTGTTCGATTTATTACCTAAAAATAACATTTGTATATTGACCATTATGAATGGTGTTATGGTTATTTTACCTCCAAAATCTAAATAAATTTTTATTTATTAAGTAAATAAATTTTTAAATCCAACCATGTAAGGCGGTCATGAAAAATTAATCACGTAATTTCATGGATATGGTAGTTAGTATGTATGTGTGAAAAACATATTAATTTTTATACTAGGTAGAAAAGATATAAATTATGTAAACTTTTAACCGTATATAATAATAAATATGTTATAAATTTCATATTTATTCAATAATTTCATCCTTATGACCAACCATGTTTGAATGTAATGAAAAATTAAACACATCGCTCCATGGTTGTGGAAGACAACATGTACGTACAAGTGACATTATCATTTTATAATGGATGGAAGTGAAAGAAGTTATGTAATATGTTATATTTAAATAAAATATATTATTTTATAAATATAATATATATTCAATTAATTTATCAATTTGACCATATATGTGATCCAGTGATGAAAAGAGGAACCCATTTCTTCACTGAAGTGGTAGTCCACACACAGAGATGAGAAATTTTTTTCATTTCTAATATGATGGAAAAAGAGATAAAGAGGGTAATACCATAAATTTAATAAAATTATAGTATATGGAATATTATTATTTCATTATCTCATCATGTTTAAATAATAGTTTTATGATGTATAATTCGAAAAATAACTTGAAAACACTCGGTTAAGAGTTATACCTCTTTTTCTGGAAACCTCATACAACGTATAGATTTTTCCTTCTAGGGTTGGTCATTTGTGAGACCAAAACCTCTAAAAAATAGCTATGGATGTTTTAATTAATTTTTGTAGATCTTGGTAGATATGAATTTCTCAGAGTTTGTGAATAAGATATGAGTGCATGCTCTCTTTTATAAATGAGGGGAGTGGTATACTTGTAAATAACCATAACTTTTAAATATTATTAATGTCTTAATTATGTACAAGTGTAATAAAATCCATCCAATTTTGAATATAATGTGATATGTTTCTAAATAAATTCATACAATAAGAATATAAACGATATGTTGTGTCCTTATCATTTAGTTTTTATATTAATTACCTTGTTTAAACCATTACCATGGGAACTAATGTTTTCCATAGAAACTATTCATTATAAACAAAAATGAATTTAAAATCATTAATAAATTAAAATTTCTTAATTAATACTTGTAAATAAATTTTCTAATATTTAATTTCTATAATTTTAAGAAATAAATTTTAATATATGAACACAAAATATAATGAAAAACTATTTTTAGATAATGTGTTTATAAGCCTAAAAAATATTTTGTACCAAAACAAGGTATAATTCAAGTTACTATGGGACATATTGGGTTATTTTTAGTTTATTTGGATTAATTTATCTTTAAAAATAATCAAAAAATATTGTGGTACTTTTTAAATGCATAAAAATAAATGATTTTTTAGACAAAAACTAGTATTGTCAATATTAATCTAAAATTTAATATGAAAAATGTCAATTACATTTTATCAAATAAAAATATAAAAATATAAAAATTAATTTTTTTAATATAAAATAATTTATTTAAAATAATTATGATAAAAACTATTTCTTTTTTATTTACATAAGGTGTGATCAATAATCTCCTTCTTCATTCTTCCACACCTAAAGATCCCTTGAAGATCCTTAAACATCATGGTACATCTAGGGTGGTTAGGGGAAGACTGATATGAGCATAATCACATAGATCTCACCATATGTCATGTTAGGGTGGTCTAAAGAGTCTTCTTTAAAAATCAATGAATCTACGTTTTTTATGTTAAATTCATGAATTTTCCCTTCCTTTGTTTCTATATCATTATTTTGAAGTTATAAATTTTCTCATTCCACCTCCTTGTTTCTCACTCGGATATATGGTTAGAAAATATTTTTATCAACAGAGAATTATATTCTTCAATTAGTAGTTTCCTTATCCATCCATTACAAATACATAATGTTTTATTCCTTCTCATTTTACATCATTGATAAATATTTTTGTTCTTTTCTACTATGTGTATCTCGTACATTATTCTCTTTTATCAGATGGTAGGAAATTGAATAATCATATTCCTTAATTAACTCCATCCATCATCATTTTTTCATATTCAAATTCCCATGTATGAATATATATTTAAAAATCATGTTATTAATATATATTACTCTTCTAAATAGAGGTAGTGCCTCTAAATCCATAATTAAATTCTCATAGCTGCTAAATCAAAATCAAGTGTCGTGTAGTCCACTCACAGATCTTAAATTTTTGGGATATATAAGATATCACTTTCTCATTTTGTATGAGTATAAAACCCATGAATTATTCGAATAATCTATGTATATCTAAAACTATTATCCACTTTACGGGGCTGTGAGTGTCAGCATCATGATTATCCTTTTTTTAGATCCTTAATTATTTACTCACATTATTCAATTTGTGGGTTCTTTAGACTTTCTAAATTAACATAGTGGGATAGATAATAAAGAGAGGGTTCTCACAATGCATCAGTAGTAACCAACTAATCCCAGAAATCTATGAATCACTATTACATAGTTGGATATAGTCTGTTCCTCTTCCGTTCCTCATTTCCCTTTTCCTTTAAAAGATCTATATATATTCCCCCACTTATGATCACATTTTACAAGAATTTGACATCCTACATAAAACATTATCACTTTATGAAATAAAAATATAAATTATCCTTCTTTAATATTTTTATAACAATACTTACATACTATTTAGTTTTTCTTTTATCATGAATTATATTTTAATACCATAAATAAATACAACAAAATTTTGATTATGGTAGTCTATAAATAACATATTTATCAAGAATGAAATGATTTATATAGAATTTATAAGTCATGATGGAATTTTTGTGAAATTAAAGTGTTTATATCTTGTATAAAAAGTTAAATATTGAATATATTATTTATTTACCTTTAAATAATGATATTTATAATGATGATCCAATTTTTAAAAGTATTAAGCTCATCATAAGTGATCAATTATTCATAAAGGGCGTTTATAATTTACATTGATCATATTGATATCTTGATTTTCTACACACAACTACTTTGATCCACATTTCAACTTTACATAGATCACTAGTGAACCTAATAGTGACACACTAGGGAATATGAACCCTTTTTACAAATGCTCTTGTGGTTTATTCTTTAACTCTCTTGAAACTATTCATTCAATCTGATAGGGGATCTTGAATATAGTTGTGCCTCTAAGAATAAATTCAATTGATAACTCCACCACTCGATCTAGGGAAGGCCAGGAAATTGATCAGGGAATACCCTAGCATGTTCATATAAAATGTCCATGACCACAATGTTTATTATTTACATTGACTTATAAATTTGAGAATGATATGTCTATTCATTGGGTATCATTACTTGTATGACCGAATTATTTTTTAAGGATATTCATGATCTTACTTGAATTTTTATAGGATCATAAGATGATTTTGTATATGGAAAAAACATAAATTATAATTCTATTAATAGAATAAT
The DNA here is from genome assembly GCA_963277665.1 of Viscum album. Lineage (NCBI taxonomy): Eukaryota > Viridiplantae > Streptophyta > Magnoliopsida > Santalales > Viscaceae > Viscum > Viscum album. Next base: position 846,165,232 of record OY728134.1, on the reverse strand, counting down.
TATGAGATTCAGTGGAATAATGTTTCTAAATATGCTGGAATGAGAAATTTAAAGTTATTTCATAAAACCTAAATCAAATAAAAATCTTTCCATTATTGAGTAAAAATTAAGAATACTTGGTAATGAATAATTTTTTTGACCCACATCAATAGTGTTGATAGTGTGTTATTTTATATTCTCTTTTATCATTGGTCATTATAATCCTTGATTACCCTCGAAGACCGATTGATTTTTTCACTAGATTTTATAGATCTCAAGTTCCTCTAAATTGGAACACTAAACTATTGGTTGAATATTGGGAAATTCTTTTCTTCTTCTATTATATTTGTTAACATCTTCATTTATCTTCAACATTAATTTTATTTAATCCATTCTCTCCCTTACTAGAATAATATTCTCATTCATTTTTTAAAATTTATATGGTCTATCTTTTAAAATATTTGACATGTGGGTGGTTGGACCTTTTTTACTCCTTTATCATTTAACCCTTAAACATCTAACTTTAAACTTAATTTATTATCTCTATGAACGTAGGAACGTTACCAAAAATCCATATCTACTTTGAGAGAACATCAAAAAAAATCTTTATATCTCCCAAATTATTAGAGAATTTGTTCTTTCTGGATATTTATCTTTGAACAAAAAAATAATCTACCTATTTTTATATCATTATTGATAACAAAACCCAAGTAATTCCATGAAGGCCTTTTTAAATTCACCATGTAAGTTATCATTGATTCATTATCCTTCTTCTAATGTCCCTAAATTATATCTCTATCTTGGTGTAAAAATATCAAGGGAAATACTTGTTCATAAATATTAACATAAAGTCTTCCCACTCTATATATTTAATCCATTGAATTTTTATTCTTAAATGATGTAAACAATTGATTAATTTCTATTTTAAAATGATAAAAGATGAGAGTAAATATCTGATACTTAAAATAATAAGTCATGGAATAGATATTTTTCTATGGATTTAACACACTTCTCTATAAAAAATGGATTAAAATATGTCATGAATAAAATGATGTGAAATCCTGATATAGGTACTGAAGTTGGAAAGTGATATACATGAGGTGCATTCCTGAATTTCCTAGGATGGAAACTAGTTCCCAGGTATCAAATCATGACCATTTGTAATGATTTCACCCTATGTATGATATATATCTCAATAATTTAAAATATCTAAATTGATAATGTATCAATAGTAATGAGTAGAAAACCTAAAATAATCTAAATACAAATAAGATTTTTCATATCATATGCAAATTATGCCAAAATAGATCTAACACAATATATTGATATAGAAAAAATACATACCATCTCTATATGACCCCTCAATCAATTTCCACATACTCAGCCATCCCATAGTAACAGTGAGGACTCCTAATATAAATAATAATAGAATTAATGAACATTAAAATAAACCATATGAGTTACATACACCGAATGTTATATGTTGGGTGTGAGTGATACTGAAACTTGTGGGATCTCATTAAGGATTCAGATAATTTCCCTTAAAAATTAAATCACATTTATGCTAGTTTGAAATATAGTAACTACATTAGTTTTCCCTATATATATATCACATCCATAATTATTTAAAAAATTCCCAATTCATTACTTTAAATGTAAAATATCACCTTGAAAATAGTTACCTCAATATAAGACTCTTTTATTTAAAAAACTCATGTAAAATTTAATTGGATACCCACTTTAGAATATAATTTTTTAAACCATATATGGAAATAATTTAATAAAACATTAGTTAAAATAATAAAGAAATTAAATCCTTGGAACCTTATTATTATTTAAATGAGTTGAATGAGTAGTAAAAACAAACTAAGATTCAATAGGTGAAAATTTAACTAGGGGAAACAAGAAGATGGAGGTACCTAAAGGATTACTCTATTATCGCGTTCAAAAACATATTTCTAAGTTGAGACATTCCTAGACCTTACCAAATGATGATCAATTTTCAGGGCTATGTTGCACCAATAACACCATCCACCTCACTCGCCTACACTAAGACTAAAATTGGGGTAAATAACCACTAAAAAAACAAAAAATCATGGGGACACAAGTAGTATGCATCTATATAGTGTATCATAAATCAATATCTCTCACTCAGTTCATATTGAACCCATAAAAGCATCCACAAGAGGTGGGAACTCAAGGAAGACATGTGACCAATACATGTATAAAATAAATCTGCATCACATATAATTCCCACATTATAAAAATTACAATAATAAAATTATAATATCAAGAATAACATAAATAATTCCCTTCTAGGACACAATCATTTTCAATCAAAATAAAATAGGGGATCAAGAGTGTCTCACATGCCCATGTAATTTGTAGACAATTTAAAATTTCCAAATAGGCCTTCTATATAGTAAAATCATAATAACAAATAATTTATAGTCATTTAAAATTTAATTTGAAATTACTCTTTCAAATCAACCCATTAGAATTCGTTTCAAGTCACTTCATTAAAATAACCATTTGAACTGCTTGAATAAGGAAGTAAATTTTCCCCTATTTTAAATAAATTCCTAAAATCACCCTTTGATATGGGTGTGACTAAAACAATGTTAAATAACTCTTCTAAACATTATTTACATTTTTAATAATTCATTTAATCATCTTCATAAACACTAGATTCTCATATTCCCTTTTGAAAATAATAAAACCATATAACACCCCTTTTCACCAAATAAGAATCATTTTTAAATAATTTATAAAATTCTATCTGGCCATCCCAAATAATAATAACATATTAAACAAAACATTAAGAAACCTATAGCATCAAATCACAGGAAAAATTATGGAAATAAAAAATATCTTCCTTCGTTCAATGATAATCCAGACAAAAGTCATTTTATTTAAGGATGAATGTTTGAACAAGAATAAAAGGTTCCTAAACAATACCTTACCAAAAACCATAAAGAGTAATCCACCTAAAACCATAAATGTAACCTCCTAATCGCTAAGGTTAAATTAAAGAGAAATAAAATAAATGAATAATGAATAGGGGACAAAGAAAAGATGGAAAATGATAAAGGAAGGTATAACCATAAGAAACCCATTTAAAATGATGGTAGAAGAACTTGAAATCATCCAAGGTGGAGTGAGGAGACACCCTTTTTCATAAACAATGGATGTTGAAATGAGAGTATGAGAAATATGGGTGAAACCCCATTAACTTTGAGGTAGTCTAAAATTGAAACCCAAAATTTTATAAAATTGGGAATCTCACATGGTTTGTATGCATGGTTTTGAAAATTTTGAACCAACTGTATAGTTGCCTTTGTTAAGACTATGTAACAACTCATTATCTTTCGAACAATATTTACCTTAAATGTGGTCAAGTCATGTGTCAATAAAAACCTTGTAAATGTACCTCAAATAGTATCAATTAGGGCTCACATAGTTCACCCCAAAAAATTTTATAACCATATGATCCAATAATAAAAAATTCAAATTACATGAAAAAACCCTCATGTGTGAGAATAACAACACAGTTTGAACAAAACCATGAACTCTAAATCAGCCACCATATAAGTACAATGTAATATTGATCCTCCATTATAGTCTATCCTTGTGGTGACCATTAAAAAACTATGAACAAAAGAGATCAAAAAATATTATAATTCATGCTCAAAACTCTAGAAAATTTTAAAAATTCTTGTAAAAGAAAACAAAAAAATACAATATAAATATTCCTACTATAATACATAAAACCTCCAAATAAATATTTTTACTCCCAATGAAAACACGATCCAAAGGAAACTCAATGTCCATAAAATAAAAACTAAACCAAAACACAAAAATTCATCTCAACTATAAAACTCATAAACAATAAATCGTATCCATGAATAAAAAAGAACCAAACTTTCCTCTAGACCCTATATTATATTAATCCAATTGATAAACTAGTTATTAAATCTTAGGACACCATCTAATAGATAAACATACATATCTACATCCATTGATTTATAAACAGTTTAAAGGAAACCCCAACTCTATTTATTGAATCATTAACCAATGTTCACCCATGATAAACTAATAAATAATCCAACCTCAAGATAATTATATCCTAATATACATCCCAAGAGAATTACAACCTAATGAAGAGGAACACAGATCTATCCCTCATTCATCACCACCCACAAAATTAAATTCCCAAAGTATCTTCAATACATACCCAAAATGAAGTCACCTGAAATAAAAAACCACTTAAGCTACACACCAACTCCTAATAAAACACCCAATAAACATAACTAATAAGGCTCCAACCAGATATGATCTCACAGATATAAACCCCCAGAAGTCTAATCCAATAAAACACCTGCTTAGAATATTGATTTACATATAGATAATGAGGACATAAATCTAATAATTCCAATACTATAAATATAATTTGCAAATCCAAAAATCCAATTGATGTTTGTGAAAATTAAAGAATAGGGAAATTTCAATTCCATGATATGTAAAATAATGTAAATGAACTTTTACTAAAGATGACCAACCTATTTTTCATTAATACATTTATTAAAGCATATAATGAAAAATAAAAAAACATGAATATATTTTCTCAAGCTTCATAATAAAGTTAAATGGTCCAATAAACAAATGGACTATCCAAATCACCCAATCAAAAAATCAAAAACACTAAAAAATTCTCATTTTTCAAAAAACCACAGTCCTTATAAAAACCACGATTTGAAATATCACATCCCATTTGATCTTTTTTAAAAGAAATCATTTGAAAAAGGAAGCATTCTTTGAGTTTTCATCAAAAAATCAAAACATTACAAAAAATATTTTCCCTTATGAAAAAATATTGTGATAATTTCATTTCAAAGAACTGCTTCGAATCATAACATGAACATGAAAATAATTCATGAAATTATTTTTTCATGAAAAATTAACTTGAAAATTTCATTTTAAAATAGATTACATTTAAAATATTGAAAATAATTTTTTTTAAACGTACCATAATTTTAAAAAATTTATAAATTATTTGTAAGACCTAATTCTAAAACTAAAAACCCCTTTTCCACATAAAAAATCGTTTCAATCCATTTAAAAAAACTGAACTCAAAACATCCAATGAATTTAAACATCCAATTTTAATTTTTGAAACATAGAAAAATAATTTTAAATTAAATAAACTAATCAAAGAATGGTGAAAATAGATAATCACATAATTAACAACATCAATTCCAAAAACCATATGATCGCACTATGAACCACTGTTTCATTTTCACCCTTACACCAGTGTGCAAAACTAGTTTTGTATTGAAAATTATAAAAAAAATTAAAAATTTAACTTCATGATTGATTCAATTATTTTGTGTTCATTAATTTTAAAAACAGAAATGGTACTTGGTTTGATAATTTCATTGAAGGTGGAGGTGATTTGGAGGGCCTATGATGATGTCCATGAAAAAATGGGCGAAACTTCGTAGGATTCATGCACACAAGTGGACTCAACCTCATACTAATACTATAATGTGCATCTAAATGGGCTTAAATTTTATTTTAGGGCCCTAAATTAAATTTTATACATTTAATATGGTGAAACCGAATGGTAATTCGGTAATCTAGTGGCCTATCCGGACTGATTGATCCAACACAAAAAATATGCACGTAGTCAAAATTGGTGTGCAATGTTCTGTCAATATCTTGAGATGTTGCAATCCAAATGGTGCCAACAAATTAGTCTAGATATTAAGGAGGTGGGGCTACAACTTTTTAGTTTTGAAAAAAGTCATATACTACTCTCTGGACATAGAAAACCATGAACCAATTTGTTTCTAGAAATTAGGATGCTCAAAACCAACTTCCAATTTCCTATAAAATGGCACCTTGGGCTCCTCATTTATAAGTTAGAACAGAAGGAAAAGATATTGTATTTTGGAGACCTAAAGTAGTCATCTCCTCATCCAAGATTTTCTTTAGACCCAAATCATCATAGGGGATCAAGGATGAATGTGATGTTCTACCTTATCCTTCTCCTCCTCTCGATGGCGAGCTAAATAGTTGACTATCATTTCGAGGGAGATACACATACATGGGATGGAGTTCTGACACATGATACTCTATAAGTTTTGTTTAATTTTTGTGAGGATTATTTAACTTATGTTTTATCTAAACATGTTTCTCATCTAAATTCATTGGTTGGGTTTAATTAAGTGAACCATTTTTCATTTCAACACCGATTGGGTTGAAATTTCAAGTGGGAAATTAGTTTTGTTCCAATTGGAAAACACAAGGATCATATTTCTATCACACAAAAAAAAAAGAAATTAGTATTCTTTGGTATCATATATTTTCTATGTTTGATACCCAAACCATGATTACCCATTTTTTTTTTGTCAAGGGGTAGTTCTTTGAGCATTATTTGAAGAGGCATGAGCAAAGTCAAGATATTTAAAATTTTCAACCAAAGGGTTCTATTAAACTATTTTTATTTTTCATAATGTTGAACTCACTATGATGTGTAGTGAACATTTACTGATATCTTTATGCCATAATTCAAAAATATCACCATTGTTTATCAACTATTAAACTCTTTAAATCAAGTCATTTTCTTAAACATAATTTTCAAAACCATCCCCTTCTTTTGTTCCTTTTTATTAACAGTTTACATTATAAACCAGAAAATCTCTATGAGAGAAGAACTAGGGACTTCCCTATACTACAAAATATTTTTTAAATAACTATCAATTGGACGTATCATGACAAGTGGTCAAATTTTGGAGCTATTTTTTTTGGAGCGTTTTGGTTTTTAGTGCATGTTTTTGATAAGTTATTTGTAAAAATTATGAATATTTATTTGCTTTATCTTATACCTTTACCTATATTATGGTGTTATGATATACTTATTATATATATTTTGGGCATGACATGTTCTAATCTAAGATATTTACTACCTTTATAACCTGAACCGGAGAGGATCATACGTTAGTGACCCAAAAATGCACAAGAGAACCCTTTGAAGGAGGACTCATAAGACAACAACACTTTTCTTGATCCTTAATCTTCTTCTTCTTGAAAAAATATAAAAACTGAAATAAAACTGCATAATATGGATGAAAACCCCAAAAAATAAAATAACTAACCTCACCTGATGTCGATATCTAACCCAAAAACATTCATTTACAAGGAAAGGAACCCAATTTTGAACCAAAATCTGGTTTAATTCATCTATTACCAAGATTTCATAGACTTCCTAGAGTAGATCCACACAAGAATTTAAAATAATTTCATACTGTGTGTTCTACCTTAAAACCTAATAATGTAGATTAATAAAAATTAAAATATAGATAATTCTCCTTTTCATTATATGATACTGCAAAAGATTGGATTTGTTATGTAAATTCTCCTAGTAAGAGTCTGGGCAGACATGAGACGACTTTTTCTTGAAAAACATTTCTGAGCCTCTTCAACTACAACAATAAGGAAAGGGATATGTGGTATAAGACTCAAGGGAAAAAACTTCATAAATATTCTAAAATATTTAAATATTATGTTCATGTTGTCTACACAACCAAATAAGCGATCAACTTTTAAAACAAAATTTTTATGAAGGTTTAATTCCATTTGATCATAACATGATTGATACTGTTATTAGTGCTATTCTAGTAGACAAGAACCCAATTGCTACAAGAACTCTGATTTATAACATGGCACAGAACACTCAACAATTTGGTACAAGTTCAAGTGTACCCATTCAAGGTGTCCATGAGGTAAAAATTACCGAATTCAAGAAGAAAGGTGGACAAAAAGATTGAATAAGTAAGTACCCTTCTTGGACAACTCAATCTTTCCCAAGGAAAATACCAAACTACACCCCCCATCCGTTGTAGTATATGCTCCTCTGATACTCACTATTCTGACCAATTCCCCCAATTATGAGAAACTTATGAGAATTGTGAGGCAATCATCCTTGGAATCCCCTATAACCAACCCTTTTGGGAAGAACCACACTATCCATCCAACTCTTGGTGGAAATAAAATCATTCTTATATGTAAGGGGGTATTAAAAAAACCTCAATAATAATGGAAAAAATTGAGTTAGAGTAGTCATCCACCACCACCCATAAATACTCAACCACCGAAAAGTCTATTCCAAACACCCCCTCCAAAACCTGAGTCTAGCCTAGAAGATACAATGAAGAAAATGGTTTCTAACATACTCCAATTCCAATAAACCACTCGGGCAGCCATACAACACCTCAAAAACAAATTATGCCAACTAGATAACTCAGTGGGTGAAATTCCAAGTCATGAGTTAGTTAAACTACCCTCTCAAGTATTAGTTAACCTTAAGGATAAAGGAAATGTAAGTAACATAACCCTTACTATTGGGAAACAACTTAAAACCCAAATTAACCCTCTACTAGATTCATCCACTCCTAAGGAAACCACCACCCCATGTACTGAAAATGGTCCAAGAGAAGAACATCCTTATCCTGTGATAATCCCTTCCAAATGAAAGATTGTGTATGTAGATAAGTTCCATATCCCAACTATTCCTCCTCCATTTTCCCAGAGGTCCACCTGACTAGGAAAAAAAATAAAACTGAACTTGATAAGGAAATATTAGAAACATTAACAAAAGTACAGATTAACATTCCTTTGATAGATGTCGTGAAGAAAATTCTAAGATATGTGGAGTTTTTAAAGGAGATGTGTACACATTGAAGGAGATTTCATGGTGATGACAAGGTAAGTTTGGGGAGGACTATTTCAGCATTGATATAACTGTCACTGCGTACCAAATGCAATGACCCTAGAACATTCTTGATTCTATGAACCATAGGGGTGAATTCATTTTCCAATGCTATTCTTGATTTATGTGCTTCTATTAATATGATTCCTCACTTTGTTTACTCTAAAACATGATAAGTAAATATAGAAAACTTTAAAAAACTACTGGTTAACATTCCTTTGATAGATGATGTGAAGAAAATTACATGATTTGTAGAGTTTTTAATGGAGATATGTACACATTGAAGGAGACATCATGGTGATGAGAAGGTAAGTTTCGGTAGGAATGTCTCAACATTTTTTGAACTATCACTGCATACCAAATTCAATGATCCTGGAAAATTCTTGATTTTATAAACCACAAGGGAATATTAAATTTAAAATGCTATGCTTGATTTAGGTGCTTCTATTAATGTAATTACTCACTCCATTTACTCTACATTGATGGTAGAGGAACTGAATCCCACTAGAATTGTTGTCCAACTGGCCAACTGGAGTACCACACACACCTCTTATGTGATAGATGATGTTCTTGTGAGGGTAAAAATTTTATTTTCCCCTACTGATTTTATGTGAAAAAAATGGAAGATGATAAGATGAATGTACATAACCCAATTATATTAGGGAGACCATTAATGAAAATAGATAAAACCATAATTAATTTCAATAAAGGTACATTATCTATGTAATTTGGTAGTGATATAGTCCACTTCAATATCATTGATTCCATGAAGCACCCCTCTGAAAAACATTCCTCTCTCTCTCTTTGTCTCTTTATTTATTCAATTGATGTACTCCCATCCCCGAAAAGAACAATTGTTCATTCCCCCGATCCCCTTTCTGAATTTTCATCATTAATTGAAATTATTGGAAATGAATCATCCATTTATTGTTGTAGTGGTATAGAAAAGTTTCATGCATGTTTATTAATTGATAATTTCTTGAACAATAAGGATCCAATGACCATCGATGATATTGTTATGCTTGTAAAAGATCATTCCTCATCTAAGGATGATATCGTTGGTAAGTTAGATAAGATTAGTGACCTATCACTTCCACACACACTTCCGTCAATCAAAAATACACCTAAATTGAAACTAAAACAACTTCCTTGAGATTTTACATATTCATATATTGAGAATGGAAATAATATTCACATCATCATTCCTAGTTCACAACCTCTTGAGGATGAATTTACAGTTCTTGAACTTTTGAGGGAGTATAAACAAGCATAATGATGGTAACTTGTGGAAATTCTAGGTATTATCCTATCAGTTTGTACACATATTATTTTGTTAAACAGTCATGATAGGATAATACCTATAATTTCCACAAGTTCCCATGATCATTTCAATGGAGCTACACATACATGAGAGGGAGTTCAAGCACTTTATAATCAACTATTTTTGTTTAATTTGTGTGTGTATTATTTCAATTATGTTTCATCAAAACATATTTATCCTCTAAATTCATTTCTTGGGTTTAATTAAGTGAACCTCTATTCACTTCAACACCAATTTGGTATAAATTTCAAGTGAGAAACATTGGTTGTTTTGATTGGGAAATACAAAGATCTTATTTCTCTCACACATAAGAAATATATAAGTATGATTTGGTATCCTCTCTCTTCTATGTTTGATACCCAACCCTGGAAAACATGATTCATGTGTCAGTGGGTAGTTTTTTTAGCATCATTTTAAGAGGTAAGATGAAATTCATGATCTTGAAAATCCTCAACCAAAGGGTTCAATGAAACCATGTGTATTTTTTAGATTGATGAACTCACCAAGTTGTGTAGTGAACTTGAAATTACCTCCTTATCTCATAATTCTAAAACACCACCTTCATTTATGAACTATTAAACTCTTTAAATCTATTAATTTTCTTTAAAAAAATTCAAAAACATCCCCATTTATTGTTCATTTTTATTAAAAATTCACAATATAAACCAGCAACAATCCTTGAGAGATGACCTAGGGTCTTTCATAGACTAAAAAATCTTTTTTAAATAACTATCAATTTCATGTGTCATGATAAAACGGTCACCAAACTCTCTCAATTACCATCACACCAATAGAATACACCATGGTAATCATTCTGTAAGGCATAAGAGGGAAAACAAAAAATTTTAGAAGAAATGGAACTATGTGTATTTTGTCTCCATAGGTTGGAGAACTATATTCCAACTAAGCAGCATATTATGTTAGGGTTTCATAACCATTATGTATTGAATTCATATGGTTTACTGGATTATGTAGGTTAATCGTTCATCTCTAATTCATTCTCCACTTCCACCTTTGAAACTCAAGAAGGCTACCAAAATCATTGAAACACTCATAAAGGGATAAGGAATTAATATAAAATTTTAAAATACATCAAATATTCTCAAAAAATATTTCAATATCAGGTATCAAATCACCAAAACCAATAAAAACATGAGATTTGGTGTGATAAATAACTATCCAAGAACTTCCCCACACTTTCCTCCTAAGTCCTAATGATGATCCAAATTTTTATAATATTGATACACACATTAAATTAAAAGAGGGTGTTATAGTACCTTTTTTGAGGAACCAACATAGGACACCATAGAACTAGGAACCTAAGCCACCCAATGACATACCATAGGCCAGTTCCCAATTCCCTCAGACTAGAAACTCTTGTCAGGGTCTCAAATCATAAACATTGAGAACAATTTCATTTTTTTAATGATATACATTTCAATAACAAAAATTTTCCAAATAGATTATGTAGTAATTATAAAGAGTAAAAATCATTACATAAATTTAATAGTGACAATGTCCAATATATCATATAAAAAGTAAAACTAAAATATATATAAGAAAATCGGTCGATAAAAAAACACCAAAATAAAAATAAAACTAATTATCTCCATGTGAACCCTCTGTCACTCCCCTCATAACTATCCATACCATAAAAACTACACAAACTCCCAACACGATGAAGATTATAGCCAAGGAACATAAAAATAAATCATTAGATTTGAATACATCGAATGTTGTATGAAGGGTGTGAGTGTAACCAAGCCTAGTCGAATCGCACCAAAGTGTTTGTGGAATATTTAAAAATGAAAATAAATCTATCATAGTTTAAAATATGATGTGAAATCGGGTTTTCTTTCATTATTAAATATATATATATAATACAACATCAAATACATTATTATTGTATATATTTCCATTTATTTTGTTAAATGAAAACAATCACTTTGATATATTTTCCTCATCCTAATCCAATATTATTTAAATCACACATTTTAAATCTACATTAAAACCCCCTTTAGAGAGGAATTGTTCAAATAATATATATTAATTATTTAATAAAACACAAGATGTGTGAATAATGAAATAAAAATCATATGCATCACATTATGAACTAAATGAGGAAAATAAAAATTAACAATAAACCATGGTGTCGTGGGTTTCAATCAAACAAGGGGATACAATAAAATTGAGTTACCTAATAGATACATAGAGTATCATATATTCACACCAGACCATAAGGTAATATGGTCCTATTATTTACCAAACAAAGAGCAATTATCAGCCTATATTGCATCTGTAACAAATGACACATAACCATCAAACACTGATCATAGAATCAAGTACACTCCCCACTAGTTCAACCACCTAAATAGGGGGAAACTATTCATTTTTTACTATCTAGTTAAGAATGTATCTAGAACACTGACTTAGGGCCTAGTTAACCGCTAAAATAATCAACATGTGTTGTGAAATCATGGAATTCTTGAGACTATTGCTTACCTCCAACTCCCTCACATGAAAAAACCCTAATATCATTATTTATATCGAATAAAATATAAATAATTCTCATTGGGGAAACCCTCTATGTTAATCAAAATAAAATAGAGGCTTAAAAAGTTCTCACAAGAAAACATCATTTAAAACCCATTTAAATGTTTCAAAATAGACATTACAAAAATATAATTATAATGTTGTGTCATTGTAGTAATTTTAAAATTTGTTAAAAAATAATCATTAAAATTATCCCATTGTAATTCATTTCATATAAATTATTTAAAAATAATCATTTAATCCACTTGAGAAAGAAAATAAATTATCTTCTTTTTAAAAATATTTTTATGAAAATCACCCTTTCCCATGATCATTACTTAAAAGGGTTAAATATGTTTCTGAAACAACATTTCCATTTTAAATAATTCACTATATTATTTTTAGTATCACTTGGAAGAAAAACTCCCTCTTGCAAACCATATAACATCCTTTTTCACTAAGTGAGAATCAATTATGAATCATTTATAAAAATCCATTTAAATATCAAATATTAATATATAGTAGTAAAGAATATTTAGAAATGTCAAGAATTAAATGACATTATATAATAAAGAAACCCATAAAAAGACCTATATTAAGTCTATGAAAATCAATATGGATGTCATCACCTTTGATAAAGAATACCTAAAAACATAAAAAGGAACTTTTAAATCCATAGAAACAACAAACACCATTGAATAAGAAACTCAAAACCCAATATATAACCTATAAATCCCAAAGGATTCATTGTAGAATAAGAAACAAAAGAGTAAGGAAATACATAATAAAAAATGAACATGTGTGAAGGAAGGCCTTACTATAAGAAATACAATTAGATAGAAGGTGGGGGAGTTAAAAATCATTCTAGGAAGAGGCTAGGGTTAACCATGGTCATTAATTAGCATATGTTTAATGAGAGTAATAGAAATATGGGTAAAATCCCTTAAATTTGAGAAAGGGAAATATGGAAACTCACACTTTTATAATATTGGTTTTCACACATTGTTTAGAAACATAATTTGGAAAATTGTGTTCCAACTATGTTGTTACCTCTACCGTGAATGAATAAAAAACTCACACAGATTCATCATGGGTTATTTTACCATGTGTAAGTCATTTTTTAGGAAACCCACTTATTAAGGTACCTCACATGGTTTCTACTAGGCCTCACATAGTTCCCTAGAATCACGGGACAACTGTATGAGATAACCATTCAAATTAAAAATAAAAATCAAATAATATTTTTTAAGGGTGAATATTGATTTTAAAATAAACATTTCCTTATAAAATTTCTATAAAGGGTACTTCCATGTAGTTTGTATAACATTGTAGTGACCATACATATATCAAAAAATTAATAAAATTATGAATTCAAGCCTAGAACTCTAAAATGTATTAAAATTGTCTAAAATAAAATAAAATAAATATGTGTGTACTAAAATATAGCATCATAAAAGATACACTAAATGTTAACAATCATTAGAGAATAATGGACTTGAAAGAAAGGTCATCCATGGGTGAAGTAGGATATTCCACATGGTTAAGTTCATTATCCATAACTTGGGAGTAGTTTTTAAGTATCTATATGAGGTTTTTAACAACATCTACACTTGTATTAAGAATTATAATGGGAAAATAATTGCATTCTAGGTCACAAGGGTAGTCGGCATGATTTATACAAGTTCCCACTACTTTATAAAATATAAAAGGTTACAAGAAAAAAGTCAAAAAATTATATATATTTAACTTATTCACACATGTAAATCCATGTTAAATTCATCAATTATAAGATCTATAAGTTTATATGTGTCTATTATATCATTTTAATGATAAATAACATAACAATATTTAAATACATAATTGAAATGTATACTTTATTTGGAAAATTAGTTTTATAAAACATGATTACATATGAAATTTTAAAAATTATTTAAATTTTTCATCATTTTCCTCAAAAAATATTTAAAATCCTCTCCATTCACATAACTACCTTAGGATATACATTAAATAAAGGGTGAGATAAAAGCTCAACAAGGTGGGTATAATAATCAAGGTACATGGGATAGTAATCTATATTGTGCATGAGTGATAATAATTTTTATCAATATACCATAATAAAAGGATAATCATTATGTTTACACATAACATATGTCCTTAAATAGTCACTATATAAAATGTGAACAAATATAAAATCATGGTCATACATAATATAAATAATATCATCAGATATATTACATTAATAAATTCAATGGAAGGATATATGATTCTATGTACACCTATAACAACATGAAAATATCATAATAATTCATGCCACATAGAAGGAGAAATTTCCGTTAATTATAAACATTATATGACCCCATGTGAAAAGAATGGTTTTCATAGTGATGTCATAAATCATATATCAAAGGATATAAATGAAAAGTCCCAAAATAGGAAGGGGAAATTATTTTACTAAGATGTATATAATTAGAAAAATAATAGATCATATTATTAATGATAATAATAATAAACATTATAAAAACCAATTGGATATTTCAATAAAATATTTATCAAAAAAATGAATGTAACTATGAATGCATTTCAATGAAGTATTAACATGATTATCCCAAGATAGAAAATGTTAATGAAATTTAAATTAAATTATAAGAAGACATTATAATAATAGTATTGAAAGTATTAAATAAAGAACATAAATATAAAATAAGATCTATGTTTGAGAGACCCCTTACTTTAGGTCTCATATTGTTTCATTATGTTTTCACCTCCTGTATAAAAAGAATATATTTTTTAAAACACTAATACATTAATTTATTACATTTATTTTTATTTTTATTTATTAATTATATCCATGAGAATTTGTTTATTAATAATTTTAGGTTATAAATGAAATGGTTTGATGGCATGTTTTATTCGAATTACCCCATTTTCATTTATCTATTTTAAAATTATATGAAAACCCATATAATAAATTTAAATAAATTTATAGATATAATATATAATCTATAGTATACATTATTGTAATAGGTTCTAACAAAAACATTAATACCATCCTCCTTGGGGGATAAAATCGGCCCTTAATGGTATATGTCAAAAAGAGGGAATAGAGATAGAGTATAAACAATATAAAGGAATTAAAAAATTATACTAAAACATGATAAAATTAATGTGTAATATAATTATAATTTCTTTACT
The DNA here is from genome assembly GCA_963277665.1 of Viscum album. Classification (NCBI taxonomy): domain Eukaryota; kingdom Viridiplantae; phylum Streptophyta; class Magnoliopsida; order Santalales; family Viscaceae; genus Viscum; species Viscum album. The sequence continues at coordinate 846,149,438 of OY728134.1, read as the reverse complement.
TTATGAAGGTATACAAGAAGATATTTTTATAGTATATAGAATAAGAAAAAAATGAATGTGTCGGGTAGTAGGATTACCTCTTCATTAATGTTTTACTTAATATCTATGAAAATAAATCCTTGGGGATTGGGGTTTGATGAGAAAATAGAATCCCTATGGTTATAAAGATAATTTGGCTCAGTTAATTGTGTATATATTCAGTTTCTAGTACTTTTATACCATTTATACCTAAATTTTATTAGATTATACAAAATGAAACAAGAAAACTAAAAATAGTTTTTTATTGGAATATGTTAGAATTTTTTACTTTGGAAATTAATTTTCATGTTTTGAAATTAAGTAAATTGTTTTTAAATTTTTTATTTATCATATAAAATAAATTATTGGCTGGCATAATCATTTTATGATTTATAATATCATTATTACAGCATTACCATGTCGTAAAACACATAGTGTTTAAAAACAGTATGTTTACACTTTATCTAAAAATTGATGTTTTCAAAACATTACAAGACAATAACCCATATAAAACTATGATATGATTACTTAAAAAATCAAATTAATTATATTAAATTAATTTTATTACTTATCTAATTTAAATATTTAGTATAAAAATTAATGCTTTTTTAAAATATGTTAAATAGAATTTATTAAAAAAACACATACACTTTATTCTTATCATTCTAATTATAAATATTAATTTATTTCAATATAAAAATTATATTTTACTAATTTATTAATATTTAATATTTTTGAAACGTTATATTCCTTTTCCAATTGTAAAGTTACAATTCTAATGGTCATGTTACTATTCCTATCAATTTGTTTTACTATTCTAATGATGGGATTTACTATTTGAATGTTCTTATTGGGATTGTAATTATTATAAATACCTCATAATTTATCAAATCATCACCCATTCAATTTCTTTTCAAGATTATATATTCTTCATTTTTATAATTAATATACCATTAAAAAATGTTTTTTTACAGTATTATCTGCAGGTGTGATAATTTAAGACGATCAATGTGACATAAATCATTATATTATAATTATTTTTTTAATTTTGTTCATTATTCAATTGTATTAATTTAAATTTTATGGAGTATATTTATTGTTTATATGTAATTTTCTCTTATTGATGATATAAAATATTTTTGATTCACTTTATATGGTTCAAGAGTTTTATTCTATGTCTTATACCTAAAAATGAAAGGCATATATATTCAGAAGGAAAATATAATATGGGAAAGGGTAATTTATTATAAATTATTTCTATAAAAAAAATTAAATTATGGGCTGTTATATTTCTGGAATTATAAAAATTAGTGAGTTATACATTAATCCCCTGAATAATTATGGGTTTTATTTTCAGGACTATATTGGGACAATTATATATTGAGTTGATCTATCAATTTTTTATCCAAGTTAGTCGGGAATGTTCTTGAAATTTTGGTCATGTCCTTTAATTTGGAATTTTTATTGATCCTAGAAAATAAGATATATCTACTGGTCAAGTTTTCATAATCAATGTGTGTGGTCTTCTTACTTAATCAAAATGGAATATTTTTTCACATCTATAGTTGAATGAATTTTTAATAAATGAATTAGGGATCCTAAAAAATTGGAATTGCATTATTCAAATCATATTAAACACATATATTATCAAAATAATAAACTTAATGACAATAATATCAACCTGAACAAAGTTCATTATATTTTTTATGATAAAAATATAAATATTGATTTACAATTATATATTTTTGAATGAAACCCTTTTATGGAAGTGATTTAAATTAATGAATAAATATATAATATCAATACCCTAAACTATTTTACCCCATTTAGCAAAAAAATAACAATTCAATCAATTCACTATATGTGAACCAAGTCATAACTCGCTTACATGTCTAATACAAAACAATACTCTTTAACATGGAAATGAGTGAGGTGTCAACTTTTTGCATAGATCATCCCAATCATTTATTGCCTTAATACAAACTATATGGATCATTACATTACAATAAATAATTCGTGGAGTATTTAAAGTAGTAATCACCAAATTTAATTTTCAAATATCCATACACAATTTTTTAAATTTCCAAAAACCCATATCAAACTTGTTTTTTGAAAATTATCCATTCCCCCTAAAATTATCCCATTTAATTATTTCCCTAAAAAATCACAAATTTTAAATGAAATCATAGTTTATCAAAAACCCAAAATAATAAAATATTTCATATTATAAAGAATTAATAAATTTTAAATGGATTTTCTAGTCTCATTGAATGATACAAAGCTACCCACCAAGATTTGTTTTCTAAAATTCTCAAAAAATTCTCAAACAGATAATTTCTTGAAAATAAAATATTACTTTTTATCATAAAAATAATCCTTGAATAATAATCCATAATTAAAAGAACATAATACTATATTTATATAAAATCAATATAGAATCAAAATATTTTATATAGCCTCATCACTTCTTGGCATATACTCATGCTATCTTGGCCTGGACACACACCTTCTTGGCTCAACCCTATGTAAAAATATGTATAAGATTGTACAAACTCTAGTGAGTTAAAAATACCTAGTGAAACATTTTATAACCCTAATATAATATGGTGGATTTATGTTATAAAATAATAATTGGTATATAGATGAAATATCGAAGAGTGGAATAGTCATCGTGGTAGTTGGAACAACCCACATGCCATTGAGACAACCCCCATTCTAGTTATATTGAACCCAAACTAACTCTTATAATACATTATTTTAAAACATCAAACACGGGAACATAGAAAATAATGATTTCAATGAATTTTAACATATTCAAAAACATATAATAATTTAATTAAAATATATATAAATAAATATTCAATATACCTTAATGAATTGACCAATATCTAACCTCTAGTCAACTTCTGTCTAACATTCAACTAAATCTCACTATTACCAAATCCACATTAGTGATGTCCCAAAATAGGAGAATTTAATAAATATTACTCTTTTTTATAAACCATTATCTATAACTACATCATAACATTCTATGAAGTATCAAATTTAATGTTCCAAAATACCCCCATTTTCTCTACCAAAATCATTTTCTTACTTCATTATAATGTATGGTTAATTATTTATTGAAATTATAATTTACCCAATAAATCAATATATGATGGTCCAGCCCCAAAATTACATATTATTATAATAAATATATAAAATTCTCTCACTCTTTCCATTTATTCATTTATTTATGAAATTATTAACCTTTAAAAATTATTAGTCTTTATTTCACACTTAAAATATCAATTAATTTCAACAAATTAATTCTCATGTTTTTTTAATATCTCAACTGTTTTTTAATTACATGATGAAAAAATAAATACCATATAATCTAATATTTAAATTGAATCACATTTCCATGTTAATCATGCCTCAAAAAATAAATTTAGATCACTATCTATGTTAATAAATGAACTAAAAAACAAAATTGATGCTTTTTTCAACTATAAGACATTTAAACCTCAAAAAAATCTTTCTGTATCACAAATAAGCACAGGTATCTCTAATCACATGTGAAATTAACATTAGTATATTTCCCATTGAATCATCCTGTATTGAAATAGCAATATTACTATAGATATATTTCATATTTGAGAATCACTTCGCAGTTATCTATAATCTATTCCAATCATTTATATAAGATACATCTTTAGGAACCTTGATCAATTATTACACCACTAAGAGGGTAACGGTAGTTCTTGATTATAAAAATTATTTTTTATATATATTAATACCATGTAACTTTTTAGAATTATGAAACACTTTTAGGATCTCTTCCTCATCCATATCAACTAATAGTAAAAAGAAAACAAGACATAATAATTTTTACAAGGATAATCACTAATGAGAGTTCAAAATCCTTCTAAAGTTCATGTTGGGATTAAAGATATATATTTTCACTAACTTAATAGTTATTATATTATAGGTTCCATTTATATTCCTAACGCTTAATGAGATGTAAAAATTAAGTTAAAAGTAGGGGTAACTTGTCATCCTTGACTTGTACTGAAACAGTAAATGAAATACATTCTTTAATTTGATACCACCAGTTCTTGAAAACTTCTTCAATTATATTGGTTGAATCTGATCCTCAAAATGGTATAGGATTCCGCAACAACAAATAATAGATCTACTTTGAGAAATAATATTACTATTAGGTGAGTTTTAATGTAGCAGATGTAGATTAATATCCCTCTCACCACTTTAGAATAAAAGAGTAATGCCTGGGAGTATGAACACATGATATGTTATTATTCATTCCCAAAAATAGCTAACTAAATCAGAAAAAATTGAAAATATCTTGTTTTGATCACTATAACGATTTTAGATTCAAATGAGTTAATAATATTATCAAAATTTCACCCTTTGTTATATGTGTGTGTCATACTCAATAAATAATTCTCAAACATATTTCTCTTATTTATTCCAAATTTTTATATTTACATATTAAATATGTATATGCTTCCAAATAAATATTTTGGAAACTATTTTTTAGTAAAATCAATGTTATTAGTCAATCTCTCATCAAAATAAAATAGTGTCATTCATGATCAATACATTCAAATATTTTAATTTGAGGTATCATAGAGATATAATAAAAATAAATATAATCAAATACCCATTCAAAAATTCTAGAAACTCGAATTAAATCATGGGTTTTGGTTGATCCAATGGTAATTAAAAAATAATCATAAAATGAAGAATTATTTAAGATGACGCAACCCATCTAGTACCACCTGGTTGATAGTAAGCTGGTAGTTTCACCCTAAGGCTATATTCAATAGGCCTAGGGAAACAAAATAGTACTGATTAGGAATATCAAAATGAGTGGAGGCCTTATCCTAATGTACATTTATGTGTGCACATATCTCTACACATTATGATGTAATGTAGAATAGTAAAAAACTTTAGAAATAGGTGCACGTACAACATCTAATATCCCAAAATACACTCTAATGGTACACAATCAGGTAAAAAGAGAAAAAGTATTTGATTTTTTCTTTATATACCAATGAGGTCACCCACAAATTCACTAAAGAGAAAATAATAAAGAGAATCTATAAAAAAAGACTGTGACAAAAGAAGAATCCAAATATGACATATAACAACCCAATATATAAATAACTTTATATTAAATAATTTACATTATTTAACCAATTAAACTCATAAAATAATCACATAATCCCAAGAATATATGTTCTTTTGTATTTTATGCTTTCTGTATAAGAAATTTATTTTACAATGCATGTGAACATTTCTCCATAATTGAGATCTGATAGACTCCTTTTTTTCTTCGTAGATGTCCTTATCATCTTCATAACATGGGAAATGGAAACATAAGAATGAAACCAGAAAAATCACTAAAGGAAAATTTATCATCATTTCATTAAGGATTATATAATAATCATATAATAAAACATGATAATGGATAAATTTATTATTAAAAAAATGTTAACCAATAAAAGTTTCTCATCAGCCATGATATCAAGACATGTAATCTAGAAAGAGAAAACATATACCATGGAATAATGGTGTGGAAATAGGTGGTAATGACCTTGATCCATGTAATATTTTCAAATCCATATAGACATTTAATTTTAATTAAATGAATCATTATAATAAAATATTCTACTAAAATTTGTGTAGAAGTCATAATATAGTTGAGTTGGAATTAATACATGTTTCCTATTAAATGGTAGAGTAGGAATCACTCCGTATTTACCATAGTGTAGTGGGAATAAATTCACTATTACCATAAATAGAGTGAACTGGGTCTCACTCATAGATTCCCATAAACATTGTAGATTAGTCATCACAACCTTATTTCCATAAACATAGTTTACCATGTTTTACTACCTAAATCCCATAAACATAGTGAATCCAGAATCTGATCTTGATTCCCATAAATATAGTGGAGTATAAATCACTTTCTAATTCCCATAATCATTACAGGGTGAGAATCAATTCTTAATTTCCATAGTGTATTAAGCATCAATACTCTATTCATATAATCATATAATGAGATACACATCCTTCACGAATGCATTGAAGGGTGATATAGGACCCCACATTCCATCATCCAAACTTACATTTTATAAAATATATTAATCATTATACATATCATAGAAACACAAGGGAATGAAAATTTGATTCATAAAAACATCATAAAGAACTCAAGAAAAAAATGTGTTCCACAAAACTTCAAGAAGGTGTCACAAAAATGGACCTTAATCATGTAAACAATTGATATTTATAAATAAATAACATAAAAAGGGATTTCAGGAGAAAATTTAGTGGGAAATTCTTATAAAATAAATTCCAAGTAAATTAAACCTTTTGTGATAAAGATGAAAATTGGTAATGAAACAATATAATGTATCTTAAATAAAACTTTAATCTTTTGTGTGTTTGATGAAGTTATGAGTCACAATGAAAAACACCTTTTTGAAAAGTCCACTTTTAATAAATTAAAAAATAAGTAATTTTAAAAATTAATATTTAAAAGATATCTCAATAAATAATTTTTTTGAAAACATAGCATTATCATAAAGGTTATTTTAAAACATTTTTAAAACCATTACATTTAAAAAATGAATAAAATATCCTTAAAAAAGAAATAATGTTTTAATAAAGGTGAAGTGAAAACATTGGGAAAAAATTATTTAAAAAAATTGAAACATTAATGATAGATATTTTAAATGAAATAAAGTTTATCAAAAGAATTGTGGGTTTTATGATAAAAATTATCATTTAAATGGATAAAATAATAATTAAAATATTTGGAAATATCTTTGTTAAAAAACCCGAATTATAAAAAGCATAGAAAACTCTTTTTAAAGTAAGATGAGGATAATGTGAATGTAACATGTTATAACACATCATCATACTTCTAATTATAAAGGAAAACATTGGAGTGAAATAAATATATATACAAAGATGGGAAAAATTTTCTAATGTTTTCAACAATAATATACCTTTTGAAAATTAAATTCATCAAGGTATGGATTTTATTCAAAAAATTCACTTTCCTTATAGAGATGAATTATAATTTCAATATATAAAGGAATAAATCCATATTTAAAACCAATTTTTGATAGGTAATCAGAATTACTTAATAAAGAAATCTAAATAAGAAAATCCTTAAAAAAAAATTGAGATTTTTGAGTGAAATTCCAAAAATAGAAATAAATTTGAATAGAATATTAAATATAATGAAATATAATAAAATTATTACAATTTTTTATAAAACAACTAGATAAACCATTATATTGATGATATGGTGTATAATATTAAATGTGTCTCAAGGGGTGCAAATTGAGACCAAGAACCCTTACTTTGTCTCCAATTCATTCTCTGCATGCCCCTAACATCCAGAAAACATGTTGTTGAGGGGATTGGATGTCAGGATAATTGAACCCTTTTGGGGTATTTATTGCATTGATTTAGATTCTATTATATATTTAGAACATTTTTTAAATATATAAAATATTGCTTGTAACACTATGGGTTACCCTAATTAATGATGGTTTGTTGATTTTGAATGATACTTTAGTTTAATGCCCCGTTATTAGGAAAATATTAAATTTATTGTTATATACGGAGAACGTTGGTACTTAATATTGGGATGGGTCTCAGTAAATGGAATTTATACACTCATAATTTAATGGATCCAATTCCCATTTCATTTAATGTCAGTTTACATTATAACACATATCTTTTATGGTTAAATTTCAGGGACCAATCCATGTAGTTTATCATATTTCAGTAATGAAAAAAATATGATATGTTTATAGTAATGGTTGATGCATGACATATTTATGATAATCTATTTCTATTTGATTGCATAAGAAATATAATGCAACAAGATTGGGTTGGTATTAAAATTAATGCATCATTGAGTAGATGGATCCCATAAAGTGTATGTCTTGATGAGGATGAGATTATATAATCTAGAATGATTATATCCTTCTAAGTGGGGGAATGATTCTATTGGAAATATTGTCAAATAAGGAAGGTAATGGGATGATGTGTTATATTTTTAACATGGAGAGGATTCATATATATACAATCATGATAAGAATAATATCCCATGTGCATTTAATGTCAGGGGTTATGGTCATGTAACATGACCATACCATGAAATTTAATATCATGCAGTAAGGAATTTGTGTCATAAAAGGTATGATAACAGAGAATGGGACAACTCATATAAATTGGATCTTCTATTTTGGATATATTAGGGGGTTAAACAAAAAGAGTGTTCCCAAGACACAAGTGGGGGGGGAATTTAGTGATAATATAATGAAGGCATTATAGACCTAATATGTAATATGGCCATGTGAAGAAATAGTATATGAAAATATATTGGATATATAGTTTGAACTTTGAAAATTTATTCTATATATATAACAAATAATAGGAATAAAATTTATGTATTTCATATAGATTATAGGAAATTTGGACATTTGAAATAAAAGAAGTTATAGTTAGGGCTTATAACTAGAATAGAGGTCTATTTTGAAATAGGTGTGGTGAAATTATGTGATCAACAAAAATTTTAAAGACCATGAAAGTCATTATTGGTGTGATAAAGAAAATATATGGTAGTATTGATCGCATTTTCAGGGGTCCCTTATACTAAATTTTAATGCAGATTACACAATAGGTTTCTATAAGATAATTTTTTCTTCTTATCCCATTAATGACTTCTAATTGATGAAATTATCAATTAGAACCGCATGGTTTTTGTACTTGAAGTAATAAATTATAAGTGTACCATATATTCTACTTATTGGTTGGTATAGGGTACAAAACATAGAGGTAAGAGGAGAGTTACATCTAAAAAATAGGACATTGGCTAACTATAGTAGGGAATCCTTAATTTGATAAAACACATTGAATGGATAATAAATCCATCATGGTCTTGGAGAAACTAATCTGGTGTTTTCGGAATATAAACTTTAATTTTATACATAATTAAAATTAGTGAATCACAATATGATTCTATTAATTTTTTTGTGACATCCTATAGCATCCTTTTTTCACTAGAATTCACAATAGAATGTCTGCATACTAATAAGTGTACCTTGATCGTGCATATCATATGTCCTTAAAGGAAGTTTCATGTTTTCCATTTAGGGATATTTCCATATAGAATATAATCCATGAGGGATATTATGGACAAAAATGGGATAGAGACATATCAAGTGAATGAAATATCCCATGTAAGGCTTCCTTGAAAGTAAATTTGTTAAACTATAAAGTGCGGAATCACATGAACACACAATAAAAATCAACATGAGATCACATGATGCACCTACCTCTTATATGTTAATGATGATTTCATCACATGATAAATTTTATATGGATTTATTATCATATGAATAGATCAAAAGGTAGTTTTATGTGGTAAATTTCATTCTGTAGAGTTTTTTTATAGATATGTGGTTTTTCAGAATAAAATTCGAGAGTTTTTTGTTGTAGATGCTCACCCAGCCACCCCCACCCCCACACCCAATTTCCTCTCCCATCTCTAAGTCTGTATACATTTATATTTTTTTGTCTCCTTTTATCTCCCCTTCTATGGAAATCAAAACATTTAATTTATAGGAAAATTAGGTGATGTTGAAAGGGTGGCCAATCAGACATGTGGTGACCACCTAGAGTTCTACCACATAAAAGGGATGATTCATGTGGGTACAAACACATGAAAAATATGCAGATGAGGACCATAATCTGGGAGAAAAATGAAAATCACATTTCAAAACTACCAGATACTCACATAAGATGATGGAATCTCATATCTGTAATATGGTTAAAAATCTATTCCAAAAAATGAATGAAATTTATCACACTTAGAGAAGAGACTTACCATGATCACCCCATGTTTTAGTCTCATGATAGAGAGGGTCTCACTAGGATGGGTGATAGCTTCATGGAACCAATATCCCATTTTCTTCAAGATTTATTCTATTATTTTTCTTCATCAATGATAACTTTGAAAAAAAATATGTGTTACCTTTGTTCTAATATATAATTTACTGGGAATAACTTTCTAAAAAAGATGGCATCAAAAAATACCCCCACTCAAAAATTGGTCTCAATCAACTTGAGAATTACCCATTTTCTATGAGTTTAAATCTAGAATGAGTTATATTCAGTTAAAGCGTGATCAATCCCTTTAAATAATCTAATATGGACTCTCATACTCACATATGATATTCAATTAATACTCTGATCATTAAATTGTTTATGTGAGATCTGGGGGATAAGAGATTTTTTTGGTATGTTTTTATGAATCAATATTTTAAGAACAATCATATGAGAGGAACTATATAATAAAAACTATTTAAAACATACCATATAATATCCAAGAAACACTACCTGACATGCATATTACAGATATCATGGGTCATATGCCTCATCCTTGTGATAGAAAATAGAAAAACCATTTTCCCACATGATAATCATGCCTACCTCATGAAGATCACATGGTGCCATCTAATTCACCATTTTTTCAAAATACTACATATATATAAGTTAACAGATATCTATAATGTATTCAAATCATGTTTCTCAATTAATGGTGGCATGTTAGATGGAAGTGGTAAATAACATAGGCTTTGGTCAACACAATCATATTCGACCAGCACATACCTTCCTTGCTAACCTTCTAGGGTTGAATATTCAAGACTATCTATTTTCAGGTTGGATTCCCCATTAAGGATTTAAAATTCTAAATGATTCCCAGATTTTTACACCCAATAAAGGGAATCATCCACCCCATTAGATTATCAAGAAATTATAATTGAATCATGCCAATATATTACCAATTTGTCATTTTATAAGGGAAGATGATCTTGTTGAGAGATTCATATTATGATAAATTCCATTATACATTTAAGAAGATATATTTTAACCTAAGGACAAGACTAATCTATACCAATCCATCATTAGTAAATCATTAACTAATTAGAAGTTCGATTGGTTGAAAAAAAATTCTTTTCAATCAGGAGGTGCTTATGGTATAATGTGGGGGTGGCCTTTCTTGGAATACCAGACCTATAATGATTTTGATACAAATATTAAAGTAGTGTATTTTTTTTAGTCTATATGGAATTCATATAATATTATTTACCAAATCACCTTCTTATATTGGACCTTATAAGAATATGGATTCTGGACACTGACGCATTCCATCTAATGAACTGATAGGTTGGGGTGAGGCTCTGGGATGTACGGATGGCCAGTGGAGCTCCAATTCTAGGAGACATATATTTTGAATTCATTATTTTAGTCTCTAAAAGGGGGGATACTATGAGAACTTATATTATCATCAAGGATCTTCAGGGTCTTACAAGCGAACACTTGGGAAGAGACTTCTTCCCATTGGATGGATTAAAAATTAAAAAATAGGTGGGTTATTTTATCAATAATACCATTTAAGAGCCTGAGGAAAATATTACAAGTATTTAACTAAATTAAAAATATCATGGGTTTAGAGATATATATTGAGTAACTATAGAATAAGGTCAGTTCATTAGTATGGGATGGGGGTCCGCCTCTTGAGTAAATTGTTTGGCCTAATTAAAATTTTTCAATGTAATGTTTTCAAGTGGATGTCTTCCCTCAGTTCGAGAATCAATAATTATGGTATAGATTAAAGACTTTTTATCAGTGAGACAATTGGATACCCTAAAAGAATAAGTTTTTTTTAGTTCTTGAAAATTTATATCCTTGGTTGGATTATTTTTAAAATGAATATCTCCATTCAGAATCATTAGGCCCTTCAGGGTTCTATGGGGATATATGGAATCAAATATGGGTGTCTTATAATTAAATAATATCCAAGATATTAATAGTGATCATTCCAAGACAGTTATTTAGATTATTAGTAGAGTTAAAATGAACACATTAATTCACTTAAAAATAAAGAATAATTTCAATAGACATGGCTTGTTTGTCTTCATGCCTTATAGGTTCCCTGTTTGAAGTATTATTGAAGATAAAATTAGTGTTCATGAAGAGAATTAATATTTCATATATAGTAAAGACGGAATATTTTCCAACAGAATATATGGGAAATTACCTATGAGATATATGTTCCCTATAGATTCAAGAGATGGTTTTGGTGCACTGAGAAGAAATTACATACTCCTACTATAAGAGTACTAATTGAGACACACCCAATGGTTTCACCTAAGCTCTAGGTAATTCTAACAAAATAAGATATGGGAATTCAAGTAATATTTCCATAATTATGTGAATCTATCAGACACAAATCTGATTATAAGGAAACATGGATCCATTCACATCCTTTTACATTGCTGATTGAATTGGTTAAAGTAATTGATGATTCCTCAGTTCTAAGGAAATTATTAAAGGTTTGGAGGTCCCAAAATATACCTTTGGAAGGAATAATATTTCCTTAGTGATGAAAATAAAACTGATATGGTGTTTGGACCATTCCCCATTTACCATTTCATCACTTTCATCATTGTATTTCATTATCATAGCATCCTTTCCAGATGCTTATTAATAGTGGGATGTCAAGAGTACGATCCACTATACCAACAAATCATGGAAGATACTACAGGTGGAAAATATTATCCTACCAATATTCAATAAAATAACTTCTCCTAACTATATATTCAAAAACTAGTATCCCAAATTAGTAGGGATCTATCATTAATAGATATATAGATCAATTCAATCTTACAAGGGAAGGGTTTACTCCTCAGACCAAGCGATAGAGATACCAAGGTTGATGGAATAAGTGAATGATTCTTAGGATGCTATGGAATTAATTTATATTATATTTCTTTATTTCAGTATTAGTGTGATCCTCATTCTTTTCAAAACCTTATAGTAGGATGAATATAAGAAAACAACAATTCCTTCCACATGATATTCTAAAATGGGTATACATCTCTATATTAATTATCCTAATAAAGGATATATTTAAGAACATTCCCATGGAATGGAAAAACATATACAGTATGTGAAGGATAATCCTTCAAGAGCATTCCCACCACCACCACCACTAGTTGTTTCTACTATGAAATTTTACTTCAGATAAATCACTCAATAAGGGAAAGTGAAGAAGCTGATAATACACATCCACTCAGTGGTGGAAGAGGACCCCCCCCCCCCCAATCTCCAATTTTTTTAGGGTCATCTAAATATTTACATGCCCCTTTCATTTCCACTCCCAAGGGGACTTCCTCAGTGGTGAATGTGGGTGAACCTCTGGAAGCTTTGGTCTTGTCTACTTTGAAGATCATAAAACATGGTCTAGTATTAGTGTGTGATTCTCTAGAGATACTTAATATAGGAGTTACAACCACCCATATCAACCATCATATGTACTTCTAGAGGGGGGTCCACAGGAGTAGCGAAGATTATGATGCTTTAATAGAAGGACTGGGATTGGTCTCTAAATAAAATTCCTCGAACATTTCTTCTATCCATGAAGGTTTATTTGAAATTGATATTGTATTTGATGACCTAATTGGTTCTTTTTTCACTGATATTGATGAAATTTAAGAACCAATAAAAGAAGTTCCTAATCCATTATTTCTGGGAGATTCATTTTTCAAAATGCTATTAGGTTTAAATTCACTGAATCCTTTTAAAAACACATATAAAACACTTTATAGTGGTGGGTATGATTTTTCTAAATCATTAATATCTTTTGGGCATACCACCTGAATAAAGCAATTGATTCCTTCATTGTTGGAGGAAATTATGGTCCATATAAAAATGGTGGTTGGGCAATGAGATTAGTATAATATTTATATCAATGGGGCCTACCCGTTAAACCTACATTCATAGAAGTAAATGTATTAATTGATGGGAGTATGTCTCTAAATTTTTAACATATTATTTCATCTTATTTACATTAAAAAAATGTGCATTCATTTTAGTAATGTCTATGTAGATCCATAACATTCATAGAAGTACAACCAGACCTTCTAAGTTGACTGAGGTGGTGTGGAATTTCTATATATAGAGAAAATTACCTCACAGGATGTTGGGGTCCCAAAATCATTGAGTAAGTTGGTTCCTAAATATATACCCCCTTATGTGCGTGGCTTTGAATCAAACTGTAATGCTCAAAATTCCATCTGTGCTTCCCATTTGTTTCTTTAGAGACATATAGAGAGGCTATTTTTAAATTCTCTTATGGAATAATTTCATTCAAAACCCGATAGGTTTCACAACATGTTAACCAAATTGGGATATTATGGATTTAACTATCAGTATGTTCGTTATGCCAGAAATTATATCCTGTAATAACAGGAGCAAGAGAAAAACCAAAACAATTTCTTATCGAGGCCATGCTATCAAAAAAACTTCACAAATAATTAACATAGATTATCTCAAGTAGAATCGAATTATATTGAATGGGTGATGGATAATTAATTCTATATTAGTGAAGAATACATTTGAGTTATCTTACTTAAATTAGAATTAGATGCATCCAAGGATAAATTGGTCAAGTGTCACTGATTCACTGATGTTTTCCAACATTGAAGAATGGTGGTTTTTGGTACCATTGTGGAGTATCCACACCTCTATGAAGACGACTTTGCTATAAACCAAGTGAGGCTTAAACATGATGTTTATAATTCTAAAAAATAAATCCATCAAATGAAATCCTATGTTGGAGATATTTTTATCATGTTTTTCATTACATGGAGGGACACCATCTGATAGAGATTAATCCTCTTTACTTCAATGAATGATAATAGATTTTTCTTGTAACTTCTTATCAATAATTTTATTTATTTATAGATATAATATTTATTTTTGGATAATATATTAATTCCTGAATGATAAATATCAAGATAATTTGAGTTCATCTAGATAAAAAAACATGATTAAAACATTTGAATCAACTTTACTAGGGTCATATTGGGGATAACAATTGTTTATTTTAGTTTCCTCACTTTTTCCTAGTATTCAAATGTATAAAGCCTCGTGAGAAGGAACATGGATTATTCTCAGGCTCCCTCTTTTGGTGTTTTCAACCTAACAGGTCTTGTGTTTATTTACTACTAGTTTAATGGGATGTGATTGGGACCATAAATGGATAGTGTTTTGGATTGTAAATTTATACCTTGGTATTTCTGAGGTTTAATGTCTCACATCTTTATCTAAAATCCATTATGCTTAAAGCCATTATGATTGTACTAATGGGTTCTTATGGACTTACCCAATAATAAAAAATAAAACTCGATTTCAATGGAGGGTAGAGAGTCCTAATAGGTCATTACTAGGATAAAGGTTTTCACATAAGGTAGGAAAAAATGATAGAGATGAAATATTATTTTATAGTCCCAAAATGAGTATGTAATGTGAAGACATAATGTTGATGACATAAAACCCATTTGAATGGTTGAATTGTGGGATATATCAATTTTATTCCAAGGTGTTTTATATATGGATGATGGGATGGGGAAGATACATGAATGGATACCTCTAACCATATCCATTTAGTGGGATATTCTATGATGATGTATGGGAAAATGAAGGTTAAAGGTCCCTCCCCTTAAGGAAATATTCTTATAAATGATAGGATGAAATGGGGGTGTATATGCAAGTCTTTATTAGGTAATATATGTATAGTTAAATATAAATTTAACTAATAGTTGAGTGTACTTTTTATAGAAATAAATGAGATGTTATAAAACATAAAAACATGGGGAATGAAAACAGTTGTCGAAGAAGGGTTTTCAAGAAGGTCTCATGTATCCTAAAGGTTACGTCGTTGTATACTAAACACATCAACATGGTGAATAAAATATAACACATCATCACTGTAAATTATTCCTAGATTTGGTGGATCCTATAAGAACAAGTCATATTTTTCTAAGGTCATATGTTATACCCTTTATTATTACATTTTTTACTTTTACTATAACGTTTTCTTAGGCTCGTAAAATATGGGGCTTAGAAATTGGAGACTTAAATTTTTCTCTGGCCTAACTTTTTCCGTTTTCATCCTGAATTTTTTGTAACTCCTTCACTAGTAGTCTAAGATTATGTGATTTATACAATCATGGGATGGTTTTTATGGTTGAATAGTATTGAATAGAATTCACATAGTTTATGGTCATAATTCTTAGTGTGTCGTGCGAAGGGAGTATAAATTCACTATTTGGATAGGGGCTCAAGAACTGAGGATACCCCAATATCTCAAAGACAAGGAATGATAATTAAAATATAGGCCACCAGATGATATGGAATAAGTATATAAAGTGAGGATATCAATCATACATAGATGATGGGACTTATTAGGATACATTCAGGGAATATATCGATAGAGGTCCCTCCCCCCACGACCAGAAGGTTATGGTTGACAGGATAAAATAGTGTTTTACATGAAATGCCACATTGGGGAAAATATTCATAGTCAGAAAAAATTGAACCTTAGGGTAAGGTATAATTGCTACCAAAATCTATGTAAGGTTATGAAAATTTTAAAATCTCAAATCATATCCAAGACAAAGACTGTGAATGAATTTTGGATTTGAATTCATCTTATTGAGACTTCCTCTATCATTTTAAAAGGAGTGTAAATAAATGAATATTATAATTTTGGTATATTATATAAGTTCTTAATAGTAATACATATCCTGAATAAATCAAGTGTCAATCCATTTATAGTTCTCAAATATTCCATTATATAGATCTATATAATGTAAAGAGGGAAGGCTTTCATTGCTAAAAGGTGGGGCTCAACCAATGATAGAAGATATGGTTGTCACTATGTATACTGAAGGAACATGAATCATGGAATGTGTAGTTATTGAATATTCATCTCCTACACAGCTCATGATCATGTATAGGGGGAAGAAAATTATTACATTGGAAATTTTAGTTTATTCTAGGATAAAAGATATGAGTATCACTATGTTTCCCAAATAAATAGGAATCAATACACATGAAGTTCTTAGATACATACCATACATATAACAATCTCATATATAGGAGAAGATTCATTTTTTGATTGGCACAAATTGTGGGTGGGTATAGGATATTCAATCTTGGTGAAACTATTCATCCCATGGTATGAGATTCAATCTATACAAAGTTATTGTATATGTTCCCAATACAGATCTTACTTAGACATAGGGATGATGTAATTTCATTTTTTTCATTGATCTAACTCATATATAGTGAATTGCTAATGAATAGAAGTGTGCGATCATATAGAAATGAAAAGTTCAAATAATTTTAATGACTTTTAGAATTGAAATTATTGGGATTTATATATGTAGGTATCTTGAGGATGGGTTTATCATATCACTCTCATCATTCAAGTATTCATTATCTCATTTCAAAGGGAAAAATATGATACATTTATAGTGTAATATTACAATTTAGGGTCTTATGCTAAGAAAATTATCATTAATTTTAACATCGACTGAAAAATGTATTATGTTTGGTAGTTTAAAGACATGTAGCTCAAATGTTAGTTCGATGTAGTGTATCATAAAAATTAATTATTAATAAAACTTTTATTTTTGGAGGGTGTTATGTTCTATCCATCCAAGGTGATCAAGGTATAGGTCTCATTTGGGAAAACTTTGTATATGACATAATAACCTTCCCACAATGGCCCTAATTTTCAAGGCTTCTTCCATGATAGCATTAGGGTTCTTAGATTCAAACAAATAAATCAATATTGGAATTAATGGAGGTGTTACATCTAATTGAATTCCATTTTACACAGTTATGTAAGACTTTTGGGTTGTGAAACGTATGCCACCTATTTTCTTCAAGTTTCCTAAATTCGCCCAATGACTTTTGGGATGACTTATAATTTGTTAGATGGTTGAATATGAAATTCTGTAGCAAGAGTTAATGAACCTTGATGGGAAATACTGTATATATCCCATATATAAGAAGATATAGGGTCCCTTCCATGGAAGCACATTTCATAGTGTGATAGGATCACATACCTTGTATAGTATGTTATGGAGAAAATTTATTATTTTATACACTATCTAGTGAATACTACTAGTAGTATTATTGAAGGATCCTATATATCTATTATCTGCTTCATGTTAGTGTGAGGAATGGTTGGACTAAATGCTATATTGATGATATAATCCCTTCAACTCTTATGAGTAGAATTTGGTTCAATGTTTTGTCAATATCATGTGGGGGATACCAAACCATATGATAATATTTGACTTCATGAAGCCAAATATATTATTCATTCCAACTTCTTTGAATTATGTATCTTTGGAATATTTCGAAGAAAGTTAGCGGTGGTGAGGATACACATACTATTCCAAGATATATCATGGGGATATCGCCCAATGGAATAATTTCCCCATGTGGTAAATTCTTAGTAGTATTTATCAATATGAAATAAATTCCGGGGATAATGGTTGAAATTGGAGTATACCTAAAATGTATGGTATTTTTTCTTAATTAAACATAATATTACATATTTATAGTCTATAAATATTCAAGCATACCAATATTATGGTGAATCTTTGTTCTAGGTTTATGGGTTCTACATTCTCAGGAATGAACCTCTTGCACGACAGTAAGGATATATGATCATTGGATGTTTCTAGGGAGTATTCTTAAAACCTCATTTATAGTGGAGTACTGGAATATTTAGAATATCACAGATAATGAAAAAAAGTAAAAATACAGGTATATCAATTGGTGATTGTCATGGAAAGATTCTGCATCCATAGGTATGTGGTAATGGATTATATTGGCATGGATATAGCTAGGAAAAAATAGATATAAGAATACATAAATATATCCATGGACACTACCCATGGATATATGGTGTTTCAACATGGAACCACATTCATGAATTTTCCTTAGTCTATGTTGTTATAGGTCATAAAATTTTAATTTGAATATGAGGAGTTTAAAACATGCATCTCTCCTACAGTAGATAGGCACCACCACTACTATACTAGGATGAATTTTATGTATATGTATGGATGTGTGTATATGTAGATAGTATTTTTCCCATACAGAACAAATTATATCTACAATTAAACTACTCCTATGGATATATGTGTTTTCATAGGGGGATATAGCCTTGGGATTTTATAACCATGGCTATAGGGCTTCTGAGTGATGGATTATAGCCACAAGAACCTATGCTAATTTATGGAGGTGTTTTTAGATTAAGATATTTACATGGGATTCTATTATCATGGATATATGCCTTCTCTTATTCTCCTCTAGCATGGTAAATATCTTGAAACATTGGTGACAAAATTAATTATCTATAGCAATGGGAATTGGTGACCATGGAAATTGAATTCATGTATCCAAAACCAATATCCATGGGTCTCTTCCATGGAAACAACCTAAACCCATATGCATCACCTACGGAAATATCAAATATCCATGTTTGATGGTTGTGTATATACATTGGATATAGACAAAATCAATTCTACTCTTGATTATATGTATATTTTCTAGTATTTTACATCCACTACACAATTTTAGTTATGTTCTATATTGGCTTAGTCTAATGGAGAGTTCCCACATCTGATATAGTCTGTTATGGGGGATATCCATCCCCAAAAAAATCACATGATGAGGATATCGTCTCATCATGCTCTAGAGTCCTAAAAATATCATTGATTTATTAGATGTTATATCTTATGAATGGAGAGACAAACCTATAATTCATGATTTGAATAATTGTTTCTGCCAAGTTCAAATCCTCCAAGATTATAGCATTACATGCTAAAGTGTCAAATCGTTCATTTTTATGGGACATGGGTTAGAGTTGGATCCTTGGGGAATTCTCCCATTATTTCTTGGAGAAAATCAAACAGAGGGATCAGGTACTCCTTTTTTATATCATAATCACCCTTAGCATTCTAAATTTGTAGCTATGAATTTACTTTATAGTATAAGTGTGATATTCAAAATGGAATATATTACTCCAATATGATGATAATTTCTTGCTACTCTACTTCATTATTATTGAATCATTCTAATTTCATAAAGGGATAAATTATTACAAAATTAACTATGGAGATGAACACCACCCAAAAACTGACCCAGTTATCCTTTGGGTCATTCAAAATTTTCATAATAAGGATCTTGGAAGATCCATTGAAGCATATCTCCCAAATTTGTGGGAGGGGGATATCGACTGAGAAAGACTTTTGCATTGATCAGTTCAATATCTATTGGTTCATTGTCAATAAGCAGGTGTGTTGTGAAAAAATTTACTAATTAATATCCCTTGACTTATATATAATATAGAAATTACATATCAAAACATCGCAATATAAAAACCTAGTGATTCATTAACCCTGTTAGCATTGGGAGAGTTATGATATATTTGATAGTCTCAACAAAAGACACTAAAAATACATCATGGGGAAGAAAATAATGTCTGATCATTAGAAATACAGAGACTATCCCTATGGAATTATTCCCTATATTAGCATATTGGGTTTAAAAATTAGGAATTTTCCTATAAATATTGTATAAGTTGTTTTTATTTCCTATATCATTATTATGGGTAAAAACTATTATAGGATATCACTCATAAGAAACATTATAAATGATAAGGGGTTTCCTATCAATAAGAGTCTTTAAGAATAGAGGGTGTAGAATGTAGTTCTTGAATCATTTGAAGATTTGAGGACAACCTTCATCCCACTAATAGGGGATACCATTCATTATCAATATTTTGATGGGAAAACATTTTCAAGACAAAATAGTGATGAAGTGTCTTATATAAAAAATAAATCCTTCAAATTTTTTCACTTATTTGAGTCTTTATAGTGGGTTTATATTGATGACTCCCTCTTGTTTCACAATATCAATCTTGATACAATTATGGAACACAACTAAATTGATAAATTCTCTGCATGTTACCCAAAAGAGACATTTTAAGGGTTTCATTTTCTAATTAGGTCTTTTCAGTTTACCAAGTAGTATATTAATGTTTCTAACATGATCAGTGTAACTGTGGGACATAAATACTATATCCCTAGCATAGAAATCATTGACCATTATTGAGATGTTCATAAATATATGATTCATAAAACATTATTATGTAACACAAGAATTATTCAAACCAAATGGAATTATGTAATAGTAGTAAACATATTAAGAATATATGAAATCAATTAACTCTTCATCATTATGGATCATATAATTTTGATTATATCAAAATAATTTATCCATGGAGGAATGTTCATGAAATTTAGTGGTCGCAAAGATCAATAGCTCTGTGATAATAATGGGGAAATTATATTTGGAGAAATTATGGTTGGGATATCTAAATTAAATTCAAACTTGACTCTTCCCATTATTTTTCTTTACCATGTTTATATTAGCAAGATACTTTGGTTATTAAATTTTTGAGATGAAATTATCCATTATGAGCTTGTATATTTTAGTATTTACCCTAATAGTAAGGGCCGGGTGATTTCTTCTTGAAACCTACTTGTAACCAAGGAGATTTTGTTAAAGACCTGGATAATGGGTGGCTACCTCAGGGTCCAAATCAAGCATCTCAATATAATTCCAAGTGATAAAACTCCTGATGTTTATTTAGAAAAGTAATTTATTTATCATTTTCTTTGAGTGTCATGGTAGTGATAACCAATGTAGGCCATCAATATTTAACTACATATTGGATTATGTATTTGATCTCATCTACAATGGTTGAAACACCTTCCTCAAATGAAGAAGGGGAAACACCAATACCCTCTTATTCTTTTTCTCCCACTACCTATTGGGTAGTTTATGTTTTTGTAAATTGGGATATATTTCAGATGTTATCATCAACATAGGGGGGTTTTAAGTTGGCCTCTCAAAATTTGAGAGATGAAATGGGAATATTACCATGGGAATAACTACCATTTATGGGGATAATATATGATGTTACCCTATATTATCCCATAAATTATTGAGAGGCATTGTTCTCAATTTATGAGATGACTAATATCATGAAAAACAAAGCATTCATTCATTGGTCATATAGGGATTGATTTTCATTCCATCTTTACAAGTTTAAAATTAATGCCTTAAGTTGGTTTATGGGAAACACATAGTAATTTACAATCATAAATCACGAATATGGATTACTGAATTCAATCATTTTTTGGTTCCATCCTTGTTAGACTATCTTATTTTTGGACTCCCTCCACACTTTTATAATATGCTTCTTCTATATAATGAGCCACACAAGTATAAAATGGTTAGTCATCACCATATAACACTCTAAAATTCCCATTAAATTTATATATAAAGAATTTATTAATTGAAAATGGGACTAAATAATAAATGTGAATTCATTTACTTCTTAATGTAATATAAAATATATTATTTTTCTGGGAAACCAGGAATATAGAATCCATGATAGGGTCTCTAAACTAGTATTTCAACTTGATCTTTCAGAGAGATTTTTACTCAGTGTTATCATACCCATAGAGATTCAAATTTTATGGGAATAAATAATCATAACTAATACACCATAAATTAAGGTTTTTATTGAAATAATATTAATTATAAATCCATTTTTAATGATTACTTGGAGAAAACTAATTTCATTAAGCTTTTCATCCATGTAAAGGGTCTAGATACCAGTATATAACATTTATTTAATTCTTTGACATAAATGAGATGGTATTTTAATATTCATACTAATATTTATTTATTTGGTACACCTTTTGAGACAAACTTATAATTAAAATTCTGGATTATGGTAAAGGGATTTATCTAATGATTTCTAAAGGTCTTTTGATATGTGAGGTGTGTCCATAATTGAGAGATTGACTGGGGGTTTTAGACAATTTATTCAAGATATCATATTTATGTTCCAGGGGAATTTGTTTTCCAATAAGTATATTCTCTTTTATTTGACTCATATAGGTTAGTTAATGTTATGTCAATGTCTTATTTCCAACACTCAGTGATGAATATATTTGTAGTCTGAATTATGTTGACTTATATGGCTCTCGATGATGATGAAATGATAGAAGAGAATATATGAACTAGTATTATAATATAATTGGATATGACCTTGATTTATATGTTTTAGGAGACAATTTATGTTCCTATTTAGAATTTTGGATCTCCTGTCTACATTCCCTAGTTACTTATATAGCATCTGTAGAAACTCATCCCGCATGATATATTTTATCATTATCTATTCTCCAACATCACCATTCACCTCTAAGGAATCTTATTATTTGTCCTACTATTTGTTTATTCATGGGGAATTAATGGTAATATTCATATTAAATTTCATCAATGGAAAAGGGTTTGGTCAAATAAAGGAAATTGAGAAAACTATATAATGATTCTTTATCCAATTAGGGTTTTGTTTGTGGAGGTGGTTATCATTTCACCATTTGGTGAGGTGGTTCTTGTTCTCCAAGTATATAGGTCTAGAAATATTATATAGTTTTAAAGATATTATGGATTTTATATGTTATTTTCATTCTTATTAGGCCTTATTCCTCTAAAACTAAGTATGTTTAATGATGACTGTTTGAGGTGTTGAACAAGTAAGGTTATTTTTTGTTTTGGGAATTGGGTTTTAAATTGTATGATTCAATTGAACCTTGAGTATGGTGTGTTCTTGATTGATAGTTTTATATAAAATAAAATCATAAAAATTCAATAATTGTTTTCTTGGGACCTATATCTATAATATTTCCATCTATAGCACAATAATGGAGACACAAGCCAACTATTATTGGGTTTTTCAAAATTCTAATTCTCTAGAATAAACCATCTTATAGAGTATGACCATGAATAAAAAGTATCATTGAATGTTTCTACCCCACATATGATGATATGAAAAATAATATAGGTGATTATTAATATCATTCTCCTTTGTTTAATTGACTTTTAACAATTTAAGAAAATTCTTTTCTAGTATTGTGATGAAGTATCTTATCATCTACTCCTTCCAAAAACCATAATTCTTATTCCTTTTATCGTCAAAACATGGAAAAATATTTCTCCCACCTCCCCTACTAATAAGTATGATTTTCTTATTATGGTCACTTAAGTAGAGGACCCATTTGATATTGGTGGTGATTTTGTGTTGGGACAAACACCAATTTTGGTTTACTTGTAAAAACCCCATTTTATTCTCTACCAAATGTTCATGTATTGTTAGCATATAGGGTCCAAAAATTGGCCCTATTTTCATGGATAATATCCTCCACCATTGATAAATCGATGTCAATCCTCTGATTCCACTAGGAAATTTACATATGAAGAGAGGTGTTTATAAATCATCATGGAAAATTTGTATGCATAACTCTACCAAATAATAAAATAAGATATTTATATATTTAAAAGATGTGATACCCTTAAACCAATAAATAAAATATAAAATTATTTCATTCCAATGTTTCATAAAATTTTAAAGGCCATTCATTAACTTTTTCCTAAACATTACGCTAAATTGAAACCTAAACTAGAAACAAAAATATTACAAATTTGTAATTAAATCGAAAAGTATTCTTATATAGAAAACAAATTCTTACCCCGAAAATCTTCACAAAACACCTATGTTTAGTTTTTTATTTCTTCTCTAGTATTCTTATAATGGTTCCACAATGATACATAATATATCAAATATTTCTCGAGATAATCAGTTTCAGTAAAGGCCAAGAATATGGTAATACCTATGTTTTGAAATTAATAAATAATTAATCTATCTTTTTCAATAAATACTAACTCAACATATCATTCATTTTCAATAAAAACACATTGAACATGAATTTCCTGTCCATATCCATCTCCCTTTTTAAATTCCCCCTAAGGTGTTTCCAAGATTTTATAATCTCTCCCTCAAGGTGTTGAATTATTTTACTCTTCCTCTTTATTCATGTACTTTATTTATATTAATACATTATATATCTAATTGTCCATGTTGACATGTGTTTTTATATATACCTTTAGTGTTCTTATGATTCCCAATTTATGAGAGACCATATTTATCTATCATTAATTCTTTATATAAACCTTTATGTACACATGTTATGATGCTAAAATTATCTCATGGTTTTCCATACCAAACATTTTTATTGTGAATACCCATAATCATTTCTACTCAAGTTTGTTCACCTAGATGTAAATAACCTTCATTTTTTGTAGAATTCCTTGATTAAAACCCACACTGTTTAATCATTGTACTAAATGTGATGAAACAAGTTCTTATGTTGTATTATTTATGTGGAACACAAATTCATGTATATGATATGAATTTTATGGGTGGATTCAAAATCATATATCCCTCCAATGAATTATGTATTGTTTTAATCTCATGATATAATATTTATAGTGCATTGGTGGTTATAATAAGAACAATATATTATGATGTCTCAGTGTTTATCTGTAACTTATGTATATTAAGTCATGTTATATATTGGTATAACATTCATATGATGTCTTGGTATTATCATATTATTTCATGCTTCAATATTCATGTGTATGATTCTCACATTTTTATGTCACCATGTTATGCCCCTTGACTCACATGTACTGCTTTAATTCATTATGTGCTTTGATTATTCCCTTAAACAAATTTATATCTTAACCATTTATTATGTATTCCCTAGTGTTATCCCATTAATTATTAGGTGATAAATATAATTTAATGTCATTTTATTGTGTTTTTAAATAATTCCATTATATCCCTATTTTATGCTATTATTCTGTATACGTAATTTACAAAACACAGTAGGCCTCTCGGTCTTCTTGGATTGTATTATGTGTATATTTGGTTAATAAATAATGATATAAAGTGTAAAATAGATATTTTTTTCTTATTACCTTTGTATATAAGAATGATCCTAAAATTGAAAGTCACATCTCATGGTCGCACGAGACTCTGACATAAAATTATGGCATCTCATATTTGTGTGATGGTTTATCCTCTTAGCCATAAAACAAATGACATTGATCTCACATGGTTAGACTCCTTCATGTAATCACCCTAGATTATGTTCATCTAAGAAGGAGGGTCTCATGCTGTCAATTTATTGTTCTATATAACCAAAGACATATTTTTTCCAATGTTTATTGTTATGGTTGTCGAATTCAATGATAACAATGAAAAAAATTAGATACCTTTATTCCAATATCCAAGTTGTATAAAATCACTTTATATAAAATATAGTGTTAAAATATTTCTTACAATGAATAATATTATTTTATATTGAAATTAATATTGTTCATTTATTATCATATACTATTTATTTATTATTTAGTTTTTTCTTATAATTTCATGAAAATTGAATTGGTGTCGTCTTATTTCAATAATTTTAGTGATCAAATATGATATATTAATAATATGTTAAATACATAATATAATCATTATAGAAACAAAACACAATCAATTTTTTCACATTAATGTATCCAAAAAATAGAATGTATGCTCTCATAGCTATCCATGATAGAGTTTTATAGCATTATTCACTTATCTGACTAAACCTACCCAAAAATGAACATGGTGTATCCCAATGGGAGAGTATGGTTAAAAAAGTGTATAATATCATTATAACCAAATAATAATGATATTTTTTATATTTTTTAAAAACAAATTATTCCAATTTTATGTATACTATATAAAAAATAAAAATCTAGATGAAAAACAAAAAATATTATGTTGTGGAGGGGATAGTTCGCGCACAGGCACTACTAACACTTATTTTTCTTAATGCTGAGAAAGTAAAAAATAATGGTTTTTAAATTCATATAATAACATATCAATATAATAATAATACT
The DNA here is from genome assembly GCA_963277665.1 of Viscum album. NCBI lineage: Eukaryota > Viridiplantae > Streptophyta > Magnoliopsida > Santalales > Viscaceae > Viscum > Viscum album. The sequence goes on along the minus strand of OY728134.1, from coordinate 846,122,606 downwards.
TAATCCATTACATTTTGTGACTACTAGAGGTTATGAATAAAGATATTAAAAAGAAGATATTAGAAAAGGTAATACTTACGTCAAGAGTTTGAGTTTATTCAAAAAATTAATCTTGCAATTAGATGACTTAAGATTACTAAGGGTGACCATAGGCCTAATTGAGTGGGATATTATTATATGAGAAATCCTTTTTTGGAGGATTTGGAATAAATTTGATGGGATAGGTGTGGTATAGAGTGGTGGAAGTCTGTCACTTTTTTAAGTGAAGAAAATGACACTTTTTTGAAAACCCTTTACTTTTCAATAATATCATTTCCCTATTCTATGGTAAAAGACTAAAAAAATTATATAATGGATTTTTGGAAGATATTGGGTCTATAAATACTCAAACTAGTATTTCAAAACATGTTTTAAAATTTTTGGAACTCACTCAACCTTATATTGTGAATTTTACCCTTTTTACCAAGATAACAAGGTTTTACCATAGAAACATAGGTTTTAAAATATAAAAAATATAAAAAAATATAGGTTTTTTTACCCTAATTTAATATCCATATTATCTAATTGAATTTTTATTTTAGGTAAAATTAACTTTTAAATTCAACTATTTTTTATCTAGGAACTATTTTGTACCAAAGAGTTGTTTCCATCACTGAGTGTTCTTAGTATTATTCGATATTGATTACCAATTTAATTAGTTATAATTTATATATATATAGTTTTAAAATAATTATTAAATTATTTTTAGACAAGATATTAATTAATTTTATTGTATAAAAATTACACAACACTAATAATACAAATCCTTCAAAAATAAGAACTTCACCATTATAACTGTTATTAAATTTAGTCTTAGTAATATTATTTTTATACCGAAAAATAATATAATATCCTTTAAATATTTCATACATAATGATTCCAAATATTGAATTTATTTTACCAAATATAATTTCAGGGTTTAGTAAAAATCAATTTTTACATTCTCACACAAAACCCTTTTTTTAGAAAAAGTGCATTTTTAAGATTAAAATTTCTATTTATTAAAAAATTATTCATGTATTTGATTTTTAGGATATTTATTGGTTTATTATAAAAATAAAAATATTATGTGTATTTTAAAGCAATCTAAACGTGAATTTTAACAAAATTATATTTAATTAAATGAAAATACTTACAACAGTTTTTTTTATTAGAAAATATTACTTAAGTTCATTAAATTTTAATCATAGGTTTTATAAATATATAATTAAATTTTAAAATGTATATTTTTCTCTTTAAATAAATATGTGACAAATTAAAAGCTTTTATAAAATTTTTTATCTTTCTTATAAAAGGATGAAGTCCTGAAATTTATAAATTTTTTAAGAACATTATATTGTCACTATTCAACTAAAAAAATACATCAAAAAAAGTATGAAATAAAATCTTAATATAATATTCTCATGAATAATATTAAAATATACTTTAATCAAATTAAAATTCCAAAATTAAAAAATATATCTTCTAAAAATGAAATATAAAGAAAAAAACTATTTTTATATAAAAATAAAAAATTTCTCTCTTAAAATGAAAGATGATAAATATGTTTAATAAATATGATAAATTAATTATTAAATTAATAATTACAAGTTTATATCATCCTAATTTTTTTTACATATCCCCTTAATATATCTATGTAATATCTATGAATAATGTATGATACAGTGGTAGTCAAAAGTTGTGATTCTGCTAGCATAGAACTCATCCAAATTTCCAAAAGCATGAATTTCTATCCCATATGATTTCACTAATATTGTAATTGTTTGAATCAGTCATGGTACTTGTATATAGAAAACCTTAGTCAATATAACACTTTCTTAATCGTGAATAAATTGTCTTTATAAATGAGAATTTCACTACTTGATGTCATTTCATTCTTCTATAGATTTCAAAATTTGGTTATTTCATTTTATACTCGAATGTTTAATAGCTATAATATATTAGTAACATTTTATTTTAACATGTCATGGTTTCATTTTAGTCTTCTGTTTCATTTATAAAAATATATTTTTAAAACATAGTGTTCATAATGGTGTTTGAGGTTCGTGAGAATTTTGAATTTTGAACTGGTGGGCATTCATTTTCAAAAATGGGACACATGATAGTATTTTTAGAGTTCGAGTATCCTAAAATAGGAATTTATGACTTTTAATGAATCCCAAAATGTGGTTTTATTGATTATGAGAGTTTTTGGATGGTGTTGGGGGAGGTTTGGCTAGTTGAGCCTGTAGTTTATAGCCACCTGCCAGTTGGCAACTTGGACAATGGAAACTATATTCTGTAGGTGTCCACTGGCTAGCCAATGGAATTAAAGGGAAGTGGATGACCATGTTACACTTCTAATTTAGAGATGGGGGATCCAAAATTTCTTCAATTTCCTTGATTTCACAAACCAAGTGATGATCTCACCTCCTTTCACCTCATTCCATTTGGTCAATGGGTGTTCCTAGTGGATTTCTTTGTAATAATGAGGAAAGTCTTCACCTCAATTGACCTTCCTTGATCACCACTTATCATTGTTAAAATTTTATTATGATTCTGTGTAGGTCTTTAAAATCATTCTTTCTTGACATAGTGGAATCATCTAATTCTTTTGGGGTATTTATACAGCCTAGCCATTGGATGTCCCAATATGATGTTAGAATTTCATCAAACATAATTTTTATGTGTCATGTCCCCAAAGAAATTTTTTATACTTTTTGTATTGAATGAAATTAATTTAGTGATGGAATTATTATTTTTTGGTTTGAATTATTCCTATAATGAGATCGATAGTGAACTATGACCCCCATCCCAGGGGTGGTCTGTCATGGTTCGGGTGACTGAGCATCACCTGGGGAAAATTTAATGATTAGGATTGTAACGACCCAATGTTTTTAAATGGAAATTGCATTCTTATAAATATGTCATAAAATCACATGAAAACACAACATACGGAACTTCTAAGTTCTATGTGACATTTATACATAGTTTTTCTATTTCTATGTTTGGAATTTCGAAAATCTTAAATACACAGTTGTGATCATTTAGTTGTTTGGAGTCCAATAAGAAAAACATACTTTTTGTGAATAATAACCTACACTTATGAGTAGTTTCATACCCTTATGAATTGTGACATAACCTAATGAATATTAACCTTACCTATGATAATATATAAATAATATTCAAGTGGAAATTACGATATACCTATATTTTTAGAATAAGTAAATGAGTGTTTTAAAACTAGGTTTTGATAATAAATTATGATTTTAATTAAATATTAAAATAATAATATTTAGAAAAATATTTCTGAAAAATGGACTTCATTTTTGGATTCTAGATGTCAAAAAATGGTTAGGGTGAATTTTTGGGATTTTTCTGAAATACATGAATTTTTTATGAATAGTAAAATACATTAAGTTACCGAATAAATACATTATAATTTAAACCCACTATTCCTGACATCACAAGTGATTTAAGGACCCAAATATTGAACTCAAATGACCTATTTTCTATTATTTGTCGTGGAACACTAACTATTCCTTGTCTTATGGGAAATTAATAATCTAAGGACTTAAATATAAAGGAAAACCCTCTCCCCTCTACTATAAAAACCACCCTTCAAACCCTCATTTTCTCACACCACTCAAGCTTCAATCCTTGTATAAAATCTAACAAAGAAAATTCTATATCCCCTTCCCCAGTTACATGATCTTATGGTCTCATCAAAAGACCACACCGGGGTCTTTTAAAGATGATCTCAATAGGAGGATTCAAGAGGTAATTTCCCTTCCCCTTTCCTTTAATTTCCATTAAATTTCATTCCCTTTTATTATTATCTTACCACCTATACTCATCCACACTGTATGGTTACTCTAGTATCATACATATACTATACATGTGTTATACTAATGGGATGCTATAACATCTAACCCCATTTCCCCATTCCTTTTATTTTATAAATGAAAATGTTGTTCGTGAGGTGTCAATCTATCACATTCAAGAACGACATGTTTATTTTTATTTCTACTTTCAGATATGGTCCTGAAACCATTTTTATTGTTGAACCAGAATAACTTATATGTATTATGTCTTTTTTTTGTTCTATAACTAACTTATGTACATATTACTATATGATTAATCAAAACAAGTTTGTTGTGGTCAAAAAACCGTCAAAATTAACTCAAACAGTCATTATTTAATTCTTATCTAATGATTCATCCAAATGATATATAACATAATAAATTATAAGATCATTTAAACTCTTAGAATTTAATTAATAACATGTAATATCAGTTATGGATGTTGACCCATGTTCTACCCAAACATCAATTTATGAATACAAGTGAACCGCTAAAAAACAATAAAACCAAACATTCCCAAACAATGTTTTTAAAATATATAACTCATAAAAATGAACATAAAATAACTTAATGATATAATAATGAAAGATATTCATGTAAAAAAGGTTCTATAATTGTTAATTAATGAATGTAATGTTGTTATACAGGACATTAATGTGAAGTAAGGGTTTAGATATATGGTAAGGGGAAATTGTTGAACCCTACATTCATCCTTCGTCTTCTCCCTCATTCACTACTTTTTTTATATGGTTACTCCTTAAAAAATATTTATTCATAATTTTCATTACTTTTATAGGATATTTATGTTTTTCACTGGTGTTTATGTTCAACAAACTATTTTCCAAAATAACTCTTCTTTTAAGAAAACACCTTTTACTTTACATTCAAGGTTGAAGGTTCTTGTAACATGTATGTTATTAACTCTTTCTTATGGGAACCTAGGGTTTATCAATGTTTTATTATGAGATGAAACCCATTCCTTTTTATGGGTTATTTATATTCATTTTTTATATTTTTTCATTGTGGAATTCATGATAAATGATAATGTTATTATGTGACGGGTGCTCCCGGAATTATACAGTGCTCCAATGCATTGGGTAATGTGATAAATCTCATGAGTTAATGTCAAATTATGGGTGAAAAAGATGATATCTTTGTTCACATGTATGTTTTATAGATAACCACTAAGATATGATGTTTTATTTTTAGGCATTTCCACAGTTCAATTCTCTTATTAATGCTTCCTCACATGTTCATGATCCTTTGCCTATGTTATGGTTATGCTCACCCATTGTTATATTGTTATTATATATCCTATTACTGGGCTTTTATCTCACCCCTTTTTATTTATATCCTCGGGTGACTACATGTACTATGGAGAGGTCAAGTTCTAAAAGAATCTAGAGAAGAAGGAATTAAATAAATGTTTTTGATTGATGTTTTAATTGTTTGGTATAGTCCTATTTACCACAAGACACTAGACCTTTGTATCCTCTATTTGTAATACTATTATGTTTTTTAGCTTAAAAATGATGTAATATTAATATAATAAAAGTATGGGTCACTATAGTTGGTATCATAGGAAAGGTTCAGTTAATTTGGGAATTAGAATTAGTGAACCCTAGAGAAAACCTCTAGCATGAGACTAAATAAAAATATACACATAGGAATATTTACATAGAGATCCCATATTTTATTATTTTAGTATAAATTATGTAAATGATTAAGTTATTTATTCATGAATTTTTGACTTATGTTTTGTTCTAACCTTTTCTATTTTAGAAAATGATGTGACCACGAGAATCCCGACCAACAACTCATGCAAGGGCCAATGCAATGATTTCCTGAATGACATCCAAAGTGATTTGGAATGTCGAGTTCAAAACTTCATGGCGATTCATACCCAAATATCTCATGTTATGAACAATAACCATAATAATGGGGAATATCCTCTTTCACCAAAGAGGTAGAAACTGGCTATTGAATGTTTTATGAGGCAATAACCACCGACGTTTAGTGGATCATCTGATCCACTAGTTGCGGAGTAGTGGGTCATATCCCTGGAGAAGATATTTTTTGTACATCATTGTTCTGAGATGGAGAAGCTGACTCTAGCCATTTATAGTCTAGATGGAGAGGCTGATCAATGGTTGGATTTGATTAAGAAAACTAGGACAATGGGGGAAATTGAATAGATGGAATGGGAAGACTTTAGCATAATGTTTCTTAACAAGTATCTCCCAAGAACTCTTCGCATGAATATGGAGAGAGAATTCATAGAGCTCAAGAAAAAAAATAAAGAGAATATGCCACAACTTACGAAGAAAATTTCACAAGGCTTTCAATGTACGCTTCAGGTTTTTTTATCAATAATGATATCAAAATGGATATTCTTTAGTGGTTTAAAACCATACCTTTGAATGTATCATGCAATTTGAGACATTGGGAGTTATGAATAATTTGTTAGATGTGATATCAAAGTAGAGATTGAGTTTGGAGAATGGTCCCATGGCTATGGTGATAGGAAATGGAAGATGGAATTTCAAGCCAGTGGATCTAATGAAAAAGGTGGGAAGAAAACTTAACAACCCATATGACAAAAATGTGGGATGTTATACCATGGGAACATCCTCAAAGGGACGAGGAAGTTCTTCATGTGTGGGAAAGAAGAAAAACATGCTCAATAATGTCGAAAATACATGAGCAGGAAGGAGAATGTAGTTAAATAAATGATAGAACCACCCATAGTTTAATGACACAACTGTAGGGAGAAAGGGAAATATGCAAGCCAGTGCACTAAACCTCAAGTTCTCAAAGGCAATCAGAATCATCAGCCACCAAAGCCAAAGGAACAAGGGACACCTTATGCCATCACTACTACAGAAGTGGATAAATATAATGAATTCGTACAAGCTAGAATTCTTATTCACTCAAAAATATAAAATTATTATTTTGTTATGTTTCTACACATTCCTTTATTTTATGCAAGTTTTCTAGAACTATAGAATCAAATCCTCGAAACCTTGAAGTAGAGATTTTTCTAAAAACCCAAAGTGGTGAAATCATTACAACCCCAAGTGTTTGAATCTTCTCCTATTAGCATATGTGGGAAGTTTTTTCCTGTGAATCTTTTAATACTTACCTTGGTAGAATTCTATGCTATGATGGGAATGGGTTGGATTTTTTTAAATAGAGAACATATTAACTGTTGGGAAAAGTAAATATATTTTCATATTCAGAACCATCCCATGCTCCTCTATAAATGTAATGAATATTCTGAATCTCCTTTGAAAATACTTCAATGGTGTGGGTGTTGATTCCCTATGAAGATGCATACCTCTCCCAAATGGTTGAGTCAAAGGAAAGTTTCAACCTTGAGTAAATGCCCATCGTGAGGGAATATGGTGATGTATTTCCCGAAGAGTTACCCGAACATCCCCCAGATTGTGAGGTATAGTTCTCAATAGAACTCATACCCAGAGCTACTCCTATATCAAAGTGTCCCTATAGGATGGACTTTATCGAACTGGAGGAGTTAAACGAAGTATCTGCAAGAGAATTTGGACAAAGGTTTCATATGCCCTAGTGCATCACCTTGGGGAACGCCAGTACTCTTTGTGAAGAAGAATGATAGAATAATGCAGTTGTGTATCGATTATCGGGAACTCAACAAGATCACCATAAATAACAAGTATCCTCTTCCTAGGATTGAAAAAAAAAATTATCAGTTAAGAGGATCTCAATACTTCTCAAAAGTGGATCTTCATTCTAGATATCATTAGCTAAAGGTGAAGAATGAAGATATTTAGAAGATTGCCTTCCGTAAAATTTATGGGCACTATGAGTTTCTAGTGATGCTATTTGTAATTATTAATTTCCCTGAAATATTCATGGATTTGATGAATAGAGTCTTTAGACATTACCTCGAAAAAAATTTGGTAGTGTGTATTAATTATATTCTCATCTACTCCAAGAGCCAGGAGGAACATGAAGTACATCAAAGATTTGTGTTAGTGACATTGAGAAAGGGGAAGTTGTATGCCAATTTCAGAAAGTGTGACTTTGGGATGAATCAATTCATGTCCATGGGACATGTGATCACAAGTCAGGGAGTTTCTATGGATCGTTCAAAAACCATGGCAATTGAGGAATGGCCCAGGCCCTCTAATTTCACATAAATCCATAGTTTTCTTGGATTATTTAGTTTATACCGACATTTTGTGAGATATTTCTCATGATTGTCAAGCCTGCTAACTAAGTTAACAAGAAAAGAGGTAAATTATGTCTAGACAGAAGAATGTGAGGGAAGCTTCAAGTAGCTAAAGAGACGGCTGATCACATCACCTGTACTCACACTACCGAAAAATGGAGAAAGTTTTTTGATATACAGTGATTCTTTAAATAAATTCTTGGGTTGTTTACTCATGAAAAATGACAATGTGATAGCCTATTCCTCACAACAGTTGAAGATACATGAGAAGAACTACTTGATGCATGATCTAGAGATGGAAGTTGTGGTTTTTGCCTTGAAAATCTAGCGACGCTACCTTTATGGTGAGAAGTGTTGCATATACACCGACCACAATATCCTAAAGTATATATTCACACAAAAGGATCTCAGCATGTATCAAAAGAGATGGTTATAGAAAATAAAGGATTACTATTTCTCTGTTCACTACCATCCTAGAAAGGCGAACAAGGTAGATCAAGAACTAAGTAGAAAATAACCTGCTACTCTATCCATGTTTCTGATTTTTAAAGACCATATCTTCTTGTATATGAAAAATGATGGATTTAGAAATCAGAAGGGAAGGGGATACATCCTATCTTTCCAAATGATTGCACAAACATCCATCCAAGATAAGATTAAGGAAGCACAAAGGGATGACTTGGAGATAAAAAAAGATGGTGATTGTAGTAATGGAAGGGAAGCTGCAAGAGTTCCATATTGATGGTGATGGTGTGATTTGGTTTAGAATGTGGCTTTGTGGGCCTTTTTCTCCCAGGATAAAGAAGATATTGGATAATGAACATAACTTAACATTTTCTATCCATCCTGAGAGTACCAGGATGTACCGTGATCTCCAAGAACACTTCTGGTGTGATAACATGAAAAAGAAGATTGTGGAATATATCTCAAGGTGCTTGGTATGTCAGAAAGTTAAATCAGAGAAAAAATGTACAATGGGTTGATGTATCCATTTCCTATACCGATGTGGAAAAGAAGGAATGTTACTATGGACTATTTCACGGTTCTCCCAAAGATGTTGAAGGAAAAGAATGCGATATGGGTTGTGGTTGACCAACTCATGGAGACTGTCCATTTTATCTCTATTCGGGAAGACCTCACACAGAACAACTTACAAATATATATATATATGAAGGAAGTGGTGAGAGTGCATGGTATTCCAATATCTATTTTCTTTAATCATGATACAAGGTTCACTTTTATATTCTAGAGGAGCCTTTAACATGTTGTGAGTACTGAATTAAATTTCAGCACAGCCTATCACCCCCAAAATAATGTCCAATCTGAAAGGACTATTCAGACTCTTGAAGATATGACAAGACCACCTCTCTAGAATTCAATGGAGGATGGGATCAGTATCTCCCATTGGTTGAGTTCTCATACAACAATAGCTTCCACTCGAGTATTCAGAAGGCTCTATATGAAGCTCTGTATGGAAAGCGATGTAGAACTCCTACCTATTGGGATGAAGTTGGAGAATGAAAGCTACTTGGACTCGAAATTGTACAAGATATGACAGAGAAGGTTTAAGTCATCTAGACACACATCAAAGCTGCTCAGAGTTGGCAAAAGAGCTACGCTTGCAACCGTCAAAGAGACATAGAGTTCGACGCTTGGGATAAATTCTTTCTTCGAATATCACCATGGAAGAGAATCATGTTATTTGGAATGAAAGGGAAGTTAATCCCAAGATACATTGGCCCCTTTGAGATCCTTGAATGAATAAGTGTGGTGGCTTATAATCTTACACGTCCACCTAATATAGATCATGTTCATGATGTGTTTCATGTATCACTGCTGAGGAACTACATACCAGATCCCTCACATGCACTAAACATAGAGGTGGTACAAATGGAAGATAATCTCTCCTATGAGGAGTAGCCAGTAGAAATTATGGAATTGAGAGATAAGGCTCTGCGCAATAATAAAACTCACGTTGTCAAATTTTTGTTTAGGAACCATAAGTTTGAATAAACTACTTGGGAACAGGAAGAGGCGATGAAAAAGAAGAACCCTCGCCTATTTAGGTAAAACAAAATTTCAAGGGTGAACTTTCTTAAGGGGGAAGAATGTAATGACCCAATGTTTTTGAATGAAAATTACCTTCTTATAAATATCTCATAAAATCACATAAAACGCATCATAATGAACTACTGAGTGCTAAGTGACCTTTAAACATATGTTTTCCACTTCTGTGTTTGGAATTTCGAAAAATTTGACGCACACGGTTGTGAACAGTAAGTTGTTTGGAGTCCAATAAGAAAAAGTTAATTTCTGTTGAATAACAACCTACCCTTATAAATAGTAACATATAATTATGAATATTGATATAATCTAATGAATAGTAACCTTACCTATGATAATATATAAATAATATTCATGTTGAAAGTATGATATACCAATATTTTTAGAATAAGTAAACGACTGTTTTAAAAATGGTTTTTGATAATAAATTATGATTTTAATTAAAAATTAAAATAATAATACTTTTAAATTTTTTTTTGAAAAAGTGACTTCATTTTTGGATTATATATGTCAAAAAATGATTGTGGTGAATTTTTTGGATTTTTCTGAAATACTTGAATTATTGGTTAATAGTAAAATACATTAATTTACCGTATAAATGCATTATAATTTAAACCCATTATTCCTGACATCACAAGTGATGTGTTCACCCGAATATAAAACCCCCGTTCCCTATTTACTATTCATGGTCATGTAAGACTCACTATTCCTTGTCTTAGGGGAAATTTATAAACTAATGAATTAAATATTAAGGAAACCCTTGTCCCCTCCACTATAAAAAATACCCTTCACACCCTCATTTCCTCACACCTCTCAATCTTCAAGCCTTATCTAAACTCTTCCCAAGAATCTTCACTATCCCCTTATCTATGTCCAATAGCTTCAGGCCTCATCAAAAGACTAAGCCTAGGTCCCTTAAGGAGGATCTCAAGAGATGGATTCAAGAGGTAATTTCCCTTCCTCTTTCCTTTAATTTCCTTTCAATTTCATGTTGTTTTTATATTCTATCCCCACATATCTTCATACACATGGTATGGTAACTCTAGTATAATAAATATACAATAATTTTATGATACTAATGGAATATTATACAATTTACCCCTTTTCCCTCTTCCTTTTATTTTTGAAAAGAAAATGTTGTTCGTGAGGTGTTAATCTAGCACCTTCAAGAATGACATGTTTCCTTTTTCGATTTATACTTTAAATTATGGTCATAAAACCATTTTTATGGTTGACCCAAAATATTTTATATGTATTATGTCTTATTTTATGCTTTGTAACTAACTTATCTATATATTACTACATTATTAATCAAAACAAACTTGTTGTGGTCAAAAAACCGCCCAAATTAACTCAAACAATCATCATTTAATTCTTATCTGATGATTCAACCACATGGTTTATAATATAATCAATTATAATATATTTTAAACTACTGGAATATAATTAATTACATGTAATATCAGTTCTGTTTTTTTACCTATGTTATACCAAAACATCAGTTTATGAATACAATTTAACCGCTTAAGAAATCTAAAAAAAATGAACATTCCTGAACAATGTTTTGAAAATATATAACTAATTGAGAGGCACATAAAATAACTTAATGAAACCATAATGAACCATATTCATGTACACAGGGTTCTGGAATTGTTAATTAATGAATGTAATGTGGTTATATAGGACAATAAAGCGAATGAAGCGTTCAGATATAATGTAAGGGGAAATTCTCGAACCCAATTTTTATCCTTCGGGTTCTCCCTCTTTCACTCCTTTTTTGATATGGTTACTCTATAAAAATCATTTTTTTAATCATTGTGTTCCATTTTATGGGGTATTAATGTTTTTAAATGGTTTTTATGTTATAGAAAATTTTTTCCAAAAGAACTCTTCTTTTAAGAACCATCCTTTTACTTCTCATTTAAGGTTGACAGTTTTGTAACATGTATGTTATTCCCTCCTTCTTTTGGGAATTTAGTGTTTATGAATGTGTTCTTATGAAATAAATCCCATTCCTTTTCATGGGTTATTTTTGTTCATTTTTTATATATTTTCATTGTTGAATGCATGATAAATTAAAATGTTATGATGTGATGGGTGCGCCTGTAATTATATAGCGAAATATGAATGTTTCATAGTGATGAGTGCACCCAGAATTATAGAGTGCTCCAATGAATTGGGTAAAGTAACGAATATCATGAGTTAATGTGAGATTATGTGTTAACAAGATTCTATCTCTGTTCACAAGTATGTGTGGTAGATAACCACTAAGACCTGATGTTTCATTTTTATGCACTGTCACATTTCAAGTCTCTTATTAATGCTTCCTCTCATGTTCATGATCTTTTGCCTATGTTATGGTTATGCTCACAAATTTTTACATTTTTCTCATATATAATCTTACTGGGATTTTATCTCAACCCATTTGATGTATATCCTCAGGTGACTACATGTACTAAAGAGAGGTCAAGTGCCAATAATAAGCTAGAGAAAAAGGAATTAAATAAATGTTTATGCTTTATGTTGTAATTGTTTTCTATGGTCCTAGTTTTCCCAAGACACTAAATCTTTGGATCCTCTATGTATAATAAAATTATTTTTTTTATCTTTAAAAATACGTAATAGTAATATAAGAAAAGGTTGGGTCTCTATAAGTACTATTTTGAGAAATTTGTTTTAATTAATTATAAATAGATTATAATTAATTATTTTGGTGTTTTATCATGAGTTAGAGTCTTAGTTGGTTGGAAAATATCCATTTTGAAAGGGATGTTCTTGGTTAAACCATTTATATGTCTTATCAAGCCTAGAAAAATTTGTCGACTTGGTGAATTAAATGAGAAAAATTCTATTGAGGAAGGTGGTTTGGGGTACATTCCCTACAAATTTATTCTTTTCTTATGGTCTATGTAAATTTTTGGTATCTCTATTTAGGTACGGAGAACCCTCAATATTAATTTAGTTTTTTAAAATTTATTAAATGGTTTAAAATATATGTAACTTGTTAGAAACTTATGAATCTCCATAGATCATGAAAAGTGATAGGGGACACAGTGGACCCTTGTGTACTAGATTACTTTCATTGGTTGCTAACGGCTGAGTTTATGAATATTTTTTTTCATGACTTGTGACATCCAAAAAACATTATAGATATTAATAGAGTAAGTGATTCTTAGTTTTTTGTGCTTAGGATCCTTTCACTTTACCCAAGTGATACCTTGGATCCCTTTGGCATGTTGAATTAAATCAATGCTGAGTGTCCTTCCCCTTGAGATGTGGCTAACCATGTGAGTATACCTTGGGAAGATAGTTGACATGGAATAACAACTAGACTGAACTATATAGACTCCATAGATATTGATATTGTCCACAAACCATTCCTTTACACTCTTTCTAGTGAGGATTGATCTATAAGGTAGTGATGCTTGATTATAATTATGACTGTAATAAGGAACAAGGGACCCTCTTATGGAGGTTGTTAACCCAATACTTTATATTGAGACCAAAGACCCCAAGTGTGATTCCACTACTTTTTAATGATGCAAAGTACCCTAAGTAAGGTTTCTTTGATGTGTTATGGCCCAGCGGACCCCCCGTTGGTGCCATAATGATAAACCGACCATGAAAAGGTATGTTAGACTTGATTAAAGATAGTTATCTGTGTCACTAAAGTACATATACCTTTCAAGTGTTCCACTGGGATATGGGAAGTAATGATAAGCATTAAAATTCAGTTAACCCTTATTCCTTCTATAGAACAATATTATGAAAAACACACTTTGAGGTAGGTGTGGAATCATTAGAACATTTTGAGGTGGTTGGTTTGTGATTTTGAATACACCCTAGTGGATGTTATGAAATTAATGTAATACTATCGTTGGGATATTTTTATGGAAAAAGAATACCCCATTTGGCGAGGTCCACGATGACTAAATAAAACTACCATTAAGGAGGTCTATGATATTAGTGAATATTAGCATGTCTGTGTTATTTGAAACTAATAGTGAGGTTTATATTGATCAAGATCTTGGAATAATTTTGTTTCACGTAGATGATAGGTCATACCAATTTTAAGATTATAGAGTATATGGGGTTGATTCAGGTGTGGTTGAGTCTCCCATAATGTTGGGTCTTTACTATCAAAACCATTACATGATGGGATGGAGTAGTCTTTATGTTGTGATACCAAGATGGGGATCACCATAGATCAATATATTTTATATTGGGGTAACCATATCATTTGATTCCTTATCTGTATACCATGGTGGATGAGGCCCCAATATTGTAGTTATGGTTGAAAAGGCCATAATGACGTTCTAAGTGACACCTCAACATTGTACAAAGAATTTATGGTTGATTAGGTTCACAAACCTAAGTATAGATGGTGATTTGATTTGATTTATTTATTACTATTGTATTATTTATATTTTTAGGGTATGTTAGATGCACATATCACTTCATTAGTATTATGTTTGGGGATACATTGGTTATTCCATATTGGTTTATATACTCACAATATGCTTAGACATCTATTCCAGTTGGATACATGAGAATACTATCACTTGGTTGTAGGTACCTGTTGGGAAAAGAATCATGTTTTTTATGGTTGAGTAAAAGAATATAGAGTTAAAAAAGAGTATGGTATACAATATAGATCAGTATCATAGGAGTTCACCAATTAAAATTTTCTCTTTTACTTATGTATATTATATTGGGCTGGTGGATGATCAATATTACATACCGGTGTTCCTAATTTTAATTTTGTTTTATCATATTCATTTCATTTATTATATCGGATTACTTTGAAGTCTTTTGAATTTCATTATTTTATATGTTATTGTGCACTATTATATAGGGGTTACATTCTTCTCCCAATACCATCTTAGACCCCTATTGTTATTCAGCAACCTATGGTGTTTGAGGAGGTGCTTCTATGGTCCCATGGAATCACTGAAACATCTACTAATCATCAGGATCTTGTATGGGATGTTAAAAAGTGGTTTCAAATATTTTTTTCATACTATTTGTGTTGTAGTGGCAAGGAGTAATAGGAATGTCTCAGATCTTGTGAAGGATATCGGTCTGGTGCATCTTGAACGCCCATTCTAGAAAAAAAGTATAGGTTACCAAGGTATTATGATTTATTTTATTGGATTATGATGTTATAATTATATTATTTTCAACTCAAGTTAGTGACATATATGTTTAAGGATTTGGTAATTTATTATGTATTTTTTACTCTTATTCAATTGGAATGACGAATATTTTGGATTTTACTATTAGAATAGAAAGGAAAGGAGTATCATGAATCATTATTAGTCATATAAAATTCACATGAAATATTTTTTTCATTAGTGTTGGTTTATCACTGTTGAAATTTAAGGATATTTAAAGTGTAAAAAAATAAAATTACATTTTCCTATATGATTTATTTATGTAATTATATTCCCTTAGACCACCTTATATATATATTTTCTACTGATTTTGGGTAATTGGATCTATGGTGATAAGCTCAATAATTATAGTGATGATATTGGATTATGTGCACAAGATGTGCAGTGGCCATAGTGGGTATGTAGAGGAACATGATGCCCAATATTAAACTTGTGTGAGATATTTTATATATTTTTGGTAATTTAATGTTATTTTTAGAAACTATATGGTATTTTTCTATATAGATAGGAATTAGAATCTATGTATCTAAGGTAGTGATTTTTGTCCCCTTAAAATTAAAACTCTATGATGTAATAGTTATGTATAAATACCCTTGCCGATGAGGTTGTGGTCCTCTTGGGAGTAATCTCATAGGTGGATACTTGGGGAGGATTATTGATATATGGGATAATGGTACTGTCATGTGATGTCAGTTTTATGTATATGATACCCATTATTGGGTTGTTGGGAATGTTGTATATAAGGATTATCTAAGATGGTAGAGTAGGTGATGCCTCATCAATCTCATTTTGTTAGATGTATATCTTTTGGGCCTGTTGGAAAACCCTGGTAACCTTGAGATGCAACTCTATGTTTTGGTAAATAAATTCATAATGAAATATGAGGGAAACATGTGAGAAGGGATATCATATGAATGGGTGTTCAATGGAAGTGGAGATTCATGGGTAGATCCCTTGGGTTTCCATTGTAAAAATCCCCAAGAGTGTTAGTGTTTTGGAATGTGAGTCACTAGTAGTTCCATGGTAGAAATGAAAGATTTTGAGGGAAGGAATTTTTGTGTAATAGAACACATTGATCTTGGATTCACTTTATAAGTATGATGCAAGTCTGCGTAGAAACATTCATTCTAGTGTGGTCCCAAATGATGGATAAGGATGTGGCTATCTAGGATAAATTCCATGTCATGGGGCATGGTTAGGGATTTTGGGACATTATCCTAGTTATGATGCTGTGAAAATCATGGAAATGTGAGTCAAGTTTGTATAGTTGGATGATACTGGAAAATATTGTTGTTCATTTTCAGGTGATACAAGGGAATTTTGTGAATTTATTGTGTTTCTTATTTTTAAAATTGGAAATTGATGAGTGGTTATATGGGGGGTGAGTGAAATTTTTCATGATGAATAACATGGTCATGTTTTTTGGGAATTTTATGAGAAAGAAAAAATTACATTTTTGGTGTAAGAGATATCAAAAATGGATTGGGTGTGGTGGTATGACCATCTTGGGTCGATCTTGGTCAAGAAACAATAGGATGATTAGTGTGGCTCCGGAGAAGAATCATTCCTATGAATGTGATCATATCTAGTTATTTTTTATTCATGGAGAAGTATGAGGTATTTTATATTGCGTGGAGTTCACTAGTAGCCATTAATGGGAATAACCATTTCATTTAATGGAATTTTTAATGAATTTCATGTTTAGTGTTAAAGTGATCTCTAAATAAGAAACATTTTAAATTTTGATTGATGCTTGGGTATGAGTGAATTTTTCTATTTTTATACATTATGTAAAGTAAAATATGGGAGATAGGCTTTAAAGAAATTATATTTTGATCCACATGAGAATAAGGAAAATCCAATTTTAGAAACCATAAAATTACTTATAGAAGCATGTTTGTCATGCTTGAATGGTCATGGGTACATGAGACCGGTTGATAGATAGTTGTTTTGACATTTGGATGTTGGTGGATCAAATGCATTGGTTTTATCTATATTATATAATGGATGATGAATATGGAATTATATATGAAGTATGATAGGTTTTGGACATTAAAATTGGTCCCTAGATTAATTTGAAGTAATTCGATAGTGCTTTGGGTTGGTGGTGCATCAGTACTCATGATATGGTGTAACGATTGTTATGGTTGGTTGAGATTTCAACTATGGAATTTCATCTAGATTTTGGTATCAAATTTAGGGGTATTTTTTGAGTGATAATGAGATTCTTATAGGGGGAAAAATTATGATTAGTTAATTTATAAATACATAAGATACTGATGTTAAAAATCTTATAAATGGGTTGGATAAAGAAGTTTCAACTAGCGGTTTTGCATACAGTTGGATGCGGTGTGATGGAAACCACATCAAGTACTTCATTTTGGATGTGATTGGAGTGTTATAGGAATTTCCATGTAATTTTTATGAAAATATAGAATGATTATGTCTCAAGCATGGGTGGTTGGAAGTCATCTGATTCATTCAAAAATTGAGGATAAGGACTGGTTTCAGATTTGAATATGAGATTTCAAATGTTCTCAATTGAGTATGTGAAAACTATCTCGGGGGAACTATTAGAACATATAGACCATGTTTCGATAATAATTTCCCATGGTGTAAGGCATCAGGGCCTTAAAATGACCTTGAGATCTAGGATTTATGGTGAGAAGTATCTTATGCATGATAATAATTTTAGATGAATACATATCAGGTACCCTCGGAATATCAGGCATAGGTGAGCATCCTCTCAGTTTTTTGGAAATTAAATTGAGAAATGTCTCATGATTAAATGGTCCAGTGCCTCATATAAGAGTTTTGTTATGGGGGTGTGCTAATATTCTATAATGGAAAGATAGTATTTGGTTATTAATTAATTACAAATATAGTTTGGTAAGATATTGTCATATAACCATCGAGTATTTTCAATAATGAGATGTATTATAGTGTGTTGGCTATAAAGTCATGTGTCCATACGATAGTTTGAAATTCAAGAGAACTTTCAGTTTTGATTTAGGTGTGATGTCATTGCTTGAACTAGGACACAAAATATTATTCCAAGATATTGAGTATTTTAATAGTGGAAATTTTTGCATAGAATAAATCTTAAAGGGGTTTGAAAAGAATATTGAGATCTGTAGGAAGGAATTGGAGGAGGTTAGACCTATTAAGGATGCAGTTTATAGAAACATGATAGCTGGTGGCCTAGAAAGTGGTACATTATTTCTATAGGTGGCCAAAAAAAATAAAATGGTTTTGAAAGGGTGTAAATGACCATTTTCCCTTTAATTTAAATATGGGGATCCTTATATCCCTTCCACATTATTCCTCATGGGACTAGGGGCAGAATCCCCCTCCTTTCCCATTTTGTTTGCTTCATCAAGGGGTATTCTTGGATTATTTTTCCAGCATATTGTTGTATGTATTCAGCTATGTTGACCTTTATATTTCTCCTATGACATTTTTTCTAATTTTATTATCCTTTATTTTAGTTCTTTGAGATTATTCCCCTAATACATGGTGGAATTATCCGATTGTATTGGAGATTTTATAATTTAGAGTGTTTTTAGAGGATTTGCACCTGGCATTGTGCATCATCTTTAAAAGGTATGTCACCATAGTGATTTTTAATCTTGTTTGAATAAAGTAAACAAAATTATAGATGTAATTATTTTTTCATGTTATTTATTTTTGTATAATTTTGTATGGAGTACGATGTGACCTCCCGTCCCCTCTGGTGGTTAGTCGTGGTTCTATTGAGTGGGCGTTTCCTGATTAGAATTTAGGCATTATGCTTAATATTATTAAATAGTTCATAAAAATTATAATTTGATGGTAAATAATTGGATGGAATTCATGGAATAAGCTACAGTCTTAGGTGGTTAGATGATGTATTTTTGGATAAGGAGAAGGTTGGTTAAAACATGGACGAGGATCTTAGATCCTAGGAAAAGTGGCCAACATTGATAATTAAATGAGAAAATATTCTACTAGAGTTGGTGGTCCTTTTCATAACCCTATCTATTTTAGATTTCTATGGTGAAATTAGATTTTTTTCCTTAAAACTAAGGGTGAGTGTCCCTAATTTAATAATTAAATTTAATATCTTTAATTGAATGCTTTAAAATATTTGTAACTTCATGGACAATTATGAAGTGCCATAAATCCATCAATATAAAAAGGGACATGGTGGGAACCTGGGAACTAGATTAATTTCATATCTTGTCTATTTTCAAATACTTAATTGTTTTCTTGATTCCCTATGTCATCCGGATCACTTAATAGGTGCATATGGGGAAATTCATACATACTTTCCCCTTACTTATATTTCCATTATATCAGTTTGACTTAGTATGACTCACTTGATCCTATTGATACCTTAGATCTATTAAGACCGTTGAATAAAACCTTAGGTTAGTCACCCTCTAACTAAATCTGTGACTCCCTATGTGAGTAGACTTTGGGTGAATTATTGATATGGTGGAACTTGTGGATTGACCTACCTAGACACTGTAGACATTGAGATAGACCTGGATCCATCCCTTTAGATGATTTATTATTAGTATTGATCAATCAGGCCATGAGACTTGGTTATATTTATGACTCTAATGAGGAAAATGGCATCCTATTATGGTTAGACCTGGCCCAAGTCTTTAGGATGAGAGTAAAGAAGCCATAGGAGCTGATCCATTTTTATGACCTAAAGGATCCTAAGTAGGGTGCCTTTGATATGTGATGACATATGGGACCCCAGTTGGTGCCTGGTGATAGACCCAACCTAATAAGGATTAATTTTATTGATTATATATTGTTATGAATTTTACCTTAGAACCCATACGTTGAATGTGATTTTGTGGGGTGTGGATAGTAATGATGGGTATTAGAATTCAACCAACCCTTATTCCTTTTATTCTTAAATGTTTTGGAAAATAACCTTTGAGGTGGGTGTGGGATTATAATCATATCTTATGAAGGTAGTTATTTTGTGATATGGTATATTCCCAAGTGGAGTTTATGGTAGGTATGGAATACACCTTCAGATGGTTTTAATGACTCAGGAAAAATCCCTTATTTGTGATCTGTGATGTGAAACTAATGAAAACTTCCATAAATGAGGTTTGTGATACTATTGGTGGTGTTACCATGGATTTAAAGTAATGATTATTTTAGTTCGGAGAAAAATATATCACCTACCATGTCTGGGCTTATGAGGCTTATGGGTTGTTTGGAAGGCGTGGTCAAGTCCCCCACATTCTTGGGTCTCAGTGGCATGAATTTTATCATGCTGGGATAGAGAAATCCTCATATTGTGATTCTAGAATATATCTCACCCTAGATTTCCATACTATATATTGGGGTGATTTTATCCCAAGTATCATTATTTATGTACCTGGGAGGATGAGGGCCCCATGTTTGTATTATGGTTGGAAAATACATCATAACATGGTCAAATACACTCCATTATTGGTTAAAGAAAGCATGGTTAATCGGATTCATCTACCTATGGATAGATAATGGGTTTTTATTTATTTAATCCCATAATATATTTAATTTATTCATATAATGTCATATTCACAAATAACTACATTTTATATATGTAAAGAATCATGTTGGTGATTCCAAACTATGTTTTGTACTCACACCCTACTTAGGATGCCATTGCACTTTAGTAGCTGAGCAATATCACACTTGTTTGAAGTTACGGGTTAGTCAGAGACCTAGGTGTTAAATTCTTGAGCTGGACTAGCTTGAGTGGGATAATAAGACTGGGTGTGGTATGAAATAATTATGTAGTAGGGAATCTGTTTAATTTTATTTCTTCTACTTTTGTATATATGATCGGTCTATTGGGTGATATGTCTTACCTGATTGTATGACTGGTTTTCATTTTTTATACCATGTTCACTTTATTTATAATCTCTGCATTCTCTGATGTGTATGATTTTTAGTCAATTAATATATTATTTTTTACTCAGATACATGGAGTATTGTCCCCTCATATTATCACCTTATACCCCTAAATATAGTCAGTAGACTTTTAAGTATGAGGATACGCTACTTGGTCATGGGGAACCACAATTACATCTATTATTCACACTGAGATATGTCTATACATTAGAATATTAGTAAAATACTTAATTAAGGAAAATAATTATTGAAATCTTGAGCTGTTACATGCCCATAATAGGTAGTCAATCCATTGAGTATAACCTTTGTCATCACAACTATGATAAGGATTTTGGACAACTTTTTAGACTTCAATGTAATATGATCCTTAATCATGTGTGACCTATATATACCTATTTTATATGATCCCAAACAACATTCAGGCTAATATACTAGGGTATACCTTCCCCAAAGATAGAGGATCACATTAACCTTTATAATAGGGGATAACAGCCCTATTTGATAAATATTTAAGTGATCCTATACCACAATCCCATGTGGGGTTTATTGGCCTAACATATGGTTTGAAAGAAGAAACCTCTCCCAAATGAAACTCTCCTATAAAATTGGGTTGTACCTAACAAATAGTGTTTGAAAACTAATTCCGATCTACAAAATTCTGATATAGTATATCATGATAACTTCACCTTGATTCTCATCTATATCTTTGAAAAGAAATCCACTATCATGTTTTACATAGAAAGCCACTCAGGAAGGATAGGCCAAAAGGTCATATACCAAGTTTACGTGAAGTACACAACATGTTCAAGGAGCACACAGCATGTCACACCATGTTGAAAATATCATAGTAAAATTACAATCAATGTGTTGGGAAAAATGATAACTACAAGTAATGTGATATGAGATAAATAGCATCTAGTTATGGGGTCATCATTGGGTGTGTGTTTCACTACCTATGATGTGTTCTATCAGTGGTTCATGGTGTGTTTCCAAATAATAGACACTAGGTAGTCCACTTAGAATTCCTGTGTGTGTACTCCTTCTACATACCATGCTGACCATTCAGGGATACATTCTAATATCCCACAGGTCACTGTGTTGTTTTTTAGTGTTATTTAGTGATGTGGGGGCCGGTTTGAGTTTTCATGTAGATCCATCTCAAAACATCGAAACTATTTAGGTTTTCTTACTGTTAACGACTATTTTACATGATTAGAGATAAATCATGAGACCTCAGTTCATGTGGATCCATTTAATTTCATTTTGAATTTCACATTTTTTTAAACACAATCTGTGCATGGTTCAGTCTAAACTATGCAAGGCCTAGGAGAAACCATGTACCGTATGTGGTGTAGCACACAACTTTTTCATGGTTTTTTAAAATGTCCGGAAACTATGTAGTTTGGATCTATATATTTATAAATCCATTGAGAACAGCTTACACATGGATTTTCAACTCATGTGAGATGCCCTAGGAGACTGTGAGAGGCTTATGGAGGTTCTGGGATGAGGCATAAGGTTTTTCCATATTATTTGTCCTCTTAAGGAAAACTACACAAGGTTGTGGTTGCCCTAAGAAGTGGCTAATGCATGGTATAGAAAACTGTGTGTCCAAACCATGCGACATGCCCATGTGTTTAATATTTATGGTATTTCCTATTTTTTCCATTTGAATTAAGATGGATTTCACCCCATATCTTCCCACTCCTGAGTTTTCTAACCCTTGGGAGATCATAGGGTATCTTCACCCTCCTCCAATATTGATTTTGACCATCCTTTAATAATTTCCAAGAGAATTGAGGATATCTCTTCTTATATTTACTTATTATTGTCTCCTTCCTCTCTTATCTCTAGTATTTTGTTTCCCCAATGAACCCAACTTTTCATATAGATCCATTTCATTGTACTTTTTGGATCCAATTATTGGGTTTTGGTTGTCTTTGGGTTTTAGACACAATCTATTATCTTATGGGTGTTGTCAGTATCAAAGGAAAAATGTTTATAGTGCTTCAACTTAGTCCTTTCAACTTTGAGGCACATACTACTATAAATTGGTTTAATTGTGGAATTATAATGTTATTTTTCTATCTGAATACTATTTTTAGGAATGAATAACTTTATTTGATAACTTCTTGTTGATTTGAAACCATTTATTGGTGTTTTGAGTTTGGCATAATTATTTTTTGTATATAAATTTAATGTTTTCATGTTTGAAATGGAATATTATATTATGATATTCTTCTTTTTATATTATTTATGGATTTTTGAAAAACAAATTAATTTTTTTAATGGCCTTTAACCCAATTTTTGTTTTAAATTTTAGGGAATAATGGTTTTAAATGGAAATTGGCTTTAAAATAATGTATCGACTTCAAAAAATCTTGAAAATGACGTTTTTAGTGAATTTTAAATGGAAATTTGGAAAGTGTGTATGTTTACCCCTTTTGAAATTATATAATGGATTGTTTTGAATTTTTTGATGGGAAATATTTTTCCTATATTCCTTTTAATGTTTTCATAGAGGAATACCCTTATGTTAGGATGACTTTAAAATATTTTAAATTCTTGGGTGTTTTCTATAAATTTAAAAATGGTTTTTGGAAATTATTTTATGGGATGAGGAAAATGGATTGGAATTAAGAGATATGTTTTAGTGTTAAAATACCATTTAGAACAATGGTTTTAAAAGGTGCATGTCAATAGTACCCCTTGATCTCCCACTTTTTTTCTCCCCATATGTGGTAATGTGCTTGTTATGCCTTGAGTTCATATTATACATGGATATGGGGATTCACATCATTTATCATTAGGGGTGAGGGTAATTTTTTATTCATTGTGTTTTAGACATGGATTATATGAAGTGCACCTCACGTCCTTTGTTGGTAATGGGAAACATCGTACTAAGTGGAAGATATAGTTTGTTTCTCTAGTTAGTTCACACGTTCCTATTTTCATCACTTTCATGCTAGGTACAAAAGCTATTTGTGTATGTTTCACCACTATGTTGTCTGTGTGGGTTACCAGGATGATGTCTATAGAATTATCCTTTTTGGGTAGTTGGTTCGTGTTGTTATACCCATATACGGTTAGATGATTTCCACATTAGTGACATTGGATAAGACCATGACAAATATGATTTCATGATACTTGGTTAGTGATTGACGGGAGTTTGACATACTATGTATTATATAATTTCCTATAATTTTATTGTTATGGAACCTCTTGATGTGTTTCTTTAATTCATTTGTTTCGTTCTTATTTTCTATATTTTCCCTCGGTCTGTATTGAGTTAGTCCTTCAAAAATGAGTTTTTAAAGATTTTTAGAAAACCATTTTGAAAATTAATGTCTCTTCTATGAGTTATTTAAATGGGTTTCAAAATGGTTGTTTGGTTTAATAATGGGATTTAACCACTTAAAATTATTTAAATGATATCCATTTTCATTTAGATGAAATAATGTTTTTTTATTTTTGTAAAATGCTAATGGTGTGTGTGTGATTTCATAATGTCTTAGGTTGGTTTCTTATTTTCAAAATGTGTGTGTTTTGTTTTGTAAAATAAAAAAGAAAATGTTTTGAAAGTGAATAATGGAATATTTTTTATTTCTATACATTATATGTATGAAAATACTGCTTTCTTGATTAGTTGTAAAACTATAATTGATGGATTTCCATGTGAAATGAATTGTATAGTTTCAGTGGTTCGTGGTGACCTAGTGAGTTTTTTTCTCACAACTATAAAATTTCATGTTCTATATTCTTAGGTGGAATCTCCATTTTTATTAAATAATCATGGATGATGTGGGGTGATTTGGTTGGTGGAGAGAAACTAATGGTTTGATTTATATGGTTCAAGATTGACTCAAGTGTGTTGGTAGTTGTTTTAGTTTCAGTTAGTTTTGTATATACTTTTTGTAGTTTCATCCTATTTGTGGTATATTGTATATATAGATTCCTTGTATGTTGGTAGTTAGTTAAAACCTATCTATAATGTTTAGTTATTTAAACTTTTTTATTTATTTATCCTTTTTTGAATCTCTTTTTTGGTTTAATATTTTTCCAAAGGGATTTCTATGATTCTTAAGATCTTTTAGGTATTCCATGGGGATCAAGGACACACTTTAATATGTATGACATGCCGAATCGGGATCCCGATCAAATGGTAGCGTAAGATGGTTCAATAAAAAAATAGTTGTAGAGATTCTGTTTTCATTTAGTAGGAAATTATTTTTCTTGAGATAGCCTTTTTATTTGGAGATGTCCTGGTAGAAATTTGTTTATGTTTTTTAGATCTTGAGAGGTAAGGGTTGGAAGAGTAAAATTATCCATTTCTTATCCAAAACCTATATCTGTCAGGGGTTGTTGGGTTTTAAATCATCGATTCAAGTTTCTTTTAGATATTTAGTGTTTTTAAAGTGATGTGATTGATGTTTCTTCAGACCCCTTTGATTGTGTCTGTTATATTGGGAACTGCTCTAGTTTCAGGGTGAAGTGGATGAAAACTAGAGCTGTACAGTTGGCTCATATGGTCTATAAAACTTTTTGGTTATCCTGTGGTAGAGCCATCCTTTTTTATAGGGTGTGTTTCACAATTGATACCAAGTTTCCAATATAGTAGTGATTAAGGCATTCATAACACAATTTCCCCCTCATTATCCTTTTTGGAATCCATATAATTGTGTAATACTTAAAAAGTTGATTCACCTATTCGAGGTAAAATAAATAGTATTTTATTCCCCTTTTTCGATGTGGTTTTTGTGGAACTCATTTATATTCTTGTGTACTACTTTTATGTTATTGGTTTTGGAATCCTTTTTTTTAAATTAAAAAGGGTTTGATAAAAACTATTATTTTCAAACTAGGGTAGTTAGTTAATTGTAAAATTGTATTCACACGGTTTTATAAAATGTTTTATAAAATAATGGTTTTTCTTATTGTATTTGGAAAACGAAGTGTTTCAAAAGGTTTTTTTAGAAAATTTTGGAAAGTGTTTTGAAAAAGGGAAATGGGTTTAGAGAAGTATTTTGGATTCATTGTTTTTAAAGTAGAATGGTATTTTGAAAATAATTTTCTATCTTTCCTAATCTGTGATGTGTTTAGGTTCTATCATGATTTTGTAAATATCATGTTGGATTTGTTTTATAATTAACGCCTTAATGTGATATGGTTTCACACTTCCTCGGTGAAATGGGTTTTCTCAAATTAAAAGTTTATTTTGATGTGATTGTGTTGTGACACATTTGTGGAATAGTTTTTGTGGATTGATTCCATATTTTTCAAGGAATAATTTGGACATTATTTAGACATTACTTGATCTATTTTATTATCTTGTAATTTTATTCCCCAAATTGGATGAAAAGGTTTCTCTAGTTCTTATTTATAGACAGATTCCAAGTAAAGTGGTTGAAGAAGAAAATTCTTTATGGTTCAAATCAAAGAGGAGGTTGGAAGAGATTTGGGTGATCTTCAATTCTCTTGGGACACCTAAATCATCTTGTCCAACATTTTTTAAGATATTTTTGGTTGTTTTTATCCTATATTGTGGGATTTGTTGTACCCCATTAATTTTGTGAGGCTTTTTTTGGAAATATTATAAGGAATTGGTCATCTAGTGGTTCTTTACCGAGGTATTTAAAAAAGAAGAAATAGATCTTGAATCTCCTGTAATTTACCTATGTGGCAGAATAGAGGTCATCTTTAGTAGCCTTATAAGAAAGGTTTTTTAGAAGGGGTCTTGAGATTTGTAATTTTATAAAGGCTCATTTGGACTCTATCTGGACTATTTCCATTAATTTTCATGATCTTACACAAATTGGGATGTTTTTTATGGATGGTTTCTTTTTTAAGTGGTTTGATGTTTTTTTGAATAACGGTTTATGGAATGACTTTTATTTTATGTGGGATGATCCACACTCTTTCAGGTTGTTTTTTGGATGTGTTTAAAGTTTTATTTTATTGATCCTCTCTATTTGGGTGAACTTAATTTGAGATTGTTGATTACACTAGTTAATTTTTAGAGTCACTGACGTGATAATTAATGGGAAATGAGAATTTATTGGTAAACCATGGTGTTTGATACACCATTTGGGTCCCTGTGTAAGCTGGTGTTTGGATATAGACATTTCAAATGCGTCATGTAAGGGTGATCAAGGTTTTAACCCTATCTCATATGTGTGTGTTGTGACTCTAGATGAGAGATCATGTCCCTATTTGAGGATTATTTTGGATTAGAATGTGTTTCTCTCAAAGTTTCTTCTTGGATCAAGGATTCTTCTCCAGATATTTTTTTATCTTAGTGTCCCATTTTAGATGAAACCTAAATTGTTGGGAGACCATGATAGAGGGATTCTAAATTGTGGGGAGACCACGGTGGGTCTCCCATGTTTCATAAACCTCTAGTTTGAGGTTTTTATAGTTGTTCATGGAGAAGTGTAGTGTATTATGGTTGATCAGTTTGATCATCCTAAGAATTTTTAAGATATTGGTTTTTTTCTTTGAGGTTAATCCCTAGTGATTTTTGTGTTTCTTTAAACCACTTGGAATCTCCCATTTTAATTGCACTCTTTTTTATCAGTTAAATATTTGGGGGTAGGAAGTGGCAGAGTGGGAATTTTATGACACCCTACCCCCTTTTTCATGGTGTTATTCTATTATGGTAATTTGGATAAGTGGGGTCCTGATTTGAGTTTCCATATAGTTCTATATAATAACATGGGAATTTTTGTAGTTTTACTTATGTGTGTAGTTAGGGAGAACAATTAGAGAGAAACCTTGTGTCCTTACTTCATAAAGAACCTTTCATTTCATTTAGAACTATTCATGGAATTTCAACACTAGTTGTTCATAGTTATGTCCAAATAAGGAGTTACTGAGGATAAACCATACAAGATACATGGTGTGCTTGTGGTGTGGTGAAAAACATGCGCATGGTTTTCAGACCGTTCAAAATGAGATCATTTAGATCTGGTTTTTTTGAAAAATCCAATGAGAATGGATTTTGTAAAATTTATCAAACCATGCAAAGTTCCCCAAGAGGTCATCCAAGGCTTGTGGTGGTTATGGTATAAGGCACATAGTTTTTACAAACCATGCGACCTCTCAGGAACACCTTGTGAGGTAGTTTCTGGACTTAGTACTACCCAGCGTATGGTTGGTGCATGGTTTGGAAAAACATACAACAAAACTCTGTGGTATGCCAATGTATTTATAATTTAGGGTATTTTCCATTTCTATTTTTTAAATAAGTCAGATTCCACCCATATATTCCCCCACATGAGTTGGTCAAACCTTAAGAGATCTTATAGGAGGACCACCTTCCATCACTTTTGATTCTTATCCCTCCTTTGTTGATTTCCAATACATTTGAGTTGAGTTATTTCATTATTTCCCTATTCATCAATTCTCCCTCTCTTATAATATTTATTTTGTTCCCCCAGAACCATAGATTCATCGTGTCTTGATTTTAGAGTTTTTTTAGGATCTAATAGAATTTACATGGGTGTCTCAAGGTTGTAGACATGGTGTCTTGTACCAGGGGTGTTTCCACTATCAAAGGTGACATGTTTTAGGGTGCTTCATATTAGTTAGATTCTATTTGATGTTGGTGTTACAATAAAATGGTTACATTTTGTAATTATAAAGTGATTTTTCATTCTAAATAAACATTTTAGGAAAGTATAAATATATTAAATATATCCTCTGTGATTAAAATCCATTTATCAGTGTTTTGAGCATGGAATAGTCAATCATTCAATATAAAATTAATTTTTTCAGGATTTAAATGTAAATTTCTATAATGAGAAGATTCTTGTGAAATGACTTATAGATCATTAAAATGGTTTTCATGTTGTTCAATGGTATTGAACCTAAATTTAGTATTCCATTAGTGAATATAAATGTTTTAAATAGAACTTGGTTTTGAACTTAGGTGCTTAACTTCAAAAGGTTTCCAAAGGGGGTCCTTTAGTGCATTTCAAAAGGTGATTTGAAATTTGTGTGTGTTTACCCTAGTGAAATTCTATGGTGGATTTTGTTGAATGGTTTGATGGTAAATAGTTGTCCATTGGGACATGTTTTGGTTTTTAAAGATAACAATTATTGTGTAAGGGTGACTTTGATATGTTTTTATTTTTTTTTAATCCCTTATTTTCCCAATATTGTTTGGAATTTATTTATTAGAATGAGGAATAATGGTATGGCATTCAAAGACATGGTTTAGTGTTAAATTCATATTTGGAACTTTGGTTTTAAAAGGTGTATGTGTATGGAATCCCTTGATTTAACCTTTCTTGTTTTCTCCCATTGGGTGGGAATGTGCTTCTTATGACTTGAGGGCATGTTTTGTGTAGGCATGGGGCATTAAATCATTATGTGTAAGGGGTGAGCATAGTTTTGGGTATGGAATTTTTATTAGACTTGGTTCATATTCAGTATAACTCACATCCTTAATTTTTTTTTGGAAACCCAGTACTATGTGGAAGATATAGAAACTTCCTCTAGTTAGTTCATAGGTTGTACGTTTCACAACATTTTTTATAGGAATAGTGGATATGTGGGGGTTTTCATCACTTTTATGATTATGTGTTAACTAGGATAATAGTTGTGGACATGAAATATGCTGGTAGATAATTCAAGTTGTTATAGCCATATATGGTTAGATACGTGTCATGTTAGTGACTTTGGATATGGTTATTAAACATCCAATTTATTAGTTCTTGGTTAGTGATTGAGGGGAGTTTGAACTAGTTCTTATTATATCATTTCCCCTAGTTTCATATTTATGGAACCTACTCTAATGTTTCCTTGTGTTATATTTTTGGGGAATTTTTTTTATTAGGCTCATGTGGGTGTCCACTTTCATTAAATTGGAAATATTTTTCATGGATTATTTGAAGACCATTTTGAAAATTAAAGTCTCTTGTATTAGTGATTTAAATCGTTTTCAATTTTTTTGGTTTTAAATAGTTTTTTGTACCTTAATATATTTTTAAATGATATTTTTTTCATTTATATTCAAAATTAATTTTTTGTTTTCAGAAATGATAAAGGTGAGTGTGTATGCATGCGCACACACACACTTTTGTAATGGATTTGGTTAGTTTCTTATTTTCAAAACATTTTAGTTAAATTTTGGAAAACCGAGGGGAAATGTTTTGAAAGTGGATTATAGAATATATTTTAGTTTCATATGTGGTATGAATATAAATCAGACTTTTGAGATTTACTTTCAAACCAGAATTGATGAATTCCTTTATGAAATGAATTTCATAGTTTTGACTATTTGTGGTGACCTACATGGATTTTTTCTTCATGCCTAAAAAAGTTTACGATTCAATGTTATCATTTAGAATCTCTATGGGTTTTATCATCATTGATGATGTGGATTGATTAGGGTGGTAGAGACAAACTAGGGGTTGTGTGGAGATAGTTTGGTCTCGGCTTGTATTGGTTGGTAGTTGCTTTCTTTTTAGTATGTGTTGTATCTAATACATTCCATTTCCTTTTATTTATTTATGTTGTCTATGTATATGAAAATGGGTTGGATCATGGTAATTGGTTATGAATTTTTGGTAATGTTAATTTTTTTCATCTCATGTATTTATTTATCAAATATTTTATCTCTATTTGGGGTGAAATTGTTCCTAGAGGGATTTTAGTGATGCCCTGGTGTTTTTCACTAGCCCATGGGGATCAAGAACACCCTTCACACCTTCTAACATGTCAGATTGTGTACATTGTCTTATGGAATATGAGGATGGTTCATCAAATACATGGTGTGTAGGGTCATCCACACATCCATGTGATATTTTTCTCAGTTTATAAACCCTAGTATAATAACAATGAGACAAATAATGTTTTTTATTTTGAACTATATTCCTTATGGTTAGGTTTTTATAGAAATTTACCAAATTGATGTGAATCTAAGAATTCTACCCTTTAACACAAATTCAACACAATCCTCACTAAATGCTCCACCATCTATATTTATTGTCATTGAGTCTTCTTCGAAAATCAAATTTTAGTCATCCTTTATTAAAAAATATATCTTCAACCATCTTGAATGTCCCCCACATGCACAGCCTGAAAAAATAATACACCATAGTCATTCCCTAGATTACATAGTCAATGTTAGTCCACTTCCAAGTTTATCCATCAATGTTTATCATAATCACAACTAACTTGGGTTTAGGTAGGATCACAATTTAAACCAGACCAATATTCATCAAATCGTTGGACAAATAATGGATGACAATGAATACAATATGAATAGAGTGTAAAACACATGAAACCAAATAAGTGTGTAATCAATGATGGTCATAAATGTTTCATCCATCAATCATAGCATGACAGAATTTTGAAAAAATGATAATTTCAAGAATTTTAAATATCAAAAATGGTTTTTGATAAAATATTTCATATTAATATTTCCATATGAGGTTGATCAAATAATAAATTTTTGAAAACTAAATCTATTATAAAAATAATGTAATATGGGGTAAAATTATAAAAAATGAATTCTTATGTTAATTTTTGATTAATTACTATTGTAGAAATAATATTTTTTCAAGTCAGTGTTGGTGATGAGTTCTATTGATATTGGTCATTGATCAATGAACCTTTCTCATCCATCATTGATGTCTCTCTCTATGGAGACTCTTCATAACTCCCAATTTTCCAAGGTTATATGAATAACACTTGAGAATATAAATAATGTGGATTATATATTGTGTTTTCTAGGTTAAATGTTAAATAAAAAATTTAATTAATTATTTAAATTTATTAATTTAATTCCTCTAATATTCATCCTTGATTGTGCATCGACTGTAGGCCTAATACAAACAAACATTATGTCATGGCTACTGTAAGGGCCGCATTTTTTATTCAATGGTGGTTTATGTTTCCCTATTTAAGAGGATAATTTGTGTGGAAAACATCTATTTATAAAATTATATATTTTTAAAATATTGATATTAGGGTTGCATGATTTATGGGACATTATGATAACTCTGTAACTAGATATGAAAATATTCTATGAAATATTCAAAGGGACTAATTATAAAAACATGAGTAGTTAAATTCTCTCCACCTTAATGATTATTCATATAAAAAATCTGGACCTACTCCAATAGGTGGAGGTACTAAGCTTGAATCTAGTTCTCCTAATCCGATGGGCACTCCAAAAGACTCTCATACTACTTGAAAACATACACAAAAGGAATAATTCAAACATGAGGTATCTTCTCCTACTAGTCCTTAATCACTATGAGATACTCATAAAATGTATCATCATCCTCAACATCTAGTTTAACCTTGTTAATGAATTATGATGAATCATGCACATATCTCATGTGTAGCAACACATGGAGAATTCCATACACTCTATCCGACAACAAAAGTTATGTCAGGTGGTACATGACCTCCCCAATCCTACATAATTTGTGTAATGAGTTGATGAACCTTGGAGAATGATTTTGGTACTATAAAAATCAATATAAAACATAGAAAGGTCATACATTCAAGAATTCAGGGTCTCTCTTTTAAAACACTAAATACGAACTTCATTTATGCACATAAGACCTCAGATGGCTTTGAGTTTTCACTATTCACTTTTAGATGATATACACCTTCCTCGCCATCAGTTCCAATATCTAAATCATGTTAAATGTTGATTCACGCAACATCTAATAGATTGGTGGTGAATTTTTGGGTCTCCCATTAAAATTCTAGAATGTAATCATAATAATAAGAGAGTGATTTTTATTATTTTTTTCAAACTCCACCATGGGTAGGTGATCATCCAAGTCCAATACAAAATCAAACTACCTGTTATGTAGGATAAGGGTGGTCTTCTCAATATGTCCAAATATCTAGGGGTATAACATCATGATAATATGCAATTTCATCCCAAAATACCCCTTAAAACCTCTCTATATACTATAAATGATTCAAGAATTACAATCTAAGACAATCTACGTGGGAAAAACATTAATTAAGAAGATCTTATGTCCATAGAAGCTTCCAAATATTTCTATTGAACTATATTACCTAATGGAAAGGAAGTGGGAAAATTAGTCAGTCGATTAATGATCATCCATATTTCATCATGACCTCTCATTATCTATGGAATTCCCATAATGAAACCCATGGATATAATATCCCACCTCCATTCCAAAACCTATAGGGGTTGGATCAAACCATTTAGAGCTTGGTAATCATCCCTCGCCTATTGAAAGATGACACATTTGAAGAGAAACTATGCAATAAAACTCTTTATCCCAATCCACCAAAACTACCACTAAAGATCCTAATACATCATTTCCACTACAGGAAATAATGCTAATGGATATGTATATAATTATGTCTACACATCCTCTTAAAAAGAGATGAAAAACATCATCTATCATAAAAAAATATATAACATGCTCCCCACCTTTAAATACACCATCACGAATATTTCAATTGGATGAGTATTAATTTGGTACCTCATAAATAATAAATAAATGTCTTGATCTATTAGCATGCTCATGAAATAGAGGGGTGATAACCATAGATTAAAGATACATTGTTCCTCCCTTGTCTACTAAGGAAAATTAAAATGATACTAACTGCTTTGACCCCTATCCTAGTAATAAGAAATGTGGTTTCTAGATAAGATAATCTTCCATAAAATTTCATTTACAAGATGTATATACTATCTTGAAATCATATATTTGCAAGAATTACAATCATCTCTTTTGTCTTGGATTAACGTTTCTCTGACAAAAGATAAACCTCCGACTTTTTTCGTCGAAAAAGACAATGAACTACTCAATAAGAAATTTGTATCTATGTGTATTAAAGGAAAATATAACACCATGATATTTTGAAATAATAATATTATGTTTCGATATCATATACAACAAAAAACACTTATTATTAATCAATAATGAAATATTATTATTATTTTAACATGATTGTTGTAACACAACTGTTAAATTAGTGGGTATAAATAATATTAATAGATTTATAAAAATATATATAATTATCCTAATCAATATAAATATATTGCTAAATTTTCAGTAAATAAATACTTAGTTTTTAGTAAAGACATTTTATTCTTCAAAAATACATTTTCTTCAAAAATTGTTATTTATTTATTTTTTGATAAAATAATATAATTAATTTATAAAAAAATTATAAAACTTATTTAAGAAAAATTATTTTATTTTTAAAATAATTATATGAAAATTATCTTATGAAAAAAATGAGATATTTCTAAAAAGATTTATTATTAAATAAATAGTAAAAATATATATTTATATTGAAAACTGTATTTTCCATTAATGTATTTACAAAGTAAAATTTTATTTTGGATTAGTTTTAAAATATAATTATTTACTTTTCAATAAAAATAATTTTGTTATTTTTATTTCAATTTATTTTACAATAAAATTTTTCATAAAAACATTTTTATACTTAAGAGGAATTTTTATGAAAAAAAATGTTTTTTTCTTTTGCATTTTATGTTTTAAACATCAATTAATTTTTTCCATTTTTATAAATTGAATCTTGAAAAAATGATTCCATATTTTAAACCAGGTTATATAAATTTGGTAAATATTTAACTTCAATGAAGTTCCCAGTCAGGATCTAAGTATCACTGAGAGGGGCAGGGGGAGAATCAGAGATATATTTTTATTTTTATGTTTCCTTTAAATTTGAACAACCTTTGGCTCCTGTTAAAGAGTTTCTTCTCTACTGAACAAACACAACCATAGGAACACAATATTTACAAGTTCTACTACGCAATAAGAGTAGCTACGTCCTTGGTATGGTTCGAAAATAATCCAGTACCACATAATCCATTAGAAAACAATCCTTTGATGTGGAATACAATGAGTATGATATACCCTTACACATGTGTAGCACTTGTAAAACAATCCACAAGCAAGTGTGCACCCTCTTAGAAAAAATAGGGTATTATAGTATTTCAGTGCTTCTTTAAAATCAAACAGTTGTATTCTCTGAAGTACAAATCACAACTTTCCTACCTAGAAGATGGTAAGAACTCCCATATGCACAACTGAATATGTGCGAAGACCCCAAATTTTCCGCACAGCCTTTAGGGTTTCTTGCACACAATTCAAATGTCTTGCATGTAAAAAATTTTCTTTTGGCGTGAAAAACCTTTTTCACGAAACATTTTACTTTTCGCGCAGCTTCCCACTTTTTTGTGCACCCTTCCTCTTTTTGCTCAATCTTCTTTCTTTTCACAAAAATCACTTAGCGTAAACTTTTATGCACACCAGAGATCAAAATTTCTTCTAAGTGTCGAGCACACAAAATAAGAGGGGGTCACCTCAAATTTATAGGACTTTTTAACCCAACATGAAAAATAGTAATCCACACATAAAAACCTCTTCACGCACATCAAAACTCTTTCCTGCAAAATCATATTTCATGAAATGCTCTAATTTTCTCACAAACCTCATGCCTCTGTGAATTTTCGAGCTTCTGATCTCGAAACAACATTTTCAAAAAAAACTTCTTTCCTCTATTTCATGCACCACGCCAATATTTCAGGTACCACTTTATTTTTCGTGC
Source organism: Viscum album (assembly GCA_963277665.1). NCBI lineage: Eukaryota > Viridiplantae > Streptophyta > Magnoliopsida > Santalales > Viscaceae > Viscum > Viscum album. Next base: position 846,086,790 of record OY728134.1, on the reverse strand, counting down.
ATCTCTCTAATATTTCATGAAACCTTTATTTTTCATGCATCCCAATGATATTTCTTGCATCCTGCAATAATTTCACACATCCTGCTGATATTTCGTGCATCCCTCTACTATTTTGTGCACCGCTTTATTTTTTCGCACAGCTTGCCTAAATTTCTATGCAGTCCATGACTTTGCCATTTTTCGATGTTCTAACATTAAATCATGCCTTGCACACAAAAATATAAACCATCTTCAATCTTCCACACAACATCCATTGTCAAAAACACATTTGTTCATCTCCTGATTTTCAGGCCCTAAAATTTGGAAAACACTAGAAAACGGCGCCACCTTAAACTGTTCTTTTGTGCCACCTCTAGACTATCTGTTCCTTTTTCATTTCTATCTTCACTACGTCCCATAACCATTCTTCAGCATTCATCATGAACTCCTCTATCGTGATATATAACCTTTGATAGATCTGATTTAGCATCGTCAGAGTTACAATGGGAAGTACTGAAACATACCTATCTTCTAGTAGAATCATTCCTTCCAATAAAAACTATATAATACTGGCATCATCATTTCTCCCCCTTTACTTCATAAGGCATTGTTGGTTGTAGTGGATACACAATATGGGGGTGAATGGAGTTCCAATTAAAATTTCTGTTTAAAAATATTTCACTAAAATCCAAAAATTTAATATACAAATTGAATTGTAGTGAATTCGAATTAAAGAAAACTTTCAGTTAGGTTCTCAAGGGATTGATTAATTCCCAGTTAATCTAATCATAATATCAGATTAACTTTTGAAACTAACCTAATGATTTATAACTAATGCAAACACTTGCTAATTCAATTATCAGAGTAACTTTGAAAAACTGTTTAAGTTTTAAAGCACTTAGCAGTGGAATAAAAAGGATTTTGATAAAACAAAATAAAGTACAGCAGATATAACCAAGAGGTTCAGTCTCAAGCTGAGACTTAGTCCTCTCAACAATTTATATAAATTGGATCCACAGCCTATATCGGGGTTCAAAACAATTTACAACTGTCCAGGTCAAGGACCTCTGCCACAGTTCTTTGTGGGAAAGAAAACAACAGCAAATACAGCTGTCCATGTCACACACGACCACTACCACTATCCACAGTGGGAAATAGAAAATGTAAGGAGTTTGAATGAGGATTTACAGATCCTCCAGTTATGGTTCAGGAGACAGTGTGTGTAAAAATTAAAATAGATGATACACACTTCTCGTAATGTAAATAATAAATCATTGAGTAAGATATAGAGTTTAGAATGGATCTAGTGATTGCAGTGTAGCTCTGGACTCCTTCAGATTTGATCAGAAATGGTTTTGAGTACTCTTCTGGTTTCTGTCTAAAAAACAGAGTGTTGTTTTCTTGACATCCAGGTTCCGAGACAGTGAAAATGTAGTCGATGATGTTCTTCAAAATCCTCGTGAAAGTAAGGAACTCTTCTTGAGTAGGCTTGAGTGTGTATGAGCTTCTGTGTCTTCTTGATCGTGGATGAATATCTCTCTGAGCTCTTCTTATATGATCTTCTTCGTGTTTTCTTCTATCTTGTGTATATTCCTTGTGTATTCTGCATGTGTGTATATAACGTCATATATGTGTTGTCTCTGCTTCTCTTGTGCAGCAACAAGGACAGTTATAGCATGATCTCCGGCAAAAGAAATGATTTCTTTTTGCAGGTACGAGGTACGGTTCTCTGACATCCAACAACCTTCATTAAATAAATGATAGAGCATTAAAATATACCTAATATGACCGTTGGTTAGATTAAATAAAGATAAAGAAATTAAGGCAGCGTTGGATTCTCTAGAATGGTAGCTTTGGATATCAGTAGCCTTGAGTAACGGTAGGCTCTGTATCGGTAGACTTTGTGTAACAGTAGCCTTTCTATCTGTAGACTTCATGTCTATCGGTAAACTTAATGTATCAGTGACCTTTCGTGTAATTGTAGACTTCCTTCGGTAACTTGTCTGTAATGGTTGGCTTGTCTTTATCTGTAGGCTTGATGTATCGGCAGGCTTGCATAACGGTAGACTTGTTGTACTGGTGACTTGTCTGTATCTGTGACTTTCAGATATCGGTAGGCTTTGAATAACGGTGTCCTTCACGTATCGGTAGCCTTTTCGTAACGTTAGCCTTTTTGTAACGGTGACATTCACGTATCGGTAGGCTTGATGTAATGGTGAACTTCATGTATCGGTAGCCTTGATGTAATGGTGACCTTCACGTATCGGTAGGCTTGATGTAACGGTGACCACTTGTCTGTTTAAGCATTCTATTGGCAAAATGGGTCAAGTTAGAATATATATCCATTTAGTAAACGAATTCTCTAAAGATAATATAAATATTGTAATATATGAATATGTGCATGGTGTACATAAATAATGAAAAAAGTAATTAATCATTAATTAATATAATAACTTGAACAAAATTGAGATTAACAAAAATATAATTGAGCATAATTAAAATATGATTGAGCATAGATAAAATATAATTGATTATAGTTAAAATATGATTGAGCATAGTTGGGATTATCAAAATATAAGCTCAACTAATTCTCCCAGAGGGCTCAAAAATCTCCCCCTTTTTGATAATCACAACTTATCACAACTTATGCCAAAGTATTAAGAAAATTAAGATAGTGTTAGAGGAAAAATTTACTGATAATAAAAAAATGCATTGATGTAAAACATAGTTCTCATTTTTCTCCCCCTTTCAATTGCACTTCCAGTTCTCATTCTCTCCCCCATTTTTCATTTTTCTCCCCCTTTGTGATTAACAAAAAGAAGGGTAGAATTAGAGAAAGATCAGAATGCAATGAAACATAAACACACTCAAGTGGAGAATGTAAGAGGAAATGTCAATTAAAATACAAAAGGTACAAACTGATAAAGCCAGTATTACAACAATAAATACAATTGAATCCCATCAAAAACATCTAAAATCACTCAATATTCCTCTTGAATAGAAGTCTTTCCCTTATGGTTAGAAGGGGATGCAGGTTCAGATTGAGTAGATGGCTTGGGAATAGTTGAAAACACAACTGGAGGTTCAGCCACTGAAACTATACTGGATCTGAAATTTGTGCTTCTCTGTGTGATCATAGGAGTTAAGCTTCGAATAGCCTGAACTGGAGTCATCTGAGGTGTACTTCCAGAGGCAGAATTAGGGAGGGCAGGAGGTACAATCACAGGTCTGGCATCCACATGCAAGAATGGTAGCAGTAGGTTCCTGAAATCCATAATAATACTGCCTCCTCTCTCCATTGCTGACACAAAATCATCTCGATTTTCAATGAATTTATCCAGGGTAGGAGTAATCTCCCTGAGCTTACTAACCTATTCTTGGAAATCTTGAGTTACTTGAGGCAACTTCATATTCTCCATCAAAATCTTGAAATGATTGGTCATTTGATGTTTGGTATAGACCTTCTCAAAGTAAGCATCCATTTTATTCTTAATTGCCTCTTGAGAGGCAGTAGCTGCCCGTAAGTGATCATGAACAAAACTACATACTTCCCTAGTGGTATCAAGGATATGAGTATCTGAGGTACAACTGGTACTAGCCTTAGCCAACTCTTCCTGAAAAACAGATCTGATCTGGTCAAGGTTGACAGTGGAGCTGGATGAGGTAAGGGGTTTAACTGGGAAATCTACTATCTCATTGAAAGATTTTGTCAGATTACTAACCACCTTCTGAACAAGTTCATCTTCAGTGTTCAAATGTTCTTTGACTGATTTCTTAAAATCCTCAAAAACTTCCACAAACTATTTGACTACCTCTTTGATATATCTGATATCAGTATTCACTTGGGTTTGAGAGCTGTTCATGGTAGTCAACAAAGCAATTTATTGTCTGAGAGAAACTACAGCTCTTGTCCAACTCTCAATTTGAGTATGGCACACCTTAACTTCATCCATCATTTCCTTTACTGGGATAGAAATAGCACATCCTAGAGATAGCTCCAGGGATTGCTCCACACTCCTCATTTCATCAACCAGACTTTGCTTCAAGCCTGCCACTGATTCTCTTAGGGTTTCTTTCAATTCAGCCTTTAAGGACTCAAGGTCCTCCTTGGTTGCCACATTTTCAGCCACTGAAGGTAGGATAACTAATTCCCTTTAGGGCTGGTCTTCCTCATCCGAATCTCCATAAGAAAGTCCAAGAACCATATATCCTGGATCTGTTGTACAACCTTCAATGTAATACAACACTAACACTGAACCAAGATGCTCCTCCTAACTTAGAACATTCTCCTGAGGAATATTCTCCAGTTGTTATGCTTCTTGTAATTATACAACTTCTTCTACAACTGCAGCAGATTCAATAGCTGTTTGCTCTGGGTCATCAATGACTCTCTCATCAACAGATGCAGCTTCTGCTTCCTGATCAGGAGCTGTTCTGACTATAGTATCTATCAGAGTGCTCAAACTGATCTCTTCTTCTTCATTTTCCTCATCATCTGCTTCACCAGTAGCCTCCTTTTCTTCATTAATAGCACCATCAGATTTGGTTGCCTCATCCTCTTCAGAGGTGTCCTTAACAACATACTGACATGCTTCTTCTTCTTCTTCTGTAGTCTTAGTATCATTGTCCTTTAGAATAGTTTCTCTCCTTGGTAGTTCTTTTTGAGGTCTAGCTGCTCCATAGGAAATGTTTTCAGGCATAGGACTAGGAGGTAAATCAGGGTCTCCTCCTTCCTCAACTAATGTCTCTTCCTCCTCAGCTTCATCATTACTGTAGACCGGTTCTGGCTCATCTTGTCCAAGACCAGGATCCCTCACATCCTTTGGTCTAGAAGGATGATCCACAAGAGTGTACTTGTCATATATTTTTCCATCATCATTAACCCATGATTTCTTCTAAGGGTTCCAGCTTACTTTCATAAACTTAAACACAATCCTGGTGAGGAAAAAATTATCCTTAACCACAACAGTTCCATCCTGAGGTCTAGCTACCTCCTTTGCTTTCAACATAATAGAAATTAACTTAGAAAAGAAAAGTGCATTGGACTTAGACTCCGGTCTAGTCATATCTTCAATCTTAATCATAAGAAATCAACACAAGTTCACCTTTACTCCATGTTTTAACAGATACAACAAAAAATGTCTTGAAATCTGAGGGTACCAAAATCTCCTCTCCTTGGACTAATTACATGCTGAATGAACTTGAAAATAAGTTTGTCCTCCCTTGCCATCTTTGAATCAATGACCTTTCTAGGAGTTTCATTTCCTGTCAACTCTAGCAAGGCATCCTCATAATTAAAAAAGTCACTAGCAGTAGGTATGGATTTTGAATAAAATCCATAATCACCTTTATGAGGAACTCTAAGGTTCTCAACCCATTCAACAGATGAAAACAAAATCGTTTGACCATTTACGTAGGAAATCCTCTTATTCTCCTCTTCTGATGTCTCAAAACAGACAAACTCATAAAAATCTTTTACCAGAGTTGGATAGTACGGTCCATTATTTTTCATGAAGCATTCGATCCATCCTTGTTCTTGAAAAACCTTCAAAATCAAGGACTTGGTTTCCATCATCCATTCCTCACATAATTCCTTTTCCACTACAATTTCTCACTTCGATAAATGTAGATTCACAAGATTCCTTCGAGAAGCATCTCTACTGCTTCCACTGGCACCAGTGTTCGTTACTTTCTACTTCTTAGCTTGCGGTGCATCACTCCCTTCATCCCCTAAGGGTTGCTTCACACGGACCATTTCAGATTCTGAGGCTTAGGGTTTTGCGAGCTTGAGAGGTTTAAGTAGGACGGATTCGAACAGATGGGTTAGCGGTGATTGATTGATGTCTAGAGTTGGGTTTAATATCATTTAGGATTCACATATAAAATAAATCTTATATTAAAAAGAAATTTAATGTCTCGGTCTTAATACGAAAATTTAAAAACAGCGCGAGAGATGTGCCGATGAGGTGTCCTAACAGTGAGGTCTATCCTAACGGTGAGGTTCATCCTAACGGTGAGGTTATCCTAACGGTGAGGTTCATCCTAACGGTGTGGTTCATCCTAATGGTGAGGTTCATCCTAATGATCTGGTTCATCCTAATGGTGAGGTTATCCTAACGGCGAGGTTCATCCTAATGGTGAGGTTCATCCAAACGATGATGTTCATCCTAACAGTGAGGTTCATCCTAATGGTGAGGTTCATCCTAATAGTTTTAAGAGTAGGTTATCATTCCTAATTCGTGTCTGATGAAACATAATCTTTCTGGACTTAAAGGCTTAGTGAGAATATCAGCTAATTGGAGTTCAGTGCCTATAAAATCAAGAGTTATATCACCTCTTTGATAATTATCTCAAAGAAAGTGGTGTCTAACATCAATGTGTTTGGTTCTAGAGTGAGACACAGGGTTCTTTGAGATATTGATCGCACTAGTGTTATCACAGTTAATTGAAACATGCTTAAAATCAAATCCATAGTCCAATAAAGTGTGTCTTATCCACAGAATCTGTGCATAGAAAATGCCAGCAGCAATATACTCTGCTTCAGCAGTAGATAATGCAACTGAATTCTGTTTCTTACTACACCATGATAATAGGGACTTTCCAAGCAAATGACATGTTCCATATGTGCTCTTCTATCTAACTTGCATCTAGCAAGGTCAGCATCTGAATAACTTATTAAATCAAATGATTGTTCTTTTGGGTAAAACAGTCCCAAATTGACAGTATATTTAAGATATTTAAATATCCTTTTAACAGAAAGTAAGTGTGACTCTTTAGGGTTAGCTTGAAATCTAGCACACATACATACACTAAACATAATATCAAGTAGACTAGAAGTAACATAAAGTAAACTCCCAATCATGCCTCAATAATTAGTTTGATTTACTGGTTTCCCAGTTTCATCAATATATAATTTACAGGTGGTACTTATAGGTGTATCACATCCCTTAATAATATCCAAACCAAAATGTTTTAATAAATCCTTATTATATTTACTCTGATTTAAAATAATACCATCATTAGTTTGAAAGATTTTAAATACAAGAAAGTACTTAAGCTCTTCCATTAATCTCATTTCAAACTCATTTTGCATAACCTTTGAAAAATCAGTACATAAAGAATTTTTAGAAGATCCAAAAATAATATCATCAACATATATTTGTACTATTAAAACATCTTTTGAAATTCTTTTTATAAAAAGAGTGGGATCAGCAATTCCTTTTGTAAATCCTTTTACAATAAGAAAATTTGTAAGTCTTTCATACCAAGCTCTTGGATCTTGTTTTAAACCATATAAAGCTTTAGAATGTTTAAAAACATAATTTTGTAAGAGAGTATTTGAAAAACCAGGTGGTTGTTCTACAAAAACATCTTCAACAATAAAACCATTTAGAAATGCACTTTTCAAATCCATTTGATAAAACATGAAATTAAGATGTGATTCAAAATCAAGTAAGATCCTAATTGCCTTTAATCTAGCTACAGGTGCAAAGGTTTCCTCAAAGTCAATTCTTTCTTCTTGATTGCAACCTTGTGCAACTAGTCTAGCTTTGTTTCAAATGATGTTTCCTGATTCATCAACTTTGTTTATGAACACCCACTTTGTGACTATGGTTAAAGTGTCCTTAGGTATTTCTACTAATTCCCAAACATTATTTCTTCCAAATTGATTTAGTTCTTCTTGCATATCCATTACCCAAAATTCATCATTGATAGCATCATTGATATCTTTAGGTTTTAACTATGAAAGAAAAGCTTTATGTTCAACCTGATTTCTTAGAGAAGCTCTAGTCTATGTTCCTCTATCTAGATTACCTAAAACAGCATCTAAAATATGGTTCTTTAAGATCCTAGTTGGTCTCGAAAAGGTAGGGCTAGAGATTTCAGGTTCATCAACAGGTTGGGAGTCAATAGAAGCAGGTTCTGGAAAATTTCCAGAACTGTATATTTTAACTATAGGTCCACTGTCTTTATCATTAAGGTTCAAAACAGAGATATCATCTTCAAGATTTTCAAGAGAGGTCTTAGGTTCATGTGGATCAGTTTCATCAAATTTTATGTGAACAGATTCCTCCACACATTTGGTTCTCTTATTGAAAACTCTATAGGCTTTACTAGAAATAGAGTAACCTAGGAAAATTCCTTCATCACTCTTGGATGCAAACTTGTCAATATTATCTTTGGTATTAATAATAAATACTTTGCAACCAAAAACTCTGAAGTATTTAACCTTAGGTTTCCTATGGTTCCACAACTCATAAGGGTTCCTCTTAAGAACAGGTCTAATCAAGACTCTATTGATAATATAACAAGCTGTATTGACAGCTTCAACCCAAAAATAAACAGGTAGGTCATACTCATTGAGCAGGGTTCTGGAAATTTCCTGAAGGGTTATATTCCTCCTTTCTACTACACCATTTTTCTGAGGTTCCCTAGGGGCAGGGAAATTGTGACTATAGCCATTGTGTGAGCAGTAGGATTCAAACTCATGATTTTCAAACTCACGGCCATGATCACTTCTCAAGGTTTTAATCTTAAGTCCACTAAGGTTATCTACAGACTTGGAATATTTAACAAAGTAAGAATAAGCTTCACTTTTTTGAGCTAGAAAATATACCCAAGTATACCGAGAATAGTCATCTACTCGAACATAGACATAGTGCTTCCCATTTAAACTAGAAACTCTAGAAGGTCCAAACAAATTCATTTGAACCAACTCATGAGGTTGAGAAGTTAACACTTCTTTCTTTGATTTGAAAGAAACTTTATGTTTCTTTTCCATTTGACAGGGATTACAAACTTTATCTGCTGGGAATTCAAGTTTTGGTAGGTCTCTAACTAAGCTCTTCCTAGTGAGTTTTCTAAGTGAATGTACATTGCAATGTCCTAATCTTCTATGCCAAATCCGAGACTCTTTATTAAAAGCATTTAAACAACTAATATTCTGCATAGCTAAAGAATTTAAGTCAATAGGATAGACATTTTCATTTCGCAAGGCAGAAAATACTAAACCATTTTTATAATTAAAAACATTGCAAGAATCATTTTCAAATTTAACATTGAATCCATAATAAATAACTGAAAAATACTTAGTAGATTATACTTAAGTCCATCAACAAATAGAACATTAGAAATTAATACTGAGTCAGTGTTACCAATCTGGCCTAAGCCGATGATTTTCCCTTTAGAATTATCATGAAAGGTGACAAAACCTCCATCAATTCTGACTAAGATTTTAAAACATGAGAAGTCTCCTAACATATGTCTTAAACATCCACTATCCAAGTACCAAGTCTTTCTACAGGTTCTCTTTAACCAGGTTCCCTACAAAACAAATTTATATAGGAAATGATTTTGGTACCCAGATTTTCTTGGGTCCAGACAGGTTAGCCAATAAAACTTTGGGTACCCAAATTTGTCTTATGGGTCTCATAAAGTTTATAGAATCAACAGATTTTGAAAGATAAACCTCATTAGATCTGTAACTATGAAAATTACTGGTTGAAGCATATGAGCTTCCAGAACTATAACTAACCACATTTTGTCTAGATTTAGGAATAAATCTAGTTTTGGTAATTTTTCTTTGTCCAGGTTGGTATCCTATACCAGTAGTATATCTAGGTGCAATATGCTTACCTAGCTTTTGAGTAAGAGTGTCTTTGCCATTTGTGAACTTTTCTAAATCCGTCCTAAGTTTCTCAATTGAAAATTTCAGTTCAGTGTTTTCGTTAAGTAACTGAGCATTCTTTTACATTTCTATGTCAAGATCAGATTTATGTTTAACAGTTAAAGAATATTGTTTCTTTAAACCATTGTATTTGTATTTTATCTCATTACAGGTTTCTTGTAACATATCATAGTATTCAAACATTTCAGATTTTGACATATTTTTAGAATTAGTATCATCTCCAGAATAATATGTATTTAAAGTAGGAGTTTCAGATATTACCTAAGAAGTGTTTGTCATAAAACACATGTTTGACTTATTTCTGTTTTCAGTCTCAGAAGCTTCAGATTCTCTGGAGCTATCCTTAGAAGCACTCCAAGTGGTCTTCATGGATTTCTTATACTTATTGTCTTTATACTCATGCTTCTTCTTGTATTTCAGCTTTGGACAGTCTGCTTTTATATGTCCATTTCTTTTGCATTCATAGCAGACAACTTCATCAAATTTTTCAGATTTCTTCCAGTCCTTTTTTCAGTGTCCCTTGTTTTCACACTTACCTTTGTAATTTGATTTTCTGAAAAACTTCTTTTTCCTATAAAACTTCTTAAATCTTCTAGCTATGTGAGTCATTTTTGCATCACTTCCAGATGCACTTTCACTTTCTTAACAGCTTGAGCTATCACTTATGTCATGAAGTTTCTCCTTATCCTTATTCTATGAAGTAGATGTCTTGAAGTCAACTGACTTCCTTTTTGGTCCATCTTCTTCTTATTTTTTTACCTTAAGTTCTTCTTCATACATCATCAACTTACTGATAAGTTCCTTGGCTAGCAGTTGACCAATATCACAACATTATCTAATTGAAACAGAAGTATCCCTTCATCTTTCAGATAGGCATCTCAAAATTCTCATGATCTACTCCTTTGATGAAATGTCCTTTACCAGTGAGATCATTGTGTTGAAAAAATCATTAAACCTAAGATACATATCAGAAATGGGTTCGTCAGGCTTCATCTTAAAATTATCATATTTAATAGTATAGGTGTTCAATCTCATTTCCTTAACATTAGTTGTTCCTTCATGAGAAACACTTAAAGTATCCCAAATTTCATATGCAGTCTTACAAGCAGATATTCTATTAAATTCCTCATCTCCTAGAGCAAAATACAGAGCATTCATAGCTTTGCAATTATTATTGTATGTTGTCTTAGTAGCTTCATTCCAAGTAGATCTAACAGTAGTAGGAATTTTATATTCTGATTCTACGGAAGTCCAAATATCAAAACCCATGATCTCTAAATGAATTTTCATCTTAATCTTCCACTGAGCATAGTCGTTTCCATTGAAAATGGTGGTCTATTAGTAGCAACACCATAAAGTCTATTATCCATGATAACTAGGTTGAAACAAAAATTTTAAAGAGATAAAAATTTAGAAATAACAGAAATTTTAAAAACATTAAAATACAACTAAAATCAAAGTTGAAAAACAGAGTACTTCAGAAAATATTTTAAGCCTCTGATACCAAATGTTAGTCGGATTGGATACTCAAAAGTGGGTGAATTGAGTTCCAATTAAAATTTCTGTTTAAAAAACATTTACTAAAATCCCCCAATTTAATATACAAATTGAATTGTAGTGAATTTGAATTAAAGAAAACTTTCAGTTATGTTCTCAAGGGATTGATTAATTCCCAGTTAATCTAATCAGAAGATAAGATTATCTTTTGAAACTAACCTAATGATTTACAATTAATGCAAACACTTTCTAATTCAATTATCAGAGTAACTTTGAAAAACTGTTTATGTTTTAAAGCACTTAGCAGTGGGATAAAAAGGCTTTAGATAAAACTAAATAAATCACAGCAGATATAACCAAGAGGTTCAGTATCAAGACGAGACTTAGTCCTCTCAACAATTTATATAAATTGGATCCACACCCTGGATCGGGGTTCACAACAGTTTACAACTGTCCAGGTCAAGGACCTCTGCCACAGTTCTTCGTGGGAAACAAAACAATAACAAATACAGCTGTCTAGGTCACACATGACCCCTACGACTATCCACAGTGGGAAATCGAAAATGTGAGGAGTTTGAATGAGGATTTACAGATCCTCCAGTTATGGTTCAGGAGACAGTGTGTGTAAAAATTAAAATAGATGATACAAACTACTCGTAATGTAAATAATAAATCACTGAGTAAGATATAGAGTTTAGAATGGCTCTAGTGATTGCAGTGTAGCTCTGGACTCCTTCAGATTTGATCATAAATGGTTCTGAGTCCTCTTCTGGTTTCTGTCTGAAAAATAGATTGCCGTTTGCTTGAAATCCAGGTTCAGAGACAGTGAAAATGTAGTCGATGATGTTCTTCAAAATCCTCTTGAAAGTAAGGAACTCTTCTTGAGTAGGCTTGAGTGTATATGAGCTTCTGTGTCTTCTTGATCGTGCATGAATATCTCTATGAGCTCTTCTTGTATATTCTTCTTCGTGTTTTCTTCTATCTTGTGTATATTTCTCGTGTATTCTGTATGTGTGTATAGAACGTCGTATATGTGTTTTCTCTGCTTCTCTTGTGCAGCAACATAGACTTTTATAGCACGGGCTCTGGTAAAAGAAATGATTTCTTTTTGCAGGTACGAGGTACGGTTCCCTGATATCCAACAACCTTCATTAAATAAATGACAGAGCATTAAAATATACCTAATATGACCATTGGTTATATTAAATAAAGATAAAGAAATTAAGGCAGCGTCGGATTCTCTAGAACGGTATATTTGGATATCGGTAGCCTTGAGTAACGGTAGGCTTTGTATCGGTAGACTTTGTGTAACGGTAGCCTTTCTATCGGTAGACTTCATGTCTGTCGGTAGACTTAATGTACTAGTGACCTTTCGTGTAACAGTAGACTTCCCTCGGTAACTTGTCTTTAACTTTTGGCTTGTCTGTATCGGTAGGCTTGATGTATCGGCGGGCTTGTATAATGGTATACTTGTTGTACCGGTGACTTGTCTATATCGGTGACTTTCAGATATCGGTAGGCTTTGCATAATGGTGACCTTCACGTATCGGTAGCCTTTTTGTATCGGTAGCCTTTTCGTAACGGTGACCTTCATGTATCGGTAGGCTTGATGTAATGGTGACCTTCACATATCGGTAGCCTTGATGTAACGGTGACCTTCACGTATCGGTAGGCTTGATGTAATGGTGACCACTTGTCTATTTAAGCATTCTATTGGTAGAATGGGTCAAGTTAGAATATATATCCATTTAGTAACTGAATTATGTGAAGATAATATAAATATTGTAATATATGAATATGTGCATGGTGTACATAAATAATGAAAAAAGTAATTAATCATTAATTAATATAGGAACTTGAACATAATTGAGATTATCAAAAATATAATTGAGCATAATTAAAATATGATTAAGCATAGTTAAAATGTGATTGAGCATAGTTAAAATATGATTGAGCATAGTTGGGATTATAAAAATATAAGCTCAACTAATTCTCCCAGAGGTCTCAACAGGCATGAGTCACAAGTTCTTCTAACTTATGATATTTGTGAAGTTCATAGCAGAAAAGCATCGTCTGGTTTTAAGTCCTTTAGAAAGTGAAATGATTTATCTTCTTTGAGGACAAAAGACAACACTCTGCAAAATCTAACTCTTCAAACTTCTTTCTCTTTCCATCTTGGTCCCAACATTCTATATTTTATCATTATTAATAGTAACCAGAGTAAATAAGTGTCCCCATGATATGCATAAATAAGGTAATTGTGGAAAAAATTAATATGCCAACGACTAGATAATTACCCTAACACATTAATTTGTTTAATATAATGAGTATATTTATACAATTTCCATCTAATTTTCAAAAAAATCTAATCATGGTTCCATATTCCACTGATTTTGACCATTAAATTTTTTTTTGTAAAGAAAAGTAAAAAAAAATTATTCTCTGGGTTTTATTATCCCTAAATTTTTGACATGGGGATAAAAAAGGCAATTTATATTTATATAAATGATTTTTTATCACTTTTATTTATTTATTATTTATTGTGGTAAAAAAGATTCCATAAATTCTTACACAATGGGGACACAGTATTTATTCAGTTAAAAAACAAAATAAATTATTTTAAAAACATGAAAATTAATATAAATTGAATGAATTATAGTGTTCTGTGGAAAATTTAGGTAAATATAACATATTAGTTATTTTTCAAAGTATTATATTTTAGTTACTTATTTAATGTTCTTTTCAAAGTCAACATAAATGAATAGTTCCAAAATTGACCTTAATGATAATTTATAATAAATAATATTTTATTAAATTATTTAAAATTCCTAAAAATATTATATTTAGAAAATATCTTTGGATATGGCTCATAATATCAATATTATTCCCTTCACATGCTAATTTACATTTTATAGTAATTATCATTATCATTGAATAGAAAAAAAATTATCAGTATAATAGCGAAAAAGGTAAATGTGGGTTAAAATAAAAATATAAGGGTAAAAAAAAGTATAAACATAACTAATTATAATTTTTTCAGATTATTTAGATTTATAATAATACTATTTTTATAAAATGTCATTTTGGATTTATTTTTCATTGATAAATAATTTATATTAATTTTATACATTAAGAAATTACAGAGTGCCCCTCCCCTCTCTTATAAAATGGTTACTCTTATAATATTATATTCATAATTAAAAAGACTTAAATTTCATCCAATACCAAATAAACTTCATTTATAACATTAATCCCTATATTATTTTGGTATTTTTGGGGAATAATACTAACAACAGAGGGCCTAACATGTAATGCAAAGGAGACTATCCGAAGAAGATGTATTTTTTAACTGAATGTTTCAGTTTTATTTATTCTTCATCCCCATTAAAATATTATTAAAAAAATATAATATAATAGCATCTATATATCGCATATATTGATATGTTATTATGTTAATGTCATGACCTACATCTCTCTCATCTTATATCAATTGGGAAATGAAATCGTCGTTCGTGTGTATGGCAGACTACTACCACCAGAACCCATGCAATGTTTTTTACATCACCGCCACTCATGGATATTTATGGTTATTGATTTAATGTGTATGTATATTATTTTCATGAAATATTTATCTTTCTAAAAACATAATATATCAAATACTTTCTTACATTTCTATTCATTGAAAATTAAAAATGTCATTTTGGGCATATGTGTGGATTACATTATCAAGGTAACTGACACTTTTCTTGAAAACCTCATTTTAAATGTTTAAAAGATTTATTTTGAAAATATTTCACTTCCATTTATATATTTATAAAATAGATTTGATGTATTTAAATTAAATTAAGTGAGTTATAAAGGAAATTTTATATCGATTTTTAACTTTCTTTCAAAGATTCTCAAAATGAATTTTCAACATATTTTATATTAAATCTTTGGAAATCTTTTTCAAAATAAAAAAAATAATATTTTATTTTAACATAGATAGTTTCAATTATTTTTCCCACTATCATAACTATTATTTTTTGTATGTATTTATATGTAATATTTTATATTTTCTTCAACAAAAAAACCCCTTTTCCTTTATTCAATTTATTTTCAAAAAGTAATTTAATTAATTATATTTTTTAACATTTGGAAATTATTTTTTGTAGGTGTAAGGGATCTCTTTGAGCCACCATTTTATACAAGTTATGAATATTCTCTCTGTAAATCAATTTATCTACCTCTTTGATGTTATGAGATGATTTTAAATATATTTATATATTTCTCTTACATATACACCAATATTATTCTCCATTCCATTTATCGGGTAATACAAGTATTAATTTCATTTCTCAAAATTCCATTGATAAAATAAAACCTGATTAAGTGGAACTTTTGTATCCTTTAATCCTTTTATGTAACACTGATTTTATCATTTTATTAAAAAATAAAAATATTATTTTCATACCTATGATTATATACTTTTATATTAAAATCCATAATATTTAAATTATTCTTTTTTTTTGGAATCTTGGTGAAATTTCCTTCAATTTATTTATATATAATGATTTTGAAACTAATTTAATTTCATGAGTAATTATTATTATTGTGCATAACAATCAACTTTATTTTTTATCAGACATATTCATGAACATGTTATGATGGCTTCACCTAGATAGATATCCAAGTAATAACTAAATGTTTTTATCTAATGAGATGTTATGTATATGATTCGAGAGTAAAACTAATCCGTGATTGGACACAATCCACTATGTGGTGTTTTCTTGATTGTTAGCCTTTAAATATTCTTATGTAATGTGTTACATTTATTTTATATTTACTATATTTCCATTATACTGTGATTATATAATATTTATGTTATTAAACCATGTGATTATTCATGATCTAATAAGGATACATAGATTGGGTGAAATATATAACTTATTTTGAAAAAATAATTTATTATCCTTTTATGATTTCAAAAGAACCTTTATGAGATTTATTTTTTTACATTAATAATTATTGTGAAATATTTTATGAAAATATTTGGTAATAAAATTTGATTTCATGGATTATAAATTTTTTATTTTGAGCACAAAGTAAAATTATTTAAAAAGGAAAATCTTATATAAGTAATCATGAAATTACATGTTTAATTTTTTTATGTACCTTATTGATCTTTTTTTATCATCCTATGTTTTGAAATGTTTTTTCACATTTCTTAAGGATGGCTTTGGGAAAATACGAGATCAAGATGAATATTATGAAGATAAGTCTTGAAAATAAATGTCTTATTTTGTGGGAAAACGGATACTAAGATGAAATGTTCACTTTTTGATGTAATATTTATTTATATAAGGGTGATGTCCTAATTTTCTGAAACTATGAACCATAAAGATCCTCAAATGTAGGAAAATTAACTCTTAAATTAAAACACAAGATTATGCAATTTTTGAATTTAGAACATTATATTTGGTATTAATGTAAAGGTTTAAATAACTTTATAGATTTTTATTAGATACCTTTTGTGATTACCTAAGAGAACAAGCCTAATTATAGCATAACATCCAAAAGTATCAGTATGGTAGAAATTAAATGGTTTTCTAAGGGGTATATCTCTTTATAGATACTGAATTTGGATTCTATTTTGGAACATATTTTTCTAAGGGTAATAACCTCTAATAATTAGGTTGATTATATCTCTATTATAGTTAACCTACATTTATTTACATGATTATTACATAATTTTAAAGATGAAAAACATATTAAAATTACAAAAAAAGGATCTAAAGGTTTAGTGTCTTGCTCAAATTAGGCCCATGCATAAATTTTGCATAATAAAACATTAACTAGTATTTAAAATCCTGTTATTTATCCTTATAAAGATCATGTTCTATTTATTAAATGTAGTCACTAAAGATATCCATCAAAAAAATGGGTGAGTTAAATCCCAATATGATAATGAATATGGGACATTAAATAATATAAATATAGTGATAAAAATAATAATCCTCATAACATAAGCATGAGTTCACTATAAGTAGCATAGGGGGAACATTGGATAAAGTCATGGAATTTGGAAATGCATTAAAATTAAACATCATGTCTTAGTGGTCAAGAACCACGCATTATTGTGAACCAAGCTAGTATCATGTTCAATCGTAACATATGTTCATAGTCATAAAATCATAATTCTGATAAAGGATAGTATCATTTTCACAAATAGTAGATATTATACCATGATATAAATCATATTATCGAATTCATTGTAGGGATATCTAGTTTCTTGCTCACCCGTTACATCATAACATTCACATACTCATGCATGCCACATAGAACATATAACAATCGTAGTAATAAAATAACCCTTGGAAAGGAATAGGTTTCATAATAGTTTCACAAAGAAAATATTCATGAATAAAATTTTGGTTTCCCAAATGAAAAAGGTAAAAACAAATTTGGTATAAAAATCACCATTCTTGGGTGAATTAGAAACAATTTTAAGAGGTGTCAAGATGAGTTTCGAATAGAAGAGTTCTTTTTGAAAATCATTATATTTTTCATAAAACCATGTTGAAAAAATTTATATCGTTGAAATGAAAATGTGAGAAAAATTAAATAAAATTTAATAAACATTAAAATAATATCCATACAAAAATTTGGCACGAAATACTTATATCCCAATGAAATGGAGTTGCGTTTGAGAATCTTCTTACATTGTTACTAAAATCATTCTGAACTTGCACTTATTATCCTTTATAATCAACATAGTATCATTAATTACTTAATTCAGAACCACTTCTACATGTATTTGATTTATTATAGTTTTATTAAGTACATTTATAGACATTTTGATGAGTTATAGTGTTCAATTTCATCGTTTCAGGACCATTCCCTTTCATGGTCAGTTAAGTTGTATTTAATTATGGATGTTCTTATAAAATGAGAATAATTACCCAGAAGTGAAATTATATATTATGAATGAAAAATAATATGTTTAAATTTTATAAAATATAATTTATTTTTATGTTATGCAATTGATTCATTTGATAAAACAATAATTGTAAATTTTTACATTATTTCGGCATCTTTTTTGCCCAGCACGAAATAATTTAGTTTTGTTAAATATTTGGTCTATATATTAGTTTCATAACATTAAAAAGTTATAATATTTTTATTAATTTTTTTAACCATAATAATGGTTTTATTACCATCCTTGAAGGAGGTAATGGAAAAGGAAAATTTACTGTCCATGAATGTTGTGAATCAACACATCACAAATAATGTTTTCATTTTTTGACAATAAAAGGAGGATATAAGAGACATGATTATTAAAATTAAATTAATATAATAATAATCTAGTGTATATATGATAATAGGTTTTTTATTAAATTTTGGATATGGGGAGGTTAGGATATGATATGTAAATAAATGGAAATATAATAGAATGACTGAGGATTTTACCTTTTAAATTTCGTCTCCTAGAGAAAATCAATAAGAAACATAGAATTTGTATTTTTGTGATACCAAAAATACCTATATGTGGGGAAGACTATTTAGAGAAAAATATAGAAGAATCTAGAAAATCTACAAGGCTTAAAAGGTGTTAGGAGGGCATGTGAGGAGGGGTGGTAATTAAAGGTGTGGGGAGGGGTGTTGCTTGATTATTTTATTTATTTGTTTATTATTTCATCTCAATGAGATAAATATTGTTAATTACCATGACAAAATTTATTAACATGGGAATTATAGTTCATGATAATGGTGGTTATATAATACATACATCAATCATCATGGAAAATTCATGTATTTAGATCATAATGTAAATTTCTATACTACACTATTCACCAAAATTCAACTATTTTAGAACAATCCCAAAAATTCACCCTAACCATTTTTTTACATGTAGATTTCAAAAATGGACCCCACATTATGAAAATTATTTATTCAAAATGTAATTTTTATATAAAATCGTCATATATCTAAAAAATACAAATTTTAATATTATTATCAATTTTTTGACAATTTGGCCAATTAGTTATTCAATTTTAAATTTATCTTTTAGTTATAATACATAATAAAATTAATTTATGAGTATATTTAATGAATATAATTTTTTAAAATAATTATATTAATTATGAAATTGTAAAAAAGTATATGTTTTTCAAAATACCAACACATAATTAATCATTTTTTAGACATTTATTTACTTATACCATGGTATAAATATGTCATATTATCATTTATAGGATATCTAAATATTTTTTATAGTTTTAGATGTGAGGTTACTATTATAATTCTTAAATTACTATTCCTAATGGTCATATTACTATTCAAATGGTCATGTTGAAATTCCATTGGTATAGGTTCTTTAATTTATATATATATCACTTATTTTATTGTTAGTTTAAGAGAATAATGTTTTTATTAGGTTATCAATGTGATTTCTGTGTTTTATTACATAATTATGATATGGAAAATTACATTTATAAATGTATGGGTCATTACATTCTTCCCCCCTTGTGAAATTTCATCCTTGAAATTTTATTTTACATACTAATTTGAATACATGTGAGGGTAATTCTTCTTTAATTCTTCCCCTGGATCCCATGTTTCCTCTTTGTATGTGTGGATTTTCCATAGTACCTTGACTATAGGGTGGTCTTAATTTATAAAAAAAAATTCCCTCTTGTCCAAAATCATTACGGGATCTTCCTCATAACAGAGATCATCTTTCACTTATAACACCTCGATGTTCAGTACATGTGAGGGATATGGTATGTGCATCCTCGATAGGGATATATGAAATACATCATGCACATGAGATGTGGTTGTTGGAAGTGAAATCCAATAATCCATTTCTCATATATGATAAAGGATCTCAAAGAGGCCAATGTACCTTGGGCCAAGATTCCATTTATTTCATAACCAATTCACTCTCTTCCATGGTTATATTCAAAGGAAAACATTGTCTCTAAATTTATACTCCAAATCACTTAAACAATTTTTAGCATAAACCTTCTCACTCATCTCTTTCACATGATCAAGTCCATGTAGATTTCTTTTTCTAACTTCATCCAAAAAATTTGGATTTCTACATCGGTTACCATACAGAGCATCATGTGGAGAAATCTAAATACTTGAGTGGAATCTATTATTATATGATAACTCATCCAATGGTAGATTTTGATCCCATCCTCCTATGAATTCCATTGAAAAATTATTCCATCAAGCCCTCGTTAATCTGATATATCCATTCATATTAGATATATTTTGGTGGTTTATAATCCATGTTGAAATTTAAATCATCACTAATAGCATGTTGAATACTTCCTCATAATTTATATTTGAATCTTCAATCATGATTAACGATGATCTAAAGTGGAACCCTGGGAAGTCTCACCACTTCCTTCACATATAAATTAGAATATTGTTCATTCGATAAATAATACCTAATAGAAATGAAGTGGGAGTCTTGGTAATTCGATCCACCATAACTCATATTGTATTGCTTCCATTGATGTCTTTGGAAGACCAACGACATAGTCTATAGTGATGTTTTCCAATTTCTACATTGGTATAAAAAATGGTTGCATCATACATTTGGACTTCATTCTTTCTACTTTAACTTTATGACATACCAAACACCTTGATATATACTCTGCAATATCCTTCTTCATTTTGTCCCCCCATAAGTATTCTCAAATTTCATGGTATATTTTGGTACTTATAGGATGGATAGAGAAATATGAGCTATTTTCATTATCCAAAAAATGATCCATTATCTATGGTGATGAAGGTACACAAAGACTTGTTCGAAATTTAATCAGTCCACTATCATCGATATGGAACTATTATAGATTCCCTTCCTTTACATCATTCACCTAATTTTGTATCTCTATATCATATCTTTGTGCCTCTTCATCATATCTAGGATAGATAATTGGGTCATAATTTTGGAAAGATAGGATGCAATCTATGTTGTTATAATTTCCAAATCCATCATTTTCATAACCATGATGACAGGGTCTTTCACAATCCATATCATGGATATATTAGTAGTTTTTTTCTAATAAGAGCTTTTTTTACCTTGTTAACCTTTCTTATATGGTAATGAATAGTGAAATCATAACCCCTCATTATCTCTAAATATATCCTTTTACATATGTTGATCTCATTCTATGTTAATATATAATTTAGACTCTAGTGAATAATATATATGTCACACTTATCAACATAGAGGTAGTGCCCCAAAATTTTTAAGGCAAAGAACACAGCTGTAAGATCTTAATCATGTGTCTTGTAGTTATACTCATAGATCTTCTACTATGGTTTGGTTTAGGCTGTCAATTTATCATTTTTCATGACTACACAACCAAATACATTCTTTGAAGCATCACTATATATCATAAAACCTTATATACTTGTTGGTAGTCTAAATATTGGTGTAGTGATAAGCCTCTTCTTGAGTGCCTTCAAGATCTCCTTGCATTCTTCCATACAAACATTATTTGTCCATTTATATGTTAACTCATTTAGTACAATAGTCAATCATGATAAATGTTTTGAAAAATTTCTTACCCTTTGAAGTAAAGAAAAAAAAATTCTTACACTAGTTTGTCTAGGACATTCCTCAATTTCCATTGTTTTTGAAGTGTGAACTTAAATTCCATTACCTGTAAACTTATTTACCAAGAACATGACTTATTGGGTCCAAAAATAACACTTTCTGATCTTTTTATACAATTTATCCCTCCTTTATCTGACTAAAATAAACCTTTTATATTCTTATGGTTCCTCCTTTCTCTTGGATTTGAAGATAATATCATCAATAAACACTACCCTAAATTTTTCAAGGTAGTTTCTAAAGACACTATTCATCATATCCATAATGAGTTTAGGGAAATTAGTATGTATGAAGGAAATCAATAGGAACACATAGTTACTATACAATGTATGGAAATCACTATTTTGAATATCTCCTTTCTTAACCTTCATATGATTATATACATAGAGAATATCCATCTTTGAGAAGTAATGAGCTCCTCATAGTTGATTGAAAAAGTCAACAATCCTTGGAATATGATACACGTTCGTTATGGAGAACATATTGATCTCATGATAATAAATACAAATATTTCTTGATCTACATGTTTTTCTTGAAAAGATAACTGGTGTACCCCAGGAAGATACACTATGGCGTATGAACCCTTTGTCTAAATTGTCTAGAAGATGCTTATTTTACCCCTCTAGTTCACTAGAAGCTATCTTGTAGGTAAATGTTGAGATAGAAGTGGGTTTGGGTATAAGTTATAATGATAAACCTACCTCACAATCTAGTGAAATTATTGAAAACTCTTTGAAAAATACATCGACGCCTTCTATCACAATGGGGATTTCCTCAAGTTTGATTCTTTCCTTCTACAAAAATATTTAGTCCAAATATGATTATTCATAGACCATTGAGTGATTTTCCAAAGGAGATTCATGGTTTTAATTTAATATTTATATAAGAATGGGGTTGTTAAGAATATGGACGAAAATTTCATTTTCCTGACAATTTATGTGTGCTTTATTGAACTAGATCGAATCCGTGATAATATAAAATTGAATTCCACCAAGGGAAGTTTATTAGATTTAATGGAATAATATTCCCACATACTTCAACAAGAGAATATTCCAACACTTTGGTTTTAATAACTTCACAACTAGGTGTTTTTAAGAATATTTCTACATAAATTTATTGGGGCTTCAATTCAATAGATCTATAAAACTTGTCAGATATAAATGAATGTGAGAAAAAAAATCAAATATGATTTTTTTCATTTTTTAGTGAATAGTAATTGTACTTTATATGCCTTAATTTTCTTGTTACACTTTAGTAGTAGTGATTGAAAGGGATTTCCATTACTCCTTTGGCTTTGGTGGATGTTAACAGTGATTATGCATAAGGACTCGATGTTTATTATAGTATCATTCATATGGCCCTTTCCCTATATAGTTGAAGCATTGAACCATAGGTGGTACATTCGGGGGTTCCCTCTATTCCTCTATAATAATGTGAATATTCTTTATATCTCTTCGACATTCATTAACTTGATGTCCTATTATCCCTCACTTGAATAATTTCCACATTCCATTGATGAAATTCCCATAATTTTTTTACCACATATTTGAAATGTGCATTGTTCAATCTTCTTTCCACCTATGACAATTAACACACCAACATAAAACTCAATTCTTCTATTCTCATCCCCTTAACCATGGAACCATTCTACAAACTCCATCTAGAATTTGAGATAACATCAAACTAATTCTTCATAACTCTCAAATCCTTGAATAGCTAGAGGCTTTAGAGTTTGTGGTTTTAAACCAATAATGAATATATTTATTTTTTTATAATTATTAATAACAAAACCCGAGTAATATCCTGAAGGTCTTGATATTTTTTTGTCATAATATGTGATAGATCGACATTCCTTTTTCTTCATCTCTATAAATTCTCTCTTCATTTTTGTATGAATATTACTAGGGAAATACATTTCAAGAAATTTTTTCTTAAAATATAACCACTCTATCTCTTCTATTTCATCCTTAGATTCAATGTTCTTTATCAACACCAACCATTGATTGGCCTCCCAATATAAACAATAAATGGCCAGAGTTTCCTTCCCCATATCAATATTATAGAGCACAAAAACTATCTTCTCTATTGAGTTAACCCACTATTTTATAACCAGATGATAGGAATATATAATAAATTTCAGTGATTGTTTTCATATAAAGGATTCAATGCTTAGTCTATCATTGGGTGAAGTTGGATGATCCACATGTTTCTTGTTATTAGTCATAACCTAAGATAGCTGGTTAAGAATCACTATGAAGTTTTGAACTCCATCTTTCATGGACATGGGGATGTCATTCAATAAATCATTGCATTGTCCCTCACATGATTTTTGGTTTTGGTTTCTCTTGGTTCCCACTATTTTCTATAATAAAAATAGTTTCAATAAAATTTATGTCAAAAAAGAATAATTAACTCTAAGTCCTATCTTATGGGATCCCTATATTTAGAATTTTTCTAAAACAACACTTCTTTTATGTTTATATATAAATTGTATTATCGTTTAGTTTCCACTAAAATTATATTATATTAATAAAAAAATTAACTAATCCCTACTCTGATTCCAACTATTGGTACATTGATATTTTTGACATGATTATTACATCATTTTGAAGATAATTAAATATTATCATTACAAAACCTGGATCCAAAGGTTTAGTTCCTTGGTATAATTATGCACATAAATAGCTTGTTCATAAAAAATATAAAAATTTATTTAAAATCTTCTTCTTTATCATACAAAATCACACTTTCTCATTAGTACAAGTAGTTGCCTGAGGATATACAATAAATACAAGGGTGAGCTAGAAGCCTGGTAAGAAGATGAATAAGAGACATGAATCAATATAGTATGTGTGAGAATAATCATAATTATCCTAACATAATTATTGGATTATTGTCAACATTATAAGGGAAAATTTGGTTAATGGAATGAAATGTGGCAGTGCATAATAATTAATCTTCGCATCATAGTTTTCAGACACCACACATAGTTGTGAACAAATATAGAGTCTTGTTTATGCATAAAATATGTTCATATATATATAATAATTATCATAAATAAGGACACATCATTTTCAAACATAATAAAAATTATATCATGAGATAAATCACATTAGCCAATTCATTAAAGTGCTATTTAATTATAGGCACACATGTCACTTCATAACATTTACATAATCATGCATACCATATAGAATGCACAATAATCGTGGTTACAAAATAAACCTTGAAAAGAAATGTGTTTCATTATAATTTCATAAATAATACCTTCATGGGTAAGCAATTTGGTTCCCAAATGAATAATAGAAAACATATTTGGTATAAAAATCATAATTCTTGAGTAGATAAGATATAATCTCAAGAGGAGTCAATATGAGTTTTGGAAATAATAGTGATTTTGGAAAATCATTATATTTTCCATAAACCATAGTTAAAAACATATATGTCCTAGAAAACAAAATGTGAAAAAATGAAATTAAATTTAAGGAACATCTAATGAATATCCAATCTGATATTTGGCATGAAAGAGGTATAACCTATAGATAGGGAGTTAGGTTTGAGAATCCCCTTACATTATACCCGAGAGCATTATGCACTTGCAATTAATATCCTTTATAATAAAATTATATTAATTAATTAATCAATTAATATCCCCTTCTAAATGTATATGATTTATTATAATTTTATTAAGTTCTTTTATGGCCATTTTGATGAGTTATATTGTTCAATTTCACTATTTTGGATGCATTCATTTTCACAGTTTCATGTTCGTTTTACCTATATATAATTATGAATGATATTAAAAATGATAATAATTATATAGAAGGGAAATAATGTGTTATTAATGAACTAAAATAATTATAATTGGTCCCATATATCATTTTTGTTATGGTATGTGGGTGATTCGTTTTATAAGACATTAATGATAAAATTTTAGTTTCTTTTTAGGTTTTTCCACCCATCATGAAATAATTTAATTTTATTAAATATTATCATTATAAATTAGTTCCAAAACATTAAAAAAGTTATAATATAAATATTTAAATCAGTTTTATCCATAATAATGGTTTTACGACCAGTCTTGAAGGTGTTAATGGAAAATGAAAACTCATCATCCATGAAGCATTTAATCAACGCATCAAGGATGATGTTTTAATTTTTATAATAAAAAGAGGAGAGAAGAGATTTCATGAGTGATATTCCATTTACACAATAAAATTATTGTATATATATGATACGAATTTTATCATGTCATTTTGGATAAGAGGGGATGAAGAGAGTGTAAGAAAATAAAATTAAATAAAAGAGAGGGAATAAAGATTTTTCCCCTTGAATGTCATCTCATAGATAAATTATTTAAGGCACTTAGAATTGATCTTTTGGGGAGACCAGTAAGACAAGCACATGGGGAAGAATTTTGGGAGATAAATAGGGAATAATTTAGGAAAGATACATGTTTTAGAATGTTTGAGTAGAATAGGTGATGAGGGGTGGTATATAGGGGAAGAGAGGTGTGTTTTTATTATTATTTTATTTTAATTTTTATATTATTATGGATTTAGAATATCAATATTATTGATTCCCATAACCAGATTAAATATATATGGATGTATAGTTAGAGAAAATTGTTCTAACATTATACATACATCATCCATCACTCAAGAATTCAAGTATTTGGATTATATCATAAATTTCAATATTTCAATTTTCAAAAAAAAACAACTATTTCAAAAACATTCAAAACATTCACCACAATCATTTTTTGATGAGTATATTTTAAAAATATAATTCATTTTATGAAAATATATATATATATATGAGAAATTTAGATTTTATATAAAATGATCGTTTTTCATGAAATATTGATTTTAATATTATAATTGATTTTTGGACCCTTTGAAAAACTACTAAATGTTACATAAAATTATCTTATGATTATAATAAAACATTATATTTATTTATGAATATTTTTTTAAAATAAAAAAATTTATTTAAATCATTATATTAAATATAAAATTATAAAGAAACGTTCATATTTTACAAAAAATAAGAACGCTTAATTTAACATTTTTAAAACATTTATTTACTTATACCATGATATAAATGTATCATATTTTCATATATAAGATACCTAAATTTTATTTATACTTTCATAGGTGGGGTTACTATTCTAATTGTCAAAATACTATTCCAAATGTTCATATTACAATTCCAACAGTCAAGTTACTATTCCATCAGTATAGGTCTATTAATTTCTATATATATCATTTATTTTATTCTTAATTTGTGTGAATAATGTTTTAATTTTGTTCATTATGTTATTCATGTGTTTATTTTTTAATTAATAAAATGAAAATACCATTGATAAAAGTTTTTGTTGTTACATCTACCATCACTCTGGTGCAAGGTGGGTATTCCCTTACTCAGCACCTAAATTAACACCCTTAGAGGCTATTCATGGGTTAATTCACATTTCCTTTATGAACCATCATGAATTATTTTAATATAGGATTATCATGTATGAACTAGGTTTAACCTAGGGTTTTATAGATTGAAAAGAAGTTGTAATTGTTTAAATGCCCTATAAATTATTTTCCATGATTATGATTATTGATATTCACAATATGGTTTTTTGTTTTAGTCAATGAAAAAACTAAAAGTAATGATATTTATTCCTAATGTAAAAGAAAAAGTGGGGATTCAAAGAAAAAAATTGGGAGATGAGTGAATGGAAAGATATTTTGATTATGCATAATCAGTTACAAAATTATATGATTAACAAATTATACCATAACCAAATCTTAAACTCACCAAAGAATATATGGATAGAGTTATCAAATATCTCGGGTGGTGGATATCAAGGAGGAAATAAGGATCAATTTAATTCATGTTAAAAATATGGAATGAGATTCCCATGATAATGTCTCAAAAAAATAATAAAATGTTTTATATATGGAAGGAAGCTCATACAGTAATTAATAGTTGAGGAATAATGAAGAGATTAATTGAAATAAATAATTTTAATCCTATAGATCCATTTATAGTTTTTTTTAATTTTGGTGAACATAAGAATTATTTGATTCAATGACTTCTCTTAAATATTAACTCTTATACCAAGGAAAAAACCATGTTATACCAATCATTCAAGTGAAATTATTAAAGTAATTATGTTTTAGGATTTGAAAATTATGTTTTATAAGTATTTAAACAAATGAAATTTTAGTTATAAGAATCATGAAATTTATTAGAATTATTCTATTATAGTATTTCATTATAGGGTTGAAAACATATTTTTCATGGAACTGATAATGATGAACAGTGATTTATTGATAATATAAATTTTTTGGAAAACCCATGATCTAGGGAAATATGACCCTTAATATATGCCTCTTATTGAGATAATAATGTTTAGTTGGGATAATGAAGTGATTTAAATTATTGAACTAAATGTGATATTATTGGTATCATTGATATTGGTTTTAATTTGATGATAATGTAATCTATATCATATTTGATGAAGTTTATTACATTTTTGGATTTATGGGACATATTTAGTATTCTATGATTATTAGGTATTGTGTTAATATTTGGAAGCATATATGAATACATTTTAGGATAACCTAGGGGTTATAGATTACATCTTGTATTTATAATTTTATGGTAGATCATATTTTAAAATTCACAGAAAACCCTTTTAAGGATTTATGTGATGGGTTTTTTAGGTGATTCGAAACTTTTACTTGGTTTTAATGAGATTTTTTTATGTTTAAATAACCCTTTTAGTTTTTATATAGTTTTATATTAATATAATTAGAGGGTAAAATATAGATAATCTTGATGGTTGAAAATTGATTCATTGACAAGATGATATTTTTGAAGATATTTATAGTTCAGCTAAGGATTAACTTTAAGCTTTGTTTCTAAATATTATTCTAGATATTTTTGTGAATATCACTACATTATAAGATTATATAGTGATATATCAGGGTGATTTATGATATATTTTTATATTATTCTTTTAGTTTAGATATATGTTACCATTAGGTTTAACATGTGATTAAAAATGAAAGATTATTTATAAAGAACTTATTTAATTTCTTGTAATATAAAATGAAAGGAATGAGATAAACATTGTGAAAAAAACATTCTTTAATGTTGAGGTTATTAAGGGTTATTTATGAAATAATCAAAGTAGAAACTTTGTTATTATTCAATTACTTTTTTTGTTAAGAGTAGTATTTCATGTTATGATTGTAAATATATTTTCGATATATATTACATAGTGAAAACCACTAATTTTTTATGAATATTTAATGGAAATAGGAAAAACAAGATATTCTATTGGGGATCATGTAGCTAATTTTAGTTTTTTGAACACAATAAATTCTTCTTGAATAGTCATCATTTAGAGAAAAAGATATATTTTGGTTAGAGTTGATTAAATGATGTAATTATAGTTTTCAAGAAATTATATTTCCTGATTTTATAATAATTATGGTAAAGGAATTCCATACCTCTATGAAATGTTTCTTGAAAAAAATTAATATTACCTTAATGTTTAAGGAATCAATGGATTTCTTCCACCACTTTTATTTATGGTTTTTTGGTTATTAACTTTGTCATGAACATTCAAATTCTAGTGAAAAATGATATTTACAACTCTCCATCACTATATAGGCATTACCCATTTCTTCCATGTCCATATTTTCACTTTCAAGTAATTTTTTTCTTTTTTGAAACCATAATATGTGCTACTCTTGATGACCATAGTACTTCCGTTTTCTATTTTCAAGTGTATTCATATCAACCCTTTTTACTATATGGTATATCAAAATAATTATTTTCAAATGTAAAACCTACAATTATCATGTTATTGTTAAAATTTATAGGATGAAATTTATTATATGGGGTATAATTTAACACCTAGATATTTTAAAATAATAATATTTTAATGGATAGTGTATAAGACATGCAACACTAATCACAAATGATCTATAAAGTATTATTATTATTTAAAAATTATTATTACAAACTAATCATTTAATTGGATGATATGAATAGTATTAACTAATTTATTATATATTTATATATATAATTTTTTAACTCCATATAAATCTATTGATAATTTTTTTATAAAAAATCACTCAATTTTTAGTTAATTAATTTTATTCCACAAATATATATTTTCTTCAAAAATGGTTAATATTTATTTTTTTGATATAATATTGCAACTAATTTCTAGAAATTATATAAATTTATATGATAAAAAACATACTAATTTTTAAATCATTATATCTTAATTATATTATGGTGAAATTTGGATATTTTTCTGAAAAGTTTGAAATTTCATTTAGTTGTGAAAAAATATTGATCAATATTAAAAACTGTAATTTCATTTTAATTATTTTCAATGTAAAATTATATTTTGGATTAGTTTTAAAATTTAATTGGTTCTTTTTTATTAAAAATAATAAAATTTTAGTCTTTCGAATAAATTTTATGCTTTAATTTCTTATAAAAAAAATTTTACTTAAAAGGCCATTTTTTGAGATAATTGTGTTTCATTTCATATTTTACCTTAATATTAAATTAATTTCTTACACTTATATAAATTTAATATTGAAAATATTATTCCTTGTTTTTTATTTGGATTTCGAAATTTGTTAAATAGATCCCTTTTATTTTGGTTATTATGAATAGTAACCATGGTAAATAATTTCACAATGATAATTCAACATTGGGTAATTAAGGTTAAAAATAATATGATAAGGACTAAAAAAAGACCATATCACTTGAATTAATCATATTTTATATCTTTCCTTTAAAATTTACATCTATATTTTGAAAATATGGATACTTTCTACCATTTTTCTTTGATTTTTACATTTATATTATTTTATATAAAGAAAATTAAAAAAATATCATTTCCTTTGTTTTATTATACCTAAATTTTTAACATAAGAATACATAGATTTTTTGTTCAATTATTAAAAGGTTATTTAAAAGATAAATTATTTTTTTACAATGGTTATTTATTTATAATTTTTAGTGATGATATAATTTCCTTTAAATCTTATGCAATGTCGACACAACATTTTTTCTGTTAATAAAAAATAAAATAAATGATTTTAAAAACAATAAAAGTAATATAATTTGAGTGGGTTATTGTGTTTAAATAAAGTTTTAGATAAATATGTCATTTTATTAATTTTTATGTCATAATATTATTATTCATTTTCTTTCATGTTTTTTCAAAGTCAAATTAAATGAATTCTTCCAAAATTTACATTAATTATAGTTCATAATATATAATATTTTATCAAATCATTTAAAATTCATAAAAATATTATCTTTTTCCAAATTATTTGTATTTTGATGAAAATATCAATTATGGTCCACTTATGTTCTAATTTTTCTTTATAGTAACTATCTTAACCCCTAAACATTAAAGAATATTTTTATCATCAACATTGTCAAAAAGGTTGATAGGGGGTAAAAAGAATATGGTAAAAAACAATCTAAAATTGACAAAAAAATTATTTTAGTTTGTAGACACATAAAATATATATTCTAAATATTTAATTTTGGATCCATTTTTTCATGAGTAAAAATTTATATTAATGTAATAATTTGAAAAATTCCAAGAGTTCCCCTCTCATCTATTATAAGACGGTACCTCATTTACTCTTTTCTTCACACAAAAAAATATTTTTATTTCAGATAATACATACCAAAATATTTTAATAAAATATCTACCCATGTATTTTAGTTATTTTTTGTGTGTACAATACCAACCTTAGAGGGTATAAGGCGTAACATAGAAGAGATAGTGCGAAAAATATTACTAGTTTTTAAACGAATGTTCTGCTTTATTTATTCTTCCACCTCATTAAAATATTATTCAACCATGATGATATAATAAAATAATTATCTACCAAGTAATAATATGTAATTTTTTTAGTGTAACAGCCTATATCTGTCTCCTCTTCTATCAAATGGGAAATGAAACCATCATTCTTGTGTACATAGAACTGTGGCCATGCGAAATAATACAATTTTTTTCCATCACCACCTCTCTTGAATACTTATAGTTACCCATTTAATATATACATATATATATATAATGAAATATTTATAATTATGTAAAATTAATATATCGTATATTTTATTACCTTTCCATTCATTGAAGAAATATAATGTCATTCATGTTTATGTGTGGATTTACACCACCATGAAATGATGTGATTAGTTTTTTATTAATAAATCACATGGTTAGTATATATAAGTGTATTTGAATAAATAATATGATATTTATTATATAATTATTATTTTATTAAGATAAATAATGCATATCTTATTTTCCCATTGGTTGTTTAAAATAGAGAGGTTACTCAATGTATGTACGACCAAACATCTACATGATTGTAAGAAAGTTCATTTTTCATAACCATATTTAATGATTGATTTTAAAATTAAAATTTATGTATAAAAATTATAATCATTTAATTATTATTGTGGATAATATTGAATAATAACCACTTTGAGCACAGTCAACCTACTGAAGTCATTTGGGACATACAATCCAAAAATCATAAAAATATACAATGTGAATTTAATTGTTTTAGTAATTAAATATAAATTGTTAATAAACAAAATAAAATGAAAATTAAATATGAATAATGTTTTTAATGAAGTAAATAATAAATAAATATTTAACTTTTAGGAATATAAAGAATTTATGTGATGAATGAGACTCAAGTTTAGACACGTGATACTTTAAAAACCTTATTTTAAATATTTAGAATATTTATTTTCTAAATAATTATATTCCATGTCTATATTACTATAATTATTTTTTGATGTTTTTATATAGACATAAATGAATTATAAATGAAATTTAATATTACTTTTTTTACTTTCATTCAATGGTTGTCAAAAAATAATCTTATTAGGAATTTCATACGAAACATTTTGATATTCTTTAAAAAAGAAAAAATTATGTTATATTTTAACATATAATACGCCAATGGTGTTTCCTAATTTCAAAACTGTAATATGATTTTTGGATTTTGATATAATAATCCTTGTTTTCTTAATGTAAAAAACCATATTACCCATTGTTCTAAGTATTTTTAATAAGGAATTTAAACAGAATGGATATTTAGATATATATAATTATTTTATTATTGTTTTAAGGGATCTCTATGAACAACACTTTTCTCCAAGTTATGAACATTATATCTATTTATCAGATTGAGTAACTCAATAGGGGTGAATTGAGTTCCCAATAAAAATTTATGTTAAAAACAATTTCAAATAAAATCCCCGAATTAAAATATAAACACCTAATTAATAAAAATAGTATTTTAATATAATTTTTTCTTTTAAAATATTCCTCAATTATTGATCACTTCTTAGTTAAAACAATATCAAAATTACTTTAAATGTTGAAATAAATTTACATAATCAGATACTTATGTAAATACATATTAAAATTAACTATCAAAGTACATATTTTGTTTGCATATTTGAAACAAATAATGATTAAATATTTTTAAATAATGAAACAAAAAATTACCAACCAAATAAAACAATTTGTTCAGTCTAAAGTTAAGACCTAATCCACTCCACTTGGAAGTCACCTGCTACCAATAAGATTATATTACTATAATATGATCCACAGACTAGATCAGGTATTTGCATAATATAATACAAGATATCTAGGCTATACATGGACCTCTTCCATAATAATCAAGGATATACATATGAAAATAGATAAAATATAATATCCCATATTCTATAGTTCTAGAGAAATATTTAGTGTGTGTTGATAAAAAAAGAAAAAACACACTTATTAAATATAAAATAAAAAATTGAATGAGTAAGAAATGAGTTATTGAAAAGTTAGTGATTCTTAGTAAGCACTCCTCCATATTCTTGAGTCTCCTTGGATGTATCTTGGGGAGTATCTTGAGCTCCTTCTTTGAAACTAGAAGTAAAATAAAGCATTGTAAAGCTCTCTTTTTTATGTCTATGGGAACATATATTGACTTCAATGAGTTTTTCACTTTCATAGATGAATTTCACTTATAATTAAGTGTGTAATATCTCAGATTATGATACTTCCATTATACGGTAAGTTAACATCTTGATCACACCTAACAAAAAGAGTGAGTCCTTCAAAAATATATATAATTGAAGGAATAAAGAGATATTGAAGGATAATCATGAATATTTATTGAAACCTCTTACTAGGATCTCACATTGTCTCCAATGAACCTGTGGAATACTTAAAGAAAAATTATTAAATAATCCTTCACATTAACATCAAAATTAAATCCATTATGAGTATTTAATTCAAATGCCTCAAAATAAAGATAGTGTCACATACTAACGGTGACTCTTGTCCGATGGTGAGTCAATATAGTGGCAAGTTAAGATTAAAGTGAATCATCTGTTGGTAGGTCGTATAGTGGTGAATCAAGTTCAATTAAGACTCTTATTCAATGGTGGATCATCTAATAGTAGTTCATGTTCATTTGTGACTCATGTTGAAAGGTTACTATTTTAACCTTAGGTCTTTAGTGATATGTCATCTAATGGAAACTCATATCTGATGGTGACTCATATGATGAAAAGTCATATGGATGTAGTTCATACGATGATGAATCATTTTTTTGGTGATTCAAATATGTCAATTATTCTTTTTTTGGTGGTGAGTCAAGTCTGGTGGTGATGCTTTTCTAGTGGTGTGTCAAGTCTGGCAGTGACTCTTTTCTGGTACTATGTCAGGTATAGAAAATAATATTTTGAAGTTGTGACTCATTTCAACACTTAAAAAATATTTCATGAAATTATTCATTAAAAATAAATATGATTTCATACAACATGAAACTCATTGTAAACATCAGAATCATGGTTTCTAAGTATTAAAACAATGAATTTCCAAAACTTTTCCAATTAAAACAGGAGGTGTAGATAGTCTCCCCCTTTATGATGATCACCTATCATGGCATTTTATAAACCATGTATATGATAAAATTTGGCATAATTTTTTTAATAAGTAATGATTCCTTCTAAACACTTTAAAAAGATAATGTGAGATCTTGAGCATGAATTTTAAAATATAAGTTAAACAAACGCGATATTTGTGATATGGTATGAGAGGATAACCTAAACATTAATATAAATTCCCATAATTATTTTCCCCATAAAATAAACTTAATAATTATTTTCCCCCTTTTGGGATTATCAAAAGGTGAAGATAAGAAATAGTAAATTCAAAGGAAAAAATGTGAATAAAAACTTTATTAAAGATAAAACAAATTAAATTACATCCATAAATAAAGATAATAAAATAATAATAAAGTTCCTATCAAATTAAATGTATAATCTCAAGCACTCTCATTTGGGTACTTGGTAAATCATGTTCATTTCCCTTGATATATATATAAGGTAATAGAGGTAGAGGATAAGGGAACTAAATTAGTGGTTGTGGGGACTATGGTATAAGTGGTTAGATATATGATTAACCCTAGTAAAATGTTTTTTTACTTCTACTAGAGACAAAATTAGAGGCTGAAATAAAGGTGGTAAATGAGCATTCATATTTTAGAAAGCATCTATTCTGAAATATTTTTGGGAATTGGATGTATTAGATAGTTGATAAGTCACTATAATGTCTTCACGAGCTATTAATACATTACTACCTATAAGAAATAATGGATTTGTGATCCATGGTACTAAATAATTATTTATTTTCCTCCATAAACAACTGAATCAAATGTTTCATCACCATTAACTTATTGACATGTTCATCAAAGTCATCAATAACTAGTGGAATATGAAGTTTTTCAGCTATAAAATTTAAGTTTGAGTGTAATTAATGCTTGTATTAAATCATAGAAAGGTAATATTTAATATCCTTGTTTTTAATTTATTGATCAATTTTTCCAATATTTAAACATGACCAAACTAATTAATAAATATGCTCATCATGTTTTATGATCTACATTAGATCCTTGTGATGATAGCATGATAATATCCCAAAGTAGTGCAATGTTCCTCTCTGATAACAAACCAAATCAACTCTATATCAACTAAAACTGGGGGATTTGGTACATTAATAGTATAATCTAGCAATGGTAAAGTCTCTAATATCCCCAAAAAAATAATCTATAGTGGCAATAAGATAGTTCATATTCTATTCTATCATAGACATCAAAGAATCTATCTCATTAGCTATCTATGTTTTAAAACTATAAAACTCCTGAATATGAATAATCATCTTTTATTGGATATATAATATGACCAACTCAAATAGGTTTCTAGAATCAGTGTGAATTAGTTGTTTGTCTAGAGGTGTATAATTCCTCACAATCCTACCAAAATTTGAAAGAATACTCTTTGAAAGACTCATGGTCATCCTGTCTTATGATCTATCGCAACTCAAACATGAGTACCAGGTCCACCATTATTTGCTGGGATTCTCTCATCATAATCCAAGTTAGAATAGACTAATTTATGCCTCACATACCTTAGTAATCTTTCCCACTCATAAAAATTTGTGGCATCCATCTGGGAATAAGATAATATAGTTGGTTTAACATTTGTAGGTTCAACTCAATTGATAAAAAAATAGGGATACCTCACCCTCAAATTATTCCATCATCTCATATCTAATAAAATAATATCCATCAACATCTTGAACAAACATTTTTATCTCCTCAACCCTAGATGAAATAGACAAAACTGAAGAAGAATGATGTGTTTGAGTAATCTCATGATCATGAGGAATACCGTGATCAGATACATAATCATAATCATATACATCATTAACTCTTTCTTCTTTACCATCACCATCACATCCATTATTTCCATTTTTATCAAAATAACATTCATTATTAGATACAACCATAATTTTCATAGAATACTTAGATGAATAACTCTTAAGTTGTTCTTCTCTTAAAACTTTAGTTTCCCATTCTTAATCTCTCTGACTTAAAAGATTTTCTCTATCAAGTAAATATCTTAGAGGAATATCTAGAACAAAATATACAAATGGTCTCTTAGTAATTTCAGGGTAACTATCCTCCTCAAATAATAACTCATCCTCATCAATAGGTGCAGAAACATTGTAACACCCTATGTTTTTATGGACATTTTTTTCTCAAATAAATTAATTTTCATTTATGTCTTGAAATAAATTAAATCCAAAATTTCCTTCACATTTCACAAACTCTTCATACATTAAATAAAACATCGATTTAGTGTATGTTACACACAAAACTGACTTGGCATATGTTACATGGAACACTGAGTTTCTATAAAACATCATTTTGTTTTTATAATTATTGAAACAAGATAATTATAATCTAGAAGTTAAACATAGTATTATGAATAGTAATAAATACTTATTATATGTTGTTTATGATGGTTTTATATACATAAAAAAAATTTATAATGAAAGATATAATTTTTGGGTAAGGTCATTATATGTTTAATAATAAAAATTTCTCAAATAAACTACTTTTAATTCCATTCTGTGAAAAATAATGAAATTAATTGTAAATATTTTTAGAATTGTAATTTGATAAAATAAACATTTTTTATATTTATAATGTCAAAATTTTCTTAGGATGAATTTGTGGTATTTTTCTAAGAAACATCATTTTTGGATGAATAGTACAAAATACTGAATTTTAATTCAAAACTTATTTTTCAAATGATTTATTTATTGGGATAAATTATATATTATTTTGATTAAAAATATTAATTTGATAAATTTTTATCAATCAACCCAATTCAGATTATTGGAATAAATTTTGCATTGAAATTTAATATAAAAACATAGAAAATATTTAAAAGTTGTTACTTTAAAACCTGAATTTTAGGACCCGACTGTGGGATTAAATTTAAATTAATTTATTCAAATTCTGTGTTTGGAATTTAGAAAAATGGATTTAATTTTTGGAATCATAATAAAGTCAACTTTTTTTGACCAAAAAGTTTTGTGAAAGTAATAAAAATTAATTACAATGATTAAGCTATGATTAAGATTACTATGGGAATAAACATTAATATTAAGGTCCCAAAAGACCTTGAAAATTTTCCACTAGCAAGTATATGGAAATATTTTTAACCTATACTCCATTTTATCAAATATTTATATTATTTATTCCACTTAAAACATACGTGGGTCGAATTCTGTCTTCAAATATTTAAAAAAGTGCCAGTCCCCCTCCACCATAAAAGGTATCCTCTCCTCCCACTTCCTCAAACCTCTCAAAACACATAGGTTTGTCCAATATTATCTCAATACATTCATGATAAATCTTCACTTACTACTTTAAGCCTCCCTCTTTGGACAAAAAATTCTAATTAAGTCAATTGGTGCAAACCAAAAGGAATTGCCTAAATAAGAGGCAACATTCTTCCTTATTTTATTTCATTTATCCACCCCTCAATAGTTATTATTCCATGACTATATAAAAACGATTATAATAAATATACTTATATTTTTATAGAATAATTTTTTACCTAAAATTACACACTATTCTATCCAATTGGTAACAAACATACAGTTTATGTGTACGACGAACTACAACATAACAAAATGATGATAGTTCGTTTTCCGTTTACCGCATCTCATAGTTGAAATTATGATGGAAAATATATTTATATATTTTTTATATTATATTTTTTATGTATTTAAGCCTATATAATACTTTTACAACACATATATTTATACATTCCATTTGGTGTGAATACGATAATTTTGTTTGAGGACGTATGGACTACTAACCTCTCAAAGCAATGTGTTTCATTCACACACTGAATAGAATGAATTAAGGATGAGTTTAGAAAAATTATATTATATATATATGAAATAATAATTATTCTATAATTATAATATATATATATATTTAATTTCCATTCATTCATTCAAGATGATAACAAAAAAAAGAAACAAGAATCCTACGTATGTACAACTTACTGTCTCCATGAACAGTCTATTCCATTAAATAATTATATATTATATAGATTACTATAATAAAAATATAATGAAGATATATGATATTTATATCATTTTATAAATTCTATAAATCCTGCTATAAGTTTATGTTCTTAATATATAACAAATGAAGACACTTGTGAAGAATAAAGCGAATATTTTCTGAAGTGAAACTGTAACATTTGATTATTAACAAGAGGGTAATATAAGGTCCTAATAAAACCATATATGGTATTATATATAACAATATTATTATTTAAAATATTAATAATAATATTACATTTATTAAATATGAATATTGTATGAGTAGGAAGAGGGTCAAGACAAAAGGTAAGGGGATTTAATCCCACTTTTTATTTTTGTGAGATTTATGATTTATTCAAAACTAATTCCTTTTTTGTGTTTTGTATAAATACCATGTATGAATAAAATTATTATTATACTTATATTTAGGGATATTTACATATACATTATATGATATTTATTTCATGGGGTTACTAATTCAAAAGCTACCAAATCTGTAAGACAATTTTGTCCCAATTTTCCTTCTTTGAGAGACATGTTTTATTTCTAAAAAACATTATTTTTTGAGGTGTATATACCTCCATTTTAGATTTTATATATTTAATATAATTTATTTTATGAAATTTTAATATTTTTTTAATTTATTTTTCTTTCATTTAGAGTATGATCCCATGTTTCCATGTATTAAGAGTTTATTGAAACAATATCAACATTTATCGAGATTGTTTATGATTATGCTTCCTTATTGAAATCTTATGATCCATATCTCAAGTAAAACTCATGATTTTACTTCTCCTATATTTATTATAGGTATCTACATGTATTAGTCAATCTTTACACTCTTTGTTACTTAATATAATTAATAAAAGTTTTTAAATAAAATATGACTGTATTTCGTTCTTCGGTCAAAAATTTGTTTTTTTCAAATACCGTGTTTTCAAAAATAAATACATAATTTTTTTCAAAAATATTTTTAGATGATACTTGAAGATCCATTTCATGGGAAAGTTATTTTCAAAAATTTTATATCATTTTCAAATCTTCTTATATAAGTTATTGAAGATATTTTCAAAGAAATTTGTTTTCAAAAATGTTTTTTAAAATTTTGTATTCCATGTAAAAATGATATTTTACTCAAGAAATGTTTTTAAAAGATATTTAAAAATTATTTTTCATTTAAGATAACATATTTTAGTGTTACTCATGCTTTTATAGGGAAATTATTAAATATTTCCATTTATATTTGTTTGCTAAATGGATTGTTTTTTATGGAATGATGTTTATGAAACCCATTTCTATTCCATGGGTTATATGCTTTTGAAACCTTCATCCTTTCATGGGTGATGATTTAATGAAATGATTATGATTCCTACCATTTTCTACTAGGTAATACTTGATGACATTTTTATGACACCCATTCCATTTCATGGGTTACGATATGATTAATAATGATCTTGTGGCATATGTATGTATGATTGAATTATGAGATCGGTGGGACCAATATCTCCCTCCAATTCATTGGGTATAGATTATTATCTTATGAGATAGACATGGATGGAATAAATAGTGAACTTGATTTAGTATTTCAGGTATGGAATGAGTAGTGAACTCAGTTTAGTAATACAGGCCTAGAACAGGGATTGAACTCAGTTCAGTAAATGTCTTTCTCCAATAATATAGAATCTGCAATAATTCCTTCACTACTATGGAAGTAATTGTATATAATTATGTGTCTACCACAATTCCATGTTTTATTAATATGTTATACTTTCATGGATTATGTAATTTATTTCATAGTGATTCATATCTTTTGAAATTACACGGTTTATTCCATGACCCATGTTAAGGATCTTTGATATTCATGTTATAATATTATATTTTCATGATCATGTTCTCATAACCTTATGCTCATGATTATGATAACATATCTTCATTATTTTCACAAAATGATCATATTATCTCTCTCATTTTATGTTTACATCCCCCATGTTATGAAGATATACATTCTTCTAACATGTCTAATATTTTTCAAAATAATGGATGAAAACTATTGAATATATATTCTCCATTCTAAAGTGTCTGGATCATAATAAAGTTATTCTATATGTTTATCATTTAAAAGGTGAATTAGACACATGGATTACACTAATCAATAATATGAGTTAGCAATATGATATTTAATCCATGGATTGATATGAGTTCAATAACTTATTTTTCATAATTATATTCCTCAGATTCTTTTTACCAAGATGGAGAAAGAGTTCCTTGAGTTAAACGAGAGGTATGATGAATATGTTTTCACCTATGAGGATACTTTCATGTAACTTGTGAGTTACACATTAGTAATTATCATCCAACCTGAATTTACCATTGATAGTTTCTTCAGTGGCTTAAATTTAATTCTCACAAGAGCATTGTCCAAAAGAGACTTTATTAACTACAAAGTGATTGGGCTTTATGAAATCGATTTTGAAATGGAGGTTGGATTCATGTATAAATCTCATGTTTTTTAAGATAAAAGTAAGATGGAATGAAACACTAAAAACAATGAATAAAAGAAGATATCTTTTGTTTTATTCTCTAAATGTGGGAAGAAGCATGAAGAAATTTAACATAAGAGGTCTATTAAATGTTATAAGTGTGGAAAGATTGGTCATCGGTTGAAATAATGGAAAGAATATAGATCACCATGAAAATGTAGAGAAAGATACAATTAATGTATATCCCCCTCTTCAGTTCTACAACTGTAAGAATAATGATCATTTTGCTAACCAGTGCTAAAACCCAAGGGATGGTGATGGTGATCGACGTCAGTAACCTCTTAAGACAAAGGGTAAGGGGAAATCTCATCCAATTGTTATTAATGATGAGGGTTGAGATAAATATGGGATTAAAGGTACACTAAAAATCCACTCTAGAATAAAAAATGTCATATTTTATTCTGGATCAACTCAGTCTCTTATTTCTAAATATTTTTCTAAAGGTTCTGAGATTCCATGAAAACAATTAGATGTGGAATTAGCAGTGAGAACCCATAATGATATGATGATTTCATCCCAAGTCTATTATTCCTATCAAGTTTAAGTTTGTGAGAATATGATTTATTTAAATCTTGGAATTCTCCCTTTGGTATAATTTAATGACATCTTATACATGGACTTGATTTCTCAACATAAATCTCACATTTATTGAAAAGGAAGGGAAATTATGTTTGATATTTCACACCATCCTATGATCATCCATAAATGTGATAATATGAATGAACTTCCTATTAATATAACATCAATTTTATGGTTCTTAATTCCCATTAAAAATGGGTTTTTGTCTCAAATGGTTTGAGATAAAATCAACATAGATGATATCCCTATTTTTTGATATTTTCTAGATGTATTTTCGGTAGAGTTTTCTAACCTTCCCACAAAATGTGAAGTAGAGTTCTCTATAGAACTCACACCTGGTTATACAAAAATTTCAAAGACTCCTTATAGAATGTCCCTAATTAAGTTTTAGGAATTGAATAATAAACTCTATGAAAACCATGAAAATGGATTCATTTAGACAAGTATGTCACTTTTGGGTGTTTATATTCTCTTTGTGAAAAATAAATATGGGTTAGTGCGACTCATCATTGATTATCTAGAGTTAAACATGATCATAATCTAGAACAAGTATACTCTTCCTTGTATTTATGACTTGTTTGATCAACTATGTTGTGATCAATACATTTAAAATAATGACCATCATTCTGGATATCATAAATAGAGTGTCAAGATGGAGGATATACCTAAGAATCCTTTCCATACAAGGTATGGGCACTGTGAATATATAGTGGTTATTTTTTATCTTAATAATTACCCTACTATCATCATGGGTTTAATGAATAGATTCATTAGATATTACCTCAATTAGTATTTGGTAGTCCATATAGATGATATTATTATCTATTCAAATAGAAAAATAAGAGGATGAATATCATTTGATAATTGTACTAAAGACCCTAAGGAATGAGAAAATATAAAAAATTTACAAAGTTTGATTTTTTTTGTGAAAAAAGGTTTTATTTTTTGGGTCATATAATCTCAAGAGATGAAAGTCATAGTAGATCCATCAAAGATAGAGGTTATTAAATGATGTACTAGAAAGACCACGATGACTTAGATTCATATATTTCTTGGTTTAGGTTGATATTATTGATGTTTTGAGGATAATTTTTCATGACTATCTAATACTATAACCATGTTAACTCATAAAAGTTTCAATTTCCAATGGATAGATGAATGTAAGGAAAAATCCAAGGAACTGAAGAGAAGGATAGCCAGTGAACCTATGATTATATTACCCAATAGTGGAGAAGGTTTTGTAATATATATTGGTGAATCCAAGATGGTATTGGGTTCTATTATTTTTTAGAATAAGATGGTTATCACTTATACCTCATGGAAGTTGAATATTCGGGATGAAAATTACCCAACTCATGATTTGGAGTTGGCAGTGGAAACGTTTTTATAAAATATATGATGGATCTTATTTATGGAGAAAATTGTGATATATATACCAATTATAAATTTCTGAGATATGTATTCTCACAGAAATATTTAAACAATCACTAGAGAAGATGGTTATAGTTGACAAAGTATTATGACCGTTCAATACATTACCACCCTTGGAAAGTGAAAAGGTGGTTGAGGCTTTGAGTTTGAAGTATTATTCTAGATTATCCATGATGAGGATCATAAAAGATTCAATATTTCTGGATTTGAAAAGGATGGATATAGAAATCATAAATGAAGTGGAAAATTATTGTCATTATCAAATTAATGCTCAACCCTTTATCCAAATGAATCTTAAGGAGGTGTAAAAGAAAGATAGAGATCTGTAAAAGCAGGTTAAAAATATTCCCAATTTTAACCTTTATTAGGATTGAATAATAAGGTTTAAAAATTGTGTATGAGATACTTCCATACCATATTTGAAGAAGGAGTTGTTATAGGATGGTCATAATAATTCATTCTCTATTCATCTTGGAAGTATGAAGATGTATAAGGACTTGAAAGAATACTTCTAATGGGATGAAATGAAGAGAGATATCACAGAGTTTGTATCTCAATGCATTGTATTCCAACAAGTTAAGGATGAAAGAAAAAAGTCATAGGGTTTTTTCATCCATTACACCTACTATAATAGAAATTGGAGAATATTAATTTGTATTTTTTTCATTATAATACCAAAAAAATATAAAATGGTTTAATGATATATGGGTGGTAGTTGATTTCCTTACTAAGTAAATAGACCTCATCACTATCAACGAATACTTATATCTAGATCCTATTTCCAAGATATACATTATGGTAGTGGTAAGCTTATATGGATTGCCGTATTCTATTGTATTAGATCAGGACCTGAGGTTCACATCATTTTTTTGGAGAAGTCTTCAGCAAGCACATGATATAAAATTGTGTTTCAACACTTATGATCATCTTCAAAAAAATGGTATGTGTGAAAGAAAAATTAAAACCCTATAAAATATATTGAGATATTATTCCTTATATTTCAGATGTTGTTGGGTTGAACACCTTTATCTAGTTGAGTTTTCATAAAACAATAGCTTTCACTCAACCATTAAGATGGAACTTTATGAAGACCTCTATGG
Organism: Viscum album; assembly: GCA_963277665.1. NCBI lineage: Eukaryota > Viridiplantae > Streptophyta > Magnoliopsida > Santalales > Viscaceae > Viscum > Viscum album. Next base: position 846,042,326 of record OY728134.1, on the reverse strand, counting down.
GAATAAATTTAGCTCTCCAACATTATGTGATGAATTTATAGATAGAAACCTATTGGGAAAAAAGATTACTGAAGAAATGGAAGATCAATTCCGATTTATTTAGGAATAAAGGGAAACTAATCCCTATGTATATCGGTCCTTATTAAATTCTTGATCATATCAGGAAGACATCCTATCGCATGACACTTCCTCCAAATATATCTCAAGTACATGAAGTGTTCTATGTATATCCCATGAGGAATTAAATACCTAACTCTTATCATGTTCTAAACTTAGAGTTCATACTACTGGAGCAGGATATTTCTTATGAGTAATAACGAGTTCAAATTCTAGATCATACAAGAAACGTTCTATGAAATAAGGCCACTCAACTGGTCAATTTTTTTGGGAAGAAATAACCAGTTAAAGGAATAAACATGGGAATTTTATTATTTGATGAAGTATAATTATCCTCATTTTTTTACCAAAGGGGAGAATTTTGAGGGAGGAATTCTTTTTAAGGGGGGTAGAATGTAACACCCCATGTTTTTATGGACCTTTTTTTCTCGAATAATTAATTTTTTTTTAAGTACTACAATATGACAAGTCAAACATTCCTTTTACATAGAACTGAATAAGTGTATGTTACATGTAACATTAACAAGGTGTACTTTACACATAGTACTGACATGGTGTATTCCACACACAACATTGAGTTTCTACAAAACATTATTATAATTTAATAATTATTTAAACAAGAGAATTATAACTGAGCCATTGAACATAGTAATATGAATAGTACTAGCTACTTATACAATATTATTTATAATGGTTTTATATAAATAAAACATATTAATAATGAAATATATAATCTTTTGTAAAGTCCTTATATGTTTAAAAATACTATTTTCTCAAATGAACTCCTTTTAATGTCTTTTGTGAAAAATAAAAAAATTATACAGATTTATAAATTTAATATGATAAAATAACCTTCATATTATAAATTTAGGATGTCTAAGTTTTATTATAATGATTTTTTTTTTGACTTTTATATGAAATTTCATTTTTTTTGGATGAATAAAGAAAAATAATGAATTTTAATTCAAAACTGAATTTTCATCTAATTTATTAATAATGTAAAATTATATTTTAATTAAGATTAAAAGTTTAATTAGATCATATTTTTATTAATAAACCATATTTGGGTCACTATAATTAATTTCACATTGAAAATTAATATAAAAAAATGAAAAATTTTGAACATTTTTACTTTAAAAATCACATTGTCAACCCCAATACAGGATTAATTTTTAATTAATTTTTGCCAATTCTATGTCTGGAATTTATAAAACACTTACTCAATATTTATAATCATAATAATTAATAATTTATGATATGGTCAACTTATTTTTTGACCAAAAATATTAGTGAAATTAATGAAAATTAATTAAAATGGTTAAGTTAAGACATAGATTAATGAGGGACTAAATATTAATCATAAGGGCCCAAACGACCTAGAAATTTGTCGAAAACCATTTTATGACCTTAGTTAAACCCTAAAATCCCTTATAAAAACTTTTTTCCATTATTATATGCACTAGAAACATTAAAATTGGGGGTGTAATTCTCTCTTTAAATATTTAGAAGAGTGTCACTCCTCCTCCACTATAAAAATGTCTCCTCTCCTCCCAATTCCTAACACCAATAAATCAACATAGGTGCAACCAATATATGCTCAATACACAGCTAAAAAACCGTACATTACTCCATAAATCCTCCCTTTTTGAATAAATACGTCCATAAAATCCCTTTGGTTAAACCAAAAGGAATTACCCGAATAGGAGATAACATTCTTCCTCTAGTATTTTTATATAATTTCAATACTCCACCCCATCAAAACTTATTGTTCCCGGATTTTTTAACAACACCTGTATAATAAATATACTTAGATTTCAGTATTATATACTTTTTACCTACACTAACACACACTTCCTTCTAATAGGTAACATATAAATTTTTTATGTGTACGGGGAACTACCACCTCACGAAACGACGATTGTTCATTTTTCCCACACACCCTCTCATAGTGGAAATTATGAAGGATAATATGTTTATATTTTTAAAATATCATATTTATTATATATTCAATCATCTATAATCCTTTTACAACACATTCTTTATACATTAAATTTTGTGTGAATACAATAATTTCATTCGAGGAAGTGTGGACTACCGCTCACTAAAAATGATGTGATTCTTTCACACACTATATGTAATGTATTAGGGATAAATTTAGTTAAATTATATGAGATATATATATATATAATAATGATACATTAATTATAATATATATACATATTCATATATTTTAATTTTTTTCTTTCTTTCAATGCAACAATAAAAATGGAAACAACGTTCATTCGTACAAAAGGCTTACCATCTCCATGAATGGTATATTCCATTTAAAAATTATATATTATTTATATTTTTATAATTAAAATATACTGAATATAAGTTTTATTTATATAATTTTTTAAATTATTTCAATCATGATATAAGTATAAAAACCATAGATATAACAAATTAAGACACATGCGAAGAACAGAGTGAATATTACCCGAAGGGAGACCTTAACATAATATTGTTAACAAGATGGTAATATAAGGTCATAATAAAAAAATATATGGTATTTTATTGAATTATATGATTACTTAAAAGATTTATAATAAACTTAAATTTAATATACAAGAATATTTTACGTGTATGAAGATATTCATGATACAAGGTAAGAAGATTTCAATAAAAAATTTATTTCTGTGAGATACATGATTTATTAACAGCCCATTCTTTTTGTGTGGTGTGTATACTAACCATATATGTATTAAATTATTATTATACTTATATATATGGGTATTTACATATCAATTCTAGGATCTTTATTTAATGGTGTTAATGTTTCAAAAGCTACCAAATTGGTAACAAATGTTTGTCTCAATTTTCCTTATTTGAGACACATGTTTTATTGTGAACCTACATTTTATTGGTGTGTATATAAATCCATTTGACATTTTCTATATTGAATAAAATTAATTTTATTATATTTTAATATTTACTTAATTTATTTTTCTTACATGGAGAGTTTGATCCTAAGTTACCATGTGGTAAGATTTTATTAAAACGATCTCATCGTTTATCGATATTGTTTAGGATTATACTTCCGTTATTGAAATATTGTGATCCAAATATTAATAACACTCATTATTTTATTTATAATATATTTATTCAAGATATCTCTATGTATTAGTACCATTTTCCCTCTCTTGGGTACATAATATAATTATGAAAAAAATACAAAAAACTGACAGTATTTCTCTCTTCAGTCGGAAATCTATTTTATTAAGAAACGATGTTTTCAAAAAAAATCACAAATGTGTCCAAATGATTTTTGAAGATAGTTTTCAAGGGAAAAATATTTTAAAAAATTTTACGGTTTTAAAATATTCCTTTATAATTTTTCAAAACTACATTCGAGGAAAATGTTTTGAAATATATATTATGTTTTAAAAATAGTTTTTAATGATGAAATGATATTTCCCGCAAGAAATGTTTTTAAAAATATATTTAAAAATTATTTCCCATATAAGATAACATCATCTGGAATTACTCATACCTTTTTGGAAAAATTATTCAATGTTTCCATTCATATTATTTCCTTGAATAAATTATGTTTTGATGGCATGATGTTTATGAAACTAGTCTTTATTCCATATTTATATTCTTATCATACCTACTTCCTTTCATGGGTAATGATTTAATGAAATGATTACATAACCTATCATTTTTTTACATGTTATGATATGATTAAAAAATTATGAAACCAATTTTATTTCATGGGTTACGATATGATTATTTATGATATTATGGCACACGTATGTATGATTTCATTATAAGATGGGTGGGACCTATATCTCCCTAATATGCATTGGGTAAAGATATATATATTATGAGATATACATGGCTAGAATAAAGAGTGAACATGGTTTAGTATTATAAGGATGGACAAGGAGTTAAATCGTTTCAGTAATATAGGGTTGGAATGTGGAGTGATTCTGGTTCTGTAAAGGACTTCGTCCTCTAACATGGCCTCGACGACAATACTGTGACTACTATAGAAATCACTGTATATTCTTATGTGTCTATCAAAATTCCATGGTTTATAATTATGTTATGATTTCATGGATTATGTTATTTATTTCCTTATAATTCATAATCTATGAATTGCCAATCTTTATGCACTAATTTCTGTTTATGATCATTGATATGTAGGGTATGATCTTCTATTTTCATTATCATGTTATCATTCCCTTATGCACATTATTATACTTACATATCTCCATTTTTTCCTTACTGGGCATCTGACCTCACCACTTTTTATGTTTTATTACCCTAGGTTATAAATTTATTTATCTTGTTTGAAGTTTCTAAGAAGGGTTCTAGTAAAAAAATAATCTAATGGGAGATGATGTAGCTCATTTATGTACCAGTGATTGTGTTTCTGTGATTGTTTCCATATTTTCAAAGGCACTAGAATAGTACAATATTTAGGCATCTCTTTGTATAATGTTTTAAGTATTATGAAATTGTTATGTAATGTTAATTCCTGAAAAGTGAGGGTCTCTATAAAACTCTACTTCTTCATTCTATTTATCTGATTAATTTATATGGTATCCCACCATTTGGTTAAATAACATTTAATTACATGGTAAAAGTAGATGATCTCTTATAGTTTAGTCTCTTGTAATTAAGGTGCAAAATAAAAGAAAAAAATAAAACATTCATTGAAATGCATTTAAAAACCCTTTTTGGGATCACCGTAAGTTAATTTTATTGCATCTCATATCCTAGGTATATAAATCATTAGAATGTGGTGAGAATGAAAACCAGTAATGGAATAAGAAAGGGAGATAAAAAATGTATTTTATAATGAGACATATCAATAGCAATACGAGGCATAACAATTAAGCATGAACAATAGGAATATCATAATAATAATAACATTAATCAAAATAGATAAATGTGGATAAAACATTTAAATGAGTCATTCATAAGCCTGACACCAAGGTGTCGTAAAATAAATTTACCCAGTTTACCAACCATGGTATTATAAAAAAAGTCATCTATTGAGATTAAATTATTTACCCAATGCATTGAAGCACTATTAAGGTAAACTATTAATATTTTTTAATTTTTTGTGATCCAGATATATTATAATTAATAATTTAATTAATGAACTATGGATAATAAATAATTGGTTTCTTATCAAAAATCTTGTCATACAAAATATCTTAAATACATGATCATTACGTCATTTTTAACCCATAAAAATAAATATGAGTTTAATATATGTAAAAACATAAATAAAAAAGTCATGTGTACAAATTTTTTAATACTAATTCAATTGAAAATAATATTGCTTATTCAAATAAAAAGATAAATATAATTTATCATGTAAAGGAGAGAAATTTCAGAAGTAAGTTTATTAGCATGACATGTATAAAACATGGTTTTGAAAAACGGTAATATGAGAGGGGAAAGGGTTTTACATTCATAAAATAAAATTAATATAGTAATGATATAATATAATTTGGAAAAAATAACTTAGTTTGGAAATTATAATACATATCACATGAAAAGAAAACTTGAATGGAAAAGAGAAGTAGAGATTTCCCTTATCTTGAAGGGTTACTTTTAATTCTTGAGGATTGGAATATTAGGGAATGGGAAAACTGTAGAGGGAATTCATGGGAGAAAAAATAACTATAGATTCATGAATTATGTATTAGGATTTAAGAGTAATGGTTAAATGGATGGGTATTTATAGAAAAAGTGGAGGAATTTTTATTAATTTCCAAATATAAGCCTTGAAAAACTTGGTTATGGAAAATGAAAAATTATTTGATTACCATTATTTTTTGCCCATCATTTATGACATTTGAGTCACACTTTATGACATTTTACTCCATCGAAAATAAAAACATTTTATAAATACTTTTTATGGCCTAGAAAAATAACGATTCCAGATAGTAATATTTTTTTAAAATTATATTTTCTATTTTAGACTTAGGAAAGTCATGTATAGTTTTATAAATTTATTATAATATATTAAAATAATTAAAAATAATAAAATAACATGTATTGGGAATTTTATTGTGTTTAAATAATTATTACATAATTATAAAATTATTATTGATTTCAAAAATATTGTTTTTTTCAATAATAATTCACTAATTATTAGAATTTAGACATTAAAATATAATAAATATCATTTATTAAAAAATATCAATTTTTAAGGAAGAGTCATATTTCATACCCTTTTAAAAAATTACTATGGAATTATAAAATTATTTTCACATTTATATTTATGTGATATTTTTTTAAAAGACTATTTTATTAAACAAAAAATTATTCAGAGTAACTGATTTTGTTACCAAATTAACTATATTTCTATGAAAAATGTTATTATGTTTCAATTGTATCCAAAAATAAATTTATCGAATTCATCTAAATTAAACACATTTTTTCTTAATAAAAACTATTCATAAAATGGAATTGATGTAATAACCATTTTATTTATATAAAGTATATTTCACTTTATGAAACTGATTCCTATACATGTAACCACTTATTACTCTCATGTATTCCCTAATGGTGTGGTGTGCAATGGCTGTAGTTTAATGGGGTGGATTAGCTAACATTGAAGAAGTGGTAATATACACTAACTTGAAATTCTGTAGTACGTGATTTCATTCAAGCTTCACATATTTAAGCTCATCTTGGGATTGGTCAAGGGTGAGCCCTAGTGACATAACCTCCCTCTAATGTTTAAACAAATGGGCTTCAAACAACAATACTCTACTGGTTGAGTCCATCGATTTTCTTTTCTGTATCAATTACGCAAATTTCATTACTAATCATAAAAAATAATTATAATGATATAATTATCAACCAATTGTATTGTTTCTAATGGTCATATATTGGTCAAATACTAGTGGTGACATATCTCTTTTTACCCAATAAATCAAAATTTATTCTTTCTCTCAAAATTTACAACACTTTAACTAATGGTTATATTATAATTTTCATTTAATTTTGATTAGTTTTATAATATTTTATTTTATTTATAATTTTTTTGTGGGAGTGATTATTCTAGTGGATTTGGTGATCCATATTTTCTCATTTTAGCTATTCTATTTCAAATAATTTGTCCAGTTGTAATATTTTTTCTTTTAATTGGTTTGATAACTAACCAATAAAATGATCATTGTTAATGATATTAACTTTTGTCAGTTTTTATATATTTTTTATATATAATATTATATATAACATATTTTTATTAAAATGTCATTTTAAAATTCTAGGTCATTACACTCGACTACCTCATCTAGCCCCATGTGAGGAACAAAATGGTTTTTTAGTCTGGTAGTGTGACCTTTAAGATTAAAAACCTCGTAGACTTTATCAATATCTTCCACCCATTTCTTTATATATGGGTTCAAATTTAAATTTATTCTTTTACAGGTAATGATTATTAAGAAAAATCCATCGCACTTCACTTTGGTTTGTTCATCTTTATTAACTAATCCTTTGGCTTCAAGCACAACAAAAATAAACTAAGGATAAATAATTGAATTTAAGATGATGTAATTAAAATAACCATAATATACACCATTTGATACCATCATAGGTTTATTTTTTCTTCTTGTTTAATAATGTATAAGAGATACACATATTGACATATCATAATGCTAAAGTCTACTTTTCTAGGGTATAACATGTATTGTATAAACATAAATATAAATTTTTACTCACAATAAAATTCTGTTGTAAAAGGTTTTCTGAGAGTTCCATCTCTTATAAACTACTCTAAGGTATTCTCATAAAAAAATATTCCATGTTGCTGGGAATTGACCCTTGATAGTCATTCTATATTCCTTCATAATGTACTTTAATGAACTTCACCAATTGTTTCAAATAGAAGAATACCTCTTATCTATCTATCATACTTATAATATGATATTTATTTAACCAAAAATTAAACTCAAAATATTGATAAAATGAGTGAACAAAGCGATGATAGAATGGTATATACTTATTTTATAATGAGTCTATCCATCCCTACTCCTAGATCACCCTAAACACCATCGATTTTCTTGAAAAAACTACATGAAATTTACTTCTTTCTCAATAAAAACTGTATGATTTTTGAGTTAAAGAATCTGTATCTTGACTACCGGTTTACTAGATTATCCTATAGGATTCTTAAAAGTTTGTGACTCCTAGGGAGATGACTTAACAGGTCACTTTACTCTTACCAAAATAACAGAGTAAATGTTTAGGCAAGTGTGAGAGAAGGATAAAGGTTGAGAGAGAAAGGGTAGCTGAGAGGGTCCAAGGGAAACCGGCTTGTGGAAGAGAGTGAGTCAAAATTAGAATTAAGACCAAATTTATATCATTTCATGAATTGAAAAAAAATTAAAATTTAAAATTAAAATTTAAAATTAATAAAATAATTAACCTAAAAAGAAAAATCATAAATAGTTTCTAATTTCTAATGGTGGCTAATTTCTAATGGTGGGTAATTTCCAGCTATTGGTGATTTCTAATGGTGGTTAATTAAAAAATATAGGTGATTTCCAATGGTGGGTGATTTATAATGGTGGGTAATTTTTAACGATGCTTAATTTCAAAAAGTGGGTCCTCTAATGGTAGGTTTTCCAATAATAGGTTGTCCAAAAGTTGGTCATCCATTAATGGGTTGTCCAACAGTGGGATTTCCAATAGTGTCTTGACCAAATATGGATTTTCCTATGGTGGCTCCCCAAAATTAATGTCTTTCCAAAATAAACCATTCCTAATTCATGTTTGGTATAGTTTAATCTCTCATAATTCAATGTCTTAGTAAAAATATCTATAATATGATGTTCAATTCCTAGGAATTCAAGAATTCTACCACCATTTTAAAAATGATATCTCCAAAATTGATTTCTTAAAACTATATTATTTGTTCTAGAGTGAGACATATGATTATTAGAAATATTTATAGCACTTTTGGTGCCATAATTTATATAGACCTGTATGAATTGATATCAATAGTCTAGTGGAGTTTGTTTCATCCACAATATTTGAGCACAACATCTACCAACAGCTATTTATTCAGCTTCAACAGTAGATAGTTCAATGGAATTTTTATATTTAAAACACCAAGATAAAATTGGATTTCCTAAAAAATTATAGTTCGAGATATTATTTTAATATCTAACAAACAACCACCAAAATCTACATCTGAATAACTCAAAAATTTAAATTCATGTCCTCTAGCATAGAATACTCCTAAATTACTGATATATTTGAGTTATTTATAAATTATATTAATAGTAAATAAATGAGACTCTTTTTTTAATTGAAAATGATCACAAATACACACACTATACATAATATCAGTCTAGCTAGAATTTATATACAGCAGACTTCTGGTCATACTTCTATAATAAGTTTGATCCACTGGATTCCCAGTTTCATAAGGATTATCTATCCAAACCAAAATGTTTTAGAATATTTTTTTTGTACACATGTTGATTTAAAATAATTCATTCATTATTTTGAAAAATCTAAAAAACAAGAATGATTTTCAGTTCAACCCGTAAACTTATTTCAAATTCATTTTTCAGCATTTCAAAAAAATCAGTTTTTTAAAAAAAATAGAAGATCCAAACATATTATCATCTACATATATTTTAATAACTAAAAAATATTTAAATTTTATTTTTATTAAAATATTAGGATCATCTATAAAATTTGAAAAAAAATAAATTAGAAAAGTTTTGAGCCCATCATATGAAGTTATAAGAGGTTATTTTAAACCATAGAATTCTTTTGTTAATTTGAATACATGATTTGGAAAATGAGGATTTTGAAATCCAAGGGGTTGTTCAGAAAAACATTATCAACTATACAACCATTCAATAATACACATTTTACATCCATTTTAAATAGCTTTAAATCTAATTCTATAACATAAGCAAGTATTATTCTAATGGATTTAAGTCTACACACAAGTGAAAATGTTTCCTTATAGTCAATGCACTCTTCATGACATTATCCTTGTGAAACCAACCAAGATTTATTGTTTACAATGGTTCCTAAATCATCAAATTTGAATCAAAATACACTTTTAGTTTAAATAGTCAAGGTGTATTTAGATCTATAACACATTCCTAGACATTATTTATTTCAAATTGATTAAGTTTCTCTTGAATATGAATGACCCAAAATTCATAATTAATTGAATCGTTTATGTTAATAGGTTCAAGTTGTGACAAGAATGAATAATGTTAAAACTGATTTAAAAGAGAAGCTATATTTTATGTACCTCTATCCAGATCTCCCACTGCATTATCAAGATATGGTATTTTATTATCCCTAAAACTCTTGAAAAGAAGTTCTAATCATATTATTAACATCTACAGGTTCAGGTTTGGGTTGTGAATGTTCCTTAGATTTGGATATTTTTTTTCTTAATTCATAAAGGTTTTAGATGGGTTGGAATTAATTTTTATATTTGATAGATCATTCTTATGATTTTCTACAAGGGTTTTAGGCTCAGGTGGATTTGATTCATCAAACATTACATTAACTGTATCCTCCATAGTCTTGGTTATTTTTTAAAAAACTCTATATTAATTACTATTATTTGGGCAACCAATAAAAAAATTTCATCACTCTTGGAAGAAAATTTTCCAATATTATCATTTCTATTAAGAATAAATTATTTTCAACCAAAAAAATCTAAAGTAATTAACCTTATGTTTCATACTATTACATAATTCATAAGGGGTTTTCTAAAATAGAGGTTTAATCAAAACATTATTAATTATTTATTAGAAAATATTCACATCCTCTTCCCAAATTTAAACATGAGGGTTATATTCATTATGTATGGTACCATAAATTATATAAAGTGTCATATTTCTACTTTATATAACAACATTCTTTACGGGGGTCCTAGTAGAATAAAATTTGTGATTATATCCATTTTTTAGAAAAATGATTCAATGTCATGCATCTAAAACTCATATCTATGATCACTTCTTAAGGACTAAATCCTAATTCTACTATGGTTTTATATAGATTCAGTATTAATGGTAAAATAAGAGCAGGCTCTAATTTTGTGAACTAAAAAAGAACACCCATGTAAACCTATAAAAAGCATCTACATAGGTATAGAAATAGTTATTCCCTTTTAAAATAGATAATCTATATAGTCTAAACTATTCCATGTGAACTAAATCTAGGGGTTTGATAAGTTGAAACATCATTATTTTAGTTCAAATAAATCACATGTTGTTTCTCTTTTTGACATGGGTTACAAACTTTATCATTTTGGAATTCCAATTTAGGTAGATATTTGACTAACCCTTCCCAAGTTATCTCTATAAGTGATTGAATATTTCAGTGGCCTAGTACATATTCCAAAGTCAGTATTCTATTTGAAAGATACTTATATTAGAAACATTTAGAGAGAGTAAATAGTCTAAATTAACATCATAAATTTTTTGATTTCTTAATGCAGTAAAAATTAAATCATTTTTTGAATCAAAAACATTAAAATCATTGTTTTCAAATTTCACATAAAATCATCATCACATAGTTGTGAGAATCTGTTAATATGGTATTTTAAACCATCAATAAAAAATACTTGAGAAATTAAAATCAATATAGAATTACCAACTTGTCCAAGGACAATTATTTTCCCTTTAGAACTTTCACCAATGGTGACATACCCACCATTTACCTTTATCAAATTTTTTAAGCTTTACTAATCTCAAGTTCTGTTTCTATAATAACTAATGTTTATGTACCAAAGGTACTTACTAGATCTCTTTAAGTAGGTTCCCAAAAAAATAATTTTTACACCAAAAATGATTTTGGTACCCAAATAATCATGGGTCTATAAATATTAATAATTAAGGTCTTAGTAACCCATAATGTATTAATGGTTGTACTATATGAAGAGTGAATGATTTTGTAAATAAAGAGTTTTTAGTTCTAATTTAACAAAAACGCATAGAAGATTTTCTAGAACTGGTCTTTGGAATAAAATGGTACTAAAAAATTCTTATATGTCCATGTGGATAACCAAGGACAATGACGTATTTTGGTTCAATTTGTTTTTTAAGTATTTGAGTGAGATTATTTCTCTTGTCATTAAAATTTTTTATATACTTTTTTATTTTACCCTTATAAAATTTCACTTAGGTGTTTTCTTTCTATATTTGAACATTTTTATCTTTTCCAAAAAAAGATAAGATTTAAAATTAATAAAAAATCATGTTATTTCATTATAATTTTATACTTATATTTAATCACATTGAATTTATCTTCTTGAATTTTATAATATTCAAAATTATCTTCATTTTAGATATTTTCCTGAATATTTTCATCTCTATAACGAATATAAATACTTTTTACGAAAATTAGGAAAGTCATTTTATACTTTAAATGTGTTTGTCAAGAAACACATGTTTTCTCTATCATGTTTTTCATATTTAGTAGTGTCTGAATCGATTGAGAAATGTTTATAAGTACTTCAAGCTTCATCCATTACATACTTTTATTTATTATCCTTTTCATTATATTTTTTTAAAATTTCTTCTTTTGGTAGTCATCTTTGACATACCTATTCCTCTTACATTCATAACAGAAACTACTACAAAAAAGGGCAAGGGAAGCGCTGCCCTTTATCAGCATTAAACATAAAGTGCTGATAACGGGGTATACCTTTATCAGCGCTATATAAAAGCGCTGATAAATATTACATTTACCAGTGCTAAAATAAGCACAGATAAAAGGTAACATTTATCAGTGCATTTTTTAGCGTTGATATAGGTATATCTTTATCAGCACTTTTATTTTAGCACTGATAAAACACACCTTTATCAGCGCTTTTAACGAGTGCTGATAATGGTTCTGACGGTTTTTATTTAATAACCCTAACAGGCCATCCTCACTTGCACACGGTCAAGCTCTCGCGGAAGCTGAACCAGGCCCCTCGCCGCACGACCTCGTCCTCCTCATCCTCCTCCTTCCTCCTCCTTCCTCCTCCTCGTCCTCCTCGTTCTCCTCCTTCTCCACCGCAGTCGCTACCTCATCCCCCGCTCCCGCTATCGCAACCGCCTCTGCCTCTACTACCTCCACCCTCGCTGTCGCGACCGCCGCCGCCTCTGCCGCCACCGCCGCCTCCGCCTCGGCCGCCGCCGCCGCCTCCACCCTTGCTGCCACGACCGTCGTCGCCTCGTCCTCCTCCTCCTTGTGCTCTCAAGATGGGAGGTGAGTTCCATGGATGGTATTCCCTTGGTATATTATTTATATATTGTGTGTGTGAGGACCAAATAGTGAATATAGATGTGAGATGTGAATAATACCATATCTTGAGCCTAATTCCAGTAAGTATTTCCATAATAGATAGTGTGGTCTTAATGTGATTATGATTATGTCTAGGGATGTGATTCATAATTAGTGATGAGTGTTGAAATAAGAGATGTTATTGATATTTAGCAACACAAGTGGGTTGTTTGGGAATGATGTGGAATTGGATACCCTATAGGTTCCATAGGGATATCTTGACTCTAAGATGAAGTATATGGTAATTGTTTTGTTATGATGGTTCACATGTGTGAGAGGTCTACCAAAGTTATGTGTGATGACTTCTGTGGATAACCAACCCTTGTTTTCATTTTTCTTATTTTGAGTTACCATGGGTGGTAAGTTATACCCCTTCGAGTTGAATATTTATGTATGAGATACAAAGGAAATAGTTTTTAATCTTATGGTTATATGGATTTCCAAAGATTATCCCAATGGAAATGATGATGGATCCATATTAATTTTCATCACATAGCATAATCTCATACTTATATGATTAGACAAAGATGAACCCATAATACAAAACATATCACCTAGTATGTCTGTCACATATATGAATAAATAAATTAGAAAAAAAACATGCTATAAAGAATAAAGGTACCATTAAATACTTACATTGGTTAACTTGTTTTAGAAATTGTTTATCTTCATCTGTGCCTTGTACTTGCACCCATGAATTTGAAGGTGAGTATGCATACACGATAGTTGACCTTCTTAGAGAAGATTTTCTGGAAGAGTATAAGATACATGATGCAACAAATATCATTAGAGTATTGGAGAAAATGTGGTTGCTACAAACAATGTGGCAATCGGCTTGTGCAACGCGGCCGAAGTTACAACTTGTAGGTATTGTAACTTAGGCCACGTTGTACAATCTGATTGCCACAATGAATAACAAGATCTTCATTGCTTCATGTCTCTTATACTCTTCTAGAAACTCTTCTCTAAGAAGTTCAACTATCGTGTACGCATACTCACCTTCAAATTCATTGGTGCAAGTACAAGGTACGGATGAAGATAAACAATCTCTAAAACATGTTGACCTATGTAGGTATTTAATGGTACCTTTATGCTTTGTATCATGTTTTTTTCTAATTTATTTATTTGTATATGTTACAAACATTCTAGGTGATATGTTTTGTATTATGGGTTTATCAGGAGTCTGTATGATTTCCTTTTTCCACATTTCATTTTAAATAGCATGTTATAGTTATATATTTACTGTACCCTAATGGCTCAAATGGTCAGGCATATTGTAGATGTTTCTAGAATGTTATAGTATTCTTTTTCCCCAATGGTAGTACATTTTTAGGGTGTTTTCACTAATGAGGTATAAAATTTACTTCTTAATAAATAGATAAACTTTATAATCTAGTTAGTTTTGGGAGAAAATTTAGTTTCTATCACAATTTCTAAAGTAACACCAAAAGAGCATCAGTTGTTTGAATTACAATTTGATGATATAGAATATAATGGTTTCATATGGCATAGTACTTTACCATGGGGTTTTATAGTTCTCTAAAATAGATGGTTGATTGGTATTTATTATTTTGTTGGACTATTGGAGATTGAACCTGATGAGAGTCATGAATATGTATCCTCATCCATGCATTGATAGTCACATTGATCATCTATGAGGTTCTATGATCATCTCCAAGATAGATTTTACATTAGGATACCATTAGATGAGTTGGACATCGATTGACCTACCATGGACTGCTTTTAGGAGTAGTTATGGCCTGTATGATTTTTTAGCGATGATTTTTGGTTTAACTAATGCATTGGTTGTATTAAGGGACTTGATGAATAGGATATTTCATCCTTTTCTGGATCAATTTTTAGTAGTTTTTTTCAATTAAATATTAGTGTACTCTCAACCCATAGTTGATCTTGGCCAACATCTTATAATCACCTTGAGTACATTGAGATAGCATCATATTTATTACTGTTTTCTCCTGTTACTCATTGGTTTCCTCTTGTTCGCATGTCATGTATTTTCTAAGGCATCATTCAGTCTTTGTAAGACTAACTTGGAATAAATTTGATATATGTCAGATTAAATCAGGTATCTTATACATACACGATGTTAAACCTACTGGACACATCATGTATATGGATTTCACATGTGTTTAGAGGCATTTGTACCATGATTTGTTTTTATAAAACCCAAAAAATGCCACCTGATTAATTAAAACATAATATTAGGCAATTTCTTGAGATCGAACCCATAAAGACGATGAATATGAATAAAGAATGGATGAATTCCAATCGGTTGACAAAAGAGTATGAAGATGGCGTGAAAGATTTTATCAAGTTTGCAGAAGATCATGCATGTGACCCTTCTCAAATCCTTTGTCTGTGTTTACGATGTTGTTATTCAAGACAAATTAGTCCCGAGGAGTTGGAAGAACACATGATCTGTTAGGGAATAGATCGAAGTTATACATGTTGGAATAAACATGGGGAAAAACCAATGTAGGTAGTGACTCAGAGAACACGACATTTTATATATCATCTGATATGATTAGAAGCGTGAATAGTGAAGATGATCATATGGAGGGTGTGATTATAGATGTGAACGATGATGAAGATCGAATTGAGGAAATGACAAGGACAGTTGAAGATGAACTTCGTGATTGCCCAAAATTGTTTGATAAGTTAAAGAGTTGTGCAAAAACGTCATTGTATGTTGGTTTCACTAAATATACAGCATTGTCAGCAGTATTGAAGCTTTATAATTTGAAAGCAGGCAACGGGTGGAGTGACGCCAGTTTTACGGAACTACTTTCTCTCCTGAATGACATGCTCCCAGAAGATAATAAACTCCCAAGACGAACATATGATTCCAAACGAATGCTACGATCGATGGGTATGATCTCTAAAAGAATACATGCTTGCCCGAATGACTGTATATTGTTTCAGAAGGACCACAAATCACTTAAAGAATGCCCAAAGTGTGGTGCTTTCTGATATAAGAAAGATGATTCTAGTCCTACAAAAGTTGTATGGTACTTTCAAATCATTCATAGGTTTAGACGCCTATATGGAAGTGAGGAGACTGCAAGACAATTGACATGGAATGCAGATACAAGAATTAATGATGGGAAACTACGTCACCCTGAATATAAGGCCCCAGCCTTAAACCTTACTTAAAATTGAATTAAATGAGTAATTCACATTGAGGATCTTTTCAGGTTTATAGTTTTATAGAATTAGGACATAACTATCACATCTCAAAAGATTACAAAGTAGTCGCTTCTACTAAATTTCCATAAAATAAAAACTCTTAAAAAGAAACATGTATAGTTCCATGTTTTAGGAAGCATGACTTTCCCTTGATCCCATCCTTGACCCTATTCCACGCTAAGTCCTGTGAAAAACATTTCAAAAACTTGGGATTAGCATAAGAAGCTCAGTAAGGGATACACAAAGAATGAAAACTATTAGTTTTTCAAAACAACAAGTAAACCATGAATAATTTATCAATGTAATACTTTTCACAATCATGAAGTAGTAAAAACTCTTCACTGAAAAAGAAAGTATCATTACTTACCTTTCTGTAACCAAAGGATTACCATAAAACCCATATAAAGAACACATAACATATATAAAGGTAACTTGGGACATAAACATACTTAAGTGGAATAACTATACGGTCGACTTCCACACATATCACTTCATGGAATAGCCATATAGCCAATTTCCATACATACTTAATGGAATATCCATACGACCGACTTCCATACCCAATGCATTGGAGGTTATAACGTAACCACCCATCCTGGTATTCACGGCACCACCCATCATATGGTTTATAACGTAACCACCCGTTAAAATTTCCAAGTACCAATATAAAATCATAAAACATAAAACCAATCTAAAGGAATGATAACATTTCCACATTTCAATCACAATATATCATAATAGAATCCTTTTTCAAAACCATTTTAAATACCAAAATACATAAAATAGTATATGGTATTTATTTCATTTTAAAAACATAATGGCTTGTTGGGGAAGCCAAAGAACAAATAATACTCACGGCGGCGGAAAAGGTCGTTGTCACCGCGTACGTTAAAAAAACATTCCTTTTTGTCGTTTAGTAAAATGCTTTGTAGAAAAAGATTCCTTTTGTATAAAAGTAAAAGTCAAAGGGTTTTATACACCGTATAAAATAAAGTTGTGTATAAAATTAAATATGCCTCAATGAATGGAGATTTAGACGAAGTCCCTTACAAAGACGGTATCCTTGGTTTTAGGATAAATCAATTGCATAATTATGTGTGACAAACGAATACACCAAATATAAGTGGATATTAAGTGTAAAACAATCAGAGGTTATTCACACATATTCATATAACGACATATTCAAGGAGTACAAGTTTATCCCAAAGAATCAAATTTGGGCTAAGAAGTTCCCTTGCAAAAATTTGACAGCCTAACGGCGTCACTTCAAAAATTCAGAAAATGAGTTGATGAGAGATAAAAAGTGTATCTCATCACTTGGACATAAAATTTACATCAATAAGGATATATGAGAACATATACCAACATAACAATATGTAAATTAAAATACCCAACAAAAGAAGTCTTTTAAAAAAGAGGAGGGTGAAAGGTTCCCTTACCGACTTGGGTATCTTTCAAAACATACACCCCACGAAAGAAGGACAATAGATCATTGATGTAAATACTCATAAACGAAAGTATATTACACAAAGAGTAGAATAATGGGCAGTACATACACCACTCAATGGAATTTGTGGCAAATGTAGCATAAATCCCATAGGAATAAATGTGAGATGAAAAATCCCTTACGAAAACTCGGCAGCCTAACGGCGCCACATAAAACTTCTGAATATGGATTGATGAGATCAAATAGGGTATCTCATCATATTAAAATAAAATTTACAGCAAGAGGAATATAAAATAACATCCCACAACATTACAAAGAGGAGATTAAAAGAAGTGACATAAAGGAGAGTACTTAAAAAGAAAGAGAGAGGTTAGATCTCTTACGAAAGTGCGGCAGCCTAACGGCGCCACTCAAAACATCCAAAATGGATTGATGAGAGAGAATAGGGTCTCTCATCACATGAACATAAAAATTACAGTAAGTGTAATATAAAAGATCATCCCAATAACAAGAAATATGAGCTTTAAAAGTAATGACATAAAAGTGTGTACTTAAAAAGAAACAGAGGAGTAGGATCCCTTACCTCGGGTCCGACTTGACTCGATCGTTCTTTAATGTCCTGAATAATAAACTTGAGTTAATTTATACTTCCTTAAGAACCTTTTTTCAAGATCATTATTCCTTTTATATCACTTATTACCATGTCATAAACATTATGTAATCACTTAAGTTAATAATATTTGTTTTGCCGATATTTGGTTCTTAAGTCAAAAGTGGACTTCTTACAATTACATGTTGTTCGTGTGGCCAAAAGTTTATTATATCCAGAATTTTATTCATGATGTAGATATCATATATGTTATATATATCCAGTACATGCATGAATTTATAACATTACATTATCATTTAGAGGTAAGAAATGAAATTCACCGTTCATGGAGACGGTAAGCCATACGTACGCATGAACGCTACTTTCATTTATATTTCGTATTTTATGGAATGGAATAATAATGATATAAAGGTATATTATAATTCCAGTATAATATCATATATAATATCATAGTTCCATCCTTTATACGTCCCACATTTGGTATTTAACGAATCAAATCACTTTGAGGGGGCGGTAGTCCGCACTTCCTTAAATGAAGATATCGCGTATACCCATAATGGAATCCATAAAGGTAAGACACAAATGAAAAATTCAGAAGAATAAGTAAAACATAAACATATTATATATCATATATAAAAATAGTGACATCATAATGGCCACCTTTGAAGGTGTTAAATGAGTGTTGAACAATCATCGTTTCGGGAGGCAGAATTTCGCCATCCACAGAAACCGTATGTTCTTTAACCATTTGATGTATTATTGTGAGAGTGTAGCTCTAATAAATCTTATAACAACATCCTAGTATATTGAAGATACTGTTGTTGTTACAAAAGAAGTAAATAAAAAGAGTTTAGGGGGTTGTAGAAGCAAAATAAAACAAATGAACATGAGAGAAAGAATTACCTTTAAAAGTGTAACTCCTTTTGATTTGAGCCTAAAGGCTTCCTTTGAAAGGATTATTCCCAAAGGTAATCCAATATTATGAGGAGAGGGATGTGGAGAGAGTAAATGGGCAGGGGTTGGCCGAGACAAAGGCTTGAGGAGTGTGTGAAATGAGGTAGAGGTGGGGGCCTTTTCTAAGAGGAGAGGAGGGGCACTTTTGGAAAGTAAGAAATATTACTTTATTTGAAAATGTGTTTCGGTTTTAAAAGGTCCCACATTGATATAATTCGTGGATAAGGTGATAAGGGTTCGAAATCCACCCATCCAATAAGTTTTGGACATGTGTAGTTCATAGATTTTACATTATTCTTTCATTTTATTTAAATCGTCAAATAATGATGTCATTGTTGCATCACTATTATGTAATAAATAATTTAATTCATTTAATGTCTAAAAATTATAAACAAAATACTATGATGTAGGAAATCTTTTTATCTTTCCAATGACTATTTATAATCAAACATATGACTTGTATAACCCCACTTAAAAATTATTTTAGTAAAACATATCATGTTTGTGTCATTTTTACTTTTACATTAAATAAAAAGTTATTTTTGTCATTTCCCAACCAAAGTGGCTCCATGGGGTCCCCAAGTTGACCCATGGCTTGTATTGGTCTCCCATTACACATCCAATGAGGTTAGGACATGTGTCAAGTTCATTTCATATTATTAAAACATTATTTTTACCTTAAACTACACTAATTACCTCTAATCGCGATTAAAAACTTAATAAGTTACTATTCACCAAAAAATTATTTTGATCCCATTGAACCACATTTTACTTCTTAATGACAACCATGTATGTCGGATTTTCTAAATTCAAAACACAAAGATGGAAAAATTTCATTTAAACGGAAAAATCAGTTTTTATAAGTACCACTTAGTGGTTTCACTATTCATCAAAAATTGAAGTTTTTCAGAAAAATCCCAAAAATTCACCTTAAGCTAAATTTGATATTCCGAATTCAGAAATGAAGTCCGTTCTACAAAATTAAAAACATATTAGTCACATAAATTAATTTAATAATTAATTCTCGCTGTCAGAGCAAATAGCGTGTTTTTATAAAACAATAAGTATCAAAAGATTGACACTAGTTTAAGTCTGATTTCAAAGTGAAATTAATTCCAACGAACACTTTTGGATTTAATGGTAAAAATATTTTCTAATTTAACTTTAAAACCAATTCAAAATATTATCTAATCATATAAATAAATTATATTAAAAAGAGTTTTTGAATTAAAACACAACATTTTACACTATTCATTAAACAATGAACTTTATCGGAAAAATACCAAAAAATTAGACAAAGTAAAATTTGATGTCCCGATTCTTAATAAGAGTTTTATTTTGTCCAAAAGAATTTATAAGAGTGATCAAAACTATATTTAATGACAGTTCTCCATTAAAAGGCGATAAGTGAACCTTTAGTGAAAACTAGGGCATATACGCCTAAAATTGAATTCTTTCTGTATTTTAAGACTTTAGATTTTATTGGATAAATGTAAAAACATTTAAAAACATATATAATCATATTTTAGTTATTTCTATCCATTCACGCCATTACAACGGCTACATGTTAACTACCATTTAAAATAATATTATTTTATTATTAGAGTGTAACGTAAGATTCCCAAGAAACTCATTGTTGCGTGTTGGGTACGCCATCGAGCATAGCGTCCCCTTTAAAGTCATATTAATATTTTATTCACAAATATGGATAAATATTAAAATGTCATATTATTTTCTTA
Organism: Viscum album; assembly: GCA_963277665.1. NCBI lineage: Eukaryota > Viridiplantae > Streptophyta > Magnoliopsida > Santalales > Viscaceae > Viscum > Viscum album. The sequence goes on along the minus strand of OY728134.1, from coordinate 846,020,929 downwards.
CCTGGGGTGTTACATCCTTCCCCCCTTTTGGGAATTGTGTCCTCGCAATTTTAAAATTGCGCTTGGAAACATCCTTGGATGTCCCACATCGGAACAATAGTCGGTATAACAATCACTTTAAAATAAAGAAAGATAAGTACAGAGGTCACCCGAGTTAACCCATACTAGGACTCCATGTAGGAAAACATGGACATGGAGGAGAAAACATAGGGTCATGTTCTGATGGAGAGTGATAAAAAACATGTTTAGGAGAAAGTTAACAATAAGAAAATCACAAACTTGTGATGGGTTAAACGGTGTTGGGTTCCCCAGTAGGAAACGTTAATAGACAGCATTTTTGTTTAAATTACTTTTTATTGAGGAATTTATTCATAAGGAAACATAATCACTTATCATGTTGACTTTCAACTTTTACTAGATTCCTTAATCAAACTCATATTTTTTTTCAAAAGACAAGTATTTAGGGAGACTTGTTCGCATTAAGAGTACTATAATCAACTTCTAGAGAATCACCTAATCCACAAAAGATAACTATATACATCCCATGTCTTTAGGCTTTAACCAAAACCAAAACCAAAAAGGTTAGTACAAGGTCAGATAATCCAGAAAAGGATAACCCAATAAAAAGAAAATCTATTTTTAATCTCCAAAATTTTTCCAACAAAACCCAAAGTTCAACGAGGACCATTCTATAATCAATTTGTCCATAAAATTCTTCAAAGTAAACCAATATAAGATTGAAACCCAAATATTTGAAGTATTTAGTCGAATAGTCTTCCAAGATAAATCGAAACATTTATCTCCAAACAATATCAGTTACTCCTAAAGTCTCGTTTTGAAAAGTAATTAACCTAATCACATATCCTCCATGATAGGTTAATTATTTTAATAAATAACCCAAAATCAACTTACTATTAATTCATAAAATCATGTAACTAAAAAGAATCAGTCAAACTAACCAGGGACTTCACGTAGTCCAGTGGTAGGCGATAAATACCAGTCGCACACTGGTTGTGGGTTCGATTCCCGCAGCTTTGTCCGACGCGACGGGATGTCACACGGTCTGCGTGTTGTCCTTTTTCCAAAACTATATAATTCTTAAAACATTCCCCCAAAAGGGATAAAATCATCAAAAATAACCATAACATAATTTAACCTCAATTTTATCTCATTCCTTTCACTTCAATCATAACATATAGTAACCCATAATTACCTCAAAAGTAAGGATCATATAAACCCTAATGGTTACCTTTTTAATTATTACCTGAACTTCCACATCGATTGGTCTTCTCGTACATGATTCATTATAGAACATACCAAGGTTCAAGTGGTTTATCATGACTCCTTGATATTTGGTTTAGAACAACCATGAGTTTCCTCATTGAATCCTCCATTTTATCTAGTATCTTAATAAGAGAACCACCACAGTTTCCTTCAAACCTGTTGTCTCTTTGGTGCCTGCAAGATCCATCCATTCACTAAAAACAGAAATGTCAGTGTGAGTATATCAACAAAACCATCATGTACTAATGAGGAAGGTAAACACTAATATATACTTACTCATTCACTTTATCTAAAACTAGGACTCTTTCTGAAATCCTAACCATTATGGTAATGTCACTTATGCTTAAAGAATACCCTAACCTCTAAAGTTATCTAAACCGACCTCTGATACCAACTATAAGGCCCCAGCCTTAAACCTTAATTAAAATTGAATTAAATGAGTAATTCACATTGAGGATATTTTCAGGTTTAGAGTTTTAGAGAATTAGGACATAACTATCACATCTCAAAAGATTACAAAGTAGTCTCTTCTACTAAATTTCCATAAAATAAAAACTCTTAAAAAGAAACATGTATAGTTCCATGTTTTAGGAAGCATGACTTTCCCTTGATCCCATCCTTGACCCTATTCCACGCTAAGTCCTGTGAAAAACATTTCAAAAACATGGGATGAGCATAAGAAGCTCAGTAAGGGATACACAAAGAATGAAAACTGTTAGTTTTTCAAAACAACAAGTAAACCATGAATACTTTATAAATTTAATACTTTTCACCATCATGAAGTAGTAAAAACTCTTCACTAAAAAAAAGTATCATTACATACCTTTTTGTAACCAAAGGATTACCATAAAACCCATATAAAGAACACATAACATATATAAAGGTAACTTGGGACATAAACATACTTAAGTGGAATAACTATACAGTCGACTTCCACACATATCACTTAATGGAATAGCCATACAGCCAATTTCCATACATACTTAATGGAAAAGCCATACGGCCAACCTCCATACCCAATGCATTGGAGTTTATAACTTAACCACTCGTCCTGGTATTCACGGCACCACCCGTCATATGGTTTAAAACGTAACCACCAGTTAAAATGTCCAAGTACCAATATAAAATCATAAAACATAAAACCAATATAAAGGAATGATAACATTTCCACATTTCAATCACAATATATCATAATAGAATCCTTTATCAAAACCATTTTCAATACCAAAATACATAAAAGAGTATATGGTATTTATTTCATTTTAAAAACATAATGGCTTGTTGAGGACGCCAAAGAACAAATAATACTCGCGGCGGCAGAAAAGGTCGTTGTCACCGCGTACGTTAAAATTAACATTCCTTTTTGTCGTTTAGTAAAATGCTTTGTAGAAAAAGATTCCTTTTGTATAAAAGTAAAAGTCAAAGGGGTTTATACACCCTATAAAATAAAGTTGTGTATAAAATGAAATATGCCTCAATGAATGGAGATTGAGACGAAGTCCCTTACAAAGACGGTATCCTTGGTTTTAGGAAAACTCAATTGCATAATTATGTGTGACAAACGAATACACCAAATATAAGTGGATATTAAGTGTAAAACAATCAGATGTTATTCACACATATTCATAGAACGATATATTCAAGGAGTACAAGTTTATCCCAAAGAATCAAATTTGGGCTAAGAAGTTCCCTTGCAAAAATTTGACAGCCTAACGGCGTCACTTCAAAAATTCAGAAAATGAGTTGATGAGAGATAAAAAGTGTATCTCATCACTTGGACATAAATTTTACATCAATAAGGATATATGATAACATATCCCAACATAACAATATGTAAATTAAAAGACCCAAAAAAAGAAGTCTTTTAAAAAAGAGGAGGGTGAAAGGTTCCCTTACCGACTTGGGTATCTTTCAAAACATACACCCCATGAAAGAAGGACAATAGATCATTGATGTAAATACTCATAAACGAAATTATATTACACAAATATTAGAATAATGGGCAGTACATACACCAATCAATGTAATTTTTGGCAAATGTAGCATAAATCTCACGGGAATAAAAGTGAGATGAAAAATCCCTTACGAAAACTCGGCAGCCTAACGGCGCCACATAAAACTTCTGAATATGGATTGATGAGATCAAATAGGGTATCTCATCACATTAAAATAAAATTTATAGCAAGATTAATATAAAATAACATCCCCCAACATTACAAAGAGGAGCTTAAAATAAGTGACATAAAGGAGAGTAGTTAAAAACAAAGAGAGAGGTTAGATCTCTTACGAAAGTGCGGCAGCCTAACGGCGCCACTCAAAACATCCAAAATGGATTGATGAGAGAGAATAGGGTCTCTCATCACATGAACATAAAAATTACAGTAAGTGTAATATAAAAGATCATCCCAATAAAAAGAAAGATGAGCTTTAAAAGGAATGATATAAAAGTGTGTACTTAAAAAGAAAGAGAGGAGTAGGATCCCTTACCTCGGGTCCGACTTGACTCGATCGTTCTTTAACGTCCTGAATAATAAACTTGAGTTTATTTCTACTTCCTTAAGAACCTTTTTTCAAGATCATTATTCCTTTTATATCACTTATTACCATGTCATAAACATTATGTAATCACTTAAGTTAATAATATTTGTTTTGACGATATTTGGTTCTTAAGTCAAAAGTGGACTTCTTACAATTACATGTTGTTCGTGTGGCCAAAAGTTTATTATATCCAGAATTGTATTAATGATGTAGATATCATATATTTCATATATATCCAGTACATTCATGCATTTATAACATTACATAATCATTTAGAGGTAAGAAATGAAATGCACCGTTCATGGAGACGGTAAGCCGTACGTACGCATGAACGCTACTTTCATTTCTATTTCGTATTTTATAGAATGGAATCATAATGATATAAAGGTATATTATAATTCCAGTATAATATCATATATAATATCATAGTTCCATCCTTTATACATCCCACATATGGTATTTAACGAATCAAATCACTTTGAGGGGGCGGTAGTCCGCACTTCCTTAAATGAAGATATCATGTATACCCATAATGGAATCCATAAAGGTAAGACACAAATAAAAAATACAGAAGCATAAGTAAAAAATAAACATATTATATATCATATATAAAAATAGTGACATCATAATGGCCACCTTTGAAGGTGTTAAATGAGTATTGAACAATCATCGTTTCGGGATGCAGAATTTCGCCATCCACGGAAACCGTATGTTCTTTAACCATTTGATGTAGTTGTGTGAGAGTGTAGCTCGAATAAATATTATAACAACATCCTAGTATATTTAAGATACTGGTGTTGTTACAAAATAAGTAAATAAAAAGAGTTTAGGGGGTTGGAGAAGCAAAATAAAACAAATGAACATGAGAGAAAGAATTACCTTTAAAAGTGTAACTCCTTTTGATTTGAGCCTAAAGGCTTCCTTTTAAAGGATTATTCCCAAATGGAATCCTATAGGATGAGGAGAGGGATGTGGAGAGAGTAAATGGGCAGGGGTTGGCCGATCCAAAGGCTTGAGGTGTGTGTGAAATGAGGTAGAGGTGGGGGCCTTTTATAAGAGCAGAGGAGGGGCACTTTTGGAAAGTAAGAAATATTAATTTATTTGAAAATGTGTTTCGGTTTTAAAAGGTCCCACATTGATATAATTCGTGGATAAGGTGATAAGGGTTCTAAATCCACCCATCCAATAAGTTTTGGACATGTTTAGTTCATAGATTTTACATTATCTTTCCATTTTATTTAAATCGTCAAATAATGATGTCATCGTTGCATCATTATTATGTAATAAATAATTTAATTTATTTAATGTCTAAAAATTATAAAACAAATACTATGATGTAGGAAATTTTATCTTTCCAATTACTATTTATAATCAAAAATATGACTTGTATAACCCCACTTAAAAATTATTTTAGTAAAACATATCATGTTTGTGTCATTTTTACTTTTACATTAAATAAAAAGTTATTTATGTCATTTCCCAACCAAAGTGGCTCCATGGGGTCCCCAAGTTGACCCATGGCTTTTATTGGTCGCCCATTACACATACAATGAGGTTAGGACATGTGTCAAGTTCATTTCATATTATTAAAACATTATTTTTACCTTAAACTACACTAATTACCTCTAATCGCGATTAAAAACTTAATAAGTTACTATTCACCAAAAAATTATTTTTATCCCATTGAACCACATTTTACTTCTTAATGACAACCATGTATGTCGGATTTTTGAAATTCAAAACACAAAGATGGCAAAATTTCATTTAAACGGAAAAATCAGTTTTTATAAGTACCACTTAGTGGTTTCACTATTCATCAAAAATTGATGTTGTTCAGAAAAATTTCAAAAATTCACCCTAAGATAAATTTGATATTCCGAATTCAAAAATGAATTATGTTTTAAAAAATTAAAAACATATTAGTCACATTAATTAATTTAATAATTAATTCCCACTGTCAGAGCAAATAGCGTGTTTTTATAAAACAATAAGTATCAAAAGATTGACACTAGTTTAAGTCTGATTTCAAAGTGAAATTAATTCCAATTACCACTATTGGATTTAATGGTAAAAATATTTTCTAATTTCACTTTAAAACCAATTCAAAATATTATCTAATCATATAAATAAATTATATTAAAAAGAGGTTTTGAATTAAAACACAATATTTTACACTATTCATTAAAAAATGAACTTTATCGGAAAAATACCAAAATATTACACAAAGTAAAATTTGATGTCCCGATTATTAATAAGAGTTTTATTTGGTCCAAAAGAATGTATAAGAGTGATCAAAACTATATTCAATGACAGTTCTCCATTAAAAGGCGATAAGTGAACCTTTAGTGAAAACTAGGGCATATACGCCTAAAATTGAATTCTTTCCGTATTTTAAGCCTTTAGCTTTTATTGGATAAATGTAAAAATATTTAGAAACATATATAATCATATTTTAGTTATTTCTATCCATTCACGCCATTACAACGGCTACATGTTAACTACCATTTAAAATAATATTATTTTATTATTAGAGTGTAACGTAAGATTCCCAAGAAACTCGTTGTTGCGTGTTGGGTACGCCATCGAGCATAACGTCCCCTTTAAAGTCATATTAACATTTTATTCACAAATATGGATAAATATGAAAATGTCATATTATTTTTTTACCTGGGGTGTTACACTGAAGACTCTCCTCAGTGGAAGAGAATTGATCACAAGTATCATGAATTTGGGAACGAGCCGAGAAACCTTCGTCTGGCATTATCTATAGATGGGGTGAATCCTTTTGGTTTTCAAAGCAGCAGTCACAATACATGGCCAGTTATGTTGGTAAATTATAATTTACCACCGTGGTTATGCATGAAACGAAAATACATCATATAATATATGCTTATATCAGGACCAAAACAACCGGGTAATGATATTGATGTTTATTTGGCCCCATTGATCGAGGATTTGAAAATATTGTGGGATTCGGATGTTACGATGTATGATGCTTACAAAAATGAACAGTTCACTTTTAAAGCCATGTTGTACGGTACGATAAATGACTTTTCTGCTTATGGAAATTTGTTAGGATAGAGAATTAAAGGAACTCAAGGGTGTCCTATTTGCGAACAAGGTACACAGTCAATTAGGTTGAAACATTCATCGAAAACCGTGTTTCTAGGACATCGCAGATTTCTACCCCGATGACATAAGTACCGATCTTGGACGACATCATTCGACGGAAGTTCAGAGGAACTTACAGCACCGTATCCACTAACAGGTGATCAATTTTTTGAGAAAGTGAAAGATTTGGACACTACTTTTGGTAAACCATTTTCGAAAAACCTTACGAAAACTGGTCGGAAAAAGAGATCAGTTTTTTTTGAATTACCATACTGGAATTGTCTGTATGTTAGACATTTTCTTGATGTTATGCATGTCGAAAAAAATGTATGTGATAGTGTCATCAGCACATTGATAAATTCACCCGGCAAAACAAAGGATGGAATTAAAGCTAGGATTGGACATGGTTGAGATGGGAATATGAGAAGAGTTGGCACCAGTGAAGGGTGAAAAATGAAAATTTCTTCCTCCTGCTGCTTAAACTTTTTCCAGTCAGGAGAGATATCAGTTTTGCAACTTCTTGAATGACGTAAAGGTTCCAGAGTGGTATTCATAAAATATCAAGAACATCGTGTCAATGGGAGATTTAAAATTAAAGGGTCTGAAATCACATGACTGCCATGTTTTGATGAAAAATATAATTCCTATAGCTTTACGTTGCATTTTTCCCAAGAATGTCTGCCATACATTAAGGAAGCTCTGTTTCTTCTTCAAAGCTATATGCAGCAAAGTTATAGACCTGGCGAAATTCCCAACTATGGAAAGGGAAATTGTCGTCATATTATGTGAATTGGAAATGTTCGTCCCACTGACATTTTTCGATATGATGGTTCATTTGGTGAGAGATATTCGACTATGTGGTCCTGTACATTATAGATGGATGTACCCCATTGAACGGTATATAAAGATTTTGAAAGGGTATGTCAAGAACCGAAGTCGGCCAGAGGGTTGTATTGTGGAGCAATATATTGTTGAGGAAGCTGTTGAATTTTGTTCCGAATACCTTTCTGGTGTGGAAACTGTTGGCCTACCGAAATCTCGTCATACCGAGTGGCTTGAGGGTGAAGGAATTTCTGGAAGAGAGGTTGTCACAATCAATATTATAGATCGGGAGCAGGACCACCTTTACGTTTTGCATAACAGTTTCGATGTTGACCCATATGTTCAAACCCACAAAGAAATTCTTAGGCATTTGAATCCTTCTAGGGATGAAAAATGGATATCAGATACACATAATCGGCAGTTTATAGGATGGTTTCGAGACCATATTTTTAAGAAGTTAGATGAAAATCCAGAGTCAATTTCAGAACGAATTCGATGGCTGGCCGGAGGAGCAAGTGTGTAAGTATTATCTTATAATGCTTATGAAGATAACGGTTATACATTCTATACTAATGAACATGATGAAGATAGTACCATGCAGAATAGTGGGGTTACACTTGTGGCTGAGGCGATGCATGTTTCCAGTGCTAAGGACAAAAATCCAATTTATGTGAATATGTCATATTTTGGCATCATCAAATGAATATGGGAGTTGGATTATACGGAATTCAAAGTGCCGATTTTTCAAGGCAAGTGGGTTGATAACAGGACTGCTGTTAAAATAGATGAATTAGGATTCGTGAAAGTTGATTTCAGTAAGGAAGGGGAGAAAGACGAACCATTTATAATGGCATCATAGGCAGTACAAGTATTTTATGTTCCAGACCCCACAAACCGAATTTGGTCAATTGTTCTGTTATCGACCAAAACAACTGAAGGGTCAGATAAAAGTTCAACGTAGGTTGAACCATTTATAGGGACTTCACAATCATTTCGCAGCGGTCCAAATATAGATGTCGTTTCGTATGTCAGAGGAGACCACAATGAAGGAATTTACAAAGTCGATAGAGGAGTCAAATCACTTCAGCCTTTAAAGAAAAAAAAGAGAGTACAATAATCAGGTTATTTGTTTATTGTAACATACATTGTGTTAAGTTATGTTATTATCTGTTCGCTTCCGTTTTTATGTAATCTAAATTAAATATTAAACCACTTATCCAGATAATGACTTCTACACCTGCTGATGCGCCCAATCCTGAGGCACAAAAGGTCTATCATCCAGTAGCTGGTGGTCCCACGGCAGAGCAACAACAGGTTTCTCAACTAAATGCTGGTGGTCCTAGTGCAGAGAAACAACAGGTTTCTCAACCTGTTGTTGTTGGTCCCAATGCTGAGGTAAAACATGTTTCTCAACCTATTGTTGTTAGTCCCATTGTCGATGATAGCGCTCCAGGGGAAGATATTGATGCTACTTCTGAGGAAATGGTAGGAAATGAAATCCTGAAAGCGCAAAAAAAACAAGAGCATCGTAGTTTGATAGTGTTGGCCAAAATCCTTAAGGCAAAAGAAAAAGGCATCAAATTTGAGGTGGGATGTAATAAGAGAGGCCAACATGTTAACCCCAACAAATCCATCTTTTATAGCTACATTGGAATCGTCACTCGGAAACGCGTGCCGATTGATGTACAGTTGTGGCACCATGTTGTCACTGGGATGAAGACACTAATGTGGGAAGAGATTACGGTAACATTATGATATCATTTTTTTAATTTATTAAAATAAAATAAAATACCAAAACATTGACTTAGTCTTCATCATCCATTGCATAGTGCATTTATAGTAGATGTCTCGCACAAGGAATATGTATTAAGAGTAGCAGGAAGGATTCATAGAGGTTTCCGCACAATTTTAACGAAATATCATCTTAAAGATGCAAAAGGGAAAATCAAGCCACACCCACCTCCTCTTTACGCATACTTGATATCGCAAGGAGCGTGGGATGCATTTAATAATTGTCGTGGGGAGCATACGTTTCAGGTACATTGTGTGGGGTAATAAGTTGTTTGACGTTTTCTTGTATTCATCACTCTGATTGACAGTTTTTTATTTATGAAATAGCTACTGAGTGCTGAAAATAAAAAATGCTCAACAGAACTAGCGTACCCTTACCGTAAAGTAAGTATGGGGTACGCTGAACTTGAGAAAAAATTGGTACATCTTTTAAATCTACCCTACTACTAGTATGTGACGTAAAACAACACCATAACCATATTTCTCTGTTTATATGCAGATTGATGAATCGAAATCGAAAGCCATATCCATCCCACACCATGTGCTATAAAAGGAGGCTCGTGTAAATAAAGAGGGGACATTGATAGATGAAAACACACAAAAAGTGTGGGAAACATGTGTAAGTATGACATAATATAAATTTGAGTTGCTTTAAATCACTATTAAATTACAATAACTACTTATTTTTCTATATTTTATATCTGAAATAGTCACAAGAATCAACAACAACCGCACCAGATGCAGACATACTTTCAGCAGCCTTGAAGCAGCCAGAAAAGTAATGCCGCGTCAGAGGTGCGGGTTTTGGGGTGACACCCCGAACATATTTTCAAAAACAAAAACAAGCGGAGGATAAAAATGAAAAAATGGAAAATCTGCAAGAACAATTATCTATTTTTCAAGAATAATTACAATACCAGAGAGAGATGATGGCAAAATTGATGGGGGAGAGGCAAAGAGAAGAAACAACTCAACAACAACCCGTGCGTGACGATCTCGCCCCACCCCCCACCAGCTTTGAGTCAAGCCATTCCCCTAAAAAACCTGACTTAGATGAGGTAATAAATGTTTTAATAATTGTTTCTGTGAAATGTGATTTACATAGACACTGATACTTTTCCTGTAATAATATTCCATAGGGTGAAAATGACTGTGATTTATATTTATCAACTCCGACCTATCGCCTTGTAGCGAGGGCTACGGTGTTCAATACGCAAAACGACATGCTACACAATAGAAAGCTTCCAAAATATCATCTTAGAGTGTCAATTAACGTAGCTAATGAGCCGAGTGCCGATCTACCTATTCCAAATGACGATGATGACATTCATACGGTTGAACAAGCTGTTGGAACATTCATCGCATGGCCAACAGTTCTTGTAAAAAAACATGTCGACAAAAAGGTATTCATTTCTTATTTATTTTTCAAGCTAGACCTTTAACATTTAATAAAAAAAGGTATGAACCGATGACTATTTTTACAGAATGACAAAGACTGTGGGGTGAAACGAAATATCACTCAAAACTATCTCAAGGATCAACCAACTGATTGAAACGGTCTACTGAGAGCACCTTCACCCCGCCCGTTCTATATCCACAGTTAATATCATTACAGGCTCATGTGGATACAAAGTTGAAAGACAGCAGTACTCACATAGTGGCTTTCGAAAAAGATATGTATGGAGAGGAGATATCAAATTTCATTAGTGCTGAAAATGTAAATGAACTCCTCAAGTATGAATGGCTAGGTTCCTCAGTTGTAAATGTATACATGAGGTAAGTTTTCATGATTTGATTTTACAAAACCTGATATACTCTGATAATTTTGACTAAATACATTTTATATTTGTCGCAGACATATATATGAAAAACAATTGAAGGGATTTCCCCATGAACAAAAATTTGGACTCGTTAGTCCTCACACCACATCTTCAAAAGACGAAATAGATTATGTTAAAGAGGCTGCAAAAATGTCATCCCTTCTCAAATCGTTTCAAAACAAAATTACAGATGACAGACTCTTTTTAATACCAACGATGCAGGGGTAAAACTCTACAATTTAATCATATCAACTATATTTTCATTTCTTTCTTTACTTATTCCTTTTTGTATTTTTCGGGAGCATTGGATGCTGATTGCAGTCAATTTGGATACTCCAAAGATTTATTTTCTGGATTCAACGCATGGATATCCAACAAACCGACCACGCATGATGGAGTTTGTTAATTTGTAATACACTAGATCTAACATTTGAAAACTAAACATCTAGTTATATAATTTATTATATCTTTTAATGAGGATTCTGTTATGATAGGGCGGTGCATCAATATCGTCTAATGCATGGAATGAAACCAGGGCATAAGGATAAGCATGCCTACAAGATCTACAACTAGAAAAGTATCCGGGTATATATAATAACACTTCACTATCCAAACACATATAAAAACAAATTACTTATTTTTGTCGATGTTTCTGTAGTGTCCAAAACAAACAAACGGAAAGGACTGTGGTTATTATGTTTGTAAATTTATGAAAGAGATCATATTTCATCAACAAACTATCATCCCTAATGAGGTATTTTTTAAAATAATTACGAGTTCATTTAAAATATTTATTAATCCTTTGTGTATTTATATTTTTTCAGTACTACCATGATTGTCGCAAAAAATCATATTCAGAAGATGATATACATGTGTTTAGAAACGAATGGGCAACATACCTGATGGAAGATTGTATACAAATAGGATGAAGGTGAATTCCTGTCACTTATGTTATCTATATATGATCATTGATTATCCTTCAACCTTATTTGGTGAATTGAGAATGCTCTGATGTATTGAAATATTAATTTATTACTCAATGTTTTCTATCCCCGGATTCATATTAATGATCTTTGAACAAATCAATATTGAAGTAAGGCATGATGGTGTGCAGTGCGTATGGGGTGAATGACGAAACCACTGAGGATCAACAAAATCCATTTTCTATATCTTGTTTGTTTGAACTTGTATTTGAGCACATGTGTTGTTGTTTTACTTGCACAATTATTTCTAGGTAGATGCATGAGATAATCAGTATCATTGAGGGATTTTTTGGAACCAAAATATGTGTCCCAGGATAATTCAAGTAAGGGAAAGGCTGGTTGAGATGAAATCCAAGCTCAAACGACCAGTACATAAAAAGAATCAACCCTGTGATGCACCATCATGTAGAATCTGGTCCTCGTGATGTTTTGAGGTGTTTATGGAAGGTATGGGGAGTCTGATAAGCCACATGGCCACCATAAATAATGTTTATAGACAGCTCCACATGTTTTTTGTGCCTCATGCCTCTTTACAAGGATCACGCCATTCACATGGTCCATCTTAGCACGTATGTCCCATTTAACCCATTGCTACTCTTGGAAGAACCTGAGAATCAGACAATGCATAGGCCCCAAAAGACCCATAGTCATCCAACCAAGAGTATTCCTAGTGTGAAGGGAAGCTAACCATGGGTAATATCCACAACATACCTCTTTTAAATATATGGGTTTTGATCCTTGTATTCTAAATAGGGTACGTAAGAAGCCTCCATGAGGTTAAATCCCAACCAATATTAAACCATGGTGACCCCCTCACTGGGGTAAACCTTCTCTTATTTTCCCTATTGTATTTCCCTTAGCGGTTTCTGAATAATTCTTAAAAATAAGAAACCTTACCTTTATGCGATGCACCACACTTGGGTCAGACCTCATTAGGCGTTTCGATCCATCTATCAGGTAAACATTCCAGGTGCTCCCTCCTAGAGATGCACCTACCTAATCCACCTTTATAAGTGTTTTGATCCACCCAGGTCTTACATCTCTATAAGACATTAAATCATCACCCTCTATCCTTGTGGGATGTTAAACTCATGGAATACCACAAGTTAAATATGGGTTTCCATTAATATATTCAATATTAATGTCTAATCAGTCCTTATTAAGGTATTGTGGAGGTGTGGTTTTATGTTTTCTAGCAGATTTTAGAAGATTACACGCTTTATGTAGGTGATTCCATGCTTTTACATTATATGATGATTTTATTATCTAGTATTTTCTTGCTAAGTGTACTATATGAAATGTTTCTGTGGTTAAAATTATGTTATCAAAGGAATTTGGGGTGTGTATAGACTTGAAAGTTATTTTTAAAATGAATGCAGTTGTATTTCTTGTGGATTTTCATGCGTAAGTCCTTTAAATGTGTTTGAAGAAATGAGAAAGTTGTGTAATGGGTGTTTTCAAATGGATTTAATGTGTTTGTGAATTTTAAAGAGGGTTTTCTTATGAGATGTAGAGATTATATATATGTGAATTTACATTGAATTAAAGTACATTAGAATGTGTTGATATATATGATGTGTATAATGTAAATTGAGAACAATTTTCATACAAGGTATTTTCTTTATGATGTGCAGGGGACAGGGTGAGAGGGTAGGGGTGGTTTTCTGGGGGAGGGGGAAGGGGGAAAAGTGGTAGGGGAAGGGGTAAGGGGTGTTATGGGTTCTTTTGAAATATATAGGGGGTGGGCAGGGGGTGTGCAATGTGCAGGGGGGAAGTGCAGTGGGCAGTGGTGTGCTGGGGAAGGGGGAAGGGGGTGTTCAGGGGGCAGGGAGTGTGCAGGGGTAGGGGGTGTGCTCGGGGGTGGGAAGTGTGTAGGGGGTGTGCTGGGGAAGGGGGCAGGGGTGCTTCTTTTTTATGGAATGGGGGGACATAATATTTGTTTTATGTTTTGTGTCTCACTAGTATAATTGGTTATTTTATGTTTTGTGCCTCACTAGTATAATTCTATTTATCAACCCCATTCTTTATTTCATTATTGTATTACTAACTTAATATTTGTTTTATTATGTAGGTGAAATCTTTTTCCTCAGTTCGAATGCTTTGTTTGGAAACTGCCGCCATGGACCACAATTTTTTAGAGCGGATGGATGCAAAAAGGATGGAACATCATTGTTTTTTAACTGTTTGTTGGATAAATGTAATTTTAACCAAATTAAACATTGTTTCAAATGTATATAGAAGTGTGTTGTTTTGTATTCATGATTTCAAGTAAATGTATGTATCATTTTTTGTTCTTCTGTGCTTTGTGTGTGGGTGTTGTGTGTGGTGTGTGCAGGTTTTGTTTGGACTGTGTAGGTGTTGTAATGTGTGCATATGTTGGGCAGGTTCTGTGCAGGTTCTAGATTTGGATAGGATCTCTGGCCTTTATCAGCGCTAGTTAAGCACTGATAAATGGATAATATATCAGCGCTATTTTGAGCGCTGATAAAGGTAGTTTTTATCAGCGCTCAAAATAGCGCTGATATATTATATATTTATTAGCGCTGAAAATAGAGCTGATAAATACTACCTTTATCAGCGCTATTTTTAGCACTGATAAAGAGGACCCCCTTTATCTTCTCCAAGATTAACAACGCTTTTTTAGCACTGTTAAAGGTTATTTTTGGCGCTATTATAAGCCATATTTGTAGTAGTGTCTGCATGGATTATCGGAAGTTGAACCTGTTGACGGTCAAGAACCAATATCCTTTGTCGAGGATAGAAGATATTTTTGATCAGCTTCGAGGAGCACGAGTGTTCTCGAAGATTTACTTGAGATCCATATATCATCAGCTATGCATGAGACCAACAGATATACCGCTTATAGCTTTTCGGAGCAGATATGGTCTATACGAGTACCTGGTTATGCCGTTCGGACTCACGAACGCGCCAGCAGTCTTCATGGCTCTGATGAATCGGGTGTTCCATCCGTATCTGGATTCTTTTGTGGTAGTATTCGTGGATGACATCTTGGTGTACTCTCACACTCGACACAACCATGCCACCCATCTTGAGATCGTATTGAGTACACTGAGAGAGCATCAACTATATGTTAAGCTCTCAAAGTGCCACATTTGGATGGATCAGATTCACTTCCTGGGTCACATTATCTCAGAGGAAGGAGTTGCAGTAGACCCAGAGAAGTTGAGATCAGTTTCCTGGGAGCAGTCGAAGAATGTGTTTGAGATATGGAGTTTCTTAGGGCTGGATGGTTACTACAGACGCTTCATACAGGACTTCTCCAGCTTAGCAGCACCGTTGATGAGTCTGACTAAGAAGGGTGTGAAGTTCGTTTGGCTAGAAGCTTGCGAGACAGCCTTTCAGGACCTAAAAGGAAGTTTGACATCCGCACCGATCCTAATACTCCCAGATAAGGGGAATAACTATACAGTTTACTATGATGCATCAGGTATTGGGATGGGAGCAGTGTTGATGTAGGGCGATCGAGTTGTTGCGTACGGGTCTCGGCAGTTGAGGCCGCATGAGAGGAATTACCCGACGCATGATCTCGAGTTGGCTGTAGTTGTGCATGTGTTGCGCTTTTGGAGACATTATCTATTGGGAGAGCATTTTGTGGTCTTCACCGACCATAAAATCCTCAAGTATATCTTTACTCAGTGTGACCTGAATATGAGGCAGAGAAGGTGGGTCGAGTACCTACAGTCCTTTGATTTTGATCTTTCCAATACACCTGGTAAAGGTAATGCAGTAGCCGATGCACTGAGCAGGAAGACTCAAATACGGGTAGTGCAGGAAGCTAGTGTTGAGTGGTAACTTATGGCTTTGTTCTCAGAGATGCATCTGGAGGTGCGCGATAGTCGTGGGAAGACTTGTCTTTCCTCGTTAGCTATGACATATACCCTCCTAGACAAAGTGAGGATGAGACAACTATCTGATTCAGAAGGCCTAGTTCTACGAGAGTCGGTGGCAAGTGTGGACCCTCCTCCTGGTGGGATGATAGGAGATGATGAAGTTCTGCATTTCCATGGATGTGTATGGGTTCCAGGGGATATACGTGAGGAGTTGATGCAGGAGTTTCATGCTTCATCTTGGACAGTTCATCGCAGGGTTTCCAAGATGTACAGAGACTTGAGACATCAGTACTGGTGGCCGGGTATGAATAGAGATGTAGCTGGTTATGTTATGAGATGCTCCACCTGTCAGTAGGGGAAGGCAGAGCATCAGAGACCAGCTGGACTATTACAGTAGTTACCCATTCCAGAGTGGAAATGGGATGATGTCGCGATAGATTTCATGACTGGATTTCTGAGGTCGCCTTGTGGCAATGACGTCGTGTGGGTTATTGTGGACAGACTCACGAAGGTATCTCACTTATTACCAATCAATGAGACCTTTGGTGTTAACAAGCTCGGAAGGCTGTATATCCGAGGGATCGTGCGTCTTCATGGGGTCCCTCGTTCTATCATTTAAGATAGGGACGCCCACTTTACGTCTCATTTCTGGCAGAGTTTTCAGAGGGCACTGGGTACACATGTGCTTCTGAGCACAACATACCACCCTCAGACAGATGGCCAGTCAGAGCGTATGATACAGGTGTTAGAGGAAATGTTGCATGCATGAATCCTAGACTTTTGGGGGCTCTTGGGAGAATCATATACCCTTAGTCGTGTTTTCCTATAAAAATAGATTTCAGGCGAATATTAAGATGGCACCATACGAGGCTTTATATGGTAGGCCATGCCGATCACCCTTGTGCTGGTTAGAGGCAGCTGAGACAGCTCAACTGGGACCACGTCTCGTGCAGGAGACTTCTGAGCAGATCTAGTTGATTCAGAAGCGGATTCCTACCGTGTAGTCTCTTCCGAAGTCATATGATGATCGCCGCAGATGACCTTTGGAGTTCGTTGTCGGGGATCAGGTTTTCTTGCGTGTTTCACCAAGGCTGGGACACAAGCGGATCAGGAGACAGGGTAAACTTTCACCGTAGTATGTGGGGACATTTGAGATTCTGGAGAGATTCGGGCTGGTTGCCTATCGGTTTCGGTTACCGCAGCGATACCAAGCCATGCACAACGTCTTCCACGTATCTCAGTTGTGTCGCTACCATTCAGACCCATCTCACATCTTTCAGCCCGAGGAGGTTGAGCTTCATATGGATGCGTCCTTTAAAGAGCATCTGATCCGTATCATTGACAGGAGCACGAAGGTTCTTCGATGCCGGTCAGTTCCTCTTGTATGGGTGCTATGGAAGCATGTCCGAGTGCAGGATGAAACCTGGGAGCGGGAGACCGACGTACGTGCTCAGTGGCTGGAGTTGTTCACGGCTATATCTTCACCACCCTTAGAAGGTCAATTCAAGGGCGAATTGCTACAATGGGGGAAGTTTGTAAGAACCCGGTTCTTATTTCTGAGGTACGAGTTTCTTCTTTTCTCTTTTCCTTAAGTGTTTTTGAGAAAATATGGAAAATGGGAAAAATCCTGAATTTTGAAAAGTACATGTCGTGTACTTTGTCCACACACCGTGTACTTTTGGCTGTGTGGGATGGGTACATGGGGCGTGTGGCCATGCCAGGGATGAAGGGTGTAGGAAACGAATACACACCGTGTAGTGGTCCTTTACATGCCATGTAGTCAGTCGGTAGGCCAAAACAGTAAGGCGGTGGAGAAGCCGCTAGCTGGATGATAGTACACACCGTGTAGTCGGGAGTACATACCTTGTACTCATGTCGACAGATGAACAGTGTGGTGGTGCTGCCAGAAGAACAGTTAAATGAAGGAAGTACATGCTATGTACTTGGAAGTACACTCCATGTACTTTGTTTTTTGTGCTTAAATTGGGTAGTAGTCTCCCATGTTCACAGGGAAGGTTTAGAACAGGAAGAGAGCTTAGGAGAGGATGGCCTAACCTTTGGAGATCCGTCGGGCGCACGTCTAGAATCCAATTTCTCTTCGAGCGATCTCTTTGGAACCATACGGGTAATCCCTCTCTTCTCCTGATGTGGTTCATACCAATTCTTTCCCTAATGGAAGTTATTTATGTTTGAGTTGGTTTTATTCTTCGTCAGATCTACGTTGTTCTTGGGAATTTCTGGAACCAACGTTCGTGTATAGCCCTCGTTGGCGTATAAGGTAGGTGGTTTGGTGTTAATTTTTCCAACTGTCATGTGTTTTGTGCGTTTTTGTGCCATGAACCCATGTTGGGGTGTCGTGTGGCTGAGGCCATTGCTATATTAAACACCTAGAATTGAATAGATGATTAATTATGATAATAAAATGTTGGTTGGGATCATTGCTTGGATCTAGGACCATCCCTAGGGGTGCGTTCCTCGGTTTAGCCATTTTTCCAGGATACCTGAGGGTATGCCTTGTTTAAATTATGCATTACTTTTGCCTTGAGAGGAATTGTATTCAAATTGCATGTTTATATGTTGGGCATGGCCCGATTACTTATGCCTGAGGGCGGTGTTTTGCTATAGCCTGAGGGTGTGACTGTATTAGCCTGAGGGCAACGTTTTATTTTTCCTGAGGGAAACCTTTCGTGCCTGATGGATTGACTTCTGTGCCTAAGGGTGACACTTCGTATGCTTGAGGGCGAGATTCTGTTATGCCTGAGCACGAGATTCTGATTACCTAAGGGTGGTATTTTACTTGTTTGAAGACGCTGACAGATTATCTAGAAATTCACCATGGTGGTTTCTAAATATTAAGTAGATTAAATGAATAATTAAATGGAAATATAACCAATAAGTTAGTTACTTTTTAGTACTGCTTAGCTTATTGCATTTTTACTACTGCACACTTGTTGCATGTTTTACACACAGTTGAGCATGGGCCTTTGGTGGGTGCCTACTGAGATATATTTCTCACACCCTGTTTGGGTCATGCTTTTCGGACCAAACAGATTACGTTTCTGTAGGTGTGGATAGTGGAAAGATTCCCTCTACAGGTACTTGATTGTTGCTGAGGAGTATTAGGGCATGGGACCGAGCCGAGGCTCACGATGCTGCCAACTATTTTGTTTCGTTTTGTTGTACTCTGTATTGTATTGTATTGCTCTGTTATGTAACATGTTCTGACTATTTTCTTAGAACTTGTGGCATATTGCATCAACATTTATATACTGGTTGGTTATACCTATTGCAATTGTTTATTCCAGTTATGTGTATGGTTTATTGTTTCTTCTGTTGTTGTATGTTTTTATTATATTCCGCTGCACTACACTCTGATAAATGAGGGCATAGTTTCCCCACTATTAGACCTGGGCCCTCACTGCTAGTCGGTAGCCTCTGGTGTTTGGGGAAATGCGCTTGAGTTCATGTGGCGAACCGGGTTCGGGGCACCCGTTGAGTGGCACCCGGTTCCGGGACGTTACACTGGGACTCTTTTGGTATATAATTATATAAATATATTTACATTTTTTATATTTATAATTACAATTATAAATCCTTTATTAGTGCTGAATTTTTAGTGCAGATAAAGATTCCTTTTATCAGCACTTATTAATTTAGTGCTGATAAACGGTATCTTTATCAACACTTTTTTGGAAGCGCTGATAAAAGTGCCCCCGATCTATTTAAAAGAACCCTAACCACGACTGATTCAGTTGAAATTCTCAAGCTCTTGTAGAACTCATCTGCTATCGGTGCTCCTCCTCTATATTCTCTCGAACGAATCAAGGCTATAACCCAAGGTATGTTGTTTTCTCCTCCTCTCTCATTAATTGCTTGCTTGGGTTCCTCGGTTTGCGTTATTACTGTGTTTTCAACCATGAAGAGCCCTACTTCTCTTCTCCCATAACTTTAGTCGTGATTGGTCTCTCTCAACTCTTTGTTGCCATTCTTATTTTTACCTTTAGTCATGAAACTTTCCATTATTAGCACTATCACTGTCACCATCGCCACTATCTACATTGCTCCACTGAAAATTCCCCTTACGCTACATGGTCACTGCATATCATAGATATCATATTGGACAATAATGGATCTTTTAGTGATGAAAAATGGAAATGGGTTGTGTGTTTCACATATAGTTTTGGGGACTCCCTTTAATCATTACAATCTTTGTAGCTTCCCATGGAGTGAGATCTTCTATTATAGAGTATGTAAAGGATGTTTGGTTCAAAATATTATTGTGCATCAATAAGGACTTCATCCAATCAATTAGTGTAATTGACTCTTTATTTTTTCGAACATGTTCCTATCGTAGACTACAACTAATTGACCAATTACCTACTTAATATATAGTTAACTGGTATTTATTATAATCATTTGAGATTCCCCAAAAATATTATAAAACAAAATATGGATACAAACATGCTATCTTTAGTTGGAAGGACCAAGGTCTCCATATATATTTTTCATGGATTTAGGTCTTTTCATGATTTCTGTTAGTGATACAACACTACAAAAAAAATAGTAGATTAATGGTGATTTTTAGAGGGGTGTCTGCACAACACCCTCTAATCATCAAATTTAGAGAGGGTTCCCAACCCCCTTATAAATTTTTTATCATTATTTTTTTAGCAATTGATTTGATTTTAGAGGTGTTCATGTCAAAACCGCCGCTAATTTAATAATTAGTGGCACTATATATTCAGTTGTATTTTAGAGGAGCTATATATATATATATAATATTAATTTGGATATATATATATAATATTCATTTAGATATATATATATATAATTGATTTTTTTAAAAGGAAATAGTGGGGGTTCACAACCCCCTCTAATTTAAGATATTAGAGGGGGTTCATGAACCACCTTTAATCCCTTAGATTAGAGGGGGTTTTTGAACCCCTTATAATTTAGTAAATTAGAGGTGGTTTTGAACCCCCTCTAATTGATGGCATTAGACGGGGGTTTGAACTCCCTCTAATTGATTACATTAGAGGGGGTTTTGAACCCCTCTAATTTAAGAAATTTGATGGGGGGCATGAACCGCCTCTAATCCATTTGATCACAGGGGGTTTTAAACCCCCGCAAATTATTTATTTATTTTTAAAATAAATCTCATATAAATTCAAAATTTATAATATATATGTGTGTGCATGCACATGTGTGTGTGTATATATATATTACATAAAAACATTATATAAATGTATGTAAATACATTATATATATAAGGACATTATATAAATACTTATACATATAAAAAAGTATACATATATAAATATTGGTATACATAATATAAATGTAATTATAAATATATTTACTCAAATTTATAAAATTTATATAGGGTTTTTTTAAATACTATACATTTATATTATGATTTATATTATACATATATTATATTAAATACATTTTTATTATATATTTTTGTATAAATACATTTATATTATATTATGCATACAAACATATAATTTAGACAGAATTAAATATAAATATAAATATATATATTATATAATTATATTATATAATTATACTATATATTATATCATAAATATTTAATTATATATAAATTTAAATATATTATATAATTATTTGATATATATTATAGTATACCATATTAATTATAAATTAATTTAGTAAATATATATCATTTAATTATATTATACATTTTCCAATTATATGAATGCATTTAGTTTTGTGTATATATATATATGATATAATATAAATGTATATAATCACATACATAAATATATAATATAAATATATTTAATATAATATATGTATAATATAAAACATAAAATATATAAATCAATAGTATTTATAAAATAAACATATAATTTTTATAGTTTAAAAAATAAGTGTAATAAAAATAACAACAATTAATAATATTATTGTTACACACACATGTACATATATAAAAATATATAAAAATGATTATATAAATATATATACTATAATTATATTACATGTATAAATATTATATAAATACATAAATACACACACACACAAATATATGTATAAATGTATATTTATATATGAAAATATAATTATTTATATATATATATATTATACACATATATATTATATATTATCTAATATTTATGTATCTATTATTTTATATATATATATATATATTATAGACAAATACATTATATACATATTATACACAAATATATCGTATATAAATATTTATATCTATTTAAATATTTATTCAAATAACATATATTTGAATGACCTTTTTAATATATATATAAATATAATAGTGTGTAGCTAACAAACAAAAAATTCATTTTCTATAGTGGCATACCCCATCGCTCTATATGCTCGTGGTCCAGGGTTCGATACCCAACCGACTTACATTTTACAAAGGCACGACACAATGCACAGGGAAGGCAAGGTGGTGTGATGGCGGGATTGGAGGCATGGTGGGGTGTGCAGGGTGGGACCAAACACTAGGAATAGGAGGCAAAGTGGGGTAGGCAGGCGAGTGCAACATTGTCGAACCTGAACGGGGAGGGAGGGGCGGGTCGGGCCATGACTGGAACGGGAGGCAAGGTGGGAGAGGCCTAAACAGAAGGGAAGGGGTGGGAACAGGAGAGGGAGAAGTTGGAGGGTGTTCAAATTAAAAAAAACAAAAACAAATTAGAGACATTTTTCATAACCGCCACTAATTAGTCCTACATTGGAGGGGGTTAAGACCCTCTCTAATAGGATCTATAAATAGAGGCAGTTTTGAAAACCACCTATAATATGTAACTTATTATTAAAATAGTGATAGTTTTTAACCCCCTCTAATATGAAAACCCCTTTAATCTATTTACCAAAAAAACAGTGGTTGAAAATCGCCACAATTTTAATAATAAGTTACATATTAGAGAATCGTCCCTATTTTAATAATAAGTTACATATTAGCGATGGTTTTCCAAAACCACATCTAATATGTAACTTATTATTAAAATAACTATGGTTTGCAACCACCGCTTTTCTGGTAAATAGATTAGAGGGGGTTTAAACCCCCTCTAATCTAATCATCGATAATTTTCATAGTACTTTACTAGCATTTGTTCAAAACCACCTCTAATAATATTTGGTGGGCACATTATTTGCAGTTCCTCATAACTGCCACTAATCTGTTTAGAGGGGAGGCAAGGGGGCGGGTCGGACCAGAATGAGAGGCAAGGGGGTGGATCCTAAATGAGAGGGAATGGGCGGGAACATGAGAGGGAGGAGTTGTGGGGGGGTGCGGTGTTCAAAATAAAAAAAAACAAATTAGAGGTGATTTTCATAACCAACTCTAATTCATCCTATATTAGAGGGGGTTAAAACCCCGTCAATAGAAGCCATAAATAGAGGTGGTATCGAAAAACACCTCCAATATGTAACTTATTATTAAAATAGTGGTGGTTTTCAACAGCCAGTATTCTAGTAAATAGATTATATGGGGTTAAAGCCTCCCCTAATCTATACTCTCGTGATGAATTTAGAGGGGGTTTTAACCTCTTATAATCTAACTGCCTCTAATTTACCAAGTAATTTACCAATGGTTCTTCAAAACTGCCTCTAATATAGTTATTTTTTGTAGTTCAAGAGTCTTAATTCTCTCAAACTGCACTATTATAGGCCACCATGTATTTCACACATTCCTTAATTTTTTTCAAAATAATGCTACAATGATAGGTATATTTATTTATATACATATGTTAACATTATATGAATTTCAATTTAATTTTATTTTTTTAATGAAAATTTGGTTCAAACAATATTGATTCTCACATTCTATTATTTGATTTTATGGTATTTTCAAAAATATATTTTTTATTTTTATTAAAGTGACACAAAATGAAAACTGATGTTTAGAGAATTATATTTTTAAAATGTAATACATTAGAATCCATAATAAAAATTTCATTTAGGTTATTTTTGAGTATGAGAGGATTTAAAGTATACATGGGATGAACATATTTTTTAAAAATAACAAGTTCTAGGTTTTATTTTGTTTTTGAAACAAATTTGTCTTTAGTTTTTTGTCCTAATTAGATGTAAAAAATAGTTTCACATTAAATATATAAATTACTTCATCATTTCCATTAAGAATAAGTTTATTTATATTAATTTCACAATATTTAGATCGTGTAGGATATGTAAGAGTTTATAATGTATGCCTTTTAGATTTTTTTTTTAAAAAAAGAATTTATTGTTTATTAACCATTTAAATATATTATTCATGATTTAAATAATTTAATACTAATTAAATAACTCTATTGATAAGGTTTTTATATTGGTTTTGAACATAATCAATTAAAGTGAATGGTTTTAATTATGTTAGATTTGAGAAAACATGGGTTATATAGAATCTTGATCAATTATTATGTATTACACATTCTATAATAGAAATATTTAAGTGAGATAATAATAATGGGGAAATGTTAGGGAGGTTTGGAAAATATCCAGGAGATTCTTTTGAGACATAAGATTATGTCTCATGGTGAATCTATTGGATTGTTACTTTGATCCCAAGGATGTGTTCATCCTACCTTCGAAGACGGTGGAAACGAGCGGTGGTGTGGGACAGGTGACTCTGTCGGTTCTGGATGATGCAACGAAGATTGATAAGTGGAACCCTATGAAGAATCTTGATGTATTGAAAAATATTTCTTTAATAAATAGGGTTCCCCCTCAATTTTCAGGATGATTTGTCTTCGTTGCATAAACGAATTACATGAAATGGATCCATCACCTTAATGGAAGTGAACCCTCAGATTTTTGAAGACTGTATTGAAGAGTGTAAATTATGCCTACACATATAGATCTCATCCTCTCAAACACCATGGAAGTTGGATGATATGAGGATTCAAATTCAATAATGTTGTGGATTTAGTGATTGGTGATTGATTTCAATCAGTTTCGGTGTTTTTATATTGTTTTCCCTTCAAAGGACCTTCAACATTTCACGTGGAGTTTCGAGCTGATCCCTCTAAAACCTAGGTATATTACACTCTAACAATGGGATAGCCTCTTGAATCTGTTCATGGATAAGAGTTCTTCAAAAACCTGGATTAGAATTAGGGGTTTGAGTTATTTTTTTGGTATCCATCGATCCTATGGGAAATTGCATCTACAGTGGGTACTACAATCAAATTTGGCAAGGAGACCGAGCAATCTATGTATGGCCACTTCACTCGATTTTTGGTTGAGATTGATCTATCTTATAATATGATTGAAAAAGTATTTTTGGTTTCAAGTGATTTCAAGTTAGAGTTTTCCATACAATTTGAGTTGCTGCCCATATTTTGTGGCAATTGTTTATGTATTGGGTACTCTGATGATAAATACGAGAAGAAATTACAATGTTCTCATTGTAATTATTCATAAAATGTTTCTGATCAATGCAAGAAGCAGTTATTTTATCATTTGAATAAGAATAAGAATGTCTTCAAGCAGCAGGGTATTTCCCCTGTTTCTACTGTAGGGAACTTCTCCTTTATTGATGTTGTTAAGCAGGGTGCAGTGTGCTCTGTTCCTCCTAGAATGAGAAATTCCCCTCATGAAGAGCTTCCTATGAAGGCCCATATGGACATGTGTCATCATACATATTTGGTCCAAGGTTCAATATCCCAAAACACCAAGGAACATGTCATGTTTGACACTTGTGGTGACAATATGGATCTTAATGGGGATGTTACTGGTTTAATTGGGGGTGCAAGTGGTCTCAAGAAATCATAGGATGATTTGGATGCTGGTGAGGAGGAGAATCAGTCTGATTATGAGGATCCTGTTCAAGAAAAGTTAACTTTTATATGAGGCATGATCTACTTGTTTCTACTAACAGAAATGGGGAGGCCAGGTTGATTAATGATGAAGGCTTTCAGCTGGTTACACTGAGAAAGCCCAGGGATCCCCAAATTTTGCATTCAAATATTCATATTAATGACCATAAAATGAGTAATGTGATCAATTTGTATTCCAATAATAGTCGGATAGAGTTATATGAGACCCCACTTATGTTGATACATATAATAAGTGTTGAGGAGTAGTCTACTCCCTTGCGGGCTGAGCATCTAATTGTTGCTCCCTTATGCTAGAGTAATGATTGTTTTGAGAATATGGGGTGGAATTATTTATCCCATTTTATTAATTTAATGAAAAATTCATATGTTTCCTTTGGTTGGGCCTCTAATGAAGAGTGTGCCTCTGCATGGGTAAAAAAATCCAAGTACCATAATCCTAGATGACCAAGAAGGCGAAAGACACATCACATGCATCAACAAGGAAGCGACACAATGGTAACTCTCACAACTTGATGTTACTTTCTCATCAATGGAGCAAGAGGTATTTGGTTTCAATGAATACCTAGAATTGTAGAGGTTGTTATATATTCAATATGAAGATGGAATTATCTCCAATATAGAAATGGAATTTTGAGATTTATCTTGGAAATTCAGGACATGATCCACCTTATAGGACTCATCTAAATCATTATCAGATGAAGAATGTGTGGCCCCTCAAAGAGTCAATATGTGGTAGCATGGTCAGTACCCAAAAAATAGAGGATACTATCCAAGGAATCTGGGATCTAGAATGTCTTGAATGAAATGTTTTATTGTTTCTTTATTGTGGGAATTGTGTGTCTTATTGACTTTCTTCCCTTCTGCCTTGTATGTTTTCATTTTCTTAATAGGTTTTAGGGTCATGGATTTGGTCACTCCAAATTCATGGATGATCTATTTGAGTATAATATAAATATTTAAGTGATTATCATATTTTATTATTCAATTAAGGAATCTGATGTTTACGATGCAAGATTAGTTATAGTTTTTATATATGTATTTATTATTTTATCTTTCAGATGAAATAGTTCATAATATATATATGTTGATAGGATAAATATATTCTTAAAATTATTTCATTGTAATCATACACAAATATGATTTTAATAATCCTTATATTGTAAAATAAACTAATAAACATTTATAAATAATTTTTTGATTGAGGGAACTATATGAATTATTATAAAATGTAACATGATTTTTCTTTATACATTATAATTTTAGGAAATGAAAAAATTATGTGACTTTTATTTAGTAATTTTTCATTTTTATCTTTGTATACATTTTTTACTAATTTTTTGACTAATATTTTTTGTTTACTTGTCTAATAATTTGTTCTCTAGAGTTTTTTTAAAATTATTATATTAAATGTAATATGTAACTATTTTTTGTCAATTTTTGATAAATATCACCTTATAATATTTTTTTTTGAATAATCACTTGATATTATTTGAAATGTTTTCTAATATACCTCTCAGGATTATAATATTTTTCTTCAAGAAATACATGTGTGAATGTGATAAAAATATTTTTTTATATATTAGAATATGATGGGTATTATTTGAGGGATAAGTATGATATGTTAGAATGTGAGTTACCATAGACATGTTAGCGATTCATCAAGGGCTAAGGTGAGGGTGATGTGACATTTGTGTTTTTGTTTGTTCTTCTTTGTGGTTTTTTATAAGTTAAGTATAACTAATGTATCATTGAACCCATTGTGTGGTTATTTAGTAAGGGAAGCAATTTTGTTAAGACTTACCCATATTTTAAACACACTTCCTAATAAAATTGGCTATGTTATACCCATTTCATGATTTGTATGCAATAAGTTCTTATGATGGTTATCCCTGAGGTATAGTATTGGATGCTAGGGGTATGAGGTTGAATCTCATGGCATGTGTGATGTGGTTATAGAGCTATTATATATGAGATAGAGGTGAGGTAAAATGACTAGTTACATAGATTAGAGTCAGTGCAGCTTAGTGGGGATGGATTGATGTTCTCATGGTAGTGTTAGGGACCTTTTAGAATTTTGAGATGAGATTTTAAATTTTAAATTAAGATGTGGTAATTTAAAAAGTTTTAAGGAGACAACTATCATCCTCACCATCTTCATCTCCCAAATAGTTATTGTTGAATTTTGTTTCTTGAGAATCACCCCCATATCTTCTATGTTTCTTAAACTAATCTGAGTAGTAGTCATCTAAAATGATCACCAGTACTCGGTATGGGATGACTACTACTTAGAGTAGTTCAAGAAACATAGGTGCAAGTACATAAGAGATGGAAGATGAGTCTCAAGAAGCAAAATGTAATAATAACTGTTTAGGATATAAAGTGATCAGCATGAAAATTTTATATAACTTTCATCTTTGGATGAATTCATAGGATAACACCTACCATAGTGGAGTAATTATTTTATTAAATTAAATTATTCATTTCCTTTAAAATGAATGTTGCTAATCATTTGACAAAAGAGTATAAAGATTGAGTTAAATATTTCATCAAGTTTTCAATTGAGCATGAATACGAACCTTATCAAATCCTTTTTCTATATTTACATTGTTGTTATTCAAGAAAAATTAAATGTTTGACTACTCATGCAGAAAAAATATTTTGCACATGATGATGTTACCAATCCCAAGGTAGAACGGATTGTTGATATTGAAACTATAGAATTATTAGGGGATCTACAACATATTGATGAAAACAACATGAACGACACAACATCACAGTGTTGAATAAAATTATCAAGGTAATAAGTAAGGGTATAAATTTTGAGGTTGGTTGGAATCAATTCAGCCAACCTATTGAACCCAACAAGTCAATGTTCATTAGTTTTCTTGGGGTTACAATGAGGATGAATGTGTCGATTGATATTGATTCATGGTAAAATTCCAACCTATAATGAAGGAAACCCTTTGGAAATATATAATGGTAATGTTACGATACACTTTCTCTATTTTACTGAAAAATTATATAATGAAACAGTGATTTAATTTTCATTATTCATTGTAGAGTTCATTTAGTTTAGAATATTTTTGTAATAAATTTGTATTAATGGCCACTAGAAAATCCAATAGTGGCTTTCAGACTCTTCTTACCAAGTTACATCTTTTGGATGCTGAGGGGAGAGTAAAGCCCTACCCACCAGTTAGTTATGAACACATTATAAAGTAGAAAAAATAGACTACTTTCATTAGTCATTACGATGAAAATTTATTTTAGGTTTATAACAGTTGATAATATATTGTTTTATATTATTTATTTTGTCCAATTTTATTTAAAATTGTTTATTTATGAAATAAAAAAAAGTGTTATGAAAATAAATAACATGCATTAAAACCACTGTATCTCTATCGCAAAGCAAGGATGGGGTATGTTTCATAGCGGAATAAATTGATATGTATTTTAAATAAAAAATAAAAGTTTTATGTGATATGAAACAATATATGTTACTTTTTTTATATGAATATTAATGAATCAAAATCTGAAACCACTTCCATCCAACATCATGTGCTATGAAAGGAGGCTCAAGTAAATAAGGAGGGTTAAATAGTTGATAAAAACACAAAAGAAGTATAGGAAACATGTGTAAGTATGGCATAATAATAATTCGTTATGATTTATAATAATATTACATAAAAATATCTATTTATGTTCATGTTTTTTATACAGGTTAGACATAAGAATTTACTG
The DNA here is from genome assembly GCA_963277665.1 of Viscum album. NCBI lineage: Eukaryota > Viridiplantae > Streptophyta > Magnoliopsida > Santalales > Viscaceae > Viscum > Viscum album. Next base: position 845,991,164 of record OY728134.1, on the reverse strand, counting down.
TGATTGCACCAGAAGAAAAACCACTTTTAGTAGATTTGAAGTGGCTAGAATAATATGGTCGCATTAAAGGATTATGTTTTGGAGTGTCTCTTAGAACATATATTGAGAAGATAAAACTACATGAAGATATTTATAATATGTTGAAAGGATTGAAGAAACAAATAGATGGTTTGAATGATATTATTGTCCAGTCTGGTTTGACATATGAATGTATGAGAAAGGATCAAAGAGAACTGGTTGTAGAAAAAAGATCTACACATGAACCAAATGAACCCACTAACTTTGAGGCTATTCATTCACCTCAAATACATACCTTTCTCAAGGTAATCGATTTTTTCATTAGTATTTCTCCTAAATGTGAATCAAACAAATTATAATAACTTTATATTACTAAAATTATGCAGGTTACAATTTTATGTGATTTGTATCTGTCAATACCCATGCACCACCTTGTTGTGAGGGGTATAGTGTATAATATCATGTGAGATAAGCTATAATATAAATACCATCAGAATGATCATATGAGAGTGGGGATTGAGGTAGCTCCTGATTTGACTACCAATTTTCCAGTTCCACTTGATGATCTAGATATTACAACAGTCAATCATGCTATTGGAATTTTCATAGCATGACCATCTAATCTTATAAAGATACATGAGATATTTATTTAAAAAAGTCATATTAAAAAACAATAATAATTGATGAAAAAATGGTCTGAAGTGAGGTATGATATTATAGATGGATAAAGCGATGAGGAAACATAAGGCCAGATCAAGATAATCTAGTGAATCAACTAAGAAATAAAAATGACCTTATGGGGGTACCCCTTCCCTACCAGTTCTAGAGAAATATTTATTATCATTACAAATTCATAAAAGGCAAAATTTAAAGATGAAAATATGTCTTAAATTACATATTAAAATGAAATATATGAAACTTTCATGATAGGTGTAATTGGTCTCAAGAGTATAAATGACATTCTCAAGCATGACTGACTGAGAGACTCAGTTGTGAATACATACATAAGGTATATTTTCATAATATGTCTGTCCAAATAGTGAGATAATATGTTTATTAAATTTAATAACTATTCGTATTTTCTATAGGAACTTATATCACTACTATATAAAGGGAAAACCATGAGAAGCATGATTTGGATTCATTAATACCTATATCATTTCTACAAAAAAAACTTAATTTGGATAAGAAATAAATTGAGAAGAAAAGATATGAGCTACTCAATGTGTTTGAGAAAAAAATAATAGATGATATAATCTTTTTGATGCCTATAATTTAGAAGTAAAACTCAACAATCTAATCACATAAAATATATTTTTATTTTTTACATTACTTATTTTTTTTTAGGTAGCACTGGATGCTGATCGTAATCAATATGGATACCCCAAATATTAATTTCAAGATCCATTGCATGAATATAAAACAATATGACCACACATGATGTGTATTGTGATTTTATAATACACTAAAATCAAAATTTTGAAGATAAAATTCGAATTATATGATTATGTTTGTGTTTTAACAATATTTTTTTAAGATAGGTTAGTCACTAAATATAGGCTAACTGATGGCATGAAGTCAGAGTCTGGACATCAAAACCCTATGGATTACTTAAAATAGAAACATATTAAGGTATATATAGAAAGATTTAACTATCAAAACACATTTCAAAACAATTTACTTATTTTTTTCAATGTTTCTGTAGTGTTCAAAGAAAGACAGTGACAACGATTGTGGATATTATGTTTGAAAGTTTATGAGAGAGATCATAAACCATGAAAAGACCAACATCCCCAAACAGGTAATTTCCAAAGGTAATTACAAATTCATTAAAAATATTTCTTAATAATGTGTTCGTCTATATTTTCTCAGTACTACCAAGATTTCTGAAAACTTTTGTACTCAAAATAAGAAGTAAATTTGTTTAGAGATGAGTGGGCAACGTACATGTTGTCAGAATATTTTCTAAAAAAAATTAGGTGATTAACTATTATGTTTTTGTTCTAGTACATGATATAACCATAGAAATATATTTGGGGTTTGAAGCATTAGTGTCAGAATGCTTATATATTGTCTTTGATTTGTTCCTCAAGGAGAAGTATAATGGAGGAAAGTAATTTGTTTATAAGTGATGAACTGAAAACAATAAAATATTTGGGAAATAATAGAGGTAGATATGGAGGTCGAGGAATAGGTGGAGTAAGAGTTAGAGTCGGAGACCAAGGTAGAGGAGGAGGAAGAGGCGGAGGAGGAGATAAAGCACTAACTTACAAATTATAAAATTGTTGGGAAATGGAGTAGAATGGGGATCATACCAAGGTTGTGTTTGAGAAAAATGTTGAAAAGTAAACACAACACTTGTCACTTAAAATAACATCCATTGTGAAAGTGTTAGGTTTCTTATTAATTTTTTTTCACCACTTGTTTAAGTGATTTTATACAAGAATTTAAGTAGATAATTTTTTTCAAAAACAAAAAAAAACACCACTTATTTTTTCAAACTGGTTATCCTAGGCTAATATTTCTATTATAACATTCCAAGTATGATAAAATATTATTGAAGTGTGAAAGAGAACAAAAAAAACAGATGTAGTTTCTTACCCATGGATTCTCTACACTACAAAGAAATGGTTTAGTAGTGGATCCAATAGTAATTTGAGAGTCATACAACACCAATCCAATCATAAAAAATGTATATATTATAACTCAAATGTTTGAATAAATATGTGTGTAACCAACCACTGAATCCAAGAGGTATATGTGAGAAATATTGGAGGAAAAACTGCATTGAGAGATCGTGGTCATTGAGAAGGGATGACGTCAAAGGAAACATGACATCAAATAAAATGAAACCTATTTACGAAGAAATCCTAAAAAATGAAAAAATTTCTTAAAATAAAATTTCAAAGTACTAAAAATCCAAATGAATAACCCTTTAAAAAATAAGCTTGTATCTTGATCCAAAACCTCTAAAAAATAAAAATAAATACAAAATTTCACCAACTAAATAATGAATTTTTAGAAAAGAACAATATAGTGGTTTCTCTTTGGTGGGTGGTGGAATTATTTGGTCTATTTAATCATCAATTAGATGCATGATATAATATCAAAAATTCTTGTGAAATCCATACAAGTAACATTTATTATACATGTGCACATTAATTATGTAAAATGATCCATGTTTATAAGCACATTAATAAAAAAATCATCATCATTATCAATAAAAAATAAATAAAAATAGGGATATTCCCATTTTAATGAAAGAATAATTATTATTTTATGTTATAATTTATCATCACCCAGAATATTGAAAAATATGTACTAATCCATAGCACAATCCAAGAATACTTGATGGATGTACTAGATTTTAGTGTCATTTAAATTCTATGAATGGATATACTAATGTTTAATACTATCAAAAGGGGTAAACAATTTATAATGGAGTTTAGTGTCTTCTAAAAATACATAATGGGTAAACTAGTTTTTTCCATAAGAAAGGTAAATGGGTTATCATGGAGTTTGTACTCTCTATGGTGGTGAAAGGGAAAGATATATTTTATTATGTTCCATAAAAACTCATATGTAAATACTTATTTTAGTTTAATAAATGAATTCTAATAGGTTTACACAAATGGTTAATGTTTTCTAAGAATAAATGACTTCATCAATAAAGATGATTCACTCCTATAATATGATCATGCACTGAAAAAGGATGATTCGCACACGATGATGAAATTTTATTTTTATTATCCAATGAATTCAGTATTATCGGTTATCAAACTGAAATATTTTTTGATGACCTAGAGTGTTGAATGCGATATAGGATAAAAAACACGGTGGAATCAACCATACCTCAAAACAATACATAGTGTACCCGATATGACTAAAATTGTGTGGTTTTTGTTTAAAATTGACATTTTATTAATGTATTGTTTCATATTTATGTTTAATTTATTTCTTTATAGTATTACTAATAATTTTTTTATTATATAGGTGTGTTATTTTTCTCAAGTTGGGGTAGTTTGTTTGAAGCTTCTTATGCTCGTGAGAGATTGGACTTTGAGGTTGCAACTAAGAGAACAACAATAAGGAAATGGGTCAACAATGTATACAACCATCATGAAAAGGTGAATTCCTAATACTTATTTAGTTGTCACTATTTTATCTATTATTTTTAAGTAAATTTCTTTATCATTTGTATCTAATATTTTTTTCATAGAAATTTTGGGAAGTCATATGTTTTCCTTCAATCATCTACAATAAGACAGAAAAGAGAGAACATGGTGCTTTTGGATAAGGAATTTTAGGTAGTAAGGGGTTTATTCTTCCACAAAAATGGAACATTTATTTCTTTTTCAGATTAGTGCATATGTTTGAAATAAAGGCACACATAACATACTCAATCATCCACACCTCAATTCAACACAAAGTGTGAGAAATATACCTCAAACTGTATGTTTTTAGTTTATAATTTACATTTTATTTCAAAACATACATCACATACTCAAAAATTAACAAACACATTAATATTTTTTTGATACTATAGGGAAAAAATCCTTAATTCATTTTTTATGTGAAGAAATTGACCACACCTCAATCTGATACACGATGTGCTCAGTATGACTCAAAGTGTCCTTTATCAGTTTAAAATTCTCATTTAAGTTAAAAAAGTATCACTCATTAAAAATCGAGAAAATGCGTTAGAATTTTCTTTATAATTTAGGAAAAAATTTCATAAGTCATTTTTGACGTGTAGTAATAAATATCACATCAAACCAAAACATGATGTGATCGGTATGACTCAAAGTGTGTGTTTCCAGTTTAAAATGACATTTTAGAAAAAAGCACAAGTGATGTACTCAAAACCAAGAAAACAAATTCATATTGTTTTTATATTTTATCAAAATGATCCATGATTTATTTTGGAAGTGTAGGAATCAACCACAGCTCAATATAATGCACAGTGTGACCGATATGACTCTAAGTGCATATTTTTATTTAAAATTAATATTAACTTTAGTAAAAAAAGACAACTAACATAATCAAAATTGAGAAAACACATTCGTATTATTTTTATAATTTAAGGAAACTATCCATAATTCATTTTTTATGTATAGGAATAATCTAAACCTCAATACGATACACGATAATCCCAAAATGACTCAAAGTGTCTGTTATCAATTTAATATTGACATTTTAGTTCAAAAATAGTCACTCAATGAAAACTGATCAAAAGTGATTTGATTTTATTAATAATTAAATACAAATATTAATAAGACATTTGTGACTTGTATGAATTAATATCACATAAAACAGACACATGATGTGATCAGTATGACTAAAAATGTGTGTTTCCTGTTTAACATGAAATTTCAGTAAAAAAACACAAGTGACATACTCAAAACTGAGAAAACATATTAATATTGTCTTATTAGTTTAATAAAATTAATTAGAATTAATTTGGGACATGTAGGAATCATCTTCACCTCAATATGATGCACGATGGCCGATATGACTCCTAGTGCGTCTTTTTATTCAAAGTTAACCTTAATTTTAATAAAAAGGACATCTAGCATACTAAGAACTGAGAAAATACATTTAGATTATTTTGATATTTTAGTAAAATGATCCATAAGTCATTTTTTATGTTTAGGAATCCGCCACAGCTCAATATGATACACGATTTTCCCGACAAGACTCAAAGTGTGTTATCTGTTTAAAATTAACATTTAAATTTAAAAAGTGCCACTCACTAAAAACTGATCAAGAATTCCTAGATTGTATTTATAATTTAGGAAAATTATTTATATGTCATTTTTGACATGTATTAATAAATTACATGTCAAACCAACTCATTATTTTATCGGTATGACTCAAAGTGCATGTTTCCAGCTTAAAATGACATTTTAGTAAAAAAACAAGTGACATACTCAAAAGAAAAAAAACACATTCATATTGTTTTGATAATTTATTAAAATTATTCACAAGTAATTTGGGATGTGTACTAATTATCCACACCTAAATTAGATGCACAGTGTGACCGATATGACTCCACGTGCTTCTTTTTATTTAAAATTGAAATTAATTTTAGTAAAAAAGACAACTGACATACTCAAAACTGGGTAAAAACATTCATATTGTTCTGATACTTTATAAAAATGATCTGAGAGTCATTTTTGATGTGTAGTAATTAGATTCACCTCAATCTAAAACACTATATGACCAACATGACTCAAAGAGTCTGTTATCAGTTTAAAATTAACATTTTAGTTCAAAAGGTGTCACTCACTAAAAACAGAGAAAATGTGCTCATATTGTCTTGATAATTTAGGATAATGATAATTAAGTCATTTTTTATGTGTAAAAATCTTTCTCATATCAAATTGACACATGATGTTATGGGTATGAATCAAAGTGTGTGATTCTATTTTAAAAGGATGTTTTAGTAAAAACACTAGCAATGTACTCAAAACCAAGAAAACATATTAGGATTACTTTGATACTATAGGGAAATGATCCATAAGTCATTTGGGATGTATATGAATCAATTTTACCTCAATATGATGCATAATGTGACCAGTATGACTCCAAGTGCGTCTTTTCAATATATGAGTTTCATTTTAGTTTAAAATGCGCATCACATCACTAAAATTGAGAAAATGAGCCTAGATTGTTTTATTATCATTCTATCTACTATTACTTAATTAATTTCCTTATCATTTTTATCTTATACTTATTTAGTTAATTTTTAGAGAGATAATTTTTGAAGACAAATAAGAAATGGTGTGACGTGCAAGAATCAACTGCAACTCAATCTGATACACAGCATTCTTGGCATGACTCAGTTTTGTTTAAAATTAACAATTTATATTTAATTTATTTATTTATATTATTACTAACATAATAATTATTTCCTTATATAGGTGAATTATTTTTCTCGAATAGGGTTGGTTTTTCTTTTATATAGGTGTGTTACTTTTTTCTACAATCATGTTTTTTTCTTATATTTGTGTTGTAAATTCTATTTCATTTAAATTATGTATTTATATTAGATTTTTCTAATTTATGGTGCTGTTTTTTGTGTTGCAGCATACTGGTACAACACACTGCAGTATGCCCCTTTATCAATGCTAAATAAAAGGGATGGTAAATGGTGTCCTTTATCCGCATTAAAAAAATCAGTGATAAAGGACCCCTTTATCAGTGATTTTTTTTAATACCGCTAAAAGACACCTTTATTAAATATTTTCTAGCTCTGAAAAAATCCTAGGGATTTTAATCATGCTCTGATAGTCAGTGATTTTTTTGTGCTGATAGAATAAAATTCAAGCACTATTAAAGGTCTTTTTTGTAGTAGTGTTTATTTATCTTAAAACTTTTACTAAATAATTGTATAAAAAAATTAATTGGAAACTTTTTTGGAAAACTTAAATCAATGTTTATATAGAAAAATTCATTAATTCAACTGGAAACTTTCATCATAAAATTCAAATGGAAATTTTCATTGAAATTTTACAATAAAAAACTAAAAAATAAATCTTCCTTTAATACATCACTATTTCAACTGAAAAATTTTATTTGAAACTTTTACTTGAAAATTTCAGTTGAAAACATGAATGGAATTTTTCAATGAAAATTTCATTTATTCAATATAAAACCTATAATAAAAAATTACAATGGAAAATTACAATAAATATTTCAGTAATTTTACTAGAAACCTTTAGAAAAAAAATTCCAATTGAAGTTTTCATTGGAAAATTATTCTAGAAAATTCTATTATAAAATACTAGTGAAAAATCAGTCTTAAAAAATTACAATGAAAAATTCCATTAAAATTTTTCACTAGAAAAAATCAATTGAAGAAAATACTAGTGAAAATTTTCACTAGAAAACTTTGGTGGTAAAATCCATTATAAATGCATCAAATAAAAATTCAACGAAAAAATACACATGAATATCCTAGTGAGATTCTAAAATCTTCATAAAAATTTCACCCAGAATTTATAGTATAAAATTACAAAAGAAAAATTTAGTAGAAAGTTATATGTGAAAATTTATGTGTGATTGTTTGATGGGAAAATATTTTGAAAAATTATAGTAAAAAAATGTACAAAAAATTTTCCACTTGAAAATTTCCTCAAAAATATATTTCAAATTCATAGTGAAAAAATCTAATATAAAATCATACTGTAAAATTCCACTGAAAAATCACATTTTAGGATTTTTTTAGTTGATGCTTTAGATGAAATTATTTCAATGAAAATTTCTAGTGTAATTTTTCACTTGATTTTTTAAATGAATTTTATATTAGAAAAATTAATTTGTAATTCTTAAGTATGAATTTCGGTGTAATTATAGTTTTTTGGTTTGATTAGTTATTGATTTTTTTTATTTTCTGGTCACGTTTTATAGTGTATTTTTTGCATATTATTAAACTAGAAATTATCATTGTAAATTTATAAGAAAGTTTTCATTTTAATTATTAACTGTAGTTTTTAGATGGAAATTTTGATGAATATTTTTCCCTAAATTTTTTTCATGCAATTTTGTAGTGATTTTTTTGTGAAAATTTTATTAGTTTAAAAATATTTTTCTCCTATAAAGAAACACATTTTTATGCTAAAAAAATAATAATTTTTTGTGACGAGTAATGAAATTTTTTTAGTTATAATTTTTTTTCTATAATTTTAAAAATAATAATATTTTTTACACTTACAAAAAAAATGCAATTTTTACGTCTTTTTAAAAAATTATTTTATTTGTATTCACATAAAATAATTATTTTTTAATCATTTCAAAACTAATTCCATTAAAAAAACAACACTTTATTTACATCTTGAAAGAAAATAATTCATATGTATTTTTTAAAAATAATGAATTTAGTAATATTATTTGTTTTCGAAAGATGTGATTCCATTTTTATTTTTTAAAATGGTATAAAACATTTTTGACATAAGAAATTATTTGAAAAATATTTTTTTTAAGATAAAATAAATCCATTCTTGTTCCTCATACCATATAAAATTATATATTCCACTATGTTTTTTATTAGACAAATAATCCCCTCCCATATGATTTTCATCATTTGTAAAAATTACATGTGTCATAATGTCAAATAAGCATTGAATGTTCCCTTTTTTGTATTTATAGATGAAAATTTACACTCAAATTTTTACATAGAAACTTAGGCTCCAATTCTACTTCGAGATGATTTCTATTTAGTACCCCATTGTCATATTGATTTATATGTTTTGATAATTACACATTCTCTCTCACTTTTATTTCTATGCTTTGATAATTACTATTTATTCTCATTAATTATTATTATTATTAATTGTTCTCATTTATTATTTTTATTTATTATTATTATTCTAGAATTAGTATTTTTCTTTCTCAAAATCTTACATATGATGGAGTATTTGGTTAGGCTTAACCCACGAAAAAAATTTAAAGTGGGAGATTGTTGGGTTTTTGTGTGAGGAATGTTTTTTGGTTAAGTATTTCAATTTAGAGAAGTTAGGTTTTTTAAGGATACACTTGCAGGACTATATGGAGATATATCACCTCAACCATGGATTCACTACTATAGATGTAGCTTTTCACAACACTAGAAAAATCGTTTATTAATGCTAAAAACACTATTGACATGAGCACCGTTAAAAGGTCCCCCCCTTTTATCATGATAGAAAATCACTAATAAAGGGGGGCCCTTATCAGTACTAAAAAAAGCACTAATAAATGTGAACCTTTATCAACACTATTTTTAGTGTTGATAAAGGCCATCATGGTATAATGTGCTGTTAAAATTACAACACACTACAACAGAAAATGAAAAAAAATAATGAAAAATATAGGATATGGAAAATTTATAATTTAAATGAAATTAAAATCATATAAAAAATATAAGAAAAAATACATTATTATAGAAATTTCAAATATTTTTTTTACAATTACATTAACAATTACAATTTATCACAATCATTTAAAAACATCAATGGTTTCATTATCTTTGGAACCCGACCCCTCTCAAAAAAGCCTGATCATGGTATTAGTTGCTGAACAAACCACCCCAACTCTAGAAAAAGAATCCACCTATATAGAAAAATAATTCTTATGTTATTAATACTATAAATAAATAAATTAAACATAAATATGAAATAATACATTAATAATTGTAATTTTTAAACTCAAACCACACAATTTGAGTAATACCAGTCACAGTGTGTGTCATATTGAGGTGAAACTGATTCCTATAAGTCACAAATGACTTATGGACCATTTTACTTAAGTATTAAAAAATCCAAATGAATTTGTTCTATATTGAGTATGTGACTTGTTACTTTACTAAAATTTAATTTTAAACTTAAAACACACACTTTGAGTCATACCAGTCACACCATGTGCCATTTTGATGTGGACATTATTCATACACATCAAAAATGACTTATGAATCATTATAAAAAATTATCAAAACAATCCGAGTGTGTTTTCTTGGTTTTCAGTGAGTGACACGCTCTTTGAACTAAAATGTCAATTTTAATGTGATAATAAACACTTTGATTCATACTAGACATTCTGTGTATCATATTGAGGTGTGGCTAATTACTACATGTTTCGAATGACTTATGGATCATTGTATTAAATTATCAAAACAACCCAAATGTATTTGCTCTGTTTTAAGTATGTCACTTGTATTTTTTACTAAATTGTCAGTTTTAAATAAAAAAACACACTTGGAGTCATACCGGTCACACCGTGCATCAGATTTAGGTTCAGTTGATTCTTATGGATCAAAAATGACTTATGGATCATTTTTTAAAATTATAAAAACAATCTAAGTGCATTTTACTAGTTTCGAGTATGTCACTTGTGGTTTTTACTAAAATATCAATTTAAACTAAGAACATGCATTTTGAGTCATACCAGTCACACCATGCATTGGATTGATGTGAAAATAATTTTTACATGTCCCAAATGACTTATGGATTATTGTCTTAAAGTATCAAAACAATCTGAATGTGTTTTCTTGATTTTGAGAGTGCCAATGTTTTTTACTAAAATTTCATTTTAAACTGAAAACATGAACTTTGAGTAATAATGGTAACATTTAGTGTGGTTTGATGTGAGACTAATTTTAAAATTTCACAAATGACTTATGAATCATTTTCCTAAATTATCAAGAAAATCAAAGTGTGTTTTCTCAATTTTCAATGAGCGACATACGTTTTAAACTAAACTGTAAATTTTAAAGTGATAATGGACACTTTGAGTCATATAGATCGCACCATGCATCAAATTGAGGTGTGGATGATTATTTTATGTCAAAAATTACTTATGGATAATTATTATAAATTATCAAAACAATTCGAATACATTTTCTTGGTTTTGAGTATGGCACTTGTGGTTTTTACTAAAATGTTATTTTAAACTGAAAATGAGTACTTTGAGTAATACTAGTCACATTTTGTGTCATTTTGAATTAATTCTGATTTATATACATCACAAATTACTTATGGATAATTTTACTAAAGTATCAAGATAACCTGAATGCATTTTCTCAGTTTTTAGTATGTCACTTTTTTTTACTAAAATGTAATTTTAAACTGAAAACATGCACTTTGATTTATAGCGGTCATATCACGTGTCATTTTGATGTGATACTAATTAATATACATTAAAAATTAATTATGAACCATTTTATTAAGTATCATTAGAATTCAAGTGCATTTTCTTGGGTTTTAGTGAGTAAAACACGTTTTTAACTAAATTTTCAATTTTAAACTAATAATGGACACTTTGAGTCATACCAGGAACACTATATATTGGATTGAGGTAAGGTTGATTCCTACACATCAAAAAATGACTTATGAATCATTTTACTAAAGTATCTAAATAAAATAAATTCATTTTATTAGTTTTGAGTATGTCAATTTTATTTTTTAATAAAATGTTAATTTAAAATAAAAAGACACACTTGGAGTCATACCGGTCACACCGTTCATCAAATTTAGGAGAGGATGATTCCTACATTTCAAAAAAAACATTTTGATTTTTTTCCAAAACTATCAAAACAATCCAAACGTGCTTTCTATTTTTTAAGTATGTCATTTTTTTACTAAAATTTCATTCTAAAATGAAAAAACACACTTTGAGTCTTACCAATCTCACCTTGTGTTATTTTGGCATGATATTGATTCCTACATGTCAAAAATAACTTATAAATTGTTTTCCTAAATTATCAACACAACCCAAGTGAATATTCTTAGTTTTCGGTGAGTGACACATGTTTTGAACTAAAATTTCAACTTTAAAATGATAACATGCACTTTGAGTCATAATAGACACACCAAATATCAAATTTAGGTGAGCATAATTCCTACATGTAAAAAATGACTTATGGATCATTTTAATAAATTATAAAAACAATATAAATGTGTTTTCTCAGTTTTGAGTATGTCACTTGTCTTTTTTGCTAAAATTTCAATTTTAAATAAAAAAATTACTTAGAGTCATACCAGTCACACCATGCATCGGATTGAAGTGCAGATGATTCCTATATATCAAAAATTACTTATGTATAATTGTTCTAAATTATCAAAATAACCCAAATGTGTTTGCTAAATTTTTTGTATGTCACTTGCAGTTTTTACTAAAATGTCATTTTAAACTAAAAACACACACTTGGATTCATACCAGTCACACCATGCATCAGATTAACATGTAGTTGATTCTTAAACATCACAAATGACTTAAGGATCATTTTACTAAATTATCAAGACAATACTAATGCGTTTTATTAGTTTTTGAGTATGTCACTTTTTTTACTAAAATTTCTTCTACTATAAATGCACACTACATGGGATAATGAAGAGTAAGTCAATGTTTCATTATTTTTTAGTAAAATAAAGTATATCATAATGTTAGACTAACCTCTTCCCAAATTAGTGTCTTAAGTGTGGGAATAATATTGTGCCAAAAATCTACATCAAGCAGCATGTGAATGTGAATGGTGAGCCCAATGTAACTTTTGTACATGACCTTGTTGGGGTTAACAGGTTGGCCATGTGCATTCCATCCAACCTTGAATCTGATGCCTTTGTTTCTCACCTTAATAATTTTTTCTAACACCATAATGCTACGATGCTTCTATTTTTTATGGGTATCAATTTGTTCACCATCTATTATTTCCTCTACTTCAACATCATTAGTATATTGTTCCTCTATATTGGTATCATCAACATGTGCAGAATGTTGTCATTCCTCTGCACCGAGAGCACAGACATGTTGATAAACCTATTGTTCCTTAAGATTGGGAGCATCGACATTTTTAGAAGTCATTATCCACAGAAGTGGATGAAAATTTGATTTATATTACATAAATGAAATAGTGCACAAATAATAATATGAGGTAACACAGGGTATATTACATAAAAATATAATCTTATTATCGAATTATATCTCTTTTTTAAAGGTTTAAGGGATTTAAACCCTCTATTGAGTATCCAAATCCCTTTATTTGGTCTTCTCTGACATATAAGACCCTATATAAATTAACACCACTGTGAAATGATTGCGATGAATCAATGAAAGGGTTATCCTTAGTTGAATTGACATATGAAACTTTAGTGGTTTTGGTTGATAATAGAACAATTGACCATTTTCAATTTGTGCGATCTGGAACATAAAATACTTTTACTGCATATGATTCCATTATAAATAGTTCATCTTTGTACCCTTCCTTACTAAAACCAACTTTCATGAATCATAATTCATCCATTTTATTAACACTCTTATTATCAACCCACTTTAATTGAAAAATCATCCCTTGTAATGTTGTATAATCCAACTCCCATATGTGTTTGATGACGCCAAAGTATGACATATTCGCATAAATTAAGTTTCTATCCTTGGTACCAGATATATGCATCAATTCATCCACATGTGTAACTCCAATATTTTGTGTGTCACTATATTTATCATGTTCATTTGTATAGAATGTATAACTATTAATTACATAACCATTTTAAGATAATCTGTTCACACTTTGTCCTCAGGCTAGTTATCGAATTCGTTTTGAAATTGAATTTTATTTTTAGTATACTCCTTAAAAATATGGTCTCGAAACCATCATATAAAATTTTGATTATGTGTATCTAATATCTATTTTCATCCCTTGATGGATTCAAATGACGAAGAATTAATTTGTCAGTTTCAACATATGGGGAAACCACTAAAATATTATGAAAAATGAAAAGGTGGGAATGCTCCAGATCTATAATAGTAATTGTGACAACATCTATTCTAGAAATTCCTTCACCCAAAACCTAAATGGTGTGATTGAGATTTTGATCGACCAATGCTTTCCACACCATACAGGTTGTTGTTACCGAATTCAATAGCTTCCTAAAAAACATATCAATTGTCAATACAACCTTCTAACTAAATTTTATTTTTGACATACCCTTTCAAAATATTCATATATTATTTAATGTGTTGCATCCATATATAATGTATATGACCACATAGTATAATCTCTCTTACCAAGTAAAACATCAAGTGAACCATCATATCAAAGAATGTCGGTAGGAAGAACATCTCATCCAATGACCCAAAGGCTTATAATTGTTTATTTTAAACAAATCCCTCTTTTAAGGGAAGAAGGGGGGAACCCTAACAGACATCATCAACAAAGGACATATCACAAACTGAAGGTCAATAGAGACAAACCAAACTGACACCATGGAGCTACCCCTCCCCAACAATTGAACATGAATAAACAATCCACCGTTGCAAAGCTGAACGGATAGCAAGTGTCCTATGTCAAAGCATAGGCCCGATCCGATGGATGATTTCATACCCTCTGAAACATCCAAATCCGAAAAGCACTTCAACGATGAACAAAAGCTCTGGAACCTCATCTAGAGCCTGATCCACGTGGTTGAGTCTGGGTGCATCACCAAACCAACAGACCTCGCAGAAGGAACCTTTCCACCATTCTAAAATCACATCTCCATAGTGCATTATAAGTGACCATCCTGGACAAGCCACACTGCCCTCCACATACACCCCCAGAAGGAGAATCACATAAGCCCAGAAGACAAACCAAAAGGAATAAGTTCAAGCCATCGTCACCTAAGACTGGGTGGCCCAAACTCGCACCAAGGGAAAGCCACTAATGGGAGAGTCTGGGTCATCCTAAAATAGAAATTCCACTCTGGGCATGAATCAACTCCAATAAGAACCTCAGAACACCCTCACCAGGTTCTGAAACCTCACAGTAACATGCTATAGGGAATGTGCAAAGAATAACCAATGAGGTTGAACCAGGATAACCAAATCGAGATCTACTGACCAAGTTGAAACAAATCACGCAATACCAGATACAACCAGTTGAAGCAAATCACGTATACCAAATAAAATCTGAAGAAACACGCATACCCAATAAAAACTGAAGAAATCACAGAATATGTAACAAAGAAACACCTCCCCCTCCAAATCAATGCAAAATAGGGCCTGATCTGCACTTGAACCCACTAGAGACACACCTAGACTCATCGGAATCCATGAAGCCAAGGTCGCATTGTCGAGGCTGGAAGAGTTGATCTCATCAAACCATGGATCCACGTCGGCCAAAGCCGAACCAACGAAGCTGGAAGAACTAAGATCACTGAACCATGGAGATGCACTAAAACGTCGATGTTAGGGGCGAGCCACGCTGATCTGAGCTCCAACATGACTCCGGGAATTGTTGACGCTGACCACTAATGGAACCACGACGATGTCGTGCCGATCCAAGACCAGATGCATCAACCAAAAACTGAATCAGGATGGAGAGGGAAGGGGAGAATGCAACCGGAGGAAAACCCTAGCCGCCGAGGGTTGGGAGAGGACGTTTCTCAGTGGCTCCACATGTGAAGATAGTGGCCCTTTAGGAAGAACATCTCAAATTGTCATAAAATGAAAGTAATTTCCTTTTCCATAGTTTGAAATTTCTTCAGGTATATACATTTTCTGCATATATATTTGAAAAATAAATAGATATTCATTAATGTATGATGTAAATTATTTGAAAAAAGGAAACATAAAGATACAGACATTAGATATTGCATCAAAACATGACAGTCATGTGATTTCAGACCCTTTAACTTTAAATAAGTCACTGACATGATATTCTTGATATTTGATGAATACCCCTCTGAAACCTTTACATCATTCAAGAAGTTGAAAAACTGATACCCCTTTTTCTTAAAAATAGTGCAAGAAGCTGGAGGATGAAAATTCTATTTTTCACTCTTCACGGTGCCAACTCTTCCCATATTCCTATGTCAATCATGTCCAACCTATCCTTAATTTTATCCTTTGTTTTCTCAGGTGCATTTAGTAATGTTCCAATGACACCATCACATAATTTTTTTCTACATATATAAAATAAAGAAAATTCCTGATGTACAAACAATTCTAGCATGGTAATTAAAAAAGATGATCTCTTTTTCCAACCTATTTTTATAATGATTTTTTAAAAAGGTTCATCAAAAGTAGTTTCCATATATTTTACTATATCAAACAGTTGATCACCTTTTAGTGGATATGGTGTTGTATGTTATTTTGAACTCCCATAGAATGATGGTGTCCAAGATTGACACTTATGTCACCAGGGTAGAAATCTGTGATATCCTAGAAACAAAGTCTTTGATGAATGTTTTAACCTAATTAAATGTGTACCTTATTAAAAAATGAGACACTCTTAAGTTCCTTTAATGATATATCCTAAAAATTTTCCATAATAAGGAAATTCATTTATTATCTCATACAAAAGGACTCTCAACATGAAATCTTCATTTCTGTAAGCATCATACAGTGTAATACCTGAATCCTATAATAATTTCAAATCTTCGATCAATGGATAAAAATAAAAATAAATATCATTACCCAATTATTTTGGTCCTAATATAAGCATAAGTAACATAATGTATTTCTATTTCATACAAAACCATGGTTGCAAGTTATAATTTACCAATATAACAATCTATATATTGTGAGTGTTTCCTTGAAAACCAAAAATATCCACTCCATCTGTAGATAGCGCAAGCGGAAGTTTTCTCAGCTTATTTCCAAATTCAGGATACTTGTGATCAATTCTCTTCCACCAAGGAGAGTCTAATGGGTGACAATGTTTCCCATATTTATTTCTATTATCTTAATTACATGTTAATTGTCTTTAATTCTCCTCACTTATATATAGGAAACTAAACCTTGGAATGATTGGAAAGTAATATAAAAATTTCATAGCACCTAATTCTTCTTTCTTATAGTGAGAAACACCACACATTGGGAATTTTTAAGTGATTTATGGTCCTTGAGAAATAGTATGTAGTAATTTGTACAAACATGTAATCTTTCATAGATCATACCCATTGAATGTAACATTCATTAGCACTATATATTCAACAAATAATCTCATTATCTCATGTGATCATATAATTCAAGAGAGTAAGTAGTTCAGTAAAATTGGCGTCACTCCATCCATTTCTATCTTTTAAATCATACAACTTCAATATGGCTAAAAATTCTATATATTTAGTACAACCATCATACAATGGAATCTTTTCATAACACTTTAACTTCTCCAACAATTTTGGAAAATCATGAATTTCATATTCAAATGTCATTGTTATTTCCTCAACATGATCCTTATCATTGTTAACAACTATAATAACATCCTTTATATGGTCTTTATCATTTTCCACACTTCTAATCATATCTGATGATCCATAAAACACAGTCTTATCCCTGCCACTAGCTACATTCAGTTTTTCCCATGGTTATTCCAACATTTATGACTTTGATTTATTCCATGATAGATCAAGTGTTCTTCCAACTCCTCTAGACTAATTAGTCTTGAATAATAACAATGTAAACATAGAAAAAGGATTTCACAAGGGTTATATGCATGATCTTTTGAAAACTTTATGGATTCTTTCACACCATCCTCATACACTTTTTTCATAAGATTTTCACCCATCCATTTTCGATTCATATTGATCCTATTTGATTTAGTAATATTAATATTTAACAAAATAAATAAATACACAGAAAGTATGAGTCTGGAATCTATAAAAGTTCATTCTTAAAGAACCATTTAAGCTATAGGAATTCATTATTCTAAGATAATAAGATCCAAATTATGTGAATTGATATTGTTTTATAGTGGTGAAAATCATTGAAGGAAATGAATGTGTGATATATAAAGATACAAATAATCTACTTAAATTTTCATCTATTACAAAATAAAGAGACTAAGGATGGCTTCTGTAACTTTATTAGGTGGGAGTACAACATGAGGGAGGAGTTTATGTTTATTAGTTTTTTCACTTGGTATAAGGTGGTTCGGGTAGTGTTTTAGTGACTAGATGCTTAGGAGTATAAGTTGAACCTTATCCACCTCTTCAGTTATAAATTTGGATGATGCTATGTGGGAAAATCATGGGAAATTTGTAATTTGCGTTCTTCCTGTTTGAATAAGAAAATACCCCCTATCTTTCCCCAATTTTATTAATTATTTTCATTTGTTATTTTTTTATTTTAAATTATTATTATTATCACTAAGAAAATTATTATATATAATATTTATATGTACTAATCATGTATATGAATTGGGCATCAATCTAAAGTAAAAATAAATTTTTTAAACTTTTCCATATTTAAGAATAATCCTCATATCACACACACAGATACAAACACATATGTATTGATATACATACATACAATAATTTACTAATAATTGACTTCTATTTAATTAAATTTTATTATTATTGTTTTTATAAATTTATTTAAAACATACCAGGACATTTATTTATCTAAATAAATAATATTTTATCATTAAACTATATAATTATCATTATTTACATTTTTTTCTATTATTATTATCTTATATATATTCATTAATACATTTAAGTTATATTACTATTATCATTTATATGTCTATTTCAATTAATATTTTTATTTAACATGATAAAATAAATACACTATTATTCATCTATATTTTTTAAATAGTTTTATTTTATTAACAATGAAAATTTAACTGATATGTTATTAAAATATTTTCAAAGAAATAATTTTTATATGTGAAGATATTAAATATGATTATATTATTAAAAATTTCTTTTCAAATTATTTATAGATTAATATAATTATCTAATACATTATATACACCTATCCAAAATTAGGTAAAGAGATAAATTTTATATTATTAACAACTTATTATCTCATAAAGACTAATATTACTCAAAACAATGTAAACCATGAGTAACCCATGGTCCCCAACAATTTATTAAAAATTAAAAGGACACAAATTACAAGAAAGGAGAGTTAAATGGAAAAAACATACCCAAAACCAACAAGAAAGAAAGTGGTTATCTTCTGCCACCCCTCATCCTTGAGGCTGTTGGCTTTTCCTCCATTTGGGAGTAATTCATGGTTTTCATCCATTATTCTTTTTACAATAATTTTTTTAGTTGGTACCTCTTCTGAGTCAGAGTCTGAATCATTAATGTAAAGTGTGGCTTCTTTTCCACCACCCTTTTCTAAAACATCATTCTTAGCTACCGCAGGTGCATTTTCAACTTCTCCATGATTAGTTTGATCAGGAATTAGTACACATTGATACAGACTTCTTAGTACCTCTTGAATCTCTTCTTTACCAAATTTGGATGAGGAAACCTTGTAGAATTGTGGATTATTACAAAGGTTCTAGGATTTCTCCACTTCTTACATGTAGGATTCCCTGCTAACAATGACATTAGGATGATCAATCATATTAAAAAAATTTATAGATGGTGCAATTGGTGCATCCTACTTAGATGAAGAAAGTGTCCTAGAAACTGTGGCATGCTCAACATTGTAGGGGTGTTGTATTTTTTGGGTTTCTCCTCTATGTCTTCCAAATCAGGGTCAAAAGGGAATTTCACCTTAAGATAATTCATACCACTCGTTGTCTTCACAGTCTCATTTGTAGGCAATGGTCCCGAAAAATCCTGTTTAGAAGTGGGCAGGATCCCACCTCCCTTTTTAATACTTTTCATCTATAGTGGAGGGTTCACCAATATGACTCCCTTTTCCCCTTACTTCCACCAACATTTAAATAGGCATCATCTAATAATTCAGCTTTATTAGGATCACGTTCATACTTTGAGGACCACCCTTCCTACTGAGCATATTCCTCATTCATAACACCAGTAGGTTGATTTACCTTATCAATACCAGTCTTGAAATGATGAGGATATTTTTATTTCTCTTTCCTAATTGATGCAGCAAGCCCATTCTATAGGAGTGGAAAATTTTGGGTGACTGACAATTATTGGTGGTGAAATATCACGTATGACCAGTATCAGTCACCCAAACTTTTACACTCATTCAAAATATACAAGGGAGGTGACAAAACATTAAAATCCCTTGGGGAAATTAAAAAAACTCAAATAAAAACTAAAAATTTTTAAACCTTTAATTATGGTTGTCAATTCTTCTAAGATAGCAAGGGAGAGTGTGTGATAGTGAGGGAGAGTGACAATGCAAATAGTTGCAAAGAGGGAGAGTGGCAATGATGACAACAGGGAGGGAGCGCGATAGAGACAACAAGCAGCGAAGATGGTGGCAGGGTGGAAGATCAGTGGTGATGGAGTGTGACGATAGGGAGGGAGAGTGGTGGTGAGGGAGAGCGATAATGAGGGAGGGAGAGCAGCAACGAGGGAGGGAGAGCAGCGAAAGTGATTCAGTTCTATTAGAGAATGAACAATGCAATCGAGGAGAACCCAATTAGGGTTTTGTTTAAAAGATCAGGAAAATTTTTATCAGCTCTTTGAAAAAAGAGTTCATAAAGAGTGGTTTTATCAGTGTGAAAATAATTAGCATTGATAAAACAGATCTTTATCAATTTTTAAAAAGTGCCAATAAAACATATCTTTATTAGTGTTTTTTTAGCATTGATAAATATAAATCTCTATTAGCACTAAAAAATGAAAATAAAGATCCATTTTAAATATAATAAGTATATTTATTATTTAAATATATATATTATAATTTTATAATTATTTAAACATATATACATATTTATAATTATAAATAAAAATAAAAATATGTATAAATATTTTTATATAGTTATAAAAATATTTATATTATTATATATATATATTAATATATAAATATATATAATTATAAACATAATAAATATATTTATTAATTAAATATAATTATTATAATTTTATAATAATTTAAAAATATTTATTTATTTTTTATTATAATTTTAAATAAATATATTTGAAAATATTTATTTATAATTATAAATATATTTATCAGAATATATATATTTATTAATACATAGATATATATAATTAGAAATATAATAAATATATTTATTATAATTTATAAATATTTAAATATAAATATATATATATATATATATAATTATAATTATAAATATTTCTATATATTTATATATATTTATAATATATGTATATATATATATATTTATAATATATGTATATATATATATATATTAGGTTCTTGGGGGTACAATTACATTAAATACATACACACCGCACACACATGCCAGGAAGGCAGGCTATAGCTCCCTAAGGGATAACCCACCCATCAACCCTTATTTATTCACTACATGGCCCAAAAGCTCAGTGGACATGAAACCCATAACATGACTCAAAGGCCCACAAACTATCCCAAAGGCCCAGTGCAGCGCCATGCCTGCGTCACCATTTTCATGCATCATGCTTGTGTCACCGCCTGTGTCACCACCTGCTAGCGTCATGCCTGCGTCACCTCCTGCCACCGAAAATTCTCTCCCACCAAGATTTGATGTCGGGTTTGATATAAGATTATAAGGAGACTTTATTAATATATAAATATATATAATTATAAATATAATAAATATATTTATAAATATTTGTATATAATTATATATATATAATTATTTCTTATATCGTTATATATATATATATTTATTAATATATAAATATATAATTATAAATATAATAAATTTATTTATTATTTAGCTGATGAAGTGATGAGAGATTTTGTACAGTAATGGAGATAGTTGATCTTCCTTGTCCCGGATTTGATAGCTTTTATTCCTGGCGATGGTGTTCATAAGTTGGGGATCCTTGAGCATCGACCTTCCCAACCAGTCCCCAGCTCAGACGATCTAGATCTACCAAAGAAGATTTCAAATTCTAGGGTTTTCCCTAAATCTGGAAAGCATGTCTCATATGCTCAGGTGGTGATTAATAATTTGATCCCTAAATCATCGATGACTAGGGATGATCCAAATATTCTTGAGGCGGCTCTTTCAATAGACCCTGGCTCCCTTCCGAAGGTTGATTCTGCATCAGCGAATCGATTTTTTGATGGGCTCCATTATGATTCTGCTATGTCATAATGGATCAAGAAAAAAATGGATATGAATTTTGTTGAATCTTTTCAATGCATCATATTGATAGACTTAAATAATTTAAGCATTCTCTTATTACACATTTCTCATTATAAGCGAAGGAGCATAAATGGAGTCTCCATGGTATTAGGCAACGCCTGCTGATTCTTTGGGGATTTGAAATTGGCATATTACCTCATTAGGGAGAAGTTTATTTTCACATTGTCTTCCCCTCCGCGGATCTGAAATCCAAATCCTAGAGGAATGGGTTTGTTAATTCTGAAGCCCAGATTATTGAAAATCTAGGACTAGGATCCATCCTTAAATCCTTTAAATGATAATAACTCGATCACCCAAATATAGATCCGCATCTGGGGATCGAGTTGGTTTCTTTGACACCCAAAAATCTTATGGGAAATTGCATTGTTGGCCGGTGTCCCAATCAAGATAGAAAAGGAGATGAAAAGGGCCAGATATGGGCACTTTGCAAAGATTCTTGTTGAAGTTAACCTTAAATCCCCTTTAGTCAAAACAATTATATTGTCAGATACTGACTTTCATCTTAATATCATTATTGATTATGAGAAAGATCCCAATTTTTATAATGGATGTAACAATATAGGACATAGCTTTGTAGTGTGTCATAGGAGACTGACTTTTTCTTCCTATAGGATAAAATTCCATTCTACAGAAAATTGTAGAAAATACAGGTTCCCACAATAATAAGTAGTCAGAGTGGCCCCCAGGGTAGGGGAACTGATGGGAATAATATTTTATAGGCTAAAGGAAATGGAAGAGACTCTCAGTATGATATAGACATGTGTGTGTAGTTTCATTAAGTAGGTGACCTTATGGATCACAACTCGAAAATTAACTAAATGGTCAGAACCCAAAAGATGTATTAGGATAGGCTTGCCACATCAATTGGGAAGGAGATAATAGAATGTCCTCATCATGTCAAGACTAGTATTTTTGAGGTAAATCATCCTACTAGTATTATTATTATTGAATGTGCTCAGTAGGAAGGGCGGTCCCTGGAGGATGTACCTGATTTGGATGCAGCTAAATTATTAATGGATGCCAATTTAAATACTGGTGGTAGAAAGGGTAAAATGGGAGCCACTAGGGTGAATCCTCCTTTACATATGAAAAAGATTTAAAAGGGAGGTGGGAGCCTACCCACTTATAAACAGGCTTTGTTTGGACCATTACCTGAAAAAGAAAATGTGAAGACATTCAGTTCCATGAATTGTCTTAAGGTGAAATCCCCTTCTGACTCGGATTTGGAAACCATAGAGGAGATGCCTAAAAACTACAATGCCCCTACAAGTGTCGAGCATGCCACCATTTCTAGGACACTTTCTTCATCCAACTAGGCTACACCAAGTGCACCATCTGTGATTTTTTTAAAATTCTTGGTCATCTTAATGTCACTGATATGATGGAATCCTACCTGCAATAAGTATAGAAAGTCAGGGAGCTTTTCAATAATCCACAAGTCTCCAAGGATACCTCAGCTGTATTTAATAAAGAGGAGAGACAAGGGGTGTTGGGAATCCATTCTTAACGTGAGATAATTTTTAATCAAACTAATAACGGGGAAGCTGAAAATGAACCTGCGGAAGATGAGAATGGTGTTTGAGAAAAGGACGGTGGCAAAGAAGACACACTTGATGCAAATGATTCGTAATTTGGCTCAGAAGTGACACCAAATGAACAGATGATTGGAATAGGGATGATGGATCAAAGACCATGGATTACTCCCAAATAGAGGAGAGACTGACACCCCCATGGAAGGGTGGGGGTGGGGTGGGGAGGTGATGATGGTGATAAAAGATGGATACTTTCTTTCTTGGTAGTTTTGGGTATGTTTTTCCATTTAACTCTCATTCCTTTCACATTACGTCCTTTTAATTTTTAATAAATTTCTGAGAACCATGGGTTACTCATGGTTTTCACCGTTTTGAGTATATTTATTATAATTTTATAATTATTTAAATATATATATATATATATATTATTTCATAAATACTTAAAAAAATTATATATATATTTATAATTTTAAAATTAACTATTTAAATTAAAAAATTATTAAAATTTTCATTTAAATAGATTTATTATATAAATTTCAAACATATTTTAAATGTAAAAACTTAATAAATAAAAACAAATAAATATTATTCATACAAATTACAAACATATTGAAAATATTACATGTATAGAAAATAAATATATGTATAAATGAATATTACAAAATGATTAAATATATTTTTAACATTATTAATAAATATATAATAGTAAACAAATAAATAAAATTAAATAAATTATAAAAATATTAAAAAGTGATTTCTAGCATTTACGTGAATTACAGATGCATAAATAATGAAAAAAATGAATAAATAGATGATATTAATTATATATATATAAATTTCTTAAAAATGAATTGTATTAACTATAAAAAATTATTAATAACTAAATTAAATCAAATACAATTAAACACATTCACATAAATTCATGATGAATATATTAAAATAAATTTATATTAAAATTAAATAAATATTAAAAATGAATAAATTAAAAAATTAAAAATGTAGAGATATTAAAAAAGAATAAATAATATTAAATGAATAAACAGACTTGCGTACAAACATATATGCACACATTCCATACATAAATATGTACACATACACATCTACACACACATAGATATATATACAGTTATACATGCACATATTTTTTAAATGATTTAATATTAATATAAATATATACTCAAATAAATATATTCATTTATATATTATATAATTGTTTAGATAAATTATTAATATATTATATTTATTTTAATTATATACACATTTTTTAATTAATGTATATAAATAAACTATTAATTTTTTTAACTAATATAAATTTGATACTTTTTTATATATAAAACTATGAAAATAAGATTCATTTTTATTAAAAGTTATATAAATCATATTTATATATTATATTTACATATATATAATAATTTTAATATAAATATTATTTATAATATATAAATATTTATAAATAAATTAAACTACTCACTATGACCTTTATTAGTACTAGAAAAAAGCACTGATAAAGGTGTCACTTTTAGAAGCACTAAAAAAAGTACTGATAAATGGTGGAATTTTATTAGTGGTATAAAAAATAACTGACAAAGAGTACCCTCTTATTAGCAGCTTTTAGCACTGATAAAAGGTAACTTTATCAATTCTTTTTGCGAGCACTGATTAAAGTCCGCCATTTATCAATGATTTTTGTCTAATGTTGTTGATGGTTAGTGCTAGATAAAATGTGATCTGTGGTAGTGATGTCTAGATTTAGGTTAGTAGAAGCAGTTGAATGGAAGAAACATCAATGTGATAGTGTGGGAATTAGAAAATAGGATCACCTGGAAGCATGCACTTAGAGGGGTGAGGGGAAACCACATTCCAAAGGATGAAGTGATGCAAATGAAAGGGTAGTTCCAAATGTGGTACGAAAGGTTTATAGGAAGTGGATATTAGGAGAAACTATGTCCGAGGAATGTACGGAGACACAAAGGACATGTTTAAGGTTTTTTCTATTAATACATAAGGGTCTTAAAGATGATACATAAGATTAAACTCACAAAGATTTCATAAGTCAACACTATTCACCAAAAGGATGACTATCGACTTTGAACGTGTGGAGGAATGCTCATGAACATCATATCTAAGTGGTATTCTCTCCACGAATATTGGAAGGTGGTGAAATTGAAAGTTACCAAGAAATACCTATAGATCTCATCTATAAATAATGGTTTAAGGACACATGTTCTGATGTTATGGGTGGAGATAAGCCAAAGGTTGTGGTACAAGAGGATTGTGAATCTGAAAGGAGGATGAGATAGCTTCCATCCCTATAGGGGGACTTTCTCATGGGGGCACTGTAAGTTTCAGATTGTTCTTGTGCATTTTAGTGTGGTGGATTGAGTTTTAGTGTGAGAAATATTTTCTAGTTATGTTATATGATTTCTAAGAGTTAGGTAACTAAAAGATACACTTAGAAGAACTAGGTTAAGAAAAGAACTCCTTTACCATGGATGCTCAGATTCAGGCTAGAAGAAGTAGTTGAACATAAGCAGCGGTGGTGAAAATGGTGTGAAAGTGTGGTATAAAAAATAAGGATCTTCTAGATGAATTAACCATATTCTGGATGATATGGTGAGACAAATTGAATAAAAATTTTGGATGTAGCATGAAATTTCTGAAGGAAGTGGATGTTGGGAGCAACAATGTATGGGTGAGGAGAAAGTATAGAGATGCTAAGGACTTGTGTAAGGTTTTACAGGTAGATGCATAAGGGTATTTAGGATGATAAAAAAGATTAAACTCATCGAGTTTCTTGAAGTTATCATTTTTCACTGAACGGTCCAGTTGATATAACAATTGCATTTGAAAAAGTGAAGGGATGCTTGTGAAGATAAGATTAAAGTGGAATTCTATTAGTAGAAATTAGAATGTAGTGGAACTAGAAGTTACTGACTGTAAGCTGTGAAGATCGTCTATAAATAATGGTATGAGGATACTTGCTCAGGTGGTTTGAGTGGAGATAAGTTAAAGGTTATGGTGTTGGAGGAAAGTGAAGTTGGAAGGAGGATGGGATACTATCTATCCCCATGGGGGAACTTCCCTGTGGGAGCACTTATGACCATATAGAGTATATAGAGGTGTTTCTATGGTTCTTCAAGTAGGGTGTTCAGAAGGATTACCCTATAATAAGTCCTTTTCAACTCAAGATTGGTTGGTGACACACCCATCACAAGGTGCAAAAAATAATATTTATTTTTTCAGTGCAACACATTGGCTGACCAAGGTCGTCATTCTTGAGGATCCTTTAGTGAAAATTCAAACACTAAATTCATTTTTGGTTTTTTTTATATTTAATTAAAGTAACATAAAATGGGGTTTTGAAAATTAAAAGGAAAAATATATAGTTAAAATTTCATTATAAATAGCAGACATAAAAAATGAGGTTAGAAAAATAGAAATAATCTTAAGAGAATTGCCTGGAGTAAACCTTTATTGTCTCATTGATAGTCCCATATCTACTCAATGATCAAACTCTATTGTATGCATGTTCATACACTCCTTTCCTATTTTTGAATACACAATGTACCAAAAAATCACTAAGTATACTAAAAATAAATCTCCTCCAAGGTTAAGATTCTAAAGGTCTCCTCAATCAAAAACACCCTCATCCCACCTTTCTGGTATGTGATCATAGCCATTCAATACTTAAACAAAAATACTTCATCATATGAATAAATGATCGAGTGAAGGGAGGGATAATAGTTCCGAAGAAAAAGTTAACCCTAAGACACCTGTAGTGAGGACACACTGTCACCTTTCCCCACTAAGTATTAGCCTTTAAATAACCTAAAGTAGATAAGAAATATTTAAATATGAATGAGTAGAGACTCAGGTTCATCATAGGATTATTCCCTTTAGAGATCCTATAACAAACCCGAACCTATTATCCCATAGTCGATGGTTACTTAATTATATTGGAACTAGATACAAGAGATCATATCCTAAAGGATCAAATAGTGTATTAGCCTTGGAAAATTAGATACATGCTTTAATATCACATTACATTTGAAAATATAAAATACAAAATAGTATTTTCTATAATAACATTATTATTATCTCTAGAATATCCTTGAATATTAATCATTGAACACTTACTAATATCTTAGGGAAATGAAACATAAAAAAGGGGTGAGATCAGATGCTCAATAAGGTAACGTGTACAAAAAAATCTATAATATAATAAATAAGATATGAATAATATGAAAATAATAAATAATGATAAAATAATTCCATATAAATAATCATATGAGTTTGAAACTTATCCATGTATATCATATCTATTAAAATTATATGGACCAAGCCTTAAACAATAAAAATTATTGCATCTTTATACATGGATTTTTCTTGTATTCCTGAAGATATTTTAGGTTTAAAGTTTTAAAGAATTAGATCATCACCCTTACACAAATAAATATTAAATTTCAAATTGGTCACTTCCACTCAATATCAATTTCCCTTATAATATATATATTTTAAAAAGATACATGTTTTCTTTTCATGACATATATTCAAAAAAATTATATTGACCTTATCCTTGTCCCTACTCATCCCAAAAACCCTATCAAAAATATTTTAAAATATGGGATGAGTACAAAAATCTCAGCAAGAGATATAAAAAGAATAAATTCATTAATACAGTGAGAAACATGAAAACCCATAAAATACTTACCTTTATCACATTATTCTGTGATGATTTTATTAAATCATTTCCACATGAAAAACAAACACACACTTTTTGATCAAATAAAACCTTAAAAACCCATAGAAAGTAATTGAAAGAATTTTTAGTGATCTTAGAGCATCATATTCATAACACAATTTAAACCCATGTTAGAAATAACTAGATCCAAGTTAAATCCCTAAGAGAAACACTCTGGAAACTCCCTCCTTCTTTCTTATTAAGATAAGGAACATTACCTAATGCATTTGATTATTATCGGGGCACACCCATCATATAAGTTATATCAAGATGACCCTTTTTTCATGAGCTAAAATGGGGATCAACCTATCGTATAATATGTATTGGTCTCATCTATTTTCATATATAATTATCAAGTACCATATCATGAATAAAAAAAATTATACTTTTACATTTCATCATAAAACCTTTAAAAAACTCTTTTAAACTCATATGAAAAAAAAATCAAATATAAAAATACCATTTACTTTTAAAAAACCATTTATAATACCAAAATACCAATAAAAGGGAAATAGGGGTTTTCTTTGAATAAAACATGAAATCTTATAAAGTAATCGAAACTTTAAATAATGGATTTTACGGTGAGAAAATTTTTTGTCACCGTATATGTTAAAATTGAATATTCCTTTTTATCTTTTTTAAAGAATGTAAAAACATTACATAAAAATGTTCCGTCTAAAAAACTTTGAAATAAAGTCAAAATAAACATAAAATTTACTTTAAAATCATTTTATTTTAATATAAAAACATTAATAATATATTTTAAAAAAACATGGGCATGGAAGAAAAAGGGTTGGAAGGGAGACTTTAGAAGATGATTTTTTTAAAAGAAAGTCCCTTACCTTGTGCCTGACTTGTCACGTGCATTTCTTATATTCATGAATAATAAATTTATGTTAATTATTTTATTTATTGAGATAATTTTAATGTTTATTATTTCCTTTATTTCATTTATTAATGTGTTATATAAATTTACTTAATAAATTAAGTTCACGTCAGATATTTTGATGATATCGGCTCATGTGTCCAAAATGACTTTGGTAGGTTGAATATGGTAAAAGAGACCATTATTACATAATCTATAGAATAATACTCATGTAATAATTATATTTTTCATAAATAAATTATACTTTTAAAACCAATCATGAAATATGTTTATAAAAAATGAACCATGTTACAATCATGGAGGTAGTAGGTCGTACAAATGCTTGAGTAACGTTTCCATTTTTTAATGATCATTATATAAAGAAGGTAAGTATTATTTTATCTTTATATAATTATCATAATATTATAAATAAAATATTATTTATTTAAATATAATAATATATAAATCATGTGATGTGATGTTGAAAAAACGAATCACATCGCTTCATGGAGGTGGTAGTCCACACATATGCACGAATGATGTAATCATTTTTAAGTAAATAAAAATATCAGAAAATAGGTGTTATATTATCCTTAAAAAATTATAAATATAGAATAAATATCATATATAAACATTAATTTCATCACTATAACCAGATGAGAATTGTGGTGATTGAAAATGAATAACATTTGT
This sequence comes from Viscum album, assembly GCA_963277665.1. Taxonomy (NCBI): domain Eukaryota; kingdom Viridiplantae; phylum Streptophyta; class Magnoliopsida; order Santalales; family Viscaceae; genus Viscum; species Viscum album. The sequence goes on along the minus strand of OY728134.1, from coordinate 845,960,820 downwards.
TTATGAGGTGTTAATCCACCATAAACATGAACAATGGATTCCAGTTCCATTTGATTGAAGAGAAGATGGATATAGGTTATTCCATTAACATAAAAACACATAAGTATATGGAAGATATTTTTTATATTATTTCATCATGGTTAAATAAATTTTTAAAGTGGTATAAGAAGAAATAAAAAAACACTCAGTTAAGAACTATACCTCTTCTTCAGACAACCACATTTTCTTTACACCTTAAGACCTCTAAGGTTGGTATTCTTACCTAAATAAGGCCTCTAAGATGTGTATAGAGATTGAAGTAAGGTATTTTGGTAGGTATTGTCTAAATCAAAAGGTTTTTGAAGAGTTATGAAATGATAAGAAAGGGTTTCCCTTTATAAGAGAGGGGAGGGCACTCTTGGAATTTCTTAAAATATTAAATTAATATAAATTAATTTTGATGTCAAATGGATCCAAATTGATAATATTAAAATATAAGATGAATATTAATTTAAATAATCTTATAAAATAAAGTTGTACAAGTCTAGATGACAATTTTACCTTTATCTTTTTTGTTAATCCTTTCTTAGCCTTTTTGAAAATTACAATGATATAAATGCTTTTAACTATTAAGGGGTTAATATAGTTAGTATAAAAGGAAAAATGGAACATAAATGGACCATGGTTATTTCATAAACTATTTCTGATTCATGTGCACGTAGATAATATTTTTATGAATTTTAAATCATTTAAGATAATATTATTTATTATTAAAGAACATTAATGTCAATTTTGGAACTATTCATTTAATTTGACTTTTAAACTACAAGACAATAATTTAATTCTAATAAAATTCCTAAAAACCTTTATAATATGTCATTATTATATAAAAAATAATATAACATAAATATTAATTCAAATTATATTAATTTAATATTTTTTAAATCAATTGTTTTCTATTAATTGAATGATTACCATTCCATCATTGCATAATTTTTTGCTATAATTTTTTTTCACTAAAAATTAAAAAAATTACCATGATAAAAAAATCATTTATATTTGAAATGAATATTTATTACTTAACATACCCTCTACCTATCCTTATATTAAAAATATTATAGTTATTAAAATCAAGAGTGTGCCATTTTTGGATTTATATTCACTTTAATATTATAAAGGTAAAGGAGGGGGGATGTGAAATGTCAATAGATCACTCTTCTAGATGATTACATGGTTATTAGGGTTCTAATTCATGATGACCTATCTTTGGGACCACTACTTCAATCCCGCTGACATTTTTCAAGGACCTCTGAAGGTAGTTGATTTTGGGAAAGGATTGGATCATGCTATCAGTGAATTTATTCCTTATCCTTCCCCTTTGTGGGTTTGTGGTGACATAAATGACTGATAATCCTTGAAGGATGATCACACTAACTTCACTAAAAAGGTGAAGAGTAGTAGGTTCTTCTTGGACTATAAGTTTTCTCTCGCATACTCTAGAATAATAAAAATGGATCTCTTTCATTTTCTGAAACAAATTAGAAGCTGATTACATATCATATTGAACAACGAAAGCACTTGATTTTGGATTTCTTGACATTCCAAGGGAAAGATAATATGTGTAAAATTGAAGAGTTTTGAAACCAGCATTAAAAAATATAGGGATTTGGGAGATGAAGGATAACTGCAATTAGAGACGGTTATTTTCATATAACATTTCCTTTGGATAAAATTAAATCTAGAGCATGAGGTTTAGGACTTGTCTATATCAAACCTAGTATTTTTTAGATCCAAGATTTGGATCCCTTCTTAAACCCCGCTTTAGTAATGAATTCAATTAATAAATTATGGATAAATATTCATGATCTCTATTGGTATTTTTCATCATTATATTCATTGGGGAATATCCTCTGTTTTTTGGGAAATAATTAAAATTGATAGAAAAGCTAATATTACTTGATACATACATTTTTTTAGATTACTGATTGAGATCTAACTATAGTTGACTCTAGTTGAGTTTATGATCCTTATGGATACTGATAGAATTATGGAATTATCCATTGAGTTTAAAAGGAAGACTAATTTCTATAAAAAAAATTTGTAACATTGGGAACCTAGACCTTGAGTGTATAAGGAATCTTCACTACTCCAATTGTAGGAATAATAGGCATTCCATTGAGAATTTCTAGTTTAAAATTTTGATTATCGATGCCTCAGCTCATTATGCAGATGAGAATGACTCTGATGGTTAGAGTGATTCTTGAAGGGATATACCTGAAATAACCACTATGTTCAATCCAATTCCATTCAATTTTCCTAAATCTATGGCTAGGACTTCATATAACAAGTTTTAGAGTGTTGTGGGTGAACACTATAACCAGCAATCTAAGTTGGAACCGAGGGTGGATTAGTAGGTCATCCCTGTTATTCACACCAGACAAGTGGAGGAAGTTGAGTATGGATTTTCTCCTAATGATAAGGATGAGTCTCTATCGTTGGGAAGTTAAGTAAGGCTCTATGAAGTATACTACCATGAATAGAATTTTATGAAGGCTGGTGACTCTTGGGGAAAAATAACTTTTTCTACTATTGGATCCTTCTCTATTCTAGGAGAACAAAAGAAGGATCCCTATTTTATGAATTATTCTTGTAAAGGCCAATCCAAGAACTCCACCCTATTATAAAATGATATCATATGTAAAGAAAAAACTGGGAAGGAATCTCAGGTCTTAAGGTCAATTGTGCTTGTACTTTTAGAGGAACAACCTAGACAGGGAACATCCATGAATCAGTGAGGTAAGAAAGTCTCTTCCAAAGTAAATAAAGGTAATGGGAATAGAGATTATATACCCAAATTATTTTATATCCTTGGATCCATTACGAAACTTGGATTTTTCCTCTTTTACAATGATAATAATGGGAGGTCCCAAAATAAGGGAAAGAAGTCTTCTTCTACTATCACTGTGTCTGTTATGAAATCAGTTCCTATGCAGGCTGGTAATCTGGATGGTGAAGATGATGAATATGAGTCTATGAAAACTAATTATCCATATGAATTTATTTGTAATATAATATCCAATGTTTTTGAATCAATTTAATTCTTGAAATAATTTAAACTTTTCGGTCTATGAACAGGCTGAATAATTAACTGAGCCTCAAAATGTAAATCCAAGCATTGGAAAACTTGAAGGTTTTGTTTTTAGTTGTGATATTAGGTCTGAGATCTGTCTCATAATTTTGGATTATTTTCGGTATCACTAAGCTTCAAAAGATTACTTTTTGGGAGAAATAGATAGGGTGTGCGAGTTTTTAAACTGTGCAACTCCTTGAGAGAAACTATGCGACCTTATAAGGGGTGTCACGTGGTTTTATAAAAAGTGCAAGGTGGGGTGAATGGCCATGCAAAAAGTCTATATTAAACTAAAGAGGTGGGTGAACAAGGTTCTCTTGTTTTTCCAAATGGTGTGCCGAGCCACATGGTTAGTGCCACTTAACCAGTAGCACCGCAAAGTTGCTGCACGGTTATCCCAAACCAGGTTGGGTATGGTTTTTGGATAGTTTGAGCAACATAGTTGATGCACAATTAGCCAAAATGTAACAAATCATGTAATGATAGAATAAATAATTTTAATTTTTAACATTATTCTTGAATTATATAGTCATATTCATTATAAATATACTAATTAATTCTTAAAATAAAATATGAAATGGTTTTATTGAACTCATTCCATATAATATTTTATTTAAAAGTATGATTTTAAAATTAAAATATTTTAATTTCAAAAAATTAATTTCATTTTTAAATTAATCATTTCAAAATTATATTAGGATAAATTTTTTAGAATTTTTCAAAAATAGTGGATTTTTCAAGGAATAGTAAAAAATACTGATTTTTATTGAAAACTATATTTTATTTTAGGGTATTTACAATGTAAAATCATGTTTTTATTAGTTTAAAATTTTAATTAGTTAATTTTGACTTAAAATAATCCAATTATGTCTTTTAAAATGTATTTTATACTTTAATTTAGAAGAAAAACATTTTATATTTGAAAAGGGAATTTTTTTCAAAAAATCGTATTTCGTTGCATTTTACTGGTCTAATTTTAATTTTAATTCTGAAACTTTTGTGTTTTGAATTTTCAAAATTTGATTATATATTTCGAATAATTTGTTTAAAATTTATTAAATAGTACCCTTTTATTTTTTGTCAATATGAATAGTAAACTTTGTAATTTTATTACTATGGTAAAGGGTATAACATATAATTTAGGTTAAAAATAAAATGATAAGAACCATAAAATGATCCAGAAACATACCTAAATCTTATTTTATAAATATATCTCGACCATAATCATCAAAGTGTTGAATTTATGATCTTTTGGGTCCACTTGGATGAGATTAATACCTTTATAGTATTTTATTTAATGAAAAGTTAAGCATGTTAGACTCGTATTTTTAATAAGTGTAATATTTTTAATATGGTGATATCAAGAGGATATGTTCAAATATAAATAGTATTTTGAAATATAAAATATTTATCTTCATCATGTTAATTTATTTTTAATTTTTTATGACAAAATAATTACTATAAATGCTTTCAGATTGCTGATGTATTAATCATTCAATTAATGAAAAAATAAAATAAATGATATTAATAATATTAAAATAAATATAATTTTAGATAATTAATTTAATAAAATAATTTTATAGATTAAATTGATATGTTGATGATGTGTTAAAATAATTGGTTAAAATTATAAGTGTTATCTTGATATTTTTAATGTCAAAGTAATGAATAGTTATAAAAATTAACATAATGGATATTTTAAAATAAATAATATTTTATGATATAAAATTCCAAAAAATATTAAATTCAGAAAAAGTATTATGATAAGATTTAAAATATAAACCACGGTAGATTTATGGCTCATATTTCATTTTATAGTAACTATATTGACCCCCAAAGAGTAAAAATCCATGTTGTCCCAGTAAGAGTTAAAGAGGTTAAATAAGGGTTAAAACCAAAATATAAGGGTGGTAATATAGTAAAAACTTGTATAATTTTTATTTTATGAGTAAAGTTTGACCCATAATCATCTTATATTCAAAACAACTCACTTTGGATCCAATTTAAATTGAAAATTAATTTTTATTGATTTAATATTTTGAGAAATGCCAAGAGTGCCCCTCCCCTCTCTTATGAAAGGGAGCCTTTTCTTCTCATTTATTAAAACATAAAAAACCATTTTGTTTTATCTAATACCTAAAAATATACCTTATTATAATCCCTAACCTTATTCTAGAGGTCTTTTTTTTGCCATAACACCAACCTTAGTGGTCTTAAGGTGTTTAGAAAAGGAGATTGTCCAAAGAAGAGGTATCATTTTTAATCGAGTGTTTCTAATTTATTTCTTCTTACACATACACAAAATCATATTAAACCATGATAAAATAATAAAAATATTATATTTAATATAATTATATTTTATTATTTTAATTTAATAAACTATATACTTCTCTAACATCCATCAAATGGGAAAGGAATTCATCGTTCATGTGTACGGCGAACTACCGCCTCATGAACCAATATAATTTATTTTCCATTAACATCTCTAAATAATGGTTATAATTATGTAATTAATGTTTATATATGATATTAATTAAATATTTATCATTATATAAATATAATATATCATTTAACTTCTTAACATTCCATGCACTGGAAAATGATAACGCTGTTCGTGTGTACGTGTGAACTACCACCTCCATAATGCGATGTAAGACATTTTTCATCACCACATAACATGGATGATATATATATAATTATATTTAAAGAATTAATATTATATTTATTATATTATTAACATTATTTAAAGATAAAATAATACTTACCTTTTTTCCATATTTACCATTGAAAAATGGAAACGTTAATCATGTGTACATACGACCTACCATCTCTATGGTCGTAACGTAGTTCATTTTTCATAACCATATTTAATGGTTGGATTTAAAAGTATAATTTATGTATAAAAATTATAATTATTTCACTATTATTATTCTAGATATAATTTAATAATAACCTTTTTTACCATAGTCAACCTACCAATGTCATTTTGGACTTATGTATCAAATATCACTAAAATGTATCATATGAACATAAATGATTAAGTAATTGTTGAAATATGGTAATAAGTTAGATAAAAGTAATAATAAAATTTAAATTGTTCTTAATAAATTAAATAATTAACCTAATTTTATTATTTAATAAGATAAAAAATATATGTGATGAGTTAGACTCAAGGTAAGGGATATCATCTCAATTTCCACTCCATTGAGACATATTTTGGTATTATGCACCTATTTATCTTTATGTAGTTCCCCTTTGAGGTGATTAACATGAATATATATTTATTCATGATGATTAATATTCATTTAAAGTTTACTATCTTAAATATTTTCTATATTTTCTTCCAACTTTTCATCTCTTTAGAACTCGAATCAAGTAAAGAAGTGATTAAAAAAAATTGTTCTTATTTCACTTTTGATCGGATATATTTTTATTTATATCCATATTTTTTATAAAATGTTTCAAAAAATGTTTTAAACCAATTAAATTATTTATCAAAAGACATTTTTACCCATGTTTTAATTTTTAAAAAATGTTTTTAAAGGAATCTTTTTGTCATTTTTCAAATGTGGTACTTTGTGTTTTTTCCAAAAAAAATAAAAAAATGAATGTTTTTTAATTTATATAGAATGATCATATTTTCCTATTTTCATGAATAATATTTTATTTGAATATTAATTTATAAGTTTACAAGTTTATTTTCAAAGAAAATTTTTTTCTTCATATTTGTACAATTTCTTTTTAAAAGTGAATTTCAAAGTAAAAAAAGATATTTTCCTCAAAAATATTTTTAATGATATTTTTATGGTACTTTTATTCATCAATGAAAAAAATCATTTATTTTACTTATTCACCACTATGGATATGTTGTAATGATACCATACTTTGAAATATTCATTTTATTAACATAATTGGATATGACATTTCCCCTAAATATCCATATTATTTATCATGGCTATATTTATTATTTAAATCGTATATTATTTCTACATACATTGTTTGACTTTGAATGTTATATGATTGACTGGGGAAATTATTTTTAATTCTTATTCCTTAATCGATATTAAAATTTATTAATAAGGAATAGTATTCATGAATTTAATCAATTATTTGATATATAAGTAATGCTTTCGACATTAAGAGATGGGTGGGGCCAAGTTATAGATAACCCCTAAATGCATCAGTATTCTTATGAGACAAATAAGTTGGATAGACTTAGTTAGATAGGTTTATGATATATACCTTCCCATTATTTTTAAAATGACTTATGAAATGTATTTATAGTAGAGGTATCATGATCCCTAAAATCATAACGTCCAATAAATAAGCATTTAATTTATCCAAAATTTAGTTATTATTATCCATGACATTTTCACTATGATATTATCTATAAAAGAATTTTTTGATCAAGATATTAATTAATTGGAATTTGTGTTCATTTATTTACCTTTCCATGCCTTATATAATCATGTTACTTAAGTTATTTATTAAATTACATGTGTTTTTAGTTATTTACCTTTCCATATTGAATATGCATTATTGAATATGCTTCATTTATTATTGATTCATGATAGATTCCATTTTACGTAACCCAAACTGAGCATTTGATCTCACTATTTTCTTATGTTTCTTTTCTCTAGGTAGTTAAGAATGGTTCTAAGTATGTTATTCCTAATAAGGTTACTATATGTGAAGTTTTTAGTTGGTGGTGATGCTAATATTTATAAACTAGTTGTTTATGATACTGTGTGTTTATGAGTTTGTCCTAATTCTCTAAAAATATAATCTTAACAGGTCCTTGGGTATGTAAATTATCCAATATTTCCTTTTGAAATTGTATGTTTTAATGGAAAAAATTGGGTCACCTTTATTTTTATCAAACCCAAAAATATAAAGTTTATGTATTTAGCACTAGATTTGGGAGTGCAGGTTCGAGACTATTATAGTTGGTATCAGATCAGGTTTTAGATAACTTTAGAGGTTAATATATTATTTAAGAATAAGTTACAAGTCCTGTAATACCATAATGGTTAGTTTTTTTGGGAGTAATTTGGGTGAATTTTATTGAGTTTTGATATATGGTTAAGGTATATATAACCCTTAATTTTATCATGTGAAAATTCTATTTTGAGTAATAATGCTATTTTTATTTTTTGGATATAAGTTTAAAGGTAAGTATCACCTTTAGGGTTTATATGATCTTTAATTTTAAGGTAAGTATGGGTTATTACATTTTTAGGAATGAAAAATGAAAAGTATGAGATAAAATTTGAGGTTAAAACATTTATTTAATGTTCAATTTATTAAGGTTATTTTGCGGATGTTTATCATATTTCTAGGAATTTTATAAGGATCATATTAATATAGTTTTAGAAAAATGATAACCCACAGGTTGGGTGACCACCTATCATATCTGGAAAGGCCATGAGGCTTGAACCCACTACCGAAGGGATAAATGGGTGTAATGACTACCGTTGGACTACTTGAATTCCTGTTTTGTATGAAATTTTATTTTTATTTAAACAATTTGATAGATAAAGAATAAGTTGATTTTAGGGAATATGTTTTATCTTATAGACAATATTTGTGTTTGAAAAATGATTTATTGATTAATTTATTAATGTTATTTTATAATACAATCATGATTATTTTATAGAAACATTATAAGATTAAGGTAAATAGAATACTATGGGATTTTATTTGAGAAATAAAGGTTGAATTATATTTTAGAATAATATGTGATTTTATTATGGATTTATGGTGATTCAGGTTATATATGGAAGTGATTACCATATCTTAGATATGATGTGATTAGGGAAATTACATTTTGGTATGATACTTTAAGAGTGATTGCTATTATTTAGAGATAAATATTAAATTTATCTTGGAAGACTCTATGATCAAATCCTTCTAACTTTTGGGTTTCAATCTTAGGATGGAATATTTTTGAGGACTTTTAAGGTTACATATTTATTGAATGATCTAAGTTAAATTTTGGGTATTAATTTTGAATTTTGGGATATTAAATTAGTTTTCCTCACATGTAGGTTTATTATTTTTGGTAATTATCTTATCTTTTACTAACCATATTAGTTTTGGTTAATTTATAAAGATAGGGGGAATATATTGTTTTTATTTTTTGGATTTTTTGATCTTTCTAATTTGATTCTAGTGCTTTAGAAAAGAAAAAATTTATACTCATCATTTCAAGAAAAATATGAGTTTATAATGGAAATTGATTAAAAGTTGAAACTCTACTTGTTAAGTAAGTATATATCATTATGTTCTTGCTCTAGATAGTAAAATAATTCCTAAAATCTAACAAATGGATTTTGAAAAAAAATCCATTTACTTTTATTATTGAGAAATCAATTAGATTTTAACTCATCATAGATTTATAGTTTTGTAATGTTTTACTTTCTCATGACCATGTTCTCTATCACTCTCTATCTATCCTTGGTAGTTAGTTATCTCTTCCATATCCATGTTTTCAATGCCCACTTATTTTCTCATACATGGAATCCTATTATGTTTTATTCCAGATAAAATTCATTCTTCACTTTATCTCTTCTCAATTGGAATTTTTATAGACCCTTTTTACGATGTGGTATTTCAAAAATGGTATTTTTTATAATCAAACCCTGGTTACCGAGACCGAGTTCAAAATTACAAGGATGCAATTTTCAATGTGGTGGTTTTAATATAACAACCTAGGTAATTATAGAATTATTTTTTTTTAATATTTATTAGTATTCCTGAATTATGTAGAAATATTTATTATAAATATATTAATTAATTCTTAAATTCAAAAAGGAAATGGTTTTATTAAACTAATTTCTTATAATATATTATTTAAAAGTTTAATTTTCAAATTATATAATTTTAATTTCAAAAAATGAATTTAATTTTTAAATTCATCATGTCAAAATCCTATTAGTTATTTTTGAGAATTTTTTCAAAATAATTTATTTTTCAAGGAATAGTGAAAATACTAATTTTTATTGAAAACTACATTTTATTTTAAAGTATTTATAATGTAAAATTATGTTTTGGATTTGTTTTTGTAAAGAAACTGATCCCAGTAGCCCAGATTCAGTGCCTTATATTAATAAATTGGAATAGACACAATACTCAAATCCCAAAGAACTGGTATGTTTAGTAGTTTTGGAATCCAGAATACATACATGAATTTTATATTAGATATTGAAAGGGAAAAACATAGAAAATCCATGAGAAACACCCATAAACTCCTAGATTATCCCTACAATTCAATCATAATATACATCTTCGCATCATAGGGAAAAATAAAACATAAGAAAGTGGTGATCATAGATGCTTATTTAGGGTCAAAAATATAGTGGAAGCTATCATAAACATAAAAAATAAGGTATTGTGAATAATTAAAAACACATGTCATTAAAATATAATCTTGATCATAAAATGACATGAATAAAAGATGATTAAATAATGGAATAATAAAATATGACAATGGATATTATACTAGTTGAATAACCACATGGACTATTAATTAATATTTTCATAATGAGGGAATGCATAATGCTAGACATCCTAAACATACCATCAAAGCCTCGACCAAGACACCATACAAAATAGGTAAAAACCTAGTCTAGTTTGTCTCATAAGACCTATCGATGCATCAAGAGGCTATAGCAGGCCACACCTATCACTTACTATGTCCAATTATTTTTTTTATATGAACAATGTTAAAACTAAACAACTTATATATATGAAATGTAAATAACTTTCCTTAATTTGTAAACATAATCACTGACCATTCTGAGTATTATAGTAGCACATCCACTGTCAAACTAATCATAAATCATTTAATAATATATGGTGGATGATAAAAATAATATATCAATCTCAATAATGCATAAAATTAAAATAAGGTTTTGAAATAAATGAAAACACCCTAATAAAATCATTGAGAAATACTTGATAAAAATACCCCTTTTACTTTGCAAAGAAAAGTTATTTTGGAAAAATCATTTGTATTTTTCATAATTGTTTATATGAAACCAGAAATGAAAAGTTATAGTTTTTTCATGAAAAAATTAGTGAATTAATAAAAATAATGGATTATTAAATAATATTATGGATGGTACTTGAAAATGGATAAGAAATCATGAATTTCCCTTTAATTGGGTTCTCTAATCGGGAAGAATTAAGAAGGTAACCTCATAAAACATATATTTCCCCATAAAAGAAAGATGAATTGATATATATATATATATATATGAATTTTTAACATATAAACAGAATATAAAATAATTAAAAAAATTAAATAAGTATTACATTGGGGTAAAAATAGTAAAAGAATAACCCGAAGGAAAAAATGAAGGTTCGGGTTGAATCCCTAACCTTATGTACGAACGTGTTCTAAACTTGAACTTAATGTCCTGGATAATCAAATTAAATCCATTAATTAATTAATTCAAAACCTTTTATACATGTATTTTATCTATTATAGTTTTATTAATTTTATTTATAGCCTTATTGATGAGTTATAGAGTTTAATTTCATCGTTTAGGAATATTCATTTTCTTGGTTTTCTTGATTGGTTCACTTATTTATAAGTAATAGAGTTCAGGTAAATGGGTATAATTATACATAATTGGAATTATATTTTATTAATAAAAATCCGGAATTTTAATTGGTTTTATATATTTTTTTCCCATATATGAGGATGAATCACTAGATAACATGTTAATGATATTCATTTAGATTAATTTAAGTGGTTTTAGATCACAATGAATTCGTTTTGTTTTATCATTTAGTATTATGTAATTATGTTAATTATAGAACATAAAAGGGTTGTAATATAAATTTTAAAATCTTTCTAAACTGTTAAAATGGTTTTGTGGATTTCCTTGAAGATGATTAAATAAAATTAAAACTTGTTGTCCACGAAGGCGATGAAACAACACCTCATGGACAACGTTTCTATTTTTAGAATTAAAGGGAGAGGATAAGTGGCTTGATGATATATTATTAAATTATCATATTAAAATTTTAGTATATGTAAGGTACTACAGTTTTCATGCTATTTATATGAGGGGAGTTTATTATAGGATAATAAAACAAAATAACTTGAAAAGAAATGAAAAGAAAAATAAAGAGGTTTTTACCTCTTGATTTTCTCCTCCTTGAGAACCTCCTTAGGAAAAAGGTTTTTGTCTTTTGATGAGACCAAGAGCTCCTAGACATAAGGGAGGGTTTTGGTAATATTATTGGGTATAAATTTTACTATGATTAAAGCTTGGAAGGTGTGAGGAGAAGGGGTGTTGAGGGGTGGTATTTATAGTGGATGAGAGGGGTGTTTTTTGAATATTTTATTCATTTGTTTATTATTTTGGTTCAAGACTATGAATAGTTTGAGAATTATCATAAAATATATTAAAATAATGAATGGAAGTTCAAGATCATTGTTCTTACATCAGTGGTGACTTAAGGAATAGTGTGTTTAACTTTTAATGTATTTATGCCGTAAATTACTTTATTTTAATATTCAACAAAAAATTCAAGTATTTTAAAAAAAATATAAAAATTTCACCGTGACCATTTTTTTATGTTTAAAATTAATAAATGTAATCCATTTTATGAAAATAATTTACTAAATATGGTAAAATTAATTTTTAATTGAAATCATCATTTACTCGAAAAATACAAATTTTAAATTTATAAACGATTTTATAGCACTCTAAAGAATTATATAAGGTCTAATAAAATTATCCTAAAATCATGAGGCAACAAAATATTAATTTATGAATACATTTCATGAAAATATATTTTCATTTAAATAATTTTATTAATTATAATATTGTAATTAAATAGTTATGAGTTTCAAAAATACCAACACTTAATTATTAATTTTTAAAATATTCACTTACTTATAATAGGATATAATTATACCATAATTTCAATTATAAGATGCCTAAATTTTATTTATATTTTCAGGGGTGAGGTTACTAGTCATTTGTCTTATTTACTATTCATAAGGGTCATATTACTATTCTTAATTTCAAGTTACTATTTCATTGGTATAGTTTCTTTAACTTCTAGAAATACCTCTTATTCCATTAATTATTCATTTATAATTTTTTTATTGTGTTATCTAAGTGATTTTATGTGATTTAGATAAACATAAGAAGGGAAATATCATTTATATAATTTTTGGTTATTATAGTCTCCCCACCTACAAAAATTTCTTCCTTGAAATTTATAGAATGACACCTTATAAAAAGATTTGGGTAGTTCTTCATCACATGTTCCTCAGGCTCCCACACAGCCTCATCAATTTTATGATTTTTCTAAAGAACCTTTACCAACTGAGTCATCCAATTCCACAACACCTATTCTTTAGTGTCTATAATATGGTTAAGCTCTTCACAATAAGATAAATCGGGTTCCAATTATATTCCTTTAGAAGTGCTGACATACGATGGGTCTGGCATGTACTTCCTTAACAAAGAGATGTGGAACAGATTGTGTACTTTAGAAAGCATATGTGACATTGCTAAATTATAAGACACAGATCCAACTCTCTCAAGGATTTCAAAAGTTCTAATGTACATAGGGCTCAATTTCCCTTTCTTCCCAAATATTATAACACCCTTCCATAGAGATAATTTCAAGAAAACATGATCTCCCACTTGAAATTCCAAATCCATACTTTGATTATCAGCATAAATCTTTTTCCTACTTTGAGATGCTTTGATATGGGTTTGAATAGTCTTTACATTTTCTGTTGTTTCCTCTAAAAGCTCTAGGCCTACAAGCTTCCTTTCTCCAACTTCATCCCAACATGTTGGTGTACAACATATCTTCCTATACAATACTTTATATGGTCCCATTTGAATACTATAATGGAAACTATTATTGTATAAAAACACTACCAATGGTAAATAATGATCCCACATACCTTGAAAGTCATGTTAGAATAATCTCAACATGTATTCTAAAGTTTGGATCGTCCTTTTTGACTACCTATCAATTTGAGGGTGATAAGCAATACTCAAATGAAGCTCAGTATCCAAAGATTTCTAGAGACTTTTACAGACTTTTCGATTTAAATTATGGATCAAGATCAGACACAATTGCGATAGGTTCTCTGTGAAGTCTTAAAAATTAATTAATATAGAGTCATAAAGGTGATCTAGTGGAGAATCCTCCCTTATAGCGAGTAAATGTGAATATTTCATAATTCGATTAACAATTACCAATATTACATTAATATTTCTTGGGATTTTTGGTAATCCAGTGACAAAATCCATGGTGATTTCATATAATTTCCACGTAGGAATAGAGAGAGGTTTCATGAATCCTCTAGGATGTTGTCTTTTATCCTTAACTTATTGACAGACTAATCATCTTGATACATAATCCAAAATTTCCCACTTCATGTTATCCCAATAAAAATGTTCCTTTAAATATATATAAATCTTAGTGATAACAGGGTGTATAGAGAAATTTGAACTATAGGAATCATCCAAGAATTCCTTTTTTAGATTGGTTATAGAGGGAACACAAAGCCTCTTCCCAAGTTTCATAATTCCATGCTCATACATTAAGTCCTTCAAATTCTCATCATTCACAACTTTAATTTTCTTCTTAAATATTCTCATTATTAGACTGATAAATTTTAGTCCTTTCTAATAAATATGGTTAAGAAACCAATTGAAAAAGTGATGATGTTTTACCTTCCTTTATAATTCCCATATCCATATTTTCTAGATCTATATACACAGGATCCTTATCAATTCTCATTTATTTTAAAACTCCATTATCATTCCTTCTCAATGCATCTTCTAGCTTATTCACTTTCCCTGGGTGGTAGTGTATTGAACAATAAAAATCCTTGAGTAGTTCTAGCCATCTCCTTTTCCTCTTATTGAGATTTTTCTATGAGAATATATATTTAAATCTCTTGTGATATATATATATATATATATATCTCATATATTTATCCATAGAGATATTGTATCTATATCTTTAGAGAAAATATTATAGATTCTTACTCAAGATCATGAGTTGGATAGTTCTTTTCATGGGGTTTAAACTACCTTGATGTGTAATAAATAACTCTATCATTTTATATAAGGACACAACAGAGTCATTTATTTTATGAATCACTATAAATCAAAAATCCACCATTTCTTGATGGTAGATTCCAGATTGGGGAATTCAATAATCTCATTTTCAATTCATCAAAACATTCTTCACATAATTTTGTCCATATGAACTTAACCCCTTCATGTGTAAGCTTGGTTAACAGGTTATCTAATTTGGAAAAATTCTAAATGAAATGCCGATAGTAACCTACTATACCAATGAAACTACGTACCCCAGTTATGTTCGTTGGTGTAGTCCATTCCTAAACTTCCTTTTTTCTTCACAAGATCAACTGATATTCCATTATTAGAGAAAATATTGTCAAGAAAAGACAACAATTGAAGCCAAAATTCACACTTTCTAAACTTCCCATATAATTAATTTCTTCAAAGAGTCTTTAGAATAATCCAAAAGTGATTATCATAGTCTTCGTAGCTTTTGGAGTATACCAAGATATCATCAACAAATAATACAACAAAGTCATCAAGATATTTCTTGAAAAGTCTATTTATTAAATCCATGAAAATAGAGGATGCATTAGTCAGACCAAATGAAATTACTACAAACTCATAATGTCTATACCTGATTCTAAATGATGTCTTTGTAATTTCATCCTTACTCAAATGCAATTAATGATATCCAGATTAAAGGTAAATCTTTGAAAAATATTGAGCTTCATGAATTTGATAAAATAAATCATCAATGCATGGCATGGGATATTTGTTTGTTATTATATTAGCATTGATTTCCCTATAGTTAATTCACAACCTCATGGATCCATATTTCTTATTGATAAAGAGGACAAGGGCTCCCCATGGAGAAAAACTAGGGTGAATACATCCTTTATCACTCAATTACTCTAGTTGTTTCTTTATCCCTATAAATTACATAGTGGCCATTCTATAAGGAGTCTTTGATATAGGTCTTACACCCAAAATAAATCAATAGAGAACTCAAATTCTCACTCTCTAGTATTTCTAGGTAAATCCTATAGAAATATATTGATATATTCTTGCATAATAGGTACATATTCAATTTTAAGATTCATAGATAATTTTTTCTCTTCCTCCCAAAGAATTTTATTAAGAATAGTTACTAAATTTGGATCTAGATAAGAACCAGATGATGATGTTTTTTCTTTAAAGATAAGGGATTCTATATTTTCCTCAAAATTTGTGACATCCTTCTTCTTGAAATAGATTTTTGCATCATATTTTGAAATCCAGTCCATACCGAAGATTATGTTAAATTCAATCATAGTTATAATGATAAGGTTAGAAATAAAATCATGTTTATGTGGTATAAATGGTAATAACTTACACATCTTTGTTGCAATGATACTTCCCTTATGAGTTTTAACCAAAAACTCTTTTATTAAATCAAAAATAAAATGTATAATTTTCTTGGAAAACTTAGAAGATATAAGAGAATGCAATGATCCAGAATCAAATAAATCATTGGCTAAGTATGAGGTAGTAATTAAAGTACCTACCACCACATCATTATGAACTTCAACCTCAGTAGTTGTGACTGCATGAGTTTTTCCTTTCTCCCTTGCCCTTCTTTGGGGAAATTTCCTTGACGCTTAGGACAATAATTTTTATAATGTCCCATATCTTTAAAATTATAGAACTGAACATTGAAAACCTATTTCTTTCCCTTGCATCATGGGATTGGTGGACATTTTCTCCACACTTGTAACTAATACCCATACCCTTTAGGCAAGTAATGGGGTGTTTCTTCCCACAATTATTATAGGACGGAAATTAAACTCTTTCCTTCTTCCTCATTTTCATATTTCCTTTTCCATAGTGTTCAAAAAACCTACTCTTATCTTGATTTCCTTTAAAGTAATAATACTTAGAGATTTATTTTTTTGTCCTGATAGCACGTGAGACTATATCTTCATATGATGATAAATTTTGGGATACCAGTTTTCTTTGGAGGAATGTTTTTAAACCATAAAATATTTGATTAATCCTTCTCCTTGGATTATGGACATAGTCAGAAACATTCCTTTCTAACCTTGTAAAGATGGATTCATACTTAGAAATGTGTTTATCCTCTTTCTATCTTAGAATCAAGAATTCCATCTCTATATCTTCTCATTGTTTGTGAGGGAAATATTTTTCCAAGAAAATTTCATTGAAATCATTCCATTCCATATTTGAGATTTATTCCTCATCCTTTTTGTTTTGAATTAATAACCACCACTGATCCACATATCTCAAAAGAAAATAAACAACCCTGATAACCTACTCCCTTTCATTACTTCCCAATGTGATATATATATTTTCCAAGGAACTTATCCACTACTTCACTAAAAATGGGTTTTTTGTCCCATTGAATAATGGAGGCTATTGTCACATAAAGCGGTCTAACATTGCTTATCCATGTTGTGGATCAGGATTCTCCATATGGGTAGAGTTATTGTTTATAACCTGGGTCATATTTCCTAGTATAGTTATAAGTTTCTTTGTACTAGTTATATCTCCAGTACCAACGTCATTATCTTGTATAGGAGGGAAATACCAACATGAGATATGCGTGTTGATACAGATTCAACTTCTTCCACTAGGTACCATTTCTAAATAACATAATACATTAAATTAGGTTATGAATCATAATGAATAATCTCGAACTAACAAAACACTTAACATAAACTGAAATTTTATTCATATCTAATCTCATAATCATAAACATAGTTTCTTTTTGGACATATTTACTATTAAAAACTTTATAATGGTTTGTAAAGAAAATGTTAATTATACTAATAATATCTCCCAAGAGTGTCAAACCATGTGCGTAATAAGGCTCGTTGTCATGTACCAAGTTACCCTAAGTTTGGCTCCGGACACGTTGTCTGAGTTGTTAACCCTATGTACATCTGTTCCAGAACCACATCCACTTGTATTATCTTGATAGGGATGTATTTCTTGTAAGATCCACATAATCTATACCTTAAAAAAAATTAAAGGATGTTATTATATTCTTATCCCCAAAGTCAATCTTGGGGTTATGTTCCCTAATCTATATTTTCTAAATCCACTTTCAATGGTTTCTACTAAAATTCCTATAATATCAACTATAAATACCCCAACCACAATATCCCAGATTTAGTACCTTATATTAATACATTGGAAAAGATACAAGACTCAAATACCAAAGGACCAATCAGTTTAGAAGTTTTGGAAGCTAGAATATATACATGAATTTTACACTACATCTTGAAAGGAAAAAGAACATAGAAAATCCATTGAAAACACCCATAAACTCCTAGAGTATCCTTGCAAGTCATTCATAATATACATCATCGCATCTTGGGGGAAAATAAAACATAATAAATGGCTGATCTCAGATGCTCAGTAAGGGTAAGAAATACAATTGAAGCTATCATAAACATAAACAATAAGGCATGGTGAATAACTAAAAACATATGTCATTAAAACATAATCTTTAACAAAAAATGGCATGAATAAAAGATGATTAAATAATACCATAATAAAACATAACCAAGTACATTTTACTAGTTGAATAATCACATAGACTATAAATTAACAGTTTCAAAATGAGTGAATGAATAATTCTAGACATCATAAAAATATAGTCAAGGCCTCAGAAAAAACACTATACAAAATGGGTAAACACCCAGTCTAGTTTGTATCGTGAGACCTACCGATGCATCAAGGGGCTATAGTAGATCCCAATTTTCAGGTACTAAGTACAATGAATTCCTCATATAAATGTGTTTAAAATTAAACGATATATATATATATATATTAAATGTAAATAACTTTCCCCAATATATAGACATAATCACTAACCATTCTGAGTAGTATAGTGAATGGTATCAAGATAGCACATCCACAGTTGAACTGATCATAAAACATTTAATAAAATATAGTGGATGATAAAAATAATAGAACAATCTTAATAAACCATAAAATTCAATATATGTGTTGAAATAAATAAACATACTTTAATAAAATCATCTATAAATTCTTGAGGGAAATACCCCCTTTTACTTTGTAAATAATATTTCTTTTGGAAAAATCATTTGTATTTGTCATAATTGTTTGAATAAAACTAGAAATGAACAAATATAGATTTTATGAAAAAACTAGTGAATTAATAAAAAAAATGTATTCTAAAAATATATTATGGATGGTACTTGATAATGGGTAAGAAATCGAGAAGTTCTGTTTAATCAGGTTTGCTTATCGAGAAGAATTGAGATGGGAAACCTGTAGAACATATATTTTACCATAAAATAAAGATGAAATTATATGGATATATGAGTTTGGAACATATAAAAAACATATAATAAGTACACAAAAATAAATTAGCATTAAATTGGGGTAAATTTCATGAAAGAATAACATGACGGAAAAAAAATGAAGGTTCGGGTAGAATCTCTTACCTTATGTCTGAATGTGTTTTGAACTTGAACTTATTATCGTGGATAATCAAATTACATCCATTAATAAATTAATTAAAAATAATATATAAATTTATTTTATTCATTATAGTTTTATTAAGTTCATTTATATCCTTATTGACGAGTTATATAGTTTAATTTCATCATTAAGGAGAATTAGTTTTCTTGGTTTTTGTCACGAACCGAATCTGGTCTCCATCAAAATGGCACCCGACCCGGCCCGTGGCAAGGACCAAAGGGCTTTCCCAATCCCCATGGGATGGAAAAAGTTCTTGGGTATCATAAAATGAAATTTTGGAATGATTTACCCAAGTTTATAAACATAAAACAACAAATAAATCCAATATAACAAATCTGGATTTTTCAAAACAAACAATCTTTTACAAAAATTTAGAATTGAATTACATAATTTAAAACAATTCTCAAAGACTATAACAAATTAAGAAACCCAAAATGGACAGCCCAAGAACCTCCTCATGGCAAGGAGAACCACCCTTAAGATATTTCCATGACACTACGCCAAGAAGGACTGCTAGAAAGACGAACTACAGGAACTAAAAGCTTTACCCAAACCTATGACAAAAACCAAGTCTAATTACACCCAAGAGTGTAAGTAGGGTGCGAGAAAAATCCCATTATGATTCCACCATTAAAATATTATATGTGATAAACATTAAAGTATGGAAATATTTCAAGTTTTCATAAACATGAAATGCTAATAAGAATTTTAAAGTGATGCAACTTTAAATAAAATTAGTTTTCAAGTGGGATACTTTAAAAAATAAACACTTTTAAATAGAATGCCAAAGTTAATGAATTTTCCATCCAAATATACCATATGCTGATGGTAATCAAAAAGTATCTAATGATCACAAGCAACGGGAAATAACCCCTAGGCACTAGCTCGCTGTGGGTCCCAGGTACCTCGTATCTCGGTGAAAGTAACCATACAAATATCTGTTCTCATACACAAGAGCCACTAGTAGAGATCATAACCATAAACTAGTGGTCCCCCAACGTCATCATCATCATAATCATAGTTTAGTTATTGTTTTCATCGCCAAAATTTCTACCTGAAACCAGGGCCAAACCCCATGGGATCACTAGCATACTAGTACACATTCACCCACCTAGATACATGGGTTTTACCTATTATGATAAAACAAGTTCCAAAAGCCATGAAATACAATTTTCACATGAAAAATACTAGTTACTAGTCACACACACACCAAACAGACCACACACATGTCACATAATACTCCTTTTATAAACAAATATTCATTTTTCACATCAAACTAACACAAAACAGCCCACAAACGTGTTTCGCGCCTTTCTTGCAATTTAATAAATCATATCAGAAATTTATAAAACATTATAATTTTTTTTACATATTAAATCACCACTTTAACTTTAAAAAACCCATCTTAAGTGAACAAACTCACCAAAATAGTACATGTACATCCTTTTCCCACTTTGTTTAACTCAATAAATCTCTTACAATTTTCATAAAACAATCCCAAGGGGTATAACCACGTTTTGAACACAAAACCCATTTAAAAACCCTATTTCAAGTCCAAAATCACCCCAATACCAATAAAAATAGATTTTTCAACCCTAACAATATTTATTAAACCACTTTCAAATTTTATCAAATTACCTCAAATGATACAACAAAAGATACACATGGAAAACATACATTTTCAAACAAATATGAAACTTTGAAACTAAATTCTTAATCAATACTACAAAAAATTGATCCCTCACCAAACATAATGTAATAGGATCATGATAGAAATATGAATGAAGCAAAATTTACTCATCTTAGGATTCTTACACATGGAACCACCTACCTTTTGTGTCAAAACACCAATTCATTGTGCAAAAATTTAACCACACCACTACCGCACCAAGAGGGAGTGAAATCCAACCTAAAACCCAAATATTTGACCAAAAAGAAACCAAATCAAACCTTAGGTATGAATCCTAAATCTTGTACATTTTAGAACTTCATGAAAGAGGGAGGAAACCCTAAGGAGAAGGAAGAAAATGAAGAGAGAAACACTTACTTTAAGAAATCTTGAATAAAACGACCCAAATACAATACTATTTGAATTTCCAAACATCCAAAAATTATATTGAGGTTAGAATAATGATAATGAGGTCATGTAGGAACTAGAATAGGGGAAAAAATAGTAAATATTTAAGGAGTTATGAATGAAACAATTTACCTATACAAATCTGAAATATTTGAGAAATCCAGAAAAGTTTGTCACATATTCACGATGAATGTTAGCTCCAAATAAGGGTAGGAGAAAATGGGGGTGTGCCCTGGGTATGTGGTCTCAGGGGAAATTTGTAATCACTGAAAAAACATAAAAATTGAATGAGATATTAAATAATTAAAAAAAATTAAATTAGGAAATGGGATTTCGGGCTGGCCAAATACCTTAATAAAAAACCCAAATGCATCATGATTATGGATTACTATGAGGTCCAAATGGATATGGAGGTTTTAATATACCAGGGGATGCCAATTGGGAAGTGTAATGAGTGTAAAATGTTGAAAAATACAAGAGTTATAAAGGAAACAAAAATGGTTTTTAAATCAGGAAATGGGCTCACAATTTAGCCAAAATCATGAAAACTCACCCTTTCCTCCAAAAATGTATGGGAAACCCCCCACAACAAAGAAAGAATGGAAATTAAATGAAAAAACACATTTAAAAGAAGTCATGTATGTGAAAATTCTCCTCATGATAAATCTTTCCATCCTCGGAAAGCCATAATAAGGCCAAAAATAAAAACCAAACCCAACCGAAAGGCCGAAATTGACTCCTTTGCCAAGATTCACCCCCAAAGGCCAAAACACCCCCAGTGATAAATTAAGGATATAATACTCTCACAAACCAAAACTTAAACCACTTTACTGAAAAAATAAATCACATTTAGAATTTATCTCAAAATAAAACTCCTCAAACACTATCCAAACAAGACTCAAGCAATTTACCCAAACAAACAACAACATCAAACAAGGTTACACTTACCTTAACTAAACCATTGGGTGCAATCCAATACCAATGTTTACCCAAGGAAAATGTTAGTAGTTAGATATCTCCAAATGAGACTACCTAACACTATTTCAAGACCTAGGACAAATATGAGTTACTAGTATGGGGGGACACAAATGGGCTCCCCACCATAAGAGACAACCTAAATTTTTCCCGAGCCAGAATGAGGACACTAATAGGGGGAGTCCTGAATGGACTCCCCAGTAAAAGGGGTAGAATTATATTAGACCTTTCCAAGAGATCTTACATAAGACTCATAGTGGGTCTCCCCACCATAAGAACCAACCATCTTAACTAACCAGCACGGGCCGACACAAAACAACCCCAAAATTTAAATAGTTGGGACAACCGCACAATTAGTTCGCACGGTTTGGGAAATCGTGTGATAAATATGGGGATCCTTCTATTCGCATGGTTTTATAAGGCATGGTTACTACTAACTATGAGCTCAACCTATCTATCCAAATATCAAACCTTTCTCCAAAAACTCAATGGAAACCAAAGGGGAAAAATGATATTGGGCAATAACATGGACACGAGGTCCTCCCAACTCTTCTCGTCGAATTGGAACAAAAAAAACAAGATGACGACACCATTGGTTTAAACTATTCCCATTTTTCATACCAAGGATAAGACTTTGTACAAGGGTTTTAACTACCCTGATATTTCCCCTAACTACGCACTAGTTTCACTTCGGAACCTATGGCTGGAGCTCAAATGATTGAAGCATCTTTGGCCTCATAGTTAGGCTTTGGAAACCACCCAAATGGAATTTCTCAATTTAGTTCCATGAAAAATATACCCTAATCCTATATGGGTTCAATGATACACGAAACACTCCAAAATCACTTTACCAAAACCTAAAATTTTGCTGAAACAAGAGCTTAGAAGATGCACACACATCGTCCCTTGTTTCTTTAGATGAAAATGGAAAGAGGAAATGACATATTCAAACACCTTCCTCTAAACAGAGTATTTCAAGATTTTTTGAAGGGAGGCACACTTCTGAAAAAAAAATAGAGACTCTTAGAAGATTGCACTACCTTTACTTGTGTAGTCAAATGAGCACATGACATCGCAAGGTGTCACCGAACATGACCCTTACGACTGATAGAAACAGTTCATGGAAAGGGACCTTATGCCAAGTTTCCAAACAACGCACAATTCCAGTAAGTGGACATAAGAACCTCTCATGAACAGATTTCCTAGGATGATGGTTTAACATAAACCCCTTCATTGAAGAGACTAAGAAGGACCCAAAACCCCTCTTAGACACCATCCACACGGACAACCCCAGACTACCTTCACCTACGATTAATCAGGTAGCTTAAGAAACCAAGATCTCTTTCAAACTTCCACAGGAACTCACCCACCACCAGAGGATCCCCAAAACATAGAAAGGTAAAGGGGGTATACTCAATCCCCAAAACTTGAGTAGAAATTCCTTATGTTGATCAACTGGAGGATTTTCCAATGGTGAAACAATCTGGGTTGCACTTCAGTCATGTATTAACACTTAGTGGGGGCGTACAATATCAAACAAGAGAACCCAAGGAACCAACCAAGCTAGTCCATTGGTCAAAATTTTCCACAAAATAGAATCGAATAGATGAGGGGAACCACTATAAAGGCTTCCCAAACATTTCTCAGAAAAGACCATTAACCATTCCTTCAACCCAACTAACTGACCAAACACGCACCCAAAACACCATTCAAACAAGAGGGGTTCTTGGACACAAAACATCCCACAATGACAACATTTACAAAAACACATAAGACACACCATCCCAAACTAGTCATCAAGACATCATGTTTTCCTTTAAAATCATCACTTTGAAAATAAGCAGTTCAATAGTTAGCGTATCCACCAATGGTACCCCATGGGCCTCACACATGCATGTTTCCATGCCACACTAGGCACCCTCCTCATATCCATCCTAGAACTCATCCATCCATTTCACTAACCATACATCATCCCATGTAACCCCATGCATGTAGTCTCCCATGTAAATACCAAAGGTAAAAACAAAAATTCTTTCCACTTTTCAAAAACCAAAACAGTTAACCAATACTTACTTTTTTCTCAAGATCGCTAACCACAAAATCAAAATCCCAATTTACATCTTACCAAACTTTTTTTTCTTGAAAGTACCAATCATTCAAATAAGAACTCACTTTAATTTCATGCACATTAATTTCAAAATATCTCATCCCATTTCAAAACACTCCTGGTTTTATAAAAACTCCCTTTCATCAACATCCATTCCTTTAAAAACTCATCTATTCTTATTTAAAACAGGGTCCCAATAATTTGTAAAACTTTTCAAAAGATAGCCAATAATTCAATAAAATCTCACTTTCAATTCATGTACATTAGTTTCAAAACATTTCAGCCCATTTCAAAATACTTCTTATTTCATGACAAACTCCATTTCATAAATCCCTATTAAATAGTAACTCAACTCTTCTCATTTCAAAAAAATATTCCAAAATTTCATAAAACTTTTCAAATGATATCTAGATACCAAATAAAAATCCCTTTACAAACTCCACACATGACCGCTAAAACATTCCATCCCATTAAAACACCTTTCAATAGTTTAGAAAACTCTTTTGGAAACACTTTTTTCAAAACCAACATTAACATAATTTTCTGCTTTTAAAAGAGATGTAAACTCACCATTCTCTATTTCAAATAAATTCTATAATTTCAGTTCTACCATTTTAGAAATCAATCCACTTCCACTTTACTAAAAAATTGTTTCATAAAATATCATATTTCTTAAATAAAGTCTCTTTTTTTCCTTAAAATCAAGTTCCAAGATTCCAACATGAAGATACATGAGACAATGCGAGATGAAACTAGTTTCAGTGGGTGACTTGGAAATATGGTTAGAGGACATACGATAATTAATTAACCATTACATAGAGTATTTTAGGGAAATATCATTGGCTCCACATGTATTTCTTGGACCTACGATCTCAATGAGACCATTAACAAAAATCTCTTTTCATTTATCATAATCATCATCAAACTAAGAAAACCAAAGGACTCATATAAATCTCAACTTCTCCTGGTGACTAAAATCCCATCAAGAGGTGTGCTAGCCAGGCACACTACCCATAACTAGAATATCATGTCCCGAAAATCCTAGCTCCAGACTATCCCGAATCTTACCCAAATAACATGACCCAAAGAGTGAACATAACCCCTATGATACCATTTTTTCATGAACCGAATCTAGTTTCCCTCAAAACGAAACCCGACCTAGCCTATGGAAAGACCCGAAGAGCGTTTTCGATCCCCATGGGATAGAACAAGTTCCTGGGTATCATAAAATGAAATTTGGGAATGATTTACCCAAGTTTATAAAAATAAAACAATAAAAAAATCCAATATAACAAATCTGGATTTTTCAAAACAAGCCATCTTTTACAAAAAATCAGAATTGAATTACATAATTTAAGTCAATTCTCAAAGACTATAACAAATTAAGAAACCCAAAATGGACAAAACAAGAACCTCCTCATGGCAAGGGGCACCACCCTCAAGCCATCTCCATGACACTGCGCCAAGAAGCACTACTGGAAAAATGATCTATACCCACAGTTCAAAACTGTGGGTATAGCCCCCAAAATCATGGGTATAGCCTATACCCACGGTTTTGAGAACCGTGGGCAACCGAGGTGTTGAGATAAGTCCCCAAACTATACCCACAGTTTTCCAAACCATGGGCATAGAGATTTTTCCCCCGTGTCAAAGGCACGTATCCAATTGCCACGCTGGCAAAACCTTATACCCACGGTTATAAAACCATGGGTATATTTTTTTTACAAAAAACGTGCAACAGGTGTTGAACCCGCAACTTCAGTTTCCAAATCTGGGCGCTTTACCAATCAACCTGTGTAAATTATTGATATATATATCTCTATTTTGCTTAATATATCAATATATGTCTGAAAAATATATGCTCGTCTGAATTAATAAAAAGATGCTTGCGGGTTTCAAACCTGTGTACCTATATTTACAAATCCATCACATAACCAACCGAGCAAGACCACTTCTGTTTAAATATATCTTCATTTCCTTTAATATAATAAATTCACACCATGTATTAGAAAAAAAAAAGCACCGGGCCAATTTTGATCCTGCGATCGTAAGGAAAAGTACCCAGTGCCCCAACCAACACACCTATGGTAATTATACATCTATTTATTTGTATATACCTAAATATATTAATCAGAACCGTGGGTATAGGATGGAAAACTGTGGGGATAAGTTTTCCTGCTAATTTTTTTATGTCCCACATATTTTTTTTCTCTCCATAACGTGGGAAATCTATACCCACGGTTTTATAAAACCATGGGTATAGGTATCCAAAAAAAATTTATACCCATAGTTTTGCCAAAACCATGGGTATAGGTCTTGAAAAAAAATCCCATACCCACGGTTTTGACCAAAACTGTGGGTATCGCTATCTTTGTCCCCATAGTTTTTGAAAACCATGGGAATAGGTCTTCAAAGATAAACTTATACCCATGGTTTTCAAAAATCGTGGGTATAGGTTCCCATAATACCCCGATACCCATAGTTTTTAAAAAAACCATGGGTGTAGGGCTATTTTCCAATAGTAAAGGACCACTAGAAAGCTAAACCGCTGGAACTAAAAGCTTTCCCCAAACCTATGACAAAAACCAAGTCTACATACACCCAAGGGTGTAAGTGGGGTTTGAGACAAATCCTAGTGGGATTCCGCCACTAAAATATTCCTTGTGATAAACAATCAAGGATGAAAATTTTGCTAGTTTTCATAAACGTGAAATGATAATAAGAATTTTAAAGAGATGTAACTTTAAATAAAAACAGTTTTCAAGTGGGAAACTATAAATAATCAACAATTTTAAATATAATGTCAAAGATACTGAATTTACCATCAAAAAATACCATATGGAGATGGTAAGAATAATGTATCTAATGAGCACAAGCAATGAGAAATAACCCCTCAGCACTAGCTCATTGTGGGTCTGAGGTACCTCGTATCTCGGTGAAAGTAACCATAAAAATATCCATTCTCGTACACATGAGCAACTAGTAGGGATCATACCAATAACCTAGAGGTCCCACAATATCA
This sequence comes from Viscum album, assembly GCA_963277665.1. NCBI lineage: Eukaryota > Viridiplantae > Streptophyta > Magnoliopsida > Santalales > Viscaceae > Viscum > Viscum album. The sequence continues at coordinate 845,932,941 of OY728134.1, read as the reverse complement.
TCATCATCATCATCATTATCATAGTTTAGTTAGTTTTTTCATCATTTAACTTGCTACATGAAACTGGGTCCAAACCCCACAGAATCACTAGAATACTAGTACACGTCCACCCACCTAGAAACTCGGGTTTTCCCTCTTATGCTAAAAACAAGTTCCACAAGCCAGGAAATTCAATTTTCACATGAAAATACTAGTTCCAAGTCACACACACACAAAACATCCCACACACATGTCACATAATACTCCTTTCACAAACAAATATTCAATTTCACATCATACTCAGAAAAAATAGCCCACAAATGTGTTTCACACCTTTATTTCAATTTGATAAATCATTTAAGAAATTCATAAAACATTTTAGAAAATTTTGACATCTTAAATCACTATTTTACCTTTCAAAACCCCATATTAAGTGAACACACAAACCAAAATAGTACATTTACATATTTTTCCTACTTTGTTTAACTCAATAAATCACTTACAATTTTCAAAAAACAATCCCAAGGAGTATAACCATATTTTGCACACAAAACCCATTTCAAAACTCTATTTAAAGGCCAAAATCACCTCAATACCAATACAAAATAGATTTGGCATCCCTAACAATATTTATTAAACCACTTTCAAATCTTATCAAATTAACTAAAATGATACAACAAAGGATACACATGGAAAAAACACATTTTCAAACAAATATGAAACTTTGAAACTAAACACTTAATAAATACTACAAAAAATGGTTCCCAAACCTAAAATAATGTAATAGTATCATGATAAAAATATGACTGAAAAAAAAATCTAACTCATATTAGGATGCTTACACATGGAACCACCTACCTTTTGTGTCAAAACACCAATTTGTTGTGTGAAACTTCAACTGCACCACTGCCGCACTACGAGGGATTGAAATCCAACCTAAAACCCAAATATTTGGAAAAACATACACCAAATCAAACCCTAGGTATGAACCCTAACTTATGGACATTTTATAACTTAATGAAAGAGGTAGGAAACCCTAAGGAGAAGGATGGAAATAAAGAGAGAAACACTTACATGAATAAATCTTGAATAAAACGACCCAAATACACCAGTATCAAAATTTTCAAACAGCCAAAAATGAAAGTGAGGTTATAATAAGGCTGATGAGGTCATGTAGAAACTGGAATAGGGGAAATAGTAAATATTGAAGGAGTTATGAAAGAAACAATTTACCACTTTAAATATAAGAGATTTGAGAAATCCAGATAAGCTTTTCCCAAATTCTCAATGAATATGAGCTCTAAAGAGTCAGAGGATAGCATGGGGGCGTGCCGTTGGTAAGTGGTCTTGGGTTAGAGTTGTAATCACCAAGAAAACTTAAAAATTCAATGAGATATTAAAGAATTAAAAAAAATTAAAAGTATGAAATGGGTTTCGGGATGGCCCAATACCTTAATAAAAAACCCAAATCCATTATGATTATGGATTTATATGAGATCCAAATTGATATAGTGGTTTTAATATACCAAGATATTCCAATTGGGAAGTGGAATGAGTGTAAAATGTTGAAAAAAGAAAGAGTTATAAAAGAAACAAAATTGGTTTTTAAATCGGAAAATGGGTTCAAAGTTTGGACCAAATCATAAAAACTCACCCTTTCCTTAAAAAATGCATGGGAAACCCCCAAAAAAAGCAATAATAAAAATTAAATGAAAAAATATCTTTAAAATAAGTCATGGATGTGACAATTTTTATTATCGGTTCTCTTTTTTATAAGTAATGGAGTTCCTGTAAAATGGGTCTAATTTTCCAGAATTGGAATTATATTTTATTAATGAACATCTAGAAGTATAATTGGTTATATATATTATTTTTCCCCATATATGAGGACAAATAATTAGATAACATGTTAATGATATTATTTTAGATTAATTTAAGCGTTTTTAGATCACAACAAACTCATTTTGTTTTATAATTTAGTATTATGTAAATATGTTACTCCCAGAACATAAAAAGGGTTGTAATATACATTTTACAATCTGTTTCAACCATTAAAATGGTTTTATTGATAGAATTGAATATTTTTAAATAAAATTAAAACTTTTCATCCTTGAAGGTGATGAAACAACACCTCACAGACAATGTTTCCATTTTTTGAATAAAAGGTAGAGCAGAAGGGTCTTGATGATGGATTATTCCATTAGCATAATAACATTACAATGTATGTAAGGTACTAGAGCTATTATTATATTTGGATGAGGGGATGTGAATATATAATAAGAAATAAAAGAACTTGAAAAGAAATGAAAAGAAAAAGAAAGAGGTTTTTACCACTTGATTTTCTCCTCCATGAGAACCACCATAGGGAAAATATTTTAGTCTTTTGATGAGATGAATAGCTAATAGATGTGGGAACGGGATGTAGGAATAGGATTGGGTTGGAATTTGACAAGTATTAAAGCTTAGAAGGTGTGAGGATAAGGGGTGGTATTTATAGTGGAGGAGAGTGGTGTTTTTTGAACATTTTATTCATTTGTTTATTAGTTTGGCTCAAGACTATGAATAGTTTTAGAATTACCATCAAATATATTAAAAATAAATAAGGTAAGTTTGAGATTATTGTGATTACATTAGTGATGACTCAAGGTATTGTGTGTTTAACTTTTAATGTATTTATACCATAAATTGCCATATTTTACTATTTAGAAAAAGTCAATTATTTTAGAAAATCATAAAAATTTACCCTAACCATTTTTTAATGTGTATAATTAAAAAATGGATTCAATTTTATGAAAATAATTTTCTAAATATGATAAATTTAATTTATAATTAAAATCATAATTTACTCAAAAAATAAAGATTTTAAATTTATTGTTGAGTTTATAACACTCTAATTAACTAAGCTCTCATAAAATTATCCAAAAATCATAAGAAAAATATATATTAATTTATGAATACATTTTTTAAAGATAAAATTCATTTTAAATAAATTTATTAATTATAAAATTGAAATTAAATATTTATGACTTACAAAAATACCAACACTTAATTATTAATTTTTAAAATATTCACTTACTTTTACTAGGATATAATTGAATCATAATTTCATTTATAAGATGCCTAAATTTTATTTATACATTAATGGGTGAGGTTATTATTAATTTTTCAAGTTTACTATTCATAAGGGTCATATTACTATTCTGATGGTCAAGTTACTATTTCATTGGTATAGGTTCCTTAACTTCTAGAAATACCACTTATTTCATTCAATATTCATTTATGAAGTTTTCATTGTACTATATATATAATTTTATGTGATTTATATAAACATAATAAGAGAAATATCACTGATATAATTCTCTATCATTACAGTTTCAAATTTTCATTAGCTCATTTTGATTTAAAATAATCCAATTATTATTTTTTAAATGTATTTTATACTTGAATTTAGTATTAAAAACATTTTATATTATATTAAGTGTTTGAGGGTACAATTAAATCAAACACAAACACAAACTTTACACACATAAGTAATTTTTATATTATAAAAAACATTTTATATTTTAAAAGGGAATTTTTCTGAAAAACTGTTTTTTGTTGCATTTTTCTAGTTTAATTTTAAATAAAATTCTAAAAAATTTTCATTTTAAATTTGAAAAAATGGAATCAATTTTGGAATTAGTGGGTATAAATTTAGTAAATAGGAATTTTTTATTTTTGGTCAATACGAATAGTAAGCGCAGTAATTTTATTACCATGGTGAAGGGTAAATAAGATAATTTATGTTAAAAATAAAATTAATTGAACCATAAAATGACACAAAAACTTACCTAAATCTTATTTTATAAATTTATATCAACCATAATCATAAAAGGGTAAAATTTATGACCTTATAGGGTGACTTTGATGAGATTATGTCCTTTATAATATTTTAATTAATGAAAAGGCAAACATGTTACACTCTTGTTTTTAATAAGTGTAATATTTTTTTAATATAGTGTTAGTGAAAGGATATGTTTGAATATAAATAGTGTTTTGAAATCTAAAATATTTACCTTCATCATGGTAATTTATTTTTAATTTTTATTGAGGAAATAATTTCCATAAATTCTTACACAAAGTTGATACAATAATTATTCAATTAATGAAAAAAATCAAATAAATGATATTAAAAATATTAAAAATAAATATAATTTGATATAACCAATGTAATACATGAATTATATAGATGAAATTTACATTTTTTATATATTTTAAAATATATTTTATGAATTGTAAGTGTTATATTGATATTATGAAAGTCAAAGTAATGAATAGTTCTAAAAATTTACATAATAGATATTTTATAATAAATAATCTTTTATGATATAAAATTCCTAAAATTATTAAATTAGCCCATGTTATTAGGATAAGGTTAAAAATATCATCCATGGTACATTTATGGGTTATTAGTTATTTTATAGTAATTATATTGACGCTCAAAGAGTAAAAAATTATGTTGTCAAGGTAAAAGTTAATGGGGTTAAATAAGGGTTAAAAACAAAAGATAAGGGTAGAAATATTGTCAAAACCTATATAATTTTTATTGTATGATTATATTTAGACCTATAATAATATAAAATTAAAAATAACTCACTTTGTATCCATTTTTATATGAAAATTAATATTTATTTATTTATTATTTTGAGAAATGCCAGGAGTGACCCTCCCCTCTCTTATAAAAGGGAACCTCTTATTCTCTTTTATTCACACTTCAAAACCTTTTTGTTCTAGAAAATACCTACCCAAATACCTTATGAGAATCCATAAAATCATTATATAGGTCTTGGTTTAGGAAAAACATCAATATTATTGGTCTTAATGTGTTAAGAAATGGAGATTGTCCAAAGAAGTGGTGTGGTTTTTAATCGAACGTTTCAGTTTTATTTCTTCTTAAACCTCATTAAAATAATCTTAAACCATGATAAAATAATAACACTAGTATCCTAAATAGAATTTTATTTGAGTATGTTAATGGAATAAAATATATCAATCTCCAACATCCATCAAATGGGAAAGTAATTCAACATTCGTGTGTACAGCGGACTACCACCACACGAACCGATGTAATTCATTTTCCATTATCATCTCTCAAGAATAGTTATAATGATGGAATTAATGTTTATATTTAATATTCATGAAATATTTATCATTATATAAATATAATATATCATTTTACTTCTTCCCATTCTATTCACTGAAAATTTTATAATGCCATTTGTGTGTATGTGTGAACTACCACATCCACATAGCGATGTGATTTGATTTTAATCACCACAACACATGGATGATACATATAATTATATTTAAATAATTAATATGGTATTTATGATATTATTATAATTATATAAGGATAAAATAATAATTATCTTATTTCCATATTGATCATTAAAAAATTTAAATTTTAATCATGTGTACGTACGAACTACCGTCTCCATAGTTGTAACGTAGTTAACTTTTGATAACCATATTTAACAGTTGGATTTAAAAATATAACTGATATATAAAAAATATAATTATTTTATTATTATTATGATTATTCTGTATATGAATGACCTATTTGACAATAGTTAACCTACCGAAGTCAATTTTGGAATTATGAACCAAATATCACTAAAATGTCTGATGTGAATATAAAAGATTAATTAATTGTTATAATATGTTAATAATTGAGATAAAAGAAACAATAAACTTGAATTTTTTTTTAAGAAAGTAAATAATTAACCTATTTTATTATTCATGAAGATAAATAATGTATATGATGAGTCAGACTCAAGGTATGATATTTCTTATCAATTTCCACTCCATTGAGACATATTTAGTATTATGCACCTGTTTATTTTTATATGGTTCCCATTTGAGAAAATTGACCTGGAAATATTTTTTTTCATGATGATTAATGTTCGTTTTAATTTTACTCTCTTAAATAGTTTCCATATTTTCTTCTAAATTTTCATCTCTTTAGAAGTTGAATTATGCAAAGAGGTGTTTAAAAGAAAAAATGGTCTTATTTCTATTTTAATCGAATATATTTTTATTCATATCCATATTTATAAAATGTTTCCAAAATTTTTGTACACTTATTAATATATTTATAAAAAAACTCATGTTTTAACTTTTATAAATTTTTTTGAAAGGGGTCTTTTTTCATTTTCTAAGACAAGATACTTAGTGAATTTTTCAACAAAAATACGGAAGGAATGTTTTTTTAACTTATATGGAATGAGAGGATCACTAAAAAAACACTAATTAAGGATGTTTTTTTCATTAACAATGTTTAAAAATATTTATAATTCATTTTCCAAAGTTTCTAAAAAATGTCTCTAAATGAGGTGTTGCTAATTTAGAGATGTTTATAAGCATCGATAAATTGGCAAAATTTATAAGCATCGCTATTTAGAAACCTCATTTTCTGACGCTTCTCAAGAACATCTGTTAATAAAAATAAAAAAATTCGACATTTATTAAGATTTCTAAATTATCAACACCACATTTGCCGACGTTTTTGAGAAATGTCGGTAAATAAGGCGTCATTTACCTACTCATTTACCAATGTTTCTCAAAAACTTTGGCAATTTTTTTAATTTTATGATTTTTTTGAAATTTATTATAATTGTTTACAATAATTAAAATAGAACCCCCCCCCCCCCATACACTATTCTACTCACCATGCCCTAATTTCCATCCTATAGTATTCCACACACCCCACTTACCCCTACTGTACCTCACCCTACCTTCCCCTCTCCCGTAACCCTTTCCCAATGCCCCCCTCTTTCCCTCCTATAGCTCACCCCACCCTCACTTCTATAGATCATCGATTTTTTTTTTGAGAAACTTCAGTAAATGTGGTTTCATTTACTAACTCATTTATCAACATTTCCAAAAAACATTGGCAAATTGTTTTTTTAATTTTACAATTTTTTTAAAAAATTTATTATAATTTTTTAAAATAATAATAATAGAAAACCCCCTTATTCACTGTTCACCTTACCCCACCCCTAGTCCCATCATGTAGCATTCCCCATGTCCCACCTACCCATATTATACCTCACCCCACCTACCCCTCTATTGTAACTCTCACCCAACACCCCTTTTCTCTTGTAGCTCGTTGATGTTTTTGAGAAACATCGGTAAATGAGGTGTTATTTACCGAATCATTTACCAATATTTCTCAAAAACATCAACAAATTGTTTTTTTAATTTTATGATTTTTTTGATTTTTTCAGTAATAAAAATAAAAAAAACCACCTGAACCCTATTCCCCTCACCCCACCCCTATTCCCATCTTGTAGTGTGCCCCAAACCCCACCTTCCCCTACTTTACCTCGTCAAAACTGCCCCTATCCTATTACCCTCTCTCAATGCCCTCTGGATTCATTAAGTTGGTTTCCAAGGGATATAAACACCTTAGAACTTGGTCAATGTCTTATATGTGAATGCCTTAGCATGTCCCTGATGATTAACTAGTACTATCTCTACTTCAAATATTCGAATTCCTAAGATAAACTCCTTGGAATCATCTTGATATCCTCAGACACATGATGCCAATTGTTTCATTATTGGGCTCAAAATCATTCTTATCATAAGATTAATTGGGACATGACTTCTTATACTTGGTTAGAAATTTTTATGATGGAATTCCAAGGATTTATCCTATGAATTACACTCATACCCCCTATAGTCAGACTACATAAGTTAATAATATGATTTAACTCAACCTATTGTGGTCAAGGATGCCTCAGTTACTCCTTGGATACCTTATTATTATTATATTTATATCATATGGTCCCTTAAATTGTGATTGTGGGTATGGAACCCTGGTTATAACATCCCTTATCTAATATGTAATCGTCTCATGTGGATTACATGGGTACTAAACCTCGGGCTCATAACAGTGCATTTATATTTGTGGGAATAATTGTCATATGTGTGTGTGTGTGTGTGTGTGTTTACATGATGGAAGGTGGGCAGAGACATTCTATCTTAGGCCAAAACTGGTATGGTTGGCTCAATGTCTTCAAGGAACCTGAGCCTAAAATGTTATTATTTATTTTTTACCACTTCATTTTGATATACATATACACTATTTATTTTATATTCACAAACTATATAGTTTTAAGAACTATTGGTAGTGGTATAATTACTACATCTCACGCCCTGTTTAGGCATCTATTGACTAAGGTACCCGAATAGACCTCACGGTTGCAGGATCAGGTTCACAGTTCACACTTTTTCAATTATGCTTGTATGTGGGAGCTTAGGATCACAGGATTGAGATGGAGCTCAGGATACTCATAGAGAAAACCCTTTTTAATTTTTTCTTTTCCTTGTATATTGTTTATCTATACCTATGGCATGTTTTTTGATGCACATTATGAAATATTCATGCATTAATACTCTTCAATTATTATTGTATGTTGTTCTTTATTCAGATTCCTTTATTTATTATTACTTCTGTTGTATTTATTACTTATCTAGAGGGTATAGTCTCCCTAATTTACCTCCATTATACCTTTGCTTCTAGTTATTAGATTTTGGTGTATGGGGAGGCATGCTTGAGACCTAGTAGATAACTCGCTCGAGGCACCGTTCTAGTGGCTATTGGGTTGGGATGCTATATGCAAGATGTTGGGTGAGATAACCCCTCATTCTACCTTTCTTGATTCTTTTGTGTAGGGTGAAGGTTTTGTTGCACAGGACGAGGAGTTGTTTCTCAAAATTGAAGTCAAAAAATTTGGGGAAATGGATTCCAAGGTATTATAAATATAGGGTTTCTTCCCATCTAAGACTAAATCATCTACCAGTGAATCGAATAATGGAAGTTCACATGGAAAAGTAACTTATATGGATACAAAGAATGGTTTTTTCCACTGATGGATAACAGTATTTGGAAACAAAGGATCATAATGTGTTACATTATACACCTATTAAATAAAGGATAGGGTGAAACACTACAAGATGAGGTGGGTATTTAAATAGGGGAAACAAATATAAAAAAATGGTGTTCCTATGTGGAGGGAATTACTAACCTTTGAACCTTGGTTTTCGGGGATTTGATGTTTTTGATTTCCACCTGTACATCTTGTTGTGTCATTACAAACCCTTTTATTGTTTTTGTACTTTAATTTTTCTAATAAATTTTGAGCGAGTTGGCTGGTTCACCAACTCACACTCGAGCCTCTTCAGAATATTATGAAGGTCAAAATCATGTCTAAATAGAAAAAAGGCCATATATTCAAATTTTGTATGATTATGGATGATATATATGCATAAAATGAAATTAAGTAAAGTGTTGGGATAATTATTTATCCCTTATAATTTTATTTTTAACCTTAATTACTTGATTTACACATTACTATGGTAACAAAAATTACAAAGGTTACTATTCATATTGACCACAAATAAAAAAAACCAATTTACCAAATTTGGACCAACTGATTCCAAATATGGGATCTGTTTTTTTAAATTAAAAACCTAAAATTGGAATAACTTAATTTAAAATTAAACTATAAAAATTTGACATAACACCCTCAGTTTTTAAAATAACACTATGTTCGATATCTTACGTTGCACAAGACACCAGGCTTAAACAAACTCCAAGATTTAATTATTTTAACACAATAATTATAAAATAGTCATTAAATTGGTGGGATTGAATAATATTAAATATAATATTAAATAAATATTGGGTTCAAATTCAATAAAAATTTAATTAAGTTTAGGAAATAAACATGTAAATTTTAGCTAAGTCATTTTATTCTTCAAATAAATGTTTTCTTCAGAAAGGAATTTTTATTCATTTTTATGAAAAAATAAATAAAATTAATTTTTTGAGATTTTAGAAAATTTATTTGAAAAAATAATCTTTATTTTTTGAATCATTAATTAAAAATTACCTTAGTGTAATTTTTGGGGAATTTTCTAAAAAATTGATTTTTGGGTTAAAACATGAAAATATTGTTTTTACAAAATACCATAACTCTTATTAAATAATTATTACATGATCATGATGTAAAATTTTGAAACCATTATTCTTAATCAAAATTTATTTAATTAATGAAATAATACATAAGGTGTTACATTTAGAAACACATGCTTAGCAATTTTGAAAACCATGATTTCAACCTTAAAAAATGTTTTGATGAGTTATACGAGAACATATTTAGAATTGATTTTTATCACTTTTATAAATTTAATAAAGTAAAATTGATTCTATATTTAGAATCATTATTTCCAAATTAGGTTATAAGTTCACTTTCATTTTTAGTCATAAAAATTTACCCTAGTAAAAAAATATTTACTACAGTATAGGTGAAATAATCTAACAGATTTAGGTTAAAAGGTAAAGGCTTATAATACCTAAAAACTATAAAATTAAATGGACAGTTGATTTGTTTATAAAAGTTAAACATAATTTTAAAAATTAATTATGAATATAATTCATTGTAATTAATTCCACTCAAATGTGGTTAAATTTAAATATTAAATAATCATTATTTAATCACTTAAAACCACCTCTCCTCAAGTATAAATACCACTCCTCACCACCCCGTTTCTCTAAAAAGGAATTGAAGATATTAAAATATCTTCAAAAAACTATCCTCAAAACTCTCCAAATTTCCAAATGCTTTTGGTATCACCCAAATACTAATTACAATTTCCTTAAGGGGTTCTTCAAGGAGGCGATATTCAAGAGGTAACTTTCTCAAACAACCTCTCTTAATTTATTTTATTTTTCAAACTTATCTCCACCTATTTAATCCATAAAGTAATAATAACTCCATTATCATTTACATAATGGAATTTTATATTTATAATTTAATATTTTATATCCATCCCTTCTATTACCCCCTCTTATTCAAAGAAACAAAACCATTGTACAAATTATAGTGGTTAACCGTCTCTGTGGATAATGATTCTTCGTTTACCATTACTGCCTTCAAGGATTTTCATAAAAGTATTATTATAGTTTAATAATATTTTAATAGGTATATTATAACCTATATCATGTTCTAGAACTAATATATAAACATAATATTAAATAAAACGAAACTAGTTGGTGATGGTTAGAAAAACCGCCAAATTAATCTAAACATTTATCATTAACATTTTATCAAATGAATAATTCTCATGTAAGTAAGAAAAATGATATATGTAAAAATTTAAACTTATTTATGTTAATTAACACTATTTAATTTTACTTATGTAGTTTAATTTTCTTTTTACAAGAACATACATAATTATACACAAGTAAACCGACCCTGAAACCATGAAACAAACACACCTGAAACAATGAAAATAATGAAATATTATTATTTAACGGGTGGTAAGATGTTATAAAAAGATCATATAAGGTATTATAAATATGAATATAGTTATTTCATAATTTAATAACTCTCTATAAACCATTATTCACTAGGTTATAATACACAAAACTAAAAGGAATCCTGAGGTAAGGGTTTCTCATCTAACTTTTACTTCTATGAGATATATGCCTTATTCATCAATTATTTATTTTTTATAGAATATATACTACCCCTTGATATATAATATCAGTAATATAATTAAATTCAGGATATTATATGTTTCATTTGATAATTATTACTTTTATAGGGCATACGATTCGATTTATTACAAGTGGTAAGGGATTTCTTAACTCAATTTCCATTCATTGGGTTAAACTTCTAATTTATAAATTATTTCATGATAAAATTATATGTGAAATTACTTTTGATTATATCATGTTTAATTTCCACTTGTTTTATGTGGACTTAAATTTGATACACATAATCTAATCATTTATTTTACACTCACTTCAATGATGTGATATTTTTATGATACTTTCAATAAAAAAACAAACTTTTTAAATTTTTCTTTAAAACTCTCTTTTTCTTCTATGACCATGTTTTCTAAAATTGTTTCCCAAAATGTTTTTAATATTATACTATGAATTTTTAAAGTCATTTTTACTCATGTTTTAATTTTTTAAAAATTTTTGAAAGGTATATTTTTTCATTTTCTAAAGAAGGTTCTTTGAGATTTTTCTGAACAAATACGGAAGAAATGTTGTTTTAACTTATACATCATGAATAGATTTTCCCGCCATCTTGATACCTTAATTATCTATATATTCCTTTAAAATTTTAAATTTTTATTTTCAAATAAAATTTTTTATTTTATAATTGAGTATCATTTTAAAAATAAGTTATTTTTAAAGTGAAAAGTGTATTTTCCTCAAGAATTTTTCTATGATCACATTTAAAGTATTTTCATCTATATCAGTATCTTTTTTTTGACTCTTATGATTCATTTATTAGGATCTATTATGATATATTTTTTAATATTTTATTAAATGGTTTATGATCAGTTTGTCTGGGAATGTAATATTTTTAGACCATTCACCATATTACTCTGGATGATTTATGATTACGTCTATTAATTGGGAAAATTATTAAATTTTCATATACAAGTTTAAATAATAATGTTTATATTGAATATGTTTTTCCACTTTCATATGAGGAATACACTGGACTTATTAAGTGATGGAAGGGGCCTACTATAGACCCTTGATGCATCGGTTGGTCTAATGAGACCAACTAGTTTGGGTATTGGATGATGTTTTACCCATTTATGTATTGTGTATTAGAAAAAGACTTGAAAGTAGATTATTGATATCCTGTATTATGAATTCTGTCATTATGAGATTAGTTATTTAATCCCATGTTATTATTCAATTATTTGAATATTCATGGTTATGTTTTCTAGTTCATGTGATTATTTATATGGAATCATTTGATCATATTTTATTCCAAACATATTATTATCAAGTTATTAAATGGAATGTGTTTCAGTTATTTACCTTTCCATAATTTTTATTAATTATTTATAATGTCTTCCACTATATGCATACCCTTACTGAGCATCTGAGCTCACCCCTTTCTTATGCTTTACTTTTCCCTAGGATGAAAAGAGGATTATTATGATTGATATACATGGTTAATATAGATGAATAATATTTTTCTAAAAGGATTCAATATGTTTTATTTTATATTTTTAATTATAATTTAAGGTTCTGGTATGTATCTAGTTTTTTAAAACTACTAAATTGTTTGGTCATTTGTGATGTGTTTCCTTGTATATTATGAAAATGTAATAAAGTAACGACCAACTATAAGTTACTAGGTTTGGGGTCTTTATAGTTGGTATTATAGGAAGATTATTAGAAACCTTGGGAATAGGGTTTAGGAAAACATAGATTAAAGAACGAAACCATATGAATGAATTTGGAAATACTCCCAAATAATCCAAATTTATTATTTAGAGATTATTTAAACCTAAATTTTTCAATTTATGTTAATTAGTTTTGAGATTATATATTATGTTTCATAATGTTTTCATCTAATCTAGTATATTAAATTATTAATAAATGGATCGTAGCAGAAGGAATGAGAACCGTATCAACACATGCAATCTATGTTGGTATTTCACTCTTGGGAAAGAATATGAAGATGGAGTTAGATCTAGAACTGTAGCTATATTTGAAAAAATTATAAATACATTAGGACAATTGACCCAATTTATAAATAATAACCTTACCCATAAGGAGTTGAATGATCCAAAATACAGCGTAACAATGTTAGACTGCTTCATGCAACAACAATATCCATCATTCAATAGGATTTCAAATCTATTTAGAGCTGATAAATGGATAAGATACATAGATAATATATTTCTTAATTTGGGAAATAATGAAAGGGGTAAAGTTATAATGGAATTTTATCATCTCTTAGGGTATGTAGATCAATGGTTGTAATTTATTCAAAACACTAAGGATATAGAAAAAATAGAGCGCATTGAATGTGAGGATTTTAAATGAATATTCTTGGAAAAATATTTTCATCAAGAACATTGAGAAGATATAGAGAGAATATTATTGGGTATGAGACAATAGAAAGAAGAAAATATTTCTAAGTATGAAGCTAACTTTACATGGTCAGCCAAACATGATATGAAATATTTATGTAATCCAAAGATTATGATTGACCATTTATTTGATGGAATTAAAACAATAATTCAAAGATAACTGGTCTCCAAAAAAATTCATCAGATGAGGATATAAATTATAGTGATATCATGACTAAGAAATAATTCTCCATTTCCTATGGTTCTGAAGGAAAGAAAGAGAAAACGTGGATAAAAGAGAAAAAAACGGATAAGGGAATAAAAGAAAGAAGTATTTTCCTACATGTGATAATTGTGGAAAGAAACACCCTGATACTTGCTTGAAGGGAATTGGAGTTTGTTACAAGTGTGAAGAGAAATTCTACTAGGCTCTTGATTGAAAGGGAAAGAAAGAATTTGTGTAATGTTTCGATTATAAGAAGATAAAACACTATGTTAATGAATTCCCCAAGTGTCAATGGAATATACCCTAGAGGAACCAAAGGGATCAAGGTTAATTTTATTCTATTGATACAGCTGAAGTGGAATGAATATTGTTATTGGGTATTTTGAACCAATAAATATTTTGTAATTTTTTTTATTTGCATTATAATAATATTAAATACATTTAATGATTACACTACAGTACTATTTCTTAATGGATTTGAAAGCATGTATCAAATGGTACCAAGAAATATTATTCAGTGGAAAGTATAACTTCTTTTAAAACACATGATTGAAGGATAGATAACCCTTAATATGTTCTATATGTTGAGATAATAATAAAGATATGAATAAGGGATAACATTGGTGACCATGAAATCGGTTAGTGATTTGGTGGTTTATTCTATCTTTCCTAGAGTTTACTACATGTTTTGATTTAAGTAATATATCTACAAATCTGTGTTTTATTTAAGTAATAAGGATGCATGCATGTTTTCAATAAGGTTTTATGGTCATTCGGATTACTACTATGTTTTAAGTGAATAAATGATGAAGGTACTCACATGTTCAGTATGTGATAATTAAGATCTACTTAATGTTTCATTAGAGATTAATAGTATGTTAATTTTGGAAATTTAGTAACCTTCTTTCTAAAATTTTGGATCTTGATCTTCTGGAAGATTCATAAGGTTATTCATTTATGAAATGGTTTAAGTTGAACTTCATCTTAGGTTTTAAATATTAATATATTTATTCATATGGGATAACTTGTACCAACCATATTGGTGTTAGAAAATAATTTTTGATAGACCTAACTAATTAATAAGATTTGTTAAAAGTGAATTTTAGTGCTTCAGGCATAAAAAATTTATTTTTGATATTCATTTCTTAGAATAAGGTATGAAATTACAAAGGAATTTGTCAACTGATTACCAAAGACTCTAAGAAAGAATGATTCAATATGGGTTATTATATTTTTTGGGAATGAAAAATGAAACGTATAAGATAAACTTGGAGGTTAAAAAAATTATTTAATGTTGAATATATAAAACTTATTTTTGGAATTTTGTAAGTATTATATTGATATTGTTTTATAAATAAGACAACCCACAATTTGGGCAGTAACTCGTTACATCCAGCAAGGCCATGAGGCTTGACCCGACAACCGAAGGATGAAAAAGGTACATCACCTACCACTGGCCTACATTATGTCCTTGTTAGAATAACATAATTTTCTTTATTTAAATTATATGACATATAAAAGATAAGTTCATTTTAGGAATTGTATATGATTAGTATAAATAGAATATTTTGGAATTTTATTTGAAGAATAATATTTAAATTGTCTTTTGGAGAAAAACATAAGTTTGTGATGTAATTTTTAAAAAATATGAAACTCTACCTATCAAGTAAGAATATTTTCCTACGATCTTACTCTAGTAAGTAAAATTATTTCTCAACTCTAGAAAAATAATTTTGGAACAAAAATGTTATTCATTTAATTTTCATACTGAGAAATCAATATCCTTTTAACCCATCACATATTTATAGTTTTGTGATGGTAAAATTTATAATGACCATGTTATTAATCACTATACATTAGAACTTGATAGTTAGATTTATTTTCCATGTCCATATTTTCACTTTCCATTAATGATCTCCTATTTGGAAACCTAGTTTTGTGTTTACCTTCACATTTTCCTTTCCATATTTTAAGAGGTTGTTTTATTAACCCTTCTAAAAATGTGGGTTTCCCTAAAAAAGAATTTTCAAATATTAACCTTTTATTTTTTTGAAGTAAAATTTTAAATTGTGATGATTAAATTTATTTAAGGAGGATAAAATGTAACACCCTGATATTTTTAAGGAACACTATGTTCCATAACTTACGTTGCACAGAACACCAAGCTTAAATGAACTCCAAAATATCATTATTTTAACACGACCGTTATAAAATAGTTGTTAAATTGAAAATTGTGAATAATTTTAACTATATTATGAAGTAAATATGAAGTTTATATTCAATAAAAATTTAATTATTCTTAGTAAATAAACACATGATTTTTAGTAACTTCATTTTATTCTTCAAATAAATGTTTTTTCAAAAAGTTATTTTTATTGATTTCTATGATAAAATAAATGAAATTAATTTTTAACACTTTTAGAAAATTTATATGAAAAAATAAAATTCATTTTTGGAATCAACATTTCAAATTTATCTTAGGGTAATTGTTTGGAAATTTCTAAAAAAGTTTATTTTTAGGTCAAAAAGTGAAAAAATTGTTTTTACGAAATACCATAACTATTATGAAATAATTATTATATGATAATGATTTAAATTTTACCTTATTATTGATAAAAATTAAATTAATTAATTAAATAATACATAAGGTGTTACATGTATAAATGCATGCTTAGAAATTTTGAAAACCATGATTTTAATTTAAAAACCATTTTTATGAGTTATGGGCATAACATATTCAGAATTTATTTTTATCTAATTCATTAATTTAATAAAGTAAAATAGATTTCATATCTGGAATTAGGATTTAAAAATTATGTTATAAGGTCATTTTCATCTTTAGGCATAAGAATGTTATCACGGTAAAAAAAATATTTACCATAGTATAGGAAAAATAATGAAATGGGTTAAAGTTAAAAGGTAAAGGATAAAAATACCTAATAAATTAAAAATTAAATGGGTGGTTGATGAAATTTTCAACATTAAACAACCTTGAAAAAATTAATAATCAGTATAATTTATTTTAATTATTTCCACCCAAAAGTTGTTGGCTTTAAATATAAAATAATTATTATTTAATCACTTAAAACCACCTCTCCTAAAGTATAAATACCACTCCTCAACACCCCCTTTCCCCTAATAATCCATGAATCTCTTAAAATATCTAACAAAACCTCCCTACTCTACCCAATCCCAAGTGATTATGGTCTCACCCAAAGAAAAATTATGAGTTCCTTAAGCGGTCCTTTAAGGAGGTGATATTTCAGAGGTAACTTTCTCAAACAACCTCTCCTAGTTTATTTTCTTTTTCTACAGTAACTTCACCTACTTCCTCCATAAAGTAATAATAACTCAAGTATCAAGTATATAATATAATTTTATATTTATAATGGAATATATTATGTCCATCCCTTTTATTACCTCCTCTTATTGAAAGAAACAATACCATTGTCAAATTATGGCTATTAACTATCTCCATGGATAATGATTCTTTGTTTTCTATTAACACCTCCATGGCTGATCATAAAAGTATTATTCTGTTTAAATACAATTTTAATGGTTATATTATAACCTATTTAATTTTATTTAACTAATATATAGATATGATATTAATTGATACAAAAATAGTTCGTGATGCTCGAAAAAATCGCCAAATTAAACCAAACATTTATCATTCACATTTTATCAAATGAATCATTCTCATGTAAGTAAAAAATGATATATGAGATCAATATATACTCTTTATGCATAGTTAGGTCTCATGATACAAGATAGTTTGAGTATTGGCTGATATCTTACCTGTTTATTTATTGTGTATTGGTTGAAGCCTTAACGGTAGTTTTATAATGTCATGCATTATACATTCCATCATTATGAGATTAATTATTAACTTCCATGTGATTATTAGATTATTAGAATATCCATGGTTAATTTTTGTAGCTCATTTGATTATTTATAATTCATTATTTGATCATATTTTATTCTATCCATATTATTCTCAAATTATTAAATGACATGTGTTTTAGTTTTTTACTTTATTGTAATTGTTATTTCTTATTTATGATAGATTATACTATATACATACCCGAATTGAGAATTTGAGTTCACACCTTTATTATTTTTTATTTTCCCCCAGGATTCCAAGAATTTTATTATGATTTAATTGCATGGTTAAGTAATAATAATAATGGTGTTCTCAACAGATTCGCTATGTTGTATTTTATATTTTCAATTGTAATGTAAGGTTCAAGTATATATCTAGTTTTCCAAAACTAATAAACTCTTTGGTACTTTAGGATACTATTAATTATATATTATTCCAATATAATAAATTAACCACCAAATCTAGGCTACCAGGGTTGGGGTCTTTACACATGACAAAAAACATCTTTTTTGAAAAATGCCTATTTTAAGTATAAAATGTTTTTATGCTAAATTAAAGTATAACATTTAAAATAACCATAATTAGATTTTTTTTTTTAATTAAAAATAACTAATTACATTTTAAAAATAATCCAAAATATAATTTTACTTTGTAAATAATAAGAAAAAAATACAATTTTTAATAAAAATTAGTATTTTCATTATTCATTGAAAAATAATTTTTTCACAAAAAATTCTCAAAAATAAATCCTAAGATAATTTTAACAAGGTGAATTCAAAAATGAAATTAATTATGTCATATTAAAATTATATAATTTGAAAATTATTATTTTAAATAAATCCTCATAAAAAGAAAGTTTAGTAAAACTATTTTTTTATTTAAAATTTTTTATATAATACTCTTCTAATGAATATAACTATCTAATTCATGAATACTAATAAATATGAAAATGATTTATTATATCATTACTTGGGTTGTTACATTCTTCCACCCTTTTTTAAATTGCATCCTAATAATTTTATTCACTTATCAAACAAGTGGGTATACCTTTCCATCGTAGCATTTTTTAGATTCTCATGTTGCTTTTTAAACTATATTGTTTTTTCAAAACACCATAACTTGATGAATTACCTTATTCCGTAACACTTTATCTTTCTGGTTAAGAATTTAAATTGTATTTTACTCATAATAAGGTTATCTTCTAATTGAACTACCTCAGTTATCAAAACATGAGCTGAACTTGGAACATTTTTTCTAAACATTGAAACATGAAATACATTATATACCTAGGATAAACTCAGAGGCAAGGATACTTGGTAAAAAACTAATCTAACTTTCTCTAGGATTCCAAATGGTCTAATAAACCTTGTAATTACCATTAATTTTTTACCAAAACACACAAATCTTTTCCATGGATATACGTTATGGAAAACTTGATCACCTACCTCAAAAGAAAGATCCTTTACCTGTTTATCTGTATAACCTTTCTTCCAAGTCTGATCCATCCTCATATGTTACTAAAAAATTATTACATTCTCAACTATTTCCTCTACCAACTTCGATACTATAAACTTTCTTTCTCCTACTTCATCCTAAAAAACCATAGTTCGACACCACTTTCCATATAAATATTCAAAATGTTCCATCTATATACTAGAATGAAAACTATTATTATAAAAAAACTCAAAAAAAGAAAAATGTTAATCCCAACTTCCCTAGTAATCCATTGAACAAGAATGAATCGTGTATTCAAAGGTTTAAATCATTCAATTAGTCTTTCCATCATATTGAGGAAAAAGTATTTACAACAATTTAATTCAATAGCCAATGAATTTTTAAGTCCTTTCCAAAAATTTGAAGTGATCTTGGGATAGTGGTTAGATATAATAGAGATAGGAACTCCATTTAACCTGACTATTTCCTTGAGGTACATTCGAGAAGGTTGATCTAAAGAAATTTTATCTTGAATGGGAAGGAAATGTGAAGATTTAGTTAATCGATCAACAATAAAACAAATCAAATTATTACCACAAGAAGTATTTGGAAATAACACTATAAAATACATGGATATATTTCCCTATTTCCACTACGAAACTAGTAAAGATTCAATCATCCATTTTAGTAATTTACATTCTGATTTAACTTATTGAAAAGTTAAACATTTCATAGTCAATTCAAAAATATCTCTTTTCATTCCAACTCACCATTAAAACACTTGAAGGTATTTGTACTTCTTAGTGCTTCCTGAATGAATGAAAAAAGGGGAACTATGAGATTTACTCAAAAATTATCTCTTTAAATGTGAATCAAAAGAGACACAAAATCTATTTACAAATCTCAAAACACATTATTTCTCAATTTTAAATTCAAGTAACTTACCCCTTATACTAATTCTATATTTTTTTGTAACTAACGATCTTCCTTATAAGCTTGTTTAATTCTTTCTAACAAAGACGATTGTACTAACACCCAAAACAAAATAGAGGATGTTCCTACATCCATAAATTCTTAGAAAAAATTCATCAAATAATTAACCAAATTTTTATATTAAAAACATAACATGGTTAATGCATCATTTTTTTGCGACTCAAAAGCACCAGCTACTTTTTTTTTATTTTCCAGGATGATAATGAATCATGTAGTCATAATCCTTAATCAGTTCTAGCCATCTTCTATGCCTCATGTTCAAATTTTTATGAGTGAATATATATGTCATAATTTTATAATCAGTATATATTTCACACTTTAATCCATTTAAATGAATCCTCTAAAATTTTAAATCAAAAAATACAAAAAATAATTCTATATCATGTATAAGATAATTTAACAAATGCGATTTCAGTTGATGTGAAGCATAAGAAATTACCTAATCATTTTGCATCAGAACACAACCAAGTCCCTTTAATGAAGCATCACTTTAGATAAAAAATTCACTATATCTAGAGGGAAATTACATAACCAGATATTCACCAATCGTATTTTTAGTTTTAGAAAACAATCATCACATTATTTTTTCCATATGAATTTAAATACTTTTCGAGTTAACTTAGTCAATGGGATAGACAACTGAACAAAGTTTTAAATAAACCGTCGGTAGTAACCCACTAAAAAAAGAAAATACAAATATATATGGTTTTTTTATCTTTTATATTCCTCCATAACTTTAGTTTTAGTAGTTTCAATGATTATTTAACACCTTTATATTTTAAAATAACACTATGTTTGATAGATGACATTGCACAGAATACCAAGCTTAAATGAACTCTGAAATATTATTATTTTAACATGAATGTTATAAACTAGAAGTTAAATTGGTGGGTTTGAATAAGTTTAACTATATTGTGAAATAAATATGATGTTTATATTCAATTAAAATTTAATTATTCTTATGAAATGAACTCATAATTTTTAGTAAACTCATTTTATTATTCAAATATATGTTTTCTTCAAAAATTGATATTCATTTTTTTCTATGAGAAAATAAATATAGTTATTTTTAAAAAAAAATTAGACACTTTATTTAAAAAAATAAACTCCATTTTTTTCTCATCACTTCAAAATTATATTAGGGTATTTTTCGAAATTTTCTAAAAAAGTTTATTTTTTGGATAAAAAGTGAAAATACCATTTTTACAAAATATCAAAACTCTTATGAAATAATTATTATATGATCATTATTTAAAATTTATTAAAACTTATTCTTAATTAAAATTTATTTAATTAATTACATAATACATAAGGTGTTATATTTAGAAACACATGCTTAACAATTTTGAAAACTAAAATTTTAACCTAAAAATGTTTTTACGAGTTATATGTATAACATATTTAGAATTTATTTTTATAAATTTAATAAATTAAAATGTATTCTATATTTATAATTAGGAGTCCAAATTAGGTTATAAGTTCATTTTCATTTTTAGGTATAAAAAATTTACTATGGTAAAAAAAGATTTACCGTAGTATAAGTAAAATAATGTAATGGGTTAAAGTTAAAAGGTAAAGGATTAAAATAAAAAAGGATATAAAATTAAATAGGTAATTGATGTATTTATTTAACTTAAAAAATCTTTAAAACATTAATTATCAATCTAATTTTTTGGAATTAATGCGACCCAAATTTGGTTGGATTTAAATATCAAATAATCATTATTTAATCACTTAAATCCACCCCTACTCAAGTATAAATACCACTACTTACCACCCCATTTCTCCTAAAAATAATTATAGGTATTAAAATATCTTTAAAAAACTATCATCCCCGGTCTATCCATGTCTAAGTGCTACTGGTCTCACCCAAATACCAATTTCATGTTCCTTAAGGGTTCCTTCAAGGAGGTGATATTCAAAAGGTAACTTTATCAAACATACTTTCTTAATAATAACTTCAATATCATGTATATAATATAATTTTATGTTTATAATGGAATATATTATATCCATACCTTGTATCACCTCCTCATTTTCAAATAAATGAAACCATTGTCCAAATTATGGTGGTTAACTATCTTCGTGGATAATGATTTTTTATTTTCTATTACCATCTTTAAGGCCAGTCATAAAAGTATTATTCTAGTTAAATCATATTGTAATAAGTATATTATAACCTATATCATGTTCTAGAACTAATATATAGGCATGATATTAAAAAAACCAAACTGGTTCATGATGGTCGGAAAATCCGCTAAATTAAATGAAACATTTATCATTAATATTTTATCAAATGAATCATCCTCGTGTAAGAAATAAAAATGATAAATGGGACCATTTAAACTTCTGGAAGTCCATGAATACCATCTCATTTTACTTTTTTAGTTTTTTTCCATTTTAAAATAAAATCCAGAATTATACACAAGTGAACCAATCATGGAACCATGAAACTAGCGTACCCGAAACAATGAAAATAATGAAATATTATTAATGAACGGGTGTTAAGATGTTATCAAGGTATAATATAGGGTATTATAAATATAAATATAGTTATATAACTAATTAATAACATTATCTAAACCTTTATATAGTTGGTTAAAGTATGAAAAACTAATGGTAAGCGTGGGGTAAGGGTTTCTCGTCTCACTTTTACTTCTATGAGATATATGTTGTATTCACCACTTATTTCTTGTATGTGGTGTATATACTTCCCTTTTATATATAATATCATTAATCTAATTATATTTGTCACGACCCGACCTCGGGGCTCGTGCCGTGACTACCCTAAGCCCGCCTTCCATAGGCCAGGGGATGGCGACTAGCACCAATGGCGTAAATCCCGATAACTGGGAAGGCATTGCCATTACAAAAGCAAACAAACACCACAGAGTAAGCAAGCGGAAAAGTAAACACAAGCGAAGAAAAGTAAAAGGGCCGAAAATACAAGCCCAATTGTAAAGTACAACTCGAAAGGGAAAAACAGCAGCTGGAAGAACGAAGCGGCTCCTAGGTCGTCCTCCTCGATTCCTACCTGAAGGGTAGGTACAGATGGCTCAGCTCCTGGATCGTCCACCACGGATCCTACCTGAAGGGTAGGTACAGATAGCTCCTCTACTCCTCGGGTCCGGTTGTCTACTCTGGGTACGTCCGCCCAGTGGTCCTCCTCCGGGTACCGACCTGCTCCGCAAGCCTCAACTGCGATCTGCGCTGTCCGTCATCTGCAACCAACACAACGAAGTGCGGGCATAGCCCGTGCAGGGGTGAGTATAAGCTACTCAGTAGGGACCCCGAGACCCTTAAGGTCTCACTAAATCCAACATGGATATCCACAAAGCAAAGACAGCAATCACGAAGTAACATCAGACTCTACTTAGGTATATGCCCATACATATACCTAAGTCATCAAGAAAAATAAACCCCTACTTCGAAGTCACCGACGGACGTGAGGTCGTCGCGGAAGGAGGGGATTGTCGCGTCGTCGTGGAAGAGACGTTCGTCGCACCGCGGGAAAAACGTCGCGCCGACGATCTCCGGATCTAGAACAAACGGATTTAATTAATTAAATCCGTTGTCATTGAAATTAAAAAAAAAGGAGAATTAAACGATCCGATTCTCACCTTAGTTGCCGAACGAGGATCGGCCGCGGAAGAAGAGGCGTCGCCAAAGAACGTCGCGGGTAGAGCTCGTCGACGTCGCAGATCACGGTGTGCGTCGTCGAATTCCGGTCGCCGGCGTTCTTCGCGTTCTTCGCGTTCTTCGCGTTCTTCGCGTTCTTCGCGTTCTTCGCGTTCTTCACGGGGAGGGTGGAGGTTTAGAGGATCTCGCACAATAGGAGGATCCTCCAAAATAGACAAGTTTGTCTATTTTATTATTTTTCCAACGAACGCAAACGCATAAGTAACGACCCATTAAATTCGTTGAATTAATTCAACGAATGAAACAGCCCATTTAATTCACGAAATAAACTGCCCAATTAAATGGTCTGTTAAGAAATTAAAGAAAACGCGTCGGTTTACTTTTCAGTTACTTTGACGGGTTTTCGCGGGTGCGTTACTTAGCAAAAGAAACGGTGGGGCTCGTGCGGGCCCCACCTCACAAATATCCTAACAAGGGGTAGGATATTTCCGGATAGCACCCTATCCGCTTTAACTCAGTTCAAGTGGCTTCTAAGTGACTTCCAAGCAGCTTAAGTGAAATAAAATAAAGTTGTCGCACAAATTTTATTTTATTTCTGACTTAAAGCTGCTTGGAAGTCACTTAGAAGCCACTTGAACTGAGTTAAAGCGGATAGGGTGCTATCCGGAAATATCCTACCCCTTGTTAGGATATTTGTGAGGTGGGGCCCGCACGAGCCCCGCCGTTTCTTTCGCTAAGTAACGCACCCGCGAAAACCCGTCAAAGTAACTGAAAAGTCAACTGACGGGTTTTCTTTAATTTCTTAACAGACCATTTAATTGGGCGGTTTATTTCGTGAATTAAATGGGCTGTTTCATTCGTTGAATTAATTCAACGAATTTAATGGGTCGTTACTTATGCGTTTGCGTTCGTTGGAAAAATAATAAAATAGACAAACTTGTCTATTTTGGAGGATCCTCCTGTTGTGCGAGATCCTCTAAACCTCCACTCTCCCCGCGAAGAACGCGAAGAACGCGAAGAACGCGAAGAACGCCGGCGACCGGAATTCGACGACGCACACCGTGATCTGCGACGTCGACGAGCTCTACCCGCGACGTTCTTCGGCGACGCCTCTTCTTCCGCGGCCGATCCTCCTTCGGCAACTAAGGTGAGAATCGGATCGTTTAATTCTCCTTTTTTTTAATTTCAATGACAACGGATTTAATTAATTAAATCCGTTTGTTCTAGATCCAGAGATCGTCGGCGCAACATTTTTCCCGCGGTGCGACGAACGTCTCTTCCGCGACGACGCGACGATCCCCTCCTTCCGCGACGAGCGATTCCGCGACGACCTCACGTCCGTCGGCGACTTCGAAGTAGGGGTTTATTTTTCTTGATGACTTAGGTATATGTATGGGCATATACCTAAGTAGAGTCTGATGTTACTTCGTGATTGCTGTCTTTGCTTTGTGGATATCCATGTTGGATTTAGTGAGACCTTAAGGGTCTCGGGGTCCCTACTGAGTAGCTTATACTCACCCCTGCACGGGCTATGCCCGCACTTCATTGTGTTGGTTGCAGACGACGGACAGCGCAGATCGCAGTTGAGGCTTGCGGAGCAGGTCGGTACCCGGAGGAGGACCACTGGGCGGACGTACCCGGAGTAGACAACAGGACCCGAGGAGTAGAGGAGCTATCTGTACCTACCCTTCAGGTAGGATCCGTGGTGGACGATCCAGGAGCTGAGCCATCTGTACCTACCCTTCAGGTAGGAATCGAGGAGGACGACCCAGGAGCCGCTTCGTTCTTCCAGCTGCTGTTTTTCCCTTTCGAGTTGTACTTTACAGTTGGGCTTGTATTTCCGGCCCTTTTACTTTTCTTCGCTTGTGATTACTTTTCCGCTTGCTTACTCTGTGGTGTTTGTTTACTTTTGTAATGGCAATGCCTTCCCAGTTATCGGGATTTACGCCATTGGTGCTAGTCGCCAGCCCCTGGCCTATGGAAGGCGGGCTTGGGGTAGTCACGGCACGAGCCCCGAGGTCGGGTCGTGACAGATTGGTATCAGAGGAGGAACCCAGCCTTAAGTGCGGTGCACTGCTTGGGTTGAGATGTAGGGCCCACAACGAGGGTGTTGTGCTCTAAAGGGGGGGTGATTGTAACATCCCCAAATGATAAAGGGTTAAATGACTAAATGATATGACTCATGTCAACAAGGTGCACCTTCCTTTTCGGGAGCCTGTCTGATTAGAACTCCACAGTTAAGCGTGCTTGGCCTGGAGTAGTGATCAGGATGGGTGACCTCCTGGGAAGTTTCTCAGGGTGTGTGTGAGTGAGGACAAAGCACACTGGAAAGGACAAGTGTTGGCCTGTGGGGACTGTCATTAGTCAGATGACCCTTTCAGGCACGTGGACCCTGGGGTGGGCCCCACGTGTCTGCGGGGGCAACTGGGGGTACCAGGCGGGCCAGGACCCGACGGCCATGTTAAGGCGGGGTGGTTGTGCAGTCACCGGGACCCGGTTGTCACAATATTCATGGTATTAAATATTTCATTTGATAATTATTACTTTTATGGGGCATATAATTAAGTGGATTACAAAGTGGTATGGGAATTCTTAACCCAATTTCAATTCTTTGGGTTAAAGTTATACTTCTTTGATTATGTCATATTAAGAATATTTATGAAATTGATTTTGAATATATTATATTTTATTTCCACTTTTTTTATGTGTATTTATAGTTAATACTCATATTCAATTCATTTGATTAATTTTCACTTCAATGATATGATATTTACAAGGGACTTTTTTTAAAAAAATTATCTTTTTAATGTTTCCCATAAAACTATCTTTTTCTTCCATGACTGTGTTTTATAAAATTATTTAAAAAAATATTTTTAGCATTATACTATTATTTTTTAAAGTCATTTTTAATCATGTTTTTCTTTTTTGAAAATGGTTTGAAAGGTATATTTTTTTGTTTTCAATACAAGGTTCTTTGAGACTTTTCCAACAAAAATACAAAAGGAATGTTTTTAACTTATATGGCATGAGTATATTTTCCTACCATCATGAAAAATTAACATTTTAAATATTAATTTAAAATTTTACATTGTCATATTTAATGGTACTTTTTTCTTTTATAATTACGTTGTGTTTTAAACATATGTGATTTCCAAAGTGAAAAGGATATTTTCCTAAAGAGATTTTCAATGATGTAATTTAAAGTATTTTCATCTATGTCAAAATACCTCATTGAGGTTTATCTATTATGATACCATATTCCATTATTTATTAAATGGTTTATGATTAGTTCAACTAGGGATATACTATTTTGACACCTTTCCCCATATTACTCTAGTTGGTTTGTGATTATGTTTACTGATTGGGGAAAGTTATTTACATTTCATATGCTAGTTTCAATAAAAATGTATATATTGATTATGTTTCAACCCTTTAATAAGAGGAATTAAATGGACTTATTAAGTGATGGGTGGGGACCTCTATATCACCTCTATGCATCAGTAGGTCCTGTGATACAAACTTGTTTGGTTATTGGATAATGTATTTTTTGTTTATGTACGGTGTCTTGGGAAAAACCTTAACGGTTTGTTTATGGTGTCTCACATTATTAATTCCCTCATTATGAGATTATTTATTGATTTCTATGTGATTATTTAATTGGTAGAATATCCATGGTTAATGATTCTCACTCTTTTGATTATTTATATGGTGTTAATTGATCATCTTTTATTCTAACCATATTATGATTAGGTTATTGATTAAATGGATTATGTTTCAGTTATTTACCTTTCCATAATTTTTATGCTTATTTATGATATATTACACTATACTTAACCCTTACTGAGCATCTTAGATCACCCCTTTCTATTTTTTATTTTCCCCCAGGATTCCAAGAAATTTATTATAATTGATATGCAGGGTTAAGCTAGGAGAATAATGGTATCCTAAAATAATTTTATATATTGTATTATATATATTTTTTTTGTAATTTAAAGTTCAAATTATGTATCTAGTTTTCTAAAAATAAGAAAAAATTTGGTCCTTCAGGATGTGATTGATTCTATATTATGCCTCTGTAATAAAGTAACCACTGACTCTGGGATACTAGGGCCAGAGTCTCTATAGTTGGTATCAGATTAAGTTTAGTAGAAAATATGAGAACTAGATTTTGGAAAATATAGATTATATAGAGAAACCCTATAATAGAATTTATAAATAATTCCAATGAAACCAAACTTTGGTTTAGAGATTAGTTATACCTAAATTTTTAATTTAAATTAAGTAGTTTTTAGATCATGATGTATGTTTCATAATGTTATGATATAATCTAGTGTATGTCATTATTTAAAAATGGATCCTATAAGAAGTAATGAGAACTGCATCATTGCACACAATCCATGTTGGGATTTCCCTCTTGGGGAAGATAATGAAGTTGGAGTTGGAGACACAACTAGAGATGAAAAAATTTTAACTATATTTGGATAACTAATTCAGGTTATGAGATATAAACTTACCCATATGGAGTATCCTACATATCCAAAACATGTTGTAACAGTGATAGACTTATTTATTTGACAATTTACTCCATCATTTACTGGAACTATATATCCATTTATAGATGGACAATTGATATGTTCCTTAGAAAATATATTTCTTTCTTTGAGAGGTAATTAAAGAGAGAAGGTTATCCTGAAAGTTTATCATCTATCAGGAGATGCAGATCAATGATGGTTATTGATTCAAAAAAATAAGTAATGGGAGGAAATAGAAAACATTGAATGAAAGTATTTTAAGGAAAATTTCTTTGAAAAATATTTTCTATGAGAAAAGTGAGTGAGTATGGAGAAAAAAAGTCTTGAGCCTGATACAAAAGGAGTTTGATATTGTTACTAAGTTTAAATCCAACTTTATAAGGTTATAAAGGCAAGATAAAAACTATATACATAATCAAAAGAGAAACATTGATCATTTATTTGATAGGATTACTCCAGTTCATCAAATAGAACTAGTATTCCAAAATTTCTCATCATATGAGGATATAGTATCTTGTATAATAAAGATAGAGAAATAATTATCCAAGTATTTTGGTTCTAAATGGAATAAAGAGAAGAAGAGGACAAAAGAGAAAAAATAGATAAGTGGAAGAAAAGAAATAAGTATTTTCTCACATGTAATAATTATGGAAAGAAACACCCTGGTACTTTCTTGAAGGGAATGAGAGTTTTTTACAAGGGTGGATAGAAAGACCACAAGGATAATGATTGCAAAGGAAAGAAGTAAGATGTGTAATGTTTCAACTATATGGAGATGGGGCATTATAAAAATAAATGCCCCAAGCATCAAGGGAATATAACATAGAATAATAAAAGGGATAATGGTCAAGCTTATGATATTGATATAACTGAAGTGGAATGATTACTGTACTTATGTATTTGGATCCATCAAATATGTTATAAAAGTATTATATTGATGATTTTCTTGAAAATAATAAGGATTATATTGTAATAATTTTTCTTTAATATTTTAGATCATATATTAAATGGTACCCATGATCAGAAAAAGTTATTTGGTGGAAATTTGATCTTTTTTAAAACACATTTTTGTAGTAAAGATAACCCTTAATATTTTCTTGATGTTGAGATAATAATGTTTAGATGAAGAGATGATATACCTTGAAGCTGATTATTGACTTATTGAGAAAATGGTTTATGCTACCATTAATGGAGTTGACAACATTTTTGGATTTAAGGAAAATATCAAATAATATATGTTTTACTTAAGGAATAAGGAATCATGCATGTTTTCAATAAGGATTTATGGTAATTCATGTTATTTCCATTTTTCAAGATAATACATGATGAATGTGTTTACATGTTTGGTATGTGATGACTAATATTCACTTCATGTTGTTTGAGACATTAATGGTAAGTTAATTTATAAAATTCAGTAACATTATTTCAAAAAAAATGGATCTCGATCTTTTGTAAGGGTCATAAGGTTAACCATTTATTAAATGGTTTAAGTTTCACGTTGGATGAGGTTTAAAGATTAACGTGTTTATGTATATTGGACAACTTTTTTCAACCATATTGGTTTTAGAAAATAACTTGAGACAGATAGAACAACTTATCACTATTTATGGATATTAAGATCCATTAAAAGTGAATTTTAATTCTTCAGACATAAAAAATTTATTTTTGTATATTCATTTCTTGTATTAAGCGATGAAATTACTCTGCCACTTATTTACCAACGACTATAAGAAATAATGATGCAATATGGGAATGCAATATTAAACGTATAAGATAACCTTTGAGGTTAAAACATTTCTTTAATGTTGAATATATTAAGGTTATTTTTGGAATGTTTTATGTATTATATTAATATAGTTTCTGAAAAAGGATAACCCACAGGTTAGATGACAACCCGTTGCATCCAAAAAGTCCATGAGACTTGAACTCATAGTCAAAGAGTGATAAGGGTGCATCACCTACAAATAGCCTACATCTTGGTTAGTATAACATAGTTTTTCTTTATTTAAAAGGTATGAAATATAAATTATAATTTCATTTTGGGAACCCTATATGTCTAAAATGTTGGTTCGGAATAGCTATAGTGATAACACAAGAGGGGGGGGTGAATTGTGTTCTTTTAAGAATTTCACAATTCTGTCAATTCACAGATTCAATAGATAGAGATCTCGAAATTCCTATATGATAATATATATATGTAGTGAATAATTAAAAAATAACAGGGCACAACAATTTATAGTGGTTCGAGTCATGAAGGTCCCCTAGTCTACTCCACCAATCACACTCTATGCAAGTTTGGTGAATTTCACTAGTAAGATCCTCATATCATAAGACCGATCCACAACTGAGTGCATGAAGTTGTCACCCTTACAAACAAAGGCTTACAAAACATAGCCTTCTGGTTATTTTACAGGGAAATGATAAAATCACAGCTTAGTGTGAGAAGTTGACACTCCACCATGATTGAATACAAGCAGTCGAAACTCATGACAGATAAGATAAAGTTTGGTAAAAAATAGATGTAGCTCACAGTTACAACAACACATAGCTGATAAAAGATTAATCATGTCTTCGGAATAATAATAATCTTGAAATATATTTTAAGAGATCAGGTTGCACAAGAGATATTTGATTTTAATAACAACAACAAAAACATAGCATTGTGATTCTAGATTTTAACATGTATATCTCCAAAATTTAGTCCTTGAATCTGAGATGATTGATCACTGAGAAGTGAAATAATTTTTTCCAATAAATCTTGAAGAATAAGAATTATATATATACAACCAAGAAATCTCCAGATCATCATCTCAAAAATATCTGATGTAGAAGGATATTTATAACAATATATCTCATAGAAATATTTCAGATCCACAAAAGATGCCTCATAAATCAACTAAATTCAAATTCAAAGAATACAACTCAGAGTAATCATAAATTCCCTTAAGAATATGAGAGAAAATCTCTGCTGTAAATGGATCTTTAAATCATTTAAAACAAGCTTTGAATTAATTGAAATCAAGTTTTAAATCGCCCTAAAATTCCATGAAGACTGTTGCAAAATGCTCTGATAAAGATGTAAATTCAAATTTCCAATGTTGAAAAGTCAAACGTAAGGTTCTTTCACAAAATAAAAAAAATAACAAACATAGGGTTCAACTTCATAACGTAGGATTGAAGATCTATATGTTTATCCACATCATCATATATTATTGAATGTAACACTGATTATCCATTCATCCACTTTTCCAATTATATGGTTGTCAACGTAAGGTTGATCATAAAAGTAAGGTTGATGATCCATACATTTGTAAAGTTCCATACTTACATAGGGTTCTTTAACTATACTTTTCCTTTCTAGAAAATTTAAGGTTATTATCCAAACATAATGTTCCTTAACCACAAATTTCATCAAATGTAATATTTTTTAACCATGCATGCTGATCTTTCAACATAAACGCAAGGTTTGTTCTATAAGTTACTTTCTTAGATGTATTGAACGAATAATATTTCTAATAAACAGAAATGGTGAACAGTGTTTCCCGAATATACTTAAGAGAATTCCGAACACTTTAATGAATATTTCTCATAAATAAATAGTTGAATATTGTTTCAAGATAAGAATTAATAAAGAATATAATTTTTCTAAAATACACTCAAAATAAAATCATTAGTAAAACAAACAAGGGTATTTGTGAGCATCAAATTCATTATTATTTATAGAGTATTGTTGAGACAATACATGCTCAACAATATCCTCCTTTCTGATGATCACAAAACCCATAAATTAAAATTATAATCTTAGCAAAAATAATTTTGAATTTTGTAAACAATAAATTTTTTTCGATTTGACAGAATTATTTTGATAAAGAATAAATATTTGAATTTCTCCCCCAAATATATATTTCAAAGAAAATTTTGAATTTATCTAAATAAAATGTTGTGTAATCTAATTTCTCCCAAATAAAATTATGAATTATTTCAATAAAAAAGTAATATTTTCTAAAATAAAAGAAATGTTGTGCTTATCTAAATTTCTCCCCCTTTTGGGATATAAAAAATAAAATATAGAAACGTATTAAAACACATTTAATATTGAAAATAATGAGAAGTGAAAGTTATAAGTAACAATAATGAATAAAGGGAAATGGATTTTGGATATAGAAAAAAATACAAAATCATAAAAAATAATGAAATGAAATATACAGATAACAGACAAATTGATTGATCAATAAAGAAATTAATATGATAAAGTTTGTAACTGAGAAAAAAATGTCATTATTATGGGTCATGGTAGGAAAGAAAAATAAGGCTAAGGATTGGATGGATGGAAATTCTGTATGGCTTCAAACATATCCTTCAGATCATCCATCTATAATCTCAGATTTTTCATCAAACTATCTTCTAACTAAATTAATAACTGCCTGACATCATTATTGACTTACAAATTCTCCACAATGTTGACTTTCAGAAACTTATTAATACTTTCCTCTTTCTTCATGACCAACTCTAAATTCTCTGAAAACTTTCTCAACATCTATCTCATGCTTGGTTCTCCATGAGTTAACTGATCCACAATAAATTTTTGAAACTAATAGAGGAGAACTATTGCATTGAAGATCCTAAAGTTGAATATTCATATCTACCACAATGGATGTAATTTCTTGAAATCTTATGATTAAATATGGACTTGTAACAAGGGTAGGAGTAGATGCACTAGCCTGATTTACTGAACCTTTCATAGATTCAAACTAACTTCCCAAGTACCATTTTAATTCTACAAAATCTGTTTTTAACACAACTTCAGATCTAATCTTCCCAATCTCATGTAATCTCTTTTGAGGGCATCAAAATCCATACTAGAAACAGTATTCTCATTATTCTCTTGAATATTTTTCTTTGAAATTTCTAGTTCCTGTCATAGATTGGCATTCTCCTCTTAAGTCTTATACAACTTTATCACAACTTCTTTAGCTTGATGTGATAATGAATCAGATGTCCCCTCATATGTAGTCATATCCTGATTTTCATTTTCAGTATTCAAGGGAGCTACCACTATTTTCATTATAGATTCTTCACAATAAAATGACTGATTATCCAAAACTTCAGTATGCCCACCAAAAATATGATCTAACTGTCCCACATTATGATTTACCATTAAAGGTTGAATTTCTATAACTGATTTTTTTTTAAATATACCTTTATTGAACATCTTCTTGTTCAGTAACTTCCTCATTGATAATCTTAGATTGAAAATTTTCAGATTGAGTATTCTATTCTTTAACTATTTTCACTAGAATTCTCCCTACTATCAGTTCATTCTCCAGAGATACAATTGCAAGCTATCTATCATGAATCTACACTTGTACTTACTCTTTAATAACTATTTCTTTTAAATGAACTAATCATGTTGCTTCTCTAGAAGCCAACATTATCTCTTCAACTTGAGGTGCATCTATTTTTCTAGTTTTCATAACAAGACCTTCTTGACTTTGTTCTTCCTATTCTTATTTAGTCTTAAATCTAAGACTTATCTTATATGGTTATGAAACTGATTCAGTTTGATATTTAGCTACACCTTCCTTTCGAACTCCAGCTTTCTCCCCTTGAGCAAAAGATCCTAAGCTCTATTCTTCCTCGGCTCTAATAGGAAAGATTTTTCCTTTCACAGTTCCCCATAAAATTCCATGTTTTCTTAATGTTTCAGCATTCAACACATTACTATGATGACATTTTACTCTTTCCTTAATCAGTCTGATCATATCTTTCTTAAACTAAATTCTTGAAATTATCTATCCATATGGATAAAAATTCATTCTCATATCTGGTGAACAACAGTATTGAAGATATCTAAATAAATACCTTGGTAAATTTAATTTGATATCACTCAAAAAGAGAAACATGATATACATGTCTGGGTAAATGATTTTTTCTATCTTGGCCATCCTTGGTGCTATTTCAATCTGAATAAATTTCACTATAATCTTATGTTCAGGTTCTAAATCCTTAAAAAACATCTTTTTAATGTGTGTTGAGTTGAATAGAAAATACATAATGTCTCTGGAAGAATGGTCCTTATCTTCAATCGACTTAATATCAAAATGAAAAACTCATTCATGTAGAGAGTTCAAAATCTTTGCAACCTCAGTAGAAGAAATAGAAAAATACCTATCTTTGATATTAAAAAAAATCATGTTCTCTGTATCTCCAAATATAAACTATAGACTCTTATAAAAAGAATTCAGTTCTACCTCATAAAGAAATTCAGAGTTTATGTCATTGAAATCTATCTCGAGACCTTGAAAAGATAGTGCTTGCTTCAGAAGTAAGTTCATCTGGAATAACCATTCAAAATCAATCATTGTTCCCTGAAGAAATTTTCTGCCTGAAATTATTTGATATTTTGGTTCACTTGATTCTCCTTCTTTGATTCTCTTGGTTTTCTTCATTATTGAGGATCTGAAAATATGAGGTTTTCGGCTTCTAGGGTTTGGAAGAATGAAGAGTGAGGAATAGGAGAAACAATTTTTTTGGGTAAAAAATATTTGGAA
Organism: Viscum album; assembly: GCA_963277665.1. Lineage (NCBI taxonomy): Eukaryota > Viridiplantae > Streptophyta > Magnoliopsida > Santalales > Viscaceae > Viscum > Viscum album. The sequence goes on along the minus strand of OY728134.1, from coordinate 845,897,763 downwards.
GAGGAGGGGTTTGGAAAACGAAGGTTTTCTGAAAAATGACATCTTTCCTCATTTCCTGTGTCACAGAGTAATTATGACAAAAAAATTTAATAATTACGTGGCCTAAAAGGATGTATTAACTGAAATATCATAAGATAAAAATAATAAAAGTAAATAAAATTTACAAAATTAAATTAGTTATAAATTACACAAAAATAAATAAAATAAAATAAAATAAATATTTAATTAAAAATTAAATAACCCTTAATCTCCTTAAAAAATCAAAACAAGCAATAGGAATAGGTTTAGTAAAAATTTCATCTAATTGATATTTATTATTAATAAATTCTAAAGATATATCTTTTTTATGAACATGATCTATTAGAAAATGATGTCTAACATCAATATTCTTAGTTCTAGAATGACTTATAGGATTTTTTGAAATGTTTGTAACACTTGTATTATCACATAAAATAGGTGTAATATTAAAATTAAGTCCAAAGTTCATTAGAGTATTTTTCATCCACAACACTTGTGCACGACAACTGCCTACAGATACATGCTCTAATTCAGCTGTTGATAGTATAGTCGAGTGTTGCTTCTTACTTGACCATGACACTAATGATTTTCCTAAAAAGTGACAGGTTCCTGAAGTACTTTTTATATATAATCTAAATCCTCTAAAATATGCATCTGAATATGATAATAAATTAAAATCATAAGTTTTTTGGATAAAGAAGAGATTGAACAACTGTTACTTTTAAATATCTAAAAATCCTTTTTACAGCCGTAAGATGGGATTCTTTTGGATTTGATCAAAATCTAGCACAAAGACATTCTGAAAAAATAATATTGAGTCTTCTAGAAGTAAGATATAGTAAACTTCCAATCATACCACTATATAACTTGTTGTCCACTAGTTATCCAGCTTCATCCAAGTCAAGTTTAATATTAGTACACATGGGAGTTGAATATGTCTTGTTGTTTTCAAGACCAAACGTTTTCAATGAATCGGTATTGTATTTAATTTGATTTAATATATTTCTAAAATATTTTTGATAAATTTTAAGTCCTAAAAATAAATTTAATTCTCCCATCACATTCATTTCAAATTTATTTTGCATAAGTTCTGAAAAATCATTGAAATGTTTTTTATTTATTGATCCAAAAATAACATCATCAATATAGATTTGAACTAATCATAAATTAGAAAAAATTGTTTTCTTAAGGATATTTGGGTCTACCAAGACAATAGTAAAACCATTTTTCAAAATAAATGAACTAAATATTTCATACCAAGCTCTAGGTTCTTGTTGAAGTCCATAGAGTACTTTAGAAAGTTTAAAAACAAAATTTGGTTTTTGAGAATTTTCAAAACCAGGAGGTTGCTCAACATAAACTTCCTCCATTAAATATCCATTTAAAAAGGCAGATTTTACATCCATCTAATATAATTTAAAATTTAAATGGTATGAATAGGATAAAAGAATTCTAATTGCTTCTATTCTATCTACAGGAGAAAATGTTTCATCGTAATTTATACCTTCTTCTTGATTATAACCACTACTAGAAAAGGGGGCTTTGGATCCCCCTGACACGATAAACCTCCATTGGCAGTCACTAAGATTTAAAAAAAAAACCTCACCCCCCCCCTGCCTCCTCATGCTCAAACCCCCATTGTTCACCCCCTCGTGCCACCAGACCTGTACCCCGCAATGTCGACTGTCGCCACCCTCGTGTCGACCGCCGCCGCCCTCGCGCTCATCCTCCCATACTGCACCACTAACATCGTCCGCCTCCACCCCTTCCCCCGTCACCCTCATGGTCGAAACCCCCTCACGCCCGAACCCTACCTGCAGTGCCTGTTCTCCCTCACCGCACCGCCGCTGCCCGTCACCGGTCACCGTCGACACTGCACCGCCGATGCCACGCTACCTCCTTCGCCCCCCACCCCCCCCCCCCCCCCTCGTGGTCGAACCCCCTCACTCCTGAACCCTACCCACAACTTTTTTTCTCCCTCACTACAACACCGCCGCCCGTCACCAGTCACCTTCGACACCACGCAACTGCCTTCGGCTCCCTGCTATCGCCCATCCCCTCCCTTGCTACACCGCCTCAGACTCCGGCTCCCCTCTGTTTCCCCTCCTCTCTCTCTCACCACCACCTCTGGCTCCCCTCCCTTATAGATTTGTAGCACTATCAGGTAAGCCCTAAATTCCATTTAAGAGTTTTGATTTTGGGCATTTTACAGTACAAAGTTGACATGAATGAGGATTATACGAATATTGTGTGTGAATAAAAATTGTGTAAATTGAAGTTCATGGGTATACAGGCTTGTGTTCATGAAGAATTATGAAATAATGTGTGTTAACAATTTTTTTATAAGAATAAATCACACTTTAATTGAGGTTGGAAGTTACATACAATGTATTGTCCATTTATATGTTCACTAGATTAATATTAAGTTGTGTTGTTATTTGGTTTATAGCATTATTCAGTCTATGTGTGTATCCCATGAGAAAATGTTTCAGTCTTGACCCCATTTATTTAAGTGTCCATTATATAGATATTATTATGGATAAGAGTTAGATTGATCTTCCAAATCGAATGTCTAGAGAATATTTCGAAGGCATTATTCAATTAATTGAGTTCACTGGAGGATTTAGAATTGACTATATTAGTTGTCCATATAGAAAATGTGAAAATAAATATCAATTCACATGAGATACCATGAGGAAGCACCTATTCTTGAACAGATTTCTGAAATATTATAACGGTTGGACTCATCATGGGGAAGAATATATTTGTTGTCAAAATATAGATGCAGTTCATATGGATGTTGATGTGAGGATGAATGATCCAATTCATGAAATGCTTACTAAAATGGTATGTGGGTTGGATCCTGAAGGCATTGACATCCAGAATATTGTGACCGGTGAAATAAATTTGTGCTCTGGTGCAGATCATGATTCAAGAAGGTTTTATGAAGTACTTGATGCTGCAAAAATGGAATTATATCCTGGATGTACTGCCTACAATAAATTGTTGTTTATCGTGGAGTTGTTGCATTCGAAGACTTTGAATCAGTGGTTAGACACATCATTCGACATGTTGTTGGCATTATTGAAAAACATTCTTCATGTCGATGCTAAGATTCCTGAGTCGTATTACCATGCTCATAAGTTGACAGAGAACTTAGATTTTGCATATGATATTATATATTCATGTGAAAAAAATTGTATGTTGTATAGAAAGGAAACTGCCCATTTGGATATTTGTACGGTCTATGGCACTTCTAGGTGGAAAGAGAACATGAGAAATCAGACTCATGAATGTCAGACTGTGAAACAGGGAAAACCGATTACCGTAAAACAAATGCGTTACTTTCCCCTAAATCCGAGGTTGAAAAGATTTTTTATGTCATCTAAATTTTCTAATTTAATGACATGGAATGAAAAAAGGAATCCGAAAAGTGATATGTTAAACCACCCAGAAGACTCTCGTGCATGGAAGGATTTTGATAAGAGACACCCCGAATTTTTTAAAGATGGTTGTAATGTCTGATTGGGGTTGGAAGCAGATGGTTTCAATCCATTTAAGTCTATGTTTGGTGCAACTCATAGCACATGGATCATCGTGTTGGTTCCATATAATCTTCCTCTACGGCTTTGTATAAAGCAACAATTTATATTACATTCCACACTTATTGATGGACCTAGAAGTCCAAGGGATAAGATTGATGTTTACCTTCAGCAATTTATTGATGAGTTGAATTAATTTTGGGGCGATCATGTGATGAATAATGACTATGAAATGAATGAAATGTTCTAATTACAGGCTGCTTTATTATGGACAATCAATGGTTTCCTAGCTTATGAAAATTTATTAGTCTGGAGTACGAAAGGGGAATTTGCATGCCCTTATTTCAATAAAATTAAAATATTTGTATGGCTTAAACATTCCAAAAAATGGGCAAACATGGGTCACAGACATTTTCTCCCCCCTCGGCACAGGTTTAGAAAGGACAAAGTGACATTTGATGGTTTTAGAGAGTTTAGACCAACACCAAAGATCATTACAGGAGTCAAAATGTTATTGCATATTGAAGAAGGAAACATCCACAAGGTATATGAATTTTAGGATTTAGTGGCTCATCCATTATATAATATTCGTGGTGCAGGTAAACAACACTATCACAATTGAAAAAATAAAAGTATTTTTTACAATCTCCCCTATTGGAAAACAAACATGCTAAGGCACAATTTGGATGTCATGCACATTGAAAAAATGTTTGTGATAATATATTGTGGATCATTTTAGGTGTCAGTGGAAAATCAAAGGACCATGTTAATGCATGCCGTGATTTGGAAGAAATGGGTTTAAGAAAATAGTTTCATTTATAGTTAACTAAGGGAAACAAGGCATATATGCCTGCTGCGCAGTATATAATGACTAAAAAGGAGAATGATACATTTCTTTACATTTTAAAGATGCTCAAGGTGCGTGATGGTTACTCTTATAATATTTCAAAGTGTGTGAATTTGATGACCAAGACATTACAAGGGTTGAAAAGTCGTGACAATCATATACTACTTTAGTAATTAAGTCCAATCAAAATTTGTGATTTTTTATCCCTCAATGTTGTTCAACCATTGATTGAGATGAGTAATTTTTATAGACAGCTTTGTTTAATAAATCAACGAATGAGTGGTTTAAAATGTTTCAGGACCAAATTGTACTTATGCTTTTTCACTTTGAAAAACTATATCCCTCCTCATTTTTCAATGTTATGGTTCACTTGATAGTGCACTTAACTGATGAATTAATGGCTACTGGTCCAGTTCAATTCAGGTGGATGTATCCTATTGAGTGGTATCTGAATACATTGAAATGATTTGTACGTAATAGAGCTCATCCAAAGGCATCAATAGCCAATGGTTATTTTATGGACGAGTGTACTACTTTTTGTGCAGAATATATTATGGATGTTGAAACAAAATTAGATAAGCCCTCCCAGATTCATGATGATCCATTTGGAGAAGTAACCACAATTGATATAGACAACATCGAGTAGATACCAGCGCATCGATACATCTTGTTCAATACTCCATCAATTTCACCATTAATGCAATAAGTGGATTATCAATTTTATTATTTAACTTTTACATGTTTTGTTTGCATAATTTTTTCATTTAAACATCGAGATTGTTCATTTGCAGGAAAAACATTAATGAACTAAAAGAAGAGATGTATCGTGCGAGTGATTATCAAATTCAACAATCCCATTATGTATCATTTCATGATTGGTTCAAGGATTTTGTACATATAAATTGATTTTCATTATGAGTGATGTATTATAATAATTTATTTCTATAGAAATCATTATTGAATTTTGTGAATTATGCAGGTCCATAAGATGATGGAGTTAGGTGACCCCATGCTAACTGAATAATTTGTCCAACTAGCTAAGAGTCCATCTATAATGGCTTGTTGTTATAAAGCTATAGATACTAATGGATTTCAATTTTTCATTAAATATGTTGATGATAAACGAGAAAAACAAAATAGTGGCATCGTTTGTCTATTCGTCGATTTTGGTTATTACTATGGTCAATTGATAGATATCATTGACGTTTTATATGCACACGGGTTGAAGTACATATTGTTAAAGTGTAATTGGGTTGATCCAGTGCGTGGAAGTAAATTCAATCAATATTAGTTTACAATAGTGAATTTTAACTATAAGTTATACAGAAATGAACGATTTGTTAATGAACCTTTCATTTTGACATCACAAGCGGAACAAGTATTCTTCGTTACTTTGCCTTCGGATCCTAGTTGGAAAGTTGTTGTGAAAACGTCCTAGTGAGGAGTGTTTATATTTGAACAAGATGAACCAGAGAGTGATCATTTTGTTTCCCAAAAACTTGATCAACATACCGTAGTTCAATGTGTAGAATATATTTATTGGGTTTGAGAGGCTGTTGAAGGGGAAACAGTTGATTTGTAGGTTTAATAAAAGGTGTATAATTGCTTTCCTGCCAAACCCCGGATAGCCCCCCACCCCACCCCGGATAGCTCCCCCCCACCCCGGATAGCCCCCCACCCCGGACAGCCCCCCCACCCCCCCGGACACCCTCCCACCCCCACCCCGGACATCCCCCACCCCCCCCCCCCGAACAGCCCCCTCCCACCCCGGATAGTCCCCCCATCCCCCGGACATCCCCTATCACTGAGGACAGCCCCCGCTCACCCCTGATAGCCCCCACCCCCCGGACAGCCCCCATTATCACCCCGGACAGCCCCCCCCCCCCCCCCCCAACCCCCGGACAGCCCCCACCCCCCGGACAACCCTCACCCCCCGAATAGCCCCCCACCCCCGGACAACTCCCCAACCCCCCGGACTCCCCCCCCCCATCCCCCAAACTCCCCCCCCCCCCCCCACCCTGAATAACCCTGCCACCCCCCCGGACAGCTCCCCCCCCCCCCACCCCCCGGACAGCCCCCCAACCCCCCCCCCCCCCCCCTCACCCTCAGATATCCCCCCCACCCCGGACAACCCACCTCACCCCCGGATAGCCCCCCCTCCCCCCCCCCCCACCCCCTCGTACATCCCCCACCCCAAACAGCCCCCCCCCCTCGCACCCCTAGACAGCCCCCACCCCAGATAGCCCCTTCCCCCTCCCCACCCCGAACAACCCATCAACACTCCCCTTTAAATAAAATTGTTTTTTTACATAATTTTATTTCTATTTTGTTAATTTTTTGATTTTTTAAAATCCATTTACAACTAATTATTCTATCCCTTATTATTTAATTGACTACTGTACAAGTTTGATTTTTTAAAAAACAATCTAATTTATCTTTTTGACACTGTGGATGGTCCCCTTATTAATGTTTTGTATGATTTTAGGCATGTCATAAGAACTAGAAGCAAATCCACATCATTCATTTGATCCATCTATGTCTCAGGGTCGAGGTATGTTTGAATGTAACTGTTTCTGATTTTTTATGTAATTTATAAACACACACACACACACACATATATATATATATGAACATCTATAAAATTATGTATAAAATTATTTTCAATAGGATCGGACTTGACTGCTTCTTCCTCTCGCAAGAGAGTCCCTGGTTATGGCATTTTATCATGGAATTCTGACACGATCTATGATGTTTCATTTGACGACAGATTTCATCCTGTAGGACTAACTACCCCTGAATTTATTCATCAGATAGATCATATCATAAGCAACCCACATCTATTTCCATTATACATGCGTGATTGGGCTTCTATCCCTCAGGATACATTAGATCAGCTTTGGAGGGAAGTTAATGTAAGAAGACCAATTTAGTTTCTTCCCTATGTTTTAAAAAATACTAACATGTGTGATTTTTTTTCTTAAATAGAATAATCTGAAAGTGTGCTCTGATGAGTTTTGGCCTTTTTTTATGAGAAAATGTCGTAAGATGTGGAAATATTATAAAGGCAAATTCAAGAGGGAGAACTGGGTACCAAATATGGGTGCCACATACATTCTGGAAAAAGTCCCGAGAAGTGTTCTCACGTCTCAGTGGCGTGACTTAGTTGCATATTGGTCTACTGAAGCCGCCGAGGTTAGTATATTTATTTTGGTATATATATTTTCAAAAATTTGTGACATTATATTTGCTTGAAATTTAAATTAATTGTATGTAGGAGGTGTCAGCACGCCAATCCGAGAATCGAGTGTTGTAGGGACCACCTCACAGGCTTGAGACTCGTCACGCATCTCAGATTCGACATGAGGTATTTATTATTAATTTTTTATTATTTATTATGGTTTTATTTTATATTATTATATTTTATTGGAATACAGTTACGGGATCAAGGTGAACCGACTGATAAAATGTCGGTGTGGATGAGGATTCGTGATCGAAATGATCCGGAGGCTGCAGCTCTTATAGTAAGTGCTTGTACTCATTAACAGTACTTACATGCATCTATATATAAACATATATATGTGTATATATTTAAATATTGCACATGATCAATTTGAAGCTGAGTTAGAATAGCTGCCAGAAGATCAACGACAACTTCCCATGCGAAGGGATGAGATATTCCATCGCATCATTGGTCGGGACGGACATGGATATAGTTTGACCTATGAAACGGGGATTCCTCATTCTGTAGTATCATGCGCTGAGGTTTTCAGTACCGTTATTTCTTAGATGAAAAAGTAGCTTTCACACAGTTGCGCGCTTCTGAGGAGATAAATGCGCAATTGATCATTGAGGTTAGAACACTATGGGAATATCTGCATCCTGGTACTGGTGTAGGAGATCATACGACGCAGGTTTATACTGAATTTATTTACTTAATTTATATTATCTTCGTTATTAAATCTTTATAATTTTTATTTGTTTTAGGACCCTGGCACACCGGATGGAGGTAGTATCCATGACCGTGCATGACGCATCATATTCACGAGGTGTGTTTCTTTTATATTTATTATTGAATTAATGTTATATATTGATTTAGACTTTAAATGTAATTTTTTTAGAGGGGTTTTCTGGGGGTGAGGGGGGCTATCCAGGGGGTGGTAGGGATATCTGGGGTTGGGGGGGTTGTCCGGGGGTGGGGGGTTGTCCGGGGGGTGGGGGGTTGTCCGGGGGGTGGGGGCTGTCCAGGGGTGAGGTGGGCTGTCCGGGGGGTGGCAGTGGTGTCCGGGGTTAGGGGTGGCTGTCCAGGGTTGGGGGTGGGGCTGTCCGGGGGGTGGGGGCTGTCTGGGGGTGAGGTGGGATATCCGGGGGATGGCAGGGCTGTCCAGGGGGGGGTGGCAGGGTTGTCCGGGGTGATGGGGGGCTGTCTGGGGGGGGAGGCTGTCAGGGGTGAGCAGGGGCTGTCCGAGGGGTGGGGGGGCTCTTCGGGGAGTTGTTTGGGGTGATGGGGGGCATTCCAAGGGAAGGGGTTTAAGGGGTGCACGGGGGTTGTCCGGGGGTGGCTGTCAGGGGGGTGGGGGGGCTATCCGGGGTAAGAGGGCTGTTTGGGGGTGCGGGGTGGGGCTATCCGGAGTGTTGGGGGGGGGGGGTTGTCCGAGGTAATGGAGGGGCTGTCCGGAGGGGTGTCAGGGGTGAGTGGGGGCTGTCCAGGGTGGGGGGCTATCCGGGGGGGCTATTCTGGGGGTGGGGGGCTAGTTAGAGTGTTTACTAAGACAAGTGGGTGTTTGTAAATTGTTGAAGCATTGTGAAAGCGTTATTTGAATTATTCGTAATAGGGAAATATTATTTTCCAAGAAGCCTGTATTTTAATTTTATGAATTTTGTATTTATAATGATTGTCTAAATGGAAGTTTTTTAAAATGTTTTTTACGAACAAAAATTCAATGGTCTAATGTCTTACTAGTTTGAAGTTCTTTATGAAATTGTCATAAGGATATAAAATTTAGAGATGTTGTGTTGATCGTTCAAAGTTCAAAATATCATGAGAGGAATATACCTAATTCTCACTTAAGGTAATGAATGTTTTTTGAAGACATTGGATACTCGAGTTTATAAGATGTTTCAAGAATACTCTATAATCCTTATGAAGCATCCATGTAAAATGTATTAAGTGATAGATTTGTGTTTCAAGTTTTCATTGAGTGGGAATGTAAAATTGGAATCCCACCTTTTCTCCTACTCACAAAACTATAAATAGGATTAAATTATAATATGGGGTAAAGTGTAATTTTCTTGTGTGAGAAAGATAAGGTTTTTAGAATTTGTTTCAGTCGTGCAAACCGCGCGTCCTCACGATGCACAGAGTGCATTTTCAGTCACTGCGATCTCATGACACCTCCGATTGATGTGTCATCTACTCGACCATTTCACAATTCACCCACCCTTTGTTGTCGTCTTATTTAATGGAATTTCAAGGTTATTCGGTTGGTTTTGACCACCCACGGATGCTTTTGAAGGGCACTAAACACCTAAAAACATATATTCAGTCATGCCGCACAAACCGCATGTCTGAATGATGTTCTGTCTCCTCGTACACCTCACCAATAATAATTAGGATGTTTTCCTGTGATTTTAAGTCATGCTGATATCGTTTGGTATGCATTTGACCATTAAACGCATGTTTTGGCCATTTACGACGTGCGATGTGCGTTTTCGGTCGTCGTGGTATCACGACACCTCCGATTAACTTTCCTTCTACCTGAACATTTCAAAATTCACCCACCCTTTGTTGTCATCTGATTTCATGGCATTCCAAGGTCGTTCAGCCAGTTTTGACCACCCCACGGACGCTTTTGAATCACGCTGAACACCCAAAAAATACATATTCAATCGTTCTGTGCAAACCGTGCATCATAATGACATTTCATCTCCTCATACACCTCAAAGATAATAATTAGGGTGTTCTCATGTGATTTCAAGTCATTTTGATGTCGTTCGGTATGAATTTGACCGTTAAACGCATGTTTTGGCCATTTACGATGCGCGGGGTGCATTTTCAGTCATTGTGGTCTCATAACACCTCTAATTGATGCGTTGTCTGCCCGACCATTTCATAGTTCACCCACCCTTTGTTTTCATCTGATTTCATGGTATTCTGAGGTCGTTCGGCCGGTTTTTACTACCCCACGAACGCTTTCGAAATGCATCAAACACCCAAAAAACATATATTCAGTCATGCCGCACAAACCGCGTGTCCGAATGATGTGAAGTCTTCTCATACACCTCACTAATAATAATTAGGGTTTTCTCGTGTGATTTCAAGTCATGCCTATGTCGTTCGGTATGCATTTGACTGTTAAACGTATGTTTTGGCCATTTACAACGCGTAGAGTGCATTTTCGGTCTCTGTGGTCTCACGAAACCTCCAATTGACGTTTCTTCTACCTGACCATTTCACAATTCACCCACTCTTTGTTGTCTTCTTATTTCATGGCATTCAGTGGTCGTTCGGCCAGTTTTGACCACCCCTCGGACGCTTTTGAAGCCCACCAAACACCCAAAAAACACATATTTAGTTGTTCCGCGCAAACCACATATCTGAATGACGTTTCATATCCTTGTACACATCACCAAAAATAATTAGGGTGTTATCGTGTGATTTCAAGTCACACCGATGTCGTTTGGTAAGCATTTGACTGTTAAACGCATGTTTTGGCCATTTACGACGCGCGAAGTGCGTTTTCAGTCGTTGCAGTCTCACAACACCTCTGATTGATGTGTCGTCAATCCAACCATTTTACAATTCACCCACCCTTTTTTGTCATCTGATTTCATGGCATTATAAGGTCATTCGGCTAGATTTTACCACCCAGCACACTCTTTTGAAGTGCGTCGAACACCCAAAAAACACATATTCAGCCATACTACACAAAACACACATCTGAATGATGTGTTGTCTCCTCTTAAACCTCATCAATAATAATTAGGGTTTATCATATGATTTAAAGTCATGCCTATGTTGTTAGGTATGTATTTACCAGTTACACGCATGTTTTGGCCATTTACGACGTGCGGAGTGCGTTTTCGGTCGTCATGGTCTCACAAAACCTCCGATTGATGTTTCCATCTACCAGACCATTTTAAAATTTACCCACCATTTGTTGTCGTCCGATTTAATGGAATTCTGAGGTTGTTCGGCTGGTTTTGACCACCCAACGCATGCTTTTGAAGCACACTGAACACCCAAAAAACACATATTCAATCATGCCACACAAACTGTGCATCCGAAAGACATGTTGTCTCCTCGTACACCTCACTAATAATAATTTGGGTGTTCTCGTGTGATTTCAAGTCATGCTGATGTCGTTCGGTATGCATTTGACTGTTAAACGCGTGTTTTGGAAATTTACAGCGCGCAGAGTGTGCTTTCAGTCGTTGTGGTCTCACGACACCTCCGATTAACATAATGTCGACCCAAACATTTTACAATTCACCCTCCCTTTGTAGTCGTACGATTTCATGGCATTCCGAGGTCGTTCGGCCGGTTTTGACCACCCCACAGATGCTTTTGAAGCGCGTCAAACACCCAAAAAACACATATTCAGCTGTGTCGTGCAAACCACATTTTTTAATGAAGTGTCGTATCCTCTTACCCCTCACCAATAATAATTAGGGTGTTCTCATGTGATTTCAAATCTTACTGATGTCGTTCGGTATGAATTGGACTGTTAAACGCATGTTTTGGCCATTTACGACGCACAGAGTGCATTTTCGGTCGTTGTGGTCTCACGACACCTCTGATTGACATTCCATATGCCCGACCATTTTAAAATTCACCTACCCTTTGTTTTTGTTCGATTTCATGGAATTCTGAGGTCGTTCGGCTGATTTTGACCACCCCACGGATGCTTTTGAAGCGCGCTGAACACCCAAAAAACACATATTCAGTCGTGTCGTGCAATCCACATGTCCGAATGATGTGGCGTCTCCTCATACACCTAACCAATAATTATTATTATGTTCTCGTGTAATTTCAAGTCATGTTTATGTCGTTCGGTATGCATTTGACCGTTAAACGCATGTTTTGACTATTTACGATGCACGGAGTGCGTTTTCGGTCACCACAGTCTCACGACACCTCCGATTGACATGCCATCTTCCCAACTATTTCAAAATTCACCCGTATTTTTTGTCTTTTGATTTCATAGCATTCTGATGTCGTTCTTCTGATTTTGACCACCCAACGCATGCTTTTGAAGCGCACCAAACACCCAAAAAACACATATTCAGCCGTACTGCTCAAACTGTGCTTTTGAATGATGTATTGTCCCCTCTTACACATCATCAATAATAATTAGGGTGTTCTCATGTGATTTCAAGTTATGTCGATGTTGTTCGGTATGCATTTGACCGTTAAACGCATGTTTTGGCCATTTACGACATGAAAAGTGCGTTTTCGGTCGCGTGGTCCCACAACATCTCCAATTGACGCGTCGTCTACTTTACCATTTCATAATTAATCCAACCATTATTTTCGTACGATTTCATAGCATTCCGAGGTCGTTCGGTTGGTTTTGACCACCCCACAGACGCTTTTGAAGCACGTCGAACACCCAAAAAATACATATTCAGTCGTGTCACGCAAACCGCTTGTCCAAATTACATGACATATCCTCTTACAACTCACCAATAATAATTAGGGTGTTCTCATGTGATTTCAAGTCATGAAGATGTCGTCCAGTATGCATTTGATCGTTAAACGTATATTTTGGCCATTTACGACGCGCGAAGTGCATTTTCTGTCACTGCGGTCTAACGATACCTCTTATTGATGTGTTGTATGCCTCACCTTTTCAAAATTCACCCACCCTTTGTTGTCATCTGATTTTATGGCATTATGAGGTCGTTCGACCGGTTTTGACCACCCAACGCCCACTTTTGAAGCGCGCCGAACACCCAAAAAACACATATTTAGTCGTGCCGCGCAAACTGCATGTTCGAATGACATGTCGTCACCTCTTACACCTCACCGATAATAATTTGGGTGTTATTGTGTGATTTAAAGTCATGATGATGTCGTTTGGTATGCATTTGACTGTTAAATGCATGTTTTATCCATTTACGACACGCAGAGTGTGTTTTCGGTCACTGCGGTCTCACAACACCTTTGATTAACATGTTGTCTACCCGACCATTTCACAATTCACCCACTGTTTGTTGTCATCTAATTTCATGGCATTCTAAGCTCGTTCGATTAGTTTTGACCACCCCACGGACGCTTTTGAAGCACACCGAACACCCAAAAAACACATATTCAGTCTTGTCGTGGAAACCGTGCATCTGAATGACGTTCTGACTACTCGTACACCTCAACAATAATAATTAGGGTGTTCTCATGTGATTTAAGGTCATGCTGATATCATTCGGTATACATTTGACTGTTAAACATATGTTCTGGCCATTTACGACACATAGAGAGCGTTTTCAGTCGCCGCGGTCTCATGAAACCTTCGATTGAAATTTCTTCTACCCGACCATTTCAAAATTCATTCAACATTTACTTTAGTTCAATTTCAGGGAATTTCGAGGTGGTTTAGCCAGTTTTGACCACCCCATGGATGCTTTTGAAGCACGCCGAACACCCAAAAAACACATATTCAGCTGTACTGCTCAAGTCGTGCATCCGAATGATTTCTTTTCTCCTCGTACACCTAAACAATAATAATTAGGGTGTTCTTGTGTGATTTCAAGTCATTCTGATGTTTTTCGTTATGCATTTGACTGTTAAACGCATGTTTTGACACTTTATGATGTGTGGAGTGCGTTTTCGGTCACCGCAGTCTCACGACACTTTTGATTGACATGTCGTCCACCTAAAAATTTTAAAATTCACCATTATTTTGTTGTCTTCTGATTTCATGGAATTTCGAGGTCGTTCGTCTGGTTTTGACCACCCAATGCATGCTTTTGAAGCGCACCGAACACCCAAATAACACATATGCAGCTGTGTCACGCAAACCGCATGTCTGAATGACATATCATCTCCTCGTACATATCACCAATAATAATTAGGGTGTTCTCGTGTGATTTCAGATCATGCTGATGTTGTTCGATATGCATTTGACTGTTAAATGCATGTTTTGGCCATTTACGACGCGCGAAGTGTGTTTTCGGTCATTGCATCCTTACAACACCTCCAATTGACATGTCGTCTACCCAACCATTTCAAAATTCACCCAACCTTTGTTGTCGTATGATTTCATGGAATTCTGAGGTAGTTCGACTAGTTTTTACCACCCCACGAATGCTTTTGAAGTGCGCCGAACACCCAAAAAATACATATTCAGCCGTGTCACGCAAACCGCGCGTCCAAATAATGTGTCGTCTCCTCGTACACCTCACAAATAATAATTAGGGTGATCATATGTGATTTAAAGTCATGAAAATGTCATTCAGTATGTATTTGACCGTTAAATGCATGTTTTGGTCATTTACGACGTGCGAAGTGTGTTTTCAGTCGTCTCAGTCTCACGACACCTCTGATTAATGTGTCGTCTATCGAACCATTTCACAATTCTCTCACCCTTTGTTGTCGTCCAATTTCATGGCATTATGAGGTCATTCGACTGGTTTTGACCACCCAACACCTGCTTTTGAAGCGTGTCGAACACCCAAAAAACACATATTTAGCCGTGTTGTGTAAACCACACGTTTGAATGATGTGTCGTCTCCTAATACATCTCACCGATAAAAATTAGGGTGTTTTTGTGTGATTTCAAGTCATTCCGATGTCGTTTGGTATGCATTTTACCATTAAATGCATGTTTTGTCCATTTACGATGCACGGAGTGAATTTTCGGTCGTCGAGGTCTCACGACGCCTCAGATTAATGTGCTTTCTACCCTACCATTTCATAATTCACCCACCGTTTGATGTTGTTAGATTTCATGGCATTCCAAGGTCGTTCGGCCAGTTTTGACCACCCCACAGATGCTTTTGAAGCACTCCGAACACCCAAAAAACACATATTCAGCTGTATAATGCAAACCGTGTGTCCAAATGATGTGTTGTCTCCTTATACACCTCACCAATAATACTTAGGGTGTTATCATGTGATTTTAAGTCATGTTGATGTCGTTCGGTATGCATTTGACCGTTGACGCGTGTTTTGGCCATTTACGACATGCGGAGTGCGTTTTCAGTCACCACTATCTAACGACACCTCCGATTGACGTTTCATCTACCTGACCATTTCAAAATTCATCCACCCTTTTTTTTGGCCCGATTTCATCACATTCTGAGGTCATTCGACCAGTTTTGACCACCCAATGCAAGCTTTTGAAGCGTGTCGAACACCCAAAAAACACATATTCAGCTGTGATGTGCAGACCGCACATCCGAACGATGTGACATCTCCTATTACACCTCTCCAATAATAATTAGTGTGTTATTGTGGGATTTCAAGTCATTCCAATGTCATTCTGTATGCATTTGACCGTTAAATGCATGTTTTGGCCTTTTACGACTCACGGAGTGCGTTTTTGGTCACCGCGGTCTCACAACACCTCTGATTGACGTGCCATTTGCCCAAACATTTCATAATTCACCCACCCTTTATTACTGTGCTATTTTATGTCATTATGAGGATGTTCGACTAGTTTTGACCACCCAACGCACGCTTTTGAAGCACGTCGAACACCCAAAAAGCACATATTCAGTTGTACCACGCAAACCGCGCGTTCTAATGATGTATCATCTCCTCCTAAAACTCTCCAATAATAATTAGGATTTTTTGTATAATTTCATGTCATGAAAATGTCGTTCGGTATGAATTTAACTGTTAAACGTGTGTTTTGGCCATTTACGACGTGCGAAGTGCGTTTTCAGTCGCTGCGGTCTCACGACACCTCCAATTGATGTGCTGTCTACATGAACATTTTAAAATTCATGTACCCTTTTTTTATCCAATTTCATGGTATTTTGAGGTCGTTCGTCTGGTTTTGACCACCCAATACATGCTTTTGTAGCGTGTTGAACACCTAAAAAACACATATTCAATCGTGTCACGCAAACTGCACGTCCAAATGACGTGTCGTCTCCTCATGGGGGGGGGTTGTCCAGGGGGTGGGGGATGTCCAAGGGTGAGGGGGTGTCTGGGGGTTTCCATGGGTGAGGGGGGTATTCGAGGTGAGGGGGGATGTCCGGGGGGTGGGGGCAATCCAGGGGGCGGGGAGCGGGGGTTGTCCCATGTGGGGGGGGGGGGGTTGTCAGCAATGAGGGGGAGGGGTTAACGCACTAACGCCATCTGAATTCCCTATTGGAATATTAGTGTAACTCTGTAATGACCAAATGGCATAATGGAATATTAGCCTATTGACCTAATGGCCCAATTTGATTTATATATATATTAACTTAATAAATATGTTCAAATTTCATTTTATTTGTTTAGTTGTTTATTTTGTATCTTATTGTAGGTTTATTGAAGTAGAATATGGGAATGTATTAGAGCTATTTGGATCACTGAATCTGAATAATTATGTCCTTCATTTATTGTTTTTGAGGAACCTGATGTTTATGCTACTTTGAATTGTTTTTCTTTGTCATTTTAGCTATATTTCATCTGTTCAGAAATAGTTTTTGTGATTACTGTAAATGTTTTGTATAAATTAAATTTTTTTAAATTTTTTTTCATATTTGCGGCCGCCATTGGCGGATGCTTTTGGTCGATACCAACAGTGACCACCAGTGGAGTTCGCTTTAGGACAACCCAACAGCGACCACGCGGTCGCGATGGACTAAATTTTTGGTCACCTATAGGGCCCACCATTTGCGGTCTCTATATCCCTAGAGTGATGGGAAAAATGTGTCCACCATTGGCATTCGCAAGGTGGTTGATTTAGGGATAGAGCGACCACCAATGGCAGTCGCTATATGCCCAATTTCTAGTAGTGACCCTTTTTCTAATAGTCTAGATTTGTTTCTAGTTATAATACCTTGATCATATTGGTTATTCCTAAAGACCCATTTAGTTCATATAACTGGATAATTAGATGGTCTTTCCACTTATTTTCATAATTTGTTTCTTTTAAATTGATTTAACTCTTCTTGCATTACTAACAACTAACTTTCATCTTCTAAGGATTCTTTAAAAGACTTAGGCTCTAGATAAGATAGAAAAGCAGAAAATTCCATTAGGTTTCCTACACTTCTTCTAGTTTTTATTCCTATGTCTAGATCTCCTATTACAGTCTCTAAAGGGTGATTCTTCAGGATTCTAGACCTTCTAGGTAGAAAACTTTTAGGTTCATCAGTATCATATTCTTCTGAATTAGACTGAATTTTATTTATATTCTCGAAATCATTTTTCAAGTTATCAAGTCTCATGTGGTTATAATCATCTGCTTCATTTGTTTGATTTTTCTTTTAGTTAAAAGGATCAGTTTCATTAAAATTCACATTAAATTATTCTTCAACAATACTTGACTTTTTTTAAAATATTCTATAAGCTTTAGAAGTTGTAGAATATCCTAAGAATATTCCTTCATCAGCTTTTGGATCGAACTTTCTAAGATTATACTTAGTGTTCAAGATATATACTTTGCATCCAAAAACCTTAAAGTACTTTACCTTAGGCTTTCTGTTATTCCAAACTTCATAAGGAGTCTTTTTAAAAATATGTCGAATTAAAACTCTATTTATAATATAGCATGTTGTGCTTATAACTTCTGCCCAAAAGTAGGTTGGAAGACTGTATTTGTTTAGAATTATTCTATCCAAATCCATGATTTATATTAGTTGTTAAATAGTTCAATTTCTGTTTACACAAAGAATTTAAATCCAATGTGTAGACATTATCTGTTCTAGGTGGTCTAAATTTAACTAAATTATTTATAAGGAACCTAATAGTAATTATTAAAAAAATCAACATAGTATCCATCATCACAGAGTTGAGAGATACTTATCAGATTGTGCTTTAATCCTTGTACATAATGTACTTTATTAATTGAGATAGTATCTAGATCTCCAACTATTCCAAGTCCAATAATTGTTCCATTGGCATTGTCAATGAAGGTGACTAGGCCTCCATCTATTTTAGTCAGAGTACATAAATTTGATGAATTTACACTCATATGTCTTGAATAGCCATTGTCCATATACCATATATCTTTTCCTCTTCTTTGACTTGTTACCTACAAGGTCAAATTAAACAAAGATTTTTTTTTTGTACTCATATCTTTTTGGGTTCAGCAGTGTTAGCTATCAAAGACTTAGGAATCCAAATAAATCTATTTTTATAAACACATTTATAATTAAAATTAGATAAATATTTTGAATAATGAACATGTTTGACACCACATAATTGAGGTTTTATTAAATATCATTCATTAACATAATATATATTAGTATCACAATAAAAACATTTAACATTATATATGTTTTTTCTGTTAGAAACATGAACAAAATAGTTTTTGTACAGTTTGGGTTTTTCACCCTTACTGCCTATACAAAATATTTCCTTTTTAATTACATGTTTACCAAGAATTTCATTTAGAACGTTTTCTCCTTTTGTAAATATAAGAGCAGCACTTTTATAAGTTTTTAATTCATCCTATAGTTTTTAATCTTATTTTCATGGTTAGTATAGTTTGTAGTAGATGAACTAAATTTATCCATTAATTTGTGATGTTTTTTAAGTAAAGTATCACTTTCTCATAAAATATAATTATGAATATTTTTTTTAAGATTTTTGTTTCTTTAATAGAGTCATATCTTTCTTCTAGCATAGTACAATAGGCAGTCATTTTATCATTTGAGTAACTATAATTAGAATCACATGAATAGTAGGATTATACCTTTTTCTTCTTTATCCATAAAGCACATATTTGCTTTTAGATTCTATTCTTCCTTCTCTGAATTAGAGATTGATGGGCTACTGGAGTCTTCAGAAACACTCCAAGTAGACTTCATAGCTCTTTTTTCCTTTTTCCCATAATTATCATTCTTCTAATATTTCTTTTCTATCTTTTTCTTCTCTCCTTTTAATTGAGGACATTCAAGTCTCATGTGACCTAATTTTTTGCATTTATAACATCTTAATTCCCTTGAATATTTATCATCCTTTTTGAAGGTTCTTATGAATACTTTCTTCTTCCTATAAAAATTACTAAATTTTCTAGCTATTTGAGGCAGCTCAACTTCTGAGTCAGATGAGTATGAATTTTTTTCTTCTTGTTTCAATGTTCTATTCTTCTTTTGGGATAAAACTTTTAAATCAGTGTTATCCTTTTTTAATAGGACTTTGTGATCTTCAACTTCATCTTCTATTTCAGCCTCATACATTATTAAAGTTCCAATCAATTCTCTCATTGTCAAATTCTTGACAGGTGCTGATTGGAGGATTATAGCAGAAATTACATTCCACATTGCAGGTAGAACTCTTATAACTTTCAAATCTTGATCAGGTTGGATGATAGGCTCACCTAGAGATGTTATATTATTAAAAATTTATGACAGTATTCTGGTCATCTATGTGATGCTCTCTCCATCATAAATTCTGAAAGTATCAAAATTTAATTTTGTTGTAGTATATCTCATTTGTCTAACAATGTCAGTACCTTCATAGGCTACTACAATTGTCTACCACATTTCATAAGTTGTTGGACATTGCAATACACGGTTGAATTCATCTGGTCCAAGACCACAGATAATGACATTTATTTCTTTCAAATTCATATCATACTCGGCCTCTATAGTAGTAGACCAAGTTTTAGGTTTTTATGGAATTGTGTAAGGAGTAAAAATATTTGAGTATTCTCTAAATCCAATATTTTTTAGGTAGATTATTATTCATGAATTCCAGCATCCATAATTCTCACCATTGAAATATGGAGCACGAACCATGGACATTTCTTCCTTGATATTCTCCATTTCCATCACTAATATAGATCTTATGCCTTTAGCTTGTTATAGCTCTGTTGAAAAGCACAACCTTTGATACCAAATTTTGGGTCGGAATAGCAATAGTGATAACACAATGGGAGGGGGGTGAATTGTGTTCTTTTAAGAATTTCACAATTCTATCAATTCATAGATTCAATAGATAGAGTTGGTGATGTTTCGGTATAGGAATATATATATGTAGCGGATAATGAATAGAGAAAAAGGAACATCAATTTACAGTGGTTCGGGGCATGAAGGTCCCCTAGTCCACTCCACCAATCACCCTCTATGTGGGTTTGGTTAATTTCAATAGTAAGGTCCTTGTATCAAAAGACTGATCCAGAACTGAGTGCAGGAAGTTTTCACCCTTACAAACCAAGGCTTACAAAACAAAGCCATCTAGTTATTTTACAGGGAACCGTTAAAACCATTGTTTAGTGCAAAAATATGATAATGCACCATGACTGAATGTGAGAAGTCAAAACTCAAGATAGATAAGATGAATTTTGGTAACAAAAAGATGTAGCTCATAGTTGTAGCAGCACGCAATTGACAAAAATATGAATCTTGTCTTTAGAAGAATAATATTTTGAAAAATATTTGAAGATATCAGGTTGTACAAGTGATCTTTGATTTTAAGAACATCAACAAAAACAGAGCATCGTGATTCTAGATTTGAACATCTATATCTCCAAAATATAGTCCTTGAATCTGAGATTCTTGATCACTGAGTAGTGAAATAATTTTTTACAAGAAATATTGAAGAATAGGAATTATATATGTACAACCAAGAAATATCCAGATCATCATCTCAAAAATATCCAACATAGAATGTCACACCTAGACTTCACAGTGAGGTATGTTTTTAATTTTAGTTTTTATCTCATAAGTTTAGTTGATTTTTTATAATTTTTTAGTTGAAATGTGGGTCGAGCCGATATGAGTTTTACAATTTTGCGCTAATAAATGAACATCATCTTGACATTGCCCGATGTGCGGGTAGGGCATGGGTGAAACCATGGGGCTTAGCCACTCTAACGTGTGGCCGATCCGGTGTGTGAATGATTAAATAACCAAATAAAAATAAAATTTATTATAATTATTGTTAGTTTTTTCATTATTATTATTATAAATATTATTATTATTATTATTATTATTATTATTATTATTATTAGTTTATGTTAGAATTTATTTTTGGGTTTTATTTTATTTTTATTTTCTATCTCTTTATTTTTATTTTATTTTATCCCTTCTTTTCTTTTCTTTTTATTCTCTTTTGTTTTCCTTTTTTTCTTTTGTTTATTTTCTTTCCTTTTTTCCTTCCTTTCTTATTTCCTCTCCCCACAACACACATTGTTCACTCTATTTCTCTCCCCCTTCTCATCATGTGTAGAACCCTCTAACCCTACCTTGCGCTGACTTTTCCTTTTCCATACGCCGCGGTGTCCTCCTACCCTGCTCCTCTCGACGGTGTCGCATCCGCTAATTCCCCTACTGCCTCTCGCTCGGCCTGGCCGCCCTCACTGCTTCCCCCTGCTGCCTTCCATTCAGTCCGGAAACCCCCACTACCTCCCTCTACCCTCCCACTTTTCATAGCCATGTCGTACTGACCACACCTCCCGCTCTACCTCCCTGTGATCCCTGCCTCGCACCCAACCGCGCCTGACCCTCCTTTTTGATTCACACCCAGTCAGACCGACACCTCCTCCCTCCTTCAGAAAACCTTCCAACTGTGAACCCTTTTTGGATGTATCTCCTTCTGGCGAGGCTCTAACTGGTGAAACCTCTTCCGGCACCCCCCATTTCATCTGGAAAGCCTTTAGAACCCCATTCCATAGGTTTGGAACACTTCATTTTCTTTTTATTTCATATTGGTGATGTTTCAAATAGGGTTTCATTTACAATTGGTTTAAATTTTAATGCATTTGTGATGTGCTTTGTTTTTAGGGTGTGTTTGAGGTTGTTTGAGCTGCATTGGCATGTGGTGGTCCTTTCACACCAATTTTGCGAAACTTACGACACACCAGTAGATTATTCCACACACAATTATTATCTGATAATCATTTGCATGTTTGTTTAATTAATTTAGCACCTTGTCAATTAGTTTTCATGCTATGAAATTATTTTTGATTATGTTTTAATTGTGAATTTAATTTTTTGGAAGTGTGTATAAGTTATTTAGTCCATTTTTTTTTTTGAAAACCCACTTTGATCTGTTTATCATTGTTTTGTAAACTGTGCATTGTGTGTGTTAGGAAGTGGAGATGATGGGGATTATGTTTTTCTGTGGTGTTAGAATATTTTTTATTTTGGAAAGGGTTTTGAGTGACTTTTTTTCCTTTAAATTTTTTTGCGACATGTTTGAAAATTGTTTAATAATTTTTCTTTGTGGTTTGCCTAATTTTAAAAAGTGTTTTGATAAAACTATGTAGCTGGTTTAATTTAATGTCCAAGCAGCACAGGTTATGTTCTAAAAAATTTTTGGTGTGCATATGGTTTTAAAAGAGGGTGTCAGTGTGCGAATGATGTGTTTTTGTGTGAAATCACCTTGTTTGGCTCTTAAGTGTTAATGTGACATGTGATGTGAACTTATATTTTAGATGAGAACAAAGAGGGAATCATAAGGTATTATGTGGGAGGACTAGGACTAGTGAGCTAGTGTTCCGGAGATGGCTTGGCCCGGTTTCACTGGTAGGATTGACGATTTCAACACTAACTAAACATATGATGACTGAGGGTTGTGGTTTCTAAGACACATTTTCTATGGTTTGTGGTTTCTAATCCATGTTTTCTGAGGGTCGTGGTTTCTAATCCATATTTCTCTAAGACACGGTGTTCTAGGGTCCCACCTATTACTAGTACCAATAGAGCCTCTCCCATCTTTTGGTGCTCTCAGTTACTCTGTGCACACCAATGATACATGATATGTCACTTTAGTTACTACACAAACTTGTGTTTGATTTAAACTATTTTTATTTAAGGTCATTTCATTAAAATGGTTTTCATTAACATTGTTAAGAATTTCTTACTTTCCTTTATTTATCTTTGCAAAAGTAGTTGTCTTTTAATGCTTGTGCATGGAATATATTCTTGGTGGCCTCCTGCTGGGTGATTTATCACACCCTACTTATACCTTTGGGTGTAAGTAGATTTGTTTATGTATGATATAGGTAAGGGTCCAACATTTGGGAGTGGTGGTTTAGGTTGTTAGCAGACCTCTTGATGTGGCATTGTGGTGATAGATTTAGGGTGGTGTCCTCTCGCCAGGTAGCAGTTTTTGGGTTGGTTTTTGGTCACCATAATTTTTAGTGTTTCTTGGGTTTTGGTTTTACATGTAACTCAAAATCTAGTTCTGGTTAAAGGCTTGTTTGGATGTGACTTTTATTTTTGGTTTGGTTAATTTTTTTGGTTTCTTTATGTTTGTTTATTTAGGTAAATCATTCCCAAGGTTTATTTTGATACCCGAGAACTTGTGCTATCCCATGGGGATCGGGAATGCCCTTTGGGCCTTGCCACGGACTGGGCAAGGCATCAGTTTGGATGGTGACCCGACTTGGTTTGTGAAAAATCGGTTTCATAGGTGAGGTTGTGTTTTTTGAGTTATTTAATGTGGGATGAGTCTGGTTAGATAGTATCTAGGACTTTTGGGGCTCAAAATTCTGGTTGTGAGTTGGGTTCCTCGCTAGTACACCTCATGACAGACCATAAGTAACCATGGGGTGTTGGCATGCTTGTTTGATTTCTCTTCCAGGTGGGATGTGTAGGCTGCAGACTGTGCATGAACATCGGGTGGGGAAGAAGTGGTTTGGACACGATCTTACTTTGGCATGTTTGGTTTACAGATGAATATCATCCTTACTGAAAATTTTATTTTCCTTTAGATATGGTGTATTGATGATGTTCCTTTATGACTGTTGCTCTTTGCAGCAAGATTTCTCCCCAAAGAGATTACACGCACCCACGAGAGGAAGCTAGAGAGAATTATCCCTCATCGATTGATCAGAGTTTGGTAGAAGTTGTGGTCCGAGTTGTTCATGCTTTAGGACAAGAGGTGACTCTTTCCCCTTCCCCTATTCCAGCTAGAGGAGATGAGTCATTCTACAAGAAGGATAAGGCACAGGAGTTTCTAAAGAATAAACCTCCTTCATTCCGAGGTAGCTCGGAACCTCAGGAGGGAGAGGAATGGCTTGAAAAGATAGAGTGTATGTTTGAGTTCCTTGAAATGCCTGAGGAGGTCAGGATAAAGTGTGCCTCATTCCAGCTAGAGGGTTCCGGACACAAGTAGTGGGAATCAGTGATTCAGGCTGGGAAACATGAGCAGATGAGTTGGAAGGATTTCAAAGCTATCTCTAACGAGCAACATTGTCCCAAGTTCATGGCCTATGCTAGATCCTAGGAGTTCATGGATCTTTCACAAGGGAATCAGATAGTGATGGAGTATGCAAACCACTTTTCTAAGCTAGTGTGGTATGCACCTGAGATTGTTTCAAATGAATATTTGAAAGATCAGATGTTTGAGAAGGGACTTCGATCAGAAATTTACTCTCAGGTTTTCTTGTTCAAGCTGGGAACTTATGTCGAGGTGGTCGATCGTGCTTTCATGGTCGAGATTGACCATAGAGTAAAGTTGAGGTTTTTTGAATTAGTGTTAGGGTTTGGCAGGGGTAGTTCATCACAAAAGAAGAGGAAGTGTGATGAGAAATGGAAGAAGAGTGGTGGCAGCTCAGGTCATCCTCCCAAGAAGACTTCATCTGGGGCTTCTGGTGTAGGGTCCGTGGTGTGCCATCAGTGCGGTAGGGTTGGGAACATACAATATACATGTCCATACCCTCCCAGACCTTTCCATGGGTGTGGATTTGTGAGAAATCTATAATGATTCTGTAGGATTGTACGCCATTACTATAGTGGGATTAGATTTGTGGATTACATAGGGGTATCAGTTTAGTCAGAGCTAACCAAGATGACGGGATCTCAGTTCGGTAGCTGTGGTGGTAGGACTGGGTCGTCTTCAGGGTAGAGCCAGATCAAGGCAGAGCCACAGGCAAGTGGTCACTCTCAGGCATGGACCAAACATCGGCAAGCTGTGGATCAGGCACCAGCGGGATCTGATGCAGGACCTTTGACTGTTCGAGGTACCATTCTGATTTCATATTCTATAACTGTAGTTGCTTTAGTTTCTTTTATATCTGACTGTCTTGTGAATCTGTTGAACCTACCAACCGAACTGTTATCTTTTTCCATGGAGTTGGTAACACCATTGGGGAAAAAGAGGGATCAAGGCCTTAGGTGTCCGTCATACGCGCTCTCTGTGTCAGGAGTCGAGATGGAGTGAGATTTCTTGGTCCTTGATATGGGCCTATTTTATGTGATCCTCAGCATGGGATGGATGGTGCACTTTCAAGCACATATTGATTGCTACTGGTGACAGGTTAGTTTTCTGGCACGATATGGGAGCCCCCATGTATTCCTTGGGGAATAGGATCCTTGATCGGGTCACGCGGGACCTCCACTTCCCGAGTTGGGGGATCTTGCTTATCAGTTATTGACGCTCGCACTGTAACGACCCAAAATTTCATTAAGGAAAATTCCTCTTGATCCAATTAAATGTCTTATTATAGTTATATAAAATTTTAACTTAATTGGCTTTATGTTTCTAGATTTTAAAATACCGTTATGAATTGTGACCATTGTTAATATAGTTGTTGAACAATGATCACCTGATTAGTATAAATATAGGGCTTTACAAAATCTAATTTACTCAGAAAAAGGAAGCAATGGACTCATCCAATAGACTTTCCCCATATGAATCCCATTTTTTTAAGCGTGGAAAGGAGGTGGCGTCATTGGGCTTCTCTCTTGACCAATCCCAAGCCAAGCTTAAACACATTAAGCATGAGCAGAACCGACTATGGGATAAGTGAAAGTTAATAGAGATTACCACCCAAGAGATGTTATTTGAGTCACCCCAAGAGTCTTTCACCATCACACACCTTACCCTTCAGTCTTATGCAGGTGTTATAAGGGTTTATGTAACAAGACCCTAGAATTATGACAATGTACATTATTTTTGTATAAAGAACGTGCATTTATTTTATTATTGTTACTTTGTAAATAATTTTTAAATCACAAATAGAATTTTTATTTAATATTCAACTAAGAAATATATTTTGATGAATTAATTAATTTTTTTATTAAATAATATTTTAATAAAATATTATTATTAAATTACTTTTTGTTAAATATAAATGATCTTATAATTTTATGAATACAATTGTAATTTTTATTAAGGTTTGAAAACTATTTTTGTCAAAACCTATGAATTTTCGATAAATGTTGGTTTTTATTTTAAAAGTAAAAACTAAAATATTTATAAATTTATTTAGATAAAATGAATATTATTTTTGGAATCAGGAAATTGAAATTATCCAATGGTGAATTTTTCATAATTTTCTGAGACAGTCGAATTTTTTTGTAAAACTTAAATACCGTTTAAATATATAATGTGTTTTATGACATCATAATGTCCCAATAGTGAGGTAATAAAATACTATAAACATTATTTTAGGAAAAGATATGTTTTATCATTAAAATAATGTGATTTTATATTTGTTTTATTTTTTTTAAAAAGCTTTTGTGGACCCTCCAAGATTATAAAACATTTTGTCTTTTTAAATTGTTTTCCTTGAGAGTGTGAGTCACCTCCACATAAACAACCCTATTATTTTAATAAGTTAGGACATTTTCCTTATAAAATATTTTTTTCCACTCCCCTTTGGCAAAAACCATGGGCAAAAACCATGGGTTGGTTTGTGGTATTGATTAGTTTAATGTGAGGTGTCCCAAACCTAATTAATAAAGAATTCTCTCTCCTTTCCTATATAAACCCACCCAAGCTCCCACTTCCTCTTAACTCAAAGCCTTTGTAGTTCTACCAACCCCTACCCTCATCTCTGTAGAATCCTCCCAAGGTTCCCCAAGCTCCCAAGAATCCTCTCTCAATCCTCTCCCAAGCCTTTGAGATCACACTTCCAAGTAAGGGATTTCTTCCTTTCTCATTTTTGTCTAATTTTCATTATGTTGTTATGCCATTTTTTCAGTTAAAAATGTTGGGGTATGATTTCAAACCTCCACCATACTTTCCTCTTTATGTTTTTATGATTGGAGACCCCTTTTTCTCTCATTAAAGCCTTCCATGTACACCCGTTACCATGCCAAAATTCTGTGAGGGATTTCTCTCTCCTCTTTTACATCCAAGTAATTATTTTGTATTATGCATCTAAATTAAATTAAGTTTGTTGGTACATGTATCTATATGACCCCCTTAAATTCCATTTCATGTATATATTATGAGACACCATTTTATCTCTCATAAACCATTTTCATGAATCCTTATGTCACACTGTTATGCTGTCGAAATTGCACCGCGTTTTTCCTAGCCAGGATCATTGTGTAGTGAATACCATACCCATGTCTATATAAAGGGTATTCAACTTTATACACATATAAAAATTGAATGGTACTTTCATGTATTTATTCCACATTACTTAATCGTGGAATAACTTATGATGTTGATTGATTCCATGATCCATGTGGCACACTTATGCCTGAAATGAAATGTTTTAGAAGGGTGCACCCTGATAGCGCTCAAATGCATTGGGTAAAGTATAGTATAATGATAAGTCATGTGCAATGGGTGTCGAATCATGATAATTCAAGTGCAATGAGGTTTTACTCATGCTTCATGTGCAATGATGGTTTACTCAAGCTCCATGTTCAATGAGCCTTGGCTCATGCTAATTCCATGTTAAGTGTTGTTGCCACATTTCTATGTTATGATTATCAAGCATTATCATGACTTTATGTTCATGTTTCTATTGTGAACCATTGATATGCCTATTGTCTAACATGTATTGTATTTGTCATTTTATTCCATGTTTATTCCCTTACAGGGCTTTATATCTCACCCTTTTCTTATGCATGTCCTCAGGTTATCCCATGCAATGCTAAGTACGAGGGAATGTAGTGGTCATGTAAAGGAAGTTTTCAATAAATATGTTGTTTGTTTTATGTTCTAAGATGTTATGTAATGTTTCTAAGCCTTAAAATACACTAGAACTCTCTATCTTCTATGTTGTATAAAGTGAATATTTTATGTAATAAATCAGGTTTAAGTGTGTAATAAAAAGCAGGGTTGTTATATGCATTGGATGATGATAGTGGCGCTTCTCATAGTGGGTTACCTCCTATAGTGGATGAGTTTCTAGAGGTATTTCTAGATGATTTTTCATGCTTACCCCCAGAGCGAGATGTGGAGTTCTCGATTGAGTTGGCACTGCGAACACAGCCTATATCTCTTCCCTCATATCGCATGAACCCCCACCGAATTGATGGAATTAAAGATATAGCTAAATGATTTGAAATCCAACGGATATATTTGCCTGAGCATCTCTCCTTGGGCTGCCCCAAGTTTATTCACAAATAAGGACAATGGAACCCTCTGGTTGTGCATTGATTACCGGAAATTGAATAAGGTAACCATCAAAAATAAATACCCTTTTCCTCAGATTGATGATTTATTTGACCAACTAAAGGGGGAAAAGTGGTTCTCCAAAATCGACTTGTGTTTGGGATACCACCAGCTCAGGGTGAGAGAATCAGACATTCTGAATATGGATTTATAAAGCAGGTACGGTGACTTTGAGTACTTGTTCATGCCTTTTGGATTGACGAATGCTCCATCAGTTTTCATGGAACTCATGAATAGGGTGTTCCACCAATATCTCAACTCCTTTATTGTGGTGTTTGTGGATGAAATACTGGTTTATTTTGGATCTATGGAGGAGCATGGGCATCACCTGTGAATCATTTTGGGCACTTTGTGGAACCACCTCCTGTATGCAAAACTCTCAAAGTTTTCATTATGGATCAAGGAAGTGAAGTTTATAGGGCATGTCATCTCATAACAAGGGGTTTTAGTGGATCCTAAGAAGATCAGTGCAGTGAGGTCATGAGAATATTCTAGGAATGTGTTTGAGATTAGGAGTTTTCTTGTCCTGGTAGGTTATTACAGGCATTTTGTTCAGGATTTCTCATGGCTTTCCTCCTCCATGACTGCACTCACCCGAAAAGGGGTGAATTTTGAATGGATCCCACAGTTTCAGGAATCCTTTGAAGAGTTGAAGTGGTGATTGACCACTACACCTATGTTGATATTACCAGAGTATGGGAAGGGATATGTGTTTTATTGTGATGATTCAGGTACAGGCCTTGGGTGTGTACTCATGCAGGATAATCATGTGGTGGCTTATGGTTCTAGCCAGCTCTGGCCGCACAAGAAGAATTATCTAACTCATGACTTGGAGTTGGAAACAGTGATTCATACCCTGAAGACTTGGCATCACTACCTATTTAGGGAGAAATTTGTGGTCTATTCTGACCATAAGAGTCTAGCCAACATTTTCTCTTAGTAGGATCTCAATCTGAGGCAGTGCCGCTGGATCAAGTATCTGCAGGGATTTGACTTTGACATTGTCTATACCCTGGGAAAGGGTAATGTGGTGGCTGAAACTTTGAGTAGGAAGGTACTAGTATAGGAATTGAGGAATTCTAGCGAAGAGTGGTCTTTGATGGGGATCTTCTCCCAAATGCACTTGGAGAGCAAGGATCACAGTAGAGGTACTTTCTTGGATAGTATTCAGTTGACTCCCGCTCTCCTGGAGTTGATTCAGCCAGAGCAACCAAGTGATGAGTTGTGTCAGCGATCTATGTAGTTTATTCATGGTGGGGAGACTCCTTCTGATTGGACTTTGTCTCCCAAGAGGATATTGTGGTTCAAGGTTCATGGAGTGGTGTCATTTTCTATGTGGAAGGTGGTGATGCAGGATAGCCACCAGTCTCAGTGGGTCATCCATCCTGGTACTTATAAGATGTATTATGATGTTCGTTGCCAGTTTTGGTGGCCATGAATGAGACTCGACATAACTGACTTTGTATCAAGATGTTACACTTTTCAGAAGGTGAAATCAAAGGATTAGAGACCATCTGGCTTGTTTCAGCCATTACCCATTCCTACTTGGAAGTGGGATGAGGTCTCCATGGACTTCATTGTTGGATTGAATCGTACAACTTGGGGGAGGAATGCTATTTGGGTAGTGATTGACCATTTGACCAAGTCGGCTCACTTTATCCTGATCAGAGATATAACGAAGGTGGATGATTTTGTCTGTTTGTATGTTCAAGAGATGTCTAATAAGCTCAAGTTGATTAGACAATAGTTGCTGATAGCTTAGAGTCACCACAAATATTATGCACATTAGAGGCATCGTGATCTTGAGTTTTTAGTGGGGGACAAAGTGTTATTGAAGGTGTCCCCTCACTTGGGTCATCACCGCATGGGAAAGCAGGGGAAGCTGACGCTAAGGTATGTTGGGACTTTCAAGATTACAGAGAGGATTGGAAATTTGGTATACATGTTAGCTTTACCAGCTCAGTTGACATCGATTCATGATGTATTACATGTCTCACAACTGAAAAAAGTATAATCTTGATCTGTATCATGTGTTAAATTGGGAGGAGTTGGAGATAGAGCCCGACTTATCATTGTTTAAGCGATCAGTGCAGGTAGTGGATTCTCAGGGGAAGGTGCTTTGTGGAAAGTCCATTACCTTGGTTCACATTCTTTAGCAGCATGAAAATTAATAACATGAGACTTGGGAGTGGAATTCTTGGGTTGAGCAGGAGTACCCATTTCTTTTCTCTGATCAGGCTTCGAATTGACTTTCTGAGGGCAGAAAGTTTTCATGGTGGGGAGAATTGTCACACCCGGACTTCACAATGAGGTATGTTTTTAATTTTAATTTTTATCACATAAGTTTAGTTGACTTTTTATAATTGTTTGGTTGAAATGCGGGTCGATCTAATATGAGTTCTGAAATTTTGCGCTGATAAATGAGTGTCATATTGACATCGCCCGATGCACGAGTAGGGCACGGGTGAAGCCATTTGGCTTCTCCAGTCTAACGTGTGACCAACCTGGTGCGTGAATGATTAAATAACCAAATAAAAATAAAATTAATCATAATTATAGTTATTTTTTCGTTATTATTATTATAAATTTTATTATTTTTATTTTTATTATTAATATTATTTTAATCATTATTATTATTATTATTATTATTATTTGTTTAGGTTAGAATTTCTTTTATGATTTATTTTATTTTTATTTTCCATATCTTTATTTTTATTTTATTTTATCCCCTCTTTTATTTTCTTTTTATTCTCTTTTATTTTCCTTTTTTCCTTTATTTTTTTCCTCTTTTTTTCCCTTCCTTTCTTGTTTCCTCTCCCTGTGGCACAAATTGTTCACTCTATTTCTCTCCCCCCTCTCATCGCGTGCGGACCCCTCTAACTCTACCTTGCGCCAACTTTTCCTTCTCTATATGTCGTTGCGTC
Source organism: Viscum album (assembly GCA_963277665.1). Classification (NCBI taxonomy): domain Eukaryota; kingdom Viridiplantae; phylum Streptophyta; class Magnoliopsida; order Santalales; family Viscaceae; genus Viscum; species Viscum album. The sequence goes on along the minus strand of OY728134.1, from coordinate 845,865,969 downwards.
CTCCTACCCTGCTCTTCCTGGTGGCGCCACGCCCGCTACTTCCCATGCGGCCTCTCACTCAGCCTGGCCGCCCTCGCTGCTTCCCCCTACTACCTTCCGTTCGGCCCGACCACCTCTTCTACCTCCCTCTACACTCCCACTTTGCCCAACTGTGTCGTGCCGCACCGAAATCACCTCCCACTCTACCTCTCAGTGACCCCAGCCTCGCACCCAGCCACACCTGAACCTCCTTATTACTTCACACCTAACCGGACCGACACCTCCTCCCTCCTTTAGACAGCCTTCTGGCCGCGAACCCTTTTTGGACACATCTCCTTCCAGTGAGGCTCCAACTGGCACAACCTCTTTCGGAACCCCCCATTTCATCCGACCATCCTTTCGAACCCATTTTCGTAGGTTCGGTAAAATTCAGTTGCATTTTCTTTCATATTGGTGATGTTGCGAATAGGGTTTCATTTGTGATTGGTTTAAATTTTAATGTGATTGTGATGTGCTTTGTTTTTAGGGTGTATTTGAGGTTGTTTGAGCTGTTTTGGTGTGCGATGGTCCTTGCACACCAATTTTGTGAAACTTACAACACACCGGTAGGTGATTCCGTACAAAATTGTTATATGATGATCATTTTCATATTTGTTTAATTAATTTAGCACCTTGTCAACTATTTTTCATGCTGCGAAATTATTTTTGATTACGTTTTAATTGTGCATTTAATTTGTTGGAAGTGTGTCTAAGTGATTTAGTCCATTTTTATTTTGAAAAACTACTTTGATCTATTTATCATTGTTTTGTAAACTATGCATTGTTTGTGTTAGAAAGTGCAGATGATGCGGTTTATGTTTTTCCATGATGTCAAAATATGTTTTATTTTGGAAAGGGTTTTGAGTGACTTTTTTCTCTTTAAAAAATTTTGTGACATGTTTGGAAATTGTTTAATAATTATTCTAAGTGGTTTTCCTAATTATAAAAAGTTTTTTTTTTGATAAAACTTTGCATCTAGTTTAATTTAATGTGCAAGCAACACAGGTTAAGTTTTAAAACGTTTTTGGTGTGCGTATGGTTTTAAAAGAGGGTGTCGGTGTGATAATGACGTGTTTTTATATGCAAGCACTTTGTTTGTCTCTTAAGTGTTAATGTGACATGTTATGTGAAATTATATTTTAGATGAGCACAAATAGGGAAGTATAAGGTATTGGGTGGGGGGACTAGGACAAGTGAGCTAGTGTTCCAGAGATGGCTTGGCTCAGTTTCACTGGTAGGATTGATGATTGAAATACTAACTAAACATATGATGACTGAGGGTCATGATTTCTAAGCCATGTTTTCTAAGGTTTGTGGTTTCTAAGCCACGTTTTTTGAGGTTTATGATTTATAATCCATGTTTCACAGAGACACAACGTTCTAGGGTCCCACCTATTACTAGTACCCATAGGACCTCTCCCATCCTTTGGTGCTCTTTGTTACTTTTCACACACTAATGATACATGATATGTAACTTAAGTTACTACACAAATAGTTGTTTGCATTAAACTATTTTTCTTTAAGGTTGTTTCATGAAAATGGTTTTCATTAACATTGTTTAGAATTTCTTACTTTCCTTTATTTATCATTGCAAATATAATTGTATTTTAATGCTTGTGTGTGGAATCTTTTCTTGGTGGCCTCCTGCTGGGTGATTTCTCACACCATAATTATACCTTTGGGTGTAAGTAGATTTGTTTATGTCCGATACATGTAAGGGTCCATCATTTGGGAGTGGTGGTCCAGGTTTTTAGCAGACCTCTTGATGTGGCGTTGTGGTAATGGCTTGAGGGTGGTGTACTCTCATCGGGTGGCAATTTTTGGGTTGGTTTTTGGTCACCATAAATTTTAGTGTTGCTTGGATTTTGGTTTTACATGTGACTCAAAATCTGGTTTTGGTTAAAGGATTGTTTGGCTATGACTTTTATTTTTGGTTTGGTTTTTTTTGGTTGATTTATATTTGTTTATTTGGGTAAATCGTTCCTAAGGTTTATTTTGATACCTGGGCACTTGTGCCAGCCCGTGGGGATTGGGATCGCCCTTCGGGCCTTACCGCAGACTGGGTCTGGCATCGGTTTGGATGGCGACCCGACTTGGTTCTTGACACAGAAAGATATATATAACAATATATCTCGTAACAATATTTCGGATTTGCAAAAGATGCCTGATAAATCGAGTGAATTCAAATTCAAAGAATACAACTCATTGTAATTGTAAATTCCTTTAAGAATAGGAGAGAAAATCTCTGCTGTAAATGGATCTTAAAATCATTTAAAACGAGCTTTTAATTAATCAAAATCAAGTTTTAAATTTCCCTGACATTCCGCGAAGACTCTTGAAAAATGCTCGGATAAAGACGTAAATTCAAATTTCCAATGTTGAAAAGTCAAACGTAAGGTTCCTTCACAAAATGAAAAGATAACAAATGTAGGGTTCAACTTCATAACATAGGGTTGAAGATCCATATATTTATCCATGTTAGCATAGATTACTGAACATAACATTGATTATCCATTCGTCCACTTTTCCAAAAATAAGGTTGACAATGTAAGGTTGACAACATAAGGTTGATAATAAAATTAAGTTTGATGATCCATACGTTTTTAAAGTTCCAAACTTACATAGGGTTCTTTAGCCATACTTTTCATTTCTAGAAAAATTAAGGTTCTTATTCAAACATAAGGTTCATTAACCATACATTTCATCAAACGTAATGTCGATTAACCAAACGTGCTGATATTTCAACATAAACATAAGGTTTGTTCTATATGTTACTTTCTTGGATGTATTGATTGAATAGTATTTCCAGTAAATGACAAACAGTGAATAGTGTTTCTAGAATACACTTAAGAGAGTTCCAAACACTTTAATGAATATTTCTCGCAAATAAATAGTTGAATATTATTTCAAGATAAGAATTAATAAATAATAAAAATTTCCTGAAATACACTCAAAATATAATCATTAGAAAAATAAACAAGGGTTTTTGTGAGAATAAAAATCATTAATATTTATAGAGTATTGTTGAGACAATACATTCCTAGCATAAAATAAATAGAATATTTTGAAATTTTACTGACTTTTAGAGAAAAAGATGAGTTTTTAGTGGAAATATTTTAATAAATGAAACTATACCTATCAAGTAAGTATATTTCCTTGTGTTATTATTCTAATAATTAAGAGAATTCCTCAACTCTAGGAAAATTATTTTGGAACAAAAATGTTAGTTGTTTAATTTTGTTAATGATAAATCAATGGACTTTTAACCCATTATTGATTTAAGGTTTTGTGATGGTAAAATTTCTAATGATCATTCTCTTTATCACACTCAATTAGAACTTGATAGTTAGATTTATTTTTCATGTCCATGTTTTCACTTCCCAATAACGTTATCCAATTCTAAAACTTAGTTTTGGGGTGACCTTTTCATTTTCCTTACCCTCTTTAAGTGTAATTTTTATTAAATCTTCTTATGATGCGGGTTTACCACAAAGGAATTTTAAAATATCAAAATTTGTTTTTTGATGTGAAATTTTAAAATGTAAGGATATAATTTATTGAAGGATGGGAGAATACAACACCCTGATATTTTAAAATAACACTACATTTGATAGCTTATGTTGCACGGAACACCGAGCTTAAATGAACTTCGAAATATCATTATTTTTTATCACGACCACTATAAACTAGCCATTAAATTGGTAAGTGTGAATAAGATTAACTATATTATGAATTAAATATGAAATTAATATTTTAGAAAAAGTTAATTATTTTTAGTAAATTAACACAAAATATTTAGTAAAGTCATTTTATTTTTCAAATATATGTTTTCTTCAAAAAGTGATTTTTATTGATTTCTATGAGAGAATAAATATTATAATTTTTTTTAAATTTTAGAAATTTTATTCGAAAAAATAAACTTCATTTTTTGACTCATAATTTCAAAATTATCGTAGGGTAATTTTTTGGAATTTTTTAAAAAAGTTTATTTTTGGGTTAAAAAAGGAAAATATTATTTTTTATTAAATACCAAAACTATTGTAAAATAATTATTATATGATCATGATTTAAAATTTATTAAACCACATTATTGATAATATTTTATTTAATTAATGGAATAATATATAATTTTTTACATATATAAATTCATTCTTAGGAATTTTGAAAACCACGATTTTAACCTAAAAAAATGTTTTTATGAGTTATATGCATAACATATTTAGAATCAATTTTTATCACTTTTATAAATTTAATAAAGTAAAATAGATTCCATATTTGTAATTATGAGGTCTATATTAGGTTATAAGGTTATTTTAATTTTTAAGAATAAAAAACTTACCTTGGTAAAAAATATATTTACCACAGTATAGGTAAAATAATGTAATGGGTTAAAGTTGAAAGATAAAGGCTTAAAATAACTAAAAACCACAACATTAAATGGGTGTTTTATGTGTTTATCAACCTTAAAAATCATTTACAACATTAATTATCAATATAATTCATTTTAATTAATTCCACCCAAATGTGGTTGTCTTTAAATATAAAATAATCATTATTTAATCACTCAAAACCACCCTCCTCATGTATAAATACCACTCATCTCCACCTGTTTCTACTCAAAAGACTTGAATATCCTAAAATAACTTAAAAACTATCCACCCCACTCTTCAAATGGAAAATTTCTTCTGGTCTCACCCAAATACCAATTCCATGTTCCTTAAGGGGTCCTTTAAGGAGGTGATATTTAAGATGTAACTTTCTCAAACAACCCCTCTTAATTTCTTTACTTTTTATACCTTTTCTTCACCTCATTCATCTATAAAGTCATAATAAATCCAGTATAATTTATTTATTGTAATTTTATATTTCTAATAGAATATATTTATCCATACCTTTCATTACCTTCTCTTATTCAAAGAAAAAAACCATTTTCCAAATTATTGTGGTTAACCATCTCCATAGATAATGATTTTTCATTTTCCATTACCACCTTCAAGGCTAGTCATAAAATTATTATTATAGTTAAATAAGATTTTAATAATTATATTATAACCTATTTCATGTTATATAACTAATATATATATATATATATATTAAATAAAATGAAACTAGTTCGTGATGCTCAGAAAGCCCACCAAATTAAACCAAACATTTATCAATAACATTTTATCAAATGAATCATCCTAATGTAAGAAATAAAAATAATATAAGGGAACATTTAAGCTTATTTAAGTGAATGAATACTATTTCATTTCACTTATTTAGTTTTATTTCCATTTGATAAGAAAATCCATAATTATACACAAGTGAACTAACTATGAAACCATGCAATGAATGCAACTAAAACAAAGAAAATAATGAAATATTATTAATTAAAGGGTATAAATATGTTATAAAGGTATCATATTAGGTTTTTTGAATATTAATATGGCTCCTTAATGAATTAATAAAATTCTTTAAACCTTTATGCATGAGGTTAAAGTATGAAAAACTAAAGAGAAGCATGTGGTAAGGGTTTCTCGTCACACTTTTACTTTCGTGAGATACATGCCTTATTCATTGCTTATTAGTTATGTTTTGTTTATATACTTCCCTTTGATATATCATATCATTAATCTAATTATATTCATGATATTCAATGTTTCATTTTATAATTATTACTTTTAGGGGTAATACGATTTGATGGATTACAAAGTGGTAAGGTAATTCTTAACCCAATTTCCAATATTTGGGTTAAACTTATAATTCCTCGATTATGTCATACAAAGAATATTTTTGAAATTAGTTTTGAATATCTCATATTTTATTTCCAATTTTTTATGTGTATTTATAGTGAATACACATATTAAATTCATTTTATTAATGCTCACTTAAATGATAAGATATTTATAATAGACCTTTTTTGAAAAATTATCTTTTTAAAGTTCCCTCTAAAAATATATTTTTCTTCCATGTACATGTTTTCTAAAATTGTTTCCAAAAATGATTTTGATATTATAATATAATTTTTTAAAGTCATTTTTACTCATGTTTTAATTTTTACAATTTTTTAAAGGTATATTTTGTTGTTTTCAAAACAAGGTTATTTGATACTTTTTTGATAAAAATATAGATAGAATGTTTTTTAACTTATATGGAATGAAAAGATTCTCCCACCATCATGATTATTTAATATTTTGAAGATTAATTTTAAATTTTATAAGTTAATATTCAAATAAAATGTTTTCTTTTATAATTGTGTGGCATTTTAATGATATGTGATTTTCAAAGTGAAAATGGGTATTTTACTAAATATTTTTTTAGTGATATCAATTAATGCATTTTATTCTATATCAACATCCTTTGTTAAATATTATGCTTCATTGAGGTTGATCTATTATGATAAAATATTCCATACTTTATTAAGTGGTTTATGATTAGATTGACCGTGGATTTACTATTTTGGTACCATTCACCATATTACTCTAAATGGTTTGTGATTATGTTTACTGATTGGGGGAATGTTATTTATATTTATATTCAAGTTTCAATAAAAATGTACATGTTGATTATGTTTCACACCATTAATAATATGAATTAATTAGACTTCTAAAATGATTGGTGGGGCCTTATTTGACCCCATGATGCATTGGTATGTCTCATAACACAAACTAGTTTGGGTATGGCTAATATATCACCCATTTATGTATAATGAAATAGAAAAAATACTTTATGGTATGATTATGATGTCTCTCATTATTAATAACCTCATTATAAGATTACTTATTTATTTACATGCGATAATTCTATTAGTAGAATATCCATAGTTAAGTTTTTTAGTTAATTTAATTATTTATATGGTATTAATTGATCATATTTTATGTTAACCATACTATTCCCAATTTATTGATTAAATGGATTGTGTTTAAATTATTTACCTTTCCATAATTGTTTATAGTTATTTGTGATAGCTTCCTCTATACTTAAATATATATGATCATTTGAGCTCACCCCTTTATTATGTTTTATTTTTCCCTAGGATGGAAAGAAGTTTATTATAATTGATATATAGGGTTAATCTTGGAGAATAATAGCGTCCTAAATGGATTCACTATGTTGTATTTTATATTTTTAGTTGTAATGTAAGTTTCAAGTATGTATCAAGTTTTCCAAAATTACTAAACTATTCAGTACTTAAGGATATGATTCCTTGTATATTGTGCCAATTTAATAAAGTAACCATCAACTCTGAGCTACTGGGGTCGGGGTCATTACAAGTTATTCCATATTTTGAAATAATATGACCAAGGAAATAAATATATTGTAAACAAAATTAACACTTGCTAAATTATATATATATATATATATTATTTTCCTTTAAGGTTTTCAAAAAAATTATTAGGTGTCTTTCATGATCCTCATGACTTTTAGAATATACCAATATGTATTCAATAAAAACAACCAAAAACTTATCTAAAAACTCCTAAAAAAATATATTCATAAGTTCCATAAACACATATGGTGAATCTGACAACCCAAAGGGAATAACTATAAACTCACCACCTCCAATATTTTTTTTAATTATTTCAAAAATAAATTTTATGGAAAAGTGGGAAACCAATAAGATCAAAGTGCTATTAAAACATCACACAAAATAAGGGAAAACTTGGCCATTCCAACAAAAAATGAATGAGTTGGAGAAATTAACTCTAAATAATTTTCATTTCATAGATGTTACCTTTAACTATGGATTCTCCTTGATGAGATCCTAAAACTAGAAGGCTATTTTTTCCATGTTTGAATATGTTCCTCCAAGATGGTCTTCCACTTGTTGAAGATGCATATTAAAATTCTATTCTATTTATCGATCCAAGAAGTATGATCCTCATTAAGATCAAATTACATAGGCCTTTCAAACATTCTATGGGATTTATCCTTAGAAATATTGATCATGAAGGAGTCCTCCAGAATAATTTCATTGGAATGAAGAAGGAGTTCTTGTGCTTCAACACCTTTAAAACTCTCTATGACAACGTCCTTCGAGGTGCTGGCAATAGATAGCATCATTGGCTCAAGGGAGGAACACCTACCCTCAGGTTTCTTCTCAGAGTGAATCAAGAATTCATGAAACTCCCAATCAGAAAACTCTTTTTTTCATCAATTAGAGTGACTTCCTATAGATCTTTCTCAAATCTGACACAACCAATTTGTGTTTTCTCTGAATATCGAGAACCTTAGGAAAGTTGTTAATACAGGTAGAGGCAGACTTCCTTGACTCAGTCCCAAGCTATTTTTCTTTACCTTTAGATATAGTGACCACTATTTTTTGGATATTGGAGTATTACTTAAGAGGTCTTGGATTTTTCCCTTTGTTAACAATGAAATTACCAGTAAGAATATTGTCGTTTTTACCATTTCTTGATCCTGAACCGACATTCATAACAGGATTAGAGTCCAAATCTTCATCTGACTTTGACTGAAAATATGAGTCCTTGTCACTCACATTAGAATCTTCAAGTGGCCTTAAGACTCACTGTTTCTTTTTTCCATTTGGTAATGAAGGTCTGCCAACCTTCAGGATCCGCATTTTCCCCCATCCCCATTTCTAGAAGGGGGCCGATTCTGGTGATGAATTAAACTGAGAGAAGCTTAATGGCCAGGAGACCTCCTCCTAGGAGATACATTCAAACTAAAAAAAACAAATAGTGGAAAAATTCAGTTACACTCTTCCCTGATGGTCATTGCATGGCAATTCTCCACCCCCATGTCCACACAACAAGAAATTAGAGACTCTACAAATGAGGGAGAATCCAAAGGTAGGGGTGGTCTGACGTCTGACACTCCCAAATCCTATTTCAATATGTAGAAGATATCCACCACCCTAGGTTCAGATTACTTGGTACTGGAAACTTTTTATTGAGGAGTAGCATTAGAGTGCTCTCTTTTTTTTCAAAATGTTCAGTAATAAGGGAAGAAGTTCTGTTCGGTCGGGGAGTAAAGGCAACCCCCCCTTGAGGTGTATTACCTCCTTGTCTGCATAATGAGAGAAAGTGACCCAGGTGATTTCAAAATGAGTATAAATCCATTGAATATTTATAGATAACCTTCTATTTGTAATGAAATCCATCTCCCACTAAGATCCAAACCCACTAAACTGGGGGTTTAGAAACATACACTTCGATATAGGAGCGTAGAGAGATTGGATGAAATACAGAATTTGTTATATAGTCTAAAAAATCATCCAACCATATTCCCAATCATACTGATGATATAAGGGTTCTAAAAAGGAATATGGAGTTCATGGAGGCTAACCCACAATGTCGTTGACAAGGATTCCTGATTCATATAAAAGTCGTAGGACCATCTAAAGAGGAAAAATTGAGATCCATTGCAGGTAAGAGGGGCGTGGTGCCAAGTAGTAATCAGATCCTCCTCCATATATAAATTAACCATAAAATTTCATTTATCAAGTAAGTTGACAGTCGGGCATGCTTGAAGACCCCAACTAGACACAAAACGTTCAAAGGAGTTAGTCAGCGAATGAAGTGAGCAGAATCAAGCCACCAAGGTTAGATTCTATAGGGATGTCGATTCAAATTCCAAATTAGGTATAAGAATGGTTAATTAATCAAGAAAAACATCCATATATTCATTTATTATTGGAACATCACTAATTTGAACAATTTATTTCTGTTCAAAAAAATGAGTAAGGTAACTTTCAATGCCACCATTAATCAATTTCTCAGTTTCTTGGTAGGTTATAAAAGGTACGAAATCATTGAATTTTTTAGCACTTAAATATATCTTATAATTATAAGCTAAAATATAATCCATACCCAAAATAATATTAAGCTCTACCTTTGTCTATAAAACAATATTTGTTGGAAATACCATACTATTAATAATAATAGGAAGATTACTATAAACCTTGGTTGTTTTAATATTTACAACTAGAGTTTTCACCAAAAGTTTCATCTTACTTTCTTGAGGAGATATTCATAATTTACTTGAAAATTTCTCAGAAATGAAGGAGTATGAAGATCCAGAGTCAAATAGGGCATTAACATAATTTAAATAAATGAGTATTATATCTGTCACCACTTCATTCAATAGCCTAATATCAATTGTAGTAGTATAAAATAATTTTTCCACACATTAATGTTTCTGTTCTTGATTATTTCTATCCCATGTAAATAACTTCAAACACATGTTATAATAATGACCCAACTAATTGAAACTAAAATATATCACCATGGGATGTCTATCAGTTACCCCATTCTTTGATTATTCAGGACTCTTTTCTTTATATTTATAAGACCTGTGACAAAACTGACCACACCTATAACACTTTATAAATCCTATAAAACAATCCTTTAAATATGATTTATCACACTTGAAACATGTTGGGGGATTACCTAAAGACTTATTGGATAATTTCTTGTCCATTTCCTGCCACCACAACCTTTTCTTACTCAAGCTATCTTGAGGAACATAAGAGTCAGTAAACTCAATCTCAAACTTCTCAGCATAATGAAAAAATTTCTCATAACTTTTAAATTCTCATGAAACTAAATATATTCATAAACTTGGTTTCAATCCTGAGTAAAATCTATTAATTTTACTATCAAGGTCCTGAATAAAATCTGGTATATACCTAGAAAATCTTGTAAATTTTTATTCATATGTAGCTTCATAATATTCATTCATTTGCATCAGTTCCAAGAATTATTTCTACATTATTAGTCAAACAACCTAATGAAAATATTTATCCTAAAAAATATTATTAAATTTACCCCATTCCATAGAATAAATCTCATCTATTTCTCTGGAATTCTTAATAAAATACCACCATCGATCAGCTTCACCTTTAAAATGATAAATGAAAATATTTTCCTTTTTATGTTCTGAACATCCCATGACTTCAAATATATTTTCCAAAGAATGAGTCCATCCCTTAACAATCACATGGTCAAAAGATCCACTAAAATATGGAAGATTTTATCTTATAAAATGACCCATTATCTTAATGTTATTCTTTGATAGATTTGGATGCTCTTTAGTATAGATTCCACCCCCATTTATAGCCTGATTCAACTAAGACTTAATAGAAAAAACTACTTAGTTCAAATTCAAACCATTTCTAGATTCTGATTTTGAAGGATATTTCCCACTTGGTGCCTTCCCACTATAAATTCCAGGTTTCCTCTATCAAAAACCATTTTTAACAAACATAGTTTAAATGGAGTAAAATGGTAATCTTTAAATTCTATATCATTTCAAATTAACCATTAGGTAAAATATTTTTAGGGTTTTATATTATCATTATCCTAACCCCTAAATTTTTATAATTTTTTATAATACTATGGAACCGATATTAAATTATAAATTTTTTTATATCTTTAGTAAATAATTCATTTTTTCATTCCTGAAGATCTTTTAGGTTTAGAGTTTTGGATAAATAGTTCATCACCCTTAGACAAATAAATATTACATTACTGACTGTACACTACCACTTAGTATACATTTTTCCTATAATGTAGAACTTTTAAAAAGAAACATGTTTTCTTTTTATGAAATATATTCACAAATTTGATCTGGACCTCATCCTTGTCCCTGCTCATCATTAAACCCTATGAAAAACATTTTAAAATGCATGATGAACACAAAAAGCACTATAAGGGACATAAAAAGAAGAAATCCATTAGTATAGTGAAAAATAAAAAAACCCATAAATACTTACCTTTATCACATTATTTTTTAGCATAAAAAATAAATCATTTACACATGAAAAAATCACAAAATTTTTTCCCAAAGAAAATCTTTAAAACCCATAATAAGAAATTGAAAAACTTTTTTAGGAAACTTAGAGCCTTATATTTATAACCCATTTTGAGAGTGTGTCATAAATAACCAGATCCCAGTTAAATACATTGGATAAACCCTTTGGAAACTCCCTCCATCTTTCCTATTAAGATAGGTAACATTACTAAATTCATTGGAGTGCTATCTAGGTAGACCCATCGTATAAGTTATATCAGGATCACCCATTTTTCATGAGATATATTGAGGCTCAACCCATCATATAAGTTATATCAAGCTCAAATTTTTCTCATATATAATTATCTAGTACTATATCATGAATAAAACATTTTATTCTTTTACTTTTCATCATAAAACCTTTGAAAAACTCTTTTAAACCTATATGCAAAACACTTTTGGATATCAAAATAGCTTTTATTTTCAAAACCCATTTTCATTACCAAAATACTAAAAAAAGGGAAAGATAGTTTTTCTTTGAATAAAATATGAAATACTAAAAAATAATACAAACTTAAAATATTGGTTTTGGTGGCAGGAAAATTCATTATCACCATATATGTCAAAATATAACATTCCTTTCTATCTTTTGTAAAGAATATCAAAAAATTGTGTAAAAAGATTACCTTTAAAAACATTTGAAAAATGTAAAACGAAACATAATATATCCTCTAAAATTTATTTATTCCCATATAAAAACATTAATAAGGTATTTTTTTGAAAAAACATGTACATGGAAGAAAAAGAGTTGGAAGAGAGACTTTGAAAATGGATTTTTTTATAATAAAGTCCCTTAGCTTGTGCTCGACTTGTCATTTTCATTCCTTATTTTCCAAAATAAAAAAATTATATTAATTATATACTTTATTGATAACCTTTTTTCAATTTTATTATCCCTTATAATTCACTCATTACCATATTATATACAATTACTTAATAAATTAAGTCCACATCAGATATTTTGACGATATTCGGTTAATATGTCTAGAGTGACTTCGATAGGTTGACTATGGTCAAAGGAGTGATAATTATATCATATAAATAATAATAAAAACTATATAATTATCATTTTTATATATAAATTATACTTTTAAAACCAATCATAAAACATGTTTATGAAAAATGAACTGCATTACAATCATAAAGACAGTAGGCCGTATATGCGCATGAGTAACGTTCCCAATTTTCAATGATCATTATTGGAAAAAAGTAAGTATTATTTTATATTTTAATAATTATAATAATATCATAAATAAAATATTATTAAATATACTTATTTATTTAATCTAGGTTATGTGGTGATGAAAAATAAATTACATCACTTTGTGGAGGTGGTTGTCCACACATACGAACGAACGACATTATCATTTTTCAGTGAATAAAAAGGTAATAAAATAGGTGTTATATTATCTTTATAGAATTATAAATATGTCATTAATATCATATATAAACATTAATTCCATCATTATAACCATCCATTAGAGTCAGTGATAGAGAACAAATGACACCAGTTCATGAGGTGGGAGTCCATTGTACACATGTACGATGGATTCCTTTTCCATTTAATGTAATACGAGATGAATATAGGTTGTTAAATTAACATAAAAACACATAATACTATAAAATATATTGTTTTTATTATTTAATAATGATTTAATAATATTTTAATATGGTATAAGAATAAATTAAATAAAAACACTCAGTTAAGAACTATACATCTTCTTCAGACAACCTCCTTTTCTTTACACCTTAAGACTTCTAAGGCTGGTATTATGCCCAAAATAAGGCCTATAGTATATTTAGAGGGATTTAAGAAAGGTATTTGGTCAGTTATTGTCTAAAAAACTGTTTTTTAAGTGTGATGAAATGAGAAGAAGAGGTTCTCTTTTATAAGAGAAGGGAGGAGAACTCATGGAATTTATTACAATTTTAAATCAATATAAATTAATTTTTATGTCCAAATGGATAAAAATTTATAATATTCAAATATAACATGAGTATGAATATAAATTATCCCATAAAATAGAAAAATATCAATTTTCTATCACATTTTTACCCTTATCGTTTTGTTTTAACCCTTCATTAACCCTTTTGACAATTAGAGTGATATCAATGTTTATTACTCTTAATGAGTTAATATATTTACTATAAAAAAGAAAAATAGCCCATAAATGTACCATGATTAATTTCATAAACAATATCCAATTATATTGGAAAAATATAATATTTTTGGGAATTTTAAATCATATAATAAATTGTTATTTATTATTAAAGAACATCAATGTCAATTTTGGAAAAATTAATTTAATTTGACTTTAAAAACAATAAGAAAAAGTTTATTCCAATAAAACGCATCCAAACCACTCTAATGTGTTATTTTTATCTTATAAAATCATGGGACAAAAATATTAATTCAAACTATATTAATTTTAATATTTTTGAAATCATTTATTTTATTTTTTTATCAATTGAATAATTACTACGTCAGCGTTGCATAATATTTTAAGGTCATAATTTATTTAATAATAATTATAAATAAATTATAATGATAAAAAATAATTTATATTTAAATTTTATATCTTTAACAAAACATATCCACTATTTATCCCTATGTTAAAAATATTACAGTTATTAAATGCAAGAGTGTGATATTTTTTGTTTTATATTCACTTAAATATTATAATGGTCAAATTCACAACCAAATGGAAAAGGCCATATATTAGACTTTTGGATGATTATGGATGATATATACTCATAAAATTAAATTAATGAATGTTTTATGCTTATTCTTTAGTCTTTATCATTTTATTTTTAACCTTAATTACCTGATTTACCCTTTATCATAGTAACAAAAATTACTAAGGTTACTATTCATATTGACTAAAACTAACAGGGAAATATTTACCAATTTTGGACCAAATGATTCAAAATATGGTATCCATTTAAAAAAATCAAAACATAGAATTGTTATAATTTAATTCAAAATTAAACTATCAAAATGTGATGTAAAACGGTTTTTCGAAAAAATTCCTATTTTAAGTATAAAAATTTTTATACTAAAATTAAGTATAAAGTTATTTTAAAAAACCATAATTTTATTATTTTAAATAAAAAATATCTAATTATATTTTAAAACTAATCCATAATAGTATTTGAATTTTTAAATCATCGAAAAGAAAATACAATTCTCAATAAAAATCAATATTTTTTTCTATTGATCGAAAAATCAATTTTTTCCCAAAAAAGTATCAAAAATGAATCCTAATATAATCTTTACACGATGAATTCAAAAATTAAATTCATTTTTTCAAACTAAAATCATATAATTTTAAAATTATATTTTTAAATAAAACCTTATAATAAAAGAGTTTAGTAAAACTATTTCATTTTTTATTTTAAAAAAATTAATTAATATTCTCATAAAGAATATAACTATATAATTAATGAATAATGATAAATATAAAAATTATTTATTTTCTCTTGTTAAATAAATAATCATATGGAAACCAATAATAGATTTCATAATGATGTAATTCATAATGGATGACATCTGAAACTTACTGTTGAGGCCTTGAGCCAAGCCATCTTACATAAATGGGTAAGGAATATGAAAAACACCCAAATTGTTTTGTATCATGATACCTACTAGTACATAAATTTGGTATGTAAATCTGGACCCCACCTATCACTTAATAATTCCAACACATTTATCATATGAATAAACAATAAAACTTAATCAACTTGCCTTAATAATCTATAACTGTCCATATTGGAATAACTAGAACACAAAATGTCAATAATTTCCCTAGTAAAAATGATTATAAGCCATCCAAATAAATATTGAACATGGGATAATTTTACTACATCCTTATTAAATTATATTATTCATTAAATTATGTGAACCTAGTTGAAAATACTTTTAAAATACTATTGAAAAAATTCTTTAGAAAAATACCTTTTTCGTTTTGAAATCATTCATTTAAAATCTAAAAATTTCAAAAATATTAGTAAAATGATTATTTAGAAAGAAACATGTAAAATTTTAAATTAATATTCAAATAAAATAGTATTAATGATGATGGGAAAATCTATTCGCATAGGGTATATTAAAACAAAGATTTTGTTCACGCCTTTGGTAAAAAGTAACTCATTTAGAAAATAACAACCAGATTCCTTTTAAATATTTTTATAGAAAGTAGAAATTGGTAAAATTTTATTTAATAAATCATTTGATAATAGTAAAAATATTCATGAAAATATTTTAAATAAAATATGGACACGGAATAAAAACATTGCCGAGTTAATAGAAAACAAAGCCAATTTTCTTTAAAGACATTTCTTCGGTATCTTGAGTACTTAAAGAGAGGAAAATGAAAAGAAAAATTATATTCACTAGATATGTATATATAGGATAATAAAATATATGTCGTTTAAGATAGAAATATAATATAATTACCTCAATGGAAAACTTAAACATAAACAATCCCGAGTAAGGATGATATTTTGAAAACATAAACAATCCCGAGTAAGGATGATATTGTGAAATAAGCTCTTACCTCAAGTTTGACTTGATTTGTAATTGATTTTAGCATATTATATAATAAATTTAAATTTATTATAATTCTATAAATAACCGTATACATACTTAAAATATCATATATGATCCAATTATAATATTTTAACACTCATTTGTTAATAATTCATTATTAAAACCATCATTTATGAGTGTTAACAATTTCATTTTTTCATATAAGTTTTGGTTCGGTAGTTTTGGTCCTTGCATGTTGACCATGGTTCAATCATATAAAAAAAATTTAATCATGATATAAATATAATATATAACCATTATTCCCATATTTATAATCATCCAAGTAAAATGGTGATGAAAAATGAATTACACTACTACATGGAGACTGGAAGTCATATGTATGCACGAGCGATGAATTCACTTTCTATAGGATGGAAATAAGGTGGATAATGGTTGTTAAATCATTATAATAAAAATTAAATATACATTTAGGATAAAAAATTCATTATTTCATAATGTATACCTTATATTTATAGGAGGTAGAATTATAATTAAAATTTAAAGTACTCGATTAAGAATTACACCACTTAGTTGAGAAGCCTTCTTTGGATTTCACATTAAGCCTTAAAAGGATGGTATTTTGGCTAGAACAGATGATCTTGGGAATGGTTAAGGAAGATAATATGGTATTAGGATATGTATTTTATATTATAGAGTTCTCAAACCTTTTGAATAAGGGAGGTGAGGAGGATCCATTTTATAAGTGAGGGGAGGGGCACCCTTGGAATTACTTAAAGTATTAAATTAATATGAATTAATTTTCATTTTAAAGTAGATGTAAATTAATATATTTAAAATCTAGGATGTCTATATGTTGAAATAATATCATAAAATAATATTTAGACAAGTTTATGTGATATTTTAACCTCTATCACTTAGTTTTAATTCACCTTTAACAATTTTGACGATTATCACAATATCAAATTTTTTACTCTTTTGGGGTAAAGGTTGTTACTATAAACAGAAAAGTGACACATAAATGGGTAATGGTTTATATTATATAAATATCTCATTCACTAGGCCAAATATAAGTTTTTTATGAATTTTAATCCATTTAATAAAAAAAATCATTTAAGATAAGATACTATTAAATTCATTTTCAAGACTATTCACATAATTGACTTTTGAAAAAAAAATATTGAAATGGAATTATAATATAAATTTTTAAGGCATCAATAATACATTATATTTATCTACAAAATTATTTGAACCCAAAAATTCTTCTAAATTTAATTATTTTTAATATTTTTAAAACCATTTATTTTATTTTTCTATGACTTGAACAAGTATTGTGTCTGAGTTACATAATAATTTAAGGTAATTATTATTACATCACTAAAAATTAAAAATAAAATACCATGATAAAATAAATTCATTAATATTTCAAATAAAAATTTATAACTAAACATAACATCTTTTTATCCCCATGAAAAAATATTAGATATATTAAAACAAAGATAGTGACATTTTGAATTTATTATTTACTTAAAATAATATGAAGGTAATTATCAAAGAAACTGGGCACCAAGTTTCCATATATTTTAATATTGGATGATTATGTTAGAAATAAACTCATACAATAGAAATTAGTTAGGTGTTAGATAGATTTTTAAAACCTCATAACTTTATTTTTAACGTTAATTACAATATTTACCCTTACTGAGGTGACAAATACTTACCACTATTACTATTTATAATGAAAAAATAAAATGGTTCTATTTAAAGTATTTTAAACTCTTTATTCCAAATATAGAATCTATTTTTCAATATTAAATTTCAATAAGAGGTATAAATCTATTTTAAAATAAGCGTGCAAAACATGATGAAAAATATTTTTAGAAAAATACGTTTTAAGCATAAAAATAGACACTACTACAAATATGGCTTATAATAGTGCTAAAAACCTCCTTTAACAGCTCTAAAAAAGCACTGTTAATCTTGATGAAGATAAAGGGGTGTCCCCTTTTTCAACGCTAAAAAAAGCGCTGATAAAAGTGCTCCTTTATCAGCGTGAAGCATGCGTTGATAAAGGTAGTATTTATCAGTGTTATTTTCAGTGCTGATAAATGTATAATATATCAACGCTCAAAATAGCACTAATAAACACTACCTTTATCAGCACTATTTTAAGCACTGATAAAAACTACCTTTATCAGCGCTCAAAATAGCACTGATATATTATCCATTTATCAGCACTTAACTAGCGTTGATAAAGACCAAATATCCTGTGCAAAACCAAAACCTTCATAGAACCTGCACAGAACCTGGGCAAATTACAGCACCTGCACACAGCACAAACAACACCTACACACAGAACAAACAACACCCACACAAAAATCACAAAAGAACAAAAATGCTACATACATTTACTTGAAATCATGAATACAAAACAACACACTGCTATATACATTTCAAGTAATGTTTAATTTGGTTACAATTACAATTATCCAACACAGTTAAAAAACAATGATATTCCATCCTTTTTGCATCCATCCGCTCTAAAAAATTGTCTTCTATGGCGGAAGTTTCCGAACAAAGCATTCGAACTGAGGAAAAATATTTCACCTACATAAGAAAACAAATATTATGTTATTAATACAATAATGAAATAAAGAATGGGGTTTCTAAATGGAATTATACTAGTGAGGCACAAAACATAAAATAACCAATTAACCAAGAGACACAATTAGGTCAATGCCCTTACCTCAACCAGAAGTCCAATAAACTATATTCAATTCATACCAACCACAACTGAGTCCATGATCACATTTATTAATGTCCAACAACATTAAATTACATAATTAGTTGATTTTAACCAAAAATATAGCATGGTATAATAGGTGCCAAACTCATCGGGTAATCCAACAAAGCCAGAATGCTGAGAAACTAGGTGTGATCCACTCCTGACGCACCCCTATACCTAGAAAACACTAAATCCCCAATCTATATTACTAAATTTATGAAAAATTAAGCCTAAATTTTTAAAAACCCATAAATAAATCTTCCACAAAATATAATATGCATAAAATAATGATTGATTACTAGTTTATGAAATTTTGAGACATGCTCTAAGAGTCATATATAAAAGTCCCATGAAGAACAATTATTTATCCATACTATGGTATAATAATTACACCTAGAACCCTAAAAACTGAATGAAAATATTTGAGCAAGAAGTTAGAGAATCAAGTAAGATGTAGGATAAGATACCACATTGATTCGAAATGACGAACAACTGATAATACACTCAGGTCTAAGGGGAAGGAAGGAGGGGAATGGGGTTTGGACACCCCCTAAGAACTTGGTGCCCAAACGAAGAAACCTGAGGAGGTTTATACTTTATAAACCCATCACCCACATAAAAATAAGTTTTAAGTCATGTTATATGAAATGAACCAAGTGGTGACATCACTATATTTTGGGTCCAAACCCTTACTTGACCCCTCTTCCCCATTCACAACCATTATCACCCTATTAAATGCATTCATGTTATGAATTACCCTTTCACACTATGAGTAGCCTAATGCTACTACATTTCAATAGAATGACTACCCAAATCATCCTTGATATCCTCCCAAAACCCAATGACATCCCTCTATCCCCAATACATGTCTGAAACACCTATTAGAACTGGTATATTGTACCTTTTTCGATGATTTTTTTTTGTTATTATGGAATTCCATAATTCCCCATTGGAAGTGTACCAATGTACTAATTATATGTTATATGATATACCATGAATATTCTTGTGTCCATGTATTATATGAGATATCAATTAAAATTTATCTCATTATTATACATACCAACACATCAAATCTGAGCATTAGAGACCTTCAGGTTTTCTTCAACTACTTTCAGTTCTGACATGGAAGTGGGAAAAGATTTCTATGGGATATTAGGTTAGGTTTTTGTGTACCCCGCGATGGAAGAATTAAATATGGGTTTTGATCAATTGGATGACCAAATAATCTCAATTTATATACATTTTATATGAAAAAAATTATAAGAAAATAAAATTTCAATTTTTAATTGAGATTATCTTTTTACAAGGATTTAATTCTACTATAGTCTTTTATAGGGAACCTCATTTTACATCCTGTTTTTGGAGAGGTCCCTATGAGAAAATGGGATGTCATGTATGATTGAGCATGACATATGTTTCTGACACTTTCTGTAGGGGCACTTTTCCTGGAGCATGTTTATGTTCGATGGCGGTTCATTGTACCACACATTCATTCATTACAAATGTGAGTGAAATTCATCACTTATAAAGAGATGTATTCTCCTTGATTGAAATAGGGTGATGGGATGTCGTTCATTCCATCCATGGATTCCTCCTCAGAATTCATTACCTAGTATGAGTCTCCATTATAGAATAAGACGTTGTTTGTGAAACTTGTTCCTGGTTCCATCTCTTTATGGATGATGGTTAATTACAGTGATTATATCAGGACATTCCAAAGGGTCATTCCAGGAGATAATAATTCGGTTAGGAAAGTATTCACATTAGGAATCAGTGGAATGTATGTACACTAGAAAATTGGTCACATGTATTCATCGTCATTAAAGTGATTCTCAACGAAATGGAAACCCATGTTTAATTTGTGGTATTCCATGAGTTTAACATCCCACAAGGATAAAGGGTCATGATTTAATGTCTTACAGAGATGTAATGGGTGGATCAAAACACTTATAAAGGTGGATCAGGTAGGTACATCTCCAGGAGGGAGCACCTGGAATGTTTACCTGGTAGATGGATCAAAACGCCCAATGAGGTCTGACCCAAGTGTGGTGCATCCCATAAAGGTAAGGTTTTTCATTTTGAAGACTTATTCAGACCCCACTAAGGGAAAAATAGGAAGGAAAATAAGCGAAGGTGTACCCCAATGAGGGGGTCACCATGGTTTACCATTGGTTGGGATTTAAGCTCATGGAGGCTTCCTACGTACCCTATTTAGAATACAAGGATCAAAACCCATATATTTAAAAGAGGTATGGTGTGGGTATTACCCATGGTTATCTTCCCTTCACACTAGGAATACTCTTGGTTGGATGAGTATGGGTTTTGTGGGGCTTATTCATTGTCAGATTCCCAGGTTCTTCCAAGAGTAGCAATGGGATGAATGGGACATACGTGCTAAGATGGACCATGTGAATGGCATGATCCTACCAGGATGTGGTGGCCAGAGTAAAATTAGGATGGAAATGGGGGAAGTATTAAAGTGTAATGGAATGGATGAGATAGAATCGAAGTGAAGATGAAATTATTGGGCTTGAACCTTGAGGGGCATCCGACGCACCCTAGTTGGCTAGGAATCAATGTCCACATAGTTATTATAGGGGAATATGGGGATTATTCATGGTTATCCACCTAATAAAAATGGGACATGTGGTTGGGGATTATGCATGGTTATCCAGGACGTGCACCCCTAGGAGGAGGGAACCAGGGTTTACCAATGGTTGTCATTGAACCTCTGGGAGGCTTCATAAGCACCTATTTAGAATATAGGGATCAAAACCTATGTAGTTAGGTGGTTTGAGGATTATGCATGTTTAGCAGCCTGGGTGTTGTAAATATAGGGGGATCACAGGGAGGATCTTTGTGATGTTTAGGTTCTTCGATGAGGTTAGAGATTTGTAAATATAAGAGCTCCACGAAGTAGGGTAACCCTTGTTTGTTGTAGAGACCTGGGTTGTAAAAGCAGTTCATTGTGAATGATTAATGTTTCTCAAATCCTGATGTACCCTGAAGTTATTTCCTTCTTAGTGAAGGGTATCCCTACAATAGGAAGGGGTAAATATGAAAAGGGAAAGGGGGTTTCTCAATTCTCTAGTACCTTGGGGGATTCATTTTTCTAATGAATTCGTAGTGATTAAGGGCTCCAAAAAATGGAGCTTGGAAGGAGAAATGTCAAGGTAATGATGATTATGAGGGGGGATAACTATTTATAGGAAAAGGGGGATTTTTAATACCTAGAGGCACGACATGAAGAAAAGGTGATCCTTGTAAAGAGGCATGAGGCACAAAAAACATGTGGAGCTATCTGTAAACATTATTTATGGTGGCCATGGGGCTCATCAGACTCCCCATACCTTCCATAAACACCTCAAAACATCACGAGGACCATATTTTGCATAATGGTGCATCACAGGGTTGATTCTTTTGATGATGTACTAGTTGTTTGAGCTTGGATTTCATCTCAACCAGCCTTTCCCTTACTTGAATTATCCTGGGACACATATTTTGCTTCCAAAAAATCCCTCAACGATTCCAATTATCTCATGCATCTACCTAGAAATAATTGTGCAAGTCAAACAACAACACATGTGCTCAAATACAAGTTCAAACAAACGAGATACAAAACATTGAAATTTCTTAAAAATGAACCAAGGGGTACACATGTTCTCAAATACTATCTCTGCATGTTGAATTTGATCCCTCTACTTTAATTTCAGCAATATTTATATTTTGGCCCTATATTTAACTGAAAATGGTGGATATAGACTATATTTGTTGTTTCCATCCATCGTTTTTTGGAAAATGGATTTTGTTGATCCTCGGTGGTTTCTTCGTTCACCCCATACGCACTGCACACCATCATGCCTTCAATATTGATTTGTTCAAAGATCAATAATATGAATCCGAGGATAGAAAAAATTGAGTAATAAGTTAAGATTTCAATACATCGGAGCATTATAAATTCACCAAAAAAGGTTGGAGGATAATCAATGATCATATCTAGATAACATAAGTAGTAGGAATTCACCTTTACCCTATTTGTGTACAATCTTCCATCAGGTATGTTGCCCATTCGTTTCTAAACACATCTATATCATCTTCTGAATATGAGTTTTTGCGACAGTCATGGTAGTACTGAAAAAATATAAATACACAAAGGATTAATAAATATTTTAAATGAACTCGTAATTATTTTTGAAAATACCTTGTCAGGGATTCTATTTTGTTGATAAAATATGATCTCTTTCATAAATTTACAAACATAATACCCACAGTCCTTTCCGTTTGTTTGTTTTGGACACTGCAGAAATGTTGAAAACAATAAGTAATTTGTTTTGATATGTGTTTGGATAGTGCAATGTTATTATATTTACTAGGATACTTTTCCAGATGTAGATCTTGTAGGCGTTCTTATCCTTAGGTATTGGATTCATTCCATGTATTAGATGATATTGATGCACCACCCTATCATAACAGAATCCTCATTAAAATATAACATAAATTATATAACTAGATTTTTAGTTTTAAAATGATGCATCTACTGTCTTACAAATTAACAAATACCATCATGTGTGGTTGGTTTGTTGGATATCCATGCATTGAATCAAGAAAATAAATCTTTGGAGTATCCAAATTGACTACAATCAGCATCCAATGGTTCCTAAAAATACAAAAAGGAATAAGTAAAGAAAGAAATGAAAATATAGTTGATATGATCAAATTGTAGATTTTTACCCCTGCATATTTGGTATTAAAAAGAGTCTGTCATCCGTAATTTTGTTTTCAAACAATTTGAGCAGGGATGACATTATTGTAGCCTCTTTATCAGAATCTATTTTGTCTTTTGAAGAGGTGATGTGAGGACTAACGAGTCCAAATTTTTGTTCATGGGGAAATCCCTTCAATTTTTTTTTCATATATACACCTGCAAAAAATATAAAATGTATTTATTCATAATTATCAGAGTATATCAGCTTTTGTAAAATCAAATCATGAAAACATACCTCATGTATACATTTACAACTGAGGCGCCTAGCCATTCATACTTGATGAGTTCATTTACATTTTCATCACTAATGAAATTCGATGTTTCCTCTCCATACATATCTTTTTCTAAATCAATTGTGTGAGTATTTCCATCTTTCAACTTTGTATCTGCATGAGCCTGCAATGATATTAACTATGGATATAGAATGAGTGGGGTGAAGGTGCTCTCAGTAGACCGTTTCAATCGGTTGGTTGATCCTTGAGATAGTTTTGAGCTGATATTTCATTTCACCACACAGACTTTTTCATTCTGTAATAACATTCATTAGTTCAGACCTTTTTTCATTAAATGTTAAAGGTCCAACTTGAAAAATAAATTGGAAATGGATACCTTTTTGTCGACATGTTTGTTTACAAGAACTTTCGGCCATGCGATGAATATTCCAATAGCTTGTTCAACCATATGAATGTCGTCATCATCATTTGGAACAGGTAGCTCGGCACTTGGCTCATTATCTATGTTAATTGACACTCTAAGATGATCTTTTGGAAGCTGTCTATTGTGTAGCATGTCGTTTTGCATATTGAACATCATAGCCCTTGCTACAAGGTGATAGGTTGGAGTTTATAAATATAAATCACAGTCATTTTCACCCTGTGGAATATTATTACAGGAAAGGTATCAGTGTCTATGTAAATCACATTTCACATAAACAATTATTAAAACATTGATTACCTCATCTAATTTTGGTTTTTTAGGGGAATGGCTTGCCTCAAAGCTGGTGGGGGGTGGGGCGGGATCCACGCACCGGTTGTTGTTGAGTTGTTTCTTCTCTTTGCCTCTCTCCTATCAATTTTGTTATCATCTCTCTCTGGTGTTGTAATTATTCTTGAAAAATAGATAATTGTTCTTGAAGCTTTTCCACTTTTTTATTTTGATCCTCTGCTTGTTTTTGTTTTTGAAAATATGTTTGGGGTGTCACCCCAAAACCTGCACCTCTGACGCGGCCATATTGTTCTGGCTGCTTCAAGGCTGCTAAAAGTATGTATGCATCTAGTGCGGTTGTTGTTGATTCTTGTGACTATGTTAGATAGAAAATATAGAACAATAAGTAGTTATTGTAATGTAATAATGATTTAAAGAAAATCAAATTTATATTATGTCATACTTACTCATGTTTCGTACACTTTTTGTGTGTTTTCATCTATCAGTATCCCCTCTTTATTTACACGAGCCTCCTTCCATAGCACATGGCGTGGGATGGATATGGATTTCGATTTTGATTCATCAATCTGCATATAAACATATTAACATGGTTATGGTGTTGTTTATGTCACATACTAGTAGTAGGGTAGATTTAAAAGACGTACCAATTTTTTCTCAAGTTCATCGTACCCCATCCTTGATTTACGGTAAGGGTACTCTGGTTCTGTTGCGTGTTTTTTATTTTCAGCACTCAGTATCTGTTTCATAAATAAAAAATTGTCAATCAGAGTGATGAATACAAGCAAAAGTCAAACAACTTATTACCCCACACAATGCACCTGAAAATTCTGCTCCCCACGACGGTTGTTAAACGCATCCCATGCTCCTTGGGATATCAAGTGTGCGTAAAGAGGAGGTGGGTGGAGCTTGATTTTCCCTTCTACATCTTTAAGATGATATTTCATTAAAATTGTGCGGAAACCTCTATGAATCCTTCCTGCAACTCTTAATACATATTCCTTGAGTGAGGCATCTACTATAAATGCACTCTGCAATGGATGATGAAGAGTAAGTCAATGTTTTGGTATTTTATTTTATTTTAATAAATTAAAAAAATGATATCATAATGTTATTATAATCTCTTCCCACATTAGTGTCTTCATCCCGGTGACAACATGGTGCTACGACTGTACATCAATCGGCACGTGTTTTCGAGTGACGATTCTAATGTAGCTACTAAATATGGCTCTGATGGGGTTAACATATTGGCCTCGCTTATTCCATCCCACCTCAAATTTAATGCCTTTTGCTTTTTACTTAAGGATTTTGGATAACACTGTCAAACTACGATGCTCTTGTTTTTTTTTTTGCGCTTTTAGGGTTTTATTTCCTACCATTTCCTCAGAAGTAGCATCTATATCTTCCCCTGGAGTGCTAGCATCGGCAATGGGACCAGCAGCAATAGGTTGAGAAACCTGTTGTACCTCAGCACTGGGACCAGCAACAACAGGTTGAGAAACCTGTTGTTTCTCTGCACTGGGACCACCAGTATCTGGTTGAGAAACTTGTTGTTGCTCTGCAGTGTGACAACCAGCTGCTGGTTGAGAGACCTTTTGTGCCTCAGGATTGGGCACATCAGTAGGTGCAGAAGTCATTATCTGCAGAAGTGGTTTAATATTTAATTTATATTACATAAAAACAGCAGCAAATAGATAATAACATAATGTAACACAATGTATGTTACAATAAACAAATAACCTGATTATTGTACTCTCTCTTTTTTCTTTAAAGGCTAAAGAGATTTGACTCCTTTACCGACTATGTAAATCCCTTCATTGTGGTCTCCTCTGACATACAAAATGTCATCTACATTGGGACCGTTGCGAAATGATTGTGAAGTCCCTATAAAAGGGTCAACCTCTGTTGAACTTTCATCCGACCCTTCAGTTTTTTTGGTCGATAACAGAACAATCAACCAATTTCGGTTTGCAGGGTCTGGAACATAAAATACATGTATTGCCTATGATGCCATTATAAATGGTTCGTCTTTCTCCTCTTCCTTACTGAAATCAAGTTTCATGAATCCTAATTCATCTATTTTAACAGCACTCCTGTTATCGACCCACTTGCATTGAAAAATCGGCACTTTTAATTTCGTATAATCCAACTCTCATATTCATTTGATGATGCCAAAGTATAACATATTCGCATAAATTGGATTTTTGTACTTAGCACCAGAAACATGCATTGCCTCAACGACAAGTGTAACCCCACTATTCTTCATGGTATTGTCTTCATCATGTTCATTAGTATAGAATGTATAACCATTAACTGCATAAGCATTGTAAGATAATACGTACACACTTGCTCCTCCGGCTAGCCATCGAAGTCGTTCTGAAATTGAGTCTGGATTCTCATCTAAATGCTTAAAAATATGGTCTCGAAACCATCCTATAAATTGTCGATTATGTGTATCTGATATCCATTTTTCAACCCTAGAAGGATTCAAACGCCTAAGAATTTTTTTGTGGGTTTGACCATATGGGTCAACATCGAAACTGTTATGAAAAACGTAAAGGTGGTCCTGCTCCCATTCTGTAATATTGATTGTGACAACCTCTCTTCCAGAAATTCCTTCACCCTCAAGCCGCTCAGTGTGACGATATTTCGGTAGGCCAACGATTTCCACACCAGAAAGGTATTCGGTACAAAATTCAATAGCTTCCTTAACAATATATTGCTCTGCAATACAACCCTATGGATGAATTTGATTTTTGACATACCCTTTCAAAATCTTTATATACCGTTCAATGGGGTACATCCATCTATAATGTACATGACCACATAGTCGAATATCTCTCACCAAATGAACTATCAAATGAACCATCATATCAAAAAATGTCCGTGGGAAGAATATTTCCAATTCACATAATATGATGGAAATTTCTCTTTCCATAGTTGGCAATTTCGCCGGGTCTATAACTTTGTTGCATATAGCTTTGAAGAATAAACAGAGCTTTGTTAATGTATGGTGGACATTCTTGGAAAAAATGCAACGTAAAGCTATAGGAATTAGATCTTGCATTAAAACATGGCAGTCATGTGATTCCAGAACCTTTAATTTTAAATCTCTCATTGACACGATGTTCTTGATATTTGATGAATATCCCTCTGGAACCTTTACGTCATTCAAGAAGTTGCAAAACTGATATCTCTCCTGCCTGGAAAGAGTGTAAGCAGCAGGAGGAAGAAATGTTCATTTTTCACCCTTCACTGGTGCTAACTCTTCTCGTATTCCCATCTCAACCATGTCCAATCTAGCCTTAATTCCATCCTTTGTTTTGGAAGGTGCATTTAGAAACGTGTCGATGACACTATCACCTACAATTTTTTCAACATGCACAACATCAAGAAAATGTCTGACATACAGACAATTCCAGTATGGTAATTCAAAAAAAATTGATCTCTTTTTCTAACCAGTTTTCATAAGGTTTTTCGAAAATGGTTTACCAAAAGTAGTGTCCAAATACTTTACTTTTTCAAACAATTGATCACCTGTTAGTGGAGAATATGTTGTACGTTCTTCTAAAATTCTGTCGAATGATGTCGTCCAAGATCGGTACTTATGTCGTCGGGGTAGAAATCTACGATGTCCTAGAAACACGGATTTCGATGAATGTTTCAACCTAATTGACTGTGTACCTTGTTCGCAAACGAGACACCCTTGAGTTCCTTTAATTCTATATCCTGAAAAATTTCCATAAGAAGGAAAGTCATTTATCGTCTCGTACAACATAGATTTCAAAGTGAAATGTTCATTTTTGTAAGCATCATACAATGTAACACCTGAATCCCACAATATTTTCAAATCCTCAATCAATGGGGCCAAATAAACATCAATATCATTACCTGGTTGTTTTGGTCCTGATATAAGCATAGATAACATGATGTATTTTTGTTTCATTCATAACCACGGTGGTAAGTTGTAGTTTACCAACATAACCGTCCATGTACTGTGACTTCTGCTTTGAAAACCAAAAGGATTCACCCCATCTGTAGATAACGCCAGACGAAGGTTTCTCAGCTCGTTCCCAAATTCAGGATACTCGTGATCAATTCTCTTCTACTGAGGAGAGTCTATTAGGTGACGTAGTTTCCCATCTTTAATTCTTGTATCTGCATGCCATGTCAATTGTCCTCCAGTCTCCTCACTTTTATATAGGCGTCTAAACCTAGGAACGATTGGAAAGTACCATACAACTTTTGTAGGACTAGAATCATCTTTCTTGTATCAGGAAGCACCACACTTTGGGCATTCTTTAAGTGATTTGTGGTCCTTGTAAAACAATAAATAGTCATTCGGGCAAGCATGTATTCTTTCAGAGATCATACCCATCGATCATAGCATTCATTTGGCATCGTATGTTCAGCTTAGGAGTTCATTATCTTCTGAGAGCATGTCATTCAGGAGAGCAAGTAGTTCCGTAAAACTGGCGTCACTCCACCCGTTGCCTGCTTTCAAATTATACAGCTTCAATACAGCTGACAATGTTGTATATTTAGTGCAACCAGCATACAATGGCGTTTTTTCACAACTCTTTAACTTCTCAAACAATTTTGGGAAATCACGAAGTTCATCTTCAACTGTCCTTGTCATTTCCTCAATATGATCTCCATCATCATTCACATCTGTAATCACACCCTCCATACAATCGTCTTCACTGTTCACACTTCTAATCATATCAGATGATCTATAAAATGTCATGTTCTCTGAGTCACTACCTACATTTGTTTTTCCCCGTGTTTATTCCAACATGTATAACTTCGCTCTATTCCATGACAGATTAGGTGTTCTTTCAACTCCTCTGGATGAATTTGTCTTGAATAACAATAGCGTAAAGACAGAAAAAGGATTTGAGAAGGGTCACATGCATGATCTTCTGAAAACTTGATAAACTCTTTGACACCATCTTCATACTCTTTTGTCAACCGATTGGCATTCATCCATTCTTTATTCATATTCATTGTCTTTATGGGTTCGATCTCGAACTTTCCTAATATTATGTTTTAATTAATCAGGTAGAATTGTTTGGGTTTTATAAAAATAAATCATGGTACAAATGCCTTTAAAAACATGTGAAATCTATATACATGGTGTGTCCAGTAGGGTGAACATCGTGTATGTATAAGATACCTAATTTAATCTGACATGTATCAAATTTATTCCAAGTTAGTCTTACAAAGACTGAATGATGCCTTTGAAAATAAATTACATTTAGAACAACTTGAGCTAAAGGCATGTACTTTAGATACATATTGAGTCACCTCACCAGCTATGCATCACATTTTTGTGGAATACACGGTGTGTAGTCCTTACATGACCACTAGGGGTGTATAGTCTATACACATCAAGTCTCTATAGTATCTATACATGGTGTGATTTAATTAAAACACATGTCATATGGTTATACCATTATTTCATGGAATGTACATGGTTTCATGCTGAATTATATGTCTTGGAGATACATTGTGTGTGACCTAGGTTCACATGACATGTAACATTTAAAATGAAACTTATTCCAAGTTTGAGTCAGAAGATTAGTCATGTGGTGTAAATTTTGGAGATAAATGTTGTGTGGCATTAAAATATATATGAAATCCATGTATGGTGAAGCATGTTCCATGTATTTTAAAGTGTCTCATAGAGTCCTCTAGAAGTGGTTTTCTAGGATTCAGTGGAATTTCACTAGTAACAAAGTAGTGGTCCATTCAAATGGGTAAAGTTTGGATTGATATTTAATGGTGGAAGAACTACAACATGGAAAACAAATGGCATATCAATCATGCCAACAACTGCAACACCATGCAAAAACACAATTGTGATCACAATCGCAACACCATACAAACCAAACAATCAAAATTTTAGATTTTACAAAGCATCCCTTATTCAATTTTGTTTGTTAATTCAGGGGTTATCACAAAAGTTTTATCATCCTGGGATGTTCATTCATAAGTCAAGTATACGTAAATTACCAATTTATATATTCCAATGTTCAACAAGAACCAACCAACATTCAATTCATTTAGTGCGCAAACAAGGATCACCAATGGCCACAATTTTCAACGGGGCGTTTAACCCGTACATTTCACATTATAACCATCAATATCAAACAGTAATAACATGCGAACAAGAGGAAACCAATGAGTAACAGGAGAAAACTCCCTACGAAGGTATCGTTTGGCACACGGTAAAGGAGTGTTCGTGGCAGAGGAGAGGCGCACAGCAGAGGATATTTCCAACTGAAAAGAAAACATAAAATAGGGGAAACCCATGAGAATAAAATAATCTAAAACCGAGTACACCATTTACCACATCCCACAAACCCCAAAAGAAAATGCATGCAAATAAATTTCAATTTATTGATAGAAATCACTATCTAATCACTAATTTTTATCCAAACCATAGGTGCAAACAAATCCAAATAGGAATCAGAAGGATCACATACCTCGAGAAAAGAAATCCAACCATAATAGTGATCAAGCATAGAACAATGTGAACTAGATGGGAGGGAGTGACCCAAAATATCACCGGGATAAAGATCTATCCAAGAGGATAATTTTGTAAAAAATATGAAGCCTCGAGAACTCTATGGATCCCAAAAAACTTTTTCTGTGACATTGACACTACATGTAATACATTTACATGTCGTGTAATCCTCTTGACTAAAAAACAAGTCACTTTTTATTTAAAACATTATATTTTTTATTTAAATGATATGTAAATATTACAAAGTTTGTAAAATTGTCACATTGTGCATCCAATTAATGTGTCATTTTTGGAGGTCATTACATGTCATGTACTCCATTTACACATCATTTAATTTCTCAGAATATAGTAAAAAATGTTGTTTTGTTTCTAAAAATTCCCTAAAGATCACTAAATTTACCAATACATGTGTCCTCCAAATCCTTTCTCAGCATTCCTCAACCAAAAAAAATCCAAAAAAATGTTAAAACATACCTCACATAAAATGTAATGAGACCAAACAAGAAGTATTAAAACCACATAGGAATAGAATTTCAAATTTCCCTCGATTTTCTCAACCCATAACATTGTTGGTCAGCACAACCTCCACCATAATGATTATCTTACATGAAAAGCCTTAGAGGTTAAACAATATCCATGATTTCACCTTAGATACCATCAAATCAAATGACACCTTGAATATCAAACAACCAGTCTCAAAGTTCCCCCAACACTTCCAACATGATGTTCATTCATCCAGCACTGTTTTTATTCTTCCCATCATGGGAATATCATTATCATCACTCCATAGAAGAAATAATAAACCCCCACAACCCGTGATCTGTATAAAACTAAATGGAATGATTAGAAATTATTGAATTAGTATGAAAATAGTTTCCAATCCCAATTCTCAGATCACCATGAATGACATCCCACATGTTCAACAATCCACTTATATTGAGGATCATAGTCTCCAATGACCAATGGTGCACTCCTACCTATATGGATTCCTAGAAATTTATCCTCAACTACTCACCACCACTATCCTTTTCAATGAAGAGTGAATCCCTGAGAACCTCTCATTGGTCCTCATGAAACCTAAATGGAAAACTGGTACCAGACTCACATGAGTCAGACAGCAAACAAAATAGGCTAAAACACACAATCAACTGACTATTCCCCTATAGCATGTTAGTCCCAACCAGCTGGAGCACTTTAATTTTTCATCTTCAGAATTAATGCATATTCCTCATACCAAGATAAGACACAGGACTCACACCACCTAGGTATTGATCTAGAATCATGCATTACAAACCATACTTTGATCATGTTTCCTGAAGTGAAACCAAAAATAGAAGAACCTACATAGAAAAGCATTTAACCACACCCACCTTATCGGCGGCGGTAGAGGCATAGGTGGCGGCGGCGGCGGAGGCGGCAGCGGTCGTGGCATCAGGGGTGGAGGTGGCAGAGGCAACGGTAGTCGTGACAGCGGGAGCGGGGGTGGAGGCGGTGGCAGTGGCAGAGGAGGAGGATAAGGAGGAGGAGGAAGGACGAGGAGGAGGACGACGAGGTCGCGGCGGCGAGGGGTCTGGTTCAGCTTCCGTGAAATCTTGACCACGTGTGAGCGAGGATGGCCTATTAGGGTTATTAAATAAAAACCGACGGAACCTTTATCAGTGCTCATTAAAAGCACTGATAAAGGTCTGTTTTATCAACGCTAAAATAAAAGCGATGATAAAACATTCATTTATCAGTGATTTTTAGTGCTGATAATGAGATACCTTTATCAGTGCTTTTAGATAGCGCTGATAATGGCATACCCCTTTATTAGTGCTTTCTGTTTAGCACTGATAAAGGACAGCGTTTCTCTTGCCCTGTTTTGTGGTAGTGAGATTTATTCTTATCCCATGCCTAGTAAATACCATTTATGATTATTATAATATTTTATTAAATATATAATCTATAAATTACATTAAATTAACTCATAAATAGATATTTATTTAATTAATTAATATAAAAACACATTGTGATCATAAAAACAGTTTTTCAGAAAAACATCACTTTTACTTTCAAACAATTTTCTTTCTATTTATAATTAATTAATAACCAATGAATTAATTTTATTCATGTATGAATAATAATTTTCATAATTTATTTATTTCTATTCATACCCACAAATCCAATGGATATGTGATAATTTTCACATTAAATTATAATATTTCAATAGTATATCGCAGTTCATTTAAACTCTGTTTTTCTTATAACACAAGATATTGAAGAAATTAAATTTATTTAAAGAGAATATATATCATAAAATTTAAAGTGCTATATTCTACCCCCTTATAATAGTTTTACATTGAAATTACATCACTCTAATGAAAACAAAGGATAATACTTCTACCTCAACACATATTCAGGTTCCCACGTAGCTTCCTCAAATTTATAGTTTCATCATGAAACTTTGACCAGGTAAGTGGTCTTATTTCGTAGAACTTTGTTTCTATGATCTAGAATCTACATTGGGTTTTTATTATAAGAGATATATTAATCCAGTGGTATAAACTTTGAGTTCAGTGTAAGTTGTTGGACTCCTCATGTGTTAATCATGTTTTAATGATCACAAATCCTGTTAATCCTATTTCATCTATCTCAAATCAAGTGTAGAGATGGTTGGTTTATTTATTCTTTAAATAAACTTCCACTAGATACTGATTCCTATAAATCATGTTTGATTGTTGTAAACTATATCTAATTTTGTTCTACAATGATTTATTATATGAATGATTAAGTCTAATTCATTCTATGAATATTACTGCTTAATATTATCTACAGATATTTGGATAAGTATGAGAAACCGTGAGTTTGCCACCAGTTTTGGTTTTCTAGTAAAGTAACCCAAACACCATGACTCAAATACCATAACCTAGACACTCTGACCCAGACATCGTGACCCAGACACCGTGATCCAGACATTGTGACCCAGACACCGTGACCTAGACACCGTAACCCAGACGTTGTGACCCAAACACCATGAACCTGACACCATAACCAGTTTCAGATCTGATAAAATCTCTAACACTGGTTCAATGATACCATCATCAAGACACCGTTCAAAGTTTGGAAAAGGACCAAGCACCGTGATCCTAACACTGCATATGTGCTACCAGTTCCTAATCTCAATGAAACTATGGCATCATGACTATCTCACTACTCAAAGGCAAAGAAGAAGACATTGTTTCATGGTGACACCATTTCCAAGTGACACAGTTTCAAGACAAACCATGACACTGTTCTTAAATCTATTTTTTTATTTTCAATTTAATTTCTAACGGTCATATTTGAGTCATTTAAAGGCAATAACATAATTAATGTTTCTTTATAGACGTGTCACATGACAGTATGAGGTACGAGGTGCAGAATACATGAATCATGTCGTTTTCAATGTGTGCACCTATAATTAAAAAGAAAGATAAGATGGGATTCAAAAACACACATACATAGAAGCAGAAGAGAGGGCAGTTTGAAAAAGTGAACTATGCATCAAACAAGATATAATTAAAGAACACACGAAGCACTATTGATTCAAAAAGGTTGTACTACTGTAGATCAGAATCAAAAATCATCTTCGTAGTACCAACTTTATGAAGAACATGAGATAGATCTAACTAGAAACCAAAGAACCATACTTGCGAGACTTGATACTTGCATCTGCTTCATACTACAAGTCCAGAGCTGTATAGAATAACACTGAGATCACTTCTAACCCTTTTCATCATCCTTTCTCTATTGTGTACTATTTTTAGCTTTTGAGCAGTGTGTGTGTATCTGTATTAAAACACACACTTTCTCCTGCACTAAACTGAAGGATACAAATATCCTTCCTCTCATATATTTTTGCATTTGTTTACTCCCATGGATAAGTGTGGAAGAGGTCACTGTGACCTGGTAGTTTATACCCAGGAAGAAAAGTGGAAGAGGTTGTGTGACTTGGAAAGTCTTGTGCACTGTTGTTTACCCTGATCCAGGGTGTTGTTCAAGTTTATTAATATAAACCGGTTGGTGGTAGGTGATCACCAAGTGGAGTGTATTAGGTTTCAGCTTGAGACTGAACCAATTTTTTTATCCTATGTATTGTTTAATTTAGTTTTTCTCTACTTTACTATATATTTCAGAAAATGCTAGATTTCACTTTGATAGTTAGTCTTGGATAGAAGTTATAACTTCTTTGCCTTATTATAATAGCTTCAAAAGTTGTATCAATAACTGAAATTGATATTACTAATAATTAATCAATCTTCTGAGAAGTTATTTGAATACTCAAACTATTATAATAGTATTTCCTTGATTAACTGGTATATATTCTTTTTGTTAGGGAATTTTTTAAGAAAAATTTTTAACGGAAATTTTTATCGATACTCAATTCACCCCCCTCTAGATTAATCTACTCCAACCAACATTTGGTATCAGAGGAGAATATTCTTATTAAGACTATGTTTTTACATCTATTTAACTGTAATTTTAGTTTCCTTTAAAGATTTTTAAATTTTTATTAATTCTAAATTTCTAGATCTTTAAAAGTATTTTTTATTATCGATAATAGACTAGAAGGTGCTGCAACAAATAGACCTCCATTCTTTAATGGAACTAATTATTCACAATGGGAAATTAAAATGAAAATGTATTTAGAAAGTATGGGATTTGAAATTTGGTCTTCAATTGTAGATGAGTATAAGATACCTGCTACTAATAGAATTACTTGGGATGACCCAACTAAGACAACTTACAATAACAATTGCAAAGCCAGGAATGCCCTATATTTTTCTTTAGGAGATGAGGAATTTAACAGAATTTCTTCTTGTAAAACTACCCATTAAATTTGGGATACTTTTTCTGTTTCACTTGAAGTAACTTCTAGTGTGAAATAAATGAGACTTCATACTTATACTATTAAATATGATAACTTTAAAATGAAGTCTGATGAGCCGATTTCTGACATGTATCTCAGGTTCAACGAAATTTTCAACACAATGATTTCTCTAGGAAGAGAAGTCACTGCCAAAGAACAAATTATGAGGATTCTCATATGCCTACCTGATAGATAGAGAGGAACCTCTGTCACTATTAGAGAGTCATGCAACATCAACAAATTACCTGTAAAAGAACTCATTGGAAAACTAATGATGTATTAGGAGGATATGAAAGTCAACAAGGAATAAGATGATGAACCCAAAAGAAACTTTGTGGCATTCAATACCACTACCTCTAAACACAAAGAAAAGAAGAAACTGCAAGTTTCTGTAGAAAGTTCCAGTAGTGAACAATCTTCTCCAGACAGTGATGAGGAGATGGCTCAATTAGCCAAAAGGTTTAAGAATTGTTACAAAATGAAGAATTTTTTTTGAAAGTCTAACTTCAAATGAAGATATCATCAAATGGGAAGCTGTAAGAAAGATTGTAAAAGAAATGAAAAGTCTGATAAGATAGTACGTTATGAATGTAAGCGAAAGGGACATGTAAAGGTTGATTGTCCCAAGCTCAAATATAAAGAGAAATATGATGACAACAATAGAAAGTATAAAAATTCAATGAAAACAACTTGGAGTGCTTTTGAGGACAGTTCAAGTGACTCAGAGTTTTCACATGATGAACAGGCTAATAAATCCAATATGTGTTTCATGACAAACACATCTGAGGTAACACTGGAATCTCCTGTACAAAATTTCTGTTATTTTGGAGATGAAAGTGATTCTAAAAATACGTCTAAAGAAGAAGTGTTTGAGTATTAAAATATGCTTGAAGAGACATGTAATGAACTAAAAGATAAATACAAGTCTTTAAAGAAACATTATGCTCTTACCTCAACCGTTAAATCTGAACTTGTTATAGAAAGAAAGAAAAATGTTCAATTATTCAAAGAAAACAATGAATTAAAGATATCTGATGAGCAATTAAAAAAAGACCTTGAAAGGTTTACTAATGGTAAAGATATCTTGGTACAAATTCTAGGTAAACATATTGCCCCTAAATACACTACTAGTATTGGCTATCAACCTGGTAAAAGAAATTTTGGAAAAACCAATTTTGTTTCTAAATCTAAAACATACAACTTTACTCCTAGTTCAGGAAAACATTATGCTAATTCAAATTATGATACACTTTATATTGTTTCGAGTTTCTCTGTGCCAAATAGAGTCTATTTCTCAAATAATTTACATAATGCTTATAGGAAACCTATGAGGCAGATGTGGGTTCCTAAAGCACTAGTTACTAATATTACTGGATCCAAACAAATATGGGTACCAAAGTATGTTTTTATTTGACTATTGATGTGGCCTTATTTTTACACGGTTTTCCACATCTTTTACTTTAATATTTAACAATTTAATTAATTAATTCTTCACTTTCTATTAAATAATATTATTATTTTTATAACTAATTTTGTTAACTGGTCAATTTTTTATAATTAATTGTGTGTTTTTAGTGTCTAAAGTAATTAATTAATGACTTGCTTTAATTTAATAAGTTTTATAAATTATTATTTAGTTTATAAGTATAACAAGTTAATTAAAATCTTACATTCTTATTATTTAATTAATTAACCTAAATTTTTGCATTTAATTAATTAATTCATTACTTCAACTTTTAATCTTTTAACTTTATTCTTTTAACATTTAATAACTTTATCAATTAAATTCAATCACATTGCTTAATTTTAATACTTTTAATTTAATTTATTAATGAATAATTAATTTTGATATATAATTGTTTAATTTAAATTCACTTTCTTATTATATTAACCTTAATGATTTTTTATTTAAGTGTCTATTTAGTTTTAATTTAAGTTTTATAATTTGATTTTTTTATTAATTAATTTAAGTTTTATTTGTTTAATAAATTTATTTAAGTTTATTAGTTTCTTAGTTTTCAATTATCTTTATTTAAGTGGCACCGTCCTCACTTCACAGCCTCACCCCTATCACGGTGCCACCGTCAATTTCCCCTCCCTCTACTTTGCCACCAGTTCCTTCATTGACGGTGTAGCCCCCTGCTACTGATACATCTATCGGTGTCACAATCTTACCGCCACCATTGCACCATTCCCTTGCTACCGACATAGCATTGGTGTCGGTCTCTTCTTTTCTCGCACCGATGCTGCTTCCCATTCCTTTCTCCTTTTCAGCGTCCGTTTCATCGACGAGCCGTGAGGAGGATACCTATCCGAAGCGGCTGATGGAGGAGGAGACGAGCCGTGCTACAGGAGCTGCCGTCGGACCTACATCTAGAGCAGATGCTTCCAGAAGGAAACAAGTGAACTTTCTCCCATCTTGCGCCGACGTGGTGGGGGTGGGGGGGGAGAGAAAGAAGGTAAAGAGAAAAAAATAAAACTAAAATAAAAATAACTAAATAAAAATATTAAACATTAATAATTATAAATAAATAATAAGCATAAGATATATAATAAAATAGAATTATTAAATTAGATAACATAAATAAAATTCTATCAAACTAAAATTAATTAATAGTAACTTCTAAAATTAAATGAGAATAGATTATTAATAAATCTCATTAATTATAATTTAATGTTGCATTTTTAAATATTAATAACTATTTAATAATAAAATTTGTTAAAAAAATAAATTACTTAAAAATAATTTATAATAAACTAAACTAATGAATATAAATAGTAAAATAATTTAATTTTCAAAATAATAATAAACTTTATATTTATAATTTACATTAATAATGTTAAAATCAATTACTTAATAGCATTGTAACATTAAAATTAATAATTAATATATAACTAATAAAAATTCTAAAAATTAAATGTTAATAATAATTTATAAAATTAATTTTTCAACTTATTAATAATTAAATTTTTAATTATTTTTATAATTTAACTTTAATAATAATATTATTTTATTCTTAATTCATAATAACCTAATTTAAAATTTAATTTCTAGTTATTAATAGTTTTAATAAAATAACTTATTAAATAATTTCTATTTTAAAGACTTATCAATTCTTTTAAAGATTTCTTAATGAACTAATAATTAAAATTATTAAAAAATTTCCTTTGTGTTTTAAATGTTTTGTTTTTTTTTCTTGCGCAAATTCATTTAAGAAACCGAAATGTGACCAAGTGCATTCAACTAACTCATCAGGAGTTAGTTACAAGGGCAATGTTAGCACGACGTGTCAGTCATGAAAAAACGCATGTGTGTTGTGCATAAATGAGGGACACTTGAAATCTTTGGAAAATAGGGGGTGATGTGAAGTTTATGAGATCAAGATTTAAAAATAGAGCAAGCATCAAATTGAAAAAAAGGACAGAAATTAGAGAGACATTCATTCGATTATTCACTTCCGAACAGAGCAAGAACCTGAGGCGAATCATGGAGCACTTCTCGGAGAACCACTTCCTGGAGACCCTAGGACCAGGAGCAGCAACGGTTCGAGCTAGGAGAGGGAAATCTCTTCCTTTGTTTTCCTTCAACTTTTTTTTTGTAATTTAATGATTTTAGTTTACATATTTGAGATGATGTTAGGCTAATCTTATAGTTTGGGGATAAAATCGAGTCTGCTAGTTATTATTTTTCTTCCTTCTCACAAACCATTTTAAATGTGATCAGAATTGGTCGGTGAGATCAATTTTGAACACATTCAATTGCATCGTACTACTAGAACTTAATCTTGAAATTCCACAATCATTCTGCGAGTCTGATTGTGGATTAATTTTCTTAGACTTTTAAATTGAAATGAAAACTTCAGAACTTATAGTGAGTTTGTTATCTCGTCTTTTCCAAATCAAAATCTTCACAGTTGATCTATCTTGAAGTGGTGAAATCCAAGATTGTTGACCTCAGCATCTTATCTCATGGCGAGGTAAATAAGTCACTCCATTTCAGTGGACACGATTGCAATCATTTTTGTGAAAAGGAATACTTTTAAAACTAGTAGAATAGAGATTTTCCCCGAGTGGATTTCTTTTGATTGTTTATTTATCAACGTTCTATATTTTTATTGTTCATTGTTTCCTGCTTCATCTTAGTTTAGATCAAAAGTTTAAATTGCTCTTTTACTCAATTCTACTTTAAAAAAAATATAAAATAATAGAAAAATTAAAAATATAAAAAGAAATATAGAAAGTTTCCCCACTGCTGACAACAGTGGGGTCTTTTTTGAAAAGTTTTAGAAATTTTTTGGTCAATATTGTCTTCTATGTGAGTTCAACCCTACTTGCCACATACACTGTAGTTAGTAGGATTATAAATTTTAAACTTTGACCAACTTCAACGATGGTCTGGTCAAGTTTTTGGTACTGTTTTTGGGGAAGGCACGAGCCATTCGTTGTTCTAAAAAAATTTAAAAAAAAATCACATATAAAAAAACTCAAAAAAATTTAAAAATTGAAAATTGTATATTAAAAAAATGCTTCATTTTCTATTCATTTGTTATTTTTTTTGCTGAGCTTCTGTTTACTATTGTTTGTGGTGAATTTTACCTTTTATGAATTTGCATGAGCACAAGAACCTCTGGTTATAGGATAGAGCACCAAAACCTTGAAATAGACAAACATCTGACTGATCTAAAAAAGAACAAAATTGAAATGAAGAACATAGATAATAGAGTCCCTGATAACAACTTCCAAAATCAACCAGAACTCTTAGATAAAGTAGAAAATCCTAGGATGAGGGAGTTCCAAATTCTTCAAGTTTCTAGTAATCGATATTCCATTAGGTTATCTCCTAGAGCTCGGAATTATGAGCTGAAACAGTCACACATTTCACTTTTTCCTGCCTTTAATGGACTCTATAATGAGGAATCTCTAGCCTTCATTAGAGACTTCTATAACACCGTGCATCAATTACCTATTCTAGGACTCATAGAGAATGAGTTAAGAATGAGAGTATTTCCCTTTTGTCTTAAAGGGAATGTTAGGAACTGGTTTCTGAGTCTAGATGAGAACATTTTAGAAAACTAGGATTAAGTCTACAATTCTTTCATTATGAAATTTTATCCCCAAAGACTTCAGGGTGAACTTAGAACAAAAATCACTAGTTTTTATCAAGATGATGGAGAAGCTTTTCATGAATCTTGGGATCGATTCAGGTATCTGCTTAGGCTGTGTCCCCATCATCAACTCCCATCTCACCTTCTCATGGACACCTTCTATGAAGGGATGTCATCCTCTGGACATAATCTAGCTGATCAAGCTGTTGGGGGTAATTACAATGATAAGATTGATGAAGAGTAGAGAAAAATATTTAACAATATTGCACTAAACTCTCAACATAAAAATTCAAGAAGAAAAAGAGTGAACAAAAACTCAAACACTGGTTCAATAAATGAAACTCAAACTCAACTTTCTAAAATCACCAATTAGTCACATTATTTAATGAACCGAAACTCTAAACCAACTGTTAACCAACTTGGCTGTCAAAACACTAATCAATCGTTAAGAGAAAATGTTTACAATGTGGAATGTTTGGGAATACTAAAAACTTTTGTCCTAACTTTGACATGCCAGTCCAACAAAGGAACTAATTTTTTTCGATTATGGTCCTAGGATGCCTCCCAAAGAAGATCCATTTTCAAATAACTACAACCAAGGCTATAGGAACATTCCAAACTTATTCGAGAAAGATCAAGGTTTAATTAAACAATCCACTACCCCTAATTACTCTAACCAGCCAAGACTAAATTTTCAAAATCAACAAAGGGGTGAGTCTTTAAATGCACAAGGAAACAATGATAACCAAATGTCTTCTAAGATTGATTTAATTTGGAAAACAATTAACTTTCAAGAGGAAAGATACATGACTCGTCTAACTAAAGAAAAAAAATCTATATGAATCATATAAAATGAAAAACGATGTTAGAATTCAGAACATGGAAACATAGATAGTCCAAATTGCTAAAGATTTTTCTTCTAGAAAAAATGGTAGACTTCCAAGTACAACTTAACTTAACCCTAGAGAGGATTCCATGACTATAGTCACCAGAAGTGGACTGAATACTCAAACTTTTGCTGAAAAAGACTTAGAAAATTCCCAAAATGAGAATCTTCTTCAATATGGAACCAAAAATCTTCTTTGTTCACATGCTGGAAATTCACAGAAAATTCTTGTAAATGATGAGAATTTGAATTTTTCACCTGAAGCATAAGTTGAAATTTTTTCTAAAAAACAAAAGAATAAAGTAAAAGAGGAAGTTTTTTAAGAGGTGAGGGATATACCCACTGTTATGAAAATTTTTTCCCCACCCATCCCTTTCCCTGAGAAGCTGAAACCTCAAAGTAATACCATGGCTGAACTTATTTAATTCCTTGGTCTCCTTTACAAACTTCAAGTAAACATTCTTTTCATCCAAGCCTTAATTCAAATTCCATATTACTTGAAATCCATTAAGAAAATTGTTTCAAACAAAAATACCCTTAAAGAATTTTCTACCTACAGCCTCACTGAAGAGTGAACTGCTGTACTCCAAAAGAAAATCCCACCCAAATTAAAAGACCCAGGTAGATTTGTCATTCCCTACACCCTAGGAAATTATGATCAGATCAACTATTTTTGTGATTTAGGTTCTAGTATTAACCTGCTCCCATACTCATTGTTTTGATAGTTGCAGTTTTGTGACCTTCAACCCACCACATTCATATTGCAGTTAGCTGATAGATATTTCACTCATCTTGTGGGTAGGGCATATGACATGCTGGTTGGAGTTAGAAAGCTATTTTTGCCTGTTAACTTTCTAGTATTAGACAAGGAATGTGATCAAGAGATGCCCATCATCTTTGGTAGTTCTTTCTTGGCCATAGGTGGTGATGTTATTGGTGTTTGTAAAGGTCAGATTATTTTTAAAATTGGATAACAACAAGAAGAATTAAACGTTTTTAAAAATGTCAAAGGACCAACCTTTTCTAAAAACTGTTCAATGGTAGAGTTCTTATAGGATGAGAACTCAAGTGAAAACTCTGAA
This sequence comes from Viscum album, assembly GCA_963277665.1. Classification (NCBI taxonomy): domain Eukaryota; kingdom Viridiplantae; phylum Streptophyta; class Magnoliopsida; order Santalales; family Viscaceae; genus Viscum; species Viscum album. Next base: position 845,822,627 of record OY728134.1, on the reverse strand, counting down.
GAATTTGAAAACTCAATCATTTGTTGAGGAAAATCATTTGGAAGTTGAAAATCGTGACTTAAATGTTTCAGAAATTGAAAATTATACTCAAATCATGAATCTGAAAAGTTCTCCAGAACTAGAAAATTGTCCAGTCTCTGTAGTAGAAGAGTCCTCTATTACTAAACTTAGGATCTTTTGAGTGAATTTGAAGGTGTTACTATTAAAAACGACACTGTTGAGAATTTTGATGATGTTGTGGGAGAAATATTAAGACAACTTGATGATTTTTCTTTGATTAACTTGTTGAATTCTGATCTGGAAAATCTGGACAGTGTGCTATCCAATTTGGACAACAACACTGTAAAGTCTGAAACTAAGCGGGAAATTGAAAAATTTTCATCATTCAATACTCTTTATAAGAGGTATGTTGAATACCTTGGACCTACCAAGCCTAAGATTCTTCCTTTTAGTGTATAACCACCCATTCTTGAACTAAAACTAATCCCTACTCATTTGAAATATTCATTTATGGGTGATAATTCCACTTTTCCTATCATAATTTCTTCTGAGTGAATGAAATTCAGGAGGAAAGATTGCTGAATGTTTTGAAGAAATTTAAATCTGCCATAGGTTGTACCATAGTTGATATAAAGGGTATTAGTCCCTCATTCTGCACACATAATATTCCTATGGAACCTGATAATAAGCCTAGGGTAGAGTGTCAAAGAAGTTTGAATCCAAACATGAAAGAGGTTGTGATAGAGGAAGTGGTTAAGTTGTTAGACACTTGAATCATTTATCCTATTTCTGATAGTGCTTGGGTCAGCCCTGTCCAGGTTGTCCCCAAGAAGGGAGGTTTCACTATAGTCAAGAATGAAAAAATGAAGAAATCTAAGTTAGTAAAGCCACAAAATGGAGAGTCTATATAGATTATAGAAACCTAAATGAAGCCACTAGGAAGGACCATTTTCCAATGCCCTTCCTTGATCAAATTCTTGATAGGTTTTTCGGAAATGAGTTTTTTTACTTCCTGGATGGGTATTCTGGTTACAACCAGATTCCTGTTGCTCTATTGGATTAGGAAAAGGCCACTTTCACATGCCCCTTTGAGACATTTGCTTACAAGCAGATGCCTTTTGGATTGTGTGGAGCTCCATCCACCTTTCAAAGGTGTATGATGGCTATCTTTTTAGATACGATTGAAAGAATCATTGAGGTTTTCATGGATGATTTTTACATTGTGGGTATTAATTTTGATACGTGTCTAGGAAATCTTGAGTTAGTTCTAGAAAGATGCATTGAAACCAACCTTGTTCTTAATTAGGAGAAATGTCAATTCATGGTCACAGAAGGTATAGTGCTTAGTCATAATGTGTTAAATAGATTTCTGTAAGTTGATACTGCTAAAGTTGAAGTCATTCAAAAATGTCCACCTCCTAAAAATGTTAAAGGTATTAGAAGTTTTGTTTGGAATGCTACTTTCTACCGGAGGTTCATAAAAGACTTTTTCAAAATAACTAATCCCTTGTGTTCTTTGCTGGTCAAGGATGTACCTTTCAATTTTGATGAAAACTGTTTGAAATCATTTAATCTATTCAAATAAAAACTCACTAAATCACCCATTATCACTGCACCAGATTGGAAATTACCTTTTGAACTTATGTGTGATGCTAGTGACATGGTTGTTGGTGTTGTCCTTGGACAGAGGAGAGATAGGAAGTTACATGTGGTGTATTATGCTAGTAGACTGCTATATAATGCCTAAAATAATTATACCACCACTGAAAAAGAATTTCTAGCTTTTGTTTTTGATCTAGATAAGTTTGGACAATATTTTTTAGGCTCAAAAGTCATCATTTTCACTGATCATTCTTCCTTAAAGTAATTACTGTCTAAGAAAGACAGAAAACTTAGGCTGATTAGATGGATTTTGTTGCTAAAAAATTTTGATTTAGAGATTAGGGATAAGTAGGGAGATGAAAGTTTAGTTTCTAACCATCTTTCTAGGCTTCCTCTTACTCAATCTGAAGATCCTAGGGAAATAAACTCTTATTTTCCTAATGAAAAACTGTTCATTGTGTCAATTAGGAAATCTTCATGGTATGCAGATTTTTCCAACTTCCTGGCAGCAGGTGTCTTTCCCCAAAAAGTATTTCCAATAACCAAAGGAAAAAAATTTATTTCTGAGATTAAATTCTATCTATGGGATGATCCCCTACTATTTAAGAGATGTTCTGATGGTGTACTTAGGAGATGTGTGCCTGAGGAAGAGATGTTGCCTATCTTAGAGAGTTGTCACTCATCACCTTGGGGAGGTCACCATGGTGGTGAAAGGAAAACTCAAAAAGTTTTACAATCTGGTATATATTAGACCACTCTTTTTAAGGATTATAGGAGCTTTGTAGTTAGATGTGATAGGTTTTAGAGGCTAAGAAATGTGGGAAGGAAACAGGAGTTACCCAAAAATCACTACTAAAAATATGGCCTTTATCAGTGCTTGAAAAGTACATTAACAGTGCTAAAAAATGTTGTTAATTGAGGCGAAGATAAATGGGTTCCCTTTTATCAGTGCTCAGAAAAGCACTAATAAAGGCACCTTTTATCAATGCTAAAAAAGGGGTATTTTATGAGTGCTTTTAAAAAGCGCTGATAAAAGTCAAGAAAAATAAAAAAATAAAAAAATTATATAATGTAGGGGGGAGCTTTTAACAGCGCTTGACCCCCCTATCAGTGCTAGGAAGACCCCCCCCCCCACACACTCTCCCAAGCGGTGCCCTTCCCGCGCATCCCCCACACACGTGCACTGTAACATCCCAAGAATCTGTGTTTTATGTAACAGTAAATTTAATATTGCTATGTCACCCATTAATCAAAAAAACTGGCTTCTTATGAAAAAATAACAATGAAATAGAGTAAACGCACAAAATGAACGAAAGTCTCTTTATTCAAATAGGGAACACCATAGTAACTACAATACACTGTGATCAAACAGGAAACTTAGCTAACTAAAGGTACCAATTAACAACCCTATTAAGATTACTAGGAGACCGCTCAAAACAACAAGAACCCCGAGTGAACGATATGGGTCTTTAGCATCCTCCATAAAAACATAAGAATGGCCAAGGCCACTGTGGCCACACTGAGCACCAAAGTAATGACTTGAACCATCTTCTCCTTCTTCAATCACCTTGAGTTTAGGACACCCCGAGACTAGGTTTTATAGAACACATATCTGATCGTTAGACACCAACGACTATAATTATAGGCGTTGGCTCCCTGATGATCCAATATCTTATAATGTTTTAGTTTCAAATAGAAACGTTGAAGCTAAGAGTTGAATACCCCAAAAGATTCAAAATGGTTAATTATGTTATTTACTTTAATGTTTAAATGATGATGATAATAATAATGATAATATAACTAATTTAGTGTTTGTTTTCCAAAATGTGAATTATATAAGTGTCTATCGAATTTGAATGATATGAAAATTCTATTATAAATTTATAATGCATGACATTGAGAATTAATATTATTTTCCACTATTAAATATACACGCTTTAACTTGAGAAAATAAATATTTATTTAATCTAACACATGAATGACTATATCGAATTTAGTTGGGTTTTACTTTTTGGTTTACGAAAATATGTGTATAAAATCATGTATTATATCTATTATGTCAAACTTTAAGTTAAATATATTATACATATCTTTAAATTAAATATATGTAATGATAGCACAATAATGATAATACAAATGTTTTATAATTTGATCTTATTATAATTAATAGTTTTTAAAATATGTCAATTATGGGTTAAATAATCAATTATAATAAAAAATTTAAAAAGAAAAGAATATATATCTTTATATATAAGATAATTGATTTATATAACTAAATAAATAAATTGAAATACTAATATAATTTATGATAAATTAGCTAGATAAGGAATTAATAGTTTAACATATATGTATATATATAACTTTTGACTTATCTTAAGATAATAATGATAATAATAGATTAATAATAATTTTATGTTGATAATAATAACTATTATAATAAGTATCATAAAATAATAAAAAACAGTACTAGTATTATGATAAAAACGATAAACTGGGGCCCGCATTTTTTTAAACATCGCTGCACATGTGGTAGTCCGATCCAGCGCTTCTAATCGAAGCTTCCCGTTGTTGTTTTTTTACAAACCGCATCAGTCTTTGGTCGTCCGATCAATCCCCAGTTCAATCCTGGTTGTCCTTTCCTTTTTGGATCTCTTCTTCCCCCGCGTTTCTTCTTCTTTTTCTCCCCGCACTGCACCAGTAACCTATCTCCCGTTTTTCTTTGCCTAGGCTGGCAGTGGACCCATCCTCGCCCCCTCTTTCCACGGAGTTGGCACTGCTCATTTAATCCTCGGCCTCAGATCCCCTCGATGACTCTTCACATTAGGTCAGACGTCTCGTTTTTCTTTTAAGCCCCATGTTTCACCGAAGCGTGGCACGATTCCTTTGTGTTTTCCCCCCAGAGTTTCTGACCAGTCGCGACGACCTCACTTGATCCTTCTCCTCCTCTCCAAGGTGGATCAAACCAGTAGGGTAAGGGTTTTTCCTTTTTATTCTCTCCTCTTCCTATGAAAACCCATTT